>CM077303.1:25930000-27180000 GCA_039655065.1 Glossophaga mutica | reverse complement strand
GTGGAATAAGACACAAAGCTTGGTTCGAGCAAGATAGGAGGTTAAATGGGAGACCTGTACTTATAGCTGAGATTGGTTAATTAGAAGAAACTCACCCTTTTCAGCCATGGCTCTGGATGGATCAGGGAAGAAAGGTGTGTGTATGGGAGATCTCTCATTTAAAAACGATGCATCAGCACCCTTGGACTCCGACTGGTGGACCATAGGTCAGAGACCTCTGGTGTGCTATTTAAATCATTTAGCCAAACAGATGTTTAGGGGTAGAATTCTTCCCTCACTAAAAAAACTTAGTTTTGTAATGGTATCTGATTGTGTGATGTGCACATATGACGATTGGAGCCATCATTTTGGAAATGTCATTAAATAGAAGGAATGTCCTTAAATAAATATCCTGTAATGCAAGTCAAGCCTTATTTTTTTTATTCCTGCTTTGGAGCTACTGGGCAACCCTCCCTCAGTAAGCAGTTCAGTTCAGTTTTGACCTCAAGCCTTTGTATCCCTGACAGAGGAGCAATCATCTTGGTACCTTTCTTATTCAGAGAGTGGCAGATTAATGAGACTGGGTCGTTCCAAACTTCTAAGGAGACAGAAAGGACTTCTGTATACAAGACGGTGTGGTTTTGCACTTACCTATTTCATGTGACAATCTTCTTTGAGGCTGTATCAGATGGTTCCCCTACCATAAAACAGTGAACTAGCTCCTTGATGTTCCTGAGTTTGCCATTGTTATTGTCTATTTTGAATAGTAAATGGGCCTCACAAGTTAATAATAATAAAAAAAGAAGACAGGTTTTCCAACTGTCATTTTAATGATGAGATAAAGGTACAGTTGGAAGAGCTTAGGTAACTTTCTCAAGGTCTCATGACGAAAAGGTGACAAAGCTAATTTTTCCCACATAATGTCATATTGGATGAGAAATGAATCCTTACTTAAAATATTACATCAGTGAGTTATAGGCTTTGTGGAGCTCTCAACGCCAGCAGTAATGTTACTAAGCCCCTTTGGGTACATGGCAGAGTGGTCTGAAAGTTGGATAGGGCTTTAGCATTTATTTACATAACATTCAAAACAAAATTAATTTACAGTCAAGCGAATGGAACTGCAGAACTTAAGGGGGTGAGAAACACATTGTCTGTGTTCACTTCTTTTCTGATCCTCTCATTTTCTGTAGTTGATGTGCTTCTCAGATGCCCGCGTCCAGGCATGGCTGCCAGATGACTGGGCTCCGTCGGCGCACCCAGGGTCCGCGGCAGTGCTCGTTTCCAGGAGAGCTGGAAGAAAGAGGCAATGGAAAAAGCACATGCAGGCGCTGTTAAGTAGCTGGCTGTGCAGCTCTCAGTGCCCTGTGTTCCTCTGAATGTGAACTTCATTTGGTAACTCTCAGAACTGGGGCTTAGTGAATACAAATCGCAGTGCGTGTAGCTGAGCTTACCTGAGAACAGTGGCAGAGCACTTTGTGAAATGTGCACCCACCCGGGGTTGTGGGGTAACCTGCGCAACTGGACTTGGGTCAGCCTGGTTGCCCAGAGGGGTGCATATGCCTGGGAAAGGCATCATTGTCTCATTTCTGGAGAGATTGTAACCACTTAGATGTGTAAGAGATGTATTTTTTTAGAGGTAAACCACTTTTTTGGGTAATCAGACAGTTGGTCTTAAGCATCATGCAACCTGCCGTGAAATTTGATGGTAGGTTCTGCTCCTAGAACTATAGTTCCATCAAAACCCATTCTCCTGGTGTCATTTAGGAGTGTAGTGAAATAAGGTCCCGTAGGATCGTATAAAAACAGTATGTGTAAAGGAGTTACAAACATGATACTTACGAAGTCCAAGCAAGATGTCCCCTTACCTGACCCTCATGATCACTAGCAGTATTTCTGTTGATGGGGCCTTGAATTCAACCCGGTGTTTTCCCATGGCTTTTCTGGTGCTAGGTCTGACGTGAGTAACGTGGCTGGGATAATTGTATTGCAATGGAGATTGAATTATGTACACCTTACAGCCATTCAGTTTCTTTGGGCTGATAATTTTTTTCATATAGTAATAGAAAATCATACTTTTTATCAGTTGTTAAATATTCATACATAGCTTTTAGTTTGCGTGGCCTAATTTTCCTGATGACTTTCATTATTCGGGTGCTGCTTTTGTTCATATCATTTTTCTGGGGGAACCATGCAGTTCTTGTGTGTGGCAAAAACATCACACACTCAGCAGCTGCAGCACTTGCTTTCTTCTCTATGGACTAGTCTGTATTCAAGGCTTCCAGTTCTAGCTCACTGTCAGCGAAGATTAGGAGCAGCAGTCAGCCGTGCTCTGCTCCTTTGAACAACTGCACAGAACTACGAGTGGGGACCCAGAAACCTGGGATTTATTTATTAAGAAAATGTGTATTTATTCTTACATGTTTAAACTTCAGTCACCTTCAAAGTACTCTCCATGTGATGTAATACACCTATTGAGATGTTTTTTCCACTGTTCAAAACAGTTTTTGAACTTGTTGATTTGATACCTTTTAGTGCTTCTGCTGTTTTTTTGTTTTACCTCTTTCTTCCATACCAGTAAAATGTTTCCCTTTGAGGACTTTTTTCCTCTGGGGAAACAAACAAACAAAAAGCCGCCTGGGGTGAGATCGGGTGAATAGGGGCCTGGGGACCATGCTATTTTTGGTCAGCTGCTGAACACTCAGCACACTGTGGGCAGGTATTCTCGTAAGTCACCCATCGTGAAATGGGCAAATACATTGAAAGAGTCTTCAAAAAACTGACTGAAGCCAAATGCAGCCTCTCACAACAAGGCCAGCTGGCACACTGGCACAGATGGGTTCCTCCACCACTCACCTAGAAGGGGATGCTGGTACTACAAGGAGCCTACCCTCCAGAAGATAATTCTGGAGTCTTGGGGGGTGCCCCCTCATGTCTACCCTCCCACTCCAAATGTGTTTTAAGTTATGACACACGATGAGGTTGAGATGGCCGGTGGGCTGAAGATGAGGCTGCTCAGGGGCCTTGAGAGCAGAGGTGCTTTTTGCTTCCTTCGGGCCTTGAACTGCAGCATTCATTCTGTACCCAAAGCGAACAGCTTGTTTTCTAATCAAAAGGGATTCATCTGCAATTCGACCTTTTTTGGAAATTAGGTATACTTTCCAATGTATATGTTTTGAGGCCCTTGGGTATTTGAAACATTTCCTAGTCTACTTTCCCAGACATAAAAGATACCATGTGTGAAATATGTAGAATGAGAATGTCGAGGTGTTTGGGTGGATTCTTTCTGCAGAAAATGTATTTGCTTATTGCAGTTTTTCTGTAAAGACTTTACAGTAAGTAAGGGGAAGTCTAAAAGCACCTCTCAGAACTGAAATCATTTATGTCTGCTGGTATGAATAGACCCTTCCAGAGTATAAGCCAGTGAGCCACCTCAAATGCCACCTCCTTTATGAAGCCTTCTTCAATGCCCTTGTGAAAAGAAAGTAAGTAGTCCTCTCCTGCTCCGCTTTTACAAAGCACTTTCCACTTCCTTAAAAGCGCTTATCTCACATCTCAGTCTGCCTGTAATTATATTTTTTATTTTTTCCCTATCTACCATTGAAATCAGAGTAGGGATTTTGTCTGACTAATTTTTGTATTCCCTCTATTGCTACACCTGGACCCCTGAGTGTAGTCACAGATCAAGCCCCCGTCCCAACCAACCCACCTGGTTTCCTCCACTAGGAAGGTCTGTTCCCTCCTTGGTCTCTGCTAGGATTATGTGCTCTTAAGGCACTATTCACACACTACTCCAATGATTTGTTTACATAGCTGTTTCTTCTGTTAGACTGTAAATTTCACGGGGACACGACTATGCCCTCCGTCTGTATTTCCCCAGGGCCTAGCACAGTGCTGGGACACAGAGAGTACTCATTAAATTCCTGTTGAATGAATGTTGGACTTACTCAGTGAACAGTGACCTTGAATTGCATAAAATGGAAAAGATAGGGGCCCATTTTCCAAAGTTAGCTTGACTGCATAATAATAAGGCATAAATAACCATTGCACGTTATAATACATATGCATGCAATAGTGCCTTTTATCCCTGGAAAACTGTAAGAACCAAAGAAGTATTCTGCTGCCTTATGTTCATATCATCATGACAGGAAGAATGTGTTGCTTTTAGCTTTAAAATCCAGAGATGGTAATCTGCCATCTCTGAGCGATTTAAATAGAATTGATGGTTATGGGGTTTTTTCCCCACTCTGTAACCTGGTTCAGAATTTAATTTTGAGTTTTCACTGTTTCTGTGGATATAACTGCCTGTTGATTAGTCTGTGTCCCTTGGGAGTGTAAGCTCCTGAGTGCGAGCGTCATGTCTCTTACACCCAGGGTCCTGACAGGGTGCCTGGGGAGTGTAGACGATCAACTTGTATCTGTGAATATGAAACCAAGTGTGTGATCCGCCTAGAAAAGTCAGTGCCAGTTCTTTGTCTTAACTTCAGAACGAAAGTTCTTGTTACTGCTTGGAAGGAATCTCTGGGACCAAACGGTTTTAAAGAGACGTGGTGAACCCTTGTGAAGATGGTGGTATTTACGAGTCAGAGTATGGGCTGGTGTTGGTTGTTCCCAGATTCTTCCTTTAGAAGATTAACTTCAGTCTTTGAGAAGCTTAATCCTATCTGTTTACCCATTTTTCTCTTGGATTTTTACCCAGAGAAATAGACTTTCAGAAAAGGTAACGTGAGGAAAAATCAATTAGGTGACAAGAATAAATTTCCTCAGCATTCAGATGTTCTATAATTTGCAGATCAAATCTAATGCAAGCACAGCTTTTATTGGGAGCAGGTTTATATATCCTGTTCTGGATCTCTGTTCTCACACGAAATGAACTTGCTATTAAGTATGAAGTTCTTAGTAAGTTATTCCCTTACTCTTAAAGTGGCATTGAAAATTTTTAATTTAAATTCTCAAGCTAGATTTGGTAACCCTCTATTTAAAAGTTAATATGTAGAGAAAAAAACTTTACCAAAAAGAGAAAAGGTGAATATGCAGTTTGTCACTGAAGTTGACAACTCTACTCCCAAAGATGACTTCCTAGAGATGGGAAGGTATCTAGTCTTTTTCTCTTCTTGTGAGATATTGTATAAACTTAGCCACTTGCAATACCGTTTACTACTTTATATCTTTCATTTATCATCATGGACACTGGTCTTGCTTCTGGAGGAATGCACTATGAGAACCTTGCTCAGCAGGAGGAGACCTTAGAGGTCATCCATTTTGATCTCCTTGTTTTACATATGAGGAAACAGAGGCTCTGAGATGTTAATTGACTTGCATAAGATTACACAGCTAGTCCTGGTAGCACCTACACTGCAACCTAAGTCTCTGGACAACTCATTCAAGACCTTTTCTACTGTGCCTCCTAGGCTTTCTTTATTTAGTGAGGCAGGATGCTCACTTCCAGGCAAACACTGCTGAAACGATCAGAGTTGTATGAGTTGAGGGTTTTAGGTGGCAACATACAGCTAAAATGTAAACACTTAAATACATTACATTATTCTTTAATTAGAGACAGACATTAGCAATGGAGACACCACAGGAAACAATAGTGAGGTGCCTCTCACTTAATGAGGGAAAAGAGATTTTTCCTTAGAAAGTTAAAGTAGACATCAGTAAGTGCTGGGTTGCACTGGATAATTACAAAGTGTCTTAAAGAGTACAATCCCAAAACAAAAGAGACTTCACTGCAAAACTAAATACCAAGTATTAACATACCCACATACCCAAGGGTGTGTCAGCCAGAAAATACGTTGGCCAGCTATTGAAGCACAGGTAAGGTTGAATCCCAAGGTTGCCCGGGCTTACTTAAGCATCATGTACTTTAGTGGTTCTCAAACTTCCGTGTGCTTCATAATTAGCTGGATTAAAATATGGATTGCTGAGCCCTACACCCAAATTCGTGTGGCCCAAGAATTTGCATTTCTAACGGGTTCCCAGATGATCCTGAATCTGGTTGGAGAACTATACACATTCTGAGAATTACTAGTCTACAGAGATATTAGTTTTTTATTGTCGTGTAACAGTTACTAAGCTGAAACAAATATAGCATCTTAAAACAGCACCTACTTATTGGCTCTCAGCTCCACAGGTCAGAGTTTGGGGGGAGCATGGCTGAGTTCTCCGTTCAGGCTGAAATCAAGGTGTTGGCTGTCAACATCCTCATCTGGAGCTCGGAGTCTTCTTCCAGGTTCATTTCTATTATTGGCAGAATTAATTCCCTTGCAGCTATAGGACTGAAGTGCTGTTTTCTTACTACCACCTGGGGACTGCTCTCAGCTCCTGGAGGTCACTCTCAGGTCCATACAGGCTGCATTCGAGAGGAAATATGCTAGTCTGGCTGACTCAAGTGTTCCTGGTTTGTGTAGTATTGAGTTTCTCTCCATAGATTAATAAATCAGTGTTGTGATTATGCACATCAGCCCCTGTGAACTCACTTCATGTGGATCTCCTCTTAATACCAGGCCCCACTCCTGCTGTGTCGAACAGATTGGGTTTGGAGACTGATTAGCTGAGATTCAGATTCTGGATAAAAATGAACTCACCACAATGAAAACAAATGTTGGCGAGCTGACCCGGCAGCCGTCCTGCTTCACGATGGTACTTGTTCTTCAAACTTTCCATTTTGTAGCATATCCTACTTTAAAGCCATAATTAAAAGTAAAAATGTAAAAGTTCTCAGAAATTCAAACAAAATATCTAATGATTTCTCTTTAGCCAGTTTCCCCAAGACTCTTTTTGTGTGGGAATTGATTCTTTCACTGAAGCCATGGGATGTCTAAGCAATATAAAGTTTCTGAACTGAAGTGGGATCCTGAAAATAAAACATTTAAAGGTGAAAAGTGGCAGCCTCACTTCTTTTCCCATGAGAATTCCTGCAAACACCAGGGAGGCAGACATGGCAGCTGGGAATGGCTGAGAGTCAACAAACAAGGCTTTGTGATCTACTGGTTTTTAAGGCCTGGTCTATATGCCTAATTGTGTGTGTGTGTGTGTGTGTGTGTGTGTGTGTGTGTGTGAATTCTGTTTGCCTAATGTTTCTTCATTACTTAGGAAAAGTCTAGCTTTATTTGAGTAACAATGGCTGAGAGGTCCTTTCATACAAATTTAATTAGCTGATTCCTATATGCAACTTGAATATCCAAATATAGAATTTTTACATTCCTTTAGTAAAGATTGGTAATCAGGGTTATTTAGTTCATTTCTTTGTCTGATTAGGGTGGTCTTACCTTGTCAGAGAATGAAATTCTGGCTGTATTTGCATCCGTTCCTGAAGTCCGTGAGAACCATATCTGTGAGAACCATATCTGAACCCTGGTAATGGTAAACCTCTGCAGTTGGAGCCGAAATGAACTACATGAATCCAGCATGTGGAAATGTCACTTAGATTTTAAAAGTCAGCCAACTAATTTAGGGCTGGAAAGATTTAATTTTATAGAAGTTAATGTGGAAAAGACTTAAAATTCTAGTTGTCTGTAGATTCGGAATCTGCCACGAGTCTCATATGAGAGAGATGTGAACATTGCATCTCCATCAGTGTAAGCCAGGTCAACGTGTCCAGGTCAAAGGTGGGCGTGTCACCCCGTCTCCATTCTGGCTAGACCGCCTTTTGTTTGCCTCCTCAGAATGACTTTGATAAGTGATTTTATTTGGGAGTAATCAATCAGATTGAAGAGTGGAAAGCAAGTCATGGGAAGTAATACAGTAATCAATAAACTGGGATTACTTAGCCTAAAAGAGATAAAACTTTTGGGATATGTTTTTGCAATCAAAGAATCCTAACCTAAACTGACTTGTTAACTTAAATAGTAACATACCTTATTAGAAGGGTATCAAGGAGCTTTCCGAGTCTAAAAGAAGGTGGAAGAACTAGGTGTAGAAATTAGAAAGGAAAGGGGCCAGGGATGCTTAAGAGGCCTCAGGTAAGCCAGTGGCGATGCTGCAAGTTAAGCATGTTCTTCAGGGCTTCACTGCCAGAATAATAATACTCCAGCAACGTTCAGCACTTTTGTCATGACTGAAAGCTGGGGGTTCCAGCTGGGGCCATACCCTCACTGTTTGGCTAAAGGAAGGCACTTAACTCTCAGTCTCACCAGACCACATTCAGCAGGGCAGAGGTAATTTCTCCTGAAGAACTGGGGTACTGCTGTTAAAATCATAGGGAAAGGTATGCTGCACAGACTGAAAGTAGCAAATGTCCACAACAGGTTATGTGATCATGATCTTTGAATATTCCAAAGAGGGATGGACTTGGCAGGGATGTAGGGCAGTGGCTGGAATGTCAAGCAGAGTCGCTGTGTTTCAGCATGGGCAAGAGCATTCTACCAGCTAGAGCTGTTAACAGGCCGCACTGTCAGGGTGTGGACTTAAGCATTTATGTGAAGATTCTTTTGGTTACATGTGGCAGAAATTTGAGTTGCACTAGCCTGGTAAAAAGAGAAAATTATTAGAAAAATACCAGGAATATCTCGTGTGAACAAAGAGAGGATTGGCCAGACAAACTGTGGGAAGGGCAGACATCCCACTGGGCCTCAGAAGCCGCAAGAAGCGGGGGCTCAAATGAAACCAGCCCAGTTTCTCTCTTTCTCATCTCTGTTTCTCCCAGTACCGGCTTCATTCTCTCTCTCTGCACATTCTCTCTCAGGGGCATCATGTGGAAAAGTGCCCCAGTTTCATATCTCACATCACTGCAGAGAAACTCTTCTGCTATCACATTTGGCGAGACAAATCTTGGGCAAGGATTTGGACACAAGGTGTCCAACTTTGGGCAAACCAAACCCAGCCCAGGAGTGGTGCGCTCAGTTTGGTTCCAGCGCCTTTTCTGGGCTGACCCAGCATAAGTGGAAAATTGGCTCTGGGAGGAACCCCAGCTGAGAAGAGCAGATCCCAGGAGGAAGAGGGATGCTTTTGTTAGAGGGAATGTGGTGGGCAGGCAGGTGTTAGCATGCAGTGCTCTGTCGCTGTGTGTGTTCGAGCAAAGGTTGGGTGAGTCGGGGAGATTACAGAGAGGATTCTGAGACTGGTGGGAATCCGAACCAGAACCCTCCTGAGTTCTTTCCAACTTGTGGATGCAAAGATTCCCGCTGCTTTCTAGATAAGGCAGGCGCGTACTAGTTTGGGGTTATAGCTGAAATTATCTTTTTCTGTGTATTTTAGCTCAAGGATTACTCTGGGTGGGAGCCAAGGAATATTTACTCAACTATTTTATCGAGTTTGAAAATGGAAGAAAATATTTTATTATTAAAAATTGAATGTCCAGTGGAGGAGGAGCCACAACACTTAAAAAAATAAGGAAAGATACCTAGGGACTTGAAATCACATAGGTTGCCTTCGAAGGGATAGAACACTTTTAGATCTGAATGATTCATTCTAAGACTTTTTTTGGCTTTTTAAATATCGAAACAAGTGTAGATTCACAGGAAGGAACAAAGAAATGCTCAGGGAGGTCTCGTGCACCCTTCAGCCTGCCTCCCCTAACGTGAACCACTTGCGTGATTCTAGCACAACATCAAACCAGGAGGACCGACACTGGGAAAATCCACAGAACTTTGTTTTCACCAGTGCTGTGTACTCATTCGTGTGTGTGTGTGTGTGTGTGTGTGTGTGTGTAACTCAGTGCAGTTTAATCACATGTCACCACCAACACCATCAAAATACTTTACTGTTACCTCAAGATTATGTGTCCACACCCACAGCATCCCTCTCAACCAACCACCGATTTGTTCTCCATCTCTGTAATTATGTCATTTTGCAATTGTTATGTCAACGGAACCATGAAGTATGTATAAAAAAGTCCATTTGAGATGGACTTTTTTCACTCAGTGTAATTTCCTTAAGGTCCAAGTTGTTGCATGGATATAAAATTCATTCCTTTTTCTTTCTTTCTTTCTTTTTTTTTTTTTGAGTATTTGATTCTTTCTTTTTTTTCTGCTACTCTTCAAAAAAACTTTTTTATTGTTATTCAATTACAGTTGTCCCCATTCCCCCCATTGCTCTCCCCTGCCCTACCCACCCCCACCTCCCACATTCATTCCTTTTTATTGCCGAATATTATTCTGCAATATGGATGTACCATAGTTTGCTCAACCATTCACCCTTTTAAGGATATTTGGATAGATTCCTATTTTTGGATATTATGACTAAAGCTACTAGGAACATTCATGTATGAGTTTCTAAATGAAAGTAAACTTTCATTTCTTTGGGATATGTGCCTAAAAGTACAATCCTGGGTTGTGTAGTAAATCCATTTTTAGTTTTAAAAGGAACTGTCACACTATTTCCAGAGTGGCTGCTCCATGTTACATTCTCACCAGCATGTATGAGTCATCTGGTTTCTTTGCATCCTGGTCAGCATTGGTGGTGTTGCTGATTTTTAAAGATTTTTTTTTTTCCTTTTAGATTTTATTTCTTTATCTTTAGAGGGGAAGGGAAGGAGAGAGGGAGAGAAACATCAATGTGCGGTTGCCTCTTGTATGTCCCCTGACGGGAACTGGCCTGGCAACCCAGGCATGTGCCCTGACTGGGAATCGAACCGCGATCCTTCGGTTCGCAGGCCCGTGCTCAATCCACTGAGCTACACCAGCCAGGGCGTGTTGCTGATTTTTGTTGTAGCCGTTTTGATAGGTACGTAGGGACGTGCCACTGTGTTTTTAATTCGCCTCTTTCTAGTGGCCAGCGTTCCTGAGCCTCTCTTTCTGCACTTCCCTGCCAGCTGTGTCTCCTCTTTGGTGGAATGTCTGTGCGTGTCTCGTTGCTCATTTTCTAATTGGGTTGTTTGGTTTTTAAATATTGAATTTTGAGAATTCTCTTCATAGTCTAGATGTAAGTACTTTGTTGCATACATGGTTTACAGATATTTTTTCCCGGGCTACGAATTGTCTTTCATCCTCTGAGTGAGGTCTTTTTCAGGGCTCAAGTTTTAAATTTTGATGAAACTGATTCTATTTGAAGTAATGGAAGAATGGATTTTGCATGTTTGTGGTTGATCTAAAGAAATTTAGATTGCCAAATTACCTGCTCCATCTTCTCTGTTTTCAGCTTAGACATGATTACACTTAAGATGAATCAAATCGGTCAGTATACAGTGTTCAAGTGTAGTGAAATGCCTGTGTGTTCTAAAACCTATTTGTCTCTTTAATGGTGTTTCAATTAATAAAGACTTAGAAAATGTAGCTGTGTTGAGGTAGTTTCATTTTTGAATTTCAGTGAGATTGCATTACAGACTGGAAAGAGGACATGTAATTAATTCTACTTGTATCATTGACTTCTGCAAATAAAGATACACCACATTACTAATATCTTCCTCTCCGTGCACCCCAAACATACCAGACAGTGCAGCAACATTACGTGTTGCTTTGTGTCTACCCGTTTAGCCTGTGCTTTCTTCTTTCATCAGTCCGTTTGTTCATTCCACAGATACTGCACACCTCCCTGGGTGTTAGGGTGTGCCGGGTTTGGGGTTACAGAGGGGAACGGTAGAACACACAACTGCTGCCCTCATGGAGCTTACACTTTTATTCTTATTTGTTATTCTTTTAGGCTTGTGTTGTCTGTCAGTGTTTCACTGATTCAATTCAAGATCCTTATTCCCCATCTCTATTTACATAATCTTTCTCACTCATCTGAAATACAGTGTGTCTAAAGCTCAGTGAATGGTTTTAATGGTTTGGGAGTGGCTGCCTTCCATTAAGGTGAAAACAGGCCAAGCAATTATTACTTACAAGCTTACACACGAAGACTATGTTATGAGGAGGAGCATCCTCGTAGGTAGTTGCTTTCTTGCCAATAGGAGAAAACTTTGGCAGAGCCTTCAGTTAACCTTGAGCCTGATTGGAGACTCTGAATATGACATCTTAAAGGCTCCAATTCACCTTATTCGATGGAATGAGGCCCGGTCATTTGAATGGCCAGTTCATCAAATTCCTTTTGGCTAGTGCATGGTTTTAAAAATCCTGCTCTTGTATTATTTATAAAAACTGTGATTCCATGTTGGTTTTATGTTATAAATTAGGTACTTTTCCTAGCTGTAAATTGGCTGACTTATTGGTAGCATGGCTTAAATGTAATAAAGGCATTGAACTGAGATTTCCCCATCTTTGAGAAAGTAGTATGGAAAAGGAAGCAATGCGAAGTTCTGGTGGAAGACAAACTGGGCCTGCAGTCGGAAGACCTGAGTTCTGCTGGCATTACCAGCACAAGTGGGGCAACTTAGGGGAAGGCTGATTATATATATACATATTAGCTTCCTATTGTTGCCATAACAAATTATCACAACTGGAGTGACATAAAACAATGGAAATTTAGTTCTGGAGGTGAGAAGTTTGAAGTCAAGATGGTGGCAGGGCTGCGCTCCTTCTGGAAGCTGCAGGAAAGAATCCATTTCTTTGCCTTTTCCAGCTTCTAGAGGCCGCCTGCCTTCCTTGGCTCATGGCCCCTGCTCCGATCTTCAAAGGGCATCACTCCAGTCTCTGGTTCTACTGTTACATCTCCTTTTACTGTCTTCTACCCTCTTGCCTCTCTCTTATAAGGTCCCTTATAACTACATTTGGCTCACCTGGATAACCTAAGGTAATCTTCCCATCTCAAAATCCTTAATTCAAACACAAACACAAACTGCGCAAAATCCCTTTTGCCATGTTCGTTAACATAGTGACAGATTCTGGGGATTAAAACGTGGTCATCTCTAGAAGTACAAGCGTGACAGAACAAAGGGAGCTCCACTTTATTCCATGGACCTCAGGTTTCTCACTTATAAATGAAGGACTGAACTCGGTGATCCTTGAGGATACTTCCAGCTCTGAGAACATTTCTAATTCTACTCTGAGTTCTTGTTGCCTTCGTCAGAAGTAGAGCTTTCACCGTGGAAATCTTGTTTGCAAATGCAAAATATTTTTTATATTGCATTTTAATCTTAAATTCTCAGAGGAAAAGGTGATAGGATAAACAGAAATGGGTACCACAGGGAGAAAGACACTAAGGTTATCAGATCTGTGGGCGACAATGTTCTGTAGCATTGCTGTAGCCAAGCTTTGGAACCTGCACTGAGGTGGGGAGTTCTCGTAGGTTTTTGGTGGTACTCTGACTGGTTAAAGCCTTTTTATTAGAGAGTAAAACAAAAATAGAAACGAGCTCTATTGTTAGGCTGTATTTGCCTGCAAGTGACAAAACCTTCAACTCCGGATGATTTAAACAGTAGGACACTTATCATTTTGTGATCTCACACAATAAGGACACAGAGCTGGTGCCAATTAAGCCGCTCAGTGGTTTTGTTGAGAACCCACGTTCCTCCCAGGGCTCTGCTCCGCCACTTTGGTGGGGAGGTCCTGCCCTTCGACGGCCCCTCATGCTCAGAAGACGGCTGCAGCATCTCCATCGCCTTCTGAACCAGTGTTGTTCAGAGACGGAGGAGAGACCGCCTCTTGTGTAACTTTCTTAGGAATAAGGAAATCTTTTCCAAAAGCCATTTTTTCAGTTTTTTTATAATAAAAGTATTTTTATTTAAATTATTGTTGTTCAATTACAGTTGTCTGTATTTTCTTCCTACCCCTCCCCTCCACCCCCTCCAAACCCACCTCCCTCCCTTGCTTCCAGAAGCCATTTGACAGACCTTTCCATGTGTTTTATTGTGTGTTGCCTGCCCACCTTAAAACCAGTTGCGGACAAGGAGAATGGGATCACCATGTTTGACTAGATCCCACACTGTCCAGTAGGACTTTTTTAGTGATGGGAATGTTTTAGATCTGTGCTGTCCAATGGAGTAGCCACCGGCCACATGTGGCAATCATTGAGCACTTGAAACGTGGCTAGCGCAACTGAGTTTTTAAAATTAATTTAGATTTAAGTACCCATTGTGGCTAGTGGGTACCATATCAGTCAGTTGGGATAGAAGGGATATTGAGTAGGTAACTACCATGCTCATTACATCTTTAAACAAGACAGTGGACAGGTGGTGTGTTTGTCTTTAAAATTTAAAACTAATTACTGACCCACCTGGGAGCTCCTTTGAGGCAAACCATCCAACCAAGTACTTAAAATCAGCGCATATGTTTACAAGGGCTGACAGTGGCAGAGCCTCCTGGGTGAAGGGGTGAGGTGCCATAGCATGGTATCCGGGCACGTGCCAGCATGTGGCGGTGTTCAGCCAATAGTGGAGGTTTGATGGGATATAACTGGCTAAAAACTGCTGGTGAGCAACAGGCTACTCTTCTCCACTCGGGAGCTAGTTTGTTTTGTAGGGTTGTAAATAGGGAATGACAGCTCTGGTTAACGTATACTGTTAAAGCCTGCCTGCCCTGGAGATTGGACAGGTAGGGAAATACAAAGGTGGCATCTGGGAGGATTTATTCAGCCAATATATGTTTATAAATCACTTGCTATGGCCCAAGAACCGTTCTAGGTGCTGAGAGATAGTAAACAAGACTAAGTGTCCATCCTCAGGGGACTTAGTTGTTAAAACAAAAAGTGATACGCTTTACATTGTGATTAAGTGTTAAGAAGAAAATAAAGCAAGATAATAGGAGAGAGTGAATGAAGTAAATCTTAACAAATGCCTAGACCTGTGAGTTTGTCAAATGCTCAGGGTTTTTAAGTTTTTCCTTTGGGAAGAGGACATTTGGTTTATAGGGTTATTTAGTTTTACACACACACAAATAAAAGGGCTCTGTTTGAATTAGCTAATTGCAAAAACACAGAAAAAGTGAATTTTTTCCTTAAGAAGGTAGTATATTTCTCTGCTGTTCGAAAATTCAGTTTTGCCTGCTATGGTGAGCTTGTATGGCCCAATAATAGGATGAAGTTTATTTCCAGTCTGGTCCTGTCCTAAATCCTTTGCATTATCAGAACTTTGGCTATCTTGAGTACACTTCTGGGCTCCAGCTTTTTCCATCATAAAATGGCATTGTTGTTGATAATTACACATTAAACATTTTCATTAAGATTGAGCAAGTCATTTAACCCCTGTGGGTCTTAGTTTTTTTAGTGGTAAAACAAAGTGGTTGTAGTATTGTCAAGAATGTTAGTAAGCAGATTCTCTCTTCTAGCACAGGTGGAAACCAGTTGTCAGAATAACTACAAATTCTTTAGACGTGTATAAGTTTTTGTCACAAGGAACAAACCTGAACAAATGTTCGAAGGTGCATGTTTAAGGAGGTTCATTATACTGTTGTGTATAATGGCAAAAGACAGTAAACCAATGTTGAACAAGAGGAACTTGGTTCAATTAGGGTGCATTCCGTGTGGAATTCTGTGCAACTACTGAAGATAACGATGATAGTGTTACTAGATGTTAATAGAATTGGGAAGAAGTTCAGAGTGTGCTAGCATTTGTGGCAATTTATGCCTCTGCACTTTGGGGTACTATAATCGGGGCAGTCATTATGGTCACTTTTTAAAAAATCCAACAGTAATGGCAGATAATTATTGAGCACGGTGGTGCCCTTGGCACTATGCTAAGCTTTGTCTGTTATCTTCAAGTTTCATGTTAACCCTATTGAATAAGAATGATTTGGAACCTCATGTTGCAGGTGAAGAAACCAAGGCTCAGAGGAACAAAGTGCAATAACTTGTCTGACCTTAAATTCAGAGGTGGCAAAGTAAGAATTTCAGGTATTCAGTCCAGAGGCTGCATTCTGAACCCACGAACCAGACTGCCTCTGGGTAAACTATCTTTAGGTCCCACATGGGATAGTTCTCACCGGTATATTACGGAACCTCCCGCACATCTTTCCCTGTAACTGCACTCTTATGTGGGAGGACTTTGGCCCAGGTACGTGGTAAAGGAAGGGGTGGTCCACCCTTTACCACAGAGGCCAGCAAACTGTGGCCTGAGGGCCAAAGCCAGCATGCCGCCTGTTTTTGTGAATCGTGTTATTGCAGCGGAGCTGTGCTTCTTCATTTAGGCACTGCCTGTGGCTGCGTTTGCACAGCAAGGGCAGAAATGAGCAGTTTCAACAGAGACCCTATGGCCCACAAAGGCTAAAATTTGTGTCATCTTGTCCTATATGGGAAAAGTTTGCTGACCCTTGCCTTAATACATTAAAAGTCTGGACATTATGTCCACCCTATTACAGTGGCCACTTTCTTTCCTTAAAGAGAGCCATTTAAAAAACAAAACAACCCCGTTTTAGGGTTTCTGTCCTGCAGAAGTACAGGCCACAGGCGCACAGCCGGTTGCTGAAGGATTTTCTGAGGCGGTGAACAAGAGCAGTCTGTTTCAGGACTGCTGAAGGTCCTCTGTGCCGGGCTGACTGGCATTCTCCAGCTGGGCCGTCTGGGGGCCTTGAACCTCTGCCTGTTGCTGCCCCTCCGAGAGGGAATGTGGATTCACAGAAAATGAGGCACTCCATTAGTCATGGTGCATTTCCTGGGCCCTGGAGACATGGGCATGACATCACCAAGGGCCAATGAGAAAGGGTCCTCCTCCACCCAAGCCCTCGGACGCTTCAGAGGACTGTATAGTCTGTGTGTTCCGTTCCCAGGCCCTCAGGGTGTGATTCGAGACTGCCTTCCAGTCCAGCCATATTCTGGGCACAAAAGTCTAGCTTTCAGACCCAAGAGGCCAAGCTTGAAAATCTGCAGAGCTGGAGGCAGATTCCCATTCAGTACTTTTTTCCAGGGCTCAGGTTTTTATTCCCACAGCGTCTTCCACTCCTAATGACGTCGTTACTTCCTGCGGTGAATGGCGGGTGGTGAAAGATGAAGTCTGCATTAGATGAAAGAGCCTTGGCGGTTAAAATTTCGGGATAAGTGTAGGTTGGTAGAATAACAAAATCAGAAGCATATTTTGCCATTTTGTGACATTACTTCTGTGTGTAGTTTAACGTGATAAAACAGCGTCTTTTAACAGCAAAGACTCCTAGCAAAAGTAGTGTGGCTTAGAATGGGGTGATTACCGAAGGAACTTTATTGAGGGGATTAGTAGCTCATTAAATCTTTTATCTTCAAGAAGAAAAGAAACTTCTCTTCCAATTCTCCTATCTTAAGATTTAAGAAAGCATTTTGAATAAAAACCCCTCTCTCTCCTTTATCTGTTTATGAAAATGATTTGTGGATTTTAGTCTCAAGCATAACTTTGTTAATTCTATGTACCAGAGTTTACTCAAAGACTTGTTTTCTAATTGGTAATAGCTCAGTCTCTTGCTAACAAGCCATAATTGTAAAATTCCCCCTTTAAAAACGACCCAAGGAAACTGAGGCTCAACACTCAATGTGAGGTTACACTGGACAAATTTTTATAGTTTAATTCAGGATCTGAACCCACGACCTATGTTTTCCAATCTCACTGGCATCTGTGGTTGAATGAGAATGATTCCTCTAGTATTTGTTCATGTTCGAATCCCATTTTGGTGAAGCCTAAGAGACATTGGGAAACAGCCGTTTGGTGAGCACGTTATCTGTGGCTGCCTTAAACCACAGAGGGTGCGTCCCTGCCACTTTAAAAAAAGAAATTCTTTGTTTCTGCAAGATGAAAATGATTATTTTTTGTAATTATAGAGGGTTTTTATTTTTAAAAAGAATTACATGAAGGCATATGAATTTATTTCTAACTCCTAAGAACAAATATACCAGTAATTAAAGGAATTTCCTCTAAAACTGTGCAATACACTGTAAAAGAGGGTGTTTTGAGCACTTCATAGATCCTCCCTCAAAGATCTCTATGCGGTTCAAAACATTAATTATACAAATTTTAAACATCTCTTGGAGATACTCTGCATGGCACTTTTTTAGCCTTTATAGATGAGGAGACCGAGGGGCCGAGGGAACGCTCTGGCGTTGTTCAGAGGAGGAGGCGTTGGTGTGTAAGGCATCTCATCAAGACCCTGAAGAGGACCTTCCTCTGTGTCTTTACAGAAAATTGTTCTTGTTTTCCTTTAACAGCCTTAAGCTTTGCCTCATTAACAACAATGCTTGTTTTTCGCAACCCTGAAAGGGGTCACTTACCGTAGGGGTAAATTTGTGGGGCAGGGCACCGAGAGCTCACCTACTGCTTCACTCTTGGCAGAGGGCTTAATTCTCCGCAACTCTACCTCCAACTTTTCCCACCTGAACTAATATTTGCCACCTCCCAGAGGGCTGTCATGGATGGTGGTGAACTTAATGTTGATAGAAAGCTGTGACCCTTTGGGAAGAAAGGCCTTGCATAAGCACACCATTAGTATTGGCCCCATTGCCGGTCACAAGCTTCTTGAGTGGGCAGTAGGCACCCTCGGATCAGGTTCACCGGATCCCCATTTTAGTGAGGACAGTCTCTGGAATGGGATTTGCTGCTGCCCTGAGAATACACGTCGGGTTTGAAATGTTGAAATCCCTAAAGCAGCGACACAGTAATGTCTCCCCGCTACTTCTGTTGCCGGCTAATTTGGGGAGCAGCAGATGCCTCCCTCGGAAACCCTTCCAGAGTGTGGCATGCCGGGCTTGTCATCTTGCAAAGCCCTAAACTTTCCCTGCAGAAGAAAACTCACTCTCAGAAATCTATTCCAGAATGTGACGGCGAGAGGTCACGACAGGACTGGTTTATGTAAAGTTAGGGATGAGTCATGTCACTCCTAAAAGGATTGGCATCGATTTATTATACAAAACCAAACACTGAAAGAAGAAAGCCTTCAGTCTCATTAAGGAACCCAGACAAAAATCCCACTTAATCTATCTTACTTTTCCTTTTCCTCTAACTCAGCTGGTGTGCAGGTGTAGGGCAGCTTGGCAGAAGCTTTGAACATTTGGAAAAGGGAGTCATTACTGAAAGTCACTGACACACACTTCCCTTGGAATGCTGCTGATGTCATGGAAAGCTGGGACCTTAGCAATAACCCCTAACAACCAGAGCTACAGTAAACAGTAAATGTTACCTCCACCAAGGCATTGGTTTTTTGAAGAGTTTTAACAGGCTAGGGCTTGCCAGCCACAACTCGTAAAAATGTTCTTATAATTTTACCCTAGTCTCTAAAAGCATTGGATGACCGCTGAGGTTTCTCTGCCACTCCGGGCTGCAGAGCCAAATTCACGTCAGTTTCAAGGTTCACTAATCAGAATTTACAGCATTTCTCTTCCATTCCTTTTTCATATGCCCCCTGCCATGCTCACGGGGTTAGGCCTGGTAGACTTAATACTTTTTCAAAGAAGGCTCTTGTCCTACTGAGTTGCCTCAATTTCTGGTGATTGGCTGAGTCTATGTGTTAGGTTTTGCCTAGTGTTTTATTAGCCCGGTGGTTCATCCAGTCTGGTTAATTTGCAGCCCTCAATCTATAGGTTATATTTCAACCAATTTGAAATGGTTGGGCAAAGCGACATCCTAAAGTTCAGATTCCGAACTAGGCGCATAGCGAGAAGACAAGCCGCTCGTGTTGCCACGTAGAGCTGTCAAGAATGGTGGTTGTCACAGTGTAAGAAAGCAAAAGAAGACGCAGAGACTGAGAGAGTTTTCTCTGGTGGTTGGCTGCTATTTAGGAGGAGTTGGTGGCATATTTCCCTGTGAACCAGACGCAGCACGGCTTCTTGTAGACCTGCCCGCCCAGTGGGAAGAAGCAGAATGCTAGCCCTGCTTTTACAAGGCGTTGTCAAAGTGACCACAGAATTTATCATTCAAACTGGGACACTTTTGAGAGTGAAGGGGCTTTATTAATAATTACTCTGGACAACAGGAATAAACTGGGACTGTCACAGGCAAAGGAGCATGTATGTGGTCACGTTCGTCACTGGGCCAAGACCCACCCAGCCCAGGCCTTTTGAGGAGCTAGTCTTCACAGTGACAGAGAGGGTGGACCCATTCGTGCAGCGCGGGTTGTCCCAGTTACAAGAAAACAAGTCCGCTGTAAGAATGAGCAGGCTGAGGAATGAAATGTTACAGCAAGATATCCCTAAGTTAAAACCTCAAAGCAAGCTGGAATACACACTCTTAAGGTATCAAGTTTTGAACATTGCTGTTGCTGCTGTAGACCAGTGGTTCTTAAAATGTGGTCTGAGATCTCAGGGGCTCCCAGGGAATCCTTTCAAGGGGTCTGCGAGGTCGAACTATTTTTTTGGTAATATTAAGATATTATTTGCCTTTGTATTCTCATTTCCTGGACATATGAAATATGATATTATAACACCTTGAATGAAAAGCCAGATCCCAGGTTCTGTCATCTATTAAGCCAGACATTGAAGGGGTAGACAAGAATGTAAAACAAGCCACCCCTCCTCCTAAGTCTTTTTATTTTAGAAAATATCATTATTTTCATCAAAACATATTATTTTTATTAAGATGTTATAGTTTTATTAGTTTAGTTTTAAATGGATTAATAACTGCTTTAACAGTGCATTAGTTTTGATTTCTACTGTGGCAAACACATGCCTTATAAGTAAAAGCTCTTTGAGTTCTCAGTAGTTTTAAGAGTATAAATGGGGCCCAAGAACGAAAGTTTGAGAACTGCTGCTCTGGACCTTTCTCTCTCTTTGAGGAACATACAAACAGAGGGAGGTGATAAAGTCCTTGATGAGAGAGATTGGCTTTATCCATTATATTCATTATATTCACTGCATCCGCTGCAGCACCTAGCGAAAGCCTTGCATACAGCTAGAGCTCTGTGTAAATACTGGTAGATGAAGCTCCGGTGACAACTCTGACAAGTTACGGTGTTCTCTCATATTTGGGCGTTACATTAACATTAATGTTCAGTGTGTTTCAAGCCATTTGCTATTTAATGTATTCTAGTACTCTGTTAGAAATCTTCTTTTGAGCCCTGGCTGGTGTGGCTCAGTGGACTGAGTGCCGGCCTGCGATAAGAAAGGTCGCCGGTCGCCTGTCCTGGCACTTGCCTGGGTTGTGGGCCAGGTCCACATTTGTGGACGAACAAGAGGCAACCAGCTCATGTTTCTCTCCCTCTCTTTCTTCCTCCCTTTCCTTCTCTCTAAAAAATGGATAAATAAAATCTTTTTTTAAATTCTTATTTTGATATAATAATGTCATTTTTGTCTTCAAAAGTCTTATGAAGTAGATCAAATTCTCCTATGAAACAAGTATGCTAGATAGAAGATATACATTAAGCCTAGCTAATTCTTGTTTATCCTTCATCTCGGCACCTTCTTAAGTTAACCCTCCTGAACCTTCCCAGGCCAGCCTAGTACCCCTCCCATGTCCTTCCAAAGCAACTTTAATCACAGGCGTACTACTCTGGGTCATTCAATACACACTTTGGTTTCCCTCAGTTAACTTTAAGTGCCTTTGTATCAGAAATAGTGTCTTTAATCTCCATATTCCAAGAATTGAATAGTGTTTGGTAAAGGGTAAACACTTAAAAAATATCTGTTGCATGAAAATGTATAAAAGGAAGGAAATGTTAGCTGATTTCACTAGTGAGTGAAGTATCTCCTCCATCCCACCCCAGTCAATAGAGGGCATTTCTTACATCTTTAAAATGCCTTGGGAGTCATCTAGCATCTTGTTTCCATAGCTGGACAACTTTTAGATCTTATTTATCTAAACATCAAAACACTTCAGCCTGCCGAACTGTTCTTTTTTTCAGACGTAGGTACCATCCAAAACCATTCGATATTTTTGGTTTTAACTATTGTGGCTTGCTGAATCACAGCAGCTGAATTTGACACAGTTCAATGTTGTTTCCTTCAAGAATTAACTCATCTTTCTGGGCTTGAGATACCCTGTGTATGTTTCTTCCCCCACCCTCACCCCTCAGGAAATTCTGGATTTCAACAAGAGAGTCATTTTTCTGAATAACGATGTTGCTGGGGAAGTGGGCATACACAGACTTCATCTTGTAGCGGAAGCTCAACGTAATGCCCTCAGTCATGTCCAGTACATGACTGCAGATCGTGCGAACCATAGCCAGCTGTTTTATTTCTCCACCCTTTGTCCAGGGAGACTGAGTTCTACATTGCTGTGACTCAAGTCCGTCCTCAGGGTGCCGCTGGGACACTTCGCAGTAACTGCGGACATTTCCTGGAATGTTAAGTCTAATGATCGAGAATAGTATTGTCACAGTAGGTGCAGCAGAAAGAGGTGAAGTTATTTTTTTGATGTTATGTAAATGGTTTCCATAGTATCAAATATTATTTTTAATAGAAGAAACCATAATTTGAGAAGAGAAGATAGATTGTTTCATTATGACTTCACATCTAAACTGATACACTCATGTAATCCACCTCCCTGTCCACATTCACGTACTCCTTTCAGAGTCAGAATCTTTTAAGTCTTTGAAGGTTATCTATTTCTAAGAATGTAAACCTTTCTCAATATCAAAAATTATTTCCATTGGCAAAAAGGGAGAAATTTTTGTAATGTAGATTCAGTTTTGTCATAAATAGCATTTCATTCTTTTTGTTGTTGTTTTCTTATTTACATTCCTGGGGGGGAGAGAGAGAGAGAGAAACATCAATTTGTTGTTGCATTTACCTGTGCATTCATTGGTTGCTTCTTGTATGTGTCCTGACCCGGATTCAAAGGCACGACCTTGGCGTGTTGGGATGATGCTCTAACCAACTGAGCTACCTGGCCAGGGCCTTCTTATTTACTTTCAAGTGAAGATATTCTTTTCTGATTTTTAAATTTGTTCCTTGAGCTAGAAACACTACTTTTTCTGAAAAGGAAGAAAAAAACTTGCTTAATTAAATTTAAAAGATGTCTCCAAGGCCTGAAATTAACCTGCTATTTTGTAAAGCCAATGTGGCAGGATAAACTGAGGCCACAGCTTTTGGGGGCAGGATTACCCTCATGATGTAATAATAGTGGCAGTTACGTCAAAGTCAAAGTCTACATTTAGGCAGCTAGTTTTTAATGACATGCATTCATTCTGCTTGGCTTCAGGTTGGGTCTTTTTCTCTGAATGTTATGAGTTTCCAAGTTTCTTTTTCTCAACACCTAACATTGGGGATAATTACTTAAAACTTATATGCAAAGTTTTGATCAGAAAGCAGAGAGAATGCATTACAGTTCCTACCAAGTCCTCATAAAAAGAATTGGTGGTGGGAGCTTAGTACGCTGGCCGAGACGGAGTCTAAAGGAACACCAATTTTTGCGGACAGGACACTCACCAGATGGGAATGGGACAGTGAGACACTCGTCCTGACTTTGCTGCTCTCCGAACACCAGTGTGATTTCAGCAGATCACCTTACCTCGCTCCACTACTATTAGTTCCCCCACCTGTAAAAGGAGGCTGGACTAGAGGGTCTCCGAGGTCCCTTCCAGACCATCTAATTCTGCAGTTTGTTTTGTGCTCTCATCAGGATCTCACGTTCTGGGAGGCCCTAGTGGACAAATACATGGCGGGAGGAAATGACACAGTCTTGAATAACCAAAATGGATTTTGTCCACACTTACGTGCTAATCCCCGAAGAAGAAGGAAATGCAAACGAGCCAGGGGCTGCACATGAAAAGGGTGACAGTGAGGAAAACATTGAAGCAGACAGCTGAAGGCTGCATTTCCTGGCCCGCCTGTCATGAGAAAGGCCGGGCCTGCCAAGTCCCGCAGGCAGTCAAGGCCAGAACTTGGGCTAACTCTTTATTTTGAGCTCCCCTCATACCACACACACTAACCACACAGGAAAATTGTCCGTCTTCCTTCAAATTTGTGCCTTTCGGCTACACTTCTATTCATGCCAAGTCCTTGCCTAAGCCCCTTCCTTGCAGCTGTCACTATATTCTGCCTGTTGTTTTCGGGGGCTTTCAGGGGCAGCTGCAGCCTTCAGTGGGAGCATGGGGGTGGTGGCCTTGGCGGTAGGACGTTGTCAGGGTGTATGGACTCTGTCAGAACCAGCAGTCACTTTTACCTGGTTTACAGGCCGTTTGAACAGTGTTCTTCCTCTCCTTCCTTAGCAAGTGTCAGAACCGATGGCTTTAATTCTTTCCCCTCCCTTCCTCTTTGGGGAGTTTTCCCCCCTCTACATTCCTCAGCCTTTTTGTCTGCAAACATCCTGTGGAAGATTTGGTTCGTCTTAGGTCCTTTTGCTGGCTGCTCATCTTTTTCTTTCTTTTTCCACATAAAGCACATTTGTCTATCTACAGAGTTTAGGATGGATAACCAGAGCCTCCGTGCTCTCTCACAAGCCTAAAAATTTGACCTCTTCCGCTCTCTGACGGAATGAGTATCTCAAACCTTTAGGTTTCCCGAGGCCCAGAGAGCCCCTCGCTCCTCGGTGTCTGTCTGGCCCCGGCCAGTTTTGGTGTCCTTTCCCCTCTGGCCTGTGGTGTTTTCCCATGGAGCTTGTCTGCACGTACTTCTCATATTAGCTCTTAGTGATGGCAACTGAGCAAAGAGGCACTTAATTCCCATCATTTTAGAGAATTGAGGAGGAATCAGGAACTCTGACTGAAGAATCTTGGCTCAGTAAGGAGAAGCCATGTTTCATGAAGGTTTTAAATCATTGAACTAGGCCCAGACCTTGCTGGCCTGGATATTGAAAGCAAAACAAAAGAAAACGCCACAGCCATTGTCTTTTCTGGTATGGGATTGTTTTTTATTGAAGTAGAGCTTTTGTAGATACAAATTGTTCTTCTCTGCCACTCTTTCTGGAAAGGCGGTTCGTTCTCTCACACCACCCCTGGCACTGCCAACCCGTACGTCTGTTTGTGCAAGAGCAACCCTTCGCAGTCTTCAGAACTTTGTGAAAAAAAAACAAAACTCAGAGCACGTCAGTATTTGGATTGGTCTGATGGTGTCCCATGTCTGAATGTATTTTGTATTTTATTTCAAATAATGTATATGTTAATTGATGTTAAATTCAAACAGGTGAGTCTATTTGATAAATTCTTTTGCGATAGGATCTTGTTGAACTTTATATATACTATATAAAGTCTTTTTATTCCTATGGGGAGTATAATACTACAAAGCCACTTTTCTTTCATTTCTGCCTGTCTTCCTCAAACCCAGACTTGTATGGCCACGTCGCTGCTACGGCCCAGTTAACCCCTCTGCCTGCCCTTCTTTGTCCCTGTCCCCGTTTTTGCATTGTCTATGGTTTGTAGAATCACAGTATGATAAAACATTGATGTAAGAAGTGCCCTTAGATGTTAGCAACTCAAGCTCTTCATTTTACAGACAAGCAAAAGAAAGCCTACAAAAGGAACGTGGTTAGGCCAACTCACACGTCAGCCAGAGTCTAGGCTCACAAGAGTTTTTTCACTGTACTCCCCCAGGCTCCATGGGCGAAGAGTTTTCCAAAACACTAGACTAGTCATAAATACTTAAGTGGAGAGGGAGTGCATCCTACTGGAAAGGGCACAGGTTTGGGAGCCCCACAGATTTGGGTTTGAATGTCTTGCTCTGACACCTACTGGCAGGGTAAGTGGGGCAGGTAACTAAAGCTTTTGGGGACTCTATCCTTGCTTCTTTAATATGGGAATAATAAGAATAATACTTTAGGATTATTGTGAGTATTAAATGATATAACCTATATATAAAGTACCTGTTATATGTGTTCAATAAATTATTATAAAAATACATTGATCATAGGAAAATGTTATAGCATATGTATAAATAACAATTTAAAATAGGTGTTTCATAATTGGCTATTCTGAACCTCTCTTATTCAGTGGTTTTCTCCTAAATTTTGCATTAAAATATGAATGGAGTGAGTTGTCGGGAAATGAATTCCTGAAAGTTATTTATACCATGACTGAGATTCAAGCATTTCCCTTTTCTTTATGATTTTCATCTGTATTTAGCTGCAGTGTATCTTGTCCAAAAATTTTTGTACAAGTTGAACTCATTCAAAGAAGACATCTGGAGAGTCTTTGGATTTGGTCCCTGCTTTTCATTTAGCTAAATGCTGGGACATAAATCTAGAATATAATCTGTAAGGAATGTCACAGTCATATTTTTTAGAGGTTTGAGATGTCTGGTGTTATTCTGAAACTCACTGAACTGTGTGATGAACAGCTTCAATGTGGAATTACACGTACCTGTGTGAAGCAAAAATAGAAGTTATGTTCAACCTAAAGGGGCCCAAGATTGTTCTGTCAAAAGGAAGCAGAATGACATTGTTGAACCCCATAGTACCGGGAGAAGGAATGAGTTAGAAACAAAAGCTAAGACTGAATTAACAAAGGCCAGAAGCAACAAAAGAAAGTTCAGAAGCTTCAGAAGAGGCGATTCAGGGGGAATTTGGGTTGAAGGCTTTTCAGATTGCATAGATGTCGTTGGCTAACTGGAATGTACTTTAAGTTTGAAGTGGCTATAAGGACCTTAAGACTCTAGACAGAAAGAATGTTGCTTCTCTAATAAACAGAGGGCTCGGGAGAAAGAGCTTTGGCTTAGACTGTAGACAGAAGTACAAGTAGAAAGAGGCGTTATGTGCTTTTCTCCTTACGGAACCCTTAATTGCCAAGGAACTTTCAAGCTCACATAATTTGGTCCACAAGCGGGATTAGCAATGTAAAATCTGTAAACACTCTTAGGGGGTTCTTTATATTTTTTTCAGTAAGGTGAAAGTGAAGAGAGCGCAGCAATGGTGGAGAGCAAAGTGGACGTTCCTTGTGCCTGTTTGTACCTAATATCATAGATTAAGAACTGTAGGCCAGAAGTTTCTTAGAATAAAAGTAGGCATCCTTTTGGAGGAATACTGGACAATCAAATATAGCCAGGAAGTAGAGGTGCTATTTTGCTATATTTTGGGCTCATTCAGATGGGATCAAACCAGAGGAATTTGGCAAGCGTTGGGACTCATCACTCAGAACCGCACTGAAATAGTTGTGGTAGCAAAATAATTTCTCCAGGAGTCTTATTCTACTTGAGGCGTAACAGCCAGAGATTCCTGATCCTTGAGGGGAGAGTGCCAAAGATGATAAATTTTAGGATAAATTAGGTGATACTGGAACTATGTGTTTCCATAATTTTCATACAGAAGACATGCTCTGAGTAGACGTGGCCTGGAATCCACTGTTTAAAATGAGCTCTTCCCTAATCTCATATCCTCCCATTGAGACTGAGTATATTGCAGTTTATTAAATGAGAAGATTAGAAAAGAATCTGACTTTAAGAACTTGTATTTGGCTTCTGTATCCGTTTGAAATTCTGACATATTAACCTTGCCATTTTTTAAAAAGCTTTCTGGCAAGAGCTCTACATGACCTAAAATGTGCCTTCCTGTTTAATCATGTCTCAGCCTTTTTATACTCTCTCAATGTAAACGACACCTGCCACTGCACTTCATCATCATCTCCATTACTTACCACTGGTAACCCGACATCTACACCGTTTTATCTGATTTTATCTCCCTTAAGTGCCCAGTCCACTAGCTTATGTAGAGTTATTTAATGAAGTAGTTCTTTATATTTTAAACAACTATATGGACAGAGATGTAAGTATATTTATGTGAGTCTATTTCTGGGCGCTCTATCCTGTTCCTTATCAGCCACCTATTCTTTCACTGATACTGTGCGGGGTAGAATATTGTAGTGTTATAGGAAGTCTTGAAGTTGGGTAGTTTCAGTCCTCCAACTTGGTTTTTCTTTTCAATATTGTGCTGACTATTATGGGTCCTTTTTCTTTTTTTTGCCTTTCCATATAAACTTTAAATCAGTTTGTCCATATCTATAAAGTAACTTGTTAGGATTTTGATTGAGATTGCACCAAAGCTATAGATAAATTTGGGAAGAACCAATATCTTGACAATATTGAGTCTTCCCTGTTCATGAACATGGAATATCTCTCCATTTATCTAGATTTTCTTTGACTTCTTTAACCAGAGTTTGATCTATTTTCCTCAAATAGATCTTGTACATACTTCATTAGGTGAATTCCTCAGTATTTCTCTCTTTTTTTTGTGGTGCTACTATAGATGGAATTATGGTTTTAATTTGAAATTCCAGTTGATTCTAATATGTAAGGAAGTCACCGACTTCTGTAAATTAAACTTGTATCTTGTTTTCTTTGGGATTTTTTTTTTCTATTCCTCTTTACCTCCTTTGTTGTCTTATTAGCTGTAACTCTTTGTTTAGTTATTTTTGTGGTTGCTTTAAAATTTGAAGTATACATATTCAACTTACCTCGGTCTATTTTTAAGTGACACTGTGCCACTTCACATGTGGTGTAAGAACCTTAAAGTAGTCTTACAGTAGTTGTCATATGTATAACTTACATGTTATACATAAGTTATCAATCCTACAGCACAGTATGTTTAAGCAGTCAATTATCTTCAAAATATATTTAAATAATAAGGAAGGTATGTTATGTACTTACCCAGTAGTGAGCATTTTCAGTGCTCTTCATTCTTTTGTTTAGTTCCAGAGGTTATTTTCCTTCTACCTGAAGGACTTTATCATTTCTCATAGTGTAGGTCAGCTGGTGATGAATTATTTCAGTTTTTGTACTTTTGAAGAGGTCTTTATTTTACCTTTGTGTTTGAAAGATAGTTTTGCTGGGAATAGAATTCTAGGTTAACAGTGTTTTTCTTTAAGTTTTATAAAGCTGTTGCTTCACTGTGTTTTCACTTCATTCTTTCCACCTAGAAACTGCACTCATCTTTGTTTCTCTTTAAAAAGTACATCATGTATTTTTCCTCATGTTTCTTTTAAGCTTTTCTTTTCTTGTTGGTTTTGAACAAGTTTACTTATGAAAGACCTTTGTGTAATTTTTTTCATGTTCTTAATGCTTGTAGTTTGTTGAGCTTTATTTTTTGAGATTTTTTTGTTTTTGCTGGATTTGTTATATGGATTTATAGTTTCCATCAAATTTGAATAAATCTTGGTCATTATATTTTAAAATATTTTCTCTTTATCTCCTCTTCTATTTCTGTTACACATATATTAAGCCATCTGAAGTTGTTCCATAGCTAACTGATGCTTTTTTCATTTTTTCCTCTGTTTTTCATTTTGGATAGTTTCTATTGTTATATTTTCAAGTTCTCGAATGTGTAATTAATACCATTCAGTGTATTTGTAATTTCATACATTGTAGTTTTTATCTCTAGAAGTTTGATTTGGGTCTTTTTAGTATCTCTACTTAACTGTTTAGACATATGAATTATAGTTACAGTAACTGTTTTTTTGTCCCTCTCTGCTCATTCTAGCATCCTTGTTCGTGCCGAGTCCATTTCAATAGTTGTTTTTTCTCCTTATTGTGGGTCTTACTTTCCTGATTCTTGGCCTGTCTGGTTATCTTCGTTGGATACCAGACACTGTGATTTTACCTCCTTGGGTACAGTCTATTTTGTATTCCTATAAATCTTGAGCTTCATTTGGGATGCTGTTAAATTACGTGGAAACAGCTTGATCTTTTTGGATTATGCTTTTAAGATTTGTTGTGGCAGGACCAGAGCCGTTTAGTTTAAAGATAATTATTCTCCGCTATCAAGGTAAGACCTTTCTAAGTACTCCTCCCAGGGCTCCATGAATGGTGAAGTTTTCCAGTCTGGTTGGCAGGAATAGGCATTATTCCTGGCCCTGTGTGAGTGCCAGGCACTCTTCTCTGTACTCCCCTTACATCTTCTTTCCCCAGGCTCAGATAGTTTCCTCATGGCATGCACTAATCAGTGCTGAATATTGAGGGAGACTCTCCACAGATCTCTCTCGTGAATTATAGCTGCCTTCTGCCCAGATGTTAAGATGCATCTCTTCAAATCAGGAAGTTGGCTGTACTCTGCCTGGGTTCCCTCCCCTCACATCATAGCTTTCCAGTAAGCTGGGGCAGGGATCGAGCTCTCCTCGTTTGTTTCTTGTATGTAAGGATCGCTGTCATTCATTGCCTGATCACTGGTGTCTTGGAAAAAGAAAGGTTGTGTCATGTTTTGACTTACAAAATTTGGGGGTGAGGGGTTATGATGGGTAGTAGGGTAAACGTGGTTCCTCTTACTCCATCTTGGTCAGAAGCAAAAGAACTTTGTATAAGTTTTCAGGGACGGTTATGGAAATGACCAATAGCAAAACAGTAGTCTCTAACTGAAATAGCCATGGTGTTTCATCATAAATTGAGAGTTTAGAAAAAGAATTAATCTCAGAATTACCATTATCTATTCTTCCTCCCACTGCTATCCTTCACAAACATTTGCATAACAAAATTCCTTGTACAAATTGTTGATCACATTGTTGATCAAATCAATGGGTAGATTATTGAATTTTGGGGAAATATACACAAGCTACTAGATTTGTAAGTTTCATAGAACACAATGTAAAAAGGAAATGATGCAAAGGGAACTGAGTTGGTGTTATTTTAATTTCACTGTATCAGTAAATAGCTGTGAGATTTTTGTTTTGCTTATGTATTTGTGCTTCATTGGGAAGCCAAGTGATTTATGGCAAGAAAAAAAGCAGGAAAAAGAGCCAAGAAAACTAGAGAAATGGCCCTGGTTGGTGTGGAGCATCATTCTGTAACCAAAAGACTGCAGGTTTGATTACTGGTCAGGGTGCATACTTAGGTTGCGGGTTCCATCCAGTCTGGGCACATCCGATCTCTGGTCCAGGCATGTACAGGAGGCAACCAATTGATGCTTCTTTCTTGCATCAAGGTTTCTCTCTCTTCCTACCCACCCTCCCCCGCCTCTCTAAACAAAGCAGTGAAAAAATGTCCTTGGGTGAGGATTAAGAAAAATACTAGAGAAATGTAGGTTATTTCCTTCCTGTTCTTACAGCCCCTGTCATGTCAGCCAAGTCAAATGCCTGCAAAATTCAACTAGAATGTGATAAGGGAGCTGCTGCAACTGCTTTATCCTTTTATAGAGAGTTTGAAAAGTAGAAAAGTTCATGGATAAACAACAATGATAAGAAGATCGTTGTGAATTTAGGGTGCAGTTTGTTAGTGTGAATTTCATATTGACTAGACCCACAGAGTAGAAAGAGACCCTTCTAAGTTTGACCAGTAACATCCAAGATTGGGAGTTCATCTGCTGAGTTTTTAAGTGGCTAACTAGCACTTAGAGTTTCTTCTTTAGTAGGGGCTAGAGAAGTAAGAACTAGATATCTTGTTTTAAGACTTTTTCTGACTTGTGTGTTTTTTTTTTTTAATATTTTATTTATTTTCATTATTTATTTATTTATCTATCTTTAGAGGGGAAGGGAAGGAGAGAGGGAGAGAAACATCAATGTGCGGTTGCCTCTCGTATGTCCCCTGCCGGGAACTGGCCTGGCAACCCAGGCATGTGCCCTGACTGGGAATCGAACCGCGATCCTTTGGTTCGCAGGCCTACGCTCAATCCACTGAGCTACACCAGCCAGGGCTGACTTGTGTTTCTTAAAAGAGGGACTTGGACTGTTGAACTGGAATGGAACAATTAAACAGACTTGAGAATGAAGCCCCGACATGCTGGCTGCTTGCCTGCTCTGTGGAGGCAGCTCTTTTTCCAGGGAGAGAATGCTTTTTTTCTTCTTGTTGTTGTTTGTTTGTTTATTTCCAGACAGTTTCCTGCATCACCTTTTTTTGTGTGTGAGCCAAGTGTTTGAGGTTGAGGATGTTGATAGAGTTCTTGGAGAACGGAAGGAGTTCATCTCCACAGAGAAAGGCTTTTGTGTTTCAAGTTTTAAAATTTCAGAATATTTTTCTATTACATTGTTATTCCTAGTCTTGTTATGCCTGTTTGTAGGGGAAGACTGGTCTCCCCTTTTCTCCCCTTCACTTAGTTATTAGGTGGATTCCTCTTTTAAATTGAGAAAGCTCTTTAGAAAAACGATTTTTTGGCACTTAACGAAACTCACAACAGTGCATTTTGATCTGCATGGGTCTTAGTTTGGCATACAGAGTGACATTTATTTGTGAAGCATTTGGAAAAATATAAAACATGTCCGAATTATGATGATTTACACTTATTTACAAGTTTCCTTTTATCAATGATGCACCCAAGTTCATTCTTGACTATTTAGGAACAAATATTGATAACTTCCTTTTTTTTCTGGTAAGATTTTGAACTCTTTTACATGCAGGTATAAACTCTTACTTATAATTGAGTCCCCAGTCTGGTTCCAGGCTTCTCTGATCTCAAGAAGGTGTTGCAGTTTATAAGAGCCTCCCTTTTGGTAGAGGAGTGGAGTGGGTTGGGAAGGTGGGGATCAAGGAGGAGGAATTAGGCATGCAAATATTCACCTAGTGTCTATTATGTGCCAGGTGCTGGGCCAGAGAGCTATAAGTTACCATTTTATAAACTGCCGTTTGTGAATCTCAGACAATGGCCTGACTGATTAAATGGGATCTGGAGCAAAACTAGAAAACCTTCTTAATTTTCACCCTATTCTTATAAAAGAGTGCTATTGAAGTGTCATTTTATAGGAACACTTCTTTTTCTCTGCTTCAGATTAAACTTTTTCTGTGGGCTAATCAATAAAGAGATTAACTTTTTAAGCATGTTATATGAAAGGGGTGGCATTCTGAAGCATGGGGGGACACTGCATAGAAGGGAATAGAATAAACTACATAAACTACCTACATGAGTATGTAGAGTATGTAGGTAGAGTTATGTAGGTAGTCAAAGAATTTTGGAATTAAAAATAATCTTAGAAATCACTTGAACCTTGTATTTCATCAGACAGATGAGGAAACCAATGTCCTCAAGGACACTAGCCTTTTCCAACAGAGCTGGTTAGTGTAGAGAACCTAAGGTGCTTAACTACCACTTCTCTATCCTTCTACTGTACAGTCCATACCTTGGTACTCATTGGCTTCAGAACTCGTCAAACCTTGAACTCATTGCATTTTGATAAGAAAAAAATGTTTCAGCCCTTGCTGGGTTGTGCTTCAGGTGCTTGCTGGTGACTTGTCACACTTGCTGGAACTTGTATGAGTCACAGTGCCCTGAAAGAGAGAATGCTTTGTCACTCATCATTTGCTCAGATTGATTTTGGCACTTGTTACGAGTTCCAAAACGAATTAACGATGAGTACTGAGGTAGCACTGTTTTAATTCTGTTTTCTGTCTTATTTTAGAAGTGGCAATCCACCTGAGCTCTACACCCTGAATAAAAACGGTAATAACAGCAACAAGGAACTATTATGTTAAAAACATAAGTGATTTTTGTTTATTTTTATTTGATAGGTCACAGAATCTTAGGGAGGGAGCCAGGTGTTGTCTAGGTCATGGCCTCTAAAATTATTTTCAAAGTTGGACAGAAATAATTGAAGAAGACTCCTCTTCTTTTTTTCCCATTTTTTATTATTATTCAAGTACAGTTGTCTCCATTCCCCCCATGACTGCCCACCACCCCAGCCATCCCCACTTCCCCACCTTGATCCTACCGCGCTTTGATTTTGCCCATGTGTCCTTAGTACATGGTCCTGAAAACCCTTCCCCCTCTTCATATGTGAACATTCAAACGGTTCATTTGAATGTTCAGGTAGCTGTGGTCTCTGCTCTGATAGTCCTCAAGGACATTGCTCCGGCTGCAGCTGGCTGCTCTTGGGCCCGTGGAAAGAGAAGGAGCCTTGCTGCCATGCGCCCCGTGAATGATGAACAACAGGCAGAGTTCAGGGAAGCCTAGCTCATGGCAGACCGTCATCACTCTGCACTTCCCTTAGCTTTCTTCCCCTCTCTCCCATCCCATCCCAACCTGCCCTGACTAAATGCAATGAACAGGAACCATGGTATTAATCGGAAGGAAAATGTTTTAAATATGTGAAGTTGTAATGACTTGGTAAGTGCTATAAAAATACTCTGTAACTGAGTTGGAAGTTGCATCATCCGCGCCTTTGGCACTATGGACTGGGCCCAAATGGTATAATTCTCAAGTGTAATACCGAAGTCATTTTTCGTCTGCCAAGTAAATATTTTAGATTTCAAACCTATGAAATGGCAAGCTATGATTGTTCAATTCCAGTGAACCGCAGGTGCATTTAATTTTCCTCCTTTACTTTTTACTGTCTTCTTGAGGTAGGGTGAATCGACTAACCAAGGATTGTGTTCTTGTGTGAATCCACAAGGTGGGCTTTACAGTCAGTCAGTATATTTGAATACCTACATATTATATATCACTACTCTTTCAAATACACAAACTCCTTAATAGAGTCTGAGTCCATTTCATTTAAATAAAATGATCATTTTCATCCACATAGGTTGTAATAATGATAGAAGTGGCTTATCTTAATGACAGAACGTGGGGATCAGAAAAAGTGGATTTATTTTTTCACTGACCGTTGATTTTTCATTTGATCTGGCTTGAATAACTTTTTTTTCTTTTCAGTGTCTTCTAAAGGTGAATAATACTTTCATTTGCCACACAGAGGTGCTGGGAGAATGAAAGATAAATTCCCCCGAAGTACTTAGAGCTGCTTCAAAGAAAGACTTCCTTAAACATAAGTTGATTCCATGTTCTATCTTGTTTTTTTTTTTTTAAGTTCAAAAGCCACAGTAAATGTTAGAAGGGGCTCAGAAGGCTAGGTTATTTTTCATAACATCATTTGTGGTTAAGAAGGTGAGTATAATTGCCTGCATTTTGCAAACAAGGAAACTAAAGCCCCCCCAAATTTGTTCATTTTGAGACTTAAAATGAATAGCCTTTTATGGGAATTGGAAGAAATTAATGGGAGTATAGATGCAGTAACATTGGCCATGAGTTGATAATTATTGTAGCTGTTAATGGCTGAGTGGGGATCATTATACTATCCTGTATACCTTGTCTGTGTTTGAAATTTTGCATAACACAAAGTTAAAAAAATGGATTAAAAATAGCTCCTGTTTTTATTTTCAAACTTCTTTTTAAAAGCTACCAGAGTCCCTTAATCTCTGAGGCATGGAGAAATTTTTTATTTCTTAGAGTTCAGCAAAAAAATTTGAAAAAGATTTTACGCATGGCCCTGGGCAGAGACACTTCGGTGTTTCATATTTGGTTTTTATGTTTCCAGTGCTTTCCATAGCAGTTGCTGTTTTTAGCAGTTTTTACTTAACATGCTATTTTTTAAGAGATTACTTTTTGTTTTTAAACTACTGTTCCAAATGCTTGTCACCTTCTCTTTGTCATTGTTGATTTTAGATTTTCATTTTCCTATTTCTGGGAATTGTTGGGAATTATGAGCAGTCACTTATTAACCTGATTACTTTATGCTTCAATGGACTTGTCAGTGGGTGGCCATGTGAATTATTTTAGCTTTTAGAGACACAGATCAGCCATGCTACCCTTTACCCACTACAGAAAGCTGCCGACCTCCCCATTGTAGGATCCTGTAACTGAATGACATTTGGAACATGTGAGAGCACTCATATTAAACAACCAAAAAGTCACCCTCAACCTGGGTTATTTTCACTGGTAGACGCGAATGGTTCAAACTTGTCATTTCATAAGCTCCTAGATAACACAAATGCTGCACTTAAAATATAACATATTCAATATTCATTTGTTTTTAGGTATCAAATGAAATCAAATTTAGTATGTAATTAATGAACTTCAGAGTTAAGAAAGATCTTAATAATCATATAGGATAGCTCAGTTTATAGATGAAAAAACTAAAGATTAGAGGCCAAGTGAGTTGCTCAGTTATATACCTTAGTATTGGCAGAACTTCAACTTGAACTTGAGTTCCATAGCTTTCTATTCAGAATTCTTCACTAGGTTGTCTTTCAAGTGTATTTAAGTCCTCGATGTTGTTTCTGGACACTGTTTCTTACAGTTTAGAAGTTTTACTCTATTTCGCAATGCCAACTGAGCCATGTTGGAGCCCAAGGCAAGATGGAAAATCAGTGATACTGACTGTCATTATTTAAAATTCTGATATTTTCTTCATCATGGATTTTTGACATTTTTGAATTTTAAACATATTACATTAAAATATTATTTATCTTGATAGCTGAGCTTTGGGCAGCCTCTCAAATTTTACATTGGAGGCAGGTGCTTTACTCGATTCGTCCTAGTCCCAGCCCTGGTATTTTGATTTAATCCACTATATAAATCGCTTTTTCAACCTTCTGGCAATAAAATAAAATCATAAGCTATGGAACCTTTCAACTCAAAGCAAACCCTTACTGCTGGCCACCTAAAAACGATGGTAACAAAACAAACCAGCATTTGCATGTGCTATTCATGGACTTGGTTGTAGGGAACAAAGCACAGAAATGTTCGGTTCCATGAGTTTAAGCTCTGGCAGAGTGTCTACCAGTTTACTGAGAAGGGTTTAAATCTAAGTCATTGGGTCCAGTTGTCTGGCCCTTCACAATACGGTTGCCTGTACTGTGGTTTGAACTCTTACATAATTATGTTCGTTTCATTTCTATAAATTGAAAATCAAGGGAAGGAAGTTCTTTATAGGCCTATTGTGTTCATTATTTTATTTGGTCCTCTCAACAATTCTTTGAGATAGGTAATTTACAGGGTAGGATTCTTTCAGTTCCAAGTGATAAAACCCAACTCTCACAGACTTAAGTTAAAATGAAACTCTTTCGCTGACATAACTGAAAAATCTGAGGGGTAAATCTGACTTCAGGTGTTACATACACATCATTTCATCAGGTCTTGGTCTCTCTGCATCTCCTGAATGTGTTTTCCATTGGGTTGGCTTTTCTCACACAGAAGCTCCAGGCTTATATTCTTTTTAGCTTAGCAACTTCAGTGGAAAGGAAATAAATCTGATTGCTCTAGCGACAGCCTTTGAATTGAGTCCAGTTGGCCCAGGATGGGTCACATGCCCATCCCTGAACCATTTACTTATTAAGGCCTGAGGGATGCCATTACTGCATTGGCTAAGTCTGGTTCATGATTCAGCCCTGGAGCAGGGGTTAGACCAAAAGTGCAAGAACCCAAAGGAGGGAAGGACTTCTTAGCCACTTCCCCTCCAAAGGGATGCTAGATGCCAAAGCCAAATGTCTACCAGGATGTTGTTATTCTCATTTTATTAATGAGGAAGTCAAGGCTTAATTAAGTTAATTTTCACAAGGTTCCACAGCTAATGAGTAATAGAGTCCTAATGTTGACACAAATCTGCTTAACTGAAAACCCCATCCTCTTTTCTCTACACCTTGTACCCTGTGGTACACCATGCTCCTCCTCCTCCTCCTCGATGACACTGTGATGGTTGCCATCCCTTTAGAGCAGTAGTTTTCAGCTGGGGGGATTTTGCCTCCAGAGGAAGTTTGCCAGTGTCTAGAGACATTGTTTTGGTTGTCAGAACAGTGCAGGGAGGTTGGAGGGGTGCTACTGGGTAGAAACCAGGGATATTGTTAAGCACCTGACAGTGCACAAGACAGCCCTCTCAACACAGAATTACCCAGCCTGAGAAGTCAGCGGTGCCCAGGTTAAGAAACCCTGCTTTGTGGGGCCCATTTCCAGCCTGTTACTGTTAACATGAACTTTGAAAGAAAGATGTAATACAGAGCAAGACTGAAAGAATTCAGTCTTGTACATATCTAGGTACAATTAAGTAATCTCTCAATTCAGGGAAACTTTTATTTTCATAGCAGCCAATTTTAGAATACTGAGTGCTTTTGTTTAATGGGTAAATGGAAAAAGCATCTACATTCCTTTTTTAAAAATATTGTTTCACACAACTTCCCAGGTGTAATTTTTTCATTCCAAAGTCATATAAATTATTCTCAAAATGTAAATGTAGCAATATTGTAAGTCAAATACTGAATATTTTTAAAACAAATATATTTGCCCAGCCTGTGTGGCTCAGTTGTTAGGAGCATTGTCCCACATACCAAAATGTTGTGGGTTCAATCCCTGGTCAAGGCACATGCATAGGTTGTGGGTTTGGTCCCCAGTTGGGGTGCTTGTGGGAGGTGACTGATTAATGTTTCCCTCACATCGATGTTTCTTTCTCTCTTTCCCTTACTCTTTCTCTCTCTGGCATCAATAAATATAGAATTAAAAAATATTTAAAAAAACAAATACATGTTTATCTCAGAAGCCTTTTAAACGTTTCAAATAGAAGATTCTATACCAGGGGAAATAATTGTTTTTAAAACTCTCAGCCAAAACATTTTTAAAACGGTCTGATGATAATAGATTTAATGCACTAGAAAATGCACAAAAATTTTCTTTCTCTAAGTGAGCGCTTTGGGAACAAATAATGAATGCAGAAAATGCATTTAATGTACTATAGCTATTAGTGTGGGATTTGACACTTCAGAGAAATCAGCCTTATTGCTTAATGACTTGAAAATAGTTTGAACTGCCTACCTCCTTGAGGCTGCAAGTGGTTTCCGAATCGTGTGAATCTGAGTAATCCTAGGAAAGTTGTGCTTCTGTGTATTCAAACCACAGATGGTATTCCAGCAGAATACCTGAATGATTAGAGGGATACTACATATGGCATTCACATAAGAAATCTTCTACAATTCAGCAAATCAAATTTACTATTGGAGTGGGAAGATTTGGGACTGAACATTTTCTCATTTTGCCGACTTAACAAATTATTTCTCAGTGTTCTGTTCCAGAGGCCTCACTGAGCCTGTGCGTGCGTGGAATTGCAAATCCATTCCTCTCTCTGGTTCTCTCGTCAGCCTCATCGGACCCAACCCAGGTCAACAACATTTTCTCTGATTTCAACCAAAGAATTCCTACATGCCCTGATATCTCACATGGCTGACCCTCCTCCCACCTCTTAATCACTTGAGGTTCCTCTGAATCAGGCCTGTCACCCCCACAAGCTTGGCTTCTCTTCTTCACCTGGCCATGCTACCTAATCCAGAAACTACTCATTGCCTTTTGTATTTCTTCTGTTGTTCTTTGGCCTTTCTTCTCTCCCCTGTGTTGTATTTCCGCCTTGCCTATTCCTCCTTCAGTTTCCCAAGCCTTATTTACTGGCTGCATATCCTTAGACTTCCCCATTCTCTCTTGTCCTCATCTACTCAGGTGTCCGATGCCTACCCACCTAGCACATAACTGTAAGGCATTGTGTACGGGTAAGCCACCTATTCACTGTTAGTAGATCCAGTGTGCAGTTTCCCTGGAAATGAGCCAGCTGCTGATCTTCAAACCACCCCAGGTCTTAGTCACTAGAATGCAGCTTCCTTTGTCACATTAGGAAAGACAATGATATTTGTCTACAGAAAAGATGTTGGGAAAATACCTTGCTAAATGGTACTGGCTAAATGTTATAATTTATGATTAATATAGTTCTATTTTCCTTGAGAACTGTTGTTGGAGACTTGGAATTTCTTATCTTTCTATTTATAAGCATTTTCCTGGGGCTATCAGAAGTTTACTTCTCCCTTTGTGATGTAGGTTGTATTCCCAGTTTTATAGAGCAGAGAGATGAGAGGCCACTTTCCTAATAAACAAGTCATCTGACTTGTTGAGAATTTCACAGCAAGCTAATTGCAGAGCCCTTGAGTTTCCTGTCTCTTACTCCCGTGACATAAACAAAACATGATTTATTTTGCATCGCTTATTTATACGAGTGCCTTAGAGCATTTACTTTCCTTTAATAAAACCATGAAAACTATTACCTGGTAAATAAATTGTTAGGATAGAAAAAAAATGAACTAGGCACCGATGTATCTGGATTTGGTTACCACCATTTCAACTGGCTGGTAATGGGGGATGTTGGTTCCTAGGCTCTCCTTTTTTGTTTTGTTTTTCTTTTCTTTTTTCTTTATCTTTTTTTGTTTTATCTTTGTTTTTGTTTTCTTTTTCTTTTGTCTTTTGTCTTTCTTTTTGTCTCCATTGGAATTGAGAAAACTATACTCATTTTATTGTACCTTGGTGATGTTGCTTGAAGCCCATTGCAGGCGAGGGGGGTGCAGAATAGAGCGGAATGTTGTTATTGATTAACTTAAAATGACCCTGTTTGTTTGCAAAGCTCCCTGTGCTTGCTGGGGCAGGCGAACCCATTGGTGAGCTTTGTGGAGTGTGGTGGGAAACAACCATGTCTTGATAATTTCTTTTAGATTTCTAGAACCATTTTTCTGTTGAATTGAAGTGGGAAAACAGTTTGTGAAACTGCTTTTGGAGCGGCCATGAGCGTGCTCAGGAGGAAAGAGCGCATTCCGATGGTATGTTAGGGGGGTATTAACTGTTCGAGAAAAATAACCCCTACCAAAGTTAATGACTCCCACTAGCATTTTCAGTAACATGTACCAGATGTGGATAGTTAATTATTCTCAGATCTGATAAGTACCTGCCAGCCAAGGCTAATTTTATTTTCAGTAAACAGTGGCCAAAGGTCCTAGCTGTTCATTTGATAGGATAGGGCCTGTTTGCACTTATCTATTAATAAAAGCACAACACTCCTTTAGTTTTCCTTTCCCAGGGCCAGATAAAACATTTCAGACACTCAATGTATTTGTCTTAGTAAATCAGACAAAGTAAACAAATCTGGTAGATTAACTTGGTAAACAGAGAGTGGTTAAGTGTTACCTTTCGAGTTTAGCTCAATGCCATATAAATAGCATTAATCGCATGGTATTTTCAATAACCTTTATGGAGCAAGACTGAGTTTTTTCTTTTTTCTTCCTTTCAGCCACTAGGGATATAGCGTGTTTAAGTACTTTCAGATGTCCTTCTGCAGGGGGATTTGAAAATCACTTTAAAATGAAATTTACTCTTTTGTCCCATTAGTAACACGTCGGGAACTTTGCACCAGTTAGTATATAAACCTGGAAACCTCTGTGGTTCATCTCAGAAGGAGAGTAAGACTGCACGGTGGCATGCGTGCTTTGGCGGACAGAGAGAGTGTCCATCCAGAGCAGCGGTGTCCAACCTCTTGGCATCTCTGGGCCACACTGGAAGAAGAGGAGTTGTCTTGGGCCACACATTAAATACACAAACACTAATGAAAACTGATGAGCAAAAAAAAAAAAGGTTTTAAGTAAATTTATGATTTTGTGTTGGGCCACATTCATAGCCATCCTGGGCCATGTGCAACCCGTGGGCCATGGTTGGACACCGAGGTTATTGATTTGGATGGAGCGGTGAGAAAGAGGTGGGCTTTCATGGGGAGAGAGGGGTTGGTAGGTAGAAATTCAGACTGTATTTATCCAGATTTTTATCTCTTGGGAAGAGTCCTGTTAGGGTCAGAAGTGCTGCTTATTTTGTGATATAGATGCTTGATTTGGGAGAACTGGTACAAAACAGACCAGTTATTTCATACCAGCCCAGAAAGTACTATTATATCAAAACAATTTCTATTCCCACCAAGCATGGTCTAGATTTGCACTGGTGTCCTGGTGGTACCGGGCTTCAAGTCTCACACCAGCTCTCTGTGTCATATTGTCCCTCATTAAACTCTCTTTTTTAGTAATGATCAAAATCAGCTCTTATATATATACACATATATATGTATATATATATATATGTATATATATTATCTTCTGCATTGGCTTTATACTTAAGGTTGCAAGTACTTTATAAAATTCTTTTTAGTTTTTCATGCCATATATTATCCACTTCATTTAGAAATAATAGTCCATAAAAGAAATAGCTGAAAGGCCATAGGGAAAATTCCTTACCTATACCTTCACCCACCCCTCCAGTAATTTCTACATTAATATTTTATTCTATAAGAGGGTGGCCTGGCACAGTGCCTTGAATATAGTGCCAGGTTCCCAGCTGTAATATCCTAAAGGTGATTGATGATGATGATGATAGTGCAAAGGAGAGAGTGATGACCAGGAGTTTGGGTATCTGTATTCTGTTTCCAGCTTCACTTTAAGACCTGGGCAATCACAGCCACATTTTTTTCTGTTCTTCTTCATGTTTTAATTTCTCCGGCTCTAACATGAAAGTAAAAGTCCTAGTCCATTTGCCTACCTGACAGGCATGTTGTTAAAACTAATGAGAGAATATAAAAGCTCTTATAGTCTGAAGGGAAAAAGGTGCTCCAACCAACGGGTAGAAAATATTATTTAGTTTAGAAGAGTAAGCCTTTGGAGTAAACTTTTTTTAATAATATTGTTACCAATCTTGTGTTTAACAATCACTTATTTAATGATTTTTCACTTTTAATTAGACCCAGAGTGTAATAAAATCCATAGCGTGCCTTTCAGAAGCAGTTGTTTTATAATCTGTACTAGCTCTTCAATTAAATAATATAGTTTTGGCTGTAAATCGAGTTAGATCTTCAAAGTGTTTTTGATTTTAAATGATCTGAGAATACTTACCTGGTGTCATGGGCTAAGTAAAGTAGAAGGGAAGAGAGTGTAAAAACCTGTTGCTGAATTCGTAATTCCAATGAGTCTCAATCTGGGAATTATTTTCAAATCTATATTTCTACTCTAGATCCTCTTCCTAAATTCTAGACCCATAAACCCATGTAAATAGGCAACTTCTCTACCTGGACAGCCTATAATAATTTCTAGCTCAACATGTATATAACTAAAGTTAATGTACGAGGGAGTCCCAAAAACCCCTGAAATTTACTTATAAGAAACTGTGTATTTATTCTTACATGTTTAAATTTCAGTCACCTTCAAAGCACTCTCCGTTTGATGCAGTATGCCTATCGACATGGTTTTTATAGCGTTCAAAACAGTTTTTGAACTTGTTAATTTTGATGCCTTTTAGTGCTTCTGTCATTTTTTTGTTTCACCTCTTCCACATAGGCAAAACATTTCCCTTTGAGGACTCTTTTCATCTGGGGAAACAAAAGAAAGTTGCTTGGGGTGAGACTGGGTGAATAGGGAGGGTGGGGTGTGGGGGTCATGCCATTTTTGGGCAAAAACTGCCGAACACTCGGTGCGGCGTGGGCAGGCGCTCTAGTAAATCACCCTTCATGAAATGGGCAAAGGTGTTGAAAGAGTCTTCAAAAAAAAATTCCCTTAAGCCGAATGCAGCTTCTCACAGCAACACCAGCTGGCACACTGACAGAGAGGGTTTCCTAGAACACTCACCTAGTGGAGGAAGCCTGTACTACAAGGGGCCCACCCTCCAGAAGATAATGCTGTTTTGGGGGGGCCCCCCTTCATACTATTTCTGAATCTTCTGTCTGTGAATGGAATCACCTGTCTCTCAAGGCAGAAAACTTCCACTCCTTACCCTCGAAGTGAAGTCTGTTAATTCAACTCGCAGTTATTATTTTATGCCCCTTTTCTCTAGTCCCCTGTCACTACCTACATTAGACTCTTGCTTTTCTGTCCTTGGACAGCTGCAGTCGTCTTCCTGCCACCAGACTTATCCAGTCACAATCTACTCTCTTACCATTTCCCTACTAGCCTTCACAAAACGCAAATCATAACGTGTTACTTTCTCACTTAAAAAATTGGTAGTGGTCTCTAATGCCCTACAGGGCAACATTTATACTCCTTGTTTTAATTACTGAGGTCTTACAACTTTTACCTTGTTTCTGACTTTGAATCCTGTTGTGACCTATGCCCCGGCCGAACATTGGAAGTTTGTGGGTTCCTAAACATCCCTGTTGTTGAACATGCTGCACATTCTCTGTTCACTTTTTTGATTGGCAAACATTTATTTATTTTTTAGAACCCAATTCCAGTATGACATCCTTTTGTGATTCAAATGGAGTTAGCTACTTCCTCTTTATTTCCCATCATACCCTGTGCATACTTCTTACATTGTTCCTGTGAAACCTATGGCTCTTATCTGATATAGAGGTCTGTCTGGAAAAAGTCCAGCCATTGTTAATATAAAAAGAACCATTTCCACAACATCAGTATAACCTGGCAGCCAAGGAGAGTGGACTGGAATGCACATGCGTGAATAACCACGACTTCATGGTACTAGTCAGTGGGGGTGGTAGATGTCGTTGAGTGAGCATGTCTTACTGTGTGGCTGTTACATTCAAAATGAGCAACAAGTAAGTAGAGCAAGAAGTCTGCATCAGATTTTGCATGAAGCTTGAACATTCCTCTGCGGAAGCTATTTGATTATTCAGAAGGCTGAAGCTATGAGCAACTGGTGATTGGCAGCTTCATCATGACAATGTGCTCACTCATGAGTCATGTCTCATGCAGAGTTTTTTTTGCAAAACATCAAATCGCCTAGCTGACTCAGTCCCCGCCCACAGCCCTGATTTGGTACCCTGTGACTTCTGCCTTTTCTGAAAACTAAACTCACCTTTGAAAGGGAAGAGATTTCAAACTGTCAATGAGATTCAGGAAAATAGGATGAGGCAACTGATGGTGATTGAGAGAACTGTGTTGATGTCCCAAAGTGCCTACTTTGCAGGGGACTGAGGTATCATTGTCTTTTGTACATGTTTCTTGTACCTTATATCTTATTCAATAGATGTCTTTGTTTTTCATATTACATAGCTGGATACCTTCTGGACAGACCTCTGTCCAGATTCTCTTCATACTTGATTACTTGAGGGATTATATCATGTTCAACTTTGTATTTTCATGTCCAGCTCAGTGATTGGCACAGAGGTAGGACTTGGTTCACTGGTGGTGGATGGATGGATGGATGGAGTCAAGTCCTATGCATATCCTTGCTCATATCCCACTCTCTTTTCAGTGTTGCATGGAAATGGCCTTAAAAGTACTCAGATTAGGATTTTATAAGCAGGCTAGGTCTTTACATTATTGGTGTGATTTAAGAGCCAACAAGAATGTTCCCATAACCCCTACATCTACCCGAAGACTTCATATATAGTCTTGAATTCTCTATGAGGACTCATTTGTTAGGCTTCTGATATTCCACCTGCATTCCCTATACTTTTTAGAACTTTGTAGTTACAAGTGCTTCCATAAGCATTATTTAATTTTTAAAACAAACTTATGAGATAGATTTTGTCATATATATTTTAGAGATGAAGAAATATCACATCAAAGGAAGTCACTGATCTGCCGACGGTCATTCCATTGCCATGGTGGAGCTTGGGCTTGGGCTGAGGTCCACTGACTCTGGAGTCCTCTTTTCCTCAGCCCCTTGCCTTAGAAGGCGACACAAATTTATCAGCAGTTACATACCTTAGTGTATATTAGTCACGCAGGTCACGTTCTCCATGCCAGCTCACCGGGTGCAGAATTCTGAGGAAGTAAGAATTTTGATCTCCACATTGGGAAGAAGTAGTACAGACAAAGGAGAGGGGGAGGATGATTTTGGAGACTGAGGCACAGGGAGGTTGGACTTTGGTTGGACGTGACAGTGGGACTAGGATGGATGTGATCTTAATATACACGCACCAAATTTGTATTTCTTAATTCACCACTTGGCTGAACTACACTTTAACTTAACCTTAATAAAAGGCACATTGAAGTTTCATTCATCATTACAGTGATGATCATCCAGATCTCATCGAAGTACAAGATGCTTGGTATTGAAAATCATATCCTTAATATCCCAAGACATGTTCTTTAAAAATCTTTTATTTCATTGGGAAGTACAAGATATTTTTTTGACACAGGTAACGCCAATCAGGTTATGATTTGCTCTTTGTCTTTCATGTCGGAGACTTTCTCTCAAAAGCCTGGTGTCTGACAACCCATTTGTGCTGACAAGCAAGAGGCGTGTGCACACGTGCGTGCGTGTGTGCGCACATGCACACAACACGGGCAGCTGAGGTGGATGGCAGTTTCATTGATTGGTGTCTCCATTAGAAGCTTTCTGGCAGAAACCCTACCATTCTGTTGGTGGACCTCCAAGTGTCTGTGTGTCTGTTCTCTATAACTCATCTCTTTGTCCAGGGAGGAATCTTCTAATTTTCTTTTTGAGGGTTAAACAGCTGGTTGCCAGAGTTTGGGAAGCTGAAGAAAGGGAAAAAGGATAGAGATGCAAGGTTGTCTCTCCCAGGATGTAGACTTTTACTTAATCTTTCATTTCAGTTCAGTTCAATTCAGTTGAGTGTACTGCCTCCTCCAGCCCCACCCTCTGTCTTTGAGTCCAGAACCCTTTGGATCTGTTTCTCCAGAGAATTCACCTCTGAAGTGTGTGTGGGATGTCACATCTAAACTAATGAAGTGTGGGTAGGATTTGAACACCAGGAGTCAAAGAAATCTTTCTGCATAAGGAACAATGCAAGCAAAGACATGAAGTTGGAGGGAAAAGCAGAGTGAATGGAAAATAGCCAATAATTCACTTTTCCTAGAGTGAAGCATACACAAAGAGCTGTATTGGAGGAAAAATAAAGGTGGGTACAGAGACTGAGGCATCTAAGACTAAGAAACCCCGACTTTCTTTTGGAGGAGTTAAAGAGCCAGCCCCTGCATACTCATTTGTTTGTTTATTAAGATAGTTTTTGAGCATCTATTAAATTACTAATGCGGGTTTAAAAAAGATTTAGATTGGGCTGCTGCTCTGTGACTTTGACACAATTCACTATTTTTCCAATGAGTTCTCATGCGGGGAAAGACTCCGTATGTATAAGGCTGGAGCTCACAGAGCCTGAGAAGCCTATTACGCCTGGGGGGCTTGATGTTCTTTTTTTGTGACCTGCGCCTCTCTGATATGGAACTGTTTTGTTAGGATGTGAGAGCTTGGGAATGTCTCCCAGCATCTTGGCACTACAGCTTATTAGTTACAGCCCCAGTGTCTCCCTTTGGGGTGGGTGCATGGTCACAGAACCAGAGACACTCAGATGAAAGGACGTCATCACTTTGCAAATGAAATTTTATGAAATATAATAGAGATGGACTCCTGGGATTCTGTGCCACCTAATTAGGACCAAAATGCAAGACAAAACTTTTGTATATTGGCTAGAATAGTGCTGAGTTTTGCAGAGGCCTTTACTGCCTTTGGCGGTGGTGGCGATCATTGAGAAGCAGCTTTGCCCACATATGTGAATCCTCATAATGCAGTTTTCTTCCTTAGCAGTCCTTAGCAGGAAGAACATTGTTTTTTATAGACATCAGATACAAATTCTGTCCTTTGGACTGTTTGCCCAAACCTTGAAAATATGGTGTGATTACATAAGCACTCTGGAATTTATATTAAACAGCATTCAATTTGAAAATCTAATCACATCATCTAAATATCATTAAGTTATAATAGGCTGATTGATAGGGACCAAAGCTACTTTTGCCTGGTGCTGCGTGCCTTTCACTCAGCCAGCCTTTTCAAACTAAGATGTTGATAAAGGCATCTATAAATCTTAATAGTTGGAGACAGTTTAAAAGCATAGTTCACTGGGTAAGGTCACACCCACTTAAGTGACCTATTTTGTATACTTTTCAAAAATAGGTTAATTAACTTAATAGAAATAATAGGACTCTCGCATTGATGTGCAATTACTACTAAAACAAGTTTTTTCTTTCCAAGTGAACACGATGTTCATGAAATTGAGGGCATAATAGCCATGACAAGAACCAGGCTTAGCAAGGCAGGTCGCGTTCAGCGAGTATATTTCAGATGTACCCTTTAAAGCCCTCTTTTATTCTGGGACGTGGGCACACCTCCACCGAAGCATTTCACTCCTGGCACTCTCCTGTTTAAGTTTTCAGGAGGGATTATTCTCGCTGTTGTTGTTTTCCTAGTCACTGTGACAGCAGCTGGTGCAGCCTACTCCCCAAAGACTCCAGCATGCAGCGGAAGCTCAATGAATTTTGGTCTCTGTTCTTTTTCATCTCAGACTGTTTTCTTCATTCTTCTAACGGATGACTCCTCTGGCACCCCGGGAGAAGCGTGATTCCCGAGGGGTCTGCAGCGTAGGAGGGCAAAGCGGGGCCTGGGCCAGAGTCATGTTTGGGACAAATTATATTATCCTAAAGTACCCTGTTTTCATTTATTTGTTTAGTGCCTGATTCAAATGTTTTACTCCCAAGTCATCTCACCCTACTCCTCAACCTGTTGTTGGTGGTTGTGGCCTTCTTATTCTATGGTTAGTCACTTAATTTCCGATAATTTGATTTTTCTATTGATCTCTTTCTTAAAATATGCCTTATTAATATCTTATATTTTAAATTGAACACATGAGTGTTTATATATATTCTTCTTCAGAACCGTTAAATCTTTTTTAAGTAACATATTACATTTTTAAAAGTTATCCCTTCCCTCAATGTGATATCTTGTAGTACAAATAACTCTTTCTGTTATTATATTGCTGAGTTCTCCTGGCCGGAATGCTCAGGTGATCTGGGAGGCAATCAGCGATACACATTCCCACCAGGGAGGCTTCTGGGGAGTTAGTCCCGAGGGACGCATTTTGAACTAGACGGCCTAGATGGACTCCCAGTTCGCCTTCCAGCAATGCCATTTCTCCACCTGCTTGCATTGCCCTGCCAACACGCCTTTTCTACATGGAAATAAGTCTCGTTTGTAGGTACGTGCGCATGTACACAGAAAAGAGAAGAAACTACTATGCCCTGGAATCTTAGCTGTGGGAGAAAGAACCTTTTAACCATGTCTCTACCTCAGGTTTTTCGTTAGGAAAATATTTTTCTTCCAGAGACTTGTAAAGATCATGAAGTTCAGTTTTCTGATTTCTTGATTAGAGCACAGGCAAATGAGAGTGCTCTGGTTTTATGTGGCGTGTCGGAGTGGTTGGCCCTCCAGCGCGGGACGAGCCCACCCGGTTCGAATATGCTGCGTTCCTCTGCTTCCTCCGTTACTGCCGGTGCCTTTCCCTCACAAACATTGTTCCTACAGTGTAGCGGCGTCCCTCTCTTGTAGTTCTTTCATAGCCTCTAATCTGCCTAGTACAGGGTCCACTTCTGAGCAACCATTCATTAACAACTTTTTAGTTAATTAACTACAAAACTTCTGGCTTGGGTTTAGAAGCGAATGCGAGATTGGATAAAGTATTGGCATACAGGAAAATTAAAATCAAGAGGATTTTTTTGTTACTATTTTTCTTTGATAATAAAAGTAGTATTTGTACTTTGTGGAAATGTTGGGAGCATAACAATGTTTTAAAAATCACCCATCTGCTCCTAGGTGTATGCCTAAGATTATTGAAAATAAATTGTATGCAAATGTTCACAGCATCATTATTCATAAATACAAAAAGTGGAAACAGCTTAAATGAGTGAATGAATAAACAAAATGTGGCATGTCTATATAATGGAATATTATTTGGCAATAAAGAGAAGTACTGATGCATGTTACAACATGGACAAACCTTAGAAACATTATGTGAAGTGAAAGAAGCCAGCCACTAAAGACCACGCATTATAGGATTCCATTTATACACGATGTCTACAGCAGGGAAATCTGCAGAGACAGAAATTAAACGAGCAGTTGCTTCAGGATGGGAAGAGGGGGCCTTTGTAGGTAATAGCTAAAAGGTGCAGGGTTTCTTTGTGAAGTGATAAAAATGTTCTAAAGTTGATTGTGGTAATAGTTACACAGCTTGGTAAATATATTAAAAACCATTAAGATTTTTTCAATGGGTGAATTGTTTGGTATCTGAATTACATCTCCGTAAAGCTGTTATAAAAAATTAATTACCTAAAACTACACCCTGAAATGTCTACTGTTAATAACTTTGTTATATTTCCTTCCAGTCTTGTTTTATATAAATTAAAATTTTTACATAGTTTAGCTCATATTTCATGTAGTTTTTACGTAGTATTTTCACTTATTTTACCATAAACATTTTATTAACCCTATTAAAAACTTTTTGTAAACAGACCTAATGTCAGCACAATCATCTGTTTTATGATTGTAACGATTTCCACAACTGTTCTTCTAGATGACAGGCATTGAAGGTGTGTCTGTTTTCACAATTGTAAACAGCAAGTTGCATTTTGGAAAGGCTGTGAAGCCTTTTGTTCTCATTTTTAAGCAAAAAGAGTTTATATGGAAAAAAGAAAACATGCAGAGAGGAATGCCTTCACTGAGTTTTATTTTTTATTATTATTTTTTAATATATTTTATTGATTATGCTATTACGGTTGTCCCATTTCTCCCCCATCATTCCCCTCCACCCTGCACACCCCCTCCCACCCACATTCCCCCCTTAGTACATGTCCATGTGTCATAAGTTCTTTAGCTTCTACATTTCCCACACTATTCTTGCCCCTCTCCGTCTATTTTCTACCCACCATCTGTGCTACTTATTCTCTGTACCTTTTCCCCCCTCTCCTTCTCCCACACCCCTGTTGCTAACCCTCCATATGATCTCCATTTCTGTGGTTCTGTTCCTGTTCTAGCTGTTTGCTTAGTTTGCTTTTGTTTTAGGTGTGGTTCTTAATAGCTGTGAGTTCGCTGTCTTTTCACTGTCCTATTTTTGATCTTCTTTTTCTTAGATAAGTCCCTTTAACATTTCATATAATAAGGGCTTGGTGATGATGAACTCCTTGAACTTGACCTTATCTGAGAAGCGCTTTATCTGCCCTTCCATTCTAAATGACAGCTTTGCTGGATAGAGCAATTTTGGATGTAGGTCCCTGCTTCACTGAGTTTTAGACCAAGGTTTCCAAAAACAAAAGCTTCGTGTCTTGGTTTAGCCTTTGGGTGGCACCGTGTGAATTTTTGTCAGGAGTCACTCCCTGGGCAAGCCCCACCTGCCCAGGGAGAGTTTTAGGTCAACGTACAGATTAGCCGCCCGCCCCTGACAAGTAGCAGGAGTCTCTTGCTTTCCTGTGTGCACAGGTGGGCAGGTTCTCAGCCTGACAGAGTCCATGTATTTATATAAGAGGTTCTCTTTTTCTTGAGGAGGTTCTGCCTTACTTGATCATTCGTCATTTACTCTATTTTTGCTATAGAGCTTTACAGAATGAAAAAGAAATAAGACATTTCTTCAGTAGAATCTTTTCTATAGTCTCTTACTAGAAATTTTATTTTTACTATTTTCTAAATAAAAAATTAAATGCAGTGTTTTAGGTGGTGATTACCTTTCATCTTATTCACTGTATTTCATATTCTTATTTTAGGCTGATGAAAATAGGTAAAACTTTACTCCTGTGTATCATGGCCTTGTTTAAATTTGTATATCCAGCAGCCAATTTTAATGCGCTTCTTTCCATTACATTCTATTTGGTCTTCAATTGAGTAGTATCTCCCCCTGATTTCACTTTGCACCCTTCCTTCTCCCTCATATTGTGCCTGTTCTCATTTAGAAGGGGGAAGAATGTACTCTGCCAGTCGTTGAGAGGAGGGTGTAGGTCCTGTATGTGTTTCTGCCGTGGCATCCCTAACCCAGTACGTGCACATCTGTCCCGTCCTCACTCATTCAACCTCTGACCACGTGGCGAAGTACAGACATGTTACTCGTGGAAAGGAGAGCTGGGCACTAATGGGCTTGTCCCTTTATTAGCCAGGCCCCAACTCACAGTTCCTGCTTTCTTCCTTGGGGAATAAGAAGCTTGGCTAGATGAAGAGACTTGTCTCAATCACATAGCAAGTAGCTTGATTGAGAACTCCTGCCAAACTCGTCCACAAGAATTCATAAGCTTATGGGGGCTTATTCATCCAACATACAAGAGGTCGTATAGATAAGAAAACTGAATATCTGTGTATCCAAGTAGAACTGATATCTCCCCGATTTCCAATGAAGAAAGTTCTCAAAAAAAGAATTTAAGAGAATTAAAATGATGTGACCCGAACCATGGTTCCTTTCCCATTCGATTATTTCCTTTTAACCGCCGATGGCTTTTTGTGCTTGGCTGGATATGTTTCCAGCTAGTCAAGCCTATGTTATGAAAGAGAAATAAGACACTTAATCCTGTGAATGATTAACCTGCACTGGCCGCCCTCCCCAGTAGCTTGCCCTTCCTGTATTGTAGTCTGTTTACTCACTTCTGAGCCAAATCTCCAAGGTCTCTTATTATTGAGTATAGAGACACTGGCTCACAGGGAGGTGGGCCTCTGTTTTATTCTGAGGATGATGTGGCTGATTATACAGCTCTAGGCATTTGCATTTTCCCAAGGCATTTTAAAGTTTATTGCTTGTGAAAACCCAGTTAGTTAAGTCTCATTTTTTAAAATGTTACAGATGAGGAAGGTGGACTCAGGGAAGTTTTGACCTGCCAGAATGTCCACAAGTCAGTGGCGGCTCACACCGGTGTACACTCTTATACCCTCAGCTCAGTGTCTAACTCAATGAGGTATATTTTTGTTTCTTATTTATAAGCCAAGTAGGCCTGGCTTGAGTCATTTGTGGTTAATAAATGTTTGTGTTTGATCTGTTGCCACCGAAGCCTAGGTGAGACTTAAGACAGAATTACATTCTTTGCATTTTTGAGCTGATTGCCATTTGGCCACACTGTTTGTGGGAGAAACCTGACCTTAAAACCAATATTCTCCAAGACAGCAGTCAGTGGGTGCGGTGAGACCTAACTACAGGGTAACCTTGGGCTGTAGATTTTCCTTTTGTGAACAGGAAGTTCTAATCAGGATCTCAGAGGTGACAAAAACAGAGTGATTGATTACACATTGATTTAGATTCCAGGGGATAGACACCTTTTGTGGCTAAGAACCACTTGGAATACGAGTAATTTTGTGGAAGGTCTCTAGGGCTCGGTTCAGGGGTATAGACTCTCAGTTCCCCAGCAGGAGAAACTTAGAGAAGAAATGACTTTTACATTGTCATAATGAAAAATAGCAGAATATAGAGCAGTACCCATGTTTCTTGGCTTCGTTCCTTGGGCTATAACCACCGGACGGTGTAGATAAATATTTATTTAAGGAAGAATGCGTAGCATTGAAAGCGTAAAGTCTTAAGATGGGTAAAATATACAAAATACTCCTACAGAGGTGATTATATTGACATTTGTGGCCACATATTGGTCCACGAAGGGGAAAGTTCTAGCCGCTGAAACCTCAACTGCTAGAAACTTACTCTACAGGGTGTCTCTGTAATTAGGGCGCTGACTCGCCTCAGCCTTGGGTTCTTTCATCACGAAGTTTCCAGTTTAGTGTCGGCTACATAATGTGACTAGCAGCTGCCTATTATTACTTTTAGTGACTCTTCGGTGTCTGTCTGTCTGTTCTCACTCTGCACATGCTAGGCATTCTCTGCATGTTTAGACTTCCATGGAGGTGCTGGTAAGCTCTACTTTCTGGTAGATTTTAGAGTCCAGGATAGTCAAGGAACAAAGAACAGCAGTAGGAAAGAGAAAAATACCATTTTGACTAAGACGAGGATATAATTTTGGTGGGCTTCAGTGACCCCCAGCTAAGATCAGAGGAACTAGACTGCGAGTTTTGAGCCTTAATGAAACATATTGAAGAATAAAGCACACGGGAACAAGAAAAGTCCCACTGGAGCAGCAGAACAGGGCTGGAGCAGCCACGAGCATGTGTAAGACTCTTCAGCGCAGGCAGGTCCAGGGTCATTGGGTTGGATCAAGGTTAGTGACAAAAATGCTCATCTCCCTGATACATGCATAACTAGCTACCTCATCCCCTTCAAGTCTTTGCCTAAATGTCACCTTCTCAATGACACCTACACATTTATTCTGACCTACATATTTAAACTTGCAATTAATTGAATGAGTTCATTGAAACCTCATGTTGATTAATCCTGCATTATACAAGAAAATTTAATACTATAGATGGTGAACTTAGGGGTATAATCTACATCCTAGTTTTTGGTTTAATGCTCTTTGCAAATAATGGTATTTAGTTAGTGTGAATATTAATAATATTAACTTAGGAGAGACGAACAGGAGGCTCTCTCCCCTTCTCCCTTTGAATCTGGGTAAGCAGGGTTTCCCTGAAAGATTAAACTAAAAATGAAATAAAGCCAGAGATTGATTCAGTTCAAATATGTGATCTTTGTATATACTGATATACCACATTTTATTTCATTTGTTTCTTTCCTGCTTTTTTTTCTCATTGAAAGTTTGCAACTTTAAACTCCTTTTTCCATCCTTTTGCTGTCAGTGATGAGGGAAAGAATTCAAGGTGCATTTGTTGAACTTAAAGATACTTGGTGTGTTTATAGTAGAAATAAAACATATCAAGTAGGCACAGTATTTGAGTTTCATCAGTCATGCAGGGTAATTTAAGTATTAAATGTGTCAGGCTGATTATTTCCACTTTATTCATTGTAGGCATGGCTTATGGAGAGGCGGAAGGTACCCTTGTCTGTGGCCCTCCCACCTGTGTTTGGGCTGAACTCATCCTTCCTCATAAACATGGCTGACAGCAGAGAGTCTTTACATAGAGAATAACCGGGAAGCAGCTGTGTGGGGTTGTGCAGGATGAGCTATCACTGACTCATTCCATGATGCTCTTCTGTCTGAATCAATGCCGGGCCATGACACTTAGTGAGCCAGTGCCGCACCAGCAGGACCAAGATCCTATCGTGGTTCCCAAACCAAGGTCAAGGTCTGGAATTATGGAATCTGTTTAAATTTCAGGTGGCTTCCCATTGGATTCTTTTCTCCTCATAAGTTCCGAGTATCGGTAGAAAATGTGGATCAGTCTGAGCTGGGTTCAAATCTTTCTACCACCTCGTATTGTATGAATTCTGTTGAGTAAACCTCTCTGGGCCTCTGCTTCCTCATATGTAAAATCCGACAGTTCCAAGACGATGGCCTCCCCATTTCTCAGCTGCATACTCACTTTTTAGAATAGTCGCAAAGGATTTATACTATCTGTCATCCAAGTGTTGCCTGTCCCCCCTCCCCTTGCTCGTGTATCCTGGCAGCTGCTATCCTTGGAAAGTCAGCGGAGTGTGCTCTCTAGCAGGCTGGCTCGTCCTGCTGAGCTGGGCTCCATTTGGTGCTGCGCTCTGTTAGGGGACTCTCGGAGTGCGTGCCAATTTGTCAATCTGTCTAATCCTTAAAACACCTCTAGGAGAGGTGGAGAGGCAGATTTTATCTCTCAGGTATGCATTTTGGGAAAGAGATCAAATCACAGCTATCTGCTTTTCTGGGCCTTTGGATGGGTGGGGAGAAAGTGAGGCAGAGGAAGTTAAGTCACTTCTCCAGATCCACAGCAGTGAATAGTAGAACTGGGATTCAAACCAAGTTCCAGCTAATTCCAAACCTGTATTCTTAATCAACATGCTGTTCTCAAGGGTGAGGTACCAAATCCTTCATCATTTCTAAAAATAAGATAATCGGATCCAGTGCTGCAATAGTAGATCAGGAAATGTAGATTTTACTTCTAAACTTCAACAATGACTTTGCCTCAGGCAACTCAGTCACCCTTGGATGATTTCTTCTATGAGGGAAATAAGGATCAGGCCGTCTGTCACTATGGGGTAGAATGAGTATTAGAAACTGAAAGAAAATAGCATCAGTAAAGCCCTTTGGTCTCCAGAGAGAATGAACATTGTATGAATTCACAGTGTTAACATTTCATATGGAAGACTTCTGAGCACATCCATTTCAAATGCAAAACTTTGGATGGTGAACATCCTGATTCTGGGAATTAAATGATAACCAACCTGGAAATAATTAGCAGTGTCCAAAGAGGGTAAGATAGTGGCACAGGATCACCCAGGTAACTAGCAGAGAAGCCTTCTGGATTGTTTCAATTAGCAGCAAGAGATGTATCTCATGGGCCCAGGGCATATTAATCAACTGCACTATGCCAAGATTGAGTTTTGTTTTTTACTAGAGATCTGTTCTAAATCACTTGTTCATAATATTGTCATCATGTTTGCCATCCACAAATGAGGCACTACACAAAATGAGCAAAGGAGATTTGTTTTGCAGAGTATAACTACCAGAATGAGCCAGGAGAGCTAATATTGAGGATCAAGGCTTGTTTCTGTGAAAGGTTTTTCTCCCAGACTCTAGAATGCCACAGAATGTGCGTTGTCTCTACTCACAAGGGCAAATAGCACAAACATACTCGGTGATGTTTCTCCTGGAAACTTTGCAAGGTGCGACCTTTTCCTGGGTGCCAGGGAGGCGCTCAGCCTGCCGGCAGCTGCCTCTGCTTGTGCATGGGTGTGTGCACACATGCACACAAAAGCACCTGGGTGTTCTGTTCCTGTTTTCTAGAGTGATCCTTGTTGTGGGCCAGTACCACAGTGTAGGCCGGGGCAAAAGTAGGTTCTCAGTTGTTCCTACGGAAAATAGTACAATAATTAATAAGTAACAATACAAGAATAAACTGTGCGTTTCATGCCCTCACAATTGTAAACCTTCTTTTTCCTCACCCTGTACATGCTCTCCTGATCCCCATCTACCAAAATCCATTTTTGAAGTTTAATTACTATTGCTCAATGGCTTTTTCTTTAAAAATATGCAGTTAATCACATGTGGTTATCTTTTCTCTCACTGGGATAGAGCAGAAGTCCAGTCAACAAGGAGAAAATATTTGAAGCCGTTAAAATGTTTGCATTATCACTGAAACTTCCCCAAGCAAGTCTGAATTTATGGGAGACAGAGGCAGGAGGACCAGGAGGACAGGAGGCAGAGCGGGGGCAGGAAGGGCGAGGGACAGGAGAGGGCAAAGGGAAGACATGGAAATGAAAAGCCGTTAAACTTGAAAAAGTCAGCTGAAACTCCTGGCAACATATATAATAAATTTGCTTTAAGAAAGCCTTTCAAGGTCTAGAGAATTTAACTCTCCAGCCAAGAGGTTCAGACCTTCCGACCTTTGACTAACCTTTCACCCTGCCCTGCCTGTTGATCACTGAGCCACTGTCAAGATGAGCAGATGACCAGGTGCTGAGCACACTTAAAAAAAAATTACTTTGCTGGGAAACTTTCCCTTACTCAGGTATCTTGAACAGCTCAGCGCACATGACCTTGGCATCACCTGAAAGGAGGCAGCTCACCCAAGTAGGTAGAATACCAGGTTATGCTGGCAGTGCTTTTATTCATAATGCTCTTTTTCTAATATTGAGCTGGTGACTGTGTTGCCTTCTTCATTTTGCAATAATTAGGGTCTTCTTTTTCCTTTCTCACCTTCCTTCCATGCCCTGAGACTGTTTTGACAAAAGCAAGTGTAAACTGAAACTCATATCTTTTTGTAGAACAAAGATCTAGAATGAATTCATTAATAAGTAGCTTTTTAAAATCATTTAACCTTTGGGCCCATTTATCAAAATTCTATATAAAATTGTTTCCTGTTGACCCAGTTAACTGAAATAGTCTTTCTGAAGCTGTGGGAGAAAGACTGTTGTTATTCTAGATGCTTTTATCGTTAGTTTAGTTATATGCCACTTTCAGTTTTGCAATGTGCGATCATATTTTTTTTCCTGTCATTGTCCTCCCTGTCTCTACTCTCCAACCTCACGAATGAAGAAATGGTGTTAGCTGCTTCACCGTTCACACTTAGGAGTTGGCGTTACAGAGTCAGTTAAGACTTCAGCCATCCAAGTAATCGCGCGAGGCACAGCCTGTCATTCCCGTTCCTTCTCAGCTCCTTCTTTGTTCAAAGTTTGAGGGTCAGGAATCTCAATTTTTCTCTTATTCCTTTAAGTCAACAAAGGAATTTTTAGATTGTGTCTGGAGGCTTTTGACCGCTTCCCGGCTCTGGGTCACAGTTAGCGTGTTGGAAATGGGCAGAAGGCAGGGTCAGCGAGTAGGGAGTTCTCAGTAAAGCACCGTGAAAATGCCCCTGCACATCCATGTCATTACGCCTGTTTTGGAGGACTGGCCACCGACGTTGTTTGGGTTGTTAAAAAAAATTCTTGCCCCATTTCTAAAGGCAGACTTAAGACAGGATTCTTTGAGGTCAGAACTAGAGCAGAGTATTTGGTTGCATTGGAGAAGCTGAAATAGGAAACACTTTGAAGGAGACGTGTAGCTGTAAGCGGGGCTTTGGTCTGCCGCGCAGAGAGCAGCATGTGTTGGTTGTGGAGGGATTGTGGGAGTGTGCTTCTGCCCTGCTTTTCGACACCGACACCGAAGCAGGTGAGATCACGTCCTGCACAGCACTCTGAACCCCCTGCTTCCTTCATTAATGCTTCCCCTTTGAAGATAAAGGAGCTGCTTCCAGTGTGTGCTATTGTCCTTTTTACAGTTAAATTACTGTTTATTGTAATGTGATTTCCTTGTTAAACTAGAATGTGGTAGCTATTCTTTATGTATAATCCCTGGATTTCAGGCTTTGTTTTTAGGATGAGGCTCTGTTACCTTTTTTTTTTTCTTTCTTTCTTTCTGGCAAGAATCTGCTTGGGGATAAGGCACGTTTTATGGAGCAAGTCAAAAATAAATAAATTCATTTTTTGCTTTTTTAAAAAATTTCAAAGCACTTTATACCCTCAGTCAACGCTCTGAGAGAAATGTGTTTACTTTATCATTTACCTGCAGATGGACAATCGAAGTACAGAATGTCAAAACCATAGTATCACATGGCTAATACTTACTTGGTTCTTAGTAATTATTTGGAACTTACTGAATAGTAGGTTTCTTTCTGACATTGATCTAGAGCAGTGCTTCACAACCTTTCTGGTGTCTTGGTACACGTACAAATCAATACTATTTATATCACACATGGAATATAGTACTAACATAATTTAGAGAGGTGTACAACTTGAAAAATGTTATGCTACCTTGTTACTGTACAATTGTATCTGCTGAGGGTGATACTTCCAGAGAGCTCCTGTGTGGAGTGCCGGTCTGTGGCATGGGTGAAGGAGACCACGCACCCTTCACACCAGAGGAATGTTGTGCCTGACAGCATGCTGCAGCTACAAATGGCGTATAAAGCACCACAAGCACTAGGACCCTAGCCAGTTCAGGTCTCACTTCAAGACAGTGGGTTCTTACGCAAGTGGTAGAAATGGGTGTGCTCCACATTCTACCTCTTACTGTAGTCTAGCGCTTTGTGTCTGGAGCTGGGCCTGCGGCACCAACCCTTTCTCAGCCATGAAGAACATGTATAGGTCAGAGCATTGCCTAACCCAAGTAGCCAGCCTGACGGTCAAGGAAAGAAGTTTTATCACCCATCACCTCCAAGTAGCCCAACTTCCGGTAGATTCTGAACCCTGGTCTTAATTTTTAGAGCATTTGGTTTAATGGCGTTCAGAGTGTTTTGACAGCCCCATCTCCTTCACCATTATTTTGTCCTTGTGTGGTATCCCCCAAACTTGTTTACCCTGCAGCATGCTTACGGATGCCTCCACTTGCCCTCGCCAGCTGCGCTTTGAGAGTAGGGAGCCATCCTGCCCACTGACAGACCAGGGAATAAAGCTGTTAGGGCCCGCTAGAGTGGCACTTTTTTTTTTTTTTTTAAAGAAAGTAGTTGGCCTTGATAAGGGATGGCCACAATCATCATTATGCTCATTGAATGCTTCACAAAATTTTAGTCACTATTCTAGGACCAAGGATTAAATCTTCACAATAACACTATGAAGTATCCACTGTCACTACCCTCATTTACAAATAAGGAAACTGCGGCAAAGACAGGCTAAGTAACTTTTCCAAGGTCGTACAGGTAGTGAATTGTAGGACCAGAATGCCTAACTCCAGAGGCTGTGGCCTTACAATGCTCTCCTTCCCTACAAGTAGAGGCAGATGGAGAGAGACATCTTAGGGAGCACAGAATACGGTAACCACAGTGGCTGGGCAAGCTCTATGCTGAGTTACATTTCAGGAGGTACAGAAAAGAGATTGGGAATTGCGGAAAGACAAAGGGATTTTCTGGGCGGGAGCAGCCATGCTGGACACTGGAGAGGCTGGAGCCTGCCTGGTGACCACAGCAAGACTGCTCCTTCATCCAGGTGGGGGATACGAAGATGGAGAACTGGCAAGACAGGTGATGAAGGGGAAGCAAACAGTGGAGACGTTAAGGTTCTGTATTTAGATGAGCACATAGCCTACGTGAAACACACTCGTTAGTTGTATCAACACTGGGTGCTCTTTAAAAGGCTTCTCAGGAGAGGTATGAGAATGATTTGAGGTTTTGGTCTGGACCCTGTGCCACAGCAAACAAAACGAAACTTTCCTTGAGCTAAAGGTAATGGAGATGAAAGTGTGTTTACATAGATGAGCAGCAGGCTTTACCCAGTGACTCTGGAAGGTAATCCCAGGGTTCAGGGCTCCGTGAATACCATGCCGAGCTCCTAAGCTGGTAAATTACTGGGAGCTTTTATGAGAACGGATTGTGGGAAGCATCTAGAGATGAAATTCCGCCCGTTTCCCCTCGAGTCCAGGGCCCACTAATGCACTCCAGGTGTGCAGGCTGCCCAGGCTTTCTGCCTTGGAAGCCTTAAAGAAGAGCTTTTCATCCCAAAAGGGAAGCTTTGAAGAATACCAAGGCCCTTTCTATCTCTCCTTGTTTTTTGTGTTCTTTCTGCCCACACTTGGTAACTGGAGATATCTGTGGTGTTAAAGCCAGACTTGTTCCTCCTCAGCCTGCCCCTCCAACAGTGAAATCTTAAGCCTGTGGCTTCGATTGCGCGCAGCGGTGATTTCTCCGCAGTGTCCCTCAGATGTAAAAGGAGAACGGCTGAAATACTAGAAAGGGGGATATAGGAAGTCACCAAACAACAATTTTCCACATCTATAGATCCTTTCATCCGAGGGCAAAAGAAGCTGGGGTGGGTGCCTCTGAAAGGCCGGGGGGCGGGGCACAACTTAAAACTCTGGTTGTGGGCTAAGGAACGAAAGATCAAAGGGCTGTGCCCTCAGAACTACACAGTGAGTCACTGGGAAACTCTGAGCAAAAGTCAGGCATCCTCTTCTCCAATCTTACATGGCTACTAAGTACAGCTGGCTTTAAGCAGTACATTTATTTATTTTCTTCAGTTAGGCTCGATGCTACCCTGAAGAATATAATTATGCGTGCCCGAGAGAGTACATTCTGAAGCCCTAGAGCATTACAAGGTATCTGGCTGTGATGATAATAGCGGGTGAGGTGCAAAGGTGCTGGAGAAGCCCTCACGTCTGCTGTGGGGTCCCTGAGCTCCTATGTGGTCCTGGGGTGCCGGCCTCCCTTACCAGCCACCGCCATTCTTCAGGCCATCTTGTGGCTTCCTTTTACAACTTCGCCTTTAAGAGAGATTTTTTCCAAAGCTAAATTAAGAGCCATGAGGTGTACTGGGTAAGCCTGTGATTTCCTTTTTCCAGTGTTGACTGCTGTAAGCATTTCAGTCTGTTGCCCATTAGCCCAGATCAGCACGTTGGTTTTAGCTTTATCTGCAAGCATAATGATTTAGCATATTGCAGACAAAGGTGTTAGCAGAGTCGAAGGCAGCAGGATTTGCTTGATTGACTAGGGAATATGTAAGCTCTGTAACTTACATTCTAATATTCCATTCCATTTGGATTCTGCTGCATATGTCCTCTTAATACAGGAGTGGGGGCAAAAGTAGGTTTCCAGTTGTTTGGGAAAATATATAAGAATAAATAATCATACAAGAATAAGCTCTGTGTTTCGTGTACTCAGAGTAAACCTACTTTTGCCCCACCTTGTACATGCAGGTTTCTGATTGTTGGGGACCAGACTTGAAGGTCAGGTGACTTGAAGTGCAGATGGAGGAAGTGTATGCGTGTGCATGTGTGGGTGTGCACACCCGTGCATGCGCATGTGGCTGTCAATGTGGTAGAAGAGAGCCGCAGCGATGCGCCTCTTCTTAGCGCCTCCCGGAGACTGGAGGGACACCTGCTGCGGGGACGGGTTCTGAGGCCCTAGGCATGTTCTAAGCGCGCCGTGAGAGGTCACCTCCCAGGTAAATTCTATCTCTTTGTTTCTTAGAGATTTAGAGGGCTTTGACTCTGCATCTGGAGAGGTGAGACATGGGGCAGTCACCTTTGGGGCCATCTGAGTTGCGCATTAGAGCCAGGGGAACTTTTGCAAATCTCTTGAGAGGTGTGCAAAGAACAAGATAACAAGGAATAGTGAAAAGAACATGAGCTTTATAGTCAGACAAACTAGGGCTAATGTTGGCCCCACCACTTCCTAAATATGTGACTTTAGCTTGATTACTTTATTGCTATGAGCCTTAGCATCCTCTTTTGTAAAAATGAGATAGTTCTATCTACCCCACAGATCTGTTGGGAAGATTGACTGACAATATGTATGTGACAGCTTCTAAGACACAGTACCTTCAATAAATATTAGTTTTACTTTCCCTCTGTCTTAGCCACCTTCTTCGCCCTCACATGGTCAGGAGCAGAGAGAGGAAATAGTTATCCCATGTCTCCTGTAAGGGCACTGATTCCGTCATGGGGCCCCTGCGCTCATGACCTGATGACCTCCCAAAGGCCCCACCTTCAGATACCATCACAGTGGGAGTTGGGGTTTCAACATATACATGTTGGGGAGATAACACATAATTCATAACACTTTATTGCCTCACTTTTGCATATTGATTTAGAAGATCTGAATGCTCTAATTTGTTTTAATTACATTTTTCTCTCCATCAAAAGCTATCAAAGTCTTCTCAAAGCTTGAGTAGACATTTGGATTTTGTTGAGTCTTTTCATGATTTGCTTATAACGCATGCATGATTCCATCTGTTGTTCGATTTTCTTAATCCATGTGAAATGCAGAATAAAAATTCACCAACAAAAAGTAATTCAGCATGCTGCTGGCATTTGTCCATCAAAGCCTTGTCAGTGGACATGGCCCTAGACACAGGAAGGCAGGCTGGTGCACGACTGTGTGGCTTTGCCCATGTGGTCTGCTGGTATGTCACCTGTCAGGGAGCCTGTAGCACTCGTGTGGTGGTTGTTGTTGTACATAACCCCCCAAATCTCAATGACTTCGTAAATACAAATTCATTTCTTGCTCACATCAAGTTTAATTAGATGTTCTTTATTGGTGGGAGGTTGTTCTCCAAGCAGAAATTTCTTCCATCTTATGGTTCCTTCTATTTTATGGCTCCCCCATTTTCACCAAATGACTTCTAAGGTCACCCTGGAAAAAGAAAGAGCATGAAAGACTGCAAATGGGAGGTTTTTAGGAGCCAAGCCTGGAAGTGTCTCCTGTCATTCCCACTCCTATCCGTATTCCATTGCCTAGGACTTACATGGCCACACTGACCTGCAAGGACAACTAGAAAATGTGATGTCGCTTGTGTCCAGGAAGAAGAGGAAACAGCTTTTGTGATCAGCCAGCATGTACTTGTTGGTTCAGCCTCGTCATTCCAGGCTTGTATTTCTATCCTCTCCTTGGCTGACCCTTGTTCCAGGTTATGTCAGTGGTTCGTGAATTCAATTCTAGCTTGGTTAACTCCTGCTTTATGGGATTTTAACTCACTTTACATGCCCCCATCTGATATCAGTTGTGATCAGATTTTTGACCCTGCCCTCTGGCCATTTTTCATTCAGAGATTAGAATTGTTTCAGAGATCTTAGAGAATTTTAGAGATCATTGAATTTGACAACTGTTTTAATACAAGAGGTGCTTTTTCCCAAAGACCATTGATAAGTTTACTTAGAACCTGGAAACAAAACACAAACGTATCAACATCTGTGCATGAAGTTTCCTCTTTGTAAGGCTTGGGCATTTTGAAAGGGACAGATTAGTAAGAAGAAATGGACTTCCTTGTGTGAAGGAAAGTGTTCATGGGTTTTAGCCTTAGCTTTGACTCCCATTAGCCATGCAAAAATTTTGTCTCCTTTAAATGGGCTTAATGCCATACAGAGAAGAAATACTGGGAACCCATAAACCAGGTATGAGTAATGTTGTGTCTGGTGGGCACCCCATGAATGATTCTTTGGTTTTGTTCTGTTTTTTTTTTTTTGTTTTTTTTTTGTCCACGTTCCCCGCCCCCTAATTTTTATACACAAGGAATGCATCCTTTTCTATTTACTGCCCTTCCCAAACCCAATGTCTCTTAAAATGTAAAACATGAGGAACTAGAAGGATGGAGATAATTTCCAGCCCCAACTACCCCACGGAGTTCTTACGAGAATCAAATGAAACAATGTGTAAGAGCACACTTTGAAAAATGAAGAATAACCGTATAATAAGGTGTTGCTGGTAGGTCATTGCCAACCGATTTGGCCTTAAACCTTCGGCGTTTCTGTTGGGGAGGAGTGGGACGCATGCCGAAATCTTGGCTCTCTCAAATTCACCATTTGGGTTTGTTGCTCCTCCAAGAGGAGAAAGTTCTCTGGGCCCCAAATGCATACTTGTTCTCACAAAGACAAAAACTGAAGATTATTTGCTGCTCATGCAAACTGGCAGTAAATTCGTCAGCATTAAAATCATCATTTTAAAGTCCACAAGGAAAAAAGTGACCTTAGCAAGGAATGATACCATGTCCTTGAGTAAATTAGGGAGAACAGAAGGCAGGTAGATGAGGATTGCCTGTGAATCCAAAAACTCTCCCTTTGGCATGTTTGTTACGTTTACCATGGAGAAGAAATGTGTGGAACCTGTTTGTTACTGGCGGGACGTCTTAGTTCACTTATCTGGCTCCCCACAACCTTTGTGACTGTAGACCACCATCAAAACATTTTATTTACATTCAGTTGATCTTTCATGTATTTTTTGTTTATAAAAGTAATGCACACTCATAAAATTTGTACCTTTAGGAAATCTATTACAGAGAAAAAAAGAAGTCCCTCATAATCTTAGACTTAACTGCTGTTAGCAGGTCTGTATGTTATATACTGTTTTGCCCATTTTTTTCTCATATTCCATCTTGTATATATTTCATAGGAGCATTTTTTATACCAGTTTTCTTACTTTCCTCAGATTTCTTCTGAGCCCCTTAGGCCCTGATTCAGATGGTAAATACCTAACAAAATTAGAAAGAAGAGAGCTGGAGGTGATCCATTCTTCCTCCCTCCCTCCCTCCCTCCCTCCCTCCTCCCTCCCTCTCTCCCTTCCTTCCTTCCTTCCTTCCTTCCTTCCTTCCTTCCTTCCTTCCTTCCTTCTGCAAGAGCTTTTTGGGTTTGACCATGTCTCTACTTTCATATTGGCCAACCCATTACTGGTAATCGTTGTATAGATAGATATTGTGAATCATGACTTAATGACTTCAGAAAAGCAATTTTCCTCCCTCCCTGGCATCCTCTGCAGCAATCAGCTTGTGAAAACTAATAAAATTTACGGGTGATGTTGATCTGCTCTGGAAAGATGGAATGAGTTATCCACCTAGAAAAAAATCTTATCCAGTCACTCTCCATTAAAAAACCTCTCTCAAATTCTCCTCTGCAGGCTAGAATCCAAAGTCATTAACTTAGTATGCCAGATTTTCTCGGCCCACCTCTCCAGCCTTGGTCCCAGCATCCCATTCCATGTGCATGTGCTTTGGACATGCTGCTTTCCTTGATGTCCCTTACCTTTGTCTCTTTGCATTGACTTGCTGCTGCTAGAATGCTTTTTGGTAGCCCGTTTGCTTGTTGAAGCTCGTGTGTTCATTAGCTCTTTGGTAAGGCTTTGCTAGAGTCCCTAATCAGAATAAGGAGCTCCTTCTTTCCCCTCCTCTCCACTTCTATTATGGTGGTTCTGATGCTATAGTTTAACTTACCTTATCTGTTTTAATCCTTTCTTTTAATTTTTTTTAATTGAGGTATAAATCTTAAGCATATAGTTGATGAATTTGTCATGCCTGAATTTGTACCTGGACTCTGAGCCTTCAGAATTGAGGAACCATATTTTAGTATTTCCAGAGATACTCAGTGAGTGCTCGAATGAATGAGTGACCACAGTAATTTCCTCAGTTTATCTAGTGTAGATTTCTTTATGGGAAAAGGACATTAAAGGGTGTTTTTTTGTAGGACTGTGAAACCAAGTAATATTTGTTCATTTCCTTTATGGGATTTCTTTATGGGAAAAGGACATTAAAGGGTGTTTTTTTTTTGTAGGACTGTGAAACCAAGTAATATTTGTTCATTTCCTTGCCATTAGGCTTTAGCATTTAGGTTATAAGAGATTACAACCTAAAATACTGATCTCTTCAATGGCAATAATGGGTTCATGAACAGAAACAAATTTCATGTATTTTTCTACTCATGTGATAAAGTTTTATTGGAAACTATAATCCTTAAGACTTGAGATATTAGACAGCAAAGAGATATGGTTAGGATCAAACTGCCTTTCCCTTGTTATTTGTTCCTTGTAGAAAGAAAACAACTAACCCTCCCCTTAAATTAATGAATTTAGGTTTAGTTTGCTTAAGAAATGGAATGACATTTAATTTCAGATTACTTCTCCCACTAAAAGTTGCTGACATATTAAAGGAAATGGTATTTATGCATTTTTAAAAGCTACATAACAGAAAACTTGCTCAGAGTAATTTGATTTAACAAAAGGGTTTAGTAGTCTTCCTTGAAAGGTGATCCTGAAATCAATCTCTTTAATTTCATTAGGCCCTCTAAGGAAATAAACACATTTCCCTATTTAAAAAGAGGCTGGCCTGGTTACCTCTCTGTGCTAGAAAATCCAAGCTGAAATATCATTACTTTGCACTGATTCAAATTTAAACTCTTCTTTTAAAACAAGTAAAGAAACAGGTAAATAATAGCACCAAATGGACATTATTTTCTACTATCCTTAGTGGGCTGGGTGGCCTTATGCCCTCTCAGCTTGCTTAGTTTTATTGTATAACTGTCCTCCTTCATTATTTAATTAATCAGTCAGTCAACTCATTCATTCACATAATCACCCATTATTGATGCCTGTTACATATAAGGTACTCTGCGCTCTGGAGATACCAAGATGCCAAGTTTAGATTAAAATTTATTTCATCTCTCTACTTTAAAAAAATTAGTTTTTACTCACTGTGGTTAAGGCTTAATTTGATGAGTGTCTGTTTAGGATCTATTGCTCAGTACTGTTCAAGGTCAGAATCCATAATTTCTGTAGAAGCCAGCAATTTATCCCATTGATTTAAATAATGACTAATAAATATTAAGTTCTTCATGTGGTTGATGTTATATATTTCATTCATGATCATGAAATTCAAGCAATCTCCTCTTTCCTGGGAAATAAGTATCTCCTTAGTTCCCAATATGAATTGTCTAAATACTTTTAGTTGATGCTAGATCACTGCAAGCCTTTTAAAAAATAATATCCTTTTTAAAAAAGATATTGTAAATACACAAAGAATGTGTTTGTGTTAGATAAATGTTGTTATTCATTTTTAGAGGAATTGAGTAGTTTGTTGACAGAGTTGAGAGTAGAAATGTAAATGCTTAAACTTTAAATTGTGTCAAGATACAAACTAGTGACAAACAGACAAAAACTAATGGCATGCGTCTTGATCGTCACTTTATAGGGACCGTAGATCTGCTTTATGGAAACTTGAGTTTCTATGTAATGAAGTTTGAAACTATTACATGATCAGGCCACTGGATAGGACAACCCAATAAAAGGTCATTTGAGCCCCTGTGATAAGAAACTGTCCCAGTACTAAGTGCTGTGATTACTTACCAACTGAAATGAGAAAAGTCGAGCTCTTCCTTTAGTTTTCGTCTGTTATAGGCATGGGGAAAGAAGTTCTTAGAATCATGTCCTGAACCCATCTCACTGAGTCTTGGGGGCCACGGGCTACTTCTCAAAGCATACTTTCTAGGGAAAGAGGTAACAGAAGACCCTTTCTTCCTTATCTTCTCTAGTCTCTATTTCAAGAGCCCAGGCCTTCCACAGGAATAGATTCCAATGCAGACAATCAAGAGGCCAAGCCTTTTTCTATTCCCCTTAAGAGAGTTCTGCCTTCAAGAGAGGGCAGAGAGTGTATGCCATTACTCACTCGAGAATTGTTTACCACCTTAATCTAGAGGGCACTTAGTAAGGCTACCTTGGTTGTTTAAGAATAACCGGAGTGGTTTACTCAGACTGTTTGCGAATGTTTGGACATTATTCAAGGGCTGTCCTAGCCCGACCAATCAGCTTTATTTGTCACTGCTTTTCTCTGATTCACCTTTAGACCGTCTAGTCACATTGAGAGGAGCGGGGGTTCCCCGAAATTGCAACATGACTGACTTTCCAGCCATGTGATACAGTTTTTCAGACACCAAGTTAAATTTCAACCCAGACCTCTCTCTTCAATTCAGGTCACATACAGGCCAGACGAAACCAAGGTCGTGTGTTGAACCAACAACATAAGGAGTTTTGTTGGTTGCAACGACTATAATGTCATTCACTGTTTGAAATACTATGTCATGGTTAATCATAAGTTGCAGCTGTTGTGTTCTTTATGAATCGCTAATCAAGAGGATGCAGCAAGGGACATTGTTGGCAAGCAGCCTTGCATGAGGTCTTCCTTTTGGGTGCTCCTTCTCTTTCATAGTGAAAAGAAGAGGATTTGCAGGAAGTTATTGAACATTATATATTGGCCTCTCTGAAAACAGATTTTCCTGTTCCACATTTAAAGGATCAAATTATAATCTTTCTGTTTCAGCTAATGACAGTAAAAATACTAAGCCTGTGCTCTCCAGATAATTCCTTTCAATTGGCCCCAAACTGGATTTGTTCTTAAATGTTAGTCGTACACCAAAAGTTGTAGATTGGCTCTCTGGAAACAGATCTGGTGATCCAGAGTTCAGGTCGTCTGTTTTTAACCGTATGTGTCTGCTGATGTTTGTGGAAACAGCCAGATTTCTCCAAGCAGCTCCTTCCACTGCCCCCCAACCTGATGGATGAGACTGTAAATGTCTGTCTCAACTTTTGTATCCTACCTTACTGTGTGAGAATTCGCTTGTGAATTACCCATGGCAGGGTTTGTGTTTGGGAATTTGAATAGGATCATTGTGTGAATGAATTTTGGAATAAGTCATTTAAACAAACGGAGTTTTTCATCTAAGAATTTAGTAAGAGTTTGTGTTTTCAGAGTTGTTGATCTGTCAGCTTGGTCCTAAATCGGATTTGTAATGCTGAAGTTGGTGCAGCTGCTTTTCTTCGAGGCACTCAAAATAGTTCCAAACTTAAAATCCCATTTACTTTTTACCGATAGCTTTTTTTGGTGGATTTTACTCACATGGACTTTTGGTCTTCCCTTGACGACCCCTCACGAGCCCTCTGCTTCAGCCACGCAGGGTTCACATCGCGCCCCGGAAGACAGCACACACTTACACGCCTTTGTGGCTTGGGCCGCACTGTTACTTGGGCTGGTCTTGTTTTCTCCTTCCACAATCCTTAACATCCTTCAGAACAAAGCTCAAATGGTTCTTCCATCATTACATTCTTCCCCTTGCTTTCTAGCTGTCTGAATGCTGCTCTCAGAACCACTTTATTTGACTTGTTACTGAAGCACTTAGTTCACACTACCTGTGTTTTAATTGATTTTGTACACATTTGCTTCCTCTCCGAGAGGCAAACCTATTGAGGCCCCGGAACCAGACCTTCAAGCAAAGGATTGGCTTGACACAAAGTTGCATGCGTCTCTTATTTTCTTATAAATGTGTGGGAACAATGACATTTAGATTTCTCAGAACTGCTATGAGGAAGGGCTAACAGACTGTCAGTAAAACAGTGGTCGTATTCAAACTTCTCTTAAAAATAGTTGTTTCCTCTCAGAATGAATAAGGACCTCAAATCTGGAGTGACAGATATGTGGCATGACAATTTGTGCTTTTCTAAGATACCTAAAAATCAACTTAGACAGGTGGCCCTCGTAAAAGGTGGTATTCGCCGTCAGTGTCCGTGTTGACCAAGTCAGGTTGCGGCAGTGAACTTTTCCAACTGAGTGTGTTTGTTTAGGCCCTGTTCAAGCTTCTTAACCCCGGCTTTCTCTCCACTTGTATCGCCTTTTGTGGGGCATGGCCTGTGAGTGCTGAGAAATAATAGGGATCATACTCATTACACCAGCAATAGTCTGTCTTCGTGTGATCACATTCAGTGGACAATTTACTACCAGGAACTCCAGAGAAAACAGCATGGGACATTAAAACCAACAAACAAGCTAAGATTGTCTTGGACCAAAGGAGCAGTGACTGGATTTGTTTAAAGAATTAAGCTTATGAGTTACACTTTCCCCTGATTGCAGCAGAGATAAAAATCTTTGCTTGAGGAGTATTTCAACATCACAGCTGCAAGTGTAACTTACAATGGAAAACGTTTTTCATTTTGAAAAGAGGCTATTGCTATTTGGTCCTGGAAGAGTAGGATGTCTGGAGATAAAACTTGCAAGCAAGAGCAGCACAGCTTGATGAGGGGAGCAGTTTGGTTTAACAACCTCTAAATCAGGAGAGCTCCATTTTAATCTGCGTGATAGCACATCAAGAAATATTAAGTGTCCACTGGGTTCAGGACTGCTAAGCATCATGGAGAACACAGTGAAAGAAGACGGCAGAGTGTCTGCCCCCGTGGGAGGGAAAGTTAATGGACAGCTGCTATGTACCAGGGTCAGCAAAGGATGGTGCCAGGCAGGGTGTCATCAAAGTGCCACATGGACGACTAGAAACCAGAAGGCAAGGAATGAATTACTGTGGACTCTGATGCTCCGTGGCTTTAGATTTCTTGGATGTTCTCCATGGCTCATTTATTTTCCTTCAAACTGAGGATTATACCTGCCCTCTATCTCCACACCAGGTACACGGGAATAATCGGAGTAATGTTCAGACTGTGAATGTGGACCTCCGAGTCTCTTGTAAACATAAAATGAGAATGAGATATGGCAGTGTGGTGGAAGAAGACTTTTGAAGATTTACTAGTACTCTCTGCAGTAAAAGGAGTGAGAGTGCTTTTATAGTATGGTTACAATGAAAGATTTTTCTTTTAGTTTTATAAAATGTGAAAACAGAAAAGAAAATGTATCCCCAGTTTATTTACTCTTTCTTGACTTTAAGAAACACAGGACATTGCCTTTTCCCCATAAGACTGATTACTTCCTCACTGTTACTTCGCTCCATTCATTAACTCACTTAGTGGGTAATTACGGAGCATGCACTACGTGCCAGGTCCTGTGGTGGGACCTGGGAGTGTAAAGTTGGAGAAGACAAGGGCCGTCACTCTAAAAATCTCATGAGGAGACGAAGAAACAAAGGGAAAACAAAAACTAGGTTTTTACTGTTTTAAACAGCCAGGGTAGATTTTTTCCCTACAGTAATATTTGAGGAAAACTGTAATTGGAGCTAGATTTACTGTGCCATCTTCATCAGCGCGTTTGCTGTCACCCACTCGTTCATTTTTCAAGTTAATGGATGCCAGAAGCCTCAGTCATCCTTGACATCTCCCTTTCCCTTGCCCTTGAAATACAATCTCCAAGTCCTCTCCAATGCCTCTCTCCAGGATGTGCTCAGTCGTCCACTTCTCAACACATGTACCATCCTGACTACTTCCTTTACCTCCCAACTGGCCGCCCAGTTTCCACTCTTGATTCCCGTCAGCAGCTTGCAAACTTTTCTGACTGTGAGTCACACACACAAAAGATACATGTATGCTGTCCTAGTATGTAAACATATGTGTAGATAATGTGTAGATAATGCGTCTCTATAAATAAACCTGGAACCAAAGATTGACACTTACCTTTACTCTGTGTGATGCACTTGGATATTTTTTAAAAAGTCTACTCCTTTTTCATTCTGGGCATGATCAACTAAATTCATTTCATGACCCACTCATGGATTAAAATGTGCTTTTTCAATCCTTTTCAATGCAATGGCCAGGGTGATGGTCTTCTATTGTTTCTCTGCTTAAAATATTTTCTGGCTTCCAGTTGCACTTAGGATTAAACCCAGAAACAATAGTGTGGTCTGCGAGGCCCTGCCTCTGCGTCTGCTTCACTCTTCCCGCCTCTCAGCACATTTAGACAGGCCCCTTCACACGCCCTGTGGCACGGGCCGCCTTGCCTCAGTCTTCCCTGGGTAACTCCCATTCTCCTGCACGACTCAGTCTGGAGACCACTCCCTTAAGAAAATTAGATCTCCCTTATACTCCCTCATTCTTCTCTTTATCTTGTATTCAGTGTATTTATTTAACTTCATTAGCATGTGTTTCCTTGTGATACTCTTTGTTTAGTATTGACGGCTCCCACTAGATGTTGTTACGTTCCACGACAGCTAAGGCCAGGTGTGTTGTGTGTGCTGCGGTGTCCACAGCCCCTCGTGCGCGCAGCCAGTGCTTCTGAGCGCCTGCTCTGGGTCAGGCTCTGGGCTTGGCCCTAGGGGTACAGAAGTCAATAAGGCATCCACCCTGCTCTCAAGGAGTTTGGCTTCTTTGGCATTTAGTGTGTCTGAAGACAAGATATCTAAAAGACAGCACAGGTTCATAAGCATATTAAGAAGGGTGTTAAATGCTGGAATTCCTACAAACAGTGCTTCCTTTGGTTTAAGACCCTGACTGGAGGAAGGCTTTCCTCATTTACTCGTAATACGAACGTAAGGGACCATAGTCTTGTGACTGAATAACTGTGAATAAATTCACCATCAATATACAGAAGGATTTAAGCAAATATTAGGTGGCTTTTACTTTCAGTGTTACTTCTGTCTCATTATGCAGTTCGCAGGCTTAGAGTCTGAGAGTCTAACAAGGCACTGAGACCAGTCCCCTACCTAGCGCTGGAGAACTCGGTCGCGACATCCCTGACGGGTTCGTCCGTAGCCTTGACTCCTTCTCACGCTTGAGAAATAACTGCTACACAAAAAACGGCTTCGTGCATTTTGGAACAGTTGAATTGTTGAAAAGTTTTTTTGTTCTGTTGAATTGTTTTTCTGCCCCTTTGCCCTTTGAAGTCATGGAGATAAGTTTCCTCTCTCTTCCGCAGAACAGCTCTCCAGAGAGTTACAGATGGCTCACCTGCCCAAGAAGTTCTTCTTCCCAGTTGAAGCAATCCTCACTTCTCCAGTGATTCCTCATGTGACATGATTTCCACACCCTTTCTCTTCCTGTGACACTCTTGACACGCGCCAGTTTTTCTGTGTGTTCTTTCAGACTTGGCACCCGGAGTGCAGACGGCACTCCAGCTATGTCTAGACCAGTGCGGAGCACTGGGGTTTTTCCATACTTTGAACACTATATTTCTGCTAATCTGGCCTGAAATTGCATTGGATTTTTCAGCAGCCAAGTCACACTGTTGGCTGATCCAGTGTTCGCAGTCCTCTAAAGCCCCCGGGTCTGTTTTGCGTGAACTCTTCTTCAGCCTGGCCATGTGCTCATCCTCCGCTTAGGCGTGTGACAGTGTCCTCTCCTGTGTCCATGTGCTAGATTTTCACATTTATTTCCCTTCAACCTTATCTTACTCACTTCAGACCAGCCGCCCATTCAGTTGTTTGTGGAGGCTACAAGCCTTGGCAAAAGAAAAAACTCAAACTCTAGTAAATACCACAAACAGTTATTTGCTTTAAGTTCAGGAAATGAAAAGTTATGCTGGTTTTAAGTTTCTCAACTGGCCTCCCTCTTCCCTGCACCCGCCCTCCCGCCCTCCGGTGTTTGGGGCTGAGGCCAGTGGCGGGTGCCTGCAACCGGACTCTGGGCTGCGGGAGGGCCCGCACTCAGCCTCCACACACCGCGGGTCGGCAGGGGCTGGGGGCTGCCTTGGCTGAGCCGAGGGAACCTCTAGCTTCCCCGAGAAAACCTTTGCTGCCCAGTGACATAAAACATGCCACCTACTTGCGCTACAGCTTTGTCGGGGGGCAGGTTTGGCCCATTGTCTCCCAGAGAAAACAGAAAGCCATCTCCTCCCCCTTCCCTTCCCACAACCTCTTTTGTCCCCACAATCCAGCTCTGGAAAATATCTGAAGGCCACAGAAGTGGGAGTACCCTTTGATGTTTATATTGGCTGGCTCCTTTTCCTTTTTACTCCTTTTTTTTTTTTTTTTAATAATCAGAGTAGTAGAAAATGTGGAGAATTAACCGCATGACAGCAGCAGAGGAATTCATTAGAGAAACTGAGATGAATTCTGCTCAGATTTCAGGCTCTCAGGCAGGAGCCACAAAGGAGTAATCGTCTTCTAGTTGTTTTTAATCATTTCTTTTGTGGCACCTTCCTTGTCCGTGAAACCAATCTCGGCGTCCGGCGTGAGGGAGCCTGAGAACACGGGCCGTCGGCGGAGGCTTTGATTTGGGGATTACCACAGCGATATTGACCCCTTCCTTCTGACCCCTTCCTTCTGACCCCTGTGACGAAACGGGGCTTGTCCATCCCAGAGAGAGTGATGGGCAGCACGGTGTCGTGGCTTTTGTTTTAAGTGTTACCCATTACAAAGTTGTTTTAAAAATATAAATAATGTGCACAAAACTTGACTACAGAAAATTCTTAAACAGACCAAAAAATTCTGAGGAATGAAATTTTGCAAGTGTGTTTTCTAACTTATTCCTCAGAAACCTTTCCTTTCATGAGTCTCAAAAGCAGCTTCCACGGATGGCTTTGCGCATGACTTAATTTATGCTTAAAGTTTTAGTTGGAGGAACTGGGTAAAATAAAACAATGATTTTCTCTCTATGTATATAAAGGCAACAGCTACAGTAGTAGTAAGATTTCACTCCAAAGTGGTCCTAACTGCTTTGCCTAAGTATTGGAGCTTCGCTGGTATTCTAATTCCGCATGAATCTGTTTTTAAAATGAAATCACATAGGAAGTTCCATATTGAAACTAAGAGAAAAATCTCTTCTCAAGCATTTCATACACTTTAGAAGTTCCTATTCATATATGGTATGGTGATCTTACCTGTTTATTAAAGCAGGCTCTGTAAAGCCCCTTCTCAGTCAGATGTAGCATCGTTCTAAGAACTACATCTACCAGAAAGCAGTGAAAAGGACAGTTCTTTTGGGGAAGAGAATTGGTTAACCTGAAGTACTCATGCATATGATTAATTTTAAGCCATTTGGTTTTAACTTAAGCTAATCTGGTCAACTCGTGCTTTCATCCGGCATGTGGGGCCTAACAAGGACAGGTCTAACCCCCCCTAAAATGCCCCAGGGAGCCCTTTGCTCATGGCTCATTTTAGGGTACAGGCTGTGCAACAGAACCTATGTAGAGACTCAAAACCGGACCACTGGCGAGTTTGTCGCCTGTTATAGCATGTTTCTCCTACGTGCCAAGTGGAGATGCAGGTGCTTGTCACCTGCTTGTCAATGAAAGAAAATATATTGATCTTTCTTTGTGTCAGTGGTAAGCAGGAGGGAGTGATAACTGTGGCCTGTAGAGGCTACAGGGACAGCTCTGTGGAAGAGGAGAGACTTGCGTGAGGCTGGGAGAACACGTAGGGTGTTAGTCAGTCAGTGATCACAACGATCAAACGATCAAAAAGATCAGTTTTTGAGGACTTTGGTACAAAGATATTTAAGACATGTTGCCCGCTTCTGATCTGGATTGGCGTAGAGGGGGAGACATGAAGGCAGCATGAGAAAGGAGGTGAACAGTGGCAAGCCCTAGTGTGTTTGTATACAGCGTGCAGTGGAAGATGTGATTCAATTTAAGTTTTAAAAGCACAGCCGTTGAGCCCTGGCCACATGGCTCAGTGGGTGGAGCATTGCTCCATGCACTGGAAGGTTGCTGTTTTGATTCCTGGTCAGGGCCTGTACCTACGCTGTGGGTTCAGTTCCCGGTTGGAGTGTGTGCAGGAGGCAACTGATCAATGTTTCTCTGTCTCTGTCTCTGTCTCTCTCGCTCTCAAAATCAATGGAAACATGTCCTTTGGTAAGAATATTCTTTTAAATAGCCATTTATCATAAAATCATTAAGAGAGGAGTACAAAAATATATGTAAAATATTTTTATTTATGCTATGTATCAGAGTGGAAAATTGGGGAAAAAACCCGGAGGACTGATTAAATAAGTTAATTACAAGTTTACAACAGTAGCTTTGTAGCTATTAAAAACACATTGTATAAAAATATGTATTGAAATGGGGAAATATTCATGGTATAAAGAGGAATGAAAAATGTAGTTTATAAAACAGATTGTACAGTATGGTCACAATTTTATGAAATAGGTTTACTATGAGGGAAAAGTTGGACAGGACAGACAATAAGCTGTTAGCAGTGGTTATGCTTATGTTCCGAGACTGAGTTATTTGGATTTTCTTCTTTCTGTTTTTTGATATTTTCAGCTGTTTTCTACAATAAATGCACTGTTTTGCAACTAATTTTTTTTTCTTTATCCTTACTTGAGGAAAGATTTTTTTTCATTGCTTTTAAAGAGAGAGGAAGGGAGGAGAGAAAGAAACATTGGTGTGAGAGAGAAACATCTATTGGTTGCCTCCTGTACATGCCCCAGCCTGGGACTGAACCTGTAACCTAGGCATGTGCCCTGATCAAGGATCAAACTGGCAACCTTTCAGTTTACTGGATGATGCTCCTGCCAGCTGAGCCACATCAGTCAGGGCTGCAACTAATTTTTTAAAGTTAGGCTAAGACACTAGGCACTTATTTGTTGTTGGAATTATTCATTTATTTTAGGCAATATAAAGTCCATTCTGAAAATTTGGGTAGAAGAGTGACAGAGTGAAATCATCTTATGGGGGAACAAGTGTGAAAAATAAATGAAAGACGTTTTGGAGTAGAGGGAGCCTACTGTTGGAGTGATGAGACTGCAGATCGTAGCATCATATTGTAAAATGATAAATGTGTGAAACGGTGGTGGCGGAAGGATTTCCGAAGAAGGGACAGATGGGAAACATGATAGAGGCTATTCGCAGTATGTGGTGGGTGACTCTGAGATGAGTCTTGAGGACGAGCACAGTGTGTCAAGCCTGCTTCGGGAATAAAGGCAGTAGGAGACGGTGACCGCTTTCTTGGAAGCTGGGATGAACAGTTTCAGTCTAGGTTTGCTTATATGGTCGGTTGGTTTGTTTTTGTGGGGGGATTTTTCTCTCTCTTTTTTTAAAATTTTTATTTAGAAGTACAAAAGGGTTAAAAGAATAAAAATAGTACACTCAAATACCTTTACCCAGGTTCATATGTTGCCAATATTTTATCAAATTGGCTTTATAATTTATATGATCTATCTACCTGTCAATCATCTCTGTCTGCATATATTACCGATCTATTTGAGGATAAATTACATTCATCTAGATTCTTTACCCCCAAATGCATCAGCATGAGTTTCCAAGAAAGGGGATATTCTCTTATATAATTGTTGTAGAGGTCTCAACTTCAGTAAATGCGATTTAATCTACCACTCATATTCCAGTTTCGTCAGCTGACCCAGTAACGCAACAGTGGCCTTTATAGCATTTTACCCTTTAGCACAGGATTCAGTCTACTAGAATTGGGCATTGCAATTCGTTGTCATGTCTCTTTAGTCTCTTTTAATCAGGAACAGACTCATACACAGCCTTTCTTTATATTTTACAACTTTGACATTTTGGAAGAATATGGGTCCCCCCTTGTCTTTTAAATTTTATTTTATTTTGATTTTAGAAAGAGGGGAAGGGAGAGAGAAAGAGAGGGAGAGAAACGTCAGTGTGAGAGAGAAACATTGATCAGTTACCTTCTGTATGTGCCCTGACCTGGGCCTGAACGTGCAACCCAGCCATGGCCCCAACAGGGAATTGAACTGGCAACCTTTGACTTTGTGGGGAAATGCCCAGCCAACTGAGCCACACTGGCTGGGGCCCACCCCCATGCCTTTTAAAACTTTACTCTTTCCTCATGATTAGATTCAGCTTATGCCTTGTCAGCCAGGTGATGTTTTGTTTTTCTCAAGTCATCATATCTGTAGACACATAATGTCCATCTACCCCTCATTGGTGATGCAAATTTGTATAATACAAGCTTTGAAAATGGCCGCAGCCCTGGCCAGTGTGGCTTAGTTGGTTGGGTGTCATCCTGCAAACCAGAAGGTTGTAGGTTTGATTCCCAGCCAGGGCACATACCTAGGTTGCAGGTTTGGTCTGCAGTTGGGGCATGTACAAAAGGCAACTGATTGATGTTCCTCTCTCACATTGATAACTTCTCTCTTTCCCCCCTTTTCCCCCCTCTCTCTAAAAAATCAATAAGCATGTCCTCGGACGAGGATTAAAAAAATAGCTGCCAAATCATGATTTTCCAACTGTAACATTCCCTCCGCGTTTGCCAGTTATGACTGGACATTTTCCTCTCAGTAAGAGAGCTCTCTCTTCTCATCTACCCATCCATTTATTCATCACCCTACTCGTCGATTCGTTCCTCGCCTTCTGGGCTCAGGGATGCCTCGTCTTCTCACCGGGCAAAACTGTACTGAGTTAGTTCAGTGTTCGGACCGTCCCGGCTTTAGCCCATGTGTTCTTGTGTCATATCCCCACCACTCTTTTTATTTTTATTTTTTAGCACTTCCTTACTTCTTGGCATAATGGGCTATCCTGAGTTCATCTTGTACCCATCTTTTCTTGGCCCTCAAATTGCCCATTTCTTCAAGAATCCTCAGTTCTTTTTTAGTGGAAGTGGCATTGGAGACCAACTTCTGGGGAGTAAGTGTGTTCATTGTGGTTGAGGAGTCTTTGCTTCTTGGCCTTTTCGGTCGGCAGAGCTGGGAAATGACACACATACATGTTTATATCGTAGAAATCATGAATGCATTCCGATACCTCCAATTTCAGTCCGTTCCAACAGGGTTTTTTCTTGCTTGATTCAGTTTTACTTCCAAAGTTGAAATAATGATGAGGCAAAATGGTAACGATGTCTCACGTGCAGTGGAGGAGACTGAAACTCACAGAGAGGGCAAGTTCAGTGATTAAAGGTTAGGACGTTATTCCTACAGAGTTAGGGGTAAATACAACCAGAATGTGCCAAATCCAAAGGCGAGACTGTAAAAGAAAGATACTGAAAGGGAAAGATACAGAGGATGGCCACTGGATTTTGAGATCCATGAAGAAGTTGTGGTAGAAGAGACAAATAAGAATGGCCCAGAGAAGAAGGCGTAGAAAATGAAGCTGAAATGAAGGAGGAGAGCCGTGCTATGGAGGGACATGGTCGAGATTGGAAGGGTTTTCGGCAAATACTTCAGAGGGGTCCGAGAAACTGAAGGCTGAAACTGGGCCGTGGATTTGATATTTGGTGACCAAAGATTTTTACAACTGGATTTAGGAGCTTATTTGAGTATACAACTATAAGTACCAAGGCAGCTCACACTGATTGATATTCGATTAATGCTTTGGGGACATTTACATTTAGTTTTTAGCTATGTTCACCAGCTATTACTTTGTTTCTAATTACATGCTAGGCAAGTTATGCTCTGTGTATGAAGTGCCCAAATATAAGAGGCATTGTAGACAGGCTATTTTTAGGGAACTCATGTTTTTCTTTAAAAGCTCAGTTAACATTTGGAATTGATATACAGTATAATATTTAAAAGAAAAACAACATATTTCCTCATCCCCCAAGAGGTTTCTTAAAATAGCATGTAATCTTACCTACAGTGGGAAAAGTCTCAACTTTTATAAATTGGGTTGACTCTAACTTAGATTACCTGACCAGGAGAGCCCCCAAGAAAAACAAGGTGTGGTAAAGGTTATAGTAATGGCAATTAAGAAATTTGTGTTGTGCGTTTTGGGCCTCCCTCGCTAAATGCAGCAACCCGGCTTGTGGCTACTGGCACCATTTCTACTGCCGAGACACGCTGCTTTTGAGAGGGAAGTCCAAACCAAACCTCTGCCCAATTGGAAAGCCAAAATATTCTTCCCATTCCTTTCAGCCACAAAAAGGGGAAAGCTTTTGCTAATAGGATCCATGTCTTCATGACCTGTTGATGCACCAACCTGTTTTCTCTGCAGCACACAAGCAATAAGAGGTTTAATTTGAGTTGCTTTTCTTCACAGAACCATGGAGTATTAGAAGTGCAAGAAGTTAGGAAGGATCTTTGAGGGCAACCACTCTCAGCCTCTCACTTTCCAGATAAAAGCACCAAGGCTCAGAGAGGTGGAGTGTGTCCATAGCCCCTTAGCTGGAAAGTAGTAGAGCTGGAACTCAGGCCAGCTGACCCTCCACCTAGGTCTGTGGCTGTGCCATGCCTTACAGCACCCACGTTCAACAGCCAAACCTCTTCGGGGCTGTACTCCATACCCTAGATGTATGTGTTGAATCTGTATTGGGACAAGCTGTGCTACAGCAGAGTTGTGCTGTGCTTAACAGCAGTTTGGTGGCCAGCACCCCACAAGCAAACCCTATGGGCAGTCAAATCTCTTCTGAGTTGAATGGAGATTTTTGATAGACTTGTGTTAAGGTGAAGACTCCCTACCACCGAACTTTTTTCTTTTCTTTTCTTTTTAATTCTCAGCCCAGGATATGTTTATTGTGAAACATCTATTGGTTGCCTCCTATACGTGCTAACTGGGGATCAAACCCACAAGCTAGGTATGTGCCCTGACCAGGAATCGAACCTGCATCCTTTTGGTGTACTGGATGATGCTCCAATCAACTAAGCCATCCGGTCAGGGCAAAGTGAAAGCTCTTTCATGATGGGTAATTCAGTCTGGGGACTCTAGTGGACCCGGAGGACTTTCTCATCCTTCTCATTGCAAGACTTAAGGACATTCAATTCAGAATAGTAGTTCTTTCTCCTTACTTCCGATGGAGAACAAATCTACTGTAGTACATTAGTGCCTGACACTGTGAGACAACGGGAAGCCTGTTCCATTTCATCCGGCCTCGGTGGGCAAATACAGAACCCCATGTGATCCTTACACCATGCTAGGCACCTTGAGACTAATAAGGGTATTTGAGAACTGCTTCTCCTCCTCCCTAAATTCACAGCTGTGACAGCATGCACCACAACCACTGCCGACTGTCCCTGCTGGGGCCTTCAGTGGGTGACATCTCTGGCACCCAGGGCCTCGTATTTTCACAGCTTCACAGGTACTCCCTCAGGGGAGATTGTCCCTCCCACTGAGTTTCCCTTCAACAAGATGAGGCTTTCCAGGAGAATTTAACAATTTTCTTTGTTGTTTTATTCGCTTCATTTTTCTTCAGCATTTGAAAGATCCAAAGTGAGGACAAGGAGAAAGGAAAATATTTAGGTTGACTACACTGGTAAATGTAAAAAATCCCCTTTAACTCTACTTTTGAGATGATGATTTTAAAATACTCTGTACCCTCAGGATGCTACTGCCCTTGGGGGCACATGCCTTAGCCACCCTCAAGTCAGAAGATGCTGTGTTTAGGCTTCAAAGAAAGGAATTATACTGGAACTTTCCATGATAATTCTTTTATTGTAACCTTGGTTTTCTTCCTCCTGCTAATCTTTTAAAATGGGTATTGTAGGAAGTGGCTTGCCAGGCTGTAATATACCTCCAAGGAATGTGGCACATGATCTTTTCCTTATTTGGCACTGAAATTTCATCGGCCTATACTAATTTGAGTGAAACACTCTAGGAATAGCTTTAAAATAGCTCTCCAGTTAGAAGAGTTAAGGCCAGGTGACAATGGAACCACGGTTTTTCTATGCCATGCCTAAAGCAAATGAAGGTGATCCATACGTGTGCTGCCGTACTCAGGTATACCAGGGGCACAGACGTAGGCCTACCTGAAACACGTTCGTGTCCGCGTGTGCTTTATTTTAAAGATGTTAGGGGTGATAACAGCATTGCGCACACACGTGTGAATCACTGCAGGAACTGGCCGTGCCTGTTTGGGTGAGTAGGCCTTGGCTAATTAAGGTAGGGGAGGCATCCTGGGTGTGTTGGCTGCCTTCAGTGAAGTCTGGGTGGCTGTGGCAGCAGCCCGAGCTGCTTGTTGTACCATGGAAAAGAGATTGAATTTACAGCAGTTTCCTTACTTGTAACAAATGAACAATAGTCTCCATCTCACAGAGTATGTGTAAGGATAAATGAGAAAGTACTTGGGAAAGTGCTTTGTAATCTCACAGCACTCTGCAAAAGCAAGGGACCGTGCTCGTGATCATTATCACTGGGACTGGAGTGAGTTATTCCCCAGATATTCATGATGAGGTTGTCAAAAGAGAGTGGGTAGGTGACTTTACCAAACAGGATTCTGTATGTATTACAGAAACTTTCCATTTGAGTCACTGAATAAACTGGGGGCAATGAGAAGTGTGCTTCATTTAAAATGTTCATTTTCACATTCCATTCTTTACCAATAAATGGTTTCACTTCATTTCCAGTCACTTTCACTTTCAGGTTCTCAAGCTTTGGGTTAGTGTCAGTGATATTCCCACACTTACAACTTTGCATTGTCTTCCTCTTCTCTTTGAGAAGTCTGTTTGTCTGACTTATGACACGCTGTGGTCAGAACGGGAGCATTGCTCATGGTGCATGCCCGAGGTAGAATGTCTAAAACAAACAGGTGGCCTGGCCCAGAACATTTTCTATGTTCCCCCCCTACCCTCCCCAGCCTGGTGACTCTGATTTGCTTTTGCACAGAGCTGCTTCCATGTTTAGTTCAAGGACCTGGCTCCCCGTGCACAGGGCCCTTTTTGTGTCCTGTGCTCTGGAGCTCTTATTAGTGTCCGGGCACCTGCTTCTTTCTGTAGGTGAGAGGATTATAACAAGGCCATGAACCTTCCATGAGACTCTTGAGGACCCACGGTTGTCTGACTCAATCTCAGGAATTGTGGTCTAGAAAAGATCCCTAACATATACATTCCTGTCTTCTTTCAGCATCCTTCTCATAAACCCTAGAAAATATTCAGCCTAGCCCTGGCTGTTTGTTGTGGCTCGGTGGATTGAGTGCCAGCCTATGAACCAAAGGGTTGTGGGTTCAATTCCCAGTCAGGGTACATGTCTGGGTTGTGGGCCAGGTCCCAATAAGGGGTTGAACAAAAGGCTACCACACATTGACGTTTCTCTCCCTCTCTTTCTCCTTCCTTTCCCCTCTATCTAAAAATAAATAAAATCTAAAAAAAGAAAGAAAATATTTAGCCTAAAAGAAAAGCCAAGCAAGTAGAATTATACTTTGTTTACTGCCTATGCTGGTGTGAGACCTCTAAGTGTCAACGGAGAACACAGGATGAGACATGTCCTTCGGGGCCCCAGGTGATAGAACTAAGGCCATGGGCAGAAGCTACACAGAGACAAATTTTGACTTAACAATATAAATATTGTTCTAACAGAGCTATCCAAAGATGGAATGAACTGCCTTGAGAGTCTGGGTGTCCAGCCCTGACTGGTATGGCTCAGTTGGCTGGGCATCGTCCCACAGTGTGAAGTGTTGGCGGTTCAATTCCCCTGGTCTCCCCTGGTCGGGGCACTTGCCTGGGCTGTGGGTTTGGTCCCTGGTTGGGGCACATAAATGAGAGGCAACCAGTCAATGTTTCTTTCTCACATCAGTGTTTCTCTGCCTCACTTTGTTTATTCTCTCTCTAGAAATAAATAAATAAAATCTTTAAAAAAGAGCCTGGGTTTCTATTACTGGAGGTGTTTGAGAGTAAACAGACAACCAATGAAAGTATATTGTAGAGAGGATTTATATTATTGAACTGGTCACTTTTATCTTATTTTTTAAAACTATTATTTTTTATTTGGAATTTTAACCATGAAAATAACACATGCATTTTATAACAAAATACCATCGACTAAGTCAATAATCCTTTTTCTTTCTATTCTCTCTTCTATTACCCTCCCTATACCTCATTTCTCCATTGAAATCAGTGTCTGGAGAAGCTAAAATAATGTTAACAGGAAACAGAAAAGCACTCCTTAAATTCTGTTTTTGTACTACTTTCACCAAGCTGAATATGGTAGCTGTGTCTTAAGAGGTAAAGAAAAAGAAAAATAAGAGAGAGAGTAGGAGGGCTCCTAGCTGTCTAGAGCATGGGGGTTACTCAGGAACTTGGGGACTGATGTATGCAGCTACCAGAGAACGGGTCAGGGCAGAGCTGAGCAAAGTCACCTGCAGGCAGTGAGTGTGTCTAGGCCACAGCCTGGCGTAAACATAAATAAAGGACAAACGTGTCAGAAAGGGAGGTGGTCACCATCAGAAACACCCAGAGTCGGACACTGGTCATGCCCTCTGCCCCCAGTAAGTGCCCGTAGGAACGACAACGTTGGCAGTCTTCAGAGTTTCATTCCCACTAGCAAGAGTCCTCCTCCTTTGTGGGAAATTCTAACAGGCAAGTCCTATAGCAAACTCCTCTTGTTCTCATGCCTTGTGGTTATAATTTGCCTCTGGTGGTAGAACTGTCTGAAGGGGAAGATGCTTTGGTTACTCTCCTGTGAGTACCTGGTCTGTGACATAGATACATCACTGTTTGTAACCTGGCATTGTGGCTGGCCGTGCCAGGTTAGTGAGGATTTTGTTAGGAACGAGGCACCGTGTCTAGGTCTAGTTAACTTTGGGGTACTGAGTGTCAGGTTTCTGTGCCTGCAAGGTTGGGCCTGCACCTGGCTTTGCAGTTCGTGTAGCCGTAAAGCACGGTTTGGTACCGAAGGGAGAAGATACAGTATGGATAGAAGTCTGGGCTCTAGAATCTGATTGGCCCAGGTTTGAATGTGAGATCAGCCATTTACAAACTATGTGACATAAGCCCATTTCCTTTTCTGCAAAAAGTAGAGCAATGGTCATAACACCAACCTCAAAAGAGTTATCTCATTTTTTGGACCATAAGACACACCTAGGTTTTAGAGGAGGAAAATAGGGGAAAAAATTTTGAAGCAAAAAATGTGGTAAAATATTTAATAACATAATATTTCACCAGTGTAAATGTAAACAAACTCAACAGCAGCATTAACAACCATTATTCCTCCCAAATGGGGGGTGAGGGGTGCATCTTATAGTCTGAAAAATACGGTATTTTGAAGATTAAATTAGATAATCCATGTAAAATGCTTGGCTCAGAGCTTCACCTTATGGCTGCTATCACCACCGCCGCCAAGGCAAACAGTGCCTTATGATATTATTAAGAGCCAATGGAAGCTCACTAAGAACAAAGCATTCCTATTTCTCACATGCTTTCATTTCTTTCACAGTTCCTCTGATTGGTTATGGGAATGCCATAAAGCGGATTTTTATTTTCAGGAGGAGTACGGCAGAGGTTTCTCATGATATTCTTGTTCTCTAGTTGGGGTTAATTACGATTCATATTTGGTTGACCAAGTGGTTTGGAGCTGATTGATGTCCACCAGGAAGGAGGTCATCGTGGTAAGCCTCAGGAATCTGTTTGCTGAATGCTCTTCTGTCTCATTTTCTCATTTAGAAATTGTAATGAAAGCACAGAAGATGTGCATCATAACATGTGGTTGGCTCAAATTTGGCAGAAATGGCTAACACATCCAATAAGACAGTCAGGATTTTAAAAAGATCTGTGTCGGTTGACGGAATGGATTTGTTAATAATAACCACAGGAAACATTTCCTGGGCCCTTATTGTGCGCCAGGCAGAGCACTAAATGTGTTACATGGATTCCCTCGTTTAATCCTCACGATGACCCTCTGAGGATCATACTATTAAGATTCCCTGCGATAGGTAGATGGAGAGGCACAGAGAGGTGAAGTTATTTACTCCAGTCCCATAGCCAGTAAGATGCACAGCTGGGGCAGGAACCAGTTAGCTAACACCAAAGCTCATGCTCTTAGCCACTATAATGCTGCTAGAACCAGTGAGTCAAAATTTTACAGAGGTCAGTGTAAAGTCCTACACTTAGGTTAACAAAATACAAGTGGTGGGTAAAAGTTTTAAGTACGTTTATGGATAAGAAACTCAAAGTGAGTCAATGCTGTCGTGTACTTGCTTAGAAAAAAATGAACAATCACTTTTGTACTCTGAATGAGAGAGAAGGGAACGAGATTCACATCTGCACAAAAATCCTTGGAATCCTTGGAAAGGGCTGCAGACAAGGCTGTGATGTTACTATAACAGGAGGCCCCACATGGAAGCCTTAGGGCGAGGGAATTGTGTTACCCCTGGTACTTGTCAAACTGTAACCCCAGGGGACAGCCAAGCCAGTGGGACACTGTTGCCCCTTAAATGTCCAGCATCTGTGTGGAAAAGACTCTTTTTCAGCCTTGGGAGGGTTGGGGTCTAGATGACCTTTACAGACCACCCGCTTCCCTAAGATTCTCTGGGGTCAGTTAAGACACGCATTGAACAATCACAACTCCGAGTTAAGCAAGTCTGTGGTAAGAGCTGAGTTTGTTTGAGCAATGAGAGATGGTCAGTGTTCTGAGTGCTGCGGCTGGTCATGTTCTGGAGGTGGCTTTGCTCCAACCATTTGTTCCCAGTGTTTGGAGTTAAAGGGAATGACAGTATACAAATTTATGACCATGGCACTTCACAGAATAGAAAAGGCCAACTTCTGGCCTCATAGCCACATGTAACAAATAGAGTTGATGTCCTTCCCCCTGGACTCAATTTGTAAGCCTCTTTATTGCATTGTGCTGTAGTAACAAGTTCCCAGTTTTGTGGGTGATCTGTGAAGCCATCCTTCCCTCTATTTCAACTTTGTTGTTGTTTTGCATTTATACTATGAATTAAATGAACTCTTAGGGATTCCAGTTATATTATGGAAAAAAGAACTCAGAGTTCTAAGAATGTGAAGAACATTTTGTTTTCCTCAGTTGGAGGTCTAGGACTTTTAGGATTTGGCTATCATTTTCCAAATTTTTCAAGAAGATTCATCATCCTTGTCACCTCAAATGGTGGAGACAGTATGTTCATTTCTCTCCTGAGTTGTAATCATAATAGCCCAATTCTTCTACAGTCTTTTCCATTGTACAAAAATGCTATTTTACACAGGATAATCATCACAAATAATCCTGTTTGGGGGAGACAAGACGGGTATTGTTGCCCCATTTCAGGAACCAGGAACGTGAAACTCAGAAAGCGGTGGTGGTGTGACTATCATGACCAATGTTTTCTGAATGCCACTCAGTGCCAACTGCCCACAATAATTCACTGAATCTTTGTAACAATAGTTCTGCAAATTAGGCCTTGTTGTCTCCACTGTGAGATGGGGAAGCTGTGGCACAGAGAGTAGCTTGCCCAAGGTCACCCAGTAGTAAGCGGAAAAACCGGAATCAAGCCCAGGGCTTTTGGATTCTGAAATCCATGCTCTTAATCAATAGTTCGTTACCACAAGGGAGGGAGCTGCGTGGTGGGCTCAGCCTCGCTCGGCCTGCCTGGGACCCTGACCCACTCAGAGTGCAAGGACGGCCCTATCAACAGGTGGACACGATGTCCAAGGCGTGCTGCCGGGATCTGTTCCGAACACTGAAAGCAGGTGTGCATAATCCCGGCGCTAGAGGGGCAGTCAGAAGATATTGTATTTACATGGTGGGACTATGTGAGTGGGGGGCCAAATTAAATTTGCATATACCTCACTTTCACAGTCTTTGTGGAGGAATGGGATCTGAAAAAATGGGGTGCAGAGAGTTGGGCACTCATGTGGGAGAATATTTTTCTAAAACAGAGGAAGTCATGGAGGACTCAGGGTCTGGCGTGTGAAGTGCTTTTCCACCCAATTTTGAAAGGACAACTTTGCATAAATCAGCAAAGGATTCTTGTTTAAGGTTTGTCTCAAGCACGTCAGAGAGCCTTGTTAGATTTCTCCATAATTTTCGGTGGTTCCCAGAGGTCAGAACTACTCCTTATCTGTAAGTAGCAGCTCTCTGGATTATAGACCTAATGGGGATATAACTTTAATGTTGTGTGGTTAAACCAACTTCACACTATTTACAAGACATGTCATACAACGCCGAAAACAAGAAATTAGAGTATGTGGAAACTATGCTACTAAAATTAAGCAGCATAAGGAAAATTAATATAAGCCTATAAGTCACAGCTTGACTTCTGTTTCAGGAGCTGACCCAGAGGCAATGGAGCCAAAAACAATTTTAAGACCTGTTCTGTTCTGACTTGGGAGGTTTATTTGCTGTTGTCTCCCCACCCCCATCTCACTTCCAAGTTAGTACTAAGGGTTAGGAAAAACATGGTAATATTGCCCGATTTACTTCGAGTCTAACTTTGATTCTGGCTTTAGTAAGGTGAGATGTCTACTTTTTGCTAAGTATCACTGGCAGTTGGTAGGACATTTTCTAACAGTTTATTTGCTGCCAGTAATATTTGTGATTCTCCGAGGATGGGCGCTGGAGAAAAATGTGCTTATTGGAAAGCGTGCAGTGTGTCCGCGACAACCTAATTTTGCTGTTACCTGAACATGAGTGCTAATGATGTGGCGTTGACGTTGCCTTTATATCTGTTTAATCAATTTCAATGGTATAATTATGACATCAGTACGGAGATGAAAAACGCATAGTTAAGGACTGTGAAAAGCTGCCCTAACGATACCAGAAAATTCGATGTTGAAAAAGCAGGCAGCAAACACAGTTCACAACATAACTCAGAAGCTGGAACGTGTGGACCTCTCGGTATGAAGGGGTGCTGTGTTGGCAGTGGTGTGTATATAAGCTGGCAGGGCCCAGGGCTCTGGCCTGGCACTGCAGGACGTGGGAGAGTGTGCGGTCAAAAGTAGAAGTGGTCTGCGGCGTGGGCTGGGAGCGGACATGCTGCGGTTCAGCGTGGAGTCTGGCGACAGGGCAGTGGGAAAATTCCTACCGGGTGACAGACCGGTGGATGTGAGGCTGACAGCAGAGATACTTCCAGAATTGGGGGAAAGTTGCAAAATTCTACAAAGATTAATAAGGAGAAGGAATTTCTAAGTAGGTGTATCTCCCAGCACGTGAATGTGGTCGACAGAGCACCTGAGCCTGGGATGTCAGAGCTTCTAAGTTCCTTTGAAACAGAACTTAATGCATTTTTTTTTCTTCCAAGGGGATACTTTATGGAGGAAAACAGTAGGAAATTATAATCATTTTGAAGAAATTTACTTTAACATAAACCTGGTTGGACTTCGTTATGTCTTCCCCTTTTCCCCATTGAGTTACCTTAAAATGGAAAGGGTACCTACCCCCTTTGGAGGTTCATAATGACAGATTCCCAAATGTGGCTTTGAAAACAGTCTCAGAAAACCCTGAAGCCTCTGGCTTTTTGAAGGGATTTTCAGAGGGGATGGAGGGCTCACAGCCTCCCTGAGTGGCATTGCTTTGTGTCAAACTGGCGTTGTAAGTGCGCCCTTCGAGGGCCTGTCCCTGATCCACTGTGTTATCTTTTGAGCCTCTTCTTTCTGCTGTCACTTCAGAGGAGAAGGAAAGCAGCCAGTTACTATTCTCAGCTTAAGAATCCTCATATACTTGAAGAAACTGTTATTAAATCACCCCTTGGACTTCGGAGTGTTAGGCAGACTCTTTCCCATCTCTTTAGTATTCCATGTAAGTCTTCTTTCCCCAGTCCGACCAGCTTCGTGGCCACCCTGCAAACCCTCTGGATCCCAGAACCCGATGCCGATGTCCGCAGGGCCTGGCCGCTTCTTTGGTGAAAAGATTAGTTTCTGGTTCCTACGCACTCCTTTCTATGAATCTCACTGTCTTGCTTGATTTTTAACTTAGGATTTTTAATTGAGCTAAAATTCACACACCATAAAATTCATCCATTTAAAGTCATACTTCAGCGGGGGTTTTAATTTTTTTGGTATACTCACTGGATTGTCCAACCATCACCATTATCGAATTCCAGGGCACTTTTATCACCCTGAAAAAGACACGCCAGACACTCCCCGTTCCCTCTCCCCTCAGAGACCATTAATCTGTTTTCTGTGTCTATGGATTTGGAAACTCTGGACATTTCATATAAACGGAATGATTCCTTTTTATGGCTGAACTTTATTCCTTTTTATAGCTGAGTAATATTCTATTGTATGAACGCATTTCATTTTGCTTATTCTTGCTTATTAAACTCAGGGTTGCGTTAATGCCAAATAATACTGTGTTCCTCTCCCAGGGATGCTCTGTCCAATTTGAGGTTTGAATCTTATTTAGCTTTTCAATTCTTTATTCTTCAATTTAATAAGATGCCTTAGAATCTCTAATTTTACTGCCTCATGTGGTTTATTTAAAAACTGAAGAGAAGACCCCAAGCTACCCTGCAAACTGCAGAGAACATTACTTATTCTCTTTTTTGAAATAGACGTGTTTGTTCTGTAATGGTAATGGATACAAGAACCCCCTTTCATTCATCAGGTTCCCATTCCTGAAAGTTTGGGATTCACGCAGTAGTCTTAGAGAAGAGCACTTCTCAAAGTGTGCCAGCTGGTTTTCCAAGGTGTCCCGGGAGGAGGCAGGGCTGGACGACGGGGTTCGATGGCAGGTCCTCGGCTGTTACAAAACGTCCCTCTTGTCACTAATGGTGATCATTTATTTGCTCCCTTTGTATGAGGAGTAGACACAGCATGGGGACATTCTGAAGAGCACGGATTTACCCCTGTGAATGTGAGACATATCTGGGTGTCTTGGTTCTGCTGTTCGCCAGTGTTTGTGCCCTGCCCGTTGCATCTCTGAAATGGAGCAGTGATGCCCACCTCGTAGGGTTGTTGTGAGGTGGAAATGAAATAACTCCTATGAAGCACTTACAAATAACTCCTGGCCTGTGTTATGTGCTCAGCGTGTAATAGTTATTATTGTCACAGGGGGTCTTGAGAGTTTTAAAGAGAACTAAGTGGTACACTGGCCTCTGATCTCAAGGAGCTTACTATTCTAATGGCAGAGACAAAATGGACAATAGATAATCCTAAATTTGAAAACAAAACAAACCTTAGAAAAAAATATACTGAGGAGGTATAGAAAGCTTAAAATAATATCTTCATAGGTCACTTTAGTAAATTCGGGAGGCCAGCGTAGGAGAAGTACCACTGATAGCAAGAAAGAAATGTTGTCATTCTGAAATACTCCTAAAAGCAGTGATCTCCATTTCCTGGAACTCTGGTTGCTTCGCCTCCCTGAGCCTGGACATGCCTCATGAAATAGCTTCACAAAATAGTTACCCCAAAGCGGTTTGCTGCATCGCTGCCCGTCACAGCAGTCTAGATTCCACCCTGGGTTCTCTTCTCACTGTCCATTCTCCCTGGGCGATCTCTCCTTCATCTCTGCGGAGCCCACCCACACGCCGGCCAGTCCGTGCCCTCTGCCACTCGCCCAGACTTCTCTCCTATGCTCCAGGACCGTGCATCCAAAAGTCTGCTGGAAATCTCCTCCTAGACGTTGTACGTCTGCCTGCCATTCAGAGTGCCCAAGTCCCAGCTGCTAGTCTCTCCTTCCAAAACAAACGTCTCTCACATTTTCCCTGCCTCGGTTAGTGGGAAAGTCATTATCTACGTAGTTTCCTAAGTCACAGTTTTGGGCGATAGGAACTCTCCCTGTCCCTTACCAACCACATGCAGGTGAAAATGTTTACATTCCTCTTTCTCCTTCTGGTTTAGGATCCCCTCCAAGACAGGGGCTTTTTCTCGTTACTTGTTATTATCCCCACCTAGCCCCAGGCCCACTCCAGGATGTACATATTTTTCATAAATGTCTAATGAATGGGCACTTTTTTTCTATAGCTTTTCATTGTTTATTGAAAGGATGTATACCCACAAACACATGTGTATGCCTTTGATCACATGCATGTATTCACACAAGTTCTCCGAGTACATCGATTTCCTTTAACTCCCTCGGTTTATTGGTGAGGTTCTTATATAGCACAAGCCTGTAGGCACATACAATTATAAAGGGGATGTGGATTGAGAGTTCTGCCATGATAAACTCAAAATTCCTTCTGGCTAGTTGAGCCACATACTCCATTCTGCCAAACTATTCTCAGACATTTCTCAATCATTTTCCTTTTCCTTTGTTAACAAATTTTCAAAAATTAAAGGAGAAAGAAAGAAAGAAAGAAAGAAAGAAAGAAAGAAAGAAAGAAAGAAAGAAAGAAAGAAAGAAGGAAAGAAAGAAAGTCCTGCCCTAAGAATCCCCCTGTCTTGGCCACGATGAGAGTGTAGTTTGGATTCCCAGTTGACCATTTTCCATTCTGTCACCAAGATGTGTTTGGAAAACAACAATAAATAACCCCCCAGTCCTGCCATTGTTTCTTTATGGTTTATGTTTCATGCTCTGCTGCTTAGCCGGCAGGGAGGGAGGCTTAGCTGACAAACCCAATTTCTGTAGCTGTGCTGATATCATCCATGATTCAAAGCCACAGTGAAAAATTACAAATCAGCCTCAGCCACATTTTTTCTTTTTGTTGTTCTTCTTGCTGAGAAACACACACGCACAGACAAAGAAGTCCCGAGTTTGCCAAGTGGGACCAAACAACCCCGGTATGGAATGAAGACATATTGTGAAACCAAAATTATTGAAACCATAAAAAGCAAATGACTTTGTTTCCCCGGACTGCCTGGCCTTTTAAGCTGCCTCCTTTCATGCAGTCTCCACCCTGCACGAAGGCTGTTGTGTTAATTAGTTGTTTTCTTGTCCCAAGATTACACTGAAATGGCATGATTGTTAACAGTACTTGGATGACTTCCCAAGAACAGCTTTTAGCTGGAAAAATTATTGTAAAAATAGCATCTCTCTGGAGGCTTCTGGTCAAGATGGAGGCATAGGTAGTCACACCTTGCCTCACTATACAACCCTAAGAAGGAACACAAACTAACTTAAAAATGAAAAAAAAAAACCAAAACAAAATCCAGAACTTCCAGAAAATTACCCATAAAAACACCCAGAACTGTATGGAAGTCCAACAACCAAGGATTTAAAAAAGCTATATTCATCCAGACAGGTAATGGGGTGGAGACAGGGAGTCAGGGCAGAGAGGACTCAGTGAGGCACCCCCTGCGGGGGGCAGGGGCTGAGTGGAACAGGCAGCCTCACATTCATGTGTGGTGGATAAAAATTGGGGAGACACCTGTGAGCAAGCGATCCCAACTGCAGCCCAGACCACAGAGCCTAGGGCTCCAGCACTGAGGGGCAGGGGGAAAAAAGCCTCATAATCTCTGGCTGTGAATCCCATGGGGGTTGGGGCAGCAGAAGAAACTGCCAGTACATACGCGAACCCACCCACCCTGGGAACCACAACCAGGACAGCAGCTGGAGGAATACCAGTCTAGGGGAAGTGGGTGAAGTGACTGGAAAAGGGTCAAGGGCCAGGCAGGCCCCCAGAAGTCAGCCAGCAGTGTTATTGTCCCCTTTTTGACCACCCTCCACAGAGCCACAGTTGCCCGACCCTGGCGTACACCCAGGGCTCCACCCCATATGACTTACCAGGGCAGGGTGTCAAAGCAGCTCTACCTATTACACAGACACAGGGAGGCTGCCAAAATCAGGAGACAAAGAAATACAGCCCAAATGAAGGAACAGAACAGAACCCCAGAAAAAGAACTAAGTGATGTGGAGATAGCCAACCTATCAGATGTGGAGTTCAAGACACTGGTGGTCAGAATGCTCAAAGATCTCATTGAATATGGCAAAAGCGTAGGGGAAAAAATGAAGGCTCTACTAAGGAAAAATCTGCAGGAAACCAACAGTGAAGGGAAGGAAGCTGGGATTCAAATCAATGATTTGGAGCATAAGGAAGAAATAAACATTCCACCAGAACAAAATGAAGAAGCAAAAACTAAAAAAAAAAAAAACTTTAAAAGAAAAAGGACAATTTAAGAAAACTCAGGGACAACTCCAAAAGGGCCAACATCTGAATCATGGGGGTGCCAGAAGGAGAAGAGGAAGAGCAAGAAATTAAAAACTTATTTGAAAAAACAATGAAAGAAAACTTCCCTAATTTTGCAAAAGAAATAGACATACAAGTCCAGGAAGCACAGAGAGTCCCAAGCAAGTTAGACCCAAAGAGACATCATAATTAAAATGCCAAAGATTAAGAATAAAAAGAGAATCTTAAAAACAGCAAGAGAAAGGCAGAGGGTTACTTACAAAGGAGTTCCCATAAGACTATCAGCTGATTTCTCAAAAGAAACTTTGCAGGCAAGAAAGGACTGGCAAGAATTGTTCAAAGTGATGAAAAGCAAGGACCGACAACCTAGATTACTCTATCCAGCAAAGCTATCATTTAGAATGAAAGGGCAGTGCTTTCCAGACAAAGTAAAGCTAAAGAAATTCATCATCACTGAGCCCTTATTATATGAAGTGTTAAAGGGACTTATTTAGGAAAAAGAAGATCAAACCTATGAACATTAAAATGACAAGAAATTCACAACTATCAACAACTGAATCTAAAAAACAGAAACAAAAACAAACTAAGCAAATAGCTAGAATAGGAATAGAATCATAGATATGGAGATCACATGGAGGGTTAGCAGCTGGGAGGGGTAAGGGGGACTGCGGGGGAAAGGGTATAGGGATTTAGAGGCTTAATTGGATAGGTAGGTACAGAATAGACAGGCAGACGTTAAGAACAGTGTAGGCAATGGAAAAGCCAAAGAACTTACATGCATAACCCATGGACATGAACTAAGGGTGGGGGGGATGCTGGAAGGGATGGGGGTACTGAGCAGAGAGGGGCAAAGGGGAAAATTGGGACAACTGTAATAGTATAATCAATAAAATATACTTTAAAACATTGTATCTCTCTAAAACCCAGCTTTGTTCTGGCCCAGTCACTTCTTTGGCCAGTGGCTCATTAGCTGTGCGAGGGATGCGGTTCTGCCTGCCTGTGTTCCTTGTTAGTTCTGCTTCGCATGTGTTTCTTCGGCCTGAGTGTCACTCCAAACCCTACCCGTTCCTCAGTGTTCAGCTTCAATGTCATCTCTGGGAAGCCTTTCAGGTTTGCATTACTGCTTTGTTCATATTCTGTCCTGCTTTGTAAGTACCTTGCGTGTGCTTAGCAGGTATTCTGATAAATATTCAAGTTGATGTTAATAAATGGCTCAGGAGATTGCTCATTTCATATCGCTGTGGCATTAATTTTTTATGTAAACAATGAAAGACATCTTAGTTTTTTCAAGCCTCAACAGCATATATAGAAAATATAGGAGAAATGTTTGTCTGTTAGAGAAAAAACTTAGACACACTATTGTGCAATTTTGAAAAATTTTTCCTAGAATATTGTAAATTTAGAAAAATTGTGCAAAGAAATATAAAACACTGTAGGAATGATACATGTTAAGTAAATTGTGCCTCTGCGGCTCATTACTTCTTAGTTACCACTGAATTATCTATACTAGTGTAGGAATATTGGTGCATAAAACCTAAATCCACTTATATTTATATTGATACATATTTTAGGATTCTTGTTCAGCTGATTTACTTTCTTATGTCTTGCCTGGGCTCTTAATGAAAGCTAGTCTCCCCAGCTGCTTGGCGGGGAGCAATCAGAAGCATGCTGAGACTTGGGAGACAGCTGGCTTAACTTTAAATTTACTATGGAGAAGATGCCAGTAATCTACTTTCAGCTTAAATTAAGGTTGCCTGTAGTCTTACAGACCAAAGCATGATCTTGGAATGCTAACTTAGGGAACTGTCCAGTAGGAGCCACGACACAATCAGCGTCCACCTGCCAATCATAGTTGGAGATTGTGCCCAGTTCCGTGATCAGGAATTAATGGGGAGCAGTGGAGTCTAGAGGTGGCTGAGAGTTCAGCTACAAGAGTGATTAAAGGGTTGGGAAAGAACTGTGAGGGAATTGAAAGAAACTGGGGCTAGGCAGCTCGGAAAGAAAGGAGGACAAAGGGCAATTTAGTAGCAATCTTTGTGTAGGTAAACACGTGTAGCAGAGCCTCATGGCCTATGTTTTCTGTCTCACCTGAGGATAACGTAAGAAACTGAAACTGCGGGATGTAGGATTTGGGATAGACATGTGGCAAAGTCTGCTAATAATCAAAACTGGAGCAGACCACTAAGAAATATGGTAGAACTTCCATCTCTGGGGATTAAAAACTATATACCGTATTTTGCCATGTATAATGTGTATTTTTTTTGCCCAAATTTTTGAGGGGAAAAATAAGGGTGTGGACTATACATGGGTAGTACTAATTCTGCATCTATATAAATGTTTTTAATTCTTTTATTTATGCTTATTTGTTAGAAGTATAACTCTAGAAAGCAATAGCAACATTCATATGTTAAAAATAAATGCTAAAATTCCTCTATAATATAAAAACAAGTATCTACATATAAATAAATAATTGAATTAAATAATTTAAACGAAAGACTTTTTTCCCCTGAAAGTCTGAGCCAAAAATGTGCGCATTATACACAGTAAAATACGGTACTCCATTCTCTTTAGGTGTTTCTGTGATGAGTCTTGCTCCAGACAGTCATGTGGTGTGACTATTTTTAGAAGCTTCTTCACGGACGGCAGGAGAGAAGCGAGCACTCCTAACCGGTTAGGAAGCAGAGTGACGCGTGACGCTGGGAGCCGAGGGAGAGTGGTTGCTGTCTGAGGTGCACTGTGATTAACTGGGTGCTCTTGGACGTGTCCCATAACTTCGTGCTTTGGTTTCCTCATCTGTAAAATGAGGGAGACAAGCTAAATGAGAGTGGGGCTTATAAGATGGAAAGCAGCACACTCAGGACACACAGGTTTTTAAAAAGCCTCTTCTAGGCCAGCCATTGAGCAAGACGCCTGTACGTGGTATCTCACTCGTGGCTCATCTTAACCCATATCACCTAGGAGCCAGCCAAGGGCCGGGTTGAATAAGAGCCTTACCAGTTTCATGCAACTGGTTTCAGAGCTGGGTAGAGGCTCTGATAATCATGCTATGATACCATATTTGAGAATCCTTTCTAGTTTTTCTTAACCACTTCCCTTTTCCTCCTTCCAGAAGAGTTTATTGTGTCTTATTAATACGGTGGGTACTGTGCTAGGTGCTGGTTAGACAGAATGGAATTTTGATGACATGAGCCTTCAAGGATTTTTAATGCAATGAGAAAGTGTTACAGGTAGTGAAAGAGGTTTTTGGATTTTTCCAGGTCCGTAGATACCTTCATGGTTCAATAATGCCTCCTTGTCTCAAGTCTATCATCAGAGGCAGAGTAACAAGAGGCAGAGACAGACTTCCCACTTTTCTCGTTCTTCCCATGCCCTCTGATAAGGACCTCAGCATGGATGAGCCATAGGTAGAACTTTTCCCACTTCCAGGACCAGGTTCCGGAGCCCCAGGACCACACCTCTCTTCTCCCCCTGGGGCCCTAAAGACTCCCTGAATTTCAGTCCCTGCTTGGCCACCCACCAACTGCTCACCTTAGATTAGTTACTTAAGCCTTCTGTGACATGGGGGTAATACTGATATCTACCCCAGAAGGGTTTTGTAAGGAGTATGAAACCATTCAAATGAAGTTGCGATGACTACTAAGAAGAAAGCAAGAGGTGTTTGCACTCAGTAAGTTTTTGCAGTTTCGATTCTCCAGAAAGCAGTGCTACTCTTGCCTCCTCACCATCAGTCCCTTCGGCCTCGTTCTGAAGAGACCAAACCCTCCCAGGCCCTCTCGGTTAAACTGAGCTTTCTTCCTGAGGGTTGTTCGGTCACTTGAGCATATTCCTGTTTGGAGACGTGTACAGAGTGGCCACATATTTAGGTTCTGTAGTCTGACCAACCTAAGTTCAAATCCCTGCTCCAGTGTTTAACTGGAGAGAACGCTTTTAAATATGGCTGGTATGCCTTTGTAAAGGTTTTGAAGCATGCCTGCTGGCCATTCATATATTTAGTTTTATTCCTATAGAACTGTTCCACAGGTCGTATTTTTATGCCATTAACTGTTATTATTAGTAATAATAATGTATATTGTTATTAGATAATAATAATAGATAATATGTATTAAGGATGTACTCTGGTGCCAGCACTGAGCTGATTTGCATACGTTATGTCTATTTTTTTATGAAAACCATCTAGTATAAGTGGCTTCATCCCCATTTCAGAGGTGAACAAAATTCAGAGGGAGGGAGGGAAGGTTAACAACTTGTCCGCGGTCACAGACTATTACCGGCAGAACCACAACTTAAACCCAGGTTTCTCCAGCTCTAAAGCCCAAAGCCTGTGCTGTTTTTCACCGCTGCTCCCTGTCTGCTGTCCTAGGCAGGACTAGAGGCCTGACGTCTCGGCCAGCGCTGCAGGTTGGGGTGGCTTCTTGGCCTGACTAGGAATAGTTTCCAGGCCTTCGCTTATTAACTTAGTGAAAATGTTCTCTGTTACTATCCAAACAATTCACATACTGCTTAACTGATGTTGAATCATCATTTCTAGGATTGTACAACATTTTCTCATCTTCGTCTCAATTCTTTTATCTTTACCATAGTGAGAAAAATGTTCTGAAATGCTGAGAGGTGTCGCTTTTAGAAACCAACTCTGATTTATTTTATTATTTTGAAAGATTGCATTTATTTATTTTTAGAGTGAAGGGACTGGAGAGAGAAAAAGAGGGAAAGAAACATCGATGTGTGAGAGAAACATCGATCAGTTGCCTCTCGTTCGCTTTGCGGGATGACGCTCAACCAGCTGAGCCATCCCCATCAAGGTTGATTTATATTTTTAAAGGAACCTCATTTTATTCATTATTTTGTGCTTACCTACAACATCTCCTGGCATATCAGATGTGTTTCATGAATTTGTGCTGAATGAATGAATGAATGAATGAATGAGAATTTAGTACCTTTGTTTTGAAGCAGTTAATATAGTGAAACGAGCTCGGGACAGAAGTCACATGATCTGTGTGCAAGATTTAGCCTGGTCACTGACCAGCTGTGTGACTTACATCAAGTGACTACTTCTTTTGGGGGGAAGGTGGAGAAGATCAAGGTAATTACTATGTGGTTGGACCTCACATGCAGTTTGACCTTTCAAAATGATGGAATTTAATCTAAGTGATTGCTAAGGTCCGTTCCAGGTCTCAGGTTTTGTAGCTTTCTGTAAATTGTGAGTTTGAGAATCAAGTATGATTTTCTCGGGGACCTATCTGGAGCCCTAGAAGCTAGCAGATTTGGGTAGAAAACGTAATGTTCTCTGAAAATACCACAGAAGTTCTTAACCTGTAAAGATACAGGTTCCAAAAGTCTACTTGTTGCTAAGCCCCCAAAGAGATGCTTCATGTAAGAGCTAATCTCTTGTGTTGATGGACAAAGTTGACTGGCACCTTTTAAGACATAACTTTATATTTTTGAAAGTTCATAAATTGAAAGTTCATTTATAAATAGACAGCTGAGAAGTAGCTCTTTTCTCCTACATTAAGTTGTACATATCTCAGCCATTTGTCCTGATTTACAGTCATTCTGCTGGCCAGGCTCACCCTTTCCATTGCCATGAACCAGGGAACCTAGTCTCTGTTGGCCTAATTGCGTTCTTGGCCCACCTGTGGAATTCTTGGCAGTTAGCACTTCTTATAAAACTCTTTCCCAGAGGGGTCTGCATGGATAAGATGAGCAACACACTCACTGCATTTTAGAATGGTGTGTGATAAGAATCAAAATGTTGAACCTTCTGGACAGTTTCCGTGTAGGTAGGAGTGTGGCATTATATAAGATGCCTCTGGCTTACTCATCTCCACTATGACAGGAATTGGCACTTTCTTGGTCTTATATGTGGCAGGGTGACGAAGAAATGACCCCATGGAGTAGACATCTGCAGTAAAGTCAGGGTTAGCCTGCTCACAGCCCATTTCTGAGTAGAGCAGTCTCCGTGATGGTGCGAGTGACGAGGACCTAGTCTCTTGTCCTCAGCTCAGCCTCCTTCCTGCAAGGTCCTTGCACATGCTGGACAGGGCTCCCTCTTCAGTCTGCCAGTCACCCTGTGTCCAGACAGAGAAACTGGCCCTGAAAACTGTAAGTAACAGAGCAAATATCCCCAGCCTCAGGGTGGGGCCTGCTATATCTTTTGGTTACACAAGCCTTTCACTTGGGGCCAGGATCAGAGCTATACTGTAAATCAGTTGCATCTTTGTATCCTACCCTGCTCTCCAGATTGCCACATGTGCATTAGTGGTTTAGGGTTTGACAGAATGGTTTTGACCAGTATCTGGTGCCATTATTGGCCAGGCTATGACATCCTTTTCTCATACAAAAATTTCAGCTTTGATGAGGTTGAAGCAACTCATCATTTCTAGCATGTCAAAGCATTTTGTCCCTGCTCTTCAGAATCAGTTAAAATTTTTCAACTGTGTATCCAGGGCTGAGAAGGTACAGAGAATAGGTTTGTAGCTAGTTGAGAGGTTACAAAAGGCATCAAACTGTAGAACAGTCTTACACAGATGACTTTTTGATGCAACATAACGTGGATTGTATTGGTTGAGACTTTTTTGATTACAAGAAACAGAAACTAACTATAGCTAACTTAAAAGAAAACAGCAATTTTCTGTGGATGTGGAATAGGTCATAGAATTGAAGGAAAAGTAGAACCAGCAGATTTCCAGATCAGGATAGCTCCAGGAAAAGGAAACAGAAACTAACGGTTACATCATAGTAGCACTTTTGGGATGCATCCACTCCAGACATTTCCTGATCTGTATTGTTCAGCTAAGTATTCACATTTCCAGAAGAGATTCTGATTGGCTGTTTGGCTTGGGTTATAAGTCTACCCCTTGGCTGGGGGAAGTTCCCAAACCTTGATTGACAATCCCACCAGCACTACCTGTAACAAAGGTCAGGATAGTTCCTCAAACCAAGGTGCTCCTACCAAATCAGAGGAGGTTCAAAGACAGCAGATATCCACTACAAACCTGTTTCACTGGATTCTACAGGGTGGGAATCAGTGAACCCTTAAAGCCAAAGAAATGGGCAGCTGTGCAGGGATTTCCTTTTCTTAGAAGTTGCCATAAAGATACTTATCCAGTTTAGGAGTACTTGACTGTAATTTTCATGTCCTTTTGTCTTCTGTACACTTTCCGAATTTAAACCAGTAATTAACAAGTGGCATCTTTGGTCATTGTAGTTGCCTGTAGCAAAACGTAGTTTAAGAATTCTTGGAATGTGATAAAAATCACCACTGTCATTATCATCACACGGAGAAGGCCAAAATAAAGCCCAGTCAGTCATTAGAGGTAAATTATCAGAACCTCTCAGTGCCCCACATTCTCACTTTTGAGTCGTGCAGATTGGCAGGATTTGAGCCTTTGAAGGCTTTGGTGAGAGTGACTGACTTCAAACGAATGAGCAAGACGGATATTTCTAGTTTCATAGACTGAGGGATTTATAACAAGAAGTTATATTGTGGAGAGTAGATTAGAATAACAAAGGGGATTTTGAAATGAGGATGACACATTGATTTGGAATGTTTCCTCATCTGCACTCACTCCTAAATATTTCCCTTCATGCTTTCTTTTTGAAGGGGGCAGCCTGCTGTGAGCTACCTTTTTCTTTTCTCCTTGCCTCTGTTCCTAACTTCTTTCTTTTCCTTACCTGCTCCATTTTCCTCTCTCTAATCTTGTGTCTTCCCTTTAAATCATCTTTTCTCTAACCCTATATCATCTCTCCATTTCTTTTCCTTATTTGATCTTACAATCCATCGTTTCTGTTTCTTTTCCTAAAATTCCCTTCCTTTCTCCTCCTCCAAATCAACATTCTAGTCCCCTACTCCCAAGCTTCTTATCTCTTCCATGTTAATCCCCAACGTGTTTACTGACCTGTGGGCCAAAAGGCAAAATCCCCAGGGCCCTCTCTGCAAGCCAGGGCAGTGAAAGCAACAGCTGTCATTGCTCAACAAGTGCCTTGTGACACACCAGTCAGTGATAGGGACCCTGTCAGGGAGCGTTTACGTAAATATGTTTGTATGTGTACGTGAGATGTATGACAACGTTCAAGCAACTAGTTTGCTGAGTGGAGAGGTACTTGGATTTTTTCTCTTTTTCTGGCAGAGAACAGAGTTAAACGGAAAGCTTTGCCTAAGTTTATTTCTTCATTAAGTTAATGGATGAGGTCCTAAGAAATTATGTAAGGAAAGTAGATGATGTTAAAGAGAAAACCAGGGACAAGAGCTCAATAAACAATCAGGCGTTAGTATATCCTGCTGACACGTTAGTGAGAGCAGACACAAAGAATGTATCGTAGATGCAGTGATAGAACAGAAAGCAGAACCAGCAGAGAGTTGGCAATAAGTGGAGATAAAATCCAAGTGATTCATATGTTTAAAAGAAAGCGAGAAGGAAGAGGGTGGTGCATATGATACGAAAGGACAAGAAAATGGAAGTATTCCGTGGGAAATAAAAGCTAGACAATGATTAGAGTAGTGTCTTAAAAAACACGACTTCAGAAATCAAGCCCCTGATGAAAAAGGAGTGGAAGAATTCCAATGGATGAAATGGGGAACAGCGGCAAGTGACACGAACCTTCAGCAGGAGAAGTGATTTTAAATGGCGCCGCCAGGTTAACAATTGTCAAAACAGAAAAGCAAGTGGGGAGCTATCTGCCCCGAGTGTTGGGAGACCAACCTGGCCTGAAACAGCAGACCTACCTCTGATTTGCCAAGTACTGTGTCAGTTGCTGGACATACACTTCTAATTTAAGCCTCACTCTGCATAAAAGTGAAGCCAAGGACTGAGAATGACATCCACTGGGAGGAAAAAGCACAGGGAATTTTCTGAGCCACTTCCAAAGTCCTAAGTCTCAGGGGGAATAACTTTGGTTTTGTCAAGTCAGAGTGAACAGCCAAAGGCAGCAGACGTAGGATATTGTCGGAGGTAAATCACCCCGTTCAGGCTGTTCTGTCTCTGTTGCGAGGTCAGAGGACCCTAGCAAACTGGCCAAGTGTTTTCAACTGTGGAAACCCCCTAAGTTTCCAGTGGCTGTGGTCCCACAGCTCCGAGGTTTACTCACAGGATGGCTCTCTTCCAGCTTTCAAATCTCGGCGAGTTGATTAATCATTTTCTTCTTTTGACTCATTCAGGCCTCTAGAAAATAGCTGCAGGTGCTGGATGGCTGTGCAGATCAAGGAGGTCAGATAAACTGGCTTAATGCTGGTTTATAGAAAATCCTAGAAGATATTGCCAAAAGCATTTGTGCACACTGTCCTCAGATGTTAGGCTGTGGATCTGTGGCCAAAGGCCATAGGCGTACTCATGTGTCTGAAGCAGGGTGTTTTCATGTGCATTAGGAAACGTGGGTATGTGTGGGTAGTTTAATTTCTTAACATAAGGTCAGCTATTGTAGGCTACTTACTTAGACAGCCGAGTTCCATTATGACAACTTATTTTTATATCTATTTAGATGGACGAATGGTCGGATTATAACCCTCCAGTAATGATAACAATAGTAAACACGCAGACGGGCTGTTACTGTTTTCCCTAACAGACGTTCATAGGACTGAGAAATCAGTGCTGGCCGTCTAAGCCAAGGCCATGCATATTGTGATCCCATGATTTTCTCTGGCAGATATTCCTCATCAAGAAGTTTATTGTAGTGGAAATGTTCCTTTTTAGAGTCATGATTATGCTTTTATATTACAATGAAAAGTCCACTTCTCTGCCTTTTGTAATGCTTTTTTTTGTTTTATTTTATTGATTATGCTATTGCAGTTGTCCCATTTCCCTCCTTCATTCCCCTCCACCCTGCACCCCCCACCCACATTCCCCACCTTTAGTTCATGTCCATGTTCTTTAGCTTCTACATTGCCCACACTATTCTTGCCCTCCCCCTGTCTATTTTCTACCCACCATCTATGCTACTTATTCTCTGTACCTTCTCCCCCTCTCTCCTCCTCCCACTCCCCTGTTGCTAACCGTCCATGTGATCTCCATTTCTGTGGTTCTGTTCCTGTTCTAGCTGTTTGCTTAGCTTGTTTTTGTTTTAGGTGTGGTTGTTAATAACTGAGTTTGCTGTCTCTTTACTGTTCATCTTTTTTATCTTCTTTTTCTTAGATAAGTCCCTTTAACATTTCATATAATCAGGGCTTGGTGATGATGAACTCCTTGAACTTGACCTTATCTGAGAAGCACTTTATCTGCCCTTCCCTTCTAAATGACAGCTTCGCTGGGTAGAGCAATCTTGGATGTAGGTCCTTGCCTTTCATGACTTGGAATACTTCTTTCCATCCCCTTCTTGCCTGAAAGTTCTCTTTTGAGAAATCAGCTGACAGTCTGATGGGAACTCCCTTGTAGGTGACTGTCCCCTTATCCCTTGCTGCTTCTAGAATTCTCTGCTTCATTTTAATCTTGGCTAATGTAATTGTGATGTGCCTTGGTGTGTACCTCCTTGGGTCCAACTTCTTTGGGACTCTGAGCTTCCTGGACTTCCTGGAAGTCTATTTCCTTTGCCAGATTGGGGAAGTTCTCCTTTATTATTTGTTCAAATACGTTTTCCACTTGTTGCTCTTCTTCCCCTTCTGATACCCCTATAATTCGGATGTTGGAACATTTAAAGATGTCCTGGAGGTTCCTAAGGCTCTCCTCATTTTTTAAAATTCTTGCTTCTTCATTCTTTTCTGTTTGGTTGTTTCTTCCTTCTGGTCCACTCCATTGATTTGAGTCCCAGTTTTCTTCCTATCACTATTGGTTCCCTGTGCATTTTCCTTCATTTCATTTATTGTAGCCTTCATTTGTTCATCTAATTTGCGACCAAAATCAACCAATTCTGTGAGCATCCTGATCACCAGTGCTTTGAACTATGCATCCAATAGGTTGGCTATCTTAAGAGATACTTAAGAGCCACTTAGAAGTATTAGCTGTGGGGATTTGATCTGTTCTTCCGCTTGAGCCATATATATATGGCTAAATATGTATATATTTTTGGTCTGGTCATGCCTGTTACATATGAGGGGCAGAGCCTTAGGTGTTCACTAAGGCAGGGCAACCCACATCGCTGGGTTGTGACGTTGTATGTGGGGGTGGGGTCAGGGAGGGAACAACGGTGCTTGCTCCACTCTCTCTCATTTCAGTCCTTTCCGCCATTTCCCACAAGCAAATTGGGCCCTTCTGGTGCTGGCTCCCATGTGGGTGGGCTTGTGTATGTTCTAGGACCCTGTGGGTCTCTCCAACAAACTCTTCTGTGAGGCTGGGAGTCTCTCCTGGCACCTCACCCCCACAAGTGTTTTCAGTTGGTGCTTTTAGGCTTTATTTCCTGGCGCTGGGGCCCTGGGTCGAGAGGTCTGTCTCCTCGTTTCCACCTGGTTCACCTGCACGTGAATGTGTGTCTGTGGTCATCCAGCTGCCTTGTGCGCCTGGATCCGCCAGCCACCGCCTTTTCCTGCGGCGAGCCCTCTCCGAGGGCCACTGACTCCACCCCTCCTACCAGTCTGGATGAATGGTTGTCAAACTTTCTTACAGTTCGATTTTTTGTCAGATATGATTGTTTTTTGGTTTCTAAATCTTTGTTGCCCTTAATCTTGGTTGTGCAAGGAGGCACAGTGTGTCTACCTACGCCTCCATCTTGGCCGGAAGTCCCTTTTATAATGCTTTAATCTCCTGGTTTATATATTCAGTTCACAGACATTTATAATAGTTAGCACCTCAGCATACCACATTGGAGATATAGTTGTGAACAAGACATCCCCTGGGACCTGAAGTTATTCCTTATATTAGTGCTTTGCGATTCGCAGGAGCAAAATACTTGGGAAAGCACAGAAGAAGAAGCAGGTATTTCTGCAAAGGAAACATTTGAGTTGAAACTTCAAGGACATAGAGAAATTCTCCAAAGGTAGGAGAAATTGACATAAGGTAGGAGGAACATCATCAGTAGGGGGACAGCATGTATAAGCGCAGAGGCGTGAGAATGCGTAGCATGTTTAGGGCACAGTAAGACATTTTAAAAAATGGGGTTGTGGCAAAAAATGAGCCGAAGTAGGTTAAGTCCGTGATGGGCCTTGTGTAGCATACTAAGACATTATCCTGTAAGCATTAAAGGAGGAGACTTCTGGAGGTTCTTAAGAAAGAATAACTTTATTTGATTATGTTTTCAGAAGAGAATTCTGTTGAGTGTGTGGGGTGGGAGAAAAGAGTCCCGTTAGAAAGCTGTTGCATAGTCTGGAAGTAGTAGTAGCAGGGGAAGAGCTACAGGGGGTAGACTACACACGCACCTTGGAAGTCAAATGGACAGACCACAGTGACGGGCTGGATACAGGGGTGGATGTTTGGATGATGCCCAGGTCAGGGACTCAGGTCAGCCTTGGAGAATGATGAGGTCACTTTTTGACCCGACGAGTTGCGGTGAAGGACTAATGAGATGGAGGAGTCCAGTGGGTAGATTGTATGGGTCCAGCAAGAGATCAGTTGAGAAGTACTTGAAGCATTGGAAGCTGGTTGTATCAATTAAGCAGAAGAGAAAGGGGACCAAAGATGGTTGAGGGTGTATTCTGTTTAAGAGCGTGGATCAGGAAACGCTTTTTACCGCATAGAGAGAGTTTCAGGAATCACTAACTGGGTATTTCGCAACCATGCTTGTTGTTTCTGTGGCAGAACACACTCTGGATTCTGTTATATTCCTACACATGACTCATATATTTCGTAATGAGGTTGGGAGCTGCAGTCAAAGGCTTGCAGGACACTGACCCTTCCGGGCCGCCATCTGATTGTGCTGCTTTGGAAGGAGTGGGGGGCCATTCTTGGAGACATGTTCCCACTCAGCTTTCCCTGGCTGACCTGGATTCCGAGCGACGGCTGCCTCGGTGGGGATTTGTAGACGTCCGTGCAAAGGGAGCATCATTTGTATGCAGCCCCTTAACTAACTGCAACAATCTGTTCCTCATGTCTCGGAGAAAGCACACAGATCTATTCTCCAGTATTTGCTTATTTTCAAGAACACCTGTATGACCCTTCATCAAGTCAGCCGACCCCTCCCTCTTTTATTCACCTGCTATTTCAATTATGTGAGCAGTGATATATATCTGCCTCAAAACTCCCTGCCCTGGGAAATTTCTGGAGGAGAGAAGTATTGGAAAAAATATTCTGCTTTTGAGCCAGCTCGGGGGTTTAAATCTCTTCCAGCCTACAGAACACCTGGACTCAAGTGTCTATTCCCTCCTGACTCTGGAAGAACGAGCTGCTCTTGAACTGGCGCTCAGAAGCACACTGAGAAACTATGAGTCTGTTTCCTCCTGCTGTCTGCTGAAGCCATGAAATGTAAACAATTCAGATAGTCCAGAGCCAGTTTCAAGTATCACGAGATGGGGCCCAGCGGGGCACTGGGACTCAGCAGCCTGGTTTCAGTGCCATGTGCAGAGCCATCTTGTGCAGGCTGCTGGGTTCACTCCCTCGCAAATGCCACACTTTGCATCTGGGACTGACACTCTGGTGTCACACTGCCCGTACCTTCTAGTGCCTTACACCTAGGAGGCCTCTGATAAGTGTTTGTCAACCAGTTGCATTTTCCAAGGTGTGGAGGTAACAATATATTATACAAGGGCCTCTGAAGCCCTCCTGGGCAGTCAGCTTTACTAATGGCAACAAAAAGTGACCCAAGGTCACAAGGTGGCTACCAAGGGATCCTCTGGCCCACAGACACATTTTATTTAACGTTCTCGGTGATGTCATTAAGAAAGTGTGAATTCAGTGGCAGTGTTAAAACATTGAGAGGTGTAAAATTCCAGGTTTCTGACTTCTCTTGAAAAATGGAAGATCCAGCAACATCGGGCTGCATTCTTGCGGGCTGGCAGTTCTGACCCCGTTAGAGCGGGCATGCCCCTCCCATTTGTCAGAGTCCCCACCACTCCCTCTTTTTGCCACACATGACCCGCCTCACCCAAGTGTGGTTCATGCTTTGCTTCTGTGGGCTTTTTTCTTTGTAGGCTCTACTAGCAAAATTATTGAGAACACTTACAAATTAGTAGGATGTTTCAGAATATTTGTAACAGTTTTATTGAAATAGAATTCACATACCATAAAATTCATTAGTTTCTCGTATATTTAGTGTTGTGTAACTATTGCCACTGTTGAATTCCAGAATGTTTTCACCCCGAAAAGAAATCTCTACTCGTTAGCAGTCACTTCCGGTTCCTTCCTTCCCTTCACACTGTACCTCACCCCTAGGCAACCACTAATCTACTTTCTGTCTCTATGGATTTGGGTTATTTCTACTTTTCACTATTATAAATCATGCAGCTATGAACATTTGTACATGAGTTTTGGCAAGTTGAGACCACTGAGCTTGGTCTCAGCTCTTAAAGCCAGACCATGTCATGTAATGCTGTGCATTCTTGGTTTATGGTTTGTGGAGTCATTATGAGTGGGATTAGTTCCTTGTAAGGGGTGCCCCAGAGAACTCTCTTGCTCTTTCCACCATGTGAGGATACAATGAGAAGATGGTAGTCTGTAGCGTGGAGGAGGGTTCTCACCAGAACCCAAGCACACTAGCACCCTGACTTTGGATTTCCCAGCTTCCAGAACTGTGAAAAGTTTCTGTTGTTTGCAAGCCACCCAGTTAATGGTCCCTTGTGACGGCAACCTCAACAGACTAAGACAATGACCTTCCAAGGAGGGAGGCAGTTGGCCTGCTCCAGGCCCAGGTTCTATGTCCCCTCGAGAAGATGGGCTTTTTTGTACTCATTTCCCCTTGCTGAGCCCTGGACTCTGCTCCTGGGCACAACTTCGATACCCGGTTTTCTCCTTTTGTTCACTGTTCTCTCTCTTCTTTCACTCTTTCTCGCCCCCAACTGTCAGCACAGCAGCACAGCCGGTGGCACCCATACCAGCCCGAGACTCGGGAACCTCTTTATTGTCACCACGAACCACAAGAACCACATGAGGCCTCTTTGTCCAGCAGAATCTGATATAATTACCAGATGTTCCACCAGTCTCATTCCAATAGTCTCCTCCATTGTCTCCTCAAATATACTTTACTGACAAGGTTTTTAGTTGAGAAAATTTGGCCACGCTAAGTGTAATTGAATATCTGAATTAAAAAATGAAAAGTCCTAGGTTGGATGCGAAAAATCCATATTAGCCACACACTGTTTGTCATTTTTATGTAGTCTACACAGAAGGCCACGTCTGGCCACGAGCACATCCACGTGGGCACCTGGAGCGAGAGACCTTGTCACAAAGTGTGACAGTGTAGCTGTCCAGGATTCCCCAGCCCCTCTTTATCAGCAGCAGTGGCTTTTATAGGGCACCCTCCTTGCCCTGGGCATTACATCTGCAATACCAAAGACGGCCTCGGGTCTTCCATTTCCCTCATCTCAGAGCAGACCTCACTGTGTCCCTTACAGCCCCGCCCCTGCCTGTTCCATCTGTAATGAGCGGGATGACTTAAAACAGCATCTTTCACCCAGGGTCTGGAAGCCTTCACCAGCCTCAACTCCACTCTTCCATACCCAGCCACTTTGGGAAGGACAGACCTTAAACAGGAACTTCCAGTACCATCTGGTTGGGGAGAACAGGGAGAGAAAGGTGATGTGCAGTAGGAGCCCAAGCCTTTTCCCCTCGGCCATTATGACTTAAAGATCCTGTGCCTGTCCTGTGTACCTCCTCTCCAGCATACATATAATCAATACTTTTTACTTACCTGATCTTTTGTTAGAAGTGCTTTACTCATCGGATGCCTGGAGGTAAATGGAGATAAAGGAGGATTATTTCTCGAACTAAAGAAGTGAGAGGTTTCATCTGGCATGGAACTTGCTCTTTATGGTGAATCACTGGTAGAATGAGATGAAGTGTCTGGACTACAAAAGGCCACTTGTTCTCCTGCAGCCTGATATTTGTTCCTGTCCCTGCCTGCATTTACTTCTCAAGGAAACAGGTCCTGTTCCCGGACCCATCCCAACTCATGCATAGGTAATGCCAGGAACCAAGGACAATGACCCATGGAAACTTGCCTTGTTTCTTTCTGAAGACTTGCAGAACTGTTTTCCATTTCTCCAACTTAGGCTATGAGAGAAAGAAAGGTTGCCTTATCTTTCTTGTTGGATAGGAGTGGAAGAAGCAGAGGAGGAAGAGGGAAGGGACTAGCATTTGCTTTGCTGTGCCTGTCGTTTTGTCTGTGATGTGCCTGCTGAGAAGAGCCGTTCCAGGGAGCGCACCGTCTTGGCTTGTTCATCGCTTGTTCCGTTGGCCTGCAGCTCTTTGTATGTTAGTGTGGCTTTAACCCCAGACACCCACCAGGGCCTATTCTGTGACATCTTCATGTCCCTTTCCCTTTAGAATGCGGCTCCGGTACATTGAAAAGCCCCAACCGCACATTCTTCCCTCTTGTAAGCTGCTATTCGGAATTACAACTTAGCATCAAACAACCTTCTTTTTCTCTCCATTTTTTTCTTTTACTTTGTTGTGAGAAAAACATATTTATGCTCTTTTTAAATTATCAGTCATAATGCCATGATAAAATATTTGGTTCATCATTTTGGTTAAGTTTAATAAATATAGGTTCCATTGAAATTTAAATTCTTCTGGTTCTCAGATTTTATTGTTTTTAAACTTGTACTTTCTGCCTGCCTTCCCCCAACCCCACCCCAGGTAGTCAGCTCAAGTGCAAACACCCTGCCCTTCAAAAGGCCATCACATGGTCCCCTTGCCCATGCATCGCTCTCTCCTCAGGAATCCTGGAGACAGACTGACCAAGTCAGTAGCCCATCACTTCTGAGCTGCGCGACCTTGCGCACACACTGCCTCAGCCTCCCTTTCTGACAATGCTCACTGGGTTATCATCAGGATCAAAGGACCTTCTCATGTCCACCCTCTCTCCAGGCTTCCCCTACTTGGGTCTACCTCATACACAGCTGGCAGGAGTTCTTCAGTTTGTCTGGGGTCAGCTTGTCTCAGCCTGGCCATATCTTGTCTCTGAGCTTCTCTGGTTCCCACCCCCCTGTGCCTTGGCACCCGAGGTCCTTCCACGCTAGTCTGCACCATCCTTTCCAAGCCTGTCCCCACTGCACCTCCACGGAAACTCCCATCATCCTTCGGCCGGCCTGGACTCCTCGTTCCCCAACGATGCGTGTGTTTCTTCATGCCACACTCAGCTTAGTCCATCCTGTCTGCCCAGGATGGGTTCTTTTTCTCATCTTTACTCATCGGAAATCCCATCACCCTTCAAGGCACCCTCCACAGCCATCCTAATTGGGGAGCAATGGGAGGTGACCTCCAGCCTCTGAACTCCTGAGTAGTCTCTGCGTGGATGGCTTGTTTAGCACATCTTGTTTCCCCTTTTTGTTTGTGAGCTCCATGAAGGCAGGAAGTCCACTCTTCCTCACACACCACTGCTTAATAAGTATTTGTTGAACAAATAAACACTAAAGCCTCCTTTGTCACCTCTTTGTGTCCTCAGTTTGAATTTAATCATTTCCTCTAATGTAAATCAGAGGAAAGCAGACTATATTAGCCGTCAGGATTTTGCCTCACTTCATCAATATACACTTTTTGAATACCTGCTGAATGTTAGAAACTGTGCTAATCGTGCAGGTTAAAGTACTAACTACAGCTACAATTTACAATTAACTTCCTAGGTGCTAGGTACCACGCTAAGTGAATACTTGTCACATGACCTCAATACTCATGACAAATTTAAGAGAAAAATATGATCACGTAAGCTACAGGTCCGAGAAGTTAGTAACTTGCTCAGGGTTACCCATCCAGTCAGCGACAAAGCCAAGAGCTGAACTCGGGATGTCAGCTCCCAAACCTGTGCTCTTAACCACCTAAATAAGATACACGTCTTCCTGCTGTCCCTTCAGCAGGCCAGGTTCGTTCCCGCTCAGGACCCTTGTGCCTATAGCAGTCCAAACACCTCCTGGAATGCTGTCACCCCTTGTCTTCACACACCTGGCACGTTGCATTTTCCAAGCCTTGGTTAGAGAGTCGTCTTCTAGAGAGACTTCCCTGAACTCCCCAGCTGAAGTAGCGCTCCACTTATCTGAACCCTGCCGTGCACTCTGTACCCCAACTACCCTGCTCTGTTTTCTTCTGGGCATTTATTGCTGTCTATCCAGGTCACATCTACTTGTGTATATATTCATTGTCTGTTTTCTCCTGCCAGAATTGAAGCCCTACAAAAGTAGAATTTACTCATCACTGAATTTCCAGTATGTAGAACAGGCCCTGCGACATAATAGGTGCTTCATACATATTTGTTGCATGTTAAATGAATGGGTGAATTGTTGAGCAGCTAACTGTTTCAGGTTGGGTTCTGCAAAAGCAGATATGGAGGTGGACTCTGGGGTGCAAGATGGAGGGGTCAGCCCTGTGAAAGGCAGGGAGAGGAGTGGGTTGAGCAGAGAGAAGGATTGAGCTGAGAGACAGACAGACAGAGCTTCAGCCAGCCCTGCAGCAAGTTAGTTCTAGAGCAAATAAAAAATAAAGAACTTAAAAAGCCACCCACTAGACTAATGAAGAACTAGCATTAATTATAGTTCATAATCAGGTTCACGCTAGAACTTGCTGTGGCCTTTGTACCCACCCCCTTCTGGAAGGGCATGGCCTTGGACAAGAAGGCCCTCTAACACTGAGGCTGACCCTGACAGGGCCGAGGTGGGAGGCTCCCTGCTGACCATATTCCCCATAGCTGGACAGTAAGTTCTTCCTGGAAAGGGCCTGTAGGAAGTACTTTCAGCACCTACCAGCTAAGACACTACCGTAAGCAGTGGGTACCTCATGCATTATTCTGCCTGTTATTAATTTAAGATGTAGTTTTCAGAAGTAATTTACATCTAAGAGTTGGGACTATTTATACCAGAAATTTTAAAGTGAATCAGTACTTGCTGTCTACAAATCACTCATTGCTTTGATTCACATATGATCATCAGTGATGTTTCTTTTTTTCTTTTTGCAGCCACAATATTTGGTATTACAGTTTCTGGAAATGCAGAAACGCTTGCCCAGGGCCATTACTCCTGTTTTCTAGTTAGTGACGTATCTTCAGAATGATTACATTTTTAACCTTTGCGAGTTTCAGTAAACTGAAGTTTCTCCCCCCACCCGCGCATAAAACATTATTCAGATTTTTTCCTTATAATTTGCAAACCTTTAGGCAAATGACAATCTTTAGCATATTACTTCATATTTTTAGTAGTCTATCTTTTTTGTTAAGTCATTTAGCACATAAAAATTATTGAGTAACATTATTTCTAAATTGTCATGGTTATTGTTATTTTGTATTTTCAGAGGTGCAGGGCTGTCCAAACTTTTGGCATCTCTGCACCACACTGGAAGAAGAAGAGTTGTCTTGGGCCACACATTAAATACATTGTGACACATAATCACACACACAAAAATCTCATAATGTTTTAAGTAAATTTACGATTTTGTGTTGGGCCGCATTCACAGCCATCCTGGGCTGCGTGTGGCCTGCAGACCGCAGGTTGGACAGCCTTGGCTAGAGCTTGCTCAGTTTTTTCAACATTTTATTTATTGATTTTTTTAGAGAGAGAGGGGAAAGGAGACACAGACAGATTGAGAAAGAGAGAGAGAAAGAGAGAGAGAGATAAACATTAATTTGTTGTTTCACTTAGCTATGCATTCATTGGTTGATTGTTGTATGTGCCCTGACTAGGGGTCGAACCCACAACCTAGGCATATTGGGACATGCTCCAACCAACTAAGCTACCAATCCAGGGAAATCTTGTTCACTGTTTTCCTTCCTTGGGGACTTCAGTTTCCCTTTGTTCACTGATTTATAGCTCTGCTGTGGGCATGGTTTTATTGCTTGGTTTTAGTTGCTCCATAGTAATTGACACACTGCACATCTCAGGCCCCATGCTCTGTCCATGTACAGACACACACTGCTTGATGACTCGGAGAGACTAGAATGAATCCCTTTTATCCTGGGATATCTTGCAGGTCCTGGCGTACTGTGTTGGTCTGTCCTCCTTAGATAAGGGACTGACAGCCCCGACTGTTGGAAACAACTGACCTTTGATTTCTGCCAGCATTTCATCACTGGCGCATCCCAATGTAATTATGTGTTGATTCGTAGTCAACAGAGGCTTCCTCTCATTTCATTTTCTGCTTACTTTATCTTCTCCTGTTTTGGAAATCTCCAGGATCATTATACCAATTTCTATTCCTCAAACAGGTTTCCTTTCACAAAGACCCGTTTCCAATCCATTTCTTTTGTATTCACTTTTTCTGTCTACCCACGTTATCTGTTCAAAAACAAACAAAACAGAAATGCTGATATGTTGACGGCTTCTATGCTGCCGTCTAAAACGTTATGGAAAGAACTATTTATGTTATTACTGTTGCTATGAATTAGTTTAGTGGCCAGCATCTCTCTGCTGTATAAGATGTACTTGACCTTAAAAGAAAAAAAGTCTTAACCAGAATCTTCACGGAGGTCTGCTTTGGCTATAATAAGTATTCATCAAAAACATAGAAGCTGCACTTCCTAGGAAATCGAGGCTTTTTCCTGTATTTGGGAGTGGTAAAGGGTACACCCAAGAACTTGGAACAGATACAGCACTGGCAGACAAACAAAAGATCTGTAGAGCAGGACTTCCTTTTTTATTCCCTGAGCTCTTGCTCCCATTGTCTCAGAGAAGATGGGGCAAATACCCAGACAGAAGCTGCTTCAGTATTGTCTTTTATTGATAGGCTGCTTGTGTTCAGTGATTCCTCCAGCCCATAGTGTCTGTTGGACAGTTGGAGGCCTTTTGAAGCCATTGTATTGTTAGAGAATAATTAGGGTGAATGAAGCAGGGGGTAGGGGTTAACAACAATTCTTTGTTGCAAGCAATTGCTAGTCTTGGCATCAGTATTGGTAACAAGGCCAATCTACTGGAAGGAACCTAAACAAAAGATGGAAAGGTTGCGGTTGGTTTGTCTAATCCATCCAGCAGACCCACCCATGCGTGGCCATTGTGCCCTGCGAGCTCTCTGGAAATGCCTTTGGTCACACTGCATTCCAAGCCACAGGGTGGGTGATCTCTGGGCGGTCTCGTACATGGATTTCCTAGAATGCTTCCCATGGCCAAAAAGGGGATGCACAGGTGTTGCCTTGGCAATTAATCGGCATACTTCATAAAGAAAATAATCTCCTAATGTTTGGATAGAGGCATGAGGGCTGTATGAAAGGCTCTCCCTTTGAAGGAGGAGTTAGAGAATGCCCTGACACAAAAGAACTGAGATGTGTTGATTGACACCAAGGTGAAGACACCTAGGCAGAACCATGACCTGTGTCCTCATTGTTTCCTTCATCTTCTCTAGGCCAGTCAGTCCCTGTCCTGGTCCTAGGGCTCCTGATTCTACTTCTGTTGTGATCTAGAGAGGATCCCCAGCCAGGGTGGGGTCCGGCAAACCGGGGTGGCTATACATTCAACACTTTATCAAAGTGCTTCTTACTGGAAGGCTTTACAAACTAGATGCCTGTCCCCTCTCACCAACTTGGAAGTGGAGGTAGGCACGTCTCCGAGGAGATTCTTGACCTTAGACATGTATCCCCAATAGGTGAATTCCTGCCCCCACATGTTGACTAGGGCTCTAACTCCACAGCCTGAGTTAGATCCAGGATGACTTAACATTCGAAATCTCAGGCTAGGCATGTTCAAGATTGGCACTGGACTCCGAGCAGTGAGGCAGAGGTGCGTTTACCTGTGTCTTACTTTGAGAGCGCCCCCACCGTCCTGGTCTGCAAGGAGCAGTGGCTGTCAGGGAGCCGGGGGGGAGGCAGGATGTGGCGGAGGGGAAGGCAGCAGCCGTGTGCTTATTTTCAGTTTGTCAGCTGCTCTGGAAAACTGCCAGAACGAATGAGATACAACAAGCCCTCGGGCCGTTGTAAGCCAAGGAGAGGCGAGGCTTTTAAAAGGCTCTGTGGAATTTAGACTTAAAGTTTCATGTGTGTTTGGTTTGGGGCAAAAGTGAAATCGCTGAACTTTCCCCAAGAAAACGTGTTAGCTCCCAGGAACACACAGTGGGCCCTTAGCTCTCCAGACAGAAGTGAGTCTTGAGTTAGAGAAAATAGTTCAGTACCTTTCCATGTAGCCTTCTGGCTCTGTTTGGCCAGTGGAAAAAGATTGATGAGAATCCTGATTACATCTGTCTCCATGGCCTCCAGCAGATTATTGGAAAGGCCTGACAAAATCCTTTTGATGCAGGGGGTGGAAGTTCCAGGAGATGGGGGAAGGGAAAGGAGTCCATCCTCCTGGCCAACTGGGCCAGCATGTATACAAACAGTAGACTGGGAGATGGGGCAAAGCTAAGCACTTTTACAAGATGAAGGTCTAGCATCACCTGAAGGGAGGGGGATCCTGGGGCATTTCAAACAAGGAGCTTCATAGGGAAGAAGAGCTTGTAAACCCGGTGCAGTTGTGATTTCTGAAAGAGAAATCAGCGGCTGGGTTTTTCGGGGCGTGAGTTGTGTCCTTTATTGGCAACCACGTTCCAAGGTTGATTCCTCTGCAGTGTGACTTTGGTCATGAAAACTCCAGGCCGTTTTTGCTGCACTCGCAAGTAATGTTGACATTTGTAGGGAGAGAGGAAATCTGGACAAATAGAACTCTTTTCTTGGCGTTGTTAAAAATATTACTAAAAAGAGCAAAGGGTGTTTTCAGAGTTAGAGTCAAGTCTTTCTTTGGAATTTTGAAAACTGAGGTGGGTGGCTGGGTAAGCGTTTTCTTGCAGTCCTTTTCCTGCACCGCCCCCCCCCTCGTTTTTTTCTTCCTTTTTTTCTTTTCTTTCCTCCATTCTCTTTCTTTTCTTTTTTCTTTTTTTAATCTCACACTGCTTTCTGAGCAGCTTAAAGAGATTCCGATGGGAGACACCAGCCCACCCACACTACAGCGGCGTCTCTCCTGTGGCCGTCCTTTCTGCCATGAGACTGAAAATTCGTACAACTTCTAGGACTTTTCTGAAGAATTACACTAAAGCTAGTCTGACATGATCTTTGAATTTTCTTTGAGTTGCTGGAAGAACAACTCTTCATCACAGAACTGGAAGGAGCAGTTGTTTAATTTACCCCCTACTTTTTGCACATTCAGAAACTGAAATTGAGAGTTCAGTGGCTTGCCTGAAGTTACACAGCTTAGCTAGTGTGGGAACAGAAATGAAAAGCTCCACGTTTCCTGATGCCTGGTTTACTACCACAGTGTAGGTTCTGCCCCCAAGAAGGAAAGTTCAGCTCAGGTTCTGTGTGACCTTAAGAACTGGGGCGAATCTACCAATTTTAGTAGAAACAGCTAATCAAGATAGCCTTATCCTTTTCCAATAGGACATAATTTTAAGGAGAAACATTTGGAATAATTTTTGCATATGTTGCATGCACAATTTCTCATTTACTGCTACTTTCGCCATAAAAGCACTTATTTGAGAAGGAACACTGGCACTCTAGGACAAGTCCATTCTGCAAACCCTTTCCACAGCGGGCCACATACACAGAAGGGATAGCCATAACCCGGAGAAGGGAGCAACAGAGTGGAATGGTCTTCATGGTGCTTTACGGCTCACGGAACGCCTTCCCACGCATGATCTAGCTGATCCTCAGCAGAGTTGTGAGAGCAGGAAGAGTGGATCTAAGTACAGCTCAGAGATACTGAGCGGCTCACCCAGCAAGTGTGGCAAGCTAGGAAGCTACTGAACGGGGACTCAAACCCAGGCTTTGATTCTAAGCCTACAGCTTCTTTCATTACCTGCCTCCTGCTGCATTGGCTGCAGAAGTGATAAGGCCTTGTGTAGCAATCCCTGTGTCGGTGTTTGCTTTCGTCTCTTTTCTGAAGGGCAGAAACTGCAACGGCTACATTTCCCTGTCCCGCTCCAGGTGGTTTCACTTCCTGGAATGTGTTATTGTATTATCATATTGTTGTGTTTGTGGTATTTACCTTACATCGAGGGGCCAGGCCTTTTAAAAATCATTAAGATGGATTTTTGAGGTTATACTCATTTCTCCTTCACATCCTCAACTTCAGACCTAATGCTCTCACTTCCCTTCAGAGAAGGGCTGTTGTAATCCTTGGCGGTGTCTCCCTGGGCTGCCAGCATAAATGAAGGATATTCTTTTTTAGAAAGAAGAAAAAATACAATTTAGCAATGTTCTCAGTTCTTTTCACTTCTGTAACAACCAGTATTTTAAAAGATGTTACTGGTTTATTTTCACGTGTAACACTAGGTGGCGGAATAGCTACACCACAAAGAACGCTGTCCTTTGTGTCTGGCTACTCCCAGAGCCGGGACCTGAATAGTGAGGCATAAACCATCTGTGGCTGCAAAGATCGGACCAGCCAACCTGGCCAATATTTTCTTGACAGGGAACTGGCTGCAGTGATTCTAAAACATATGCTTCCAAGACACTGTCTTTAAGATTTTCCTCTTTCTTTCTTTTCTGCCCCCAGCTCCCCAGCATTTTAATTTTTCTGCGCCATTGCACCCATGTAGCAGAGGGCAGGCAGGGCCTGCAGGCAGCTGCTCTGAAATGGCAGATTGGGAGGGATGCGCCCAGCGGCTCTGGCACTCTTGCCCTTTTGTGCCAGTGGGTCACAGAAAGTGCGGGAAAGGCCTGAGCTCTTGCCCTGCATGGTGTCAGGCGCTCTAGGCAGAGGCACGTCAGGGGCTGAGCGGGGTCAGCCTGGAGGTGCTGGCCTCCCTAACTCAGGTAGGCAGACCGGGTTTTTGTTTTTACAGAGCAGCCTGATCGTGGCCCAGCCCCGGAGCTGGTTTGGAGGCCTCCAGTTCCTTCTCCTGGTGACTTGCTGGTGTCTCAGTGCTCCGAGCGCGTCTGTTACCCTGGATGCCTCACGTGCCACACGGCGCACTAAAGCTAAATAAAGCCGCTGCTCCAGTTTTGTCCTTTCATGTCGTGACGACTATGAACTTGGGGGACCGAAATACTTCTTTGGCTATTTGCTGAAAAAGAAAAGAAGAGCATTAAATCAAAGCGATGCACATACAGGAACAGTGGTAATACTCTACGTGGGCTCTAGTTCAGGAACTCCAGTAACACCAAGTCTGAATGTATAAAGTTGATCAAACAAAAGGAGTTTATTTCAATTACAAAAGCATTCTTTGCTTTACAACTAGAACCACAATCGGATTTTATTAAATAGCAAGTTCCTGATGTGAATGGTAAATGATTCCATTGACAAAAATAGAGGGGAAAAAAAAAAGAAGTGTTTAAACCTTGACTTTGCAGGAACCCACTTGTTGCATAAAACAAAGACAAACCAGACTGTAGTTTTACACACACACACACACACACACACACACACACACACACGCACACACACACACACACACCCACCCCACACCCTCCACTGTTTTCCAACTGGCAACCTCAGGGCATTTGTTTGGTTTGTAGCTGGGGGTGCTAGTAGTGCCCTCATTCTGCGGACAAGGCACTGTGGGCACGAAGGGGCCTTGTTCATGTGACCCAGGTGAGTCACAGTCATCAGGGGGAAGCCTGGAAGCTGGGGACAGGGGGGTTTCTTTATTTGTTTGCCTGCCGGCGCTGCTATCTTTTCATAATGAATGAATTCTGGAGACTACCCGAAACAACATACATAAATCAGAGCAAGGGCATCAGTCCCAGGCCGCCACCACAGTGATTCTTTGAAGCCAGGAGAAGGTTGGGAGACCTTGTTTGCTAAGAATGAAATGTCATAAAAATTCCAAAGCAGGGCTCAAATTTCCAGGGGGAGGGGACCTTTTTATTGTTTCCTCTAATAACTGCTGTGGTGCTTTAGTGAATAAATGTGTTGCACAAAATAAGCCTACATTTAGTCTCTGAACTATGGCCTGGCTTTGCTCCCACTTTGGTATTTCACATCCACTCCAGATTATTGATTTATGATATCTTTGCAGTTATTCCTGCCTCCTCCCCCTCCACATTTTCCCAGCTCTATTTTCACACCCTTCAATTAATTGGTATCTTCTGCTCTTAGGACGTCAGCAAATGTGTGTGCATTTTTCTGTGGATCCTCACTATGCTGGCTGTGCTTTTAAGTTTCTGGAATAAAACAATGGTAAAAATGAGTCACGGCTTGTTTCTATATTTGTTTCTGAGTCAAGAAGCTTAATTTTCTCTTTATAATGCTCAATGTATAGAGCTCTGTCGTCACTTTACTTTTAAGGGAAACAACCAAAACCTAGTTCCTTTAATTAGGTGTTTTCAGATATTCCAGAATTCCTGGGCTTTGTATTTCCAAAATGAACAACGTAGTGGCAGTGGTTTTATTATTTTTATCCATAGGTAGAAAAAGCATGCTCCCGAATCCAAATTCCTCTCCCAAATTCTCTGGGAACAGGCCTTTTGGGTGCTGCCCAGGCCTGCTCATGGCCCTAGAACACCAGCAGTAGTTCACTGCGGGCCTTATACCTCCCTCTAAATGACAGCTCAAAACCAGCAACCTGAGGGCCTGTGGTCTAGCAGGAAGAAAATGTGCGTAGAGCGTGTTCACAGGAGGGAGAGAATATTGGTAGAACAGGATGGCAGAGGTGGGCTGGGGGTTCAGCGCCAGGGCAATGCAGGCGTCTAGCAAAGGGTGACCAGAAGTTCAGCACCTCTACCCTCACGGACACAAGCAGTAGATACCAGTTTACCATGGTTTTCAGGGTAAAAAACAAAACAAAACAGCTAATGTTCTTGAATGTCAGTTTATTGAGCTCTCCAGTGCAGCCTCATAACTTACATTAATTGGGAGGGAAATGCTCCCAGAGCAAAGAGAGACGCTGGACAAAACAACCTCGTCTTGGACTGGTTGTCAAGGCCCTGCTGCTTGCAGTCATCGACAAGTCCTCGGTTCTTCTCTGACATCCGGAGAAAAAGCGCGATTCATCTTCTTCTGTCGCACCTTTCAAGAAGGAATTTTTTTTTTAAGACAGATTTTGTTTATGGACTTAACATCACTGGCAGTGGCCAGTGGGCTCAGACTCCTTTGTAAGGTATAATTTACTATTGTGCTCCTCCCTCCTAAGTTTGTGCACCTCGGAGAGCTTCATCCCATTAAAATTCCTTCTTAAAAGCACAAGGTGAAAGAGCCAAGCATGCAGTTGTTTTTTTAGAGGGGAGTGGAGCCACAGAAGGGAAGAGGTCCCAGTCTTTTTCTCTTTCAAATGCTGGTAAATAGCTTAGAACCTGTTAAAGCTTTTGAAGGAATGTGGGGGAGTAGTTTCTTGACTCTCAGATTTAGGAAAACAAAATAAAGGAAATAATTTCACGAAAAGAGACTTCCCCGTGATGGCTGCGCTCTCTGAAGTGCCCTGCGAGCATCACGTGCGTCTTCTCCGTGTGCGCAGGCGGACTGCAGCTCCTCCAGGTGTGCTGGGCCCGACGTCTCTGCTCGTGGCCCTGCTGTACTTTTTCAGCTCAGCCCTTCTACGTATGAAATGCCATTTTTGAAGGTGAGAAAGAATGGCCTTGTTAGAAGATGATATACTAATACATTTATGTAGAAATACTGTATTTTCTAATGGTACAGGAAACATACCAGTGTCTATTATGACTGAAAGCAGTTCTCAACAACATTATCTCAGTCATGCAAGTAAAAATGGACCTGCCTGCCATTTGGGGAAGCCTTTATAATCTTCATAACCTGTAAGGCACAGGAAGGAACTGGTTTTTACTGAGAATTTAAAAGGAGTGTTTTTCACTGCCTTTTTTCTTGAGACCCTTATTTCTAAAGGGTCTTTTACAGATTCCACAAAAAAAGAGCTCAAATTCCTCTTTTAATCCTACAGCCTGAAGGAATTGAGTATACGAAGAGCCAGGCAGCTAAAACATGAAAACAGCAAAACACAGTGTTAATAAACATTTTTTATTGTTTTTGAGCTGTGGAAAGTTTGAACTTTAGAACATGATTAAGTCCTGGTTTTCTCAGAAATAGTCTGTGTAGGGACTCAGATGTAGGTCTTGAGAAATTATATGAACGAGGGATGGAGAACTAGAAGCCATCTAAAATAATGTGAATCTGCCCTGGCTAGTGTGGCTCAATTGGCTGGAACGTAAACCAAAAGGTCATGGGTTTGATTCCCAGTCAGGACACGTGTCTAGGCTGCAGGTTTGGTTCCTGGTCAGGCCACATACTGATCAATATTTTTCTCCCTCTCTCTCTCTCTCCTTTCCTTTCCCTCTCTTTAAAATCAATAAGTGTGTCCTCGGGTGAGGATTTTAAAATATAATAATTAAATAAAATAATGTAAACCTAGCTTGGGTACGTATTTTTGAACTTACATTTAAATATAGTCCTAGCTTAGATTCTGGAAATTCAAGGTACTCCCCCCAGCCTTACTGTTTTCCTACTTCTCCTTCACCTCTGGTTCTCCCATCACACACGCGCGCGTGCACACACACACATCTTTTGCCAAATAATGGACAAATATACACATTATTTTTAATGTGGTCATACTCAAATAAGCTGTTCTGCAACTTGTTTCTTTTTATGTAAAAACATTACAGAAAAAATATACTTTATTCTTTTTTAACAGCTGCCTATGAAATCATGTTGAATACATGAATACATATTATATACACTTTTAACTCATTTGTTATTGATATACTTTTAGATGGCTCCTAATTTTTCACTATTTCAAGCAATGCAGTGTTACATATTTTTTCTATTAAAAGGAAATGTCTTCATTGTAAATTCAAATTCTCCATTCACAAAGGCAGAAAAATATAAAGAAAAAATGAAAATCACTTTTTCATAATACTCTATCCAGAGATACTTTTAACATTCTGATATATTTCCTTCTGTGCTTTTTCAATGTATTTATGTGAATATTTATAATATTTGTAACAGGCTATGTATAATTTTGGTTTCATTTTTTTCTACTTCACATTTTACTTTAGGTATTTTCTCCCATCCTTAAATCTTCTTTTGAATGAATTTTCTATATATTGTATTTTTTTTTTGTGAATTGTCCACTTATGTCTTATGTTTATTTTTCTACTGGAATATTAATGTGTGCTTTTATATTGATTTGTAAGAATTCTTTATATAGTAAGGCTATTAACCTTTGTCTCTCATTTTTAAATTATTTTCCTAGTTTTTCATTTACCTTTTAATTTTGTGGCATCATTGATATACAAGAGTCTTAAATTTTCGAGTAATCACTTATGTCAGTATTTTTCTTTATAATTTCTTTTAGGCTCAAAAGGAATTTCGAGAAGCTATAATAATGCTAATAGACACAGTTTTTTAGTCGTTAGCTACCATGCCATCTGTTTCGTATGCATAAATTTATATGTATTTACTCTTTTCCAACAAACCCGTGGGGTAGGCCATGCTAGTTGCGTTTCCCCAATCAGAGTCGTACAGATAGAAGTGGCGTAAACCCACACAGTCTGGCCCGGGAGCCCACACTCTTCCCCACATCACTCTATCGCCATAGGTGGTGCTGGTCTGTTGGGGTAGCCCACAGCACTACACTAAATCCATCTCTGGCTCATAATCACTAAAAACAGCGAAGAAAAATCTCCATATTTTCTCCTAGTGTTTTGAACAGTTTTAATTATATTTATTTCTAATTTGTCCGGATCACGCCTTGATGTGTGGCATGAAGTAGGACTCATATAGAATTTTTCCAGTTGATCAGTGTCCCCAATCTACTAGCACTTCTTTAGGAATTTGGAAAGGACTTTCCTTTTCCGAGAAACCTTTGTAATTGGCGCCACTTTGTGTTAGTTGTCTCTTCAGTCGTATTTCTTCAGTTGCTGATTTAGCGGCTTTGGTCTGCGCAACTGTGTGGGATCTCGTGGTGCTCCCCAAGTAAAGGATTCATGAAGGAAGAGAGACTAACTCTTCAAGTTGTTTTTATTCTTTGCATAAGAGTAGGATGAGATTCTTATCCTAGAGTAAATTCATCCCCCTTCTCCTTCACCTCCCAAATCAGAATATACGTGAACTTGGGTAAGAAAAAAATTACATCTCCATTCTCACTCATCTTTAACCAAAATTTAGTATTTCCTTTAATTTGAATGTAGGCAATAAACCACAGTATATATATTAGCAGTACCTGTGATTTTAAACTATAGACACTCAATATTACATTCAGTTGTTCCAGATATCTGGAAATGTTCTTTACATTCGTTACTACTTTGACATTATAGTAGTTATATTAGGCCCACCACTAGATTTGGCACATTTGTTAAAGTTTACATACTCAAAAATTATTTTGAAAACTGAATTTCTGTAAAATTGGTTTCCTTCGTAATCCTATATATTTTCTGAGAAGGGTTCATTGGCTTCATCAAATCACCAAAAGGATCCATGCTATAAACACATGAAGAATGCCTATTTGAATGCAAGGCGTACTGTTGGGCTTGGTAGATACCCACTAGGCATTGAGTGATCAGAGGTGGTTTGGGAGGAGCTGGAACGAGTCCCGTGTGTCCCTCCCTATGGATGCTCTCACTTCTGGATCCTCTTCATCAGCCTACACGGAACTGCTCTGTCCTTCCTGGCCTTCCCCTTTCATCCAGCCCCCGGCCCCTTTTCATTCCACTCAGGAGCCCTCTTTCTTCCCCGCTCTCTCTTCCATTTCTTTCTCCTTCTCTTGGCTCTCCTTCTCTTTGTGCTTCCTCCCTTTCTTTTCTTTCCCTACCCGCCTCTCTGTACTCTCTAAAAACATCAATGTCTTGAGGAGTTTGTGTTTCAGCTATTTAAAAAGAAGTTTCCTCTATTGAATCTAAGAATGAATTCGAGGACAGGGATAAACAAAGGGTTGACAGGAAGAGTTAATAGTATCAACAAGAAGTTGAAAGCAAGATTTGCCAAAGATAAGCATGCGGCAATTACCTGCAGATAATTAAGACCTGACCTTAGGGGGCACCTACCTGGTTTATTTGGCTCCAGGAAAGTGCTCTGCACCTTGGCTCGAGCCCCACCGTTCCAAGTCCTTCTTTCATATCTGACTCCTCCAACTTCTTTTATAAGTTGTTTGCCTCATAATTTTTAAAGTACCCACAGGAAGGGACCTGCTTCACAAGAATGAGAAAATTAGACTGTATTATTGAGTTGCAGTCATTTCTTTGGGATTAATTCAAAAGTGTGTGTGCGCGCGCAAAAGTTATCACACAATTTGGTCACCTAAAGTGGAATTTTTTCGATGCCTGGATTAAGTTAGTGTTTAGTTTCTGGGATGCCTGTGCCGCAGCCTCACCTACCTGCCAAAGTCTGATAGTGATTCATCTTAGTCGTCGGTCATGGGTGCCTATTGATGCAATCTGTGTGGCTATAGAATTTTTCCTCTTTTTCTTAAAGTAAGTTTTACATCTGGGATAATGCCATTTTTCTACACTAAAAACATTAGCTCGTCTTACAGCTAACATAAGCTGAAAACTAGAGGTGCCTAGGGGAGGGAAATGAGGCGGATGGATTGTTTACATGAGTGCTATAGTTTCACTTTTTATGCACCAGTCACCTTGGAAGAATTAATGCCCTGTAAGTTTGCCAATCAGATTGCTTCAGTCATCTCTAAACATTCCAGTTGGTTTATTCGAATAATAAATACTGTGCAAAGAAAGTTCATCTGGATCCAGGGCATTATACTGTGGTCAACCAAAGAAATACGTGCTGCACCTTACCTCGGACTAGATTTGCTCAGGTGGCACACTGAGTCTGATAAGGGGATGCAGATTTACCCTACTTGGCACTGAATTTGAGGGCTGGTCCCTGGAGTTGAAGCCCTCATAACTGGAGCTGTAACCTGGAGTTACAGTACCTCCGTTACCTGTCCTGGCCAGAGACGGTGGCTATTTCAGTGACCATTTCTGTCCTGCCTCTCACCACCTGATGTCTGCTAAGCACTGTCTGTTGAAAGGAGTAAGAGGTCTCTCTTTCATCCTGCCAGGTACATGGGTATCTGAAGTCACCCCCAGAAAAAACATTGAAAGTTCATTTAAGTGTTTCATCTGATTTGATGACTATGAATTAGTTCCAAGTGGGGCAGTCTCAGTTTTCGTGGCTGGCTGGCAGGTCCCCGTGCTATGGCCCTTCTCTGCTGATCTGGGCTTGTTGCGGCTGTTCCCCAGCAGTAGCCCCACTTCCACTGGGGAAACCACCCTGCACGTCTGGTCTTGCGGCTCAGTCATTACACCTGGGTATCTCCCCTTCGGCTGTTTTCCTTGTCTGTAATGTCCCTTTTCTCTGACGTCTCCAAAACCTGGTGCAAATCCTCCCTCCTCCGTGAGCCTTTCCTATTGTCCGAATCCTTTCCCAATCTCTCTTGTTGCTAAACTGTGACAGATCTGACATTTGGTACAAAAAGATAAACTTTTGGTACAGAAAGCAATGGAATCGAGTCAGATAAATGCTAATTCATTAATATAATATCCGGTTTTATTCATATAAGGTATATTAAAGAGATCATAAATAATTAATATTTCTCAGAACAAACTTTATATTTTATTGCCAGGCATATAGGTCCTAGGAAAAAGTAATAAAATATGAAATTTAAAAAGCGTTACAGGTGATCAATGCACCAATCAAGTTAATTGCAGCATTTTTAGAAAGGGGAAAATGCCTTCAATGTCTAACAACAGAAGAATGACTAAACTGTAATATACATTCATAGTACACTGTGCTTATATTAATTCATAACAGTTTAAATTAAATGATGACTTTGAATACTTTGCATCAATAGGGTTTTTGTATTATGGTAAACGATAAAAGCAGCATATAAAATTGTAAAAATGTGTGTATGTAGATCAAGATGAGAAGGAGAGATGGGTACATGAAAACAGTTGTTTTGTTAAAATGGTGGGACTGGTCATTTTATTTTAATTCAAGATTTCCATCATAAAGGTATTATGAAACCCTAAAGTTTATTATATTAATATACTGGGGTTTCAAGGTGCTGTTCTCTCTGATGCAGGCTAGCTCAGTTGTAAGCACTGCAAAAGTGGAGTCCATAATGCCTTTTATTGTTTCCACATCCTGCGCTTTTAAAATGCTGGAGAATCACACAGTAGACAGTCAGAGCTTTTGATTAATGGATAGATTTATTAATTATGAGGAAAGTAAGGATAATTCAAACTAGAGATGGAACCGATATCTTTTGAATACTTATTATGTGCCAGGCACAATGCTGTGTGTTCATATAGTTTCTTTCATTTAAATATTAATAAAACCCTAAGATAAAGTTGTTACTCCTCACCTTTTGACGATGAGGTATCTGAGGTTCAGAAACACGAGTTGTGTGAGAGAACATGGTCAGTAAAGTTCGAAATCAGTTGTCGATTTTAATTCATTGTTTTTTTCCTTATCCAGAATCATCTCGTTAGCCAGTAATAAATGGCTGACCCTGAAAGTTTCCATGGGCTTTGTGTCTTAATGAAACCTAAAGGCTCTGGATTCACTGACTAATAAAACAGCGTGTGTGTGCGCGCGCATGGTGGTGTATTACTAAGAATTATTTCTGTAGTTCCTTAAAAATATAATTTTTTATAAAACTGTCATCTCAAAGATATTCCCAATGCAGACCACGATGTCCGATTGTGTGTGTGTGTGTGTGTGTGTGTGTGTGTGAGAGAGAGAGAGAGAGAGAGAGAGAGAGAGAGAGAGAGAGAGAGAGAGAGAGAAACAGTGAATACGCCTTTCCCACCATAGTCCTGCTCAAGGCCAAGGGCAGCTCATGACCATGCCATGAGACAGTTTACTGGAGAGCATTATTCCCCCTCCTGCAACACACTGGCACTATTCAAATTAAATTTTTGTGGCTGTGAGGAGTGAAGACCCACTCAAGCTAACTCAAATGAAAGTAAGTTACTGTAAGCGAGGAAGGACCTCCTGGAAATTCAAGAACAAGAGCCATGGTAGTGTGAGCTTCACGGAGGCTGGCATCAGGGGCTGGATGTCCACAGCAGGAATTTGTGGGGCCTCACTCACTGAGGTGTCTCAGCTACAGTCTGAGCAGCTTCTCCTGGCCCCACCACCCACTGGCAAATTCTCCCCTCACTCTTTGGCCTTGACTCAGTTGCTCAACTCCTGCCTAGTCAACTTTGACTGCAGATGGGCAGTTCTGGTCTGGAAAATGACAGCCTAGGCCACTAGCAGTGGAGGCTCTAGAACTGTACATAGGATGGCATAAGAGCAGCAACAGGGTAAAGGGAGGAAGGATGACATTTGATGCTGTGTTTGCAGAAAATTTTATTTGTCTATATCAAAGAATGCGAGGAGGGAAGGGCTGTGCCTTGCACCAACACTGGCAGAGGGACTGCAGTAGTGGTTTTCCTTGGAAGGAGGTACAGTTGTGACAGGCCACAGTGTCTAGTATAGGGACAGAAGACAGATGCTGTAATTTATTCAGGCACTTTGGACTGTTTTTAATAAATTACTGATACCTAGACCCATATTTAGACTCTGAGTTCATTCAGAGGTAAGAGTTAGATTCCAGTTAGAGATGGGAAGCACACAGAACCTAAACTGAATGAAATCAGATTTATGAACTGTGTCACTTTGTAAACTGTAGTCGTTGATCAACTTTCTGATTTCTGCTAGGCTCCCACCTCCCTTTCTCTCCACATTGTGCTTATAATCATTCTTGATGACTCATCACCCAAATAGATAATCTATCCAGCATTCTGGTTTCTTAAAATGACTCCTCTCCCGCAAATATCCTGCCCTTAGTCGCACTTCAACAACTCATTCTGATGATCCTGCCTTATACCTGATATTACCAATTTCACCATCCCATCCTATAAAGTCATGACTTCAAGTATCCTTTGCTCTGATCACCACCTCCTCTACTTATGGTTTATTCTATTCTCCCTACTCCAACAGCGCTTTGTCCACATCAGGATCACCGAACCAACAATTATACCACTTCTTAATTATTTTCTAGTCCTTAGTTCCCTCCTTACCCAAAACCGACTCGATTGTCCATTGTAAATCACTACTTTGCATATACCCTCAGTTTCTTTCCTCGCCTTTCATCGTACTCTCTAAGCAAGACTTTTTAAAAAGATTTTATTTATTTATTCATTCATTTATTTTCAGAGAGAGGGGGAGGGAGAGAGAGAAAGAGAGGGAGAGAAACATCAGTCAGTGGCCTCTCACGCACCCCCAACCGGGGACCCAGCCCACAGCCCAGGCATGGGCCCTGACTGGGAATCAAACTGGCGACCCCTTGGTTTGCAGGCCGGCACTCAATCCACTGAGCCACACCAGCCAGGGCAAAGCAAGACTTCTATGCTAGTTTAACCTCTTTGCCAACCCTGCCTTCACTGAAGAAAACACACACTGTCTGGATTTACATTCATAATCTTGACTTCAATGCCTTCAGTCCTGTCCAGCAGTTCCAGTATCCCCTCTTTGAAATAACCATTTCACATCTTCTCCTGTCTCTAATTTCAAATCCTTCCTCTCTCCTCCTCCCTGATTTTTTTTTTCTAATTGCATGGAGAAAGTGGAAGCAATCAGAAGAGATCGTTTCTCATCCTCCCGCTAACAGATAGGAAGCCATCTTCCTGTCCGAGGCCAGCCCTCTGCTTATGTGCTGGGCCCACTCCCTCTCACCTACTCAAACACCTCACACCTCACACCCTTTTTCCCGTGTTAATTTTTCCCTCTCCACTTCTTACTAGCATCAAAACATGCCGGAATGACTCCCATCATTAAAATCTACCATAGACGTCACATTTCCCCTGTAGCAACCCCCCTGTTTCACTTAACTCAGAAGTCTTACGTAAAATCATCATCCATTCTTCTCAGCCCACTGTGATCATTCCTGCCATCTCCCTAAAACCGCTCTTGTCAAGGTTGTCAACGACCTGCACCCAATGGATTCTAATGGCCAGTTCTGTTTTCAGCTTACGTGCAATAGCATTTGACACGGTCAGTCCCTGAAACATTTTCTCCACTTGGCTTAGCTTTGGAACCATCATGCTTCTCCTTCTCCTCCTCCTCCTCCCTCACACCCCTCCTCTTGCTCTTTAAAAACAAAAAACAAAAACAAAAATAAACCACAAAAAAAACTTGGTTCTCTCTGCGTCCTCCTCCTCCAAGCTCAGGGTACCCCAAGGCGTGGGTCTTCACCTTTTTACTTTTCTATCTCTGCTTATACTCTGTCTCATAACTTTAGCTATCAGCTATGTACAGTGATGATTCCAACCCTGACCTCTGTCCATGTTCTAGACTCATATACCCAATGCCTCTTGACACTGCCACTTCAATGTCTAATAGGCATCTCAAACTTAACATATTCAAAACAGAGCTCTTGGTTTCTCTCCAAAGCCACTTCTTCTATAATCTTTATGATTTCAGTTAATGGCATACCATTTACCCAGTTGCTTAGAACCAAGAACCTCAGAGTTATCTTTGATTCCATTTTTCCTCACTCCCACATTGAATCCTTCAACAAGCTTTTCAATCCTACTTTCAGAATAAGCCCCCAACCCCGTCCTCTTCTTACCCCCTCCCCCTCTACCATGCTAACCAAGTCAACAGCAATAGTGACGTAAGCAACTGTAGCAGCCTGGCTCCCCTGTTTCTCCTTTTGCCCTCTGAAATCTATTCTCCATTCGGCAACCAGAGTGGCATTTCTAATACGTGAATCATGTCTTATCACCCCTCTGTTCAAAAAGCCACAGTTGCTTCTCATCTTTCTCAGAATATAACTCAAAGCCCTCATCATGGCCTCCAAGACTTGGCATGGTTTCCCATCTTCCTGATCGGATTTCTTCTTGGCTACGGCTGCACCTGCCTACTTGTCAACCCCCAAAGCAACGCACCGACGTACTCACCCCACTGCAGCGTGAGCTCCACTGGGGCAGGGACTTCGTTTTGGCCTTTGCTATAACTGGACATCTAAAACAGAGCCTGCCACATATAAGGTGCTCCGTAAATATTTGTGGGATGATATGCTGTGAATGACAAGCAAGTCTCTTTTCAACCAAAGAAGGAGGAGTGCTCAGTGAGCATCCTCTTGGGCCATCATCAATGGATACCAGCCATTCATTCAATGTGTGGGCTCTTTCCCTTTCTTTCATATCTACCATGCCTAGAAATTACATGATTGCAGTGCTCTGCTAAAATTCTCAGTGTTCTCAGGGAAGTCTGAATGTTGCTTTTAGATGTCTGTGAATGAATTTTTAAACGTTGAAAATCACATTTGGACAAAGCACCGGGATTTCAGGAAGTCATGGAGGAGAGCGCCATGGGTGTGCTGGTCACCTCCCACTTAAATTTTACCCCAGTGGACCTACCTGCTCCCTCCTACTTTGAAAAAGGAAAACTGAGCAAAACATAAAGGAAAGGAGGATGACTTAAAAACTTTCAGAGCACAAAAAGAGCACGTAAAAGGCCTTTGCCGGGGTCATCACATATGATTTCACAAGAAGGCATTTGCACTTTGTTAGGGACTAAAGAACAATTAGATAAGGTTAAATAGGCCATGCCAGTTGCAACCTGCCAGTGTGGTTATAAAGGACCGTAGTTTCACGTGATTCCAAAGCGTGATGGACAGAGACCAAGGATAAGCACTGTCTGCAGTGGGCACGTGCACTGAGCACCCCCGACACACTTTTACGTTAGCTCAGGTCTATTCCAAGAAATAGGTGATGTCCTGGTCATCCTAGGACATTGTCGTAAGCAGATAGTGGTTGCATTGACTTTAGTCTTTTTAATTTTTAGTGAGATATTTTCCGGTGGATATTGGTACCAAAAATTTCTGAAAAATAGATGATAACAGCTCAAAATTGCTATCATTATTTCCACGCCATCTGGAAAAGAAATTGCCTTCTGGGATCTATAGCTTTCCTAAATTACATCCTTCTAGAAATTTGTTTTTAATTTGCAAGTGTAAGTAGTTTTCACCAAAAAAGCTGGATTTGGAAAACTCATTTGACGTGCGGTTTTCTGTCTCACGAGGACGGGTTATGTGATATCTTGATCAAGGAAATGGTTGTGGGCAAATGAAAGGAGGTCTGGATGCTGCGTGTCGAGATTTGGGTTCCAGTCCTGATGTATCCACATTATTCCCTTTGTTGCATCTCTCTGAGCTTCGATCTCCTCATGTGAAAAAGCAAGGATAAAAATTGTACATCTATCTGACATCAATCATATAATGAGAATGAAATAACCCATGTAGAAGTGATTAGGATGAGGCCTTGCTCGTTACAAGGTACTTGGGGAGATATTTGTTTACCCATTCACCGTGATTTGTTACTATTGTGCTCCTCCATCCCTGATTCTCTAGTTGGCTAGTCCTCATTTTTCATAGCTCGGGTTACAAGGACACATAGATTTGTTACTATCTGTTCCCCCTGCCTTCTATATATTTTCTTCTGAGTGGACTGCTCCGTACAGCAATAAATGATTCTTGAAGCGGGCACTCTTTGGGCTTCCTCTGGTACTTCTGGTCAGCCTTGTAGTGTATATGCTTGTCCTGTGTCTCCCGTTTTTAAGTTGTTAAGTGCCAAGCCTACTGACTCTTTCTTATCTCAGAGCCCCAGCGTAGCACTCTGTGCAGTGTCTGGTCCACAAGGTCCTCAGTCAAGTCTGTTGAATTGAATTCCAACAGGTACCGTAAAAAGAAGTAGGTGTATTGTTTAGGTCAAGGAAGAAAGCATCACAAGTCTAAAGGTTATGCTGTAACCGTGCTGCTTCCCCAGTAAGACCCTAAACTGGAACCCTGTGTTCTTACTGAGTCTGACTGGGCCAGGTAGAAGAGCCTGGGTCTTGGTTAATGCCTTAGGAACTTGGTTCTGTTGGAGAGTCCAGACAGGGATATACTGACTGTATTTTGCTGTGTATAATGCGTAGGTTTTTGCCCAAATTTTTGAGGAAAAAGTAAGGATGTGCATTGTACATGGATAGTACTAATTCCCATGTATTATGCAAATTTTACATGGGAATTAGTACTAAAACATGGGTGCACATTGTACCTGGTGAAATACGGTAGTATTTGTGACAGGTGATGGTTCTGCATCTCTGATCTTCCTCTTCTCTTTGGAGTAGGCAGGCAGGCAAAGTAGTATATAGAGAAACCTCAAACTAATCAGTTCTATGATAATTCTTGACTCCTTATCATCTTAGGTTCTTAAAGCTCTATTTTCTACCCTGGCTGGTGTAGCTCAGTGGGTTAAGCATCAACCTGCAGACCAAAGGGTTGCTGGTTCAATTCTCAGGCAGGGCACATGCCTGGGTTGCAGGCTGGGTCCCCAGTTGGGAGTGTGCGAGAGGCATCTGTTGGATGTTTCTCTCCCTTTCTTTCTCCCTCCCTTCCTCCTCTCTAGAAATGAATAAATAAAATATTTTTTTAAAAAAAGCTCAATGTTCTCTCTTGTCCTGTTCCTGGTGCTTTGAGGTATCAGGCACCAGTTAAGCATGGTGTCTTGGCCATGATGCTATGGCCCAAGTGCAAGGGTAAGGCTCTATGGCCACAACTTTATGGTTATTTTGCCTGCAAATCATTTATTCTCTCACAAAATATTTATTGGGCATCTACTATGAGCCAGGCATTTACTAAGCACGGAGGAGAGAGTGATAAGCGAGACAAAGGTCCTGCCCCTAAGGAGCTTACATTCCAATGGAGGGATTCAGACAATAAGTAAAAGAACAAATATGTAAGGTATTTTCAAATAGCGATAAGTGTGACAAAGGAGATAAGACCAGGGTAGGTGCTAGTGGGGGAGATGGGAGTGGGTGGTGAGATTGGCTGCTGTAAAATGAGTGGTTAGAGAAGGATCCAGTCAGGAGGAACACATAATCAAGATAAAAGGAAATAGCTGGTGCAAAAGCCCTGGGGTAAGAGCAGGAGTGGCCTATTCCAGAACAAAGAGGCAACCAGTGTGACTGAGACATTGTGTATATGAATGGGCTGGGGAGGGTGGGGGAGATAGTGGGGACGGTGATATGAGATAAGTTTATGTTCTCACATTCATAAGAATATTCAGTAGCTGAGAATGACTTATCAAAAAACAATAAGCACATGTATAAAAATTAATCATCTTCCAATAATTATAAGTGCCTAATGTAATTTTTGTTTTACCCCAGACTTCAGCTACAATGCACCTTTCTTATTTATTTCACATGATTTCTTAGAGTTGATTTTCTCCTCAGGTTGGTGCATCCTTCAGGCCCAAAGGCCAGCTGGTCAGGAGGACCCTGGGCTCCTCCGGGCTGTGTCCATAGATGCTGCAGTTTAAGGAGGCATCTTTGTCAGCCTCGTATAAAAGTTACTGCCTACAGTGTTGACTGGCTTTCTCTTTTAGAAATCTTTTGTTCCTGCCACAAGGCAAAAACAGGAAAAGAGATCTGTGTGAAAGAATGCTCTCCCTTTTCCTTTTGTGGTGATTGTGTATCTTAAGAGATGGCCTCAGAGGTTCCCGGAGCTGTCGGTCTTTTCATGTAAATGGAGCCCTTAAACCTACTCAGAAGTGTACGGAAAGTTGTGGGTGTTGGGGTGAAAGATCCGGAGGGTAGCCTCAGCGTCCCATTTAATGCAGGTTCAACTATGTGCCCCCTTTCTTGTCTACAATGAAAAATACTGCAGAATTGTATTTTGCACTCATAATTTTAATTAAGCACTGCAATTTACTGTTTACACATATTACTGTGCAGTGTTATAACTAGATATTTTGTACTGGGAGGTTTAAGGGATTTTCCAGGGTAAATTTTGACTATGTAAATTTTGCTTTACACACCGACTCTCGACTGCAATCCCTGCGTAAAACACAACTCTGTATCAAATACAGTATTTTAAAATCCCTGCTTCTCCCAAAATAAAGGGGCTCATATTCACCCATCACCCCCAAACCCATAACAGGCATAGGACTGGTATTGGGCTTTGTGAGTAGAAAAGGGAGGAAGCAGAAGGAACTTGTGAGATTCAAACAGAAAAGAGAGAAGAGTGGGGAAATCTGAGGCAGGAGATGGTGGGTCAGGGATTCCAAGGTCAGAAGGGGGCTGAGGGACAGTTCCTGGAGGAGACTGTTTCCTCTAGGGAGTGCAGAGCTCACACCAGCCACGGAGGCACCCCTTGCTGGATGGACTTTGCTGCTCTTCCCTAGAATCCCTTTGCTTTGTAATGATGCTACTTGTGCCTTGTTCCAGGTGAAGGTCACTGTGTGTACATCTGTGACGTTGTATACAGAGTAGGAGGAAAAACCAACAGTGCAGGAAAGAAAAGACAGGGGGGCATCAGGGACTATAGTCCAAGGTTTTAGGAGCAAGTTCTGCCTTTATTGCTCTGTGACCGAGGCAGTATGAGATGGGGGGGGACCTGAGGTCATGGGGGGCAGAGGGAGAAGAAGGTCAAAATTGTGTGAACCTTGCAGCAAGAATCCCAATTCACCCTTCAGTCCATTCCTTATTCCCTTCCCACCCCACCCTCCACCCCCAAGGCAGAGTCTGTTTAATCAGATGCAGAAGACATTTGGATTTGGTAGTGAAGAAAGATAAACAACCTATCCCAATACACCATTTTAACTTTTTACTAAGTGCAGCTGAAATATATATATTCATGGCCCCCTCCTGTGGGATTTTTGCCTGCCCCTCACCCAGCTCCTTTAGGGAGTGGATAGAATTCAGAGTCGTATCCGCCTGGGTTGAAGTCGTCCTCGGACTCTTGGCCATTGGTTTTCGGCAAGTCTCTGAGCCTCAGTTTTCTCATCTGCTTGGAGGGGAGGGCACTTACCTGGCTACTGCCCCATGGGAGTGAAAGTAACCAGGCACCTGCAAGCACTCTCCTGCGACCTTTGCAGACTGGCCAGGCCGCTGCACAAACCACCCCAGCAAGGGAGCTTGAACACAAAAAAATCTAATGTAGAATACACCATTTTAGCCAAGACTCCTTCTTGCAAGTGATAAAAACCCAAATCTAACCAGCTTGTACAAAAAGCAGAATTTCTTGTTACATCGAAACCGGAACACCGAAGGAGTGAGAGGGAGCCGAGAGCGGCCCTGGCCACACAGAAGGGGTGGGATGGCGGGGGGCGGGGAGGGGGGGGGCGCACAGGCAGACAGCCCCACTGACAGTATCGACATGGTTTCAGCCAAAGTTTAAATAAGGGTCTTGGGCTTCCGTCTTATTTTATAATACTATTCATTAAGAATACTTTATTCTAACTTTACATTTTAGATTTATTTAATATTGGTTACCCATACAGTAAAGATTAGCACATTTCACGATGTTTGTTTTTTATGACGCTAGTTCTCGTTTGAACACATAAAACTACATTTTACTTTAAGCAAAAAAGAATATGTTGGGCTTTCAATTCAGAAACCTAAGTCAAATCTGCAGCCCCCTGGCCGAGGAAAGCTGTGAGGCCTACGTTCTTTCATAGCGGGCCCAGCCCTCCCCCGCATCTGACATTTTCTTGTGGAAAACATCTGGTTTAAATGAGCACTAATGACAGCCTTGATCATCAGAAACCAGAATGCGAAAACCATAAACAATGTATAGTAGGTGAAAGAGATGCCAAAAAGCAATGTGCAAAGAAAAGTCCGCAGCAAATGTATTTAATATGTAAATTTCACCTTCTAACTGCCTTATACTTCTCTTCTGGGAAAGCCCAGGCTCCCAAAACACGGAGGGTGGGTGACTGTTCCACTCCGGCAAACTCTTGAGATGGCTCTGCAGACACACCCTCTGACCGAGGAAGAGCAGGGTGCTCTTCCTTGCCACTCCATCTGCATTCACTGAAAACGGTGGATAGAGCCCTGGGAACCCTGGGGATCCGGGCATGTTGCTAGAATAGGGGTGAGGGCTGTATTTAGACAGAACTGGGCTCCTAAGTTAGTAGGACTATTTCTTCTAGCTATCTTCTCTTGCTAATCAGGGTTAGGGATGTCATCCTGGTTAACATGCCTAGTCCATTGGGACCAACCTAAAGGAAATCTGAATGCCTAAAACAGTTTCTAGTTTTCTAGGAATTCTGGGACTGGGGATGCCTGACAGGCAGGGATGGAACCAGACCGTTGGCACAGTATCAGAGTTGAGAAGCTTAGTGATAAGATTTACCAGAGTGGGAAAGAAGGGAAAGTTTTCTGAGAGGCCAGTGTTTTGGCTGGCCAGGGGCTTGTGAGAAGAATTTGGGTGAGCCAGTAAGAGATACTCTAGAATCTCAGGGACCCTACCAATGTGTGGGAAATGCCAGAGGTGCGGGAGACATCTCACAGGGTATTTACCTTTTTACAGACTGGGAAAGAGAGGAAAGGGAAAGTAGATGCAAGTTGGTTGTTGTGGAGCCTTGAGACAGCTATCAGCGGCAGGAGTTGAGGCAGGGACTAATTCCATCAGAGAAGGAGATTGTTGTAGAGGTTGCAGAATGCCGAATAAGATATCAGAAGATTTCAGGATCTAAGGAAAGTAGATGGCATGAGAGAGAGTGAGGGCTTAGCCTTGTGTTTTCACCCCCTTTGCCACATCTCATCTGCCTTGTCTGGGTGTCACCTGTCTCAGATTGAAGGTGTGTGGATAGAGGCTGCATAGTGGAGTGGGGGCAACATGGGATATGGAGTTGGAAGGCCTTGTCTCCTGGAACCACACCTCTGCAGGAGCACATAATACTTCCCACCGGGTTCGTTGTGAAATGACTGGGATGATAATCTAGGTCAAGTGAATTCGATAGAATACTGGCCAAGTGGCCTGATGTTTTAGGATGAATGGAGAGTCTTCGATTCCAGATTCCTATCCTATATCCAGTTTACCTTATTGATAGGGCTTCCTCTTACCCTGATATCTGGAGTGAGTAGACCCTTATAAACCAGAGATCTATGGTAACTTTTATCAGTGGTTAAAGTAGAATTCTTAAACTGGATTTGGAGGTAGGATTATCATGGCAGAGTTACTGTGCCTTTGGGAGTGATCTGGCCTTAGTAAAGTTTGGTCGCTTAAGCTTTATCACTCATTCATGGCTAAGAATACCACAAACAAGTGTTAGGTGCCACAGTGTTCAGCAGCCATTTCCTTGGGATCTGCTTTGTGTCAGGTCCCATGCCATGGCACAGAGGCAAATGAGATGTGGTCCTTGCTTTTAAGGTGCTCCCAGACAAATGGGACAGACTGGTTTGAAAATAACCAAAAAGCGTGAGGTAGTAAATGCTAGTCAATTGGTATGAATCAAGTGGCACAGAGGAAGAACACAATTCACTCTAGCTGAGTGAAGAACTCCTAGAGTAGAGAGAATAGCTAGTGTTTTAAGGGATGGATATTATTATGCTCAGCAAAATATGGATTATAAATATAGTGATGTTGGAAATGCACCATGAATGAAATATAGTGCTACCAGATTGGATAAAGTGTATGTATTGGATTAATATATGGTAGATGGATGATGTTCTTTATTTGTCTTCCTACTCACGAGGAAGTTTTTGTCTAGCAAAGTGATCGGTGTTTGCCCTATTGGAAATAAGTTGTAGATACTTCCTTCTCTAGAATGGGCTGGCTTTTTGATCTAAGCACAGTTATCAGAGGCGATGTGGTATAAATGAGTAGAGGACAGGGTATGGGACCAAACTAGGACTGTGCCACTTAGGAACCGAGGGTCTTTGACAAATTACATACATTCCTGGTGACTCTGATATCTCAGTGAAATAGGATCAACAATGGTACCAACCTCACAAGGCTGTTGCCTCAAGTGCACTAATAAATGTCAACACACTTTAGAAAGTAGTGCGAAAATATGTAAATGTTATTATTTTATCAAAAACATCAGCAAACCATTTATTTGTGTAGTTCTATGTATTATACAGAGCTACAGAGATATAGGACCCGTCTTTTAGGAAAACAGAATCAGAATTCTGTATCAGCTCCAAAACAGGAAACCGAAGCCTGGGGTTCTACGTGTGCTTGCCCTGAACAGTAGTCGTCTTGCGAGTGTACCTCAGTGCGTTGCCCCAGTGACCTGGCCTGCTCCTCAGCTGCGCAAAAGGCCATTTGAAAAGGGGAAGAGTATTGTGCTCTCTCGAAAGACATTGCTTTTTTTGCCCTAGAAGTTTTTACTCTTTGGGTTTAGAGCTCCGAATGTGAGTGATCCAGTTAATTCAGATCTCCAGAGTAGAGCTAATAAAAGGAAAACTGTGAGAACCACACATATTAAAAACATACCTTAATTTCAACAAAGGTAAGGCAAATACATATGGCAGTATATGAAAAAATCCCCTATGCAAACCTGGAAACATAATTTAATGCCATAGCATTTAATATCAAAGAAACGATGACAGAGAGAGCATGTTTACTGCTAGAAGATTTGAATAAAATAATTAGTCTTCTGGACAAAGGCAGTAGAAGGAGAATAAGGAAGATCAGTAGTTTATTTACAGAAAGCAAAATTGGGAGATTACATTAACGTCAAAGTTTGAAAAATTTAATTAACATACTGAACACCATATAGCTTGATTAGTTCTGGCAAATGTATCCACTGACCAACCACATTTTCATTGCCCCCAAAAGTTCCCTTCTGTTCCCTTGCAATCAACACCCCCTCCCCTGGCCTCCGGCAAACACTGATCTGCCTTCTGATCGTATAGTTTGACTGAAGTTTAATTTTAATTTATATTTTGCTGGTTAACAGAAGTGATGATAGTTGGACACCATCAAAATTTAGGATTAGAATCTTTCCTCCTTTAGGAAGTGCTGCTCCAGTAACTTCTCTGAACCTAGGTTTTATCATATTCATGAGGATAATAACTTTTCTGTATACTTCAGAAGGTTGCTATGAAAAATCCAAAAGGATAATAGATGAGAATTAGGTAGTTCGGATTTGATGGATTATTTAGCAAATACTAAGATTAATAAAAAGTATGGCACTTCTACATGGGAGCCATTTTTATACCCGAGCTCCGACTACACTTGCACAGATTCTGGAGGGAGAGTACTCCCGGGTTAGAGAGGGGCCTCTGAGAAATAGTGGGCTTATGGGCCCAGAATTCAGTCTACTGTCTCTCTGGATGACAATAGAGGATTACAATCTATTCAGCTGAAGTGTCTGCGTTAACATCAAATTCATCCTATGTATCACTTTAGGTATGAATATTACATAAACATGTTCACAGTGGCTGCTGATTTCCTAATGCCTTTTCATAATAAATTACACAGTTTATTTCACGCCTAAGCTCCCACTGCCCTGATTCTGAGGTGTGCCAGTTATTGAGATGAAAAACTGCATTATATAAAATGAGCCATTCTGAATGCCCAATTCTGTGGTGTTTGGTATTCTCTCACTGTTGAAGTTCCCATTTTATACAGATAAAACTGAGCTTTTTGGGTGTCAAGTAATGTCAGAGTCTTCCATGTAGTTGCAGGGGTGTCAAACTCATTTTCACCAGGGGCCACATCAGCCTCCTGGTTGCCTTCAAAGGGCTGAATGTAACTGTAGGGCTGTGTAAATGTAACTACTCCTTAACAGTTGAGCGAGAGTTCGGCGCTGCCGCCGCTGGGTAGAAACAAGGTGCTGGGCGGGATAAAACAAGGTGGAGGGTGGGATTCGGCCATAGGGCCTTGTGTTTGCCACCCATGACATATATTAGCTGCTGTTATAAATCGCTGTTCTTTCAAACAAGCAACCTAAATGCCATTTTTGGTGAAAATTGTTGAGTGGAGAGTAGAGACTGACGTGTAGAAAAGCTCCCCCGATCGAGGTCTGGCATTCTCTGGGCAGCAGGAAGAGAACCGACGTTCCCGCTAGCCAGAGACACCAGACCGACTTCATCTTCCTGCTCTGAGCGACAGCGCTGCAGACACACCTGATGTAGTCAGGTCTTGCTCCTTTTTCTTGGGTGAGCTGTTAGAATGCATGAGTGTGTGTGCAACACATCATGCTGCCATTTGCCTCATGTGCATATATATCATGTGCGGGTTGTGCGTTTTCAAAAAAGACAAATGATCACCAGCTGGTCACTCTCACTTCCTCCTGTGTACATTTTGTAGCTTCCCCATAGGGAAGTGAAACTGATTGTGGGTTGGAAGAGATTGAAATTTGCTGAAGTGGATTTAGCCAAGTGGCTGTTTATGGATGACCTTTATCTTCTTGGGGGTAGTGGCAGGAGGAGTTACAGAATCCTGGCAGAACATCTGATCACATCTCATTACAATTAGAATCATCAACTGTGGGCTTTGTGAGTTCTTTCACCCAAGACTGTGATGAGCCAGGAATCCAAAGACCTGGGTTTGAGCTGAACCTCTAAATGTATGTATATATATAGTTTTACGTACCACAGTGGACATTTTTCCCCCTTCTCTTCTGTCTTCCCTATGAGACTTTCAAATCCTCAAAGGCACACTGCATCTGTCATTTACACAGCATTACTTTTCATTTTTCTCTGTTTCTACACTGCGTTTGGTAGTGATATGAGTGCTTGCTGACCCGATAGAGTTGGGACCACAGCCCGCCTTGAATGAACTGGAACTCCATTCGAAGGTGTTTTCAGCTGGAAATACTCTGTTTCAGAGCTATTGCTGCAGTTAACATTCATATAGAAACCTATTTCGGCATATAGGTGGCAACACCAAGGCCCTTGGCTTTTTGACTTTTTGTTTCTTTACTATTTCTACATGAACTAAGACGTTCAAGAGGTAGAGGATTTCCCTTTAAAAGTTTCTGGTGCGGAGATACAGAACTGACTGACATCCTGGAGCCTGCTGCCCGCAGCTCCCTAAATCCATTTCTCCTTTCGTGTTTCTCCTTTTGTATGAGGCCTCTTGTCCACTCTGGGTAAAACTATAACTTGTTCCCATACCTTATACCAGAAATTTTCAAGTGGTGTGCCACAAGAATTTTTAAAACATGTAGTACCTGACTATTTAATCAGAGACACTGGCCTCTTTTCCCTTAGATTGTCCAAAACAAAAAACAAAACAAACAAACAAAAAAACAACAGCAGCCAACATAACAATAGCCATCTGGTGTGAATGAATGAAAAGTATACCTTTTTTTTTGTTAGATCAGCAAAAATATAGGTTTTGGTATGCTTCAGAATTTTAATAATTAGTTATGTATTCCATGAGATGAAAAGGGTAGAAAATTGCTGCCTTATTCTAAACCCCCTTACTTTAGTTTTTTGTTTCTTCAGTTTTTTGTTTGTCATAGAAACAATCACTTTCTGACATACTGTATCATTTACCACTTATTTCGTTCATTTTCTGCCTCCCACTGCTAGAACGCAGACTCCACAAGGATTCCTAGTTTTATTCACATCATCTCCTACCTGCCTAGCATGGCGCTTGGTGCACAGTGAGTCCCTGATACATAGTCGCTGAGTGAGCGAGCTGGCCTCCCAGTGCAAGGAGAGAGGATGCAGTGTAGCCCTGAAGAGCTTGGGCTTTGCAGTCAAGTGATCCTAGATTTGAACCCCACCTTTGCCACTTATCGGCTGTTTGTCTTCAGAAAGCCATCTGACCTCTTGCAGCCTTTGTTCCTCATCTGCAAAGTAAGGGCAACAGCACTAACCTTGAAAGTGTGTTGTAAAGATGGAAAGAGAAAAAAAAAGAGGTAGTGGAGCACGGTGGTCAAGAAGAGGCAGGGCTTTGCATTCCAGTAGGTCTGGGGTCTGGACCTTAGCTTCCAGGTCTGCTCTCCCATCACCTCGTGCAATTTTTATAAACTTTCTAAGCTCACTTTCTTCACCTGTGAAAGGGATACGCTACTGTGGCCTGCCTCCTGGGACAGTGGTCAGGATTAAAGGAGATAATCTATGTGAAGTGCTTAGCAGATGACCAGCTCATAGTAAGGGATCCATTAAGCTACGCTATTTTGAGGAGATAAAAATTAGCCTCATTGCTCACACATAGTAACTGCTCAATAAATGGTGGTTTGAGATAAGAACAACATTGTTAGAACTGTGGGAACTTGGAGATTTATGATGCCACTTTTCTTTGCATTTTCCCTTCTCTAGGGGTAATAAAACAAATGCCTGTTATTTTTATGAGATATTTGTTTTAACTTGAAAATAGAACAGCAAACAATTATGTGCCATAAAATTCTTTGACCTGTAATCAGCCAGTTCTGTAATAATGTCAGGGGTTATATTTAAGTGTTTGGGTTCAGTTGCCACAGGGACTCTGTTCTATCAGGTAGTCATTGGGGGACTTTATATGTCTTGGGTGTTTAGCCAGCTCTTTGAGAGCTGAGGGAGTTGGTTCTAGTGGCCATGGTTTGGGGTTTTTGTGATGTCTCAAGAGGTCCGTTGGCTTCCACTTTTTTCCGCGAGATATGCCTTTTCCCAGCTCTGCTCTTCGTAATTTCTGTGTGAGGCCCAGCCAGACACTTCACCTCCGCCAGACCCTCCAGCGGGGTGGCCCATCTTGCTGTGTGACCCTGATCCAATTATTCAGCCTCACTGTACCATTATTCTTCACCTTTGTAAATAAACAGAATGGTCCTGTTGCAGGGTTTTGTGAGGATTGAATGAGATGTCACATGTAAAGGTATTTAAAAGTACTCAATAATGTTTATTATCATGCTTCTTTATTAAAAAATTACAGTAGTCTACTACTGCATAGTTTAGGTTTATGAATGCTTTCCATATTTTGAAGGTTCTGGAGTTCAACTTCTGCCCATAGTGTCCTGTGGAATTCTGCAAGCACCTGGTGAAGAATAACTTGGCATGAAAAGAGCCACAGGTGTCCAGTGTGTCTTTCTAGAAGCAGCCAAATGCAGTTGCCTCTCAATTATTTTGTGATACCATGGGGATGGTAGTTAGGAACTAGGTTGTTGCGAAAGTGCTCAAGGCAATGTGGGGAGGACCCTGAGGTTGGAGCAGCTCTTGGGGAAGGGGCTGCCAGCCAAAGTCAGGAGGTCTCTCGAGGTGGTTTCTGGTGACTGGCGATCTGGCCTGGGCCCCACTTTGACCCAGAGCTTATCGCACTTGGATGACCTTAGCCCTGTTCTTGGTTCCAAATCTCATGGGAGAGACCAAGCGGTAAAAGCAGAATGCCAGCATTTTAATGTTGCGATGAAAAAGAAAGCTGTTCTTGGCACCAGATAGGCACAGCTGTCTGACCAGCACATTTCCCCTTCAAGACAAATTAAATGGTAACTCAGGTTATTGGCAGGTTGCTTGGTGAGTAGGGAGTGGATAAACAAGGGGGCAAGGCGAGTCAGATGTCGGTGGGATCAGGCCCGGTGAGCCCGCTGCCCTTACGTCCACAGTCCAGATCCGCTGTCGGGAGATGTGTGCTCACGCGAGTTACACCGGGCTCCCTGGCAGCCGTGGTTGGGCTTGGAATCAGCATCGCCATTGTATGCCTCTGATTGTCTGTTATAATAACTTTTTGGCTAACAGACTTCTTCTTCACATCTTCTGATATATTTCTTTTTAAGATTTTATCCATTTATTTTGAAAAAAGAGGAAGGAAGGGAAAAAGAGAGAAAGAGAAGCATCAATGCGAGAGAGAAACATCAATTGGTTGCCTCTCATGCACGCCCCAACCGGGAACCCAACCTGCAACCCAGGCATGTGCCCTAGCCAGGAATCGAACCGGTGACCTTTCACTTTTCCAGATGATGCCCAACCAACTGAGCCACACCAGCCAGGGCCTGATGTATTTCTTTTTTTTTAATTTAAATTTTATTTTTCATCAAAGTAAAACATGTATTTTGTTTTCAAACCCAGTAATCATGTATCGTTAAGCTGAGAAAAAGCATTTCCCTGTCCCAGGTCTCCTCCCCTTTGATTCTTACTCTCTGGGAGCAGCCACTTTCAAATCGCTGAGTTGCTGGTTCTGCTAGTTCCTTCCATATTTCCGAGTAAGTGCTTGAATTGCTCTTTCTCAGTTTTTAAATGGAAGATGATGTCTTCACCTTCTTTCCAGCGTGGTCATAGCTTGATATTTAGTTAAAACCATAGTTAGCATTTACATTATTAGGATAATTCATGTGTTCATGGTGACCTTCTACATACAGCATGATTTTTGTCTTCCTCCATCTGTCCCTTTCTCTCTCCCTCCCTTTCTTGTTTGTGTTTTTTTTCCTTTGTGTGATAAGTAGGTTTTGAGTGAAAGCTGGGGTTTTTTTGTGTTTTTTAAATATATTTTATTGATTATGCTATTACAGTTGTCCCATTTCTCCCCCATCATTCCCCTCCTCCCTGCACACCCCTCCCACCCACATTCCCCCCCCCTTTAGTTCATGTCCATGTGTCTTAAGTTCTTTAGCTTCTACATTTCCCGCACTATTCTTGCCCTCCCCCTGTCCATTTTCTACCCACTGTCTATGTCTATGGCTACTTATTCTCTGTACCTTTTCCCCTCTCTCCTCCTCCCAATCTCCTGTTGCTAACCCTCCATGTGATCTCCATTTCTGTGGTTCTGTTCCTGTTCTAGCTGTTTGCTTTTGTTTTAGGTGTGGTTGTTAATAGCTGTGAGTTTGCTGTCTTTTTACTGTCATATTTTTTATCTCCTTTTTCTTAGATAAGTCCCTTGAACATTTCATATAATAAGGGCTTGGTGATGATGAACTCCTTGAACTTGACCTTATCTGAGAAGCACTTTATCTGCTCTTCCATTCTAAATGAGAGCTTTGCTAGATAGAGCAATCTTGGATGTAGGTCCTTGCCTTTCAAGACTTCAAATACTTCTTTCCAGCCCCTTCTTGCCTGTAAGGTCTCTTTTGAGCTGACAATCTGATAGGAACTCCTTTGTAGGTGACTGTCCCCTTATCCCTTGCTGCTTCTAGAATTCTCTCCCTCATTTGAATCTTGGCTAATGTAATTATGATGTGCATTGGTGTGTTCCTCCTTGGGTCCAACTTCTTTGGGTCTCTCTGAGCTTCCTGGACTTCCTGGAAGTCTATTTCCTTAGCCAGATTGGGTAGTTCTCCTTGATTATTTGTTCAAATAAGTTTTCCACTTGTTGCTCTTCTTCTTCCCCTTCTGGTACCCCTATAATTCAGATGTTGGGATGTTTAAAGATGTCCTGGAGATTCCTAAGCCTCTCCTCATTTTTTTTGAATTCTTGTTTCTTCCTTGTTTTGTGTTTGGTTGTTTGTTTCTTCCTTCTGGTCCACTCCATTGATCTGAGTCCCAGTTTTCCTCCCATCTCTATTGGTCCCTCATGCATTTTCCTTCATTTCACGTATTGTAGCCTGCATTTTTTTCATCTAGTTTGTGAGCAAAACCCACCAATTCTGTGAGCATCCTGATCACCAGGGCTTTGAACTGTGCATCTGATAAGTTGGCTATCTCTTGGTCGCTTAGAGGAATTGGCTCTGGGGCTTTGATTTGTTCTCCAGTTTGAGCCATTTTTGGTTTTGTTTTTTGTTTTTTGGGGGTTTTGTTTGTTTGTTCGTTTGTTTGTTTGTTTTGGTCTGGTTGCAGCTGTTATGTAGTAAGGGGTCGTGCCTTAGGTGTTCTCCAGTGCAGGGCAGCCCAGTTGCTGAGCTGTGATGCTGTATGTGGGGGCGGGGTCCGAGAGGGAACAATGGCATTTGCTCCGCTCTCTCTTGGATTCCAGTCCCTTCAGCCACTTTCCCTTCGCCTGGATTATCTGTGCTTGAATGTGGGACTACCTGGTCAGCCAGCCGCCTTGCACGGCCTCACTGGGTCTGCACAGTTGCCACCCTGTGCCTGGGGTCCACTAGCCACCACCTGTGCAACTGGGGTCTGCTAGCTCCTGCCTGAATGCCTGGGAGCTGCCAGCTGCTGCTGTCTGCGTGCCTGGGTCTGCACCTCCACTTTTTCCTGCTGCAACTCTGCCCCTCTTACCAGTCTGGATGAATGGTTGTTGGACTTCCATACAGTTCAATTTTCTATCATTTCCGGTTGTTTTCTTGTTTCTAAATCTTTGTTGTCCTTAACTTTGGTTGTGAGAGGAGGCACAGTGTGTCCACCTACGCTCCATTTTGGCCAGAAGTCCTCTTGTTTGTGTTTTTAAATTTCTCTCTAAAACATATTTTTCTCCACCCATCCTCCATCTTTAAATTGATAAGGGCATTTGAAATCATAACTGCCATGCCTTTACCACACCTAGCAAAATTAACAACAATTCATTACTATCTTCTAATACCCAGCCCATATACACATTTCCCTGAATGGCTCAAAGATGTCCTTTTATAGTTGCCTAGTTTAAATAAGGATCTAAATAAGGGAAATAGATTGTATTTGGTTGTTACATTTTCTAAATTTCTTTTATTCTGTAACTATCTCCCCTCCCGTTTATCTGTGACATTGAATTGTTGGAGAGATTGCATGCAGAATACCACATTCTAGATTTGACTAATAGCTTCCTCCAGATGTTTAACTTATTCTTCTTTATCCCATGAATTAGTGGTTATTAGATTTATTTTAGACAAAACATTTCTATAGGTGATGCTGTGTACTTCCTGTTTTATCATGCTGTGATGCAGCCATATCTGGGTAATCTCCTTTAATGGTATTAATTTGATCAGTGGGTTAGGAAGATGGTAGCTGGATCATTCCATTGCCAAAGCTCCCTATCAGTTTCCCCCCGTGATGTCCCTAACCTATATCTGTCGTTCTGCAGGGCACATGGTCTGTCCTTTTGTTTGTGATTCTGCTCTAAGCCAATCAGTGCTGATTACCTAGTTCAGTTCGAGAGGCCATCTTATTTTCCTTATTCCTAAGTCTTGGTTGGGGTCAGGGGACTTCTCTCTGACCTTCTCCCCCCATGTACTACCAAATAACAGACTGAATTTAAATGAAAGTAATATAGGCTATATTGATTAACATTTTTATTTAAACATCTCGTTGAGCTTTGCTGTTGGTTTTGAAGGCATAAATAGAAACATGGAAAACTTTCTTGTCAGTCATGTTGAAAATTTACCGGCTGGAAAAAAAATGTGGGTTTTTTTTGTTTTGTTTTGTTTTAAGTAGTGGAACAAATCCGAGGACTCTGCTTTGCCTTACAATGCCTCCTTGCTCCAGCACAGGAAGACGCTGCAGCCCGACGGGGTCTTCCTGTGCGGGAACTGGAGGGAAGCTACCAGAATGGACACTGATGACGCACAGTCATTTGAGGACTTTCTGGTTGTTTTGTTTTAGTTTTTACTCCCCAGCTTTGCTAAGAAGTCTTTCATAAAGATTTTTTCCTAAACCCTGTTGCATATGAATTAGGGCTTTTCCTGTCCTCTGTAATGGGGCCTGGTACCTTTTGATGTGTTTTAGCAGAATTTAGCTTCTAAATACAGTTTGAAACTTAGCTCTGCAGTTTGAACATCTAGACACACTCTCTCTCTCTCTCTCACACACACACACACACACACACACACACACACACACACACACCCTGACTTTCTCAACTGACTCTTTAGGACCCACCTGCAGCAGCAGGACAGGACTAAGGAGATGAGTTGCACCTCCTTCCGACCAGGGTGGGATGTGCAGGCACGAGAAGCTACATGAAGGGGAGACTCCTCTCCAGTGTCTCTCAGTTTGTGGGGTGGGGTGCATTTCCATTCTTATCAGAGTCCTCTTTTTAGAGGCAGCTGAGTTCCTGGTGTAAATGTCTGTGTGTTATCTTAGAAAGATAAAGATTGGTTACCTTTTTGGTGACTTCCATTATTCTAAAGTTTAAAGTCCTCTGAAATACTCTGCAGACCCAAATTACTATAATATTGGGGTCTCTTCTGCCATCTCAAATGACCTTCCACATAACTCTCAGTGACCACATTGCACCCTTCTTCTGGGCCCGGACCCCCGGGGCGAGGCCATCTCGCCATTTCCTAGACCCCCGCTCTCTCTGCACCCTGAGGACAGGGCTGCTCACTCCCTCTCATCACAGCTCGTTCGCACACTCCTGTTGCTTCTCCTTTCCAATGTGAGAATATCAGTCTTCACTTCATTTTGACCATAAGTAGCATTTAATAAATACTCTATCATCTTAAATCTTAATAATTAAATTACTTGGGTAACTTTGTTTTGTCAGATATCCCGCTTGTATTTCAACTATGCTTCAGATATCCGTAGGGGAATCTGTCAGTCAGAGGTGCCAGATTTTCTGTTTCAGAAGAAGGAGGAAAAAGATGTGAAGCATGTTTAACGTGGGTTTTGGAGTCAGAGGACCATATTCAAGACTCACCTCTTGCACTTCAGAGTCACTGCTTTAGAAATTGGTATTTCACTAGGGCTGCTTTCCAGTAACATGAAGATCGGTAGCAGAAGTCACCTAAGACTTATCCAAGGTTTAGTTCATTAGAAGGACGGAAGGGGATAAAGGCGGTGTAGATTTATGAGCAGTGGTGGATGGTACAGAGATGGAGTCAGATTCTCGAAGCCTTTCCGCGTGGTGCTGGCCAGGGAAAGAAGGTCTTCTAGGGGTTCCACTGTAACTGTGCTGGGGAGGGTGAGTGTGCAAAGCCCATGGGACACTCAGGGCAGAGAGGAAATGGTGGGGGTTGGGGAGGGGAGCCTAAAATGTACACTCTACATTTTAAACTCCTTGCAGTCTTGCCCTGAGTCTACCTAGTCCCAGCTATGGCTTTCTCTCACTTCTTGCTTCTGTGATTCTCTGTTGGGTACTCCTTGATGGACGGGGACACTTCCAATAAACCATAACCAGCACTGACAGGGCACCTCCCAGCAAGTGGAGAGCCACCCTCAGAGACAGCACAGAGGCCATCACACCAATGAGGGACACCTCTGCAGAGCAGAGAAGTGAATCTAAGATCCCGTTGCCATGGGCATCACCATTTCACCAGCAGCTTGTCCTTGTTTCAAAGAAGTTGCCAACCAGCTTTCTCATGGTGGTTACTCCTTCACCATCGGTCTGCATCTCTCCGAGGAGCACATGCCCCTTCAGGATCAAGAAGCAGAATAAAGGGCATGAGACCTGGAGTCAGTAGACTCAGGTTTGGGTCCCCTTTACATGCGGTGAGTCGTAGGCTAGTTACGTTCCTCTCTGGTGTGGAAAGAGATGTCATATCTGCATTATTGTTACATGCTAAGAAGGTTCAGATGAGATTTTGTGTGTGTAGTATATATAAATCGTATATAATACGTATCACCTTCATTATTCGAAAGTAACATGAAGAGTCGTCCCCCATACCCAGCTGGTTCAAAGGCCGCATCCTTCATGGGTGAGAACCAGAGCCACGCTGCGGTCTAAAGGCTCTTCGGCTCCCCAGAGTCAGCGGTTCCCGACACTCCAGCACCTCCTCTCCTCCCCTGTGAGGCGAGCAAGAAAATACTAGCTGTCTAGAGAAGAAACTTATATACAGGGGAAGGTGTGTTCAGTAGGCCAAGGACTGCTGATTATGCTATTTCCAATATTACCCACTTCATTTTGTCCAGAAAGATTTAGAATACCGCAGCAGTTTTCCGGTGTCATGCTTGAACATGGCGTATCTGGTTGAAAGAAGCAAATTTGGAGTCCCACAGCTATTGCTGCTCGATGCAAGCTGGGCGCGTCACTGACTGCATGTACCCTTGAAGGAGAAGCGCAGCGCCACCTCTCGTAAAGGGTTCCCATGAGGTTTAAAGAAGGTTGTGTGAATAAGCCATCAGGGTTTGGCATCCAGTGGGTACTCAGTGTGTGTTAGTTTTCTTCCTCGAGACTATGTACTGCTCTTCAATTTTACCCTCATCAAATAGCATTGACTAAAAGTTCCAAATAAGGCCTAGTACTCGATGCTTTTACTAGAACAGGGTGCTAAGGGAAGGTCAGACTGGGGTAAAGGGCGGAGGGAGCCAGTTATGTTTGTTTATTTTATAATAAACAATAGTGGTATCTCATCTCCTTCCTCTGGTCCTGAGCCTGCTGAGTCACTGTTCCAGCCCCTTGGCCCCATGATCTCTGGCTGTGTCTATGGAATACAGCAAAACCCACAAGAAACCGGCACTAATAAGTGGCAGAGCATTTTGAGGGATTTTTGTCTGCATTCCTGTGCTTGCTCTCCTGGCAAGATAGGAAACCTTTAATAAGACTTTTCCTAAATGATGCTGCATGGGCAGTGCGGATTTTTTCTCTGTTCTCCTAACAAATGGCCATTTTGTGAGGTTTCTTTTCATTTTTTTTCCTTCTTCTTTCCTGCTTCTCAGTACATTCCACAAAGAGCTTATTCCTCTGCTGGTTACTGATTGATAGTTCTACTCTGCGTGCCCTTTAATTTTGCAATAAACCAACAAGGAGTCGAGACCACAAGCTTAAAGAGAATTGACTTATTTATTCGCCTGGATTCACTGGAGCGACAGGCAGAGTTAGTCATGTCCGTGTGGCCCTGGCAAGGGCAGGAGGAGTCCCGCGAAGGAATGCTGTGTTGGAAATAAGCAGGCAGAAAAGAGCTTGCCTGTCCTCCCATTCCGAAGCAGCTGGGCATCCATTCCCCCTCGAGGTCCCTTTCCGGGCCAGAATGGAAGCAGGAAGTCTCCCACAAGACTTGCCCACAGCTCCAGGATTCGGAATTCAGTGGGATTTTGAGATGCGTGGAAATGGATATCCACCACCCATAGGTCCTGTTCCCCTTTTTTCTAAGGGATCCTGATGTACTGTAAAGGGCTGTGGGAACCTGCCCAGGTTTTTTCAGGCCTCGCCTCTTGGCTGGATGACTTCAAAGACCAAGAACAAACCCCCGACCTGGCCAACTCCGACCCAGCTGGGTTTTCTCCACCAGGCCAGGGGCTCCATCAGGATGGGAGAGGCACTAATACATTCCATGAACTTATGATCAGATATACTAAGAATCAATTAATGTTTTCTTTATTTAGTAGCACCACTGGATGGAGTGACCAGTCTGAAAAGAAAACAAACACCATTTCAAGTAGGAAAACAAGAACTAACTTCTTGAGTGGGTCAAGTGGGGGTAGTGCTAAGTCAACCAAAGCTAGGCCTTGTTTGGAAACGTAAACTGAAGTAGTACTCCATATCCAGGGCTGCCCCCCTTTGAGTGGACCTGAAGCTGGGAAGACAGATACCCTCACAGAATCTGCCCCAGCTCTGACTCCTACCCCAGATCCCAGTGTCGGTTGTGGCTTTACCACATTTAACCAGCTAACTGCCTGTTCTTACTCGGCTCTGATGTGGCAACCTTTCTTCTGAAACTCTTGTCATCACACGTTAGCAGAAGTGAAAATATTAGCAGGGTGGTTCGTGGCGAAGACAGAAATAGACCCCAGGAGCTGGCGTCCTTTCTCTTGCCAGACCTGCCGGAGCATGGTTCCTTCCGGTCTGCAGGCAGCGTTCCCACCTCTGCCGAGCAGCGTTCTGGCAGTCTGCTGGCTTCTCCTTGCTGCCGAAGATTTGTCTTCTCCTTAAACATTCTGTTTCATCTTCCCTTGCATGTGACTTTGCGCTAAACAACATGAGACTTTGTCAGGCTGAGATCAGCAAATTCTCTGCTCTGAAGAAATTAATCAACAGACAACCATGAGCCTGTGAGTGTTCGTGTGGAGAAACTTCTACGTGGTAAATCCAGCGAAGGCCAAAGAGCCAGACAGGCTTGCTTTGATTCTGACCCTCCCACATGCTATCTATGGGGTCTTGAAAAATTGCTCTACTTCTCCGAACTTTACTTTCCTCATCTTCAAAACTAGGATGATAATGTTTACGTCACTGAGGTGTGAGGATGAAATGAGCTAATGTATGTTGCCACAGGGTCTGATACATGGGAAGTGCTTAATAAATGTTAACGTCCTCCCTTCTCCTTTCTCTTCTTTAGAATAGGGGCAGAGATCTGGAAGTGAACAAAAGTCTCAAAATATTTACACTGGAGGTAGAGAGACAAAAATAACATACATGACACAAGGAGAAGAAAGTTCTCACACCAAGTTACTTGGCATTGATCCTAAAGTGGGAGCACGAAGAACGGAGAAGTCAGTTGGGCCTTGCACAGTTAGGAACGATTTCATGGAAGCGGCGGTGTTTGAACTGGCCCCAGAAAAATTGCAAAGTTAAAGGAGAGTAAAGGAGGGCATTTCAGGCTGGGACACGTGGGCTGGGGGAAGAGCCCCTGTGAACCATGAGAAAGATAAGGGTAGAATGACAGGGCCCCAAGCCTCAGCTTTCCCACTGGAAAAACTGAAGTGAAGATGATGATAAGTAAAGTGCTCGTATTTGTTAGGCACCTGCCAGGTAGGTATTAGGCACTGTCCTATGTGCTCAGTAGGCCCGCTCTTTCGTCCTCATCATAGGCGCGATTGTTATGCTAATTATACAGTTAAAGAAGGAATCTACCTGACATTATTCAGCTAGCAGGTGGTGGAGCTGAGATGGAAACCCAGGAGGTCTGACTCCAGAGCCCACCCTCCTAACACACTTCCCAGCTGCCCTCCCGAGGTAGCAAGGGTCAGCTAAGATCATTCTGTGAACATACTCTGAAAATTACAAAGCACTATGCCTACATAAAATGGTGTCACTCATCATTCTTTCCAATGACATCCGACGAGATGTGAACAAGATAGCCAGCTGAAAATGAGGGAGGAAAATTACCGGATAGCGCCCCCATGCACTGAACGTTGGGCAGGTTTAGCTGCACCTGCGCCTCACCATCTCCTCCAGCAGCTCAGACCTGACACAACCTCCCAGGTCCTCTTGGGGCCGTGCTGCAGGTGGCTGTTCCCAAGCCACCAGAGTGGGCATTGGAGACTTAAAAACCTGTTTGTCTTCCGGCATTAGGGCTTGTGCCTTGACTGTGACTGTCCTTGGCTAGGACATCTGTTTTATGGGCCTGTGGCATGTGATTGGGACTTGTTAGTGACCATGACAGAATATCTCCACTCCAAGGGCATTGCTGTGGAAGGAAGCCTGCCCCTACTCACCATGTAAATATTTAGTCATTTTAATGTATTTGTTCTGGGCCTATTCTTGTGTCTCTCCTATGTTGACTCTGTTTAATAGTGGGTTATAATTGGACACAGACAGCATTGCTTCCACTCCCAATCCCCACCCCCACTTTAAAAAAATAACACCTTACACAATATCGCTTCCTTGAGGATATCAAATAAATAGTTTTTATTCAAAAGCATATCTGATGAGGCTGCTGCCTTGGAAATTTGTTCCTAGGCAGACCTTTGACCTCCTTTTGAACAGACAGCGAGTGACCTTTGCTCCTATTTCATGCCACAGATTCACTCTGGGGATAGAATCGGATGCACACATCCAGTTCCAGAGTTTGGAGAGCTATGGCGGTTAGGATGCCGTTTGCCTTGGTGGCAGAGAGACACAAGGAGACAGACCAGTGCCGGCGCATCCTCCTTCGGTGGGGTGAGACCAGCGGCCTTTCTGGGCTTCCGCTTCTCCCTCCTACAAGCCACTGTCTGTGTGGCTGGAGCTGGAGAACAACAAAGTCGGTGTTTTATCAGGCTGGACTCCCCCAAGAGCAGTATTTTCAGACCCAGCCCCCCAAAGGGAGCAAGTGACTCAACAGAACTGTTTTCTTGGTTTCAGATGAGTCTAAGGAGGGGAAATCAGTTAATAGCAGCCTTCTGTGATGGGCTGATCATACAGCTGTGTCTTTCTAATCCTCCTTTCAAATCAAAGGGAGGGGAATCCCCAGAGCCCAGGAGGGCACATGAATAGAAAGCACCATTAAGTAACAAAAACACCTAAAAAGGTCAGCAGAAACTCAGGGGGCTGTTGGAAATTCACCTCTGCCTGTCTGCGAGGCTCAGTGGGCAGTAAGGGAGTGGGCGAAGACGACCAAAAGAACTTCACGCAAAAGCCGACGAGGCCACAGGAAATGTACAGTGCAGTGAAGGCTGGTAGGAAGGTTTCTTCCATGTCCGTGAACCTCAGAGTCATCATCCGACAGCTGGCCTTGTTCTTTTCCAAACCCCGACTGGCCAGAGACCTTTTGGGCCCCATGCTTGCACACAGTTGCTGAACGCACCCTTTGAAGCTGCTGTGAATGCACCGTCGCAGTTCACCAGTGGTGCGTGCCGTTTCCTGCAGTGGGCCCGAGAGCACCGACAGGATGCTGCCGAGGTTGGGCTGGAGGTGGAAAGAGCACAGCAGCCTGCTGTTTGTGGCCTTGTTACAACTGTTGCTCCATCGGAGACCCGGAACCACCACATGTTAACCTCAGCCCCATCGGGGTCAGTGGAACAGCGTGCTGACACGGGAACCGGAGCTCTTCACGCCCACATCCACGGCACAAGAGTTGCTTGCCCAAGGTTTCCACTGCACCTCCTTGCACGTGCACCCCAGGAAAAGTAGGTCAAGGGGAAAGCCGCCCTACTGTGCCACACAGTTTTTTCTTATGTTTATTTTGGCCAAATGGCAGACACAGTCCTACCTGAGTATTTCCCCCAAACTCAGTGGTCTGGGCAATGGCTAAAATGAGATGGCAGAGGTATTATTATCAATCCCTTTGTGACTGAGTATGTTTGTGTTTGTGCAAAGCAGTGGAGATTCTTTTCCTCCATCTATGTTGCCTCACAGTGGGTCAATGTCTTCTTTAGGTACTTGTACAAGGCAGGGTGTCTCTATAGCTGTGCGTGTGAAATTCACAGTGAAATCTACAAAAGAGATTTTTCCCCCTCCAATCCACAAAGAGGTGTGAATTTTATGAAAATTTCTTCCCTCATTCTTTTTTTTCCTTCCTCTCTTCCTCAGCCAGTGCCAATTAGTTCTGAGTAGGGTGGATTTCTTAAGGTTGCAGACGAGAATCAATGATAACAGAAGCATTTAACACCAATTGAAATGTGTAACATTTTTCATAGCAGCCTGCTACATTTAGGGTCATGACACATTCATTTTCTTTTTTTTTAATCCTTACCCAAGGGTATGTTTATAGATTTAGAGAGAGGGGAAAGGAGAGAGAGAGAGGCAGAGAGAAACAGTGATGCGAAAAGCATTGATCAGTTGTCTTCTGTATGTGCCCTGACCAGGGATCGAACCTGCAACTTTTTGGTGTAGGGATGATGCTCTCTAACTAACTGAGCCACCTGGCCAGGGTACATTTCATTTTCTTTATATTTTCTGTGGACCTAACACTTTCAGGTATAGAGAGGTTGGGAGCGTTTCCCAGAATCAGACAGCAGGTTAGTGACAGAGCCAGAAATAAAAGGCAGCTGCCTGATTCCCACAACAGTGCCTTCTTCACGCCAAACTGAAGTGCGATCCTTTTACCACAAATATTTCAGAAGGAAAATCCCCCATAGCCTTTCAGATTTTCCCAGAAAACGACTGTCATGCAGACCTTCGAGATGGAAAGCGCAGGCTGCAATATTAAAACTTTATCAGCTCTTTATTCTCAAACTGTCAGTTGATATTCTCTGGGCTATAGCTAACGAAATATTATTTTTTTCCATAATGGAATGATTTATACCATTTTAGAGCTTGGCAAAACTAAGCCAGTGAATAGTAAAACCAGACTTCTGATGCTCAAACTCCAAAATATTTGGTCTGACTTCCCCTCACAACAAATACTGGATATCACTTTTCAAAGCTGGGAGCGACGGGAAGGGAGGAGGAGGCGGAGTTGTCAGGCGAGTTGCTAGGATGACTTTCTAGACCCACTTTTGGGGGGGGCGCGCCCCTGTTCCCACGCTGCATTCAGCGCCCCCTCCCTCTCTTGTCCTTTTCCCTCTGCCTCTCACCCTTCCCTTACCGCCCCCCCTCACCGCCCCCAGCTCCTATCACAGCAGATGGGTTGGGGCAGACTGTCGTGGGTAGAAGGCAAGAGGAGAGTGCGGTGAAAAGCACTCCAGGGCCTTGCTCTCAGGCTTTGGCAATGAAAGGACTCAATGAACCCTAACAGCTTCTCACAGGAAAATTCCGGCCTCTGTCTCCTTACAAGCAAGGCATTCGGCAATCCTTAACAGAACAGGGTTAAAACTCAGAATTTCCGACTTATTCAAGGCCTCTGCCTGGATAGAGGGCTTAGGTCCCTGTCATGTCTGTCAAGCAGGATCATTTTAGATACCCAAAGTAACATTGATCAAAGGTGTGCTTTAAGCAGATAGACTGTTTTTATTATTACTATTATTATTATTTAAGATTCTATATATTTATTTTTAGACAGGGGAAGAGAGGGAGAAGGAGAGGGAGAGAAACATCAATGTGTAGTTGCCTCTCGCACGTCCCCTACTGGGGACCTGGCCCGCAACCCACGCACATGCCCTGACTAGGAATCCAACTGGTGACCCTTTGGTTCGCAGGTTGATATGCAATCCACTGAGCCACACCAGCCAGGGCAGATAGAACGTTTTTAACACAAAAAGATAAAAAATTAACGATGCCTTCAAAGCCAATGAAAAGCTGAGCCCTGTCAGTTGCAGAGTGCCAGGGTTAGTGGTAGGGAGGCGGTTCGTGAGCAGTCAGCCACCCCCACAGTCTCTCTGTCCTTCAGGGCAGGGTTCCCCAAACCCGGGGCCTCGCACTGGTACAAGTTGGTGGCCTGTCAGGAACCAGGCCACACAGCAGATGAGCTTGAATGTAATGCACTTGAATCATCTCGAAACCATCCTCCCTACCCCCACCCCCCACATACCCCTGTCCCTGGAAAAATTGTCTTCCACGAAACTGGTCCATGGTGCCAAAAAGGCTGGGGACCGCTGCTTTGAGGGATGGCCAGGTTAGGCAGCGGGCCGCCTGTTTACTTGGTAGCTGTGAGCATCAGGACAATCAGTGCATCTGGCCTTAGCACCCAGTTAAAGTGATTCTGAAACTTCCCTGATTCTCTGTGTTAGAGTGCAGCAGATTTCTGGCAGGGAGTGGGCGGGAGGAGGAAGCGGGTGTTTTTATGAGCAGGGAAATGTCTCTGAGATGACTGAGGTTGCCTCATGATTCCTCTAGCCTAGCCTACACCTTAACCTTGGTTGCACACAGACAGGAGTTCTGCGAAGAGTTTTAGTTTCCAAGCCTCCTCTGGGCCTTGAAAATGACAAGCCACATGCTTCCGAGGGCACGGAAAACTACCAAAAAGAGTGGCAGAATTCATGTGAGATGCTGGACACTGTCTCAGAAGCTGATGCTGTTTACCTCTTTGACTTGTGGTTATTGATTAGCGTCAGAATCCAGAAGGACCCTTGTCACAAGATTAGGCCTGTTGCAGTGCAGCATCTTGATAATCTTTTAGTGTATTCCTGGATGTTAGATCCCTTTGCTCATTACTTTTATAGATCAGGTTCTCTAGACTAGGTCTACAGGACCCGGGAGGTCACCTGACCATGGGTCTAGGCTAAAGGTTCTCCTTTCTCCTCTGCCCAGTGCTGCCTTAGAAGGGCGAGTGGACAGGGTGGCCTGCACCTCCCTCTTCTTGTCTGTTACTAACTGTTGTCTCAGGTGATTCTAGTTCACCGTATGGAAGGTGCAGATTATAAAATTTGCCTCTCACCTGTCCCCACAGAAAGCTGAATGAGGACATGTTCTTAGGTCCTTAAGAATTATTACTTGTAAATATTGAGTTGTTTTGCCAACCCTAAATATCTGTTCTGCCAAGCAAAGAAGGCCAGATATCCTGTTCCAATCTGTTCTGTCCCTGGCTGACCACAAACTCCCTCTTCTCCGTTACCTTCCAAAAGTCAGATAAAAGGAGCTTCTTCCATCGAAGGCTGTGCCTTCAGGCCTGGCAGTTCCCCACTCTGATTTCTCCAGGGCTGTCCCATCTTCTCGTCTGTCCCACCATTTTCCAGTACTTGCCGTGGGTTGAATATACTACGTAGCTATTCATGGAGGAGGCCCTAGCAAAGATACTCCCAAATACTTCAGTGTAGACACGTACTGTGGCCCCGTAAGGCAGAATGTATTCTGGACCAGGAGCAGCAGATGTGAGCAGGTTGTGGATATAGCCTAGCTGTAGTCTGGGCATGGCACAGTTGAGGGAAGGTGTCTCCACTACAGCTAGATGGTCCGCATTAACACAGAGACGAGCACAGAGTCAGGCTCAACTGGTCAGTGGACTCTAGCTCATCAGGCCTCTGCCCCTCAGGGCTGATGGTTCCACTGAGCAGCTTACTTGGCTCCTTCCCCCTTTTCTCGAGATAATTTGCTCTCTTAAGCTATATTTTCGATACTTAGCAGAAATGAGTCTTATATTTTTGTCTGCTTACGTGTTGATTTTTCAACCCTAGGATCCTCTGTCTTCTGACCAGAGCGGCATTCATTCCCACCCATCCATCTGCCTCACTAGGTCATTTGGTCTTTAACTGGTTCCTGTCTCTTCATCTCTTTTCTCTAGCTTATAATATGTATGTTGGTTAGTTATGAATCTGTACCCTGAGGTTTCTTCTTCTTTAGAGAATGTCATTGTTCCTATAAAGTGAATACAGATGTTAAGCTACTGTACGCAGCAGAGTAGAGTAGGATTCATTTAGAAAAGCTAGGAAATGCAAGGGAAAACTTGGACCTAGGTGCATGGTGTTTGGAAGGTGGAAATCCTCCCCACCCCCATTTTGCCTTGGGAGGGGAGTGCCAAAAATGAGACTCAGGGTCTGGAGGCAATGACACGAGGGTCCATTTTCTGTTCAAGTGTGCCCGAAGCCTCCCACAGCCCCGAGTGCAGTGCGGGGAGGCCTCGGAGTAAGTGGCCTCTTTGTACACGAAGCTGCGTGGAGACCATCGTTACTTCTCAACTTACAGGCTGCCTGTCTCCCCCAATATTTGGATGGTATTCTTCCTGAAGAGTAAACTAATTTGGATTTCATCTCCTCTTGGCTTCAGATGTAGTCATACCTATTTTTTAGAAAATATTTCTTCTCCTCATCCAAAGGCCAGTCTCACTCTGGCCTTTGGATTGGTAGTGGACGGTAACGTTGTGGGCATAGGGGGTACATTGTAAATAAGCTGTAGTTTTAGAAAAATGGCAAAACTAGCAGGTGCCATTTCAATTCAATTTCGGTTGCTTTTGGAATATAGCAATAGCAAATATTTGTTCTCTGTCAGCAGTAGGCTACATGCTGGACACAGAGGGGACCGGGCGTGGGTTTTCTATCTAACCAAGCAAGCAGATCAGCAAAGAATAATTAAAGACAGTGATGGAGGCTAACCTTTGTTAAGCATTTACCATTGCCAGACGCTGTATACCAAGGACTTTATACATCTTATCCAGCTTAGTCCTCGAAACTCTGCGAGGGAAGCATCAGCATGCCGGGCGAGGCTGTGACACGTGCGCACTGTCACACAGCTGCTGAGCGGTCGGATCCAGGATCTGCACTCGGGTCTGTCTGACCCTAACCACTGTGCCAGCTGCTCTTGCACAAATTTGGTACCAAGCCAGAGAAGCTCCCATCTTCCCAATGAAGGCACAGCAGCAGGGATGCCCCTTCAGGTGTCAGTCAGAGCTCGTTGTTAGAAACCAGACGGTGCCACTACTCTGTTCATAACTTGTAATAGTATTTTGTCATTTATTTTAAGGATGTTTTTTTCAAGTGTCCAGGTTGCCTCAGAGGCCAACACAGCTGCAGGCGTCTGCCCAGGCATGATTATTTGTCATCAATACTGTTTGGAAAGGTTTCCATTCTATCACTTTGCTATACTCAGATTTAGAAAAACAATTCAGTAAAATGGTGTGATTAGCTACCCCCTGAGTTTGGTTGCTGTGTATGCCTTCAATGATTTGGATTTCAGAGTCATAATAAAAAGGGCTCCAGGATTATTAGCCTGAGGAGTTTGTTATCTTGCCATTGGAGGGTGAAGCATTCTCTTCTTTGTCTACTCTTCCGTTGGAAGTGGAACTGAGAGTGGTTATCTTTTGCGGTGTGTCTGTGCCATAGTTCTGTTTTACGTTCTATAGGGCATCACTTTCATAGTTAGTTATGTACAATAAAACCTCTCCTCAGAACAAGTTTCCACTCCAAGACCAATAAAATAATAATTGAGAAAAGGTGGTCAGAATGTTTGAGTAAGTGCCTTGTCTTTTCACATACAAGTTTCTAAAGAAGACGCATGCCCCTTTCACGTCTTCATTTTCCCCTACATATTCTCGTACGTGCTTTGCATTGTAGGTACTCCCTGAATTTTTATCTTATTACTGTTAGTATATCATTAGAGCTTTATTTATTATCACCAAGCCATCTTTTAGAAGAACCCCCTTAAAAGTGAAACTTACATATTTAGATTTCTCAGAAGCTCCACATTTTTTTTTAATTAGGACAGACAGACATTATTTTCTTCATTGATAGATAAAGCACATAGTACTTTCAGAACAATGCTAGTGTCTTATTGGCCTTGCTTTAAATAATTACTGTCTTTTTCTTACTAAGATTTTTACACAAATTCTTTGCAGTTAAAGAAAATTTAGTACTAGGATTGGTAGAGATGTTCAAATATTGAAGTATATCCTGATGTAGAGAACTGTGATTCAGTGTTTTATTATTATATCCAATTGTCTGAGGCACAGGAGATATGCTAACTTACTAACCTGTATAATACCATTCTGAAGGAAATAATGACAACAATGGCTTCTGTTTATTGAATATTTATTATGTGCTAGACACTGTATTAAGTACCTTACATCAATTATCTCATTTAATTCTCAAAACAATTCTATAAGATAGGTGTTATTTTACCTTTGAATAAATAAATAATAAGCTCAAAGGTTTAAGCACCTTTCCAAGGTTCACCGTGTAAGAGTCAGAATTTGAGCCCAGTTTTATTGAACTCCAAGGCCCATATAATATTATAAAGAGAAATGAATGCATTCCCGTAGTCAAGTCATGCTCATGGATGTGACTGTTGGCTTCTGACTAGAGCAGACTGTTATTTGACCATTTCCAGCCTTTTTAATGGAAGGCGTAGCATTCACAGTTCTTTCTGGTCCGAGTGAAAAGTAGCAACATAAAAGAACGTGAGTGATAAGACTAGCAAATACTCACTGGAATGCTGTACCATCTGATCCTCACTGTAGAAAAGCGAGACTCGGGAGCTGAGCTGACACACAAAGACCCTGGGAAGGTGGTCTTTGCTAACAGAGCACTTCATTTCTTCACTGACCTTGCTGTCATGCTCCGGGCTCAGCCCTCAATTAAGCTGCCATTAGTCTAGGATTTATAAGGTGTCACTGGCCATTCAAGAGACAGCAACAGAGGTGTGGCTGAAAAGCAGAACAATAAAGAATGGAAATGATTTTCATTTCTGTTCAAGTCAGCGTGATAACAAAACCATAACTGACCCCGGGACAGAACAAGACTGTCCAGCCAGGTGCATATAAGTGATTTGTAACCTTTTCAGGAGGTACATTTTCTCTGACAGACCAAGATGCTCACGGTTTCTTCCTACCCATGGTTGGGACACGCAAACCCTAGGAAGTGATCAGCAGTAGTGATGTTGCAGTTTTCCAGAAGAGAATCTGTATTCCATTCTTCCTGTAGGTTTCTAAACAATAGAGTACATTTCATAAGTGAGAATTTTTAAGGAACTAATAAGTTTTTGACTGAACCAAATGTGAAAATATTGTGTGGCAGTGGACCATGTGAATTAGGTAATTTTAGAGTGTTTTCTAGGAATTTTAAGTGTTATGAACTTTAATTGAATAAGTAGGATTATATTAGTTTGTGTTTAAGATATGTAGTGCAGCTTTGGAATTCTTTTGTTAGACTTCAATTCATTTAAAAAAAAGAGTGTTGACTTCCGGCCAAGATGGAGGTGTAGGTGGACACACTGTGCCTCCTCCAACAACCAAAATTAAGGACAACAAAGATTTAGAAACAAGGAAACAACCAGAACTGATAGAAAATTGAACTGTATGGAAGTCCAACAACCATTCACCCATACAGGTAAGAGAGGAGGAGTCGTGGCAAGAAAATGTGGAGGTTGGCAGACCCGAGCGTGCAGGCAACCGCTAGCAGATTCCAGGTGTACAGGTGGTGGCTAGCGGACCCTGGGCACTGGGTGGCAACGGACAGACCCAGTGAGGCCACACAAGGCAGCTGGCTGACCAGGCAGTCCCACATTTGGACGCAGATAATCCAGGCAAAAATGGGGAGCAAGACAGACCTCACAACCCAGGGCCCCAGCTCCAGGAAATAAACCCTAAAAACACCAATTGAAAACACTTGTGGGGGTTGAAGTGCTGGGAGAGACTCCCAGCCTCACAGGAGAGTTTGCTGGAGAGACCCACAGGGTCCTAGAATGCACACAAGCCCACCCACGTGGAAATCAGTACCAGAAGGGCCCAGTTTGCTTGGGGGAAGCAGCGGAAGGGACTGGAATCTGGGAGAGAACAGAGCAAGCACTCTTGTTCCCTCTCGGACCCTGCCCTCACATACAGCGTCACAACCCTGCAACGTGGGTTGCCCCGCCCTGGGGAACACCCAAGGCTCCACCCTTCACTACATAACAGCCTCGACCAAACAAACAAACAAAAAGGCTCAAATGAAAGAAGAAATCAAACCACCAGAGCCAATACTTTTAAGCGACCAAGAGATAGCCAACCTATCAGATGCACAGTTCAAAGTACTGGTGATCAGGATGCTCACAGAACTGGTTGATTTTGGTCACAAATTAGGTGAACAAATGAAGGCTACAATAAGTGAAATGAAAGAAAATGCACAGGGAACCAATAGTGATGGGAGGGAAACTGGGACTCAAATCAATGGAGTGGACCAAAAGGAAGAAAGAAACATCCAATCAGAAAACAATGAAGAAACAAGAATTCAAAAAAATGAGTAGAGGCTTAGGAACTTCCAGGACATCTTTAAATGTCCCAACATCCAAATTATAGGGGTACCAGAAGGAGAAGAAGAAGAGCAACAAGTGAAAAAATTAATTGAACAAATAATCAAGGAGAACTTCCCCAATATGGCAAAGGAAATAGACTTCCAGGAAGTCCAGGGAGCTCAGAGAATCCCAAAGAAGTTGGACCCAAGGAGGAACACACCAAGGCACATCATAATTACATTAGCCAAGATTCAAATGAGGGAGAGAATTCTAGAAGCAGCAAGGAATAAGGGGACAGTCACCTACAAAGGAGTTCCCATCAGACTGTCAGCTGATTTCTCAAAAGAGACCTTCCAGGCAGGAAGGGGCTGGAAAGAAGTATTCCAAGTCATGAAAGGCAAGGACCTACATCCAAGATTGCTCTATCCAGCAAAGCTACCATTTAGAATGGACGGGCAGATAAAGTGCTTCTCAGATAAGGTCAAGTTCAAGGAGTTCGTCATCACCAAGCCCTTATTATATGAAATGTTAAAAGGACTTATCTAAGGAAAAGAAGATAAAAAATATGACAGTAAAAAGACAGCAAACTCACAGATATTAACAACCACATCTAAAACAAAAGCAAACAACTAGAACAGGAACAGAACCACAGAAATGGAATCACATGGAGGGTTAGCAACAGGGAGTGGGAGGAGGAGAGAGGGGAAAAGGTACAGAGAATAAGTAGCATAGACAGTGGGTAGAAAATGGACAGGGGGAGGGCAAGAATAGTGTGGGAAACGTAGAAACTAAAGAACTTATGACACGTGGACATGAACTAAAGGGGGGAATGTGGGTAGGAGGGGGTGTGCAGGGAGGAGAGGAATGATGGGGGAGAAATGGGACAACTGTAATAGCATAATCAATAAAATATATTAAAAAATGAGAAAAACAAAAACAAACAAACAAAAAAAGGAGAGTGTTATTCCCTTAGGGGTGAAGCTTATTTTAATTTCACAAATTTGAAAATAAAACTCTGACTTTTGATTTAACAAGGGAAGAAATCCCTGGCATCCAAATTTTAAGTTATTGCTCTTATGCAGGACTAGTAATATCCTGGATTGTGGATATAATCTTAAAAATTAAAGTTTAGGAAATATGTACACATGCAAATTAATTTTCGGATTAGCTTTCTATTATTCAGCTAATGTGATGACACCTCTCAGTCCCAATTTACTTATCACTTAGGAAGAGTTGATTAGTGATTGAAGCTCTGAGAAAAGGTCAGCCTATTTCCTCAGTTCTCTGTGTTATGAATGACCAGTGGGCTTGGCCAGATATTCTGGTCTAGAGATAAAGTTGATGAAAGTCAGAGCTGGGGCTTTCCTACCTGTGTTCTTATCAGTCTTCCCCTAAGCCACAGTCTGCCTTTTGATAGCTCTGATAATTAATTTGGTCTTTTCTCTTCTTCCTCCCCCGCCCCACCTTCTCCCTGTCTGTTCACAGGTTATCTTGACGAATCAAATTACAACCCATCTGAGCGGAGCGCTTGCTTCTCAGGCAGACCTGGTGTCTCCAGCTGATGATTTGTCCATGTCTGAAGGTAAGGGATCTGTCCTAGAGAGTCTGAAACTTGACACTGACATACGGCCCCACCACCTCTCTGCCCCGAGTTGGGAGCTGGGAGACTGGGAGCTGGGAGACACAGCTAAGAGGCGCTGGCCAGTGAACCCAGCCGGAGCCTGGTGATTTAGGCTCGGCCCCCTCTCCTGGCATCCAGTCCCTTATATTTGGAGAGTGTCCTGCTCTGTCACTTTAAGTGAGCTTCCTTTATCACCTGAGTTATCTTAATAGGCATCCATCACCTCCACCTTGAGGCTCATCACTCCTCTATAGGTTGTTTTGGGTTCTTAGTATGAGGGCCAGTGAACTGCTAACTGACACTGTTTTTGAGACTGATGCTCAAAGGTTGGCTTTACCAGTGGTCTCTCAGCGATTTAGCCCTTTTTCAGTGCTGGGTACTTTTAGACCAGTATGATGTGCCAGTGATGTGGCATTCCCTATCAGCTTTACAGAAAGATTAAGACAAGTACTCTGTGTTGGTAAAGCTGCAAAATTTTCTCTATCCTCCTATGTTAGCAAAGGTCAGGCTGGCTATGACTTACGTAGCTAGGGGAATTACACCACCGAGCCAGTGGGTGGTTTCTACTTTAATTGAAAGTTCTTACTTGACATTTCTGAGTTCTGCTGGTTGTAATCTTTCAGGGCCGAATGCCATGGGCCTACATACATGTGCATGGATGTTCTGGGCCCCTCAGAGCTTTCCTCTGTCTGAGAATCATTCCTGATGGAATACATGGGACTCCCCGGCCTTCCAGGCCTCCTGACTGCCCAGGTGGTCTTCCAAGGGTCGGCCTCAGCTTACGGTCCCCAGATTGCAAGGACTACACCCCTGCTTCTCGGTGGTGTTTTTTTCAGAGTGAAAACTAATTCCTTATCTGAAGCAGTAGTAAGAGGCACTCTGTACCCCGTTTCCACATTTAGTGATGCATTATTGTGCCCCCGTCGCCTGCACTTAAGAACCCAAGTCGTTCAGTGTCCCTCCCGCTGCGCATTCCTTTCACCATCAAGCCTCCGTGGTTCTTCTTTGCACATGTATCTGGTGTCCCTTCTTCTTCTTCCTCTTCTTATTTTTTTTTATAATGTGTATTGTAATCAGCTGACTGATGAAACTCACAATTGGATTATTTTAATAAAATTCCGAAATGTCTTCCCGACTCCAGACTGGACCGTTTCCATTCTGCCACTGCCACGTGGAACTTGCCTGATCTGGCCTTCTTGTGCTATGCCACTCCCCTCCTAAGAAATCTCGGAGTTTTTCAGCGCATTTTCCGAGAATGGGCTAAAAATCGATAGGCTAATTTTAAAATAGTCAGGAATTTGTGATTTGTTCTCATGGACATCAGTGAATGCTAAGAATTGGAGTTTTTTTCTTTCTTTCTTTTTTCTTTTTCTTTTTTGCATGGATCTGTTTCCCAAACACCCCTAGATAAAGTCAGTACTTCTTAACGCTTCGCAGTCTGGTCTTTCCTTCCTGTTCGCCTGCGTTCTTGCCATCACCGAGGCTGAATCTCCGACGCCAAATGTGCCGACTTGCTGCCTGCGGCCCCCACGCCTGCCCCCGTGCCTCTGCAGGGACAGCTCTCCATGTCTAGAATAGCATTTCCCTTTTTCACTTCTACCTCCTCTCTCCTTCCCACTCCCACTCCTTCGAGGTTTGCGTAAAGACCACCTCTTCCACAAAACCTCCCTGCCTGCTCCAGTGGGCTTTGGTCTCACTCTCTGTTCCTCCTCTGTGGTCCCGCTATTGCTCCGCTATGTAAAGAAAAGGTCTAGAGAAATTAACTGAACTTTCCATGGTTTCCCAACTCGATTGGAAGATATTTTAAGGACATAGACTATCTTGCGTTCTTTTCGTGTCTACGTTGTACTGGACTAACAAAGTCCTAGGCACAGAGTAGGCTGTAAATAAATGATAAACGAATGCCATAGTTAACGCTTTGTAAGAACAGCAACCATGAGAATCACACAAAACACCTATGAACATCATTAAAAATTGTTATAATTATTTCATATACCACACACACACACACACACACACACACACAGTAATTCAGCTCTGTGAAAAAGAAAGTATCTTGTTTCTGTATTTGAAAACCAGTAAGTAAGAGTGCTCTACTTTGTCTGGGCTTCCTGGTTTAACTCACGCACAGAAGAGGAGTGAGACCGTTGACAGAGGACACTGCTTGAGGGCTCCAGTGTCACCGCTCCCAGAAAATGGCAAAGGAAGGGTGACCAGCTCACTCTTCGACAACTTTTTCTATTATGAAATCCAAGGGAAAAGGGAAACAATTGATTTTTTTTTTTAGATCTTTTTCTTGCATAGCTGAGCAGGTAACGAGTCTGTAGAAATATTTTTCCTGAAGTCTATAATGAAATTCCTTACCAGCGAATTAAAATTAACAAGTTTCTTGGAATATGTGTACCTATTCAAATATATGACAGTGTTTGCTTTGTTGCTGTTTCGGGCATTTGTGGTGTCAGCTTTGCCGTCATTTCATCAGCTCTGCCGTCATGAGCAGGTCTCTCAGCCACTTGGCCTCAGGTTTTCCTGTTAAATGACAGGTTGGATGGATATACGATTGCTGAAGTCTTTCTCTAACGTTGTAAGATCATGATGGGTCTGAAGATCAGGAGCATTCGCTATGTGATGGGTTTTAAATTCCAATTTTTCAGAGTGGGAAGAATGAATTTGTTGTCCTAGATTAAGCATAATAGAAAGGATCTTCAGAAATCTTAGCATTGATACCTTTGGCATGCCTCCAACAGTCCCCTCTCCCATATTGCTCGCTCTCTCTCTCTCTCTCTCTCAATACTTCTGGTCCTGTCTGTCTCTTTCTTGCTCTTTCTTCCTTTCTTCCACACCAGTGTGTACACAAGAAGTGGATGCAAACCAGTGCAAGTGAGAAACACACCCTAACGAGTGGGCTCAAGGGTCACCCTGTCCTGTACCAGATTTGAGCTGCGGTGCAGAGGGCGCCGCTTAAACAGCACTCCCTTGAAAACAGTGGTGGGGGTGAGAACAAGGGGCCTCGGAGCAGCCAGCGATAAAATGGTCCGAGGTGACCTGAGAGGAGTGCCCAGCAGGGGCTGACTCAGGGAAATGAAGTCCCTTCTGCTCGGACACAGAGCACGGAATACAAGTGACCTGGCCCAGCTGAGAGAGCTCTTCCATCCCAGCGATCCTGTACTATTAATATCTGCCAGCTGCAGGCCTAGAGCCTCTGCCTGCTGAGATCAAAAGAACTCCTATCTGAGCAGGAGCAAGGTCATCTGCACAGGGCTGTAAAAGCGGGCCCTGGCTGGCTCAGCGACCTCTGTAGGGGAGGAGAAGTCAGGACGTGGGGAGGTGCTCTCTCACGCTCCTTTAATCTCGGCTGACCAGCTGTTCCCCTCCCAGTGTTTGTAAAGTTGAGAGTCCTTTGTTTTAGCGTTGCTTGTTTTTGTCTTGTTTCCCTGACTAAATGTGTGGCTAGGTTGTGGCTTGGGTTATGTAGACCCCTGTTCACTGCTTGGGTCTGTGGGATGATTCCCTTCACTGAGGTTTCGTGCTTGTGTTGAACTACCCAGCTCCCAGGAGGGAGAGCCGCAGAGGGACAAGTGGACCCCAGAGGCCAAGGACTTGCCCGACATCACTTCTGCTGCATAGCTTTGTGCCTTGAGAAGGAATGGCAGGGCAAACTGAATTGTCCCCATTTAGTTAAAATACCTCCTCGCGTGTTTGGTGTGCTTGTCAATGTTTAGCCCACTTTTTCCAAATGTTATTTCATTCAGTTGGTAGAATGGAAATTTCAAGTCTTAATGCAAGTTGATGAAAGTTATTCTGTGAACCTAAGGGCAGAAATCAAGATTGTTTTAAAAAATAATCTACATGGTTCTCGAGCAGGCACTGTGTATGAGTCAAAGTATTTTCGTCTTCAGTTTTTTGTTTTGTTGATAGAAACTCAGGCATCTAGGTTGTTCCAGAGTTCAGTGACTGGTCATCGACTAGGGTATCGTGACTGTTCTGTGGCCAAGGACATGTTCCTTAGACGCCCTTGCTAGTTCTTCCTGGTGGCCATCAAAGATACTAAGGACAATTGGACTAGGTCATAGGGAATATCCCTTTTGTCCATGGTGATCAGCAACGAAAGGACTTAACAGTCCATCTGGCCAAAGACACCATATTTTATTCTGCAGTCACCGGGGATTCGAACAGAAGGACCAAACCCCTTTTCAACCAGGCACAGTCGGTGGGTGAGACTGAGGTGTGGTAACAGTGGGCCCTGTGCGAGACAGAAGCTCTGCTCCCCCTAGACCATCCACGTTGCTCCCTCTGATGATTTAACAGGCTAGCAGTTCCTTCAGGGTGGTGACGCGGCCATTGCTGCTGCCTCAGAAGGTTTTGTGGAAGGGGAGACCTCATTAGGCTGCCATCCTGGCATCCCCAGCATCCGGCATGTCAGTATTCTTCTTTCTGCAGTGATAGTTTTTGATAGATAACAGCACTTCAAAACTAAAAACGAAAAGTGCGTGGATGGGTCAAAGAAAGAACATAAGAAAAAAAGCAGCACTTACTAGAACCAAGAGCGGTTTCCAGTTTTTGTATTGGGAGGCTTTTTAGTTTGGTTGAATTGATGTGCAAGAGAAAGGATGCTAGGATTCATACTCCCTAAGAAACCATCCCTGCAAAAAGCTGGAGTCCATTTGAAAGATGATATGCAAGTGCGTGGCTTGTGTCTCTTCTAAAATAAATTCACCAAGTAGCAACAGCCCGGCGTGGCTGGGGCGAATCAGGGCCTCGTGGTTGTGAAAGAAGCAGACTTCAAAGCGTGGTATGAATTTTCGAGTTTTATTTCCACTCTTGCCTTCCAGCTGGATCTGCTCTGGATTTACTGCAGGATGTTTGAAAATGCGGCTCCCTGCTAATCTCAGACAGTTGCTATGATCAATGGTTTCTCATTTCCGATAAAAAACACTGGTGTTTCTGCTTAAATCGTGTGTACTTTCAGCTTTATTATTATAGTCGTAATTTATTGTCCAGCATTACCCAAATTTGTAATCCATTAACCGCAGACTTTGGGGTGGGTTGGTCAGGTTAGCGGAACTCTCTCCACACTTGAGCTCCAAGGCCCTCCGCCGCCCAGGCCGAACCTAACGTTCCCCGGTTTGGGAGGACCAGTACCAGCGGGCGTGGGTGGAGCAACCTGGAAACATCCACCTCTCAGGAGTGTGGTGCAGGTCGGTCGGCTGTAATTAGTTTAGAACTTTGAAAACGTAAAATGTCACCATGTGGTTAATATAAGGTTAATATTAACAACCATGATCAACATTGTTAACGTTACATTTCCATAGCATTTTAAAATGTCTTAAAATGATGAATCACTTAATCTATCTCAAGCCCCTGAAGCATGAGGGAGATGCTTGTCCCGCGAGCAGAAGGCAGAGCCCCTCCCGTGAAACCCCACATGTGGGCACTGCTGCCTCTCAGGAGTGAGTTTGGGGTAAAAATGTCTAAGTGTCCTGGGGACCTTTCCGTTTTTGATGCCAAGGCCACAGACATATAACAGCACAGAACTTACTTCCAGCCACTGTTCAGATGCCATGAGAGACCTAATGTATAGAAAAAGATTAAAAAGCACCAGAAACCCATGGTGTTTAGCTAAAGCAAGCCTAGATATCATGTGAGCTGGGGGTAGCTAGAGTTGAGAGCGATTGGACACAGGTTACAATCGCTCTCAAAGAGGGCGAAAATCTCCCGAGGGCGAGGCGCTTGAGGATTTTCAGCAGGAAGGCCAAGGGGTGGCCGCGCCATGGCGGAGGGATCCAATGAGAAAGGCAGCATCGAAGTCCACCCCCAGGAAGTGCCTCCTGGCCGGGAGCTCTGTTTTGCTGGTGACAGTTTGCCAAAGAGAGACACCTCTGAAGCCCGATCAGATCAGGTGGGAGCCAGAGAGTAGTCTTTGAGAAGCGGTCTCTGAGATGGTTCGTGGGAGGACTGGGTGAGATGTTTTGAAGATATTTTCCCCTTACCCTCAGACCTCTGCACTCTCTAGAACGTACTGGTTAATTTCCCAGATCTGCACATGTTCATGTTAACATCTCAGTCATGCAGGCAGAAGGACGAGAACACCCAATCCAATTTTGTTAACTGCTTCAGCTACAGAGATGTCAACACCAAAAGCCCAGAGAATGGTGTGAGCCCAGTGGGCTTCCAGCTGGAGGGATTCTCTGAGAAGGGATCCTTGTTTACCATCATGGAAGAGAACCGTATACCAAATAGGAGAGGCGTCTAGGTCAGAGATCACGATGAAAGGAAGAATGGCTGGTTTCTAGGAGTGATGCCCAGGTGGTAACAGTTTGTGTGGTGGCGTGGCATGCATTTTTGATGTTTGCTAGGATTTGGGGAGGATTGTAGCACGTCTGCCAAAGTGGTCTGGTCCAAGCACAATCCAGCTGAGCTCTGACTTAGGTTCAGATCTTCCCGACGGCTTTGCTTTTCTTCATTTTTCTGGTAAGCCACTCAATAAATACTAGTTGGAGTAAACTGTATTTTACTGAGTCATACTGACAGTCCCTGTGCATTAGCTGCATTCCCGCACATATTAGCGTAGTCTTAGAGCCATGGTCCCTCCCCACATTTTCTCTTGGCTAAGTGAATAGACCTTCAGTGCCTCTCAACCTGCTGATTCCATGAGTCGTGGAGCCCCTACCATACACACTCTGTTAATGTTACAGGAAATCCAGAAATGTAAAAGGTGGGGTCCCCACCCTCATGATATTTACCATGTAGTTTGAGAATAATTCTACAGGAGAACGATATTTGGCAGAATGTGCACAGCGCTTTCAGACCGTGTGGGGTGCCCCAAAGGCTCCAGGATTTAGGAAGAGGGGATCTTTCAGCAGAGGCGAATTTGAAGGGTCCAGGGAGGAAGATGTCAGTGATGGGCCTTGAGGAATGGATATGATTTTAAGTAAAGATCAGAGGATGCTGTGAGCAAAGGCATCAAGTTCACAATGGGCCATGTCTGCCCTTGTCTCCTCTCGTTCTCCCCTTGTTCTCAAAAGCTATTCTAGCCACACAGCCTCCCCTTCTGTCCCTCGCACTGACTGCTGTGTCTCTGCCTCCGGGCTTTTGCGTCTGCCATGCCCGTGACGGAGTGCTTGTCCTGATCTCCCCTTGGCCTGCTCCCTCACTGCACCTCACTCCAGTGTTGTCTCCTCCGAGAGGCCTCCCTTCCTCTCTCCCTCCTCTATCTCCTGACCCAGCTTCACTTTTCCTTATGGTCCTTACCACTACCTGACCCGGATTATAAATTTCTTGGTGTGTGCATTTATTGTCTGCCTCTTTGGCTTTCATGTGATCTCCTAAAGGGCAGAGACTTTGTCTTGATTGCTTTAGTAGCCCCTAGTTCCTAGAGGGTACTCAATAAATATGGAATCTATGTCATAGGGAAATGCAGGGCATGTTGGGAAGGGGGCTAGGGAGTCCCATTTTTCTGGGGCTTGGGGTAAATATAGGGAGATCAAATGCAATAAATCTAGAAGTGGGTTGGGGTCAGACTTTACATTACCAGGCTGATATTAGGTTTCATGCTGAAGTGATTATAACTATGCACTCCGAAGACTGGACGAGATGTGCCAGATGGTTTGGGGATGGGGAGATTGAGGTAAGGAGACCGTGAACTCATCAGATACTTAGGAAAATGGGACACCCACTATACACCAGGGACCAAATTAGTGCTGAGGATGCAGAGATGACATTGTAGATAGATCTGTCATTACCAAAGACATGGTGGCAAAAACCACACCCCTTTGAAGCACTGCCAGTCATTTCTTACAACCGGCAGTGCAGGGGCCACGGGGGAGAACGGTGGGGGGTCAGACTTGGGAAGTAGGCCGTGTGGGGCGTGGACATCTGGCCTGCCAGGTTAGGGAGCTTATGATTTTTTCCGAAGCCTCTGTGGGAAGAATATGAGGATAATCCATTGGCGGCACATCATTTCCTCGATCAACAAGATTGATGAGGCTTATTTGACTGGCTAGGAATGTTTCTCTTTCCTTATAGTTCCATGTGCGTCCCTTCCAAAGCCACATGCTCAATCAAAGAAGATGGATGACTCCCCAGAGAGAGTAGGGCTGTTCTTCAGTCAAGGATATGGAGTGATTGTGTTTCCCCACCGGAACCTTTGTTCCCGTGGTTCTCAAACCTTAGCGTGCAGCCAAGTCACCTGGAGGGGTTATTAACACACGCACTGCTGGGCTCCCAGTCCCAGCGTTTCTGTCCGTCTGAAGAGGGGTCAGAGAATGTGCATTTCTAACAATTCCCAGGAGCTGTTCATTCTGCTGGTGTACAGACCACACTTTGAGAACTACTGCTTTATGCCTTGAATTTCTTATCTGTGTTAGGCACCAGGAATACCAAGATGAATGTGTCGCCCTCCGAGATCTGGAGGAGACACTATCCTAAGAGAGGAGACAGGCACGTGGAAGCGTGACGGCAGGACTCATGTCGCCGTACGCCTTCCTCGGGTCACAAGTGGTGTTGTCTGCGGGCTTCATCTCAGATCTGGGAGAGAGCAGTTACTAGACTGTTTCAGGGCTCTTTTAGTAGTAAGAAACAAAAAGCCACTCTAGTTTTTTTTTAAGTTCGGTCTATTAATAACAGTAGCTAACATTTATGGACCATGTACTGTGTACCTGGCATTATATATCTGTTATTGAATTTAATCCTCACAACAACACTCTGAGGTGGATGGTAATCATTATTTCATTTTATAGATGAAGGAAATGAGGCTTAGAACGCAGCATAGTTACTGGCAGAGCCAGGATTCCGACCCAGGGAGTCTGGCTTCAGAATTTACGTTTTTATCCACTAAGTCCTTCTATAAGGATACAATTTGGATCCTCATGGCTGTGGGCAAACAGGAACTAAAATACAGCCAGATCACATGGGAAGGGCTGAAACTTAGGTCATTCTCTGTTTTTCTTGTATCTGCCTCAGCTTTCCATGGCACTGACTCTTGACCCTGTGATCTGATTGGCCTAATTTACCTTTTCACCACTGGTGATTCTTTGGATGGGCTGTGCTTTGGTCCAGTGAGGCATGGCCAAGAAGTCATAGGATTAAAAACATGGCCAGTGCTTCTATTCTTTCAGTAGGGTTCATGGATAGCAGGCATTTCCCCTCTCCCACAGGGTGATGTATCCCTGGCTCGTGTGACTCAGTTGGTTGGGCATTGTCCCACAAAGCACAAGGTTACCAGTTCAATTCCCAGTTAGGGCACATGCCTGGGTTATGGGCCAGGTCCCCAGTAGGGGTGCATGCAAGAGGCAACCAATTGATGTTTCTCACACACATTGATGCTTCTCTCCCTTTCTTTCTCCCTCTCCCTCTCTCTAAAAATAAATACATAAAATCTTTTCTTTAAAGGGTTATGTAAGGAGGGCAGATTTCTTTGGAAGGGACAGCCTATGAAGTGAATGCCCCAACATAACATCTAGTTGAGGACTTTGTCCAGGGGAACAGATATTATTGTAAGTTTGCTAAGAGGGTCTGTATGCCTCTGTCTGTCCCATCAGCCACGTCCATTCTCGGCATTCTCCCCTCCTTCCACGTCAGAATGTTAACATTATCTACCTATTACTAGTCGGAGTCTTCAAGCTAACATACTAGATTTAAGGAAAAAACTTGAAAACAGTTTTTTTTTCCCCAGTCCCAGCTCTGGTTTTCTTTACACCCGTAGTCAGCCCTAGAGTTTCTCTTCAGGAGGGAGAGAGAGGTTTCTTCTATTAATCCAGAATCCACTACCTACTCTAAACCGTTACTATCTGATAAGATGTAAGGCCTAAAATGACCTGTGTCTAAGTCACCTCCTACTCAGGAATGTAAGACAGGCACAGCAGCCCCGATCATGTCCCATGCTCAGCCTTTATTCACCACTACTCAGGACAAGCCAGGCCCGAGAAGCCAAGGTGGCAGCTGGATAACCGGAATATTTGCAGTGAAGAACTGTGTATCTGTGAGTTACATCTTTTCCACAGTTTATGATATTCTTGAGCAAAAGTACTCTCTACCCTCAGGAGATAGTCTGAGTTTTATCGGTTAAATGTAACTCTGTGTGTGTGTGTGTGTGTGTGTGTGTGTGTGTGTGTGTGTGTGTGTTGGCGAGGGGTTTCTGTATTTTAGTAGAAGACAGTGAGTTCTTTTTAGGTTCTGGTGTGGATTTTCTTAACCATGCTTCTCTGTTACAGCCCTGTACCAGCCGCTAAGAGAACCTATGCTTCCTGGAAGCATTACTTCCAGCCGCAGATGCTAGAGGAAACCTTAGGGGGCCAGGGATTTGTTTTGTTTTTAAATATAGTATATAGATAAAGGAAGCTAGAAAAGTACAAAAGGAATTGCCTTTAAGCTGAATGGCCAGGAGAACACACCCCCCAAGAGAGCTCTAGACCAGAAAGAGAGTAAACCATTGAAATCTTTAAGGTATAGCCCAGGAGATGAACATCAGTAAGGATGGGGCTGCCAGAGCCCAGGAGTGGATCCAGCCAGGAAGAAGCCCCCTGTTCTTTCAAGGACCACACTGGAACCAAAGGAAATAACTTGTACTTTGATGTGATAGTACAACATTAAGGTAAATCTACAAGAAATTAATCCTGTCTTAGAATCATTAGAATATAAGCCCCCTGAGGACAAGTATTTCTCCTCCCTTGTTTACTGCTAGATCCCCAGAACCTAGCATAGTGCCTGATAATGGTAGTTAATACATATTCGGTAAATGAATGAGGCATCTGTAGCTACAAGGCAGGGTGATCAAAGAATTATTTAAAGCTTTAGACCCATATTCACCTAAAAGAAACATGAAACTGATGTATCATGTATGCCCCGAAGTTCCTTCAGAGTGCAGTCAGCCTTAACTCTGCACCTGCACCTACTGTATATGATAAACACCAATGGGCAGCTCAGGGAAAGTGTCAGAAAAGAAAGACCAGGAGCCTAATAGCTATGCTTTTGAAGGGGAAAACTCCTACATTCACCCAAGAGTGGCAACTGAAGTAGTGTAGTGTGATTTACAGTCAGGATATTCATCAGATACCTACTATCTACTAGGTTCTGTGCTAGGCAGATACTCGGGATACAGAGACAAAAGCTACAGTCAGGCAGTGGTGGGAATCATTACGGACGAGAATATAAAGTGCGTTATGATAGCTCTGCACTCAGGATATTGCTGGGGAAGAACAGAGGAGTCCGATTTGGGGATGGGAGCTCTCTAAGAGGGCTTTTCAGGAAGGAGACACTTGATCTGGATCTTGAAGGATCAGTAGTAGTTCCCAAGAGCAGAAAGAGGAGGGGAAGGTGCTCCTGGTGGAACGTAAAGTCCAGGTAGTGGACTAGAGGCAGGGCATTGTGGGAGACCTCCGGGACGTCCATCATGGCTGGCATGGAAGAGAATGGCAAGAGGTCAGTCCGTAGAGATGGGCAAGGGCCAGATTGTGACAAGTCTTACCCGGCATGCTCGGCAGTTTGACTTCTTTCCTGAGGATGATGGGGAGCCACTGAAACAGGGAAGTGATACGATCACTGTGTCATCCAAAGTGATTTCTCAGGGAGCAATGAACAGGTTAGAGGGGATGGAGACAACTAGAGACCTTGGATTTGGATCTCTTTGAGGGGAGTCACTTTTGCGTGGGGCTATCCCTAAGTTTCTTAAGGTACTGGGAACTTTATAATCAGCTTTTACCATTCTAAATTCTGGGTGGTCAGGTCTGGTTTGGATTTCTACCTCACTAACCTGGAAGAGATTTCTCTGGTGCACTAGGCTTCTGAATAACATCAGGTGAGCCCTCGATTTATCAAGGTAACTTACAGTTAAACATGGCTGAGAATCTGCAATTCTCTGCTGGGCCATGAGAGAAAAATATCGAGTGGCTTAAAGTACTAAGCAGCACTATGGAAATAAGTACATTTTTGTATTCCTTTTGCTAGTGACTATAATAATAACATTAAAGACCTATTATGCATGAAAAATCCCAACAGCCTTTGTGGGGCTCGGTTTTTACCCCCATTTTACAAACGAAGAAGCTGAAGCACAGACCATCTGTACGACTTGCTGATGATCCTCTAAGTACTGATTACTTGGGGATTTAAACCTTCCAGGGCCTGGCTCGGGGTCTGTGCTCTTGGCCAGGACCCTACACTCAGCTCTACAAGACAATCATATAACCACCTCATAAAGCTTCTGCTCATATTCCTGTCCTTGCTGGAGCTGAGAGGATTCCAGGCTTCAATATAGTAACTGTGGTCATTTCTTTGTAGTCACCCTGAAATCTCTCTGCAGACAGACGTTAGAGAAAACCGTGCGTTTGCGCAGTAGAGAAAGCACTGCATTTGGAATTAGGAGACCTGTGTTCAAGAGGTAGCTCTGCCACAAAACCGTGATTTTGAGCAAGTCACGTGACTTCTCTGGCCTCAGTTCCCTCAAGCCACATACACGGGGCCATTAGGTGATGCCCTCAAAGGGCAAGTTGATATTTTCTCTTTTAAGCTTCAGGCGGACTTTTCTGTTTCTCTTTTTAAAATGAACAAAGCAAACCCCAGGCTGGACCAACCCCCATGGGCATTGTGGCATATCCCTTTGTTACTGTTGTTATATCTGTTATATTGGTTATCTGGAGCAGCAGTCACTTTTTTTTTTTTAAATCTACCCCCATCTTTTTTGAGCATGGAATTGCCCCAAATAAGTAAAACTGCTATCTGTAAAACATAGTGCCACTGGACCATTAAGTTATGTAAAATACATGAGAAATAGAGATTTTTCTTACTGAGATAGGCTCTGATATTTTCTTCCCACATCCCAGTGAGTCATCATGCATACGCCTGTCACTGATGTTGGGGAAAGTTCAAATTTCTCCCTGCCGCATTCTCATTACAGAGCTCTCCACCGTCCCAAGAGCAGTGAGGCCGAATCCCAAACTTGAGCCTTGGCTTCAGTCTTTCAGTTGTTCATTCATTCACTTATGGAGCACCCGTAGTGTGAGATGCTTGCTGGGTGTTCACAGGTCACAAGAATAGTATCGGGCTTGGCCCTGGCCCTCTAGAATGTACAGGCTAATTCCAATTGTTGTCATCCTCACCTGGCTGGAACCCTAGATTCCCTGCATACTGCAACACAACTAAACCTTACATCTCAGCTCCCTGGATGTGTTGCATTATAGTGGATGGGATAGAAAAGATAAAATAAGGAAAGGCTGGAATAGGTAAAGCCACACTAGAGCACAGCACCTATGAATTGCCAGAACAAGGGGGACAGATTTTTGATGTCAGAGGCACTCAAGGAAAGAAGGGAGCATCGTGATCTTCTGGGGGCTTGGGCCACCATCTTAGGATATCAGGGCGGAATGAGGATGGACTCACTGATAGGTCCGTCCTGAATCACAGCGTATGTAGAGCTCTGGGTGTCAGCCAACAGACCACCTCCATCCCTGGGTCAGACCCACTCGTAAAGTGGCAGGCAGCACATCAGCCCCATGTTTCACTGTGAACGCGCCAGGCGGGCCAAGGTAGCTCAGCATAGTTGAGCACCTGTGGTGGGTGACTGTTTTCCTTGGCCAGCGTTTAATGAGCACCCAATCAGATAAACTGTGCTTGGCTTCCAGGTTCTCTCCAGACACAAACAATTAAGTACATCCTGCTGCAATGCTCGTGCTAGGGAACCTGGCTTTCCTGTGCTGATCATCTGGTTTTCCTGCCCCTTGGGGCTGGAGTTTGGAGAAATTAGTGAAGCAACCTTGAGAAAGCTGTTAACCCTTAAACATGAGCTTTTTATCACCGTATATATTCAGAAATGGTTTGCAGCCAAAGCCTCACTAGCCATGGTGGTTTTAAATAGTGATCAAAATCATGATTTTATTAATTTTGCCCTTTACTCAGGGTTGGCTTAGGGAAGTAGGAGATTGCAATTCATGAATCCTGTTCTGATTTTGTAACCATCTTGCACTCTCAAGTTGAGGTAATAACCTTGCCCTTCTTAGTTTGTTCTTCTGTGACCATGTTTCTGTTGAAATTCATGAATAAAACCTCATCTCATTAAGTTTCAAATTTTGTGAGAAATTGCCTTCCTTCATGGGAAGGCGCAGATCAGCTGAGACTGGCGTGATTGATTCTAGGCATGAATTGCAGCCAGGCCAAGCTGACTAGTTCTTTCACATGTCACCTAAAATTGGTACGAGGGACCCATTATGGCCTTCGGCTAACTGGAATCAGAACCATGATGGGCATGGATGAACCATAGTCTTGACCTTTTGGCCTACTGATAAACATTCTTGCAATTCTAAGTGTGCCTGTGGTTTGCGATAAGTGCGTATTTGGGAAATCTTTGAAAGCACGTAAGTTAGTAATGCTGTTTATTGGGAAGATGTGTTTACATGCTTTTAATGACTCAAGAGGGATTCCAGTGGGAAGGGCCTGGTGGAGAAAGTCGAGCAGGAGAGGGCATGCTGCCCACCGGAGGACAGAGGCTGGCATGCCATGTTGTGAACTGCACCATCGGGAAAGGCGTCTAGAAAGGCGAGGAGACGCACGAGAAAGGAGGTGACTTCTGTTGACAAGCCGCTATTGTTCGGGCTCAGTGGGGATGAGAAAGGGAATCCAGAAACCTACATGACAGCTTCTCTTGGACTGGCTGAAAATATTGATTTTTTTTTTTTTTTTTACCTGGAATTTGACAGGGTCAGTTCACGTCTGGGTTTTCAGCACGTAGTACAGGGCCCTTTTGTCTTGGGAGGCGGCTGGACTGGTTTTTCCTCCAGGCAGGTGCACAGAGGGCGTTTATTGTAGCCTGGAACACAAACAGCAAGCCCCTAGGCCCTGATCCACACACTCTCCAGCGTGGCTCAAGGAAATACAGTGAACAATGTCTCTTGCAACAGGCGAGCACTGTAAATGCCACTCCTGAATGAAATATTTCTTAAAACTTTGTATCCGTAACTTGATCGTCTCTTAAAACTTAATTATATGTCAGGGAAAAGGAAGCTATTGGCTCCTCCAGCTGTCCAGGTTGAACAAGAGCGCACAATGGAGCATATCCGATTCTCGGCCTTACTTAGGTAATCAGATTAATATCTCCTGAATTGAATTTACCCTTTTGATACGGAGTCTTTCAGCTGCCTTGTTTCACATCTCAAATTCTGACAAAGCTGTGCGGCCTTTGAGTAATTTCCCTGAAATCTATATGCGGGAAGCCTGTGCTCTTTCGAGCACTTTTTTGGGACTTGTACCAATTAAATCCGTTTCTGGCACACTTTTAATGGCATACTTTCCCCTGAGTCAACAACTGCTCTAAAATCTGAGGTCATTTGTTTAATTTGAAAGCAAAGGTTATGAAACGACCATTTCAGGCTTCACCAGCCAAGCCCCTGTGGCTCTGAAAGCGGCGATGAGACAGGGGAAAGGCTAATAAAGTGGATTTCTTACACACAAAATAAATTAATTACTGTGTTTCTGTTAAATCAGTATGAAACCAGGTCTGTCCACACCCTCCCTGCCAGCCTCGCTGCCCCTTTCTCTTCAAACACATCCCCTTCTTCTGGGGCTCCGGTACTCATGATTGAAGTTCACCCTTTTGCTGTTGTTTTTGCAAAACAAACATCTGGACTGGATTTTTGTCAGCTGGAGTTGAGAGAGAACTGTAAATGATGCAGTGATTTTTTTTTCATTCTTATTAAATTTATTTATAGCCAGTCTAAAGCCAGGAAACATGTTTTTAAATGGCTAGAGCTCTTGATTGGAGGTTCTCGAGGAACATACAGTGGATGGTATTTTCCCCTTGCTGCTTCCAAACAGTATCAAGGGTAGAATTACATAATTTCTCATTTTGGTGTTTGTTTGTTTGTTTGTTTGTTTGTTTTCCTGAAGGACCCTTCATTAGGACATTTTGTGCGTCAGAATTCTTCCATTGTAATAGCTTATCTGATATGCCTTGTTTTCTGTCAGGGAGAGAAAAGGGAATGTCACTGGTATTTCAGAAAAACTGCAATGATGAGAGTGAGTTTCTGATTATTTGAGACATCAACCAGCGACTCAGGTATTTCCTTTTGCCAAAAGAACTCACCTCGGATCCTATTGCTACGTTTTCCACTTAACAACCTCTAAAATCTTAAAGTTGCCAAGTCTTAAGGAATCTCATTCATTTTCTCATTATTTAAGATAATAAAAGGCTCCACGAGGGGCTAAGTAAAATAATTTATAAAATTCTTTGCTGTGCCCTTAGACCTTATTAAATAACAATGCCTTGGGGTTTACATAATTATTAAAGAAACAAAACCTTCTGGAGGAGGCTGAGCCAGATGAAGATTTTTGGAAGTCCCTGACGGTTCTGTGATTTGAGACGATTCTTTGATTTCATTCATTGTCATTTGAAAAAAGAAGAAAGGAAAGGAAAGGAAAATGAGGCTGCTCGGGAATGAGGTTTGCTACCCACAGGCATTTTCTTCTCCAGAGAAGAGACCCAGTCTGCTTCCTGCCACCAAGTCAGTCATCCTCAGCCTGAACAATGGAGCTTCATGTTCTCCATCTTGCTAAGGGTTAGTCTCTGTTGTTATGAAAGTGAATTGAAACCAAATGCACTTTCTATTGGAAAAGCTGCCATTGATCTCAGCTCACAGACAATGCTGAGAGGGACGGCGCTTACAAACAGGGAAGAAATCCTTGCTGTCATATCATAACGCCAGTTATTTCACTGTTAGCCCCATGAATACAGCTCTGATGCAGCAGCACTACACTTCATGATGTTCCTGTGCCACTCGACAATTCCATATTTAGTTCTTAGAAATGGGAACAGATTACTCAGCGAATTACCTAGCTCATGGACTGGGAAAGCTATTCTTACAGCAAGACCCTTCCTTAACTAAGAGGCCATGCTCTCCACCAAGAAAAGCAGCTATTTCACCTTTCTGATAGGTAGCGTTTGAGGCACAGTGGCCTCATCAAGTATGGGTGTCTGCCGCCTTCCACATTCCCGTTATTACAGTTAGAGCCCAGTCAATGGCACTGATCCTGGCAGTGAGATGAGCCACAGTGAGGTCATCACTCATCACCAGCACCATGATTGAGAGCCCTGGAGCAGCAAGTGGTAGGCGAGAGGTAAAGGACGTTTATTTTAAAGTAGGGAGAAAGGAGAATTACAGACACATACAGAGAGAGGTAAAGGGCAGAGATGACTCCAGCTGGACATTAAGCAACACTGCATTTTCCAAGATCCTAAAGCCAAATAATTCCTGCTAGTTGAGCTTTTATTATGTTTGGCGATGACAGTCAGAGGGTGGGCGAAGGCGCCTGGAAAACAGCTGCCGCCGGCCACTCCATGCTAAGGGCGCGGAGTTCTCCATCCGCACTTTGAATGTGCCATGATCTATTTCCCTAACAACAACAACAATGACAAAAATAATGACCCTTGTAATCACTTTTACGAAATCCCCCTAAAGAAGCATCCTGAAATGCAAGACTGCTGTAGAACATTCTAGCTTAACAGTAGGGTCAGGATCCCTGCCTGAGAGGCGTGGTAAGGGGACCGACTGCTGGCGTTGGACACTAACGGTCAGTTCTTCTAGCCACAAGAAATGAATAATCATGGAAATGGTTATTCTAGCTGTGATGCTTAGGGGCTTTCGGTAGAATGTGATGGTGTTACATAAGGCATATTCTTAGATGTACCAGGATGATGTATGTAAGTCAGCTGGACGGGCCATCATGGGAAGACATAATTTGATTAATATGAGATTTTTTTCATAAGGCGTTACTTGATTCTGCTATAGTTTATGTTAGTTTGGAGCCATTAATGGACATGGACATTCTTTTGGTTATATTCCTGTTTTCTATAACTCAAGGCTTTTGAAATATTTTTTTAATTTTTAAAATATATATTTATTGGTTTTTTAAAAAAGATTTTATTTATTATTTTTAGACAGAGGGGAAGGGAGGGAGAAAGAGGGAGAGGAACATCAATATATGGTTGCCTTTTGCACGCCCCCTCCTGGGGACCTGGCCCACGACTCTGGCATATGCCTTGCCTGGGAATCAACCTGGCAACCCTTTGGTTTGCAGGCTGGTGCTCAATCCTGTGGGCCACACCAGCCAGGGCTATTTATTGATTTGAGAGAGAGAAAGAGAGAGGTGTCAATGTGAGAGAGAAACATCGATTGGTTGCCTCCCATACGTGCCCCAACTGGGGATTGAACCCGCAACCTTTTGGTGTACAGGACAACTCTCCAACCAACCCCTGGCCAGGGTGAAATATATTTGTTTTCAATCAGCCAGTTGCCTCATAGAGCCTCCTGGGCAGGGTTGTAAAGCATCATGAGGATGGCCACGTCTCTCCTGTGATGACCAGTGTAATCACCACATACGAGTATTGGAGGAGAACTTCACACCAGTGCCAGGACTATTATAGGTCTGACTGCTTCAGGGGGGAACAATGAGGCCGGACGTGAGGCGGAAGAGGATGGTCTTTAAAAAGCAGATCCCTTTTCTCTCTAAAGAAAGCTAGTGTGTCTAAAACAAAACTAAACGTTACCGAGTGGTAAGCAGCCTTGCCCCTCTGAACCCGGCCCCAGCTTTTCCTCTTGCCTTTTCTCACTAAACCCCTTTGCAAGTCTTTTCACTTCCTTTCTCGTAGACTTCCCCAAGACGCAGCAGCCGTGTGCAGCCTCCCCTGTGGAGAAAGTTGCAGCCATGCTGTTCTCCTAGCATTGGAGACGAACCTGTTGAGATAGTTGCCTCTTACCTCCTCATCTCCCATTTTTCCAGGTCTGCACATCTCACCTTCATGTGCATGAAACTCGAGAAGTTTCGGTTAGTAGAGGAATGCAGATTAACGTGTTGGTACCAGGGTTACTTTCACTGCAGCCCAACATGGAATCTAGGAAGGAAGGAAGGAAAGAAAGAAAGGAAGGAAGAAAGGAAGGAAGGAAGGAAGGAAGGAAGGAAGGAAGGAAGGAAGGAAGGAAGGAAGGAAAGAAAGAAAGAAAGGCAAAATCAATTTTAACAGACTACTACCCTTAAGCAGCTTTGTCTGAAGAGGAAATAATTGCAAATAAATGAGACTTAAGTACGCCATTTGGGAAGCAGGCAATGACTATTTTAAAGGCTTGAAGTTCTAACCTATGTGTATGCTTCCCCCGCCCCCCCCCCCCCGCCTCAAAAAAAAAAAAAAACCTTGCAAACAGACAATGGTTTACGTCAAGAGAAAATTCAGGAAAAAAGCCTTTTTTTTTAATTTCCAGGAAATCTGGCCACTGTGTTCTGCAGCCAGTGATAAATGACAGTGCCACCAGCAGTGACCTAGGACATCCTGAATTCTTGCTCTAATGAAGCACTTGCATTCTCTTTTCAAAGGGTATCCTGTTCCTATTGCCATCCTCCTACTCCAGATCATCTTCGCCCCCTGTGTTATCACACTTAAAATAGCACGAGTGCTGGTCCGAAGGGTCTGCACATAGATGTTGATGTCATGGGCGGGGAGGGGCAGATGAAAGAAAAGTAACTGGATATGGGCCCCGGACGTATTATAATTCAGCAAATTGACTGAAACTCAGCTGTTATTTCAACTCATGCTGTATAAATCAAACATTATTTCATCCTTTTGTGGGGTAACTGAGTGCTGTCCATCCACACAAACCCAAGTGCACATAGGATAGTAGCACAAGGGAGGAGAAATGTGGTATTAAAAAACACACACACACAACAGTACTGTGAGAGGTGTTGTAACCAGGGGTAAGTTAGAAACAGAGCAGCTGTTTCTGATTACGAAGATTGATTCACTTAGTCTTCCCTGACGCTACCTAAATAAGTGGGAGGAGCAGCCTGAGGTTCCCTGGAGCCACTCAGTTGCTTTGTGTCCCTGCACGTTGAAAGCAGAATGTAAAAGCAATCCACTGTTCTGCCTCCCCACGGTCTGCCAGCTTAAAATATGTTGCAAACTCAAGTCCAGTGGGAGAAGACTCTACTGCTTTACTTCTTCCCCATCCAGCCAGCAAGGCAGGGTTGGTGGGAAGGTCCAGTCTTCACAGACCATGCTGATCCCGCAGTCCTAAACCTGGTGTCATCTGAGGGGGCTGGGTCAACAGGTACACCCTTTACCCCCCTGAACCAAGGCAGCTGGAATTTTGGGGTGAGGAGGCCAACCCTAGAAACAGCTTAAATGTTCTCGAAGCCCAATTAAACTAGAATGTCTTGTTAGCTGATCCTTCCAGTTTATGGATTTTGCCAGCAGCAGCATCACACTTTTACTGTTTCTCTTTCCCACTGCCTTATTCTGGTTGATTTTGAGAGACATTTATATCACTTTTCTATCTGAATAATTAGTGGAAGATAAAATATAGCTATGAGCAATTTGGATAATACTGGGAACGAATTGGAGGGAGGAGCCATTGTTAACGAAATAGCCTTGTTATAAGTATTAAGCTTAGATGAGAAGAATTAAGGCCACTTGGGCTATCTCTGCCCCAAAATACTTTCATTTTCCCAACCGCAGAAAAAGCCCTTGCTTAGTGTGTCTTGAAGAGTCAGAACCTGGGGTGGTTCCAGCACTGCGCGTCAACCACCAAATGTTTATAACTTCCAGAGTTTCGAGGGAAAGGGAATGATAGAAGTTTTGAGGTCTTTGCTGGTTTCTTATCAAAAACATTCAGTTCCCAGTAGATGATTACAGCTGTGATTGCTTCTACCTGGTGAATTCTAAGCTTTATGGGAAGGCCCTGCATGCGTGTGGGGATCTTCCCATCTGCCTCCTTTGTGAATCCCTTCTCCTTTCAGTGCCTCCAAACTTGGGCCCCAAAGAGGGGTACAGCAGCTGAATGGCATGCTCTTGGGCCTTGGCCCAGACATGCATCTTTCTGGAAGGATGACTGAATCCCGTTCTTAAGTCCAAAGTCGCCCTTGATTAGCAGCTCCTTTTGTTTGTTGTTTTTAACGGCATCTCTGTCTTTCACGGGTAGCTTACAGGGATGTGTTTGAGAGCCCCTTCCAGCTGGGACGCTGCCCAACTCCCACCAGCTGAGTCGGGGGGACGGCTTCCCTTCAGTTCCGCTGCTGCCAGTGGACTACAAGGACTCCACTTCCAGCCCTGGCCACAGTGGCCCTTGTCTGCTGTGCAAACTTGGCTCTGTTCTCCGGGTTTTCATTTTCCAGCCATCTGGGCATTTTGAGCACCCCTCTTATCTTAGTACCTTGGCACTCAGGACCACATGCCATCCTATCATAGAGATGGAAACAAAGAAATCCTTCACGTTTGGCCTGCAATTGCCCAGGGACCGTCATAGGTTGAGTGACAGTCAAGGAGATTATAGGGTCGGGGACAGGTCTGCGGTGATGTAAATGGTTTTGCTGAGAGAAGACAAACCGAATGGTGTGACAATAGCTAGGATTGTTCAGTACCAGGGTTCCTCGTGACTGGTTTCCTGCTTTTTCCGTTGGCTAAAGGAGGAGCCAGGAGCTAAAGACCTCCGTGGCCTCTGATGGCGGTAGCCTCTCTAGGCCTACCGGCCTCAGCTTAGGGGTTAGCGAGGGCTGTGTGCCAGAGGGGCGAATCTAGCTTCCTACTGAGAATTCTGTGTGCATCACCAGCTTTAAAGTGCCTCCTTCCACCTCCTCAGTTTCTGATTCGGAGAGGGGTTGATCAGAGTCATTCACTCGCCAGACAGGCGTCTGGGACGATTAGTTCTGCGAGTGCTGACAGCACATTCCCTATGAGCGTTCTGCCTGGAGAAGAGCAGACAATCGAAGGACAGTTCCACTGCCCAGGCTGCTCCCACTGCGCTGTGCCCTCTCCTGTCCCCACCCCCAGCCCGCTGACCCCTGCGCACTCGTTCATATCCCTCACCCTGTGCGGCCCTCTCCCAGAGGTGGTCACGGAGGCAGCGGCCAGCCAAAGAAAATGCAGCCCAGCAGCGTTAAGTCATTTCAATTTTTAGACCTTAGTATTCGGGTGGGGCTGCAGCTTCTTGAAAGGCAGACCTAACATGCTTGCCTCTCTTCAGAGAATCTCATTTCACATTTGTCTGCGGGTCATTTGGTTACTGGCATTCATTTATACATTGAAAGCCCAATGCTTTCACACACTTGGTTCTACAGCGCAGTAGAATGTTAACACGACATGTCTTAATGATGGAGCCAAAAAGGTGATGCAACCTCACTTCGCACCAAAGCGGGTGGGTGTATTTATTCATGTTCTGATAGTTGAGGGCAGCAGAGACACAAGGGAGGGTCAGAAATTCCTTCAGGATCATCCAACAAGTCCAAGTTTTGCTCTCTGGTCCCTGTGACAGGCAATGGTGATCACTTTCCTGTAGAGCATGTGACCAAAGTGACTGGAACTGTGGGTTCTAAATATGACTCCCTCTCCCCACCCACTACTGCCACCCTTCAGTTGCCAGAACCCAGTCAGTTTTCAGCAGAACCCCAGCTGACATTTTGCCTGGGTTCCCCCAGAAGGTCCTTCAGTCTTTGTCTCATTTTGTGTGTGCATTTCACCCAGGAAGATAGCTCTTCACATGTAAAATCACCTTCTTCCAGTTTTCAGTTTCTTTCCAAGAATCACCCACTGTCAATCTCTGGTTTTCTGTCTGCCAAACTTAAAAGAAACGCAGCAGTACAGGCGGATTGCTGCTCCCAATGCACGTGAACGATGCACTCACCTTTTATGTATCTGTAAGCAAGTGGGGAAGGAATGCATAGTCTCTGGCACAGCTGGCCCTACCGCGTGGTTTGAAGTAAATGGACATTTTATTTCACATTAGGAAGAGACACTTGGAGCAGCTTGGCAGCAGATCTGTGGCTGGGTAATTAATCTAAGAACTACAGCTTTCTTCCACATAGGAGATTAAATACCAGTTTTGGTCAGATCAAAGTGGGCCTCTTGGACTATCTGATCTTTGCAAAAGGCTCCATGTTGGGCCAGCACAACAGTCTGCCTGTATTACTCCCTATTTCTTAAGACCAGTTTTAATGTGTTTAAATAATGTCTGCCAGTATTTTTAGCACTTTAAACCCAAAGCAAAACTTTCGTTTTACTTGCGCTGACTTTATATCCATTTCTACCACTAAAACAAGTCACTGTCTCCCAGAGTTTGAAGAAAAGTGGGGCTTTTCTGAATGCTCTTTGGGTAGTGTTACAATAAATAACAGCTTAGACTAATAGGGCATTTTCTTTAGGGTATTAACAAATAGAGTTTATATAATCTCTCATTCATTTTCTTGACATATCATTGAGACAGTTTGAATGCTGGTGCTATATTCTCCATCTATAAAATGGAAAGAACCAAAGTATTAAGTTCAGATTTGATGGATTATAAGAAAGAATGCAGACATTCGAGTGATCTGTTTTGCCAAGATGCTGCCTAGAGCTTTTAAATGTTGCAAGTTATGCATTTTACCTCCCCACAGGAGTCTGAGCAGTATATATTTTGGGCCAGAGTGCAGGAGGCCCTGGGCCAGGAGGAACTGGACAAATGAATGGAACTGGCTCCCATTCACCAACCTGGCACTAATTATGTCCTGGACAAAGAAGTGTTTTCTGAATCATGGGGAACCACTAATGGAAATCCATTGGTGCTTTGATGGTGGCCTTTGGAGATACTTTTATCACTTGAAACCATCCTCATGGCAGGCCCAGGGAGAGGTCTACTTCAGCCAACATACAACATAAGGCAGAAGAAATGGGCCCTTTCTAAAGACTGGTTTGACCTGTGGGTGGGCCCTCTTTCACATGTTTCTAATTAAGGATGCAAGAGAGAGTAGATATTCCACAGCGACTCTCCGTTCCTCCTTGGCTGTGAGATAGAACAACGGCGCCTTTGTGGTGACCTCTGCAGAGCTGTTTACATTCGGTGACCTGCCTGGGCGCTGCTGCCAGCATGATGCTCCTCCTGGCTAACAAGGAACAGGCGTGCTGCCTATTACTATGGTAGACCCTGGAGGTCAGAATGAGAATAAGATGTTTTCCCTGCTGTGGAATTGTCTAAGGTAATTTACAGACTCTTTTACAGATTTATTGAGGTATAATTTATATATCATAAATTCACCCATTGTAAGTCTAACAAATTCAGTGATACTTACTAAATGTAGAGAGTTATGTTACCATCACCACAATCTAGTTTTTGAACTTCAGTTGGACTTATTTTGAAACTACCAGATAATGATTGTAATCAGAAGGCAGGTCCGTGCTGACGTGCAAAAGAAAATTTTGAGGCTCTCTTGGGCTAGGGAAGAGGACTGTCCAACTAAGAGGACTATTAGTTGTTTAACTTAAACAACTAATATTTGTACTTCAAGTTTCTTAAAGTACATGAAGCGTTCAGATTCGCATTTATATTTAGGAAGATTTTTTATATTTTCACTCATCTAATGCTATTGCCTATATCAAAGAACCAAGAAAATGTTTGCTGCAGAACCTTCCTCACTTATCAACATCAATGAATGTTTCTTGATTATAAGGAGAAGGTGCAAAAGATGAGAACGTGTGGACCCTCCCCTCAAAGAGCTTATAGTCCACTTTGAACGTCTCGTTGAGTATTTATTTACATGCCTGCTCATTTTCAGGTGTTATGTCAGGCACTGCAGACACGTAGATGAGTGTAACAAGGTCCCTACCTTGAAACCTTATAGTCCAGTGGCTTATCTGTGACAGATAATTTCAATATGATGTCATAAACTCTGTGGTAGTGGTAAACGCTATGTGGTATCAGAAAGGTCATCAGCAAAGATTTCTTAAAGAAGTCATTACTAAGAAATCAAAGATGTGATTACTAATTGCATCAGTCCTGCTGACATAGATCGAGTACCCTCTGTTCCATTTGGCAGAGGCTCAGTGAGATCCAGTCCCTGCCTTTGGAGGGGCTTCACAATTGGTGGGGTGATAAGTCCATCACTACCTAATTCCAGGTAGATGTAATAACTGTATAAAAGTGGAAATAGCAAAAGATGCTAGGAATTTAGAGGCAAAACAGAGACCATTTCAGGGACACCTTCCCAGAAGAAGTAGCCCAAAGTCTGAAAAAGCTCAGAAGCTGAATTTGGACAAAGAGGTAGAATTTTAGCAGGTATGGGTGAGAGTTGGGAAGCAGCGTCGAAGAAAGGAGGCTCAGGGGCAGGAGAGCTTGGGAAGTGTGCTGAGAAGAGTGAATAATCCCAGACGGCTCGATACATGTGTCAGATAGTATAAACTATGGCTGTGTCTCTATGTCATAACCAGGCAAGGCAGGTGAATCACAAGCTCCACACTTCTCTTAACTACATCAAGGAAAGCTTTCCCGAGAAGTTCATCTCACTCTGTCCCTTCTGTATGTGTTATGCAAGGTGATAAGGTGATTCATTTTCTTCTGCTGTTTTTTCATGATTCATCATGAGCTACCACCTATTAAGCCAAAACAAACCACCAGTGGATTTTCACTAGTGGTTCCTCATGATTTACAAAAACACTTCTTAGGACTTCCATCAAGATGGAGGGACAAGCAGACATAGCTCGCCTCTTTCCACAACCACATCAAAATTACAACTAAAATATAGAGCAACCATCACTCAGAACTGTCAGAAATCAAGTTGAATAGAAGTCTGACAACTATGGAATTAAAGAAACCATCTCCGTCCAGACTGGTGGGAGGGGAACAGATGCAGAACAGGCTGGTCCCTCACCCACGTGTGGTGGATGAAAATTCAGGAGAGATATCTCGGGAGTGAGGAGTCCCAGTCCCACACCAGGCTCCTCAGCCCAGGGTTCCAGTGCCAGGGAGATAAGTCCCCACAACTTCTGGCTGCAAAAACCAGTAGGGATTGAGTCAGTGGAAGAAACTGCTGGAGCCCCAAGCAGTTCCTCTTAAAGAACCCACACATGGCTCACCTACTCAGACTCACGCCCTCTGAGCTACAGAACCAGGGTAGCAGCTTGAAAGGCACAAGTGGCATCCTGGGAGAAACTAAAGTATCTGGCATCAAAGTGAGCAGAGGCCATTGTCCCTTTTCTCAACCCTCCCCCCACAGATCCACAGAGTTGGTGCTATATCTGAGACTCCAACAACCTGGCTAACACTGTTTGACCCGCCTTGGAGATCCCCAGAGACTCTGCCCCACCCAACGTAAGGGCCCACCCAAGCGGCTCTTCCATATGAATGACTGGTCTTGGCTCCTGCTTCAAATCTTCCTAAATCCTCTCAAACAAGCACCAGCTGGCCTGGTGAGCCCCAGGCCCCGCACTAGTTGCTGCCAACCTAGTTTCATAGCTTGGCTTCACCTGGGAATCTCCAAGCATAGCACAAGTAGCAGCCATCTCAATCAGATTGCTGTATAGCTCAGGAAAGGTGATCTTGTGAAAAACACAGGTCGTGGCTGACCTTGGCCTGTACCACACAGGAAACCCCAGGGCTAGTGCACCCAGTGGACACCTATAGACTACATCAGAGAACTATCTGACTACACCTATAGACTACATCAGAGAACTGCCTCTGAACAGCTGATCCCCCATGGAGGGTGGAGATTTGTCACCAGTGGTCAGAGCCAGTCCTTGCAGCTGACGGACTTGGGTAAATCCCTCCCATTGATCTGCCAACAGCAACCAAGGCTCAACTACAAGAGGAGGGTGCACTGAGCCTACGTGAAGGGTGCACCTTGAGTACCCAGCTTAGGTGATAGGGGAGGCTGTGCCACTGGACCCTACAGGGCACCTACTACATTAGGCCACACTACCAAGACAGAGAGTCAAAGCAGCTCTACCTAATACATATAAACCAACACAGGGAGGGAGGCTGCTAAAATGAGGAGACAAAGAAACGTGGCCCAAATGAAAGATCAAAACTCAAGAAAAAGAGGTAAAAGAAATGGAGATAAGGAATTTCTCAGATGCAAGCTCAAAACACTGGTTATACGGATGCTCAAGGAACTCAGTGAGGACTTCAACATCATAAAAAAGACCCAGTCAGAAATGAAGGATACACTAATCGAAATAAAAAACAGTTTACAGGGAAACAATAGTGGTGTGGATGAAGCTGAGAATCAAACCAATGATTTGGAAGCAAAAAGCAAGCAATCAGAACAACAAGAAGAAAAAAGAATCCCCCAAAATGAGGAAAGTATAAGCAGCATCTGGGGCAACTTCAAGAGATCCAACAGTAATATCACAGGAGTGCCAGAAGGAGAAGAAAAAGAGCAAGACATTGGAAATCTGTCTGAAAAAATAATGAAAGAAAACGTCCCTAGTTTGGTGAAGGAAATAGACATGCAAGTCCAGGAAGTTCAGAGAGTCCCAAACAAAATGGATGCAAAGAGGCCCACTCCAAGACACATCATCATTAAAATGCCAAAGGTGAAAGATAAAGAGAAAATCTTCAAAGCAGCAAAAGAAGTTAGTTACATACAGGGGAGTTCCCATCAGACTGTCAGCTGATTTCTCAAAAGAAACTTTGCAGGCAAGAAGGGATTGGCAAGAAATATTGAAGACATGAAAAGCAGGGACTTATAGCCAAAATTGCTCTACCGAACAAAGCTATCATTTAGAATTGAAGGGCAGGTAAAGAACTTGCCAGACAAGAAAAAAACTAAAAGAGTTTGTCATCACAAAACCATTATTATACAAAGTGTTAAAGGGATTTATTTTAGAAAATGAAAATCAAAACTATGAACAATAAAGTGATAATACATAGAAATCTATCAACAATTGAATCTAAAAAGCAAACTAAGCAAACAAGAAGAACAGAGACAGAATCACGGATACAGAGAGCACTTGATAGTTGTCAGATGGGAGCGGGGTGTGAGGGGATGGGTGATTGGTGAGGGGATTAAGAAGTACAAATAGGTAGTTACAGAATAGCCATGGGGATGTAAAGTACAGTACAGGAAATGGAGTTCTTTGGCTAAAGAACTTATACTCATGACCCATGGACAAGAACAATGATGGGAGGATTGCCTGAGGGAGTGGGTGCGTGTTGGATGGAGGAGGGGTAAAGGGGGAAAAATCAGGACAACTGTAATAACATAATCAATAAGATATAACTTAAAAATAAAAAATAGTTCTTTGACTATCACATTTTTGGGCGAACCAGTCCCGTTTGCCTACTCAGCCTGGCCATGGGCCTGTTGCCCCTGGCCCAGAAGTTTAATATACGTTCAAGAAGATTAAAAAAAACAACAACAACCTGCACTATTGGCTGCTAGTCTTTGAAGGGATAATTTCTGTACCTAGTAGACTTAGGAAGTGGATGGGGGGGTTGCTGAGAAGAAAAATAATACGAAGAAGAATGGTACTATTTGCTAAATTCCCAGGTCTCCATGGGGTAAGCCTATTTCCAAATTTAAGTTGCTAAGAATCCTGAACCTGGGGTTGTTTTTGGATATTTTGGAAAGTAAGGAATATTGTTGGCTTTTAATCAGGGAGGAAAGAACCCAGTTGGTTTTGATATAACCAAGGAAGAAGGAGTTTTGCATTTGTTTGCGTGGATGGTCCACCTACTGTGTGGCCTTGTTCACGGGATGGCTGGCCCTTCCCTCTGGGACCAGTGTGAGTAGCCAGGCTGCAGCTGTAGCTAGAGACCATAACCGGCACTGTTGGGCATTGCCCTTCAGGCACTGGAGGTTAATTTCATAGTATTCATTATATTTTTTAAAGATTTTTATTTATTCATTTTTAGAGAGGGAAAGAGATGGAGAAAGAGAGGGAAGATATATCAGTGTGTGGTTGCCTCTCAGCGCCCCGTACTGGGGACCTGGCCCGCAACCCAGGAATGGGACCATAGTACGCAATATTTTGTGACATTGAAACTGCCAAGGAAAATGCTGCTTCATTTGGGAAAATGTAATTTCTGTATGTGTGTTTTTGTGTGCGTGTAGAATTAAGGAGCCCTGGCTGGTGTGGCTCAGTGGATTGAGCACCAGCCTGTGAAACCAAAGGGTCACCAGTTCGATTCCCAGTCAGGGCACATGCCTGGGTTGTGGGCCAGGTCCCCAGCGGGAATGTGCATGAGGCAACCACACACTGTTGTTTCTCTCTCTTCCTCCCTCCCTTCCCCTCTGTCTGAAAGTAAATAAATAAAATCTGTTTAAAAAGAAGAATAAAGGAGAGGGATTTTTGGAAGAACATAATGTATCCTGTTGATCTTTCTAGACAAGCTAAAAAAGCAAGAGGTCAGTAGTTTTATAAGCGTCATGTCTTAAAAGTCAGTTTACCAATAATTATTTACATGCCACTAGAGGGGAAATCCCCTCTATTGTGTTTTTTTCCTCTAGATTGAGATACTTTAAAAAAATCCCTGATTGGAGAAATGATATATATTTTTAAAGCCTGTAAATGTAGTACTGTATTTGCTGAGAAGGAATAGCCCTAAAAACCGTGGGGGTTTGGGGAGGGGCTGTTTTCCAGTGTAGTCCTAATTACGGGTGGGAAGTGACTTTGCTTTGCCACTTTGGAGGTTAGAAAGGGCAATTCGTGGCCACTGTTGAGGGTTGCCAGATAAAATACAAAATGCCCAGTAAGTTTGCATTTTAGGTAAACAAGTAATTCTTAAGTATAACTACATTCCAAATAGTGCACTGGGACAAACTTACACTAAAAAAATTCACCATTTATCAGAAACTTTAACTAGGCATCCTTATTTTTATCTGCAAAATCTGGTAACCCTATGTTGCTTCTACAATACAAAGGCTGCCCAAGGAGCCTGGGAGTTTTTATGATCACTGAGAGTCACTATCTGGTTTGAACCGAAACAGAACAATACTGGAGGTGAAACTGAAAACAGAGTCCGGTCAGGCACACAGAGGCGAAAGGAGCCCCTTTTTGTTTCTTTATCCCTGAGTAACGAGCTCTGAGGGTTCATTGCCATTGGGAGTGGCCCTTCTCCGTCCACTCCAGCTCCAAGTCACACTGTAGATCACCTCGGCGGCTTCTTTGTTCCAGCTTTACCACAGACGGTCCCTTCAAAACTGGGGCTCCCTTCAGATTCAAAGTGCTTGACCCAGGGTGGCTTCGGACCCTCTTGAATTCTCTCTCCGATCAAATTCCTGTTTGGACTGATGAAGTGGGCACTGACTGGACGTGTCTGAGACCAGCCCTAAGACCATCCATCATTCACTGGGTGCCTAACATGTGCCGATGCTTGGCGACACCACCTACCTGGCCCCGTGTGAGTTCGTGCTGCTCCTGACAAGCCTGTGCCACGGGCACTTCGACCTGCACTTTCCGAATGAGGGATTGAGGGCATGCAGGCCCCCAAAGGCTCAGGAGCTTGATGCAGGTCACAGAGCCACCGAAAGGCGGGGCTAGGATTGGGCCTCAGGCCAGTCTGACTCCACTACCCCTTTGCTCCACCCCTACACACAGGCCCTTACACACGGGCCCCTCCACTCTTCACGCCCGCCCCAGGCCCCCAGGTGGACCTGGTATGGTAATGATCCCTTCTCTCCCTGTTTCTTACTAGCAGTTCTTACTGGCGGGAGTCGATAGAGAACTGGCCGTCGGCCCTAAGTCATCTTCGGCCTTGTGCGACCTGCAGCTCTGCAAGAGAAGCAGAGCTTTGGGCACTGGAAGCTGTTAACTTTGGATGCTTTCTATTTTACATGAAAATGGTTAAATTAATGGGGGCAGAAAGCCCAGGAACTTAGTTACAACATTTTAAAATGTATCATCATTTTAATATCTTTAAAGAGCCTGAAGAGACTTTCTCAAGCATGAGACTGTAAGGAGCTAACACCTCCAAGATGAGTGTCCATGGGAACCACACGAGTGTTCCGGAACGGAGCACTCCGTCTCCACTCCTCGGGGCTGCTCCGGTGCTCCGCCAGCTGTCCCACCAAGGCAGCGGCCCCTCCGCCCCCACCCGCCCCTCCTCCAAGCTTCCTCTTGGTAAAGAAGTAGCAAAAATGTATTGTCGGCACCAATTTCTTCCGGAGCCAGCACATGGTCCTCCGGGTTCACTCCTTATACAATATGATTTGTCAGCATTTTGAGCTTATGAAGTAAAATGCTTTATTTACTTGTTCCAGCTGGGAAAGTTCATGAAGTTGGCCATTCCATTCCCATCATCTGCTGCGGCCACAGTTGTTAAGTGTAAAATACTTCAGTGGGTGTGGTCTACCAAGTGTCCCAATGGTGTTTCTCAAACTGTGGCTTGCGGACCCAAGGGTCCGGGAGAATTTCTTTCATAGGGTCACACTGGAACATTGACTCTTCCTGTGAGAAGCCGTCTCAGTCTTTCCTCTCCTTCTCCCCAGGCGCCTCCTTTCTTTCCCCTGCGGGAGCATGCGGGGCCTTTTCTTTGCCCCTGCACTCTCTTAATCTGTCCCTTAGTCCCCACCGCGCTACATTTCTCCTGCTTCCTGTTTCCTATAACCACTAACTCCTCACAGTTTCAAAAATTAAGTCCATCGAATTCTAAAAGGAAATATAAAACCAACAAATGGGAAATTGGGAAAACCGGCAGAGTTGGGGGCTTGATGTTACAATCTTCTTCCCCAGTCCTGCGCGTCGGAGAAAAGTGATCTTTCTATTCCGCCAGACTGGGGTGGCCCAGCCGTGCCCTTCTCTGTTGCTGTCTCTCCTGGCCTTCCTCTTTCCTTGTGTAACCCAGCTCCCTACTCCGGGTCTAACCTAGTTAATTTGTGCACTTGGTAAAACTTGCAAACTTTGTGTTTTCCCCCTTTTGGATGATGGAATGCTGGTGCCATGGGGGCTTTCAGGAATAATTTGGGAAGTGATAGCCTTAGAAGTTTTCAACAGGAGCTCCAGGAAGACATGTTGGTTAGTCAGTCTCCGCCCTTGCTCTTGGCCTCTGAGAGACTCAGCACACAGAAGCATGTGGTCCGCAATCTGGTCTTCCTCCGGAGCAGGAGAGGCAGTGCAGGTACAGACTGAGAGCAAGTCACTTAAACTCCACACTTCTGTCTTCCCACCTATAAAGGAGGCAAAATAAGAGTCATCCTGACTTCGTGCCATTGCTGTGAGGATCCAATGAGTTAATATTTATAAATCACTTAGAACAGGTCTTAGCACATAGTAAGCACTAATTAAATAAGAAAATGTAACAGTTAACAATAATAGTAATAATATTCTTCTTTTGATCCACACCTGAATAATTATATTCAACTTCTATATGACACCTTAGAGGTCCAAAATAAGTCTAAGTGGTGGTTTGCAGGTGCTGCAAAATAACATCTTCCATAACTTCACAAGGACCTTGATAACCTGCTCCTAAGGGACCCCTTCTTACCTATATTTTGGCCAGACCAATTGACTGATTCTTTTTCGTTCTAGCTTCCCATTCCCATTTCTTTCCCCATCCCCTCACCAGGTATCCTGTTGTCTTTGTTGCCTCATCTTAGCTGTCAGCCTATGTGGCCAGTGTTTTGGGGGTATCTGTTTAAATGCAAAGCCTTCTCTTCTAGTTTATAAGCTCCTCTGGATGGGTGAAGGCCACCTTTCTGATGGTTGTGTATCATTCTTCATGCTTGTACATAAGTGGTACTCCATAAATGTGTCTTGATTGGCTAACTTGAGCTTTTGAAACCCTTGGTTGAGAGCTAAGTGGCAGCTAATCACATCTTGCCTCTAGGCCTCATAGATGTGTTCTGTTGAAAGGCCAACTCCCTGATTCCCATTAGGATGATAAGAGCCTCCTGTGTAAGCCAGGACAGACCAAACCACTGTGAAGTTAGGGGTGTGGGGCAGCATGCGGGGATGCTAATGTGGGGTAAAGAGTGATTCAGCAAACCCAAGACCAAAAGGTGTTGGCTTTGCCCAATTACCAGGAATGCTTTTTAATTGGCACCTTAAAAAAGATTGGTTAAAATGAGATAATTAAAATACACTTTTTATAATGCAAAGAGCTGCCTCTGAAAATCTTCCAGCTTCACAGGCCTAGTGGAAAAAGGACTAAACCCAGAGCTGGAAGAATCACAACACCTCTGCTAAAAGGTATACAGGTCGGAGCAAAGTGGGGAAATTGGCATATTCATTAGTGGCCCTCTCTACAAAGATAAAACAGTAGTGTGCTATTATTGTATCCTGTGCAGTTTTGGGTGGATGGATAAACATAATGATATGGGAAAAACTTTTCCAAAAGTAAACCCTCCGGCACAGTGGCATGTATGTCTACACTTTTATAAATGTATTTACACAAAGCCACATGGCCATGTAACTCTCACATGTCAGAAACACATTTGGCAAAGACAGAAGCATTAAAAAGTACTGTGTTCTTTCCCTATTTGTGGGTAGTGTTTGATGTTCACAGATGCCCCAAGGTTTTAATAACCTTGACTAGTCAATGTGACAACTGTGAGAATTTCAAAAGGGGAAGCAAGAACTCAGAGAGGAAAAACAGTTGTTGCTCCTAGGGGGCAGTCTTCCAGGCAGCACTCGGCCCAGAGGCGCTGGGTCCAAGGAGAGTACAGGGACAAGGTAAGCAGGCCTTCCTCGCCCCAGTACAGGGACACCAGGGAGACTGCGAGATCTGGGAGTGGGAGCAGATGGGAAGGGGGAAGTGAACAGGGGGAGACTGGTTAGCTAAGGGGCTGGACAGTCAATCAGACTGTGGCATTGCTGCCTATGCAGCAAAGGGCAAGGGTCCCTCAGAGACCCTAGGATGTGAGCATTCATTTGCTTATTTCTTCATTCATCAGCAAGCCTTACTGAGTGCTTATCATGTGCCAGATACTGGGCCGAGCCCCCACTTGTGATGTTGAGTCGGAGGCCTTGGCAGCTAAGGGTGGCATTCCTTAGAGAACTGAGAGGTGGCTCAATGCAAACTAGAAAGCACTGCGGAAGCCTATCCCCGCCTGGAGGAAGTGATGCTCAGATGTGCCGTTCCCGGAGAGCAGAAGCAGAGACACTTTCTGAGAGTTTGAGCTTGACCTTCAGCCATGATATTTAGACACTAAGAGAACATGCAGTAGGGGCTCAGAGATGCTGTTGACCAGGGTGTGCCATTGTGAGCTTGTAGCTTAGAAGCTACGATGACCGCCAGGAGTGGCAGGAAGAGAAGCTGAGAAGAGGCACTAGTAGGACAGGCACCTCCAGTGACTAGTGGCCAGAAAACCTTACCAACCCTCTCAGAGGGCCGCAAATGAAAACACAAGCACAGCTGTCCATAATGTAATTTATTTATAAATAAACTTTTATAAATTTTATAAAAATTGTATTATAGGCCCAGCCTATCTGTAGGTTGTGTATAGTTTGCTTACAGTGCTGTTTTGGTTCTCAAATCATCTCATGTTTTATGTTCAAAAGTTGACTCACGTAGTGTTAGAATGGACCGTGGGAAGCCAGGTAGGGTGAACAAATCATCTGCTCCCAACCTGCGTACTTGGGCAAGGGTGACCCTTGATGAACCTTCCAGCCTTCACCTGGTACAGACTCTTTGTTCGTCCCCCCGTTATCACAGGTGTCGCCAAGTTTGGTAGTCAATTGCGAAGCAGCTAGTGTTTCCAATAAGTAGTGTGCTTCTTGAGGGTAAGGGCTCCCGTGCCTGGCACGCAGCGAGAGCCCGAAACAGGCCCGCTCCGTTCGGATGCGCTAGCCTCATACACTCAACCTGGCAGTGGGCTCGGTCCCTCCGTGTTGCATTCTGAGCTTTCCTGCTTTTCAGTGGTGCCTTCTCATGACATAAAAGACCTGACTTCTACAACATTCTTCCTTTTATATCACGTAAATAATACGTGTAAGTGGTAGACTTTTGTGTTGCATGTTATAGATTAATACTGAATATACTTTTTCCTTCTAGAGGATGACTGTTTTTCTACCCGTCACTTCACATTTTCGTCTGGATCTCTGCCTGAGTGTCCTTCTCCCTTGAAGTTGATATCGCCTCTCAGGCCGCGTTTGACCTCCAGTCAGGGCTTCACCTCAGTAGCGCTTACTCTTTGCCCCAGTCTCCCTCACCTGTGCCATGTGGTGTTATTAATGCAAATGAGGTGTCCAACCTGACTACCCCTGCCCCCTGCATGTGTATCTTTTTCAGAGAAAACTCTGCTTCATTTATTTATTTTTAGAGAGAGGGGACGAGAGGGAGAACAACATCAATCAGCTGCCTCTCACAGGCCTCCAAGTGGGGAACTGGCCTGAAACCCAGGCACGTGCCCTGACCAGGAATCAAACCAGTGACCTTTTGGTTTGTGGGACAACACCCAACCCGCTGAGCCATACCAGTCAGGGCAAAACTCTGTTTTTCACATCTCGCCTCTCCCACAGCAATAAACACAGTGCGCTCGGTTGGGGCGAGTGCTCAGGAAATATGTGCAATGAAGTTCCATTGGTGGTGAGGAGTTAGGAGCAGGTATTAGCTCATCAGCGAGGGAGCAATCGCAGATGAGTTAAGAGCTCAAGGATTTGAGGGGAACTACCTGAGTTCTAATCTTAGTCCCTTCATAAACTACTTTTGTGACTTTGAGAAATCTGCTGAACCTGTGTTTCAACTTTGTCATTTAAGAATGAGGATAACAATAGAACCTACATGATAAAGATATGGTGATGGCTAAGTGAGTTAAGATGCGTACTTTTAGCATAGTGCCCGGCCCTCATGAGAGCTCTCATCAACAACAACCGTGGGTATTCATCATCAGAAGTCGGGGTTTGAATGAAGGACGTTCCCCTTGGCTCCATTCTTGCCAAGTCTGGACTGGGGTGCACCTTCTCAGATTCCTGGTGGAGCGCCGTGTGCCCTGTCCTTTTTCTGTACCGGGAGCAGGTGCATTTCAGAGTTGTGTAGACCACGTTAACTAAGAGTATTTTTTCCCCTTAGTCCTTGACCTATATATATATTTTTTATCTGTAGCTGTGCAGCAGGTGTATTGCTTCCGTCAGATTCTCAAAGGGGAAAGTCCACAACCCAAAATAGGTCACACACCACTGAGGGAGACATCGATGATGTTCTCTGAAGAGGAATGAGAGGGAACCTGTTCACACAGTAGGAACGTACACTTGGGACACACAGTGTGGCTACTCATAGCACTCACCATCCCACTGCCCCTTGGAATTTAACACTAATTCATCTCAGTAAGTGTTTTCGTGGGCACTGTGCTAGGTGTGGGGACCAGGAGCATGACTGAGACGCAGTTCCTGTTGCTGAGATGCATGGGGCCGTAGCAGTTTCCTTTCGTGTTTTATTAAATACTAATGGAACCATCTTATTAGCCATTAATAAGTAAGACGTCTCCCCAGTTGAACCTAACTGTGTGCTTAGTACAGTCCTGGACACCATTAGGAAGGAAAGGGTCACAGGCTGTGTGGGTGAGGGAGGAATTTTGAGGACCGCGAGGAGGAGGCACCAGGGACGTGTCGATCCAATCAAAGCCGGGCAGTCCCCATGCCAACCCACTCTCTGTTCATCTCAGTCGTGAGCAGGGGACTGAAGGCTTTCTGGTCATGAACCTCTTTATGCCTAGGCTTGGCCTGCATTCAACTCTAATAAAAAAATAAATAGTAAATGTTAGGACTAGAAATGAAATGAGGCGCCGGTTGCCATTAGTACTTTTTCTATAACCCAATTGCTTTCTCTTCAAACAAATACATTACATATTACATCAGCCAGAATCCCATCACAAGCGAGATGACACACTTTCATTTGGACCATTCGGGAGGCTTGAACACTCACAGGAGTACTTTCAGTGGGGTGGACAGGGTGTGGGGCAGCCACAAGGGCTTGTGCGGTGTTCCAGGGCTAACGGCGGGGCTCCATTAGTTCCCTCGGGCCTGGGAAGGGCCAGGGATGGGCTGGATTCTGGAAACAGGAGACTGGGAGGACTGCCCAGCAGGATCTGAGACCTTCTGTGAAGAGGTGCAGGCAAGCCCTAGCCCGGGTCCTCTCTACCATCTCCAGTCTCCCACTGGTGCTCTCGGGGGCCAAACCCAGGAAAGGGTCCCGTGGACGCGGTCCAACAGGCCAGGTTCCAAAGCACAGAGCAGGGTGGAGAGGGACAAAGAGTGACTCTGGAGGGCACACAGGAAGATATGCAGCAAACATGTTTTTTGTGTTTGATTTTAGAGGTGAGGGTGTGTATTTCCATTTTTTCTGTTTTGGCAAGCTAAATTTTTAATAGGTAATAAAATATTTTTCCCATAGTTATTACTCCATCAATTTGATGATCTCAGTTATTTTTCTCAGCGTCTTATTAGTTTAGCCCTTTTTTTAAAAAAGGGGAAGTTGTGTGTAAATTAGCCTGTTTTCCTCCGCAGCACAGAGAATAAAAATGCTATTCTTCAGAGACTTGTTCTCTTTGCAGAGAGAGTGGTTCCATCTCCCCTCTCTTTTCCTCTCCACTGCCTTCTCCATCTGCACGTAGGCCAAGAGTATATTACGTTTGGAGGCATCTCGTGTGGTGCTTCCCAAACCTTTCTCAACCAAAGGCTCCTTTGGGAATCCAACTAAATTTCCTGGTTCTCTTTCACTTTTAAAACCAATGCCCATATTAACCAACGAGGTTATTTTTATTACTTACAAATATTTTTATAATTAGCTTAAGACCCAACAAGGAACCAAAGGTAAACAGACTGTAATTATTTCAAGTTCTAACCGCTAGGAGTGGATATTAATCTTTGAGAAGCTATTATTAAAACACAGTATAAAACAGTCATAAATTAAATATCAAGTCATACTTGCAAAGGAATATCTTTGATTATAAAAAGCAAAATGAACTGGAACTTAAGAGTTAATCACTGTGCCGTAATAAACCTGATTATGGCACATTTCAGCACAGTATTTGTGAGTGTTAGAAGTTTGTAATTATTCACTAATATGTATTCATTTTACTATGATGCTGAGTGAGAAAGCCCTTAAATCAATTTTGAAAGGTCGGTAATTTCCTAGCACAGCTGCCCTACCTCCGCCGAGAGCCCCGGAGTCTCTCACATCCCCGTGGAGCTCCCTGTTCTTCCTCCCTTCGCATAATCACCCTCATACGTCTTTATCCAGCCTTGTCGCTCTGGCCCTCCTACTGTTTGCCTGAGCTGCCCTAAATTCACTACAAAATGTTGGTCAGAACCTCACTGAATCAGGGATCAAAGAAATGGCTAAGGGAGTTTTCATTAAGGGTTTTAAGCATATGCTTCTTCTCAGATCCATGAGAGAGATTTCTCTAATTCTCAGGTTGTCCTCCTTGAAACGATTCGGAAAAGGCTGCACCCTCTCAGCTCTTTCCCCTTCACTTCCTCTCCCCATCCCAACCAGGCAAGCATTTTCTCTTGTGCCTTGCCCCGCAACACCACTGTTGCCATTAAGTGTTTGAGGTCTGGTGCTGGTAATGGGCCAGTGGTCCCCAAGGGCCAGGCTGCTAGCCACTGCACCCATTCTTCAAGCCTTTACTGGTTCCATTACTGTGGGTCACACGCTGTGCCACTTGTGACCCCCTGAAAGCCATGAGGAGACACTGAAGGGCTGTGAGTAGAAAAGTCCTGTGTTCTCGCCTTCCCCCTTCTTTTGGAAAAAGCACCTGAACTTTCCTGTGGTGAATTCCCCCTTCATAGTCTCCATCTGTGTGGTTCACACGACGTTGATGCCACCCTCCGGCTCTAGAGGTTGGCTGTGAATTTGGAGCAGACCAAGCAGAGCTTCGGTGATTGGTTTAGGAATACATATGTGACCCAAGCTGAGGACATGAAAATTCAACACAAGAGTTGGGCTGGAACCACCAGGAAAGGCCTCCCCCCGCATCTGCTAAGGTCACTAACCTGGTGGAATATGTGCCTGTGGCCACCGTTTAGGGGGAGCCTGCCTAAGAGTGCCAACACACGGGAAAGCAGAGTTAAAAGTGGAGAAAGACACGTTCGTATCATCCTTTGAGCGTTTGGGTGCAGCTCCGTTGGTAGTGTGACCCGTTAATAGGCCCTACCTATTGTATTGCCCATTACGACACTTGGAGTAGGTACTCTGTCACTTTTAACCTGGACTCCTGGGTATACAACATCCACACATCTGAGAATTCCACACTTTCTGGAACCTCCAGCCCCACGGAGGCCACAGCTACTAAAACATTACAATGGTCCACTCAAGCCACAAGTCTCAGAGGGCTGCACAGGCTGTTTTTCCTTCTCTTTGATTCCAGAGAGTGTGTCGATATGCGAGTGGGATTTGGGTGTCCCAGGAGGGGGCGTGGGATTGACAACGAGGCACATTCCCAGCTGTGTGTGGCATCGTGATTAACTCTGTCGAAACCCTGAGGTTCTACCTCAGGAAAAAAACCATTCAGAATGATTTGAGGATTTTTCCCTTTTAAACAAGTTTGTGTTTAAAGTGTTTTTTGATAATATAGTTAAAGAGGTCAAAGTAAAGAATTGTACACGTGCGAGCGCGCGCACACACACACACACACTCTCTCTCTTATATGCATATTTTAAGCACACTTTAAAATACCACAGGATGCTAGGCTGTGCTAACGGGAGCCTGGCATGGCAAACCGAGTCACCATCGTCAGCACTAATGAGACGCTTGGAAGCAAAGCTCTCATTCAGCAACCATGCCCAGCTTGGGCTTCTGCATTTTGAGAGGATGTGGAAAGTAATTGAAATGATTAAAAGCATGGAAAATCAGATCTCTGAAGAACGATGAAAGTGGGCTATTTAACCTAAAGAAAAAAGATTGAAGGGAGAACATGGCATTTAAGTGCAGAAAGAGTTCTTAGAAAGAAAAAGGCGGCAGATGTTTTCCTCCCCCTCTTGAGTATAGGAAGAGAAAATTGCCTTAGAGATTTCATTTGTACAAAAGAAGGATTTCTCAAGCAGACAGGATGCTTGTACTGGTTGAGAGCTGGACTAGGTGTCCTTTAAGATAGTTCTTCACTGAGATTCTGTGATTACCAGATTGAGAACTTGCTTATAGAAAGAATTGTGAAACCACGTGCTGCCTGTCTTGCAGGGTAAGGCGAACAAACGTTGGCCGGTTGGGTTTAGGTGCAGTTCTGCCCAGGAGTTACTTCAACACTCGTGACATGCCTGTGAAGAAGCAAATACTGCGTGTGGACAAACAGCACCTCTGAGAAAAAATGTGAAAACCTAGTGGTAAAGTAGTGATAAACCCTAGGATTTCTATTTTCTACTCCTCCATTTTTGCCGTTAGGCAGCAAATCATAATTAGTTTTTGCATTAACTATGTAAACGAGACAAATCACAGGATAGCTTAGCATCGGTGCCAGTATTTCTCTAGGGGTAGAATTAAGCGTATGGGTTCCATATTGAGTCAGGAGCATTTAATGTTGGCTCTGGTGGGTATCTGGCTTATTTCCTACTGTAAATTGACTAGTCTAATTTGGGATCCAGAGCCTTCAAATCAAGACTAAGGAAAATGGATTTAACTTAGAGAAACAGTTCTACTTTTACATATGGAAAAGCTATTCTAAAGAACAATAGCTTTGGCATTAGTACTGTTTTTGATGGATGTAGATTTATTTAAAAGTTAGGATTAAAAAATAATTAAAAGCCATATGTTGCACCACTTTTTTTCTGCACTACTTGGGCCATTTCATTAGTTTCTACTGTGTTGTTAACAACTCACGATGCTCTGTGTAAGTGTGAGCTCCTCCGACTATCACTTCCATGCATCCATGTGTCTACTAATATGCTTCACCACTGGGTTCTGCCATCTCCACGGCCACGTTGCTGAGAGGCTGCAGTTCCTGCGTATTGCACAGCAGCAGCGGCCATTTCCCCTCCTGGGAGCCCACGTGGCCACTTCAAAGTGATTCACCCAGGAGGCTTTCCATCCTTCGAGGGAATCTGCTAATAAGCAGAGGCTGACTGACTTCACAATCAGCTCTTCTAAATAAATTCAAAGGATAATATCGGTATATTGCAAGTTACAGGAAATAATCGAGAAGAGGGAGGAATAGCAAGTGCACAAACCTGTTGTCGAAAGCACTGGAGGAAGAATTTACCGGAGATGGTGATTTTGATAGAAAGGGACCTTACGCCAGCCCCTCCCTGCTTCTTCCGAATGGAATTATGCAAGAAAAACAACTGAGAAACAAAACCAAACAATCAAACAAAATACCTCCAAATAACAACAGCAACCAAAACCCAACTTCCAAAAAGAGTTCACGCTATATGTTTACTTTTTGAAAACTGATTTAGAAACAGGAAGCTAGTTTCTGAGTTTATTTCCACACTTGCCCTCTGAACCCTGTCTTGTTGAATGATTCAGGGTATCAGATTCTCTCCCCAAATTTCCTTTCAACAGAACTTACTGTATTACCCACCCATCCCCCAAATATAAATGGCTAAAACAGCTGGCTCCTTCATTCTTGGTATATACACACAAACACAAATGAGATACACACACATACGTATAATATACATCTCTGCATATATAAACACACACTTTGGTCATTTATTTTTTTAACAGCATAAAGGTCATTAATCAAAATATAATTCATTTTAACAGTCAAGGCTTGACGCGAGATCATTATTTCAAGAAAATCCAAAGAGACTAAGCTCCCTTTCATAGCATTGTTTTCTTTCTAAACCTCTGTAGGGTGCGCGGCTCTTCTCCACCGAGAAAGCCAGAAGACAGCACCACCAAGCAGCCTCGGGCCTGCGTGTTAAAAGACCAGGTTCTCCTGGGGAAGGAGCTTATGCTGCACTCACCTCCCAGAGGAGAACGTTTTACTTACGTCTGCTGTATTTCTAACTGTAGTCTGTCTCTAGTTAGCCCCAGGGCAAAGAAAACACAAATATTTCCCTGTTTCTCAGAAGAAAAAACTGAGGTGGAGAGAAATTACGCTAAGTATCTTTTTCTTATTTCATTTCAGTTTAGTTTCATCTGCACTTTCCTTAAACATTTTGTAAGTTGAGAAGGAACATATTTAAATCATCTCAATTATGGGAAACCTTTCTTTAGACAGCTCAAGAGTGTCCAGATGTTTTTCCTCTTCATTCTGTGACCCATAAGAGATAATGAGAAGGCTGATATGTATTTCTCCTTCCTAATGACTAGGAACTGGACGTGTAGAGTAGCAGAATGACCAGGACAACGGCTAGGCAAATGAAAAAGAACTTCAGTTTTGTCTACAACTTGTGCACCCAGCTGAGTAAGCAGTTAGCCAGTTCCTGAATAGAACGATCTCACCATTTCTGCAGTTGAATGTCGGCCCTGCTACAAAGCCTGCCAACAGATTGAGTGGCCCATTGGCCCAGTCAGGACCAACTTGGGGCTCCCAAACTAGTCTATAACCTATGACTCTGTAGCCTTAAGAAGTTAGGCATATTGATGTTGTATAAAAACATAAGAAAAAGGTGACCTGATGAGCAAAGGCTATCAACTGGCAATTTTTAGAAGAAACCTGAGTATTAAACTTCACATGTCATTATGGAAACAAACATAATACAAACATGAGATGCCACTCTTGCCCCTCAGTTCCCCCCTAAATAAATCCCCATGAAAACCCCAAACTCAAAACAAAACAAACCTTAAAGCCCCTAAATGTTGGCAGTCATGTGAGGAAACAAGAACTCACACTGCTGATGGGAGAGTGAATTGGAAGCACCACTTTGAAGAAGAATGTGGCAGCATCTACTTGGTCCTAAACAGGCACAAACACCACAGTAAATACGATTCTAGATGTGTGCCTTAGATATACTCTGTGCTGTAGATAAGAGTATATGCAAAAAGACTACATTTATATCTCTTAAAAAAGACTAGATGGGGGAATACCAAATTCTTGATAATGGTTTTTACCGAGAGAAGGAAATGCGATTGTAGTACTTCATCTTGATATATTTCTTAATATACAAGACAAAAAAGAAAAAGAAAAAAAGTGAAGAAAATGTAGAAACAATGTTTGTTATATTTTTCTCTATACTTCTCCAGATTTAAAATTTTTCCAAAGTTAAAAAAAAAATAGCCATCATACATTTGACTAATGTAGTCGGTATGCTCTATTCAGTCCTCAGTACTTTTCTGAATTGCATCGTGCCGATCCTGAAGCCATCAGCTTTTCCTTAGGACACTAACAGATTACACCCTAACTAATTTGTCTGCCTGGAGCTGGTTATAATCTCTGTGAGGGCAGTGCTGATAAGGCCCAACATTCTGGAGAGTTGTAGAAGAGGTTGGAATCTTCTTTTTTCATAGCATTTCACAGAGCTGGAAAATAGCCCCAGGAATAATGTAATATAATTCTTTTATTTCAAGGAGGAAGTTGAGGCCTTGAGAGGCTTGTTCAAATTCACCTGGCTAATTAAAGGTAGAGTCCAAGGGACCAGAATGTCTGACTACTGATTTTCCAGCAACACAACATCCACATGAGGAACTGACGAAAGTTGTACAGATCCTTTCCACAGAGCCTTCACCGTGGACAAGCAGGCACCGCCTGGCGTCGGCATTACGGAAATAGCCATCAGGCCAGCAATACTTTAAGAGGCCAGAAGGACGGAAGTGAGAGGTCTATTCGGTCACTACATTCCGCAAAGCAGTACAGCATATAGAAGTTAAGATGTTTAACCGAAGTCACGTTTGCCTGGGTGTATATCCCAGCTCTGCCACTCCCAACTCTGTCACCTTGGCTGTGACCTCCCTGTGCCACCATAAAGGGAAAATAATAATAGAACCTATTTCAGGGACCATAATGTGGGCTAGAAGGGTTAATAATGTAATACGTGAGAATGGTGTCTGATATAGGCATTTGATGAATGTTAGCTATTATTATTGCATCATATGTACAAGAAACTATTGTGCAAACTGAACATTTAATTATAGTCCTAGCGTATATTGCCTTAAACCTCGTACCTATCTCTCAAAGTTGTCATCAGTACCTTCCTTTGTATTTGATTTGGATGAGTCTCGGTTTTGCAGTTAAGAAAGCAGATTTCCAAAAGGTAAGATCACTTATTTGTCCAGAACAATGTCATAAATGTATGATAGTGATTATCTTTGCTTCTTATTATCCTTCCCTCAACACTTATTCTCCCCTGGTACACATGGGGCTACACCAGGGAGAGAGTGAGCAATGAGTTCCATGATCGAAATAGAGGACTCAGTCCTCCTGGGTCTTGTCATCCAATACCCAGATTGCTATCATGATGCTCTCCAATCAATTATCTGCAAGTTCTTAAAGTTTTCCAAGGAAGAAATAGCCCCCAAATTCCTATAGTCATTTTGACGGAAATGCCTTGAACCTTCACATAAAATGATGGCAGAGTCCTACGAGCCGCCAATTTTGAGACTGTTATGTGAAGGAGGTTTCCAAGTCCCAGATCAGATCCTCTTTCTCTGCACCAATTTATTGAACCCCCTGCTGTTGTACGTTAATTCCGATGTGCCTGTCAGAGCCCCACCCACACACCGGTGGAGAATCCATCCATCCCCAGGGTTTGCCAGACAGCTAAGTGTACCTTTGTTCCCGGCACCTCTTCACCAAATGATGTCGTTCTTACAAGATGCGTTTCTATAGAGTATATTATAAACTTCCTTTTTATGGTTGTTGAAAAGTTTTTTAAATAAATATTATAGTAATGTTTCTCATCTACCTCAGGAAAGATCCACTCTTTAAACCTGATAAATTTCTTTGTCAAAGTAATAAGGGTGATTTCATTTGTAGTTTTACTTACTAATTTATTCCATGATTTGGGTATTAATCTTGCTGTCAGATGAGTACAATCAACTTTTGGACTCAATTTCTTCCTGTGCAGGGGAGAATTTCTATACCAAGTTCCCACTGAATTGCCTCTCTTGCATATACCCACATCTTATTTTCTTCTGTGCTTAACCTCTTACCACAACCTGTAATTGTCCAGCTAAGTAAATTTTTTTTTTTTTTAGATTTGATGCTTCCAGGTACTAAAATGATTTAGATTCAGAGCTGCAGGGGATAGTTTATTGATATGTAAATCAAACCTGAAATAATTCAAACCCTTGGAATTTTAAATCTCTTTCGTGACAAATGACTGAAGTTGACCGCAATTTGTTCAGTGTGGAACAGAGGCTGAGATTAGTCGTTTACAGCATGCAACTTTGTGGAAGTGGTGTGTACTCTTGCATCCTATTGATATCTCTTCCCTGTTTGCCATTGTTATCTTGGTCTAAATGTCATTTTCCCTTTGATGCCTAGCTTTCTGCTGCTAGGTACTGGTTGCCATTCAATGAGCAATAGTTCTCAGGCTGTTTTTAATATTTCACCTCCATGGGTCGGCTGTATTCCAGACCTGCTGAGTCAGAAGCCAGGGCAGGGATATTTGCATTTTTTAAAAATTCTTTATGACATTCTCATGCTCAACCAGAATCGAGGACCACTGTCTTATTGCCTAGGTTAGAAATCTTTTATTTGTAAATAAGTGAAACCCACTCAGACTATCTTAACCGAAACAGAAGAATTTGTCATAAGGGAGCAGGAGAATCTCACAGAGCTCAAGGGTATGAGATCCACCCGGGCTTCCTGAGAGACCCAAGTCTGGACTGCATCACTGACAAGGACCCAGGCAGCAAGTCCCATGGCCCCGGTGTGCCCCTTGGTCTGCCTAGCTCCCTTCAGAACCCTGTGGATCTCAAGCTCTGCTTCTCTCTGTGAGCTCCTTTCCTTCTTTTTCAGTTGCCACATGGCCAAACATGGCACCCAAGTTCATCTGTCCTCCATTCAGGCCAACTTGCATCTACCAGTCTAAATTCCCATGAGAAGATCTGATTGGCCTAGGGTAGATGATGTGTCTACCCTTCCTTAAGCCATCAGACAACATGGTTCAACGTGGCTGCCAAGGGCCCACCCATGTGTGAGTCCAGACTAGAGGCTGTTCGGATATCTCAAAGTGCTTCTCTGCATTTGCTACATTCTTATGCAATTATACCAAATAATTTCATTTCTGATATCAGCTTCATTGTGATATTTTCACCTTTAAGGAAAGTGAGAAGCAACAATTTCTACAAACTGGATGATTTAATTATACAAATACCACTAAAATATTGAACGTACAGTCTCTCTCTGTGCCTCCTTCTCCCTCTTATGGATGTGAATCAGTTATGACATTGAGACACTTAGAGCCTCAGGAAAGCTGCCTCTCTCTAGCAGAGGAAGACAGCAATTGAATGGCCCCATCATTTTCTATAATGTATGTAATTTTAGTCATCACAATAAGCATGGTTAAAGGATTTGAGGTAGTTTATCACAGACAAGGCTGATATGTGACCTTATACTGATCTTTTACAGAAAAGGCTCCTGCCTTTTCTTTGTCTACACAGGGTTCAAAAAAGAGGGGAATAAATAGTGCCTGGCATAGGGTTAATATTCAGTAGTATTTGCTAATAGTGTTTGCTTAGAAATATTTATTAGAAATAACTTCCAGGTGGTTTTGAAACAGTGGAATGAGTTACCTAGAAAAGTAAATACAACGCTTTTACTCTTTCTTTTTATCATCTTAACCATCATCTTGCCTGTGTGGGATAGCCAAAGATATACATGATACTTGGCTTTGTAGGAGATAAAAATTTGGTGGAGAAAGTAAAATACAAAAGCAGTGCTTCAAAGTTATGACCTTCTTGAGGAAATATGGTTCATTGGTAGCAGTTTCGATCAAGTCATTAGCAACTGTACCTCGATGTTCCTTCTACTCTGAGTAGAAGCCACAGAACAAATTTTGTCATGTCACGTTTCATGCCAAGATTCTGCATCAAAATCTCAGAAACAGTAGTTTTTGGAATCTCCAGGTCAGTTTCTAGTTCTTTCACTGTCAGTCACCAATGTTTGTCGACTGCAGCCCATACACATCCAACATTGTCAGGTGTTCTGCTGCTGCAGGCCTTCCAGAACGTGGATCACTTTCAACAGGTTCTCCACCATCTTGGAAGCATTTGTGCCACACGTTTATTTGCGCTGCACTCATTGCTTCATTCCCAAAAGGCTTCTGAGTCATGCGAATAGTTTCCATGGAGGAATGTTCAAGCTAACACACACACAAAAAGAAAGAATAGAATAGAATAGAATAGAATAGAATAGAATAGAATAGAATAGAATAGAATAGAATAGAATAGAATAGAATAGAATAGGTTTAGAATAGAATAGAATAGAATAGAATAGAATAGAATAGAATAGAATAGAATAGAAAATAGCAATGCACAACACCCCCCACCCTTGCTCTCTAGAGATCACTACAGGCTCACACATGTCCCATTCGTTCTTATAGGCTAAGAGGAGGAAAATAGAGTTTGCTGTCTCTGTTTTGCTGTTGAGTAAATAATGAGAGGGTCAGTCATTCCTACAATTTAAAAATTCTAATCTTACTGATATTTCACCTTCAGGGGATGCGAAAAGCAATGATTTCCACATACTGATGGTGACTTAACCCTGCAGATACCACTAGATGATTGGGACGGAGAAAATGTTAGGATAAAGCACAATGTTAGCGACTAAGTTAGAATTGAAAATGAATTTGGTCTCTAAAGGACCACAAGAACAACCAGGACTATATTTCAGCAAATTTTAATGCCTCAAAAAATGCTCAAAGGGTGAAACAGAGACACGTGTATTAGTGGAAGTTGAGCTATAAGAATGACATATAGGAAAAATAAAAACTAAAAGTGATAGTTGATAAATGATACTGTATCAGAGTAGCTTCATTATTAAATGACACTGTGATTTGTAGACTAATTGGCAATTCCCAGGACACATAGCACTGAAGCAGTGAGGGTCTTTGCAAAGTTTGTGGAAGTCTCAGCTTTAGTATCTTACATCAAAGGTACGATAGGAATAATCCATAAGAAATGTTTTTAAGTAATTTGCCAGCTTATGATAAATACTGTATTATCCGGCACTCTTGGTTACAAGTAACAGGTTCAAGGGACTCTATTGCCTAACGTAATGGGGAAGTCGAAGGGGTTGGCCTAACAGGCTTTCCAACAGTGCGTCATTTCTGCCACTCTTTTCATCTCTCTGATCTGCTCTCCTCCTGTTGGTTTTATTCTCAGTATGTTTTGCCACATGGTGGCAAAGTAGTTTCCCTGGTTCTTATCACTCAGGATCTGAGCAGGCATGAGGTCCCTTTTCTTTCCACCTTTAAGTCAGTACTCCCCAAAAGAGTCCAGTTGGCCCACTGGATCACTTGCCGACCCCCGTGGCAGGAAGACAGGGGCCCCAGAGGAGGGGCTGGGGCAGTTCTCCAAAGGCGAGGAAGGCTTCTGTGGCCAGACAAGGGGGAAGATGTGTTGAATGGGAAGAAAGAGCAGATGTCCACCCATGCATTACACAATTGCATGCCAGGCACTTTCACATCCTGTGGCGAATGAAAAACCTTCACTGATAAAAAAGAAGTCACAGCTTGAAGTACTGTAAGTAGTGGGAGAAAAAACTCAAGGTGCTTTCTAATATCGTCTCCAATTCCCAAGGGTACGTGTAATTATTACTTCCTCTTTGCTTCCAAGTATTACGCTTGCCCCTCTGCTGCGTCACTCCTACAGATCTGGCTTCTTAAACAGGGCGTGAGCATTTGGAGATGGAATCTCATCTTTTACCTCTTGATTTCCAGTGCCTAGTCCAGTGCCTGGAACGCAGAAGCCACTTGCTTATTGATTGGAATTGGGTTCTGTGTTGTGTGCTGCTTAAGTTAGGGAAATAATCATCATTAAATGTTTGTTAGACAAGGGCATAAGGGACAGTCCTTACTCTCCAAAGAAGGGTTTGGCTGGTCTCGGCTTCTACACCTCTCCTCCCAGGGCAGGTGTGACGGCTCGTCTGATTGGTGAGCGGAGGTTAAGGAAGGGCCAGCTCACGTTCGGTCCGGTGCTACACCAGCCACAGAGGAGGGGTCCACTGCCCAGTCCAGTCTTGGGGAAGCCCACTGTGCGCCCAGGCGTATCTCTCACCTCCTGGTTCTTTTGACGGGTTCAAAATTCAGATGTGCAAAAAAATGTATGATTTAATGGTCCCCTCAAACCTCACCAAAGGCTTTAGAAAGATCCTATATTTGTTTTTCGATATGTGCAGAGAATGAATTTGAAAAGTAAGTATTTAGACACTTTATATGTCATGTATTTATATCTCATCTTTTTCTAAAAGAGATTTAAGGTGACTTCATGGTAATCTAATTCGTGACATTCAAAAGCCACAAGGATAGAAGAATTTTTTGAGACACCCTGAAACACAACTGCATTTGATATGGTTCCCTGGCCTAGATTATAATCCTGAAGGCACTGTTCCTGCTGTTGTTTTTATGCAAAACAGATGTTACTCCTCGTCCTCTGTTCCTTCTCATGGTGAACAGCTAACCCTACCTCCAAACCCAAAACCTGGGAATCGATTCAGACCTCCTTTCCTCTCTGTTGCCCCTTTCCCCAAACACCACTCCATACATCCCACGATCACACACCGGACTTCCTCCTCTCGCGTCCAGTTCCACCTCCAGTGTCTGAGTTCATGCCTTGAATGTTCTCCCACCTTGACCCGTCCAGCAGCCCCACTCTGCGGCCCTTTACTCCCTCTTTGTGCCGTACCCAGTGTTCGTCCTAACGCAGCAGGGTGATCGTGTTCCTCGGATATGTGAAATCCCTCCTTGGTTTTTTCCCCAGCTCTAGGATTTAGTCCAAACTCCCTGGTGCACACACAGGGACCTACGGACCCGGCAGTGGCTGAACTCCTGGCCGTATTTCTCCCAGTGGTTTCTCATTCAGCCTCATTCCTCCATCACCCCTCCTCCCCCAAACCCATGCACGAGAGGCATTGAGAAGTACTCAGAGTACCTCTTAGGGGCTAGGCTGTTTCACATCTCTGGGTTGCATCTGCTACTCCTTTGTCTATAACTTACCCCCTCCTGCCTCCAAGAACGGCTCAGCTTTCAACACAACCCAAGTGCCACCACCTCTTTTGAAGCCTTTTGGACAATTCACCCTCAGGAGGACCCAAGCACTCTCTTCCCTGTATGCCCCTCTGTGACTTCTAGTCCTTAACATATTTTTTTCTCATGAATTTTTTGTAACATTGTTTGCCTCCAGTAGACAGAAGGATGCTGGGGCCCAAGGACAAGTCGAGCTGGTTTTGTTGTCTAGCACAGAGCGCTGTACCCGACACTGCAGCAGGTTCCAGAAGGGTTCGTGACTAAATGCATGTTTATATGCGTGAGTGAATAGCAGTTTAAGAGTTTTCATCAGCAGTATTCCTTTGCTTCCTACAACTTGAAGGATATAAAATTAGCGGCTCCTATGAAATGGTTGGAGGGGAGCTTTAGGCTTTTGCGAAGACTTGGCTTTAAGGAGTAGCCCGTGAACAGCAGCAGGCCCTGCCTACAGTAGTGTCAGCGACTGATGTTAGCAGCCTCTGTTTCCTGCGGGGTTCCGAGTGCTGTGGGTCACTTTTGGTCTTCATCTTATTAATGCCCACGCACAGAAAGCAGAGGGCATTTGTGTGGGGACACAAATGCCCTCTGCTTTCTGTGTGGACCCAAGCAGAGGGCATTGGCCTGGACTGACAGAGGACTTTAATGCCTTAGAGAGCCTCATCTTGCTGGAGAGGTTTAAATATGCATCTCTCCGGGGCAGCGATGAAATAAATAACTTTGCTTGATCTTCCACACAGGCTCTGAAAATCAAGTCAAGAAACGAAGAATAGTGGTAAAGTCAGCGAGTGTTTACCAAGTGACCGCGGCACAGCTTGTGTGGTGGGGCGCAGACAAAATTTAAGTGAGAAGGATAATCCTCAAGGAGTTTCCAGTCCAGAGTTACTAATGTCACAGCAGTGAACGTACCTTCTGTGATAAGTTCTGATGATCGATGTGAACGTACTTTCTGTGATAGGTTCTGATGACTACTTTTTAAATTATTTAGAAATATGAAATACTCAGCAAAGCACGGACAATATTCTTACAGCGGATAATGGTCAAAAAGAGGAAAGTCCAGGGTTTGCTCACAGTCTACATCAGATTGCAAGCTGGTGCCCAGTGGGCCAGGGTCAAACAATATTTTCAAATTCAGGAAATTTTTAATAAAAATTAAGATTTCTTACTAGTGGTTTCTTCCTGGCTCTTAAATTCATTTGACTTTGTGGTCTCAGGTCTAAATGGTTCACGCATGACTTTAGTGGTTCGGGGACAACTTTAAATAGGCGGATTCTCATATGCATGCAAGGATATTTAACTCACTCTTGAGTTTCCAAGCATAATACATAGGTTTGTTTTTTAAAAGTGGCAGTCAAAGATTACTATTGCCCTGATTTCATAGTGTAGGTCTGAGATCAACAAACCTTTCTGTAAAGGGCCAGATAATAAGTATTTTAGTCTGTGCATCGCAGGCCATTTGGTCTTTGCCGCAACCACTCCGCTCTGCCATTGCAGCGTGCAAGCAGCCGTCGACGTGCACGAGCAAATGAGCACGGCTGTGTGCCCGTAAAATTTTGCTTGGGAACCCTGAATTTGAATCTCACATAATTTCTATGTCACAAAATACTCTTTTTCTTTTGTCTTTTTCCTGACTATTTCAGAATGTAAAAACTATCCTAGTCCACGAGCCATTGAAAAGCAGGCAGCAGACCTCCTGCGGCCCAGAGGGGCAGTGGGGGATTGCGCATCACGAAGTCTTGCTCTTGGGCTTTGGAGACCTGGCTAGCCCGAAAGGAGCAGCTAGGAGGTTCTGTTCTCTGGATCATGCCAGGGAATTCTCCTTTCCTCACTTTTTCATATTCACAGGGAGCCGGGTTGACGTCCGTCTCGAACGTGGAAGAGCCAGCTTGTTCACCGTACGTTTCCCAAGGCCTCGGAGGCTAGTCTCCATTTCAGACGGCCCAGGTGATGAGTGAGCCTTGTGTTTTCCAGGAGGAACTTTATCCCTCAAGCATCTGTGTCCCACTCATACACTTATGCATGGAAAAGGCTAAGTGAAATCTATTAATATCCAGCTAGAAAGAAAACTATAAAATTACACATATATGCAAGCTTGTGTGTATTCTGCAGTTCAAAGTGTAGTCAGCAAAAAAAAAAAAAAAAAAAAAAAAAAAAAAAGCCTGCATGCTATTGCACTGGGAGGAAATCGGTGTCTTTGAAATCAAATACCCTGCCATTGGCATATCCAGGCTTGAAACTGGGCTGCAGCTTTTAGCTTCCACCACATGTTTACATTGGAAATCTCTCTGTGCTCATATAGAGTTTGTTCTCTTATGAAATCATGTCTCTAGGGAAGGATAATTTAAAGCCATTTCCGTTTGTTATGTCTGAGCTGAACTAGACTATTAGGGCTTGTTAACGCGGGATAAACTTGAGCCCTATAACTGCCTTCATCTGCAGATTATAGAATCTGTCCAACAAATTGCATTCTGATGTTTTCAGATGAAGGCTAAGCAAGCAAGGGCCTTTTAATTTATATTCTATCACCATGGTTGTCTTAGGAATCACAGTTTTGACTTTCATGCCCGCTCGGTATAGCAGAGATAATATGACTCTTGAACAGGCCAAATCCAGAAGTAATTGAGACACTAAACTATATCCGCCTGCTGCGATAGTGGAGCAAGCAAAGGCTGCCAGTCAGAAAACTGCTGGCTAGGCATCTTTCTTCAGGGTACCTCCCGTCCTCCAGTCTTCGCATAAATCAATGTTCGGTCCACTGAAATATCGTGTGTGGTCTGCATTTAGAAATTTCATTCGAAAATTATATCGTGGCAACCATGAGACAGATGGATAAAGTAGAACAAGTTTTCTTTAGGCTCATGTTAAGTAAACAGAATTCAGTGAAGATAGACGTCTCCCTGACTTAGTGAAGGGGAGGTGACGGCCGCCTCAGGGTATCTCACACCCTCCGCCCCGTTCATCACACCCACTGAACACGCGCACCGTGATACTTCGACATTAGAATGTTTGTTTGATTAGCATTCTCCATTTTAGATCGTGGGATATTGGAATGAAGAAATTATATTTGCTTGGCTTTTTTTTTTTTTTTTTTTTAATGTCTAGTGGAATTGCCAGGCCGGCTTCAGTAAAGGCTTTAACAGGATGGCACTGGGCAGCAGGGTCACTGGATGATACAGCACTCCCTAACTCTAAAAAAGGGATTCTTCCTTAACGGCTCCAACCTTATTAACAGGGCCTCCGTTGAACTTAATTTTTTTTTTTTTCAATAAACTCATGCAGGTATTGTCCTAAGCCCAGAGGTTGGTGACAAGGGTGATGGTGGAATATAGAGACAAATAAGACCAGGACCCTCTTGAAAAGCAACTGTGTATTTAAATCGCCCTAATCAAGACCAGATTCAAGGAATACCACAAATGAGGGGTAGACACAGGACAGTGACATTTAAACTGGGCTTTGAGGGGGAAATAGGGTTTTAACTACCAGGAGGGAGAAGACTCTGCTACACTAAAGGAATGCCATGAACAGAATCCCAACAGCAAATACAGAACCTGTAGAGGGGTGTGAGAGTAAGACCTCCCCTTGCTCCCTCCCTCCCCCCTTTCCTTTATTCAGTGTTGGGTGAACGCCTGCGGTAAACCAGACAGACAGGGCCCTTGTCCACAGAAAGTTTGTAGTCTAGAGGAGGAGACAGCCATGAATTAAAGAAGCCTGAAGTAAATGACAAATTACAGTTGCGAGCCTTACCTCAGAGGAGGGGGGTGCACAGGCCAGGAGAGAGCATTACAGGAGGGTCCAGCGTGCTCTCCAGGGCTTTGCTGAGAGGGGTCCTGCCGCATGAAAGGAGAGCAGGCATTGACTAGAGGAGACCGCAGCATGGAGAAAGGTCAGAGTGTACACAGCGCGTGCGAGACACTGTCAGAGTGAGGACCTGGGTCGTGTTCGGTGCCGCTGACGGCAGAGTCAGCTGCTGACCACAGTCAGGGAGCCGACTGTGGTCAGCAGTCGTGTGCGGTTTTTGTCTTTATTCTAAGAATAAAGGAAAGCCATCGACCTGTTTCCAGTGAAGAATGGAATGAGGTAATGAGGGTTGCTTTCTGGAAAGATCACTCTGGCTACAATGTAGAGAATGAATTGGAAGTGTAGAGAAGAGGACAGGAAGTCCGCTGGGTGGCAGATGTGACTGTCCAGGTGGGACCTGCTGGTTGTTTGTTGGGTGATGGTGGTGGGAAGGAGGAGGATGGAATGAATTCAAGGTCTAATTATGAGCTTGGCCTTGGAGACATTGAATTTGAAGCACCTTTGAGACACTAAGAAGACATAGTGGGAAAACTTTTTAAAAAGTCTGAAGCTCAGTGAAAAGGCCTGGGCTGGAGATACACATTTAAGAGACCTCTTCTCATAGATGGCAACTGACCCATGAGTGTGGATGTGCTAGTTGAGCAAATGAACGATAGGACGAATTGACGGATGAGGTCGGGTGAGGAGACAGCATAGAGTAAGAAGAGGGCCCGAACAACAGTGTGGTGCTGCAGCTCTGTAATTACTAAGTACCAGTTGTGATGATCGACCGCTTTGTCCTAAGGCTAGCTCTCATGCCTTATATGGACATACTCTGAAAGCTAACAGGAACCTGGGAAGTGACGGCCCATCCCCTCGTCCACAGGGAAACACCTGTCCTTGCCCTTCTGACTTACTGGTGGGTGGGTTCTAATAGTTCACATAAAAGATGGTTGTCTGGATTGTTAAACACTCTTCCCCCAAAAAGCACCTATGTTCCTAGACTGATGCCTCCAGGGACCAAATCCGATCAGGGTTCTTTCTGTGAGACGTGATGTTCAGTAGGACCTTGGGGTAACAGGACAGATTTCCCTCATCACTTCCTTGGCCAGGGGCCTGGGGCCTCTTCTCCACTCTCCTCCCATCCCCCTCGCCAGGTGCTGGGAGACAGAACTGTCCACCTTATTGTCACTGGGAGTGGCTTAGTGACATCAGAGAGGGTGCTCCAGGCCTTTCTGGGACACCTCCCAGTACAAGTCTCCGAGGCTCTTGTAGGTCTGCACTAGAACCCATTCACTCCCCTTTCATCTTTTCTGAGGACCCCAAGGATTGGCCAGCTTGTTTCTCTCGCTTTTACTACCAGCTCGCAGGAACCCGGTGGGGTCGGGAGCGAGGGGAACAATATGGTGGGGGAGCACGAGGGGGACCACTGTTTGTTTTGCCATGTTTGGCCTATAAGTACTGTCATAAAACTTTTCCTCATCTTTCCAGTTCCTGAAGCAAGCATATAGCTCTTTGGAAGTTTCTAAGAGTTTTTATTGCTAACAATGTCAGAAAGCAAGTTGAGAGCAAAACAGCCCTCTCCAGGCCGCTTCCCTAGCCTGTCCTTGTATTGTGCTGTTTCCCTTAGACCTAGGAGGAACCCACACCCCCATCTCGGAGGTCAGTCATTTTTTGTGCCTGGTGTCTTGGCATAATAGCCATTAGCACTCCCTTTCCCTTTAAGAAGTTTAGAAGACAAAATATGGCTGCCCACTTTAGCCCCACAGAGAAAGATAAAATGATGCACTGATGGTAACAGCGTATTCAGAAAGGATTGAACTCATCTTTGTCTGCATTTTAGTGAGGCCATGAGCCAGCCGAGTAGCCTCCTTGGTGTTTAGTCCCAGGACCTGGGCTGGACCAGTGCGCGTGCAGGTGCAGAGATGGGTAGCAGAGGGGAGGGCCCGTGAGAAGGGCTGGAGGTGGGGCCAGAGTGCTCCTCCGAGGTGTGCCCACCTTTCCTCCTGTCCCTTCTCCCCTCTATAGCCAGGTCTGCCACGGGGGACTCAGACCTGCACCAGGCAAGGTGGTGTCAAAGACCAGGGTTGAAGAAGGTGGGTTTCTAGGCAGCTGTGGGGTCAACAGCAGAAAGGACAAGACTTTAGAAGCAGATGTGGAAACAAGTTATGATGACAGACAGAGTGGGGTGCTGGGGGAGGGATCTGGTCATTGTCATATTGGAGTGGGAGAAGAGCATGGACTTGTCAACAGGATGCTTAAATTTTTCCTAAAAAGTTGCCACTTTAGGAGAGTGGTTCAGGAAGAATTTCCATGTGTCCACATAGCTGTGATTCTGTTTAGAGGTTTCTGAGCAGCTCAGGCCACCCAACTGGTGAAACCACGTGGGGCGCCCCCAGCTCCCGGGCCCATAAGAAGCGTACTTAAGTCACATGTACACAACATAAGAACCACCCATGATGTTAAACAAACAAACAAATGTGTGATCCCTTCTCATTACCACTTCCATGAAACCAAATGCTGTTTAGAAGTGTTGACTACAGTGGTAATGCTTTCCTGACAAAGAGATTACTTGTAAAGTAATAAAGAATATTAGAAAAATGAGCCATAGTCACTACTATTTGTGGTGCTATGTAGGTGGCATGCCTGTTACAAGAACTTTTGCATCATCTAATGTGTTTTAAGCTAGAAAAAATGTAGTTTAGTCACTCCTGGGCACTCAGAAGTTTAAAAGCCCAAAGATCTTACACTGTCTGGCGGGGCGGGCGAGTCAGGTCATTCCTTTGGGACGCCGCAGGCCAGCCTCTGGGCTCACACACGGTTTGGGAATGAGAAAGAAAAGGAAATGGTGGACTCGGGACTGAATTTTGAGTTGGGAGTTCCATTTCAAGCTCTGGGTCTGAAATGCCTTTGTGTAAGCCTCTTGGCCTCCGTGTAACTCAGTTTCCCTTTCTATAAAATGAGAAGGTAATCCCAGTATTACAATAGGATCTGAGTGCCTTCAGCGCTTAGGAAAAATGCACAGTGAAGAGGACCCTCACATCATTGGAGGGTGCCGGCAGCTGCTCGGAAACACCAGAGACGGCACTCCCGCTTCTACGTCACAAGTGCAAATGTAGTTTTTTTAATCCCATTTCTTATATTGCCTATTTATGGAGACATTTTTTTTAACTCTCATATTGCCTAAAGAAAACATCCATGCAAATCTCGTTGAATGGTGGGTTAGCTCCAATATCCTCCAAGTCAGTTGAGCATTTTAAAATTCACCATAATGTTTTCTAAAACCCAATTTGCCTGGAAAGTTTAGGTCACTGTTTTATTACCAGCTTCATAACCACCCGATTCTGGAAACAACAGAAAGTAAAGAACTTGGGCTGGGAAGCTTGCTAGATTCTCCAGCTAAATCCACCCCCGTCTCTGGGGCTTTCCGTCTCCCCGTTCCCACTCCAGATGTTACGAATTCTCGGTGCTGTCTCCTGGGCGGTGGTCGTGTCGTTCTGGTAAAGACCTCCCCAGAACCGAACTGAATCAAATCCATGGGGTTTACTGGTCACAGTTTGAAGACTCAGATTAGTCCAGTGGTTTGGGATTATTTTTCCCCTAAGACGAAAATAAACATTGTTTTTTTCTGAATGAAAAAAAAAATGAAAGTGTAAAGGAAACGGTCACCCCACTGAGAGAGGTTACCTTTTGGCGTGTAGCTCTCTGGGTGTCTCCCAGCATGTGTGTGTGTGTGTGTGTGTGTGTGTGTGCACATTCACACGTGCCATTTTTAGAAAGCAAGCTGACACTGTCCTGACTGCTCGTGACCTTGTTTTCTTCACTCAGCTGTCCGTCATGGGTAACTGTCTGTTCAGAAACGAAGAACGACGCCATTAATTAGCATGGCCCCACACCACGTGCCATCAAATAATTGTGCCATAACCTCTTTACCCATTTTTCCGGTTGTTGGTCATTTAGGTTTTTTCCTAACATTGCAACGAACATCCTTCTATATACCTGCTTCCGAGTCTGACTGATCATCTCCTTAGGATGTGTCCTGGAGCGATGTGGGCGGGTCATGGGCTTGTTTCCCTGTTTGTGTGAGTTACCAAGCGGCCCATCCTTTGTGTTTGTAAATTCTTTATCCTCCATACTGTTGCCCACATGAGGGGTTATTTTTTTCCAATCTCTGTGAATCCCTTAAGTGAAAATGATATCTCATTGGTGTTTTTATGTATTTTCCTTTGCTTACTACAGAGATCGAGCATCTTTTTGTATTTTTCCTGTTGCGACTTGCTCATTTAGTGAGTCTAGCCTGCAAACTCCGGGAGGGCTGTGGTCTGCTTGGTCCACGGAATGCAGGACTTGGGCTGGGAATTAGTCTTCAGTTAGACTGCACGATGTGAAAGCCTATAGTAAGGAAAAAATCAAACTCTTTAGAAAGTTGTTTTAAGAATATTCTGTTTTATGAATAACTATACCATGGCATTTGAGTATCCCTAACAAAAGAAGAAATTCACCATGCTAATTGGAGACACCAGTCCTAGAGAAGGCGGGACTGAGCTCTTGCCCCTCTGCTGAGGTCCCAGTGAGCCATGGCAGAATTCTTGGAAACCTCTCCAAATTCACGCCACCCCACAGAGGAGCTGCTGCAACAGCCCAGCACACCCCACCTGCTCGAAGTTGCCATAGGCCAGCCTCCCCGAGTTTTATGATGCATCTGAAATGAACTTTTACTGCCTCCTCCCTTCAACTCATGAAAAATCGTGGGGGAGGAAAGAAAAACAGAACCCACCAAGAGGAACAAGCAGACCTGTCCAAAGCTGGTGAATTGGCTACTCCATGGGGCAGCGGAGAGTAAACTACAAAAGACATAAAGCACACCTCGCTTTAATCCTTTCCATCCGCCCAGAGCCCCAGAAAGCTCATAAAGTCTCCCTTTCTGGGTGATTGGATTCCTTTGGCTCAGGGGAGGCAGCGCTGCTTGGTTCTTTGGGGAGGGGGCTGGGGGAGCCAGGGAGAAGGAGAATGGCAATTACGGGGTGGGGGGGGGCGGAGAATGAAAACGCAGTCCCTCTCTTCCTGCTTCAAGGTGGTGAGTGGTAAACACAAACAGCTGTGGCCTGGACGCTCGCACAGGGCTGGGCCCCGCCATTCCTAGTGGCCGGCACCTCCCTCGGAAGCCCCGTGTAGCTGTGAGGTGTTTCACCTTTTGAGGGCTCCTCTTGGCTAATTCACAGGAATTGTTTTGAATGCTGCTGGCAAAAATGTGGCTGAAAGTTGTGTGCGGTGGGTGGTGTGTTTTTTTCTCTCTCTAAAAAGAGTAGCTGTTCTTCTCTGCCAGTATTTAGAAGCTGGAACTGTCTGTTCTTGTTTGAAATCGAGACTTTAGAGACCAATCTTTTCAGAGTCTGGAAGAAGGAGGAAGGAAAAAAAAATCCTCTGGTTTGCCTTTGGCCTGGATACTCTTGGCTTGTTTATTTTTGACCTTTCACCGTGTTTGCAGGCTGCAGGGGAACCCTGGTCCGCCTGGGCTGGGCTCCTGCATCTCCAACAACAAACGCTCAATCCAAAAAGGAAATAAATTCTTTGGCAGTGAAAAGCAGAATCTCCTAAAACTCGTCTAGTCCTCCTTGTTTTTGAACCGGTAAAGGCAGAGAAGAAAATGCACTTACCAGTTCTTCTCCACCCTGTGGCCCAGCCACACACTTCCAGTCCTTCCCTCATCCCCCTCCTCGCTCTCCCCCAGGCACACTGAGCGCTTCCCAGCTCAGGGTCTGCCTTTCGGGCTTCTCTGCCTTTGCAGGTGCCACTCCCTCCTGGAATGTGTCCCCCCACCTTTCCCTGGGTGAAGTCCTCCTGGCATAAATGGGTTTTCCCTCCACTGGCTGAAATCCTTGAAAGCAGGCCCCAGCCTTAGGTGTCAACATGTATGTTTTTATAGATCAAAAACTATTGAAATCAGCCATGTTGTATGAATGTTAAATACGATGCTCTACCAGTGTTTCTAGCAGCCTTGTAATCTGCCAGGAAGAGCTGGAAACAGACTGGGCGGGGGGGGGGGGGGCATGTGTGTTTTAAAGGCAGAGGCGCCAACATAGGACTCCTAGGCTACGCTTCACTGCTGTGCTTCTGTGTGTCCATTAGTGGGGTGGAAATTGTGTCAACTGCTCTGTCTCACAGAGACCCCCAAAGGAGAGGTGAAATCGATGAGGTGTCAGAGTCGGCGAGAGGTTCATGCTGTGCAAAGGCACCCTCTGGCTGGGCTGCCTGCTCGTTCTTAGGCAGCCACCCTGAGTGAGAACGAGGATCCCCAGCGTGGGCAGCGGTGTGTGGCAGAATCAGTGTCTGTTTGGTATTTACTTCAGCTTTGCTTCACCATCAAGCCCATCCTAACTCTCTCCTCCTCTGCCTCCATCTTCCCTCTCTCCACGATGGCACTTGCTTGTTTGTTCTGTGCCCCTCCACCCCCACTACCCCACTCATCCCGCCTTGCTCTCCCCTTCTCTCCCCTTCTCTCCCCTCGGCGCCTGCCGATCCCTCCTCACAGGCCTCAGAGGAGCCCTCTCTTGACCCAGGACACCCATTAGACAGAGGGAGACACCAGCGATCATCGGGCACATTGTGAGGAAGGCCAGCGAGAGGTCAGGCTGACCAGGGCGAGCAGCAGGGTCCCCAGAAAGACGCTTGGCTTCTGGGGAAGGGGAGCCTAATCCCGTTAGTGGCTGGCTGGAGGCTCTTGGGGCCCGCAGCCTCCTTCCCGCTGTGCCGGGAGGGATGTCATTGGAGGGCAGCGCCACGGAGGGCTTCCCTCGCCAGCAGCCCCCTCCCGCCCCCAGCCCCCTCGCTTCTCTTTTCTTTCGCAGTGACACTCACGGCAGTGCCTCTGAGGTCATTTGTTTCCCACAGCCTCACAGGGTGCTGTGGCAACCAGGGGGACAATGATCTCTCACAGGAATGATGGGAGGCCTTGTTTTGCCTTAAATAAGCTCCTTCAAGGGAGCAGTAAGGTCTGTTGTGTGTGTGGTTTGTTTTTTTCAGAAAATCCTTTTGCACGTAGTTCCAGTGTGAAGTACTCAGGCAACTTCAATTGAAGACATAAAGAATCTTATGTGTATGTATGTGTGAGGGTTTAACTTTATTTTTATTGCTGCTTTGAGACCAGGGCCGTGTTTTCCCTTCTGCCAGTTACCCTTTTCCCTCTCACGCCGTCTGGATCCCAGTGTCCTCCGGAGAGCGTCAGGCAGGAACCGTCAGGTGTCGGGGCCGAGAGGTAGCCATGTCTCCGTGCTGGCGTCCGTCGGCCTCCGCTACGGCGAGGCTGCTCTGGGGTGTGTGCACCGGGGATTTGGAGCTCCAGCACATCCCCCATCCTGTCCTGGGCCCAAAGAAAGTGTGTGGCTCTGGCTGTCCAGCACTGGAATTCACAGCAAGATGAAAGTGAGGCGGGAGGATTGTGGGTCACCTCCGAACAGACCGTCGGCTTACGTGTCAGAGCTGCAGGGAAATACGGGGAAAGGAAAGGGGCCATCTACGAGGCAGGGAGTAAAGAGATGTCAGGTTCTAGTTCTAGGCCCCATGTAGCTGTTTAATGAGGAAAGGTGTGAGGCTATTTCTATTCACACCCTGGTAACGTCACTAGAAAACACAGAACTGACCTGTCTAATGCTCTCCAGTGTTTTAGGTCTTCAAACTGCTCAAGATGGTTTAACCTAAAAGCTTTTATGTGTGAGTATTATTATTTGTAAAGGCTTTCTGCTTGGCGAATCATGCTATATCATGTAATCTAGGTATTTCATATGGAGAAACTGAGGTCAGGCAGATTAAAGTCTTCCCCAGAACCACATAATGAATTCATTTCAAGGTTTAAGATTAAAACCCAGGTCCTTTAGTTTCCAGATCATTAACTAATCACTGTGATCTATGAATTCTTTCTCCTTGTTCCAAAAAAAAAAAAAAAAAAAAGCCCATCAAGACATTCTCTCATCTGAGTGATATGTCTCAGAAACTGCATGGCCATGTAAATTATATTTTAAAACTTTCCTTCTTTACAAATATATCTTCCTTTTTTGGTAAATCCTATCTTCTTCAACTCTTTATAAAATTCTGTCAACCTCTTTAACATGTCAGACTCAAAAACTGTTTCTTCATGATTGGTCCACTCAAAGGACATGATATTTTTTCCCTTCCCTTTTTGTTTCCTGATGTTTTCCTGGGAATAATTCTCATGCATTTGTGAAGCACTTGGGCAGGAAGGAGAGTTCTCCAGATGTTCCCATTGATTGCCCAGAGTAATTCAAAGACTGGTATTGCTTTTTGGTAAATTGAAGGAACATTTTTGTGATAACTAGTTATATTTGAGTTTAACAACCAGAGTGTCATTTTAATTGTTGACAAATTCTGAAGTGTAAGTCCTAGAAGTTTTGGTAAATGGATTGACTTATGGCCTTATTTCTCTGGACCATCTGTTAAAGGCTTGTTCTCAACTATTCATTACCTTCCAGTAACAAGCACACTGCAGTCCACTCCAACAGACAGCCCGTGTCTTTGACTTTGACAGGACACTAGCCAAACCATCTTCTCTCTGGCCATGATGGAAGTGTTCCGGCCATCGCTAAATCTAAAATGATTCATGTTTTAGTATTCGTTGCAAGAGAAACAACAAAAGCAAATAAATAAAAATCGCTGCTACGAGGTTTGTGGCAGATGGTGAGCAGCAAAAGTAAACTCCTGAGCTATGTTAACAAGCTCCCTTTGGAAACATTTGACTCAAAGTGCAGACTGTGCCGGCCAGCCTGGCCTCAAGCAGCCTCCCCTCTCAGCCCGTCTGAACATCTCCCCGAAGGTTCCTTGCCTACTGGCAAATTCCACTGCATCTTCCAGAGGCCCAGAAGATGAGTTTGATGAAGTCCAAAATGGTAACCAGAAATGTTGAATAGCAAGAAACTGGCAGCGGCGGCTTTGGGAGCTGGTGAGTAAATAACAGGCTGTTGTCCCACACCCTGGTTTAATGCTCTCAAGAGGTTCTTATGTTGCTCACATTAGTGGGCATGTAAATGAAACCCCTGTTGGCCTTGGCAGATATTGGCCTCTTCTGTGACCTTGTTTGACTGAAACAAAAAGTCATTGGAGGAACAAAATTTCAGCGCTCTGCACCCAGTTGAAAGAAAAGGGCAATTCTCTGAATTGGGTAATTGGATCACCCTCCCAAGTGCCCTAGGGCTTATATCAAACATATAAGAAGGGGATTAATAACTTCAGTGTAAAAATGAGCTTCAGGCGGCTTCCAACCGTAACATTTCACTCTCAGGAGCTTTAGGACATACAAACAGATTTTTCCAGAGTATTCTGAAGTGCTCTTTATAAAATGCGGGGAGGGACTTGAGGCTGCTGGGGGTCCTTGTAATTGCAGTGGTCCAGTCTGGTGGGCAGGCAACCTGAAAGCCTCCACAAAGCAGCCACTTAATGAAACTGCTTGTGAGATGTATTATGGGAACTAGAAGACAGTGACAATAATAGTTTTATAAACTATGCTCTATATTTATTTCCTTGGTCACAGTTTTATTACCTAGACCAAACTAGATGTACGTCAGGGTTCCCACCTGCCTATTTCTTACAGGTGAATGAAAGGACTCCATGTCTTGCCCCAGACCTATTTGCTATGTGTGAGATGTATGGGGCCATTTGAGAGGATGAGAAATTTAAAATTTTTAGTTGCTTACTTATTCACTCAATACTTACTTAATGCCTATTATATACCAGGCTTGAGAGAATAAAAAGGCATTTGTTGGAGTGATCACTCCATAAGTTATATAAATGTTTAATCACTATGTTGTATACCTGAAACTAATATAATGTTGTATGCCAACTGTAATTGAAAAATTTAAAAAGCATACAAAAAAGAAAATTTATATATATACATATAGATGAAATATACATTTGTATATGTATATGAAATATATATACGGAAGACCCATGGACAGATATTTGGATTCACAGTCCTTCATAAGGGTTGAAAGAACACACGAGGAGGAAGCCCTTTCTTCTCAGGAATGGGGAGGTTCTGACCGGGGCTGAAGGAGGTAACAAGAGGCCAGTCCATCAGGCAGAGAAATGGAGAAGACTCTTCCAGGCAGAGATTTCATGAAGGTTAAGTTGGTGATTAATCTGGTCAGAAGATGCAAGCTGAAATCATCAGTTTTCTCTTGGAGCAGAAGGGTCAAAAGTGGCTCTGCTGAATCCTGAGGACGCAGGTTTATTAGTGATGGAGGCAACTATTGGGATCACCACTTGCATAGAAAAGGGAAACAAGGGAAGATCTCTGAAAAATACATCATTCTGAAATGTATCTTCAAAGATGCAGGCATTCTGAGAATTCTGGCAACCACATAGAAAAGAAGAGTGAATGGGGGGAATATTCTTATCTTCATGACTGTAGATCTGTCTGATGCCAAAAAGAGTTAGCAGAATCCTGCTATTTGTTTATTGCTAATTCACTTTAAAGCTGATTTTTTTTTTACTATGAAAATATTGCTATAGCTGGGGAGGGTTGCTTCTAAGAATTAGAATACCAGAAAGCTAATCAGAAAAGGAACTAACTTGAATCATGAGCTAAAGATTTATTTTCATTTTTATTCTATAATTTTTATGGAAAACTGTGAGGCAGATATCTTACCTGCACAGTCACATGAGAAAGCCTCAGGGAAGTTGGGTACGTTCCTCAGCCCCTTAGCCAGCGAAGGCAAAGCCCATGCCCTCGTTGTCCGCACTCCCACCTGTCACAGCTAACCCTTCAATAAAGGCAGACTATTTGAATTCTCTCACATTTGTTTGGTTTTTGTCATTGACCATGTTTTTCTTCCTATAAAGTAGATATTTCATTTCCTTCTTTCCTTCCTTCCTGCCTTCCTTCCTTCCTTCCTCCCTCCCAGTTTTTCCCTTCTTAATACTGGGGTGTATCTAGCCAGAGGTGGCAAATAGGTTCCATCTTCCTTTCAACTTCAGATGACCAGTAGTGGCTGTTGGGACTGCTGTATTGTAACCACTCAGCTACAGCTCCCGTGGGCTCTGTACTGGGGCTGCGGTGGTACATGGGCTATGTGGCTGTTGTCAGAGCTGCTGCTTTAGTGCCTTTACTTCACCCCTGAAGTAGAGCATGAGATAAGTCAGCTGAAGTCCTAACACCAGAAAGCCACGCCTACCTCCCAAACTAGGAGATGTTCTGCTGCTGTGTAAAGACATGAAAAAAAGCAGTAACTTTATAAGAGAGATTTTCAATCTAAGAATTAGAAGGGAAGCCTGAAGAAAGCTGCATGAAATAGATTACCAACTTCTGAAATGTGATGGCAAAATCAAGTTGGGATTTTTGTGGCTCATTTCAGGGTAGCTGTTTGAATCTGTTTACTGTTTTCTTTTCTTTTTTTAGGGGTATTGTATTTTTCCCCCTCTGCGTGTAGTGGGATGGCAAACCACAAAAAGCAACAGTCTCCTGCGTCCCTTGGCTGTGCAGTTTAGCCAGTACCCAGCTCCCCCCTTGCAGTCGTCACTGGCTTGTGCCGCAGATAGGCCGGTTGGTGACTCATCCCTCCTGGGAGACGAGATGTGGTTCCATCTTGATATCACCCATTGGGCTCATTGCTTGAATCCCCAGATTGTTCATGTGTTTGTTGACTTTTCATCTAAAAATAAAAGTCACTTAAGGCAAATAGCTTAGTGCCAATGGGTTTGGCTATTTGTAGAATTTAGAAACCCATTTAGGAAACCACCCTCAGGATTTTCTTGGCGTTGCATCAGATCTGGCATGTTGAGCTTCAGCACACCAGTTCCTGCACAGATTGGGTCTGCCGGGCTGTTACGGAAAACCTTCCTAAGAAAAGTAAACCCTCAGGAAGCAGTTTGTACTGGCGATCCGAAAAGTGTGGCTGTATCCTCTCGGTCCTGTCTGGTCCGACTGTTGCTCCTTCTCAGGTAAATGTGACACTGGGACACCCTTCAAAAGGACAAAGTGTTAACTGTGTGGCTTTGGAATTTTGGTGCCATTTAGTCAATGATGTTCCTCTTCCATAAGCTCCTCCTGTTCTTTCTTTTTATTTTTTAAATTTTATTTTTATTTTGTAATAGTATTTTTTCCCTGTACCATTTATCCTCATTACCCTCCCCTCCCCCCTGCAACCCCCACCCTGCTGTCCCTGCCCATGTGTCCTTTTTCCTTGGAACAAGCAAAAAGGTAAAAGGGCTCCCCCTGTTCTTCAGAATGGTGCCACATCCTTCGTCCTCCCTCCCAAATTGCGATGCCTCCTTTCTGGCCGCTGGAGTCCACTCTGGAGCCCAGCGCACCGAAGTAGCGGGTGGCATCACTGTGATGGCTCGCTTGGTACAAGTTGCACAATTGGAGACCACAGCCTAGTCATCTCTCTGGGTCACGTAGAAGTCACTTCTGGACAAAAAGTGCTGTATACAATGTATATTTTTTCAAATGATCTTTACTTTGTGCTGCAAAAACAAACTCTGAGGGGATGGTTCTCCCACAGGATATGGAAATGGCCTTGGACCATGTCCAGGGTTAGTGACACAGCTGCTGTTTCCTGCAAGGGACATCCCATCTCCAGAGGGGAAAAGACAAAGTTAAATATATAGCAGGAGGGTAATGGCTGAGTCTATTAACAAGAGGGAAAGGGTTTGCCTGTTACACAATCTGTAATAATATATGGCCATTGGCAGGAATTACAGTTTATGTTTAGAAGACACATTTAAAACTCTTTTCCAGAGGTCAACTGACCCAATAATAGCTATAGCAACAACAACATCATTTCCTTCTGGAATCTAATAATTTTTAAAGTTTCTCAGTATGGCTAGTTTTATATTCACAACGACCTGGTTGAGCGGGTAAGTTGAGTGGGGTGGTAAGCACCGCCAGGGTATGTGAAGCAAGGTAAGGAGTTTGGATTTATTCTATGCGTGATGCAAAGTTTCAGCCAGGGATGAAGAAGACGTGATTCCTGTTTTAGCAAGGTCACCCAGCCTGCTGTATGGGATACAGACTATAAGGGGTGGGAGTGGAAGCCAGGAGCCAGTCAGCAAAAATGATGTAATTCAGGTAAGAGACGGTGGCGGCTTGGACTGGGCGATGGTGGTGGAGGGGGTGAGAAGTGGTTAGGTTCAGGGTAAGTGTTGATAAAACTGCTTACAAGGCCTGAAAATAGATTGGAGGTGAATATTTTTTTAAAAATAAGAATTTTCTCTAAATTTTAGAGTCTAAGGTAACTCTGGTAATGGTGTTTTGTGAGGGGTTTTCCCCGATATGGAGTTCTATGGAGTTTTTTTAGATAAAAAATCCGGAATGCTCAGGCGAAAAGCAGATTGGGGTGGAGGCAGGGTAAGGATTAGGAGTTCTGTCCTGGAAAAGCTGAGTTTGAAATGTCTGCTAAACACACAAGTGGAGGTGTCGAGTAGGCAGCTGAACACATGAGCCTGGAGCTCAGGGGGAAGGATTGAACTAGGGATGGGAAGAGGGCTGGGGACTGATCTTGGGGATACGGAAACATTTACAAGTGGAAAAGAAATCTATAAAGGAGACTGGGAGGGAAGGGGCAGGTGCAGGTAAAGAAATCCATGAGAATGTGATTTCCTGGAAGCCATGTGAAGCGAGTATCTCAAGAAGGAAGGAGCTAGACTCGATGCTGCTGAGAAATCAGGGAAGACGAGGACTAAGAATTGATCCTTGGATTTGGCGTGATACGGTCAATGGTGTGGATTTGGCAGGCTGCAGTCACTGGTGACCCTGACAAGCCTGGTTTCAGGGGTGTGTTCGGGGCATCAGCATGACTGGAGCCCCTTAAAGGGAGAACCAGAGGAGAGGAAGTAAAAAGAGAGCGCATGGACAACTTCGAACTGGTGTTTTGCTGCAAGTAGAAACAAGCAGATGGTGTGGTAGCAGAAGTCGAAGGTGTTATTTTGTATTTTTTATGATGTATGTGATTAGTAGAGAGGAAAAATGTGATAATGCTGTAGAGAAAAAAGGACAGGCACTACTGCCAAAACCTGGAGGGTGTCGGAAGGGGTGGGATGCAGGTCCCAGCAGATGGGCCGGCCCCAGGTCGAAGCAGGACTGTTTATCCCTGGGAACAGGAAAGAAGAAAGGCTACATGAACATACATGCAAGCAGTCTAGCGGATTTGATGATGTGAGGATAAGGTAGTTCTTTTCTTACAACTTCGCTTTCCTCGTTGAAAAGACGAGGTGGTCGGCGGAAAGGAAAGAAAGGGAAGGGAATGGCGGAGACTGGGGAAGACAGGAACTAGTCAGACGATCTTTATACTTTGCCACCACTGCCTTTGACTCCTCAATGATTTCATGAGAAAACAAGTCCCAGGCCTAGTCTTGGTAGTTACTCAAGAGTGGGCCCGGCAACCTGGCGGGACCACCGCCGCCGTGGCCGACAGGTCTGCGAGCTCGGGGAAGCCGGGAGGCAGGATGTATAGAGAAAGGATAAAAGGCTGGGGTCTCTGTGGGGTAAAGCTCCTCTGAGGACCCCCTGCCCGCGTTCAGCTCCCCCCAGTAGGGTGTGTGCAGCGAGGAGGCCAGCAAAGCCTTTGCCTTTTTCCAAGATGCCCCAGTTGGCTGAAGTCATGGGGTTTGAGGCATATCCCCTGGCTCTCCCAGGGGCATCGTTGACCCAACTGGTTTTGTACCTTACCGGGTTGCTTAGAGACACTGCCCAAACAAACTAAGTCACTCCACACCCGCGTGTGCCTCTCTCACATTTGCGAGAGAGCCCTGGGCTCTCCGAGCTGCATGTACTACAGACCAAATGGCCGGGCGCGGGAGGGGGTGTTGGTGCTGAGGGGAGGAGAATATTGACCAGAGGACTTCCAGGTAGTGTTTATCTGTTGTGTTTCCTGGCAGGTATTTGGGTTCTGCTCAAAAGCTGTCCGTTTGCTGGGGTTACTTAGAATTCTGATATTCTGAGATGTTTGTTTGACATTCTGATAATTAGGAAGCAAAAGAGCTGGACTTGTGGATGATTAAAAAGAAACAGTGAAATGAAAGGAAGTGCCTCCTTTTCTTCTGAAGCCCCGGAGAGAGTAGCAACACAAGAGCCAAAGAGAACTTCCTTCCCTCCTTAAGGTGGTCACAGAACCCTCTCACTGCTTCTCCCCAGGGGTCCTGTGGCAAGGCGCTCTGTGCTCAGGGCAAGGGTGTTTGCTTTTGATATGTGTTTTCGTATCTTCGTGAATAAATGGGGTGAACAGAAATGAATTCGTACAAATAGTATTGCGGTGATCAGATCAGATGAGTTCCACTGAGACGGCTCCGTGTGTCTAGTGCCCTCATTCCCTGCTAATCACCCAGTTATTTGCCACTGCTTATGGATTGCCCTTGGTATGTTGAATTTATCAACATATTTAATCCTCATGACTGCTCTGTCACTGTCATGTTATTTTTTTAAAGATTTTATTTATTTATTTTTAGAGAAAGGGGAAGGAAGGAAGAAAGGGAGAGAAACATTGATGCAAGAGAGAAACATCGATCAGTTGCCTCTTGTACATGCCCTGACCAGGGACTGAACTTGCAGCCCAGGCATGTGCCCTGACCGGGAATCGAACCAGTGACCTTCCACTTTGTGGGATGATGTCCAACCAGCTGAGCCACACTGGTCAGGGCTATCATTGCCATTTCAGAGATGAGGGCATGGAGGCCCAGATAGATTTAGGTCAAGACCACATACCCCGTAAGTGGGAGGGTCAGGGATCTTGCTCTGGTCTCGAGTTTCCAAAGCCAGCCCTCTTTCCACGGCACCACACGGCCTGTTATACATAATCAGTGATAAGAATGGCCTGGCCAGTTGTGTTTGTGAAATACCTTTTATTGAAACTCTGTAAGCATTGTTATCTTTGTGATCTGGAGAAAGGGATGACGGAACAAACATTTTTGGACGCGTTACGGGTCAGATGTGATTTGGGCGCTTTCACATACCAGGCAGGCTGTGGTAGCTGCAGATGAGGAAATGGCGTTTCCCAGGGCGCCACTCACAGAGGAGCTGGGAGTCAGCTGCAGCGTTTTCCTTGGCCTAACCCAGGCTCCCCTGGAGCAGCGAGCGAGTCTTTTTTTAGTCACTATTTTATCCCTAGTGTCTAGTACAGGGTCTGACTCTGGCACATAGTAGGTGCTCAGGAAGAGTTTATTGAATGAATAACAGTTGAACATGCTGTAAGCGGCAATATGAATGCGTTGACCCTCATGTCGTGCTTTCTGGAATCTTCCATTGGATGTTGAAACGATGCAACAAGAAGGTTCTGAAAATGGATCCGTGAGCACACGTGTGTTTCTGATCGTGGCAGCGACGCTCTTCTCACTGCTGCGCAGTCTGAGTGATGAGCGGCTCTTCTGTTGGGGACACTGAAGTGCAGAGTTTCCTTGGAGAACGCTTCGCAAGGCAGTGGACAGTTTGTGACATAACTGAAATCTTGAGATTCTCACCTTTACAATCCTACCCACTTAACAACCCTGTGGTCCTGGGGGGCGGGGGGGTGGGGGTTACAGCTTCCCGTAAATCTGGTCCTTAATCATTTAAAGAGATGGCAATTTATCTTAAATGCTCACCTTCTTATGAATGTGACACACTTAGCACAGATGGTCTCCGAAGTTTTTCCTGGCTTCCCCTACCCTAACAGTATCTAGTATGTTAATGTCAATATTAGCTTTACTGTTTTAGGTAACTTTGGTATGCTTCTCATTAGCTGGAACTGTAAAGAGTTCAGTTTTACCTGCGCTGAGGGATCGCTAAATTCCTATTGGCATCTGAGTGCACAGTCCCATGTCGAAAGTGAGGTCATGTTTCTCCTGGATTGTGCCTGTATCTGATGAGCCTCGGCTGGCGTGAATCCGAGACAATGAAATAATCACACCCATTAGCTCACCGGGGCCCTATTAAGATGTGGCCTGGCTTTCCATCTATTTCTCCTGCTTGGAAAAACTGACACAGTCATGGTTTGTAAAGGTTAGCAGAGATGGAACTGCTTTGACAGCCGAAACTTTGCGCTACCCTCGTTAGACTTGGGACCAGCCTGCCGCTTGATCTCGGGAAAAAGCCGGGGAGCCAGGGTGCAAGTGTCTTCTTTAATCTTCTTGTTTGTGGTAGTTGCATTTTCCTAACACTCTGTTTCCTCCATCCCAGCTTTTGTGGCTAGTGGGTCACTCCAGAGTAGTAGTTTCCAAACTCTTCACTGTTTCTTATGATTCTCTTTACAGACCCTGCATTCTGAAGTTTTGGGCGTAGTGAGCAAACTGTAATGGTTAGGTAACAGATCAATTTCCTTGTCAATGTCCAGTGTCATTGTGCTGGAGGTTCTTTTGCCTCCCGTGGTTTTCACAGGAGCACTTTCCCAGGTCCTGTGGCCACTCCTCAGGTGTGGCCTCCAGTTACAGCTGGCAGAGCACCCTCGGCCTCCCCCACAGAGCTCTGTGCACAGTCGTAACTAATTATTTGTGGAACTATTTGTATGTCTAGCACATAAGCTCCATGAGGACAGGGATCTTGCCTGCCTTATTCACAGCTATTTCCCCAGGGCCTAAGTCTTTGCTGGACACAGAGTGGGTGCTCAAGCAGCATTTGTAGGATGAATTAGCTGATTTAATTTCAGTGAAAAATAAAAGAAACCCGTCCCTTATATTGGCTTAGGAAGCCTTATCCTATGTAAAGTTGATAGAATTTTTGAAATATTAACTATAGCTTAAATGAAAATTACCAAGTTTAACCCTGGCTGGGTAGCTCAATTGGGTAGAACATCATCCTGATATGCCAAGGTTGTGAGTTCAATCTCTGGTCAAGGCACATACAGGAATCAACCGATGAGTGCTAAGTTAGTGGAACAACAAATTGATCTCTCGATCTCGCTCTCTCTCAAACCAATTTTAAAAAGTCACCAAGTTTAGAATAAAGGGTTAACTCTGGGTAGGAGAGAAGATGATGATGCTCTTGGGGAGGGTTTATACAAGAGGCTTCCAGAATATTGATACTGTTCTGTTTCTTAATCTTGGGGACTCCTAGAGACCCAAGAGCCCCAGACTTACTTCTGAACTATAGGAACATGCCAGATATGTCGCCTGTTACTGATTTTATCCATACCCAAGGCAAAGCTGTCAGGGCCACCTGAGGATGTTGTAAAAAGCAAGGGTACTATTAAAGTAGACTCATTACTGTAAAGATCTTACGATTATTCAGCTAGCTGCCTTGAAAAATGCCCATTTTTCTCTGCTCAACTCTTGGGAGATGTGGAGAACCACCACAGATGAGCCATTCTGCCTCTCTTTGTGCATCTTCTACCTCTTGGACCCATCTCACCTTCCTAAACCACTCATTTAACCTAACTCAAACTAAAAATGAGAAATCACCTGTGATGGTTCGTCAAACGCCTACTGTGTGCTTGTATTATAAGCTATAATTAGAATGCCTTGAGTCTTGTCCTGAGCCAGGTCTTCTAGTGGATATCATCATACAAGAAAGAGAAAGTTATCAGAGAATGGTCTGATGTGAGGGCAATTGTTTAGTCTTTCCTAATAATCCGATGCCCTCCTGGGCAGGTCGAGATATTTGGACGTGTCAGAGATATGTTGGAAAAGCCACAGCACCTGCCAGCGCGGCTGGGCGGGGACCCAAGTGGGATGACCTATGGCGCATTGCACCCTGGTATTCCTGCGGGGCCTACCTCCCGGGGCATGTCAAGAGAGCAGGCCCAGTCAGTCCTCTCATCAGATAGCGGTCAAAAGTCTCTTGATAAATCAGTAAGGCTGAAAATATTCTTGGCAGTTTAAACAGGCAGTGGTAAGAACATGCTTTCTGTAGTTACAATGAGTTCATTATCCAAGGGCCGGAAGTGACCAAAATCATTGATTGGCTAATTATACATAACTCAAGGGTCATAATGCTTCAGTCATTATGTGGGACTATTCATAAAGCGCTTGAGTTCAGCTCCAATAAGGAGGGGAAATGCATCCAGGGAAATTGCAGGGTAAAAGTCTGGGAATGTAGATAGTATAGGATATTACTGGTCTGAAATAGAAGGTTTCATGTATAGAGTTTTTCAAACAGATTCTTGGAAAAAAGATTTCCCAAATCTTTCCCAGTTTTCAGATGGGATGTAAAACCAGAGGCTCTAACCTCTACTTGTGGTCGTCTAAAAATCTACCCTATTTTTCTTAGGAAGGGAAGCAGTTGCCTTAACACTTGGCCAGAGTCCCAACATGTACAGGGTGGCCCGTTTAAAACAAGCCTGTGGATGCTTCCGAGTAGGAAAGGGGTTTGTTGTAAAGCACCATGTGTTTGTGGGTGTTTAATGAATATGAGCTGATTAAATTGGCCACCCTGAATTATAACCTCATACCTTCTGCAATTCCTCTCCAGTTTTTCAGCCCAAGACAATATTCTTCCTACTTTTCTGCCCAAACTTGTTCAGCAGAAATGCTACTGCTGTTAAAACTGTTTGTGTTTTCTACCCAAAGTATTTTTATTTCAATGGTGGGCAGAAGAATCCAGCCTTGGAAATGTCTCTCGTGCTGATCGCCCACCCAGCTGCAGTGATGTTCTGTATCAGCCACACCCACATCACCTCCCTCTCAGCATTCCCACTCCATCTGCTTCCCTGTCTCTGGGCGGACACAATACCACTGTCTGTCTGGAGCAGATAGTGAGCTCTGCCGCAAACAGAGGAGGCCTTGTCTAAAGGAGGGAAAGCTCTGCTCTAGGAATCAGGCAACCTGGGCTTATGGCTTGCTTTTGCTAATAGCCATCTGTGTGGCTTAGGGTAGTCCCTTTGTCTCCTTGAAGGGGTGAGGCAAAAATCAAAATTTCTCAAATTGGGGCCTGTGGATACTTGAGGTCTGCAAGTTCTATGTGATTTTTAATTTTTTATGTTTTTATTTCAAAGATTTTTTTATTATTATAAAGACAGTACTTTGAGATCAAAAGATGTTTTCCTAAAATAAATTTTAAGTTTCCTTATTTGGTGATTCTGAAACTCAGTCTAAGGTTGCCTAGACTCAGTCTAAGGTCTCCCAGAGGTTTTTATATGTGTTTTAGATGTCTCAAATTATGTTTCCCTTTAAAAGGAGTCTGTTTATCACTCCAGTTTGAGAAATACCGGACTGTTTCACTATATTTATAAACTGGTTGTGGAGGTGGGACAAAAATGTTAGCTTTAACTTTCTTATCCTCATACTACTCAGCCTGATTACTTTTGGATTACCCCGGTATATGTAAGTCTTTTAGCATATTGGCTTCCTTTGTTTCATAACCGAAATAGTTTCTGCTTTCAGTCACTCTATGTTAATTTATAAAGAGCATGTTTCTCCCAATAGCTACTTCCCTTCCCTTTAAGACTCAGATGATTTAATTTATTGGCGACTAACCTGATAGAGACCACCTTCTTCTCTAAAGGCTTCTGGGTCAGTTAAAGTGAAGAGATGCACTTCCCTTACCAGTACGCTCAAGATTCAGTCATCGTAACAGTAGTTTATGTGTGCATTCCACTTCTATAATGTTCAAAATGCTTTCTTCCATGTACATGATATCTTTCGATTTTCTCTGCAGTGTCTTTGGTAAATGAAGCCAGCTGTGTGGTCGCCATTTTACAGATGAAGACACTCGGGCCCAGAGATGGTGCCTCATATCTTCTGCCTTAGTTTATCTGTTCTTCCCAACAATGCTTCTCATCCAGTAACAGCAACATATATAGAATGACTAACTATCTGCCACACTGTGCTGCTCTACTGTGCAAGTGGAGCTCCTCATTCAAGGGTAGACTGACACTGTCAGGCTTGCTCACCCTGACTTTAGTCACATGCCTTTAGTTATTAAAAGACCTAGCTGGTCCCACCCAGCCCATTTCCTGAGACATGGAAGTTATTCAATAAATATTTATTGGATGACGAGTGAGTAAATGAATAAGCTCCCCAAAATCATCCCTCTGGTTACAATTTTTACACTGGAGGTGATTTTTGCTGCACGGATTTATGCCAACATGTTGTTTCAAGTTCCAAGTCTTGATTTGCTCAAAGACTGCCAGGTGCTTTAAGGAGAAAAGAACGGCTGAGAGGGAGGTACACTGTAGGCCAGCGGAGGAAATGCCCTCACTGGCTTCGCTGACCTTCCTGTCTACGATCGCTTTCCTAGGCCTCACAGCAAATAGGGAAAATGGTGTCACTCTGTCTTCCTGGAGCCAACTGGAATATTCGCTCCCACCGTAGAGAGAGGACAGGAAAGATGGAGGTGTGTGAGAGTAAGTGGAAAGGCAGATAAATGTCATCGAGTTTGAAGGTCGAGATGGAGAGGAGAAAAGTTGGTGGGCAGACAATTTCTGGGGTCAGGTATGTCTGAATGAGTGGAAAGGGAAGAGATGTTTTGTCTGTTCCTTCCATAGTGTGGTTTGGCTACTTTCCCTTCACTTCCCAAGAGGACTGTTAGTGACCAAGGGCATCGCATTTGAATCAAGGCGGCTCGTGCTGGGCCGGTGAACTTGGCTCCCGTGGGTGTCAGGAAGTTAGAGCAGGGAGAAAAGGGAGGCTGCTGCCCACTCGTCCTCTTCTGCTGTCGGTGGTGGCTGTGGTGTCTCCAAGCATATTTTGTGTATCACATATTCCTAATGCTAGTTATTACCCTGTGACTGCATTATCTATGAGAGTGGATTCCCTGGAAAAAGTCATTCCACTTTATTTTTATATACTCATTGTCCCTGGAACCACTTTCTGAAATTCCAGGCTTTTATTTCACTGTCATTCTCTAAAATTGTCACTTTCTCAAAGCTCCGGGGTTCTGGAGATATTCTCGTGCTTCCAGCATGCTTCTAAGTAACTTCTGGGAACTCTGTAGTATTGCCTGGCTTGGCGGGGCCCATGAGGAGGCTGCTTCCCCTCCCAGCCGTCCTCTCTGACAGGGGATTTTGGTCATCTCGAAAGGCTAAGAATGCGGGGGACCAAAGTGAAATTGCAGAGCATGTTCACCCAGCCAAACTGAAACACATGACGAACTGACCACACACGTGGTCTCAAAATGACATTGCACTTGGGGAGTCAAAGCCAAGGACCATGGTTAGTGCCCCAGCAAGCCCCAGATGGTTAGAGTAAATACACACCCCTGCTTTCTGCCAGGTAGTTTTCATCAGTTTCCTCAGGATGTCAGTGTGTGTGTGTGTAATTAAGAGTATTTAATCATATTAGAATTCCCCACAGAGGATGGTGTGGGGAACGGGGGAGGGATCACTGGCTGGAACAGCCTCAGTGAGAGTCGTCCGTTGAAAGAGAAGCAGAGAAAAGCCAGGTCTCTGGGCCGTGTCTGTGCCATCACTGCCTCAGGAGGCGGGCTGGCCCGCCACCCCTGTTGCCACAGGGGGAACAGAAGCCCAAGTCTTCGGTGGCAATTTCAGGGTCCCCAGGGTTTGGTGTTTATTCTAAATCCCTCACTTTTTCCAATTTCCCTATATATTCTCCTGTCTTTATCCAATCAATCACCAAATTTAGCTGCAGGAAATGGTCCCTTATTTTGGACAACAGAACCACGTCCCATTGACAGTAAGTGATTTTCAGAATCACTCAGTGAGTAGGCTGGTTGGAATGAGGCCCGCCGGCATGCCAGTCCGTTCACTTCGCCTAGTAGGCATCCCTGGGAAATCTGTTTTTACCTATTTCTTTGAAGGGTTTCACTAATGTGAGCTTCACTTAAAGAAATACTGATGTCTTTTCTAAGTCCCCTAAATTGATCATGGTGAATTTCTGTTTAAAAGCCATAGAGTACACTTTCCCTGTACGCCAGCTCTTCATTCATTCGTCAACAGAAAAGCTATTCCAGATGACCCTGCGTCAGCATTCTGCTAAATCTAGATGAAAAGACAGAACATCCCTTCGAGGACTCAGAACTTAGTCCTCTTTAGATTCTACTTGGTATAGTTGATTTGCTCACTGGCGCTAAGAAAATTAAGATTATAAGGTTGTATTCCTTTATCTGGCATTAACTTGGACCAGCTACTTCACTGATTGGACCAATGCAGAAGTCCCCTGTTTACTCCAAAAGTTTGAAGACGTATCCTGATAGCTTCCTGGGACATGAAGGTGGCATGGTTGGAGCTGAAAGGACTCTTGGGGACAAGTGGAGAAAAGGAGTCACCAGCTTTTCCTGGCCCACTGGGCCCAGCCCGGTCGGTCTCTGACTCGGACCACTGCCCTTCCAGACATCGGCCTTGTTTACGTTCATTATAGTTCTTTAGTTTACGCTGATCCATGTCTAGATAAGAAACCAAATGGGGAAAAAATTATTAGTTCTTAATTTGCTCTTCAATTGTTCTCCATTGGAAAGAACCAGTGCCTCCTGTCATTTGGTGCTAATTCCCCTTTAGTTCTTTCATATCTTTGGACACCTGTGAGCTGGAGTCTCATGAAGCAGGATGGGAATATATTTCACAAGTCATTAGTTAACTTTTCAAAGTAGCAACCATAAGATTATGGCATCTCTCACTTTCATTTTTTCAGAATCACTAGCTATTGGATCAGTGGTTCTCATCCCCAGGTGATGTGGCCCTTCAGGGGACATTTGGCAATGTCATTTTGGTTGTTATAACCAGAGGGGAATGCTACTGGCCTTCTACCCGGGGACACTGCTAAGCATCCCACAATGCAGAAGAAGCCCCCACAAGCAAGACTCATCCAGCCTGAACTGCCGACAGCACTGAGGTGAAGAACCCTCTGGTGCAAACCCAGCCCAGATATACACGCTGGAGGAAGGTCGCTGGACTAGATGTCAGTCAGTTACCAGCTTCACTCCTTCAGGCTGCCGTCCTCTTTCAACAAGGGGACATGCCAGGCTACTTCCCATGACAGGTGACTGACCCTTAGGCTTGGAAAGTGGGTTCCACAACAAACTTCTCCTTCCAGGAAGGTTGTTTCTGGTTTCCCCGCAGCGTTACTCTCCACACTCTCTGTTCAAGTTTCCCCACCAGTACATTGTGTTGCCCCTCATTATCAGGCATGTGATCGGAGAAGAATATAAATATTTCCCCAAACATCATTTGGTCTAAAGTTGACCCTGCCAGCTGGTGAGAGGTGAATTGTTACAGCTGAGCTCTCAGACTCGGTGTCATTCCCATGGCTCTGTTCTAAGAAGATAGAAGTGAGCAGGTAGCGCCCACGAGGGTCACTGGGTGGGGAAGTTTAGGGGTTTGTGTGAGAATGAGGAGTAGACCTCTACTTACAAACTTCTTTCTCAATACCCCTGCTTGGGTGCATGTCCCGCTGAGTGCTTCAGCAATCACTTAAGTTTCTTCTCGTTAGTCAGCTTTTCCCTTTGCAGAAGCAAAGCCCACTTGCATCAATGGAGTTTAACCTAATTTTTAAGTTTTTTATTACGATATTGAATGAAATAACGAGGCAGAAGAGGGGAAAAACAAACCTGCATGAATCGGGAATTCTTTTAAACCTCCTTTTCTTCCTGAAAGACTTCTGTTGTTTACACGGTTGGAATTTTATTACCAAAGAGACTTCTATTATTTTAAAAAAATGAACCAATTTTCAAAAGTATCAGGCAGGATTTTCCGGTAGAGCTCTGTCCTGGCTGACCTTGGTGCCAGGTGAGCCTCTGAGCGGCCAGCTCAGTAATGCCACCTGGAAACAATGGCCATTGGAAAAGAAGCAGAAAAGCCCTGAAAGAGGCGCAGAGTGGCAAATAACTTGTGAAGTGGTGGTTTGCCCCCCAGGGCGGCAAGACTGGCCTGTCCAGCCTAAGCATGCACTAAATCACTTGTCGCTGGTGGTTAGTGCTTACGAAGGAACCTACTCCACAGCTGAGAGTTCTGACTACAGACAACTTGTTTTGGGGTCAGAATCAAGGTTCCCTTTTTGTGTCACACCCCCCATTTAGCATTCTCGTATGCAGCTGTACCCCTTGTAAGCAATCGTATATCTCAAGGATAAAACGCCAGTTCAATAAAGAGAACTTTGCTTTTCCTCTAGAATCAGAGGTCAGCATCTCCCCCAGGCGTCTGAAAGACCTCCTCCCCACCACTGTGCCCTGCTGGTGCGTGACAGTCATGTTTAGAAAGCAGTTGTATAGCTCCTTTTCATGCAGGATAATTTTTCTGTGACCATGATCTTCCGGGATGGACGGAGAGGGCCGGGCAGGGTTGGATAGCGCGAGGACAGAGGAGACGCTTGTGGGAGTGCACTGCAAACAGAGACGGGCGAGTTAAGTTACCGCAATTGCCATCTGTCTCTGTTTTGCTAACTCATTAGCTCGGACACCACATTGTGTTAATCCGCACTTCCCCTGGCTATGAGCTTGATCCAGATCTCCAGGGAATCGTGGCACGGCTCAGGCCGACTCTCCCCGTCAGCTGGGCCGCAGCCTTTCTGCAGTGGGCAGCTTGCCAGGCCTGCTACCCTCCCCTGCTGCATCACATCGAAGTGAAGCTTCCCCAGCCCTCGCAGCAGAAATGCAAGCCTCTGGACTTAGCTCTTTCTTCCAGAAGTCTCTCTATCAGTGTGACAGATTTTAGTCTTTCCTCCCCTAGCACCCTCTCCCTCCCTTCTTCTCAGCACCCCTTCAAGGTAACTGGCAGTTCAGGATGACCACCTTGAAAACTGACTGCCAACCAAGTGCTCCCCACGCTCTCCGTGTCTCTCAGAAAGGCCCACTGGGCAGCCGAGAATGACTAAGGCCTAATTAAGGCCTAATTTGTCTCCCAGGACTGTACCCAGAGGGACATGTCTTACCTCTGGTCCCAGTCTAGCATAAAGATCATCTTATGTCACTTATGTCGATGATGACACTTATGTCACTTTCTAAGAACAGTTCCTCAGAGATGTCATTGTCTCTACTGGTGCGCTGGCTAGAATATGCAAATCATTTCTGCTGACTTCTTTTGCCATGTCTGGCCCTTGGTTTTCTCATCCATGAATGGGTGTTTTCTGAGAAGTACTAGAAGTTTATGAAGTCTTTTCTAACTTAAAGGATGAAAATATAAATTTCTCATTAATAGTAAAGTTTACTGGTATTTGTGTAAGTGCCACACACTGGTAGGTACTATTACTATCTCTGATTTACAGATGAGGAAACTGAGGCACCGAGAGGTAGTTGGTTCAAAGGCAAACGGCTAATGAGCGGCAGAGCCAAACTGGAGACTCAAGGCTGGGCTCCGGAATCTATGCTTTCAGCCAATGACTGTGGTCATTAAGGGGGTCCCTTAATCGCTTCATCTGCTCTGTTTCCTCAGCACCGACTTTCCAAAGTTTGCAGGTTCCTCGGATGTGCTCTCATCAGCGTTTAGGGCAATTTCCTTTGTCAGTTAGTTATCGTTGCCCCCCTTTTACAAATGGAAACACTGAGATGAAAGCAGGCTCTTGCATGAGGCCACACACAAGCTATTGGCAGAACCCAGGAGTCCTGCTTTCCTGCTGGGGCTCTGTCTGTGAGGCTTCTCTCCTGCTCATAATTATGATGAGCAGGAAATTCGGGTATTAGGGGTTAAGGGTTTCCTGACCTCGTTCACCTTCCACCAGGGCAAATCAGGCACAGCTTGGTAGACAACTGGGGCAGGTTCCCAACTCAAATGCTGAATGATCTCTGCAGAACATAAAGCATTTACAAGCCTATGACTCATATAGATGTGGCAATAACATACCATTCCCTGCTCCTCTCCTTGCCGTTAGGCCCCTACTAAACATCTTGCACCTCTCCAGATGGCTGGAGTTACAGTGAATCCTGCACATTCCCTCCCACGTTCAGTCCAGGCAGGGCTCATCCAGGAATTCGAAAAGCAGGAGATGACAGAGAGCTTGCTCTTTGGCCGGTTCTTACTGTCTGCCCTGATAGTCAGGCCTAGCGCCCCCTTGGCCCTTCCTCCAGTCTCACTGGGTCACACGTGCCTTCAGCACTGGAGGTTTTGGAAGCCGGTCCAGGGTTTCCCTTCATGGAATTCAGTGTCTCTCTCTCCCCAGTTCCAAAAGTGGTTTCCCATCAAGCAGCGGGAATTTAGTAAGTTTTCCAGCTTACTGCCACTAAACTGTCTGCAAGGAAACCTCAGGCACTGTGGCAGCATAAGCAGTTTCGGATGTCCAAGGACTGGTTTGTGACATGGGAAAACTGGAATCAGATGAAACTGTATGTTCCTTCGTCTCACCTGTCCCATGCGTGTCTGGACCTAATAGAGTGGAATAAAAGGCAGTACCAAACACCAGACTTATTTATGGCATGTCAGTCACAGTGGTATCAGGGATGACTGCTGCTTTTTCCTCAGCAAAGTTAAACCACTAGCCCATTCCCTCAAACTCCAGTTCCATGTTTAACTGAAGACCACTGAAATAAATGTGTGTTGGTAGGAAGACAAACCCTGAGATGAAGCAGGAGGCATGCTGGCCGATCGAAAAGCTGTTATATTCATTTCTTTCACATTGCAGCAGTCCCAGACAGACAGTGCCCAGTTAACTTGTAGCGCCTGCGCTTTATTAAACTCCTGTTTGATTCAGAATTCACAGCTAAAATGCACCTGGAATACTTCAAGTTGGAGCTAAACTTGGTTTCATTTGCTCTCAAAAGGGATGTACAAATTGATTGCAACCTCCAGCAAGTAACAGAAACCCTTCGGAGCAGGGTTTTTGTTAATAACTTTATATATGAATTCAGCAGTGCTGATTCGGTGTCCGCTGTCTGACAGGCGTTGTGCTGTAAAGCAGGGTGTGCCCACGGACAGGTCTCCTCTCTGCTTTCCTCTCTTAGCTGGGGCTATTGTTACTGCACATGGTGGAAACCATACCCGAAGTGGCTAACGTCGAAAGTGGGAATTCTCGTAAGGAAACTGGCATACCTGTAGAAATGAAGGAACAGCTGGAACCGGTGCTCAGCACCATCAAACCAGTCCCTCTGTCCCTCTCGAGCTCTCTTTCTCTCTCTCTCTCACACACACACACACACACACACACACACACACACACATACACCCGTTCATCTTTTCCGAAAGAAATTCCACCAGATAGGTGTCCTCCCAGACCTGCACTGCTGACCCAGTAGCCCCTAGACACATGGCCAGGAAGCGCTGGGAATGTGCTGTAAGCATAAAACACACACTGGATTTCAGAGACCTAGTATTGGGGGAAATAATGTCAACTATCTTAATGTTCATATTGATTACATGTTGAGAGGATAATGTTTTGGGTGTGTTGTCGTAAGTAAATTATATTAAAATTTCACTTTTTCATTGTGTCTAGAAGTTTTTCATTACGTTTATGGGCTGCATTGTACTGGTATCCGACAATGCTGTTCTTAATGGTTTTCCAAATATCTAGAGCAACACCAATCTCCCCAGGCCTTAGTTAGCCTGACTTTACTTCCTTGAGGAAAACTGAAGGGACAGTCAGAGACACATATCACCAATCGGATCCATATCATCGTACTCCTTCCTCTGCCCTTCCCTTTTCCACCCACGTTAAGTTCTACTGGAGCTGTAAACAGTTTCTTCTTTTTTGGAAGTGAATTTGTGTACTCACTCACTTCAAAAATACATATTGAGCCCCTGTTCTGTGCCAGGTCTTGCATGAGGTCCCGGGGTTACAAGACCCGGGCCTTCACAAAGCATCTCTTCTGGCAGATTTCGCCGCTTGAAGCTTGTTTTACAAACGTAAGCTCAGTGCAGGAGTGCTCCTCTCGGTGTGGCTGTGTGGTCCAGGCCGATCCATCAACCCACACGGCGAGCCTGAGTCGGGTGAAAGCTTGCATTTCCAGAGTCACCGTGAATACGGTGTTGTCAAGGGAGGTGTGAAGGACGGTGACAGGCACAAATCGGGGCCCTTCAACGACTTATACCCTAAATGCACAACTCCACGAACCTTCTCAGTGAACACACATGTGCAGCCAGCACCCGGATTAGGAAACAGCATTCGTGGTGCCCCAGAGGCCCCTGTCGTTCCCCTGCCTCCTCCCCAGACGCAAGCGCTGTCTGTATTCCCGCAACCAGAGAGTAAGTAGTTCTGCCTGTGTCTGAACTTCATAGAAGAGGAACCACATAGTAGGTTTTCCTTGGTGCTGGTTTATTTTTCTTAAGATTATGTTTATAAAATGTATCCATGTTATTGTATAAACCAATAGAGAATATAGATAGCCAAGAAAAAAATAAAAATTACCATGTTGTTACAGTAAGACAACATAAAATACCAGTGTTTATAATTCTAGCTACTGTCCTATGCATGTGAATACTTATGTAAATCGTTTTCAAAAATTAGACCATAGTGTACATGCAATTTTGTGATTTGCTTTTTGGTTTAATATATCAGATCTACCAAAGTATTCTAAACATTAGTCCATCTCAAGGAGTCTGTATTCTGAATTGACCCAAAAGGTAATACAGAAAAGTGGAAATTTACTTTAAAAAATATCAGGAATACACATCAGTATCTCTATTAGTCATTTTAATAGGTTTGGACCATCCTGGTCAGGCTTCCAGAAGACTTCTGAGTAAAGATAAGCGAATGACCCTCGAGTCCCTGGGAAGGCCTGACACTCAAGACTGAGATGGGGCTGTTTCCCTGGGGAATCTTCTCATTTTTCTCTCTACCGTTTTAAGCCCAGGTGTTCTAATAATAAGGAACCCGTTAAGAATCCAGACAATTCTGAGAGTGGCTTGCTGGAGTCTCTGCTCAGTCCTCACTTACTCTATAACCTGAGACAAGTCTGTGCAAACGTTCCTTCCTTCTCAGATGGAAAGTCTCGTTTCCACATCTGTTTGGTATCAGAAGAAATAATACTTACATAACATTTCGGAGTCCCTGAATGAAAAGTTCCTTGGAGTTGTTCTTAACATTTCCTCATCCAGCTTCGTGGAAACCCATTGTCACGGATATTGTTGCTGAGCTGAGTCATAACTACACTGCGGGTCCGGGACGGTGGAAACAGCCTTACACTTCCAGTTATTTATTTTAAAACCTATTCATGTATTTCCTACATGTTCACACTCGGTGCTTACCCGGTTGCAGTTTTGGTTTGCATGCTAAGTCTTCCCATTCAGGCCTTCATCCTTGCCCACTCCGGACCATGTCTGTTGGCACATGCCATCGGGTTCTCCTGAGTGAGGTCGCTTGGAACACTCGTGTTCTGAGGTTAACTTTCCTCGGCGGGAGTGAAGACAAGTAAATACTCCTCCTGGCCAGCAAAGCTTGAATCTGTGACCTGAGACTCCTCAGACACTGTCAGGCTGAGGGACCCCTGGGGACCAGCACTGGATGAAACTTAAAGGACAGAAAATACACAGCGGCTGGGGAAAGTGCGGGAGCCCCTCTATGCAGAGATTCGACGGTATAGGGCATCTTAGAGATGATGGGAGGGTGTGCTGCTCCCTCATTTTTCAAATGGGGGAGACTGAGGCTTAAGGAGGTCACAGGATTGAGTTGGAAAGTTTTTGTTTTTGTTTTTTGATGTTCTATCAACTGCCCAAATATCTGTACTGTGCAGGAGATCCAGGAAAAGACAGTGTCTGAGGCGTGACCAGGGGGACTTCTGGCTGACTTGAAACTGGTGCCATCCTGGGAGCATGGAAAGCCCTACTCTTCTCCAGGCCTCCTGACAATAAGCTGAGAGCACTGACTCGTCTTTCCTCTTTCCTTGCCTTAGGGTTGTGACAGTGAGAGGACTTGGGCATTTTACCTGATCACCGTTGGCCTCCTGCGGAGAATTTAAAAGCTCAGTGTGGGAGGTGCCTTCCTCCAGAATCTAGTGGTGGAGATAGTTAATATTAAATTTATGAGGTTTTCTTTCTTTTTCTCTCTTTCTCTCTCTCTCCACTTCTTCCCCTCTCTTTCTCCCCCTCAATTTTTCCTTCCTTCTCTCCCTCCTTCTTCCTTCCCTCCAGTTCCTTACTTCTAGTATTATTTTTTAAAGTTGTTTCTGATGACCTCATAATCTTCAGTTACATTTCTGATATCATAGATAAGTGAGTCTTTAGTATGCAGAGGTACTGAGCTTGCCCCTCTGAAATTCTTCCGGGGTCAATTTGCCTTCTGGTCGAGGTCCAGGGAATGAGAATATTTCCGACTCATTAGGGACTGTCTTGGCCTTGAGCAGAAACGGGGTCTGAATCATTACCTAAGAGAGCTTTGTAGATTGTCACAGTTGGCAGCCTCAGGACTTGAGCTAATCCTGGAAATTCTTTAACTTCCCAGAAAGAGGGCTCCACAAGGTCAGGCTGAGGTCCTCGGGGAGAGCAGATGGAATAAAGCTTGCAACAGTCGCTTTTACAGCTGGACTTGAAAATAAATAAAATTATACCCACTTTTTTTTTTTTTTTTTTTTTGGGATCATCAAACCTTTGATTTTCAGGAGATATCTGTTCTTTTCTCTCTTTTTTCCCCTTGTATGTAGAGGGGGGAAAAAGAAAAGAAAAGAATACACTGTAATGACTGAAATAAAAGCAAGTAAACTTGTTGACTCGGTTCCATGGTGAGAGCAGGGACGGCCAGGCCAACAGAAACAACTGAGATATTACAAAAATGTGTTTCTCTCTGGCAACGGCACAGTCAGTCCTTTATATCCAGTTGCTGTGATCAGCCCATCACCCAAAACTCTTTCCAAGGTCATTATTCTGGTTGCGGGGGCTGCTTCTCTGACAAACAAATGTTGACTTTACTAAATGTGCTCTCTCTCTCCAGCTCTCTTTGTGGCAGCAAAGTATCAAAGCATCATTTAGGAAAAGAAAGTGTAAAAGATCACAGAAAGTAGGTACTTCGGGTTTTCTAAAGGCTCCTGATTTTCTAAAATCAGGCTCAAGCAACACATCCTAAACTACCAAGCCACCTGTAAAATCGGTTTTAATTAACTTGAAGGCACATCAATGTTATTTCATTAACATTGAGTCTCATCTCAGTGGAAAACTGCCACTACAGGGTACGGTGTGGCGTTATTTGCATGGGTTTGGGGTTGGGAAGTAAGCTCTGTATTAAGGAAAACCGAAGCACACCCTGTTTCTTTGGGGCCTTCTTATGCTTTGAAGCACTTATCGCTGGTTCCTTGGAATGCAGGGAGTGCCCCCGGGTAGGGCCAGACCCAGCTCAACGCTGTTTGCCAGCTCTCCCCTTCATGACGCTTCCGCCATTCTCTCCCTGCCTGCCCCTTGCCTGTCTGCCTCTCTCTTTCGTCCTTGGCCTTGATGCCCTAGAACTCCCTTCTCCATGTCCCACCTCGTGCTGCCTGATTTGACCCCCGCCTTCCTGTGGGTGGACAATGGATGGCACAGAGCATAAGGAGACAAGGATGCTATTCCAGGTTTAACAAGAGAAATGAAGCCCAGGCCGTCCCAAGGGGCTGGTGACAAGTCCAGCCCCGCTTTTGAAACTCGCACTTCACTGATTATCTAAGAGCTGGAAGGGACTTTCAAGACCCTCTCATCGAACCCCCTCCTTCTCCCAGGCGCTGAGACTCAGGGGTGAAGTGACTTGTCCGAACTAGCTAAGGCCAGCAAGCGGGGCTTCTCTATCTGGACTCCGCCAGCCAGTGCCCCAGGGCCGTGCGCCTGTTGATTACAACACAGCCCACAGCTAGAAAATCGGCCCTGTCAGCAGAGAGCGGCTGTACAAGCTGACAGAGGACAGTGCACGTTCAGAGTCAGGAGGATGCTGAGTTTTAGTTCCCATTCTGCCTCTGCTTCGCTGGCGCAAACGAGTCACTTCTTCCTTTGTCTGTTTCCCCTATTCGTAAGAAGATAATGAACCTTCCCACCTATCAGGCTTACTTGAGTGTTATAAAGAATAATGAGGTGATATTTGTAAAGTGCTTTGAGCGGCTGGGAAAGGGGTGGGGGTGAGCTCGGTGGAAAGCATTATTAGCTGCAAGCACTTATCAATTGAGCTGGTTAACAATAGTGGAGAGTAAGAATACTCAGAAATGAATTCCCGGGACTAGCCCCGCTTTGAATTTAGGAAGAGGATTAGTGGGGACCTAATAGGTATTCCACTTCTCCAATTTCTTTAGTGTACCGTCAGACTAGGAAAGGTAATTACATTCTTCTATGTCGGACTCAGGCGGGAGTTTCAATTGGGATGTCGAAGCGTATTTGTCTTCCGATCTGGTACCGAGGCTGTGTCGTGTTGTGATTGTTAAAGCCCGGGGCATCTTCTCTCCCCTGGGGGAATTTCACTTAGGAGCTGTACAAAGTGATTTCTGTGCGGTGGCTGGGCCGCTGTTTATGAGGTTGATTAGTGGGGCTTCTACATCTAAAGCGCCCGGGGAGCAATTTGGATGAAACAGGGAAATAAAAGGCAAAGTCTTCATCGCGGTTGACCTTTTTTTACTATGCCGCTCCTGGGAATTTTCCCAGTAACTCAGATGTACATGCAAAATGGGGGCGAGGGGGCTGCTGTGAGAGCCTCTTTCACATGGAAACAGAGACCTAGCCCTGGTACATCTGACCTTGCCAGGTCACTAACTACTCAAGAGCTACCTTTCAGCTCCCTTTTCCCCCACCAAGGGTTAGCTAGGGGCCTGGGACATGTGAGAATGTTTGCAAGTGATCCTTCCGACGAAGCATCTGTTTCTCCAAACTGGTGCCCCCCTGTTTCTAGACCCTCAGCCCTGAGTCCAGGTCTCTCTCACTTTCAGGGTCGGGGGAGAAGAGAAAGGAAACTTGGAACCGGAGAGAGGTTTGGGGCATGTGGAGCTCTGGAAGAATGTGGCTCCCCCCTCTGCGGGCAGGCACAGGGCTGAATTTTGTCCTTGTCCTCTGGAGGCTGTAGGGAGAAGTCAGGAGGTCATTTGGAAGAAAAACTTTTGAGATCAAAGTTATGTTGAGGAAATTACACTGATTTCATCCTTATCCCCTGAAGTTTATGGGCCTCTTTGTAATCACTGCTTCCTCAAACCCTTTCCCCGCTTTGCCCGAGTTTTCTAGGCCTCCATCTGCAAGGCCTGACTCTCGGGCTCCCCGCCCACCCCAAGAGGCCAGAGTGTCACTCTGCGGTGACTTGTAAGTCTTCAGCAACACCCTTCAGGGTGGCGCAACTACAGGCGATGAGCCCGAAAGCAGTCCTTCCAGATGCCTGTCCCAAGCACACATGTGAACACGCCCTGGGTGCCAGAGGCCACTCTGCCCCTCCTGTCATCCCGCTGTGTCGGGCAAAGCCTCACTTTGACTTCAGCTCCTCTTTGGGGCTGACTCAGGGCTCTGAGACCAACCCCCAGATTCCTCTCTGAGTCTGCCACCAGCTCAGTCTTGTGTTTCCCCGGCAGAGCGCTTCGCTGCCCTGAGACTCCACGGAATAGCATGGGGTTTACCAGGCAGGGCCCTCTGACCTCTTTCAAAGACCCAGATGTTTTGTTTATTATAGTCAAAATCTCAAGCCCTTAAAAGCATTTGGGGTGTTTTCTTCATTTTCCTCTCCCAAGGTATCTATTTTGTCCCACACGCCACCCCACCGCCCCCACGGAGTGTTTCCAGGGGAGGGTGCGACACTTGGGGCCCCAGCTGCTGTCCTTTCCTTCACCTCTGCTGGGGCAAAGACCGGCACTGGGCTGACCTCCCCGGCCCGGCCAGAAGAGAAGCCTGTGGAAGCCCCCACGCCCCCACTGGCCTCCCCTCTGTGGCCACAGCTGCTTGCCCTCCCCGCCCCCGTCGCCTGCTCTTTTTCTCAGTGAGCCTCAATGCCAGTGCCCCAGTGAGCCTCTGGGAACAGAGGTCTGTCCCCCACACTGGCCTCGGCTCCCCACACTAGAACATTCAGGCATCAATGGGAAACAGCAAGATCTGTCAGCATCGCCCCTTTCTTCAAGGCTTTGAGGGCCACATTCTCCACGGCCATCTGTTCCCTTTCACCTCTCTGGACAATGTTGCTTTTTAAAGCCAGCGATTCTTCCTCCTTTATCCCCTCCTCTCCCGCCTCCCCTTCTTCTGCGCTCCCACCCTTTCCCCCTCATCTCTCTCTTTTCCCAACCCGATGAAATTAGCCTCTCTTAACAGAAAACTTGCCCCTCATTCCCACAAAGCTGTTTTGTGACCACGATGGGGTTTTGAGTTTTTATTTAAAAAAATTGTCTGAAGCCAGAGTTGGTGATTTTCAAGTTCGTGATTGTCTTGGGGGATATTCTCTTGATAGGGATGGGAAGGGGGAGGATAGAGAAACTGTTCAGTCCGGAAGAAAAGAAAACACAGAATAATAATGGTTTAGGTTCCTGCTGGCAGGCACTCGCCTCTTTCAAGAAGGAACCCTCCCTTCCCTTCCCTTGATGATCAGTGTGAGGAAGTTTTGAAACCCAGAGGTTTTTTCCGCCATTTAGTTTGTGATTATCTGGTTGCTGCTGTAGCGTTGCTGTCGTGCCGTTTTTAATTCCGCGCGAGGGCTGCTGCGCAGTGGCCACGCCGATCCCTGGTCTTACACGGAGCTGTGCACAGAGGCGCCTTCGCAGGCAGGAGGCCCTGGTGTCTTCGGGGGAAAAGCAACAGGTCCCGGGGCTCCAGCAGCGTATGTGAAGGGGTGTTTGTGCCAGTCCTGACCCGTGACTAAGTGTGCGACCTTAGGCATGTCACTGTCCTTCAGAACAATGATGATAAAATCTTCTACTTAAAAAAATTGCTGAATATGTGACTCTTCTGTTTGTACCATTACACTGTTTCATAAACATGATGAGTCCATGGTAATGTCTTAAAAACTTTATGGGCCCTCCTTGGCTAAGGACATTATCAGAATCCACGCAAATGTACGTACAGTGCAAAACATCAGACTCAGCTGTTGACAGGGGGAGTCGGCTAAAACAAGGACTCCCAGCCCTGGCAGCTTGTCAGATGCACGGGAGGCTGGAACCCGGGGCCCGACCGTGCGGGCGTGAGTCCTGTCTCCATCGCTTGCTCGCTGACGGAGTGTGGGTAAACTTTCGTCACCTGTAAAGTAAGGGCCATCACAGTATCCAACTTCATGTTGTTGTGGAGACGACTGAGAAATTTTGGTCGTGGAAAGCACCTGGAATCGTTTGCGGCCACACTGCAGTCAGTGCCTGTAAATGAGAACCTTGATCCTTGTCACCCAGCCCGTCCCACAAACACATTCCACGCCACAGGTGAGGAAATGGACTCGCTGGCTCCCTGTGGGGCGCCTCTGACCCTGTCACGTGCACCTTCTGCTCATTTTTCTCTGTAGCATTAATGCTGATACAAGACAATGTAATTATCAACGGGGTTGCAATGACGAGTAACAGCAATTCTATATAGAAATGTTATAAAATGTAGAAATACCCTAAAATATAAATAGGATAAATAAATCCTGTACTTCTGGCAAAGAAGGCAAACCAGATGTGGAGAGTGGAGTCATAGCCGGAAAGCCAGTCACGATTTTGGCAACTAAAGTTATTTTACATATTTTTAGTTGGAAATCTACAGAACCTGGAGATTTATTTTTCTTCGTTATCAATTTCTAGAAACCTATCATATGTCAAAGACTTTCCCAACAACAGGGACAGAACACAACTCGAGCGTGCTTTTCCAGACAGGCCCAGGTGACTCTCAGTGAGAAAAATCAGTGTTAGAACTTAATGAGGAGAAGAAAAGGAGGACCCAGAAACGGGGCGAGAGGGGCTCCGTAAGCCTGCGCTCCCCGAGGAGGAGATGGACAGTCGTCCTTGCGATACTTTCTAAGAAACGGTGAAAGAAGGGGCTGGTCAGACTGCTGGTTCTCATCCTTGCTCTGCCACTTGCCGGGTGACCTTAGGCGGTCACTCACTCTCTCTGCAGCTCAACTTCCTTCCCTAGAAAACTGGTATGATGTTGGAACCTCCCTCATAGAGATAATGTATGTACGGTATTGAGCCTAGTGCCCGGAACCTAATTATCCCAAACTGTTACCCCATCATTCTTTGCTGTAATGTCTTGTATCAACTGACATCTGAGATGTGGGACAAGTTACACCAAGTTGGTGGTCTTGGTCACTTTGCTGAATCTAATCATTTTTAGTAAACCTATAGTTCTTTCCCATTTCTAGAAAAACAGAGGCCTTCAAGGAAAAAGGAAATTGCTTTGCTTAAGAACTCGTATTTCACAGATGTGTACTGACTGCCTAATGCCACCAAACCAGTTCCCCCAATGAAAATAACCCTGTTAGTGTCAGCATGTTTCGTTCACCATTTCCCTCCCCCGTCTCGTGTCTGCTGACAGTCCAGGCTGCACCCCTGGGGATCAGGACCCTCTGTGAAGGAACCCTTGAGGAAGTTAAAGTTATCTCCATTGCTGGAGATTCCCCCACACCCTTCAATCTGCACGCCGTTCAGACTTGCAGCTTGTGGTCTGGGGGCCACTGCGAATTCCTGCTATAAACGTCATTTCCCCTTCCCTGTGCCTCCAGTTTGTTGTGAGCTTTACATCAGCATGATGGCCGTGGGGATATCGCTCGTGTTACACGTGCCCATGCACGTGCACGCACCCCAAAAAGGGAGGAAGGCAACAGCTTCCCTTAGCCTTGACTTAGTTTCTCTTAACCCCAGAAGTCAGGGAAACACAAGTTGAAATGAAGAAACTTGGCAGCCAAGCTGAATTCACCAGTTTGGGAAAGCAAACCCAAAGAACCCTTGGCAACTTAGGGTGCTGAGGACACCAGGATTGCCTGGCCAGGCCGTTCGTCAGTCTACTTCTTACCCTCATCCCCACCCCCTGCTCAGAGCCTCCAGGGGCCACAAACGTGTGACATCAGCATTCCATTCCCTCCCACGCCTGCAAATATCCTGATTCTGTCATGATCATTCTACTTCCCCAAGGGGTGCTTCAGATGGGGCCAGAGGAAAGCATAGCCATAAATCTCCGAGCTCTGGGCAAGGTGATAATTAAAAGCATTCTCCACGATGATGTGATCTCTGATGCACATCAGAGATGTGCAAAGGGAGGCAGCTGGGACAGTGGAGAGTCATAGAATTCCTGGGCGCGGGCCCCAGCTCTGCCTCTGGCCAGGTGGCTTCCGGTCGTCAAGTCACTTCTTTGTCTACGAAATGGGAATAGGGATTTTCTCAGTGTTGTGGGCTAGAGGGAAGTAGTTCGTATTCACGTACTTAACGTTGAACTCATCAGGTGCACTTAAGCACTCTGGAGTTTTCAAGACACCTGGAGGCTTCTAGCTGCTATCCCACTTTATTCTCTTTACTCCTGTACTTATTACACTCTGTTCCTTTTGGAAAGCTTGAACTCCAACAGCTGAGCTACATTTGCCATCCAGAAGAAATGCAGGTCACAGATCCGGACTGAGGGACCTTCATGAGGGTCTCTGCCTGAGCAGGGACTGGGGCCCCATCACTAGCCCCGTCCTGTTTCATGCCACAGGCTGTCAGCTGCCCCTCCTCCACTTTGTGAATTAGGGTTTGGGGCGGCTCCTCTAAAAATAACTCTGACCAGATGAATTACGGCATTTTTAAAGAGCATTTACCTCTCTCCTCTATTCCCCTTGGGAAGGAGGGTAGGGGGATAAAGTCAGCAGATAGGAGTCTTAACAACTGGGCCAAAGAGCATTCGCCAGAGTAGTGTTTTTCTCGATGAAAAGGATGCAGAACCACATCACAAGGTACCAGGTGGAGATTTTCTAATCAAACGTGCCCACGACAGAGCACAGACCATCCACAGGGTCCAAGAAGTTTACGGTTGCAAGCAAAACAGCAAATGCTTAATGGATCTTTTTTCCCCTCCAAACTTTGGGGTATATGGGAATCACCTGGAAGAACAGACTGCTGGGTTTCACCCCTCAGAGATTCTGGTTCATTAGTGGGGTGGGGACAAGGAGTCTGCATTTTTTTTTAAGTAAACCAGGTAATTCCGATACATAAAGACACATAAAAAACAATGCCCTAGGAATTTCTCCAGAGAGCCAGTCCCATATCCTGATTTAATTTTCTCATCCTCACTTGAGGACACTTTTTCATTGCTTTTCGAGAGAAAGGAAGGGGGTGAGACAGAGAGAGAGAAAGAGGGAGAGGGAGTGGGAAAGAGAAAGAGAAACATCGATTGGCTGCCTTCTCATATACACATCAAACAAAGATCAAACCCACAACCTGGGCATGTGCCCTGATGGGGAATCGAACCCATGGCCTTTCGATCCATGGTACGATGTTCTAACACACCGAGCCACACTGGTGAGGACCCATGTCCTAATTTTGTATCAGAGACCCAGGTCAACTCTTAGGGTAGGCCGACCTACTCTTTTTTTAAGAGTTTAAACATAGTTTCCTTGGAAATTTCATGAACTCCCATATACCTTTCATATAGATTGTTAACATTTTGCTACATTTGTTTTATCCCATGTTATTATTACAAATGTATTTTTATAATATTAATTTATTATTATTATCTTTGCTGAGCCATTTGAGAGTCAGTTGTAGACATCACGATCCTTCATCCCCAAATACTTTAGCATCTATCTCCAAAGAACAAGAACTTTTCTTACATAACTACAACACAGTGATCTCCCCCAGGAAACTCACATTAATATAATACTGTTACCTAACTCACCAGCCATATTCAGACTTTTCCAGGTGGCCCAATAATGTCCTTCTGGCAATTTTGCTTTCTTTTTTGGATCTAGAGTGCAGTCTAGGATTAGACAGTGCATTGAGTTGAAATGTCTTTTTGCATGAATGATATTTTAAGCCACTGGTGTTTTCACAGAAATGTTTTTCTTCAGGAACAGATTTCCTGATAAGCAGCATTTCTTTTTTTTTCCTGTCCGTGTTACTTGCAAAGAGCCAGTGATCCGGGGCCAGCCTGAAACAAAAGCAGATGTGCCTGGGCCCAGCCGTGCGTCAGCCACGGCCTCTCAGGTCCTGGGCCTGCCTGGTGCTGATTTCTCAAAGACAGACCCCGTGACTGTTAGTGTGTGCCTTTGCCCTTCAGTCAAGCGGGCTATCACCTACTTACTCATTATGCAGACCAGTTCCTTGGCTATGTAAAGCTACCAAATATTACTTCACGATCGTTTAAAACTGATAAAGGATATGCCACTTTTTCCTCTTCCTAGCTTTCTCCAAAGCCTGTGGCCTAATCAGGCTCACACATCTGAATGTGATTCTTTTCCCAGCAGTCAAGACAATAAACCATCTGAAATCAGAATAAGTATTTCTTCTGCTGCAGCCAGAAGAAAAAAATTCACTTGAAAAAATATCCAGTGATCCACAAATGAGATGATGACCGTATCAGAATCTAGCTGCCTCGGATTCTGCAATGGGAGTAGAAAAGCAAAGCTCATACCACAATGGCTGATTGGCACGACTGGAGGAGTTCAGTTACACACAGTGAGCGGGCAGAACACACTGTTGTGAAAGAAAGCCTGCTGCACAGAACCATCTTCCTGGCTTATATTGAACGAAGCCTAAATTCAGACAGAAAATGCTGCAGCTTGATTCCCTTAAATGGTTGGGTTTTGGTTTTCTTTGTCTTATTTTGTTAGTATTTACTTAAGGATAGTATGTGTTTTCTCTAGCGAGCGAATTTATTTTTAATTAAGGAGTTCTTTTCAAAGGGTCAGGAGACCTAGCTACAGGTCACCATTCAGGATATTTTCCCCCTGAAATAGAAGATAGCAGGAGGAAAGCTGTGTTATTGCTGGAGAAAGGATTCAGAGCCTGGGCCTCCTGGGGAATGTTGGAAGCTAAGCCAGGTGGAGAGGAAATTGCTTCTTTCTATTCAGATGCCCTAGTTCAAGCCTATTGTGGTTTTCCTAGCTATCTTCAAAGAAGAAGGTCCTGTCACAGCAAACGTAGCAGAGAAGTCCCATACAGTATGCCTTGTTGAACCTTTGGTCAATAAATGAGATGGATTCTAGACTAACCATTTTCTTTTCCTTTTTTTTTTTAAGATTGTATTTATTTATTTTTAGAGAGAGGGGAAGGAAGGGAGACAGAAAGGGGGAGAAACGTCAATGTGTTGTTGTCTCTCACGCACCCCCTACTGGGGGCCTGGCCTGCAACCCAGGCATGTGCCCTGACTGGGAATCGAACCTGCAACCCTTTGGTTCTCAGGCTGGCACTCAGTCCACTGAGCCACAGCAGCTGGGCGAGACTGACCACTTTCCTGTAGGGTGAGCATCCTCATGCTGATTTTGGACATTTGCTACATGCTACCTCCATAGGGTGACCATACCTCTTGGTTTGCCCAGAACAGTCCTGGTTTATCTGTCACCCCAGCATAATTATTAAAGTATCCCAGTTTCACTTTCAAAAGTGCCCTGGTTGGACGATAAATTTTATAACCGCTCTAAGACTCTGGGAAAGTTAAAGTATTTTCTCCCCCAACAAAAGCCAACTGAGTTCTTTCAGTGGTCTGTGCTGGTGCATGCCAGTCTCTATTCCAGTGATTAGCTAACCCTGTCTCTACCTTCTGCTGCGGAAGAATAATCCAGCCCTGACTCTTGCATTCCAAAGGTTCTGCCTGCCCCACCTTTTCGTGTCTTCTTCACATTTCTTACCTTCCTCAGTAACAAGTTTTATGGAAACTTGGATCGGTCTAGGTGTGTTGTGTAAGTAAAGACTCTGAGCTGCATTCACCTCTAGCCAAAAGACATTGGAAATGAAATTTTCCGCTTTACTAAAGTGAAGGAGACTTATTCTTTACCAGACCAGATGCCTTCCTCAGTGGGCAGATGATATTGAAGCAGTTATTATGTGGTTTTATGCCTCAGATCCGTTATTTGTAAATCTGAAAGAAAACTAATAGCTTTAAAGTACTTTGAGAATCTCAAAGCTCTGAAGATTATAAATAACAAAAGATTTTTTTTTCTCATCTAAAATGGCAGCACAAAAACTGCGGTTACTTGCTTAATAGATAGCGTGTGGCCCCTGGGCCATTTGCAGCTGATGGGTTTTTTCCAGTGCTCTATTTATAGAGCTAGGTCAGAAATATCACTTCCGTTGGAACTTGACCTACAGACCATTGTCAATTTTAGAGGCCCAAGGAAGTAGAGTGCACACTAAATACAGCTGGCTCGCAGGTTCAGTTAGTGAACCACAAGCCCCCAAGGAAATTAATTTTGTCGGAGGATAGATGTCTGAGCCTACATGATACCTTTGTCCTATGGCCTCTCTGAGCATGAAGTCATCTTGATCGCTCTTCTAGAAATAGCCTATGCCAGGCAGTCTTTCTCCTTCTTTTACACCCTATCCACCCTCTCTTACACGAGTCGCTGAAATGCTGCCTTTCTGCATTGAGCAGAACCAGAGCTAACAATCCATTCAGAGAGGTAGTCTAGGATACTCTGGGAAATATAGGACAGAGCAGCTCTAAGTATTTCCCTACTTCATCTTTCCTTTGGGGCTGAGATTCTCAGTCACTTCCCCGATTCAGATGAATGACTGACCCACCAAAAAACATGCTGAAGCTCGGCAATTCCATGGCCCTGGTTTTAAACGGAGAACTGAATTTAATGAATGATAATTCCCTTCTGATCTCTGCTCTCTTATTCAGATCCCATCTTTAAGCTTTGTTGTTATGAAGTTGTGTTTGCTAGGTCTTGGCTACTGGCCAACAAATGTTCGTCCATCACAAAGTTTTAGTAGGTCAGACAGACTAAGAAACAGCCTCATCTGGAGAGAAATCTCCACCCAGAAAAAGAACCACACGTCTGTACTCTCTGCAGGCTTAAGTGAGTGCTGGGTCAGCCATAGCCATTCAAAGATAGCATGTGGAGTAGAGCAACAATTTTCAACTGGCGTGCCATAAAATTTTTTTAAACATGTAACGCCTGACTGTTTAGTCAGGGCCACTGACCTCTTTCCCTTTAGACTGTCAAATAAAAAAGTGACAATGGCCAACGCAACAATAGCCAATCAGTGTGAATGCTTTGTCTTGAACCACAAATGCATAAGCCGTATTCTAGAGTTGCACCTTATTGGTCATGTTGCATAATATGGTTGCATCTGATTGATTAATTGTTTGTAACAGAAATCCTTATATACAAGTATAGGCACCTGATTTTTTAAAAAGTCACTTTGGAGCAAAAATCGTAGGTAATTAGTATTATATTTTTTTGTAAATCGATTAAAATTATACTTATTTTTTGTCAGATTGGCAAAAAATACATTTTTTGGTGTGCCACAGAAGTTTACTCACTAGTTTCTGTGTGCCATGGAAGGAAAAAGGTTGAAAATTGCTGGAGTAAAGCATTCTTAAACTTCCTGGAAAAAGGGAGGTCCAGAATGAGGAACTAATTTCTTGTCATCAAAATACCATAAATTCGAAGTTCTTAGTAAAGGCAGGAACTTTGGAGATCATTTTGAAGAACCGTTTCTTGTCATGGACCTAGAGGCCCAGAGAGGTGAAAATACTGGTCATTACCAGGGCCTACTCTGATGTTCCCTGACTGTTCTCCTTCTCCCCCTTCCTGGTCTCTCTAAAAGCCCACATCCAAGTCAGAAATAGAACTCCAAGGTCCTGCCTCCTAGCCAGCAGCTGACCACCGCTGTCGTGTGCCGTATAGAACATGCTTTAGAACGTGAAGAGATGAGAAAGAGAATGTCAGTTCCAATGGTAACTTACCATCTTCCTTTTCAGTCTTTTATTGTCTTTCTTCCTTTTAAAAGAAATATTTGTCTTCCTTTTAAATTTCCTCTTTCTAGTCTCATTAAGTTGCCTTTCATCTGAAGGGACAGGAGGGACCAAATGTCCAGAATATCCAGCCCTCTTAAGCCCTGAACTTTTCCTTCCCTCATGTTCCTAATTCTGGGAGTCACTGCTCTGTTTACACTTTAATTTATTTTAACAACGAAAAGCCTACTCTTTTAAAGTTGACCCCTTTGCTGCACGGCAGACACTTTTATGTTATGTACTGGAGATTCAGTTTGACCTTGCAGAAATGCTTAGCCACAGGAGTCATAAATTGAAATGTTTTCAGGGAAGAAGCTTCCTCATTGAAGGCTGTCCAACGGGCCCCTTCTAAACACTGACACAGGTTGGTACCAGAGGCCCATTACCTTTTTGAAAATCAAGGCTGCATAGCAACCTGATTATCCTCCTCCACTCTGATTGCACAAGACTACACACCCTGTGTGTGCACAGCAGAGAGAAAGCCCCTTGCCTTGTGAGTAATCTGTCTTCGTCACCTACTCCCACTCCAAAGGAGTGGGGGATTGGATCCAAAAGATAGCATGTAGTTATGGAAGAGATTCCAGAATCCAAATCCTGTTGTTTTAACCACTTCATTACAGAACTTTACTAGCTTGCCTCATTGTTAGCAGAATAAATAATGTAGAAGATGATGATTAAACTCCTTCTCTTCCCAGATTGTATCTGTAGTGTGTGATCGTCATTGTTTCTGTCATTTATACACACCGAGTATCTTCATCTAAGGGTCACCAGGAACCTTTGGTTGCCTGGAGGCAAGAGTTATTATTCACATTTTACAGATGGGTAAGCAAACACAGAGAGGGAGCATGCTTTGACTTACCTAAAAGTGCCTCTGAGAGAGTGGGGGATGAATGTTCCCACAGTCTTTAGAGAAACCTGACTTCACAGTAAATCAGTGAGATTTCTCTATGTCGTTTATTCAGATACTTTTGCAGGCTCAACCCTGCGACATGAAAAATCCCCAATAACGAAAATATTTTTAAAACTTAGCTCATTTATTTTATTTTTTTAATTTGTGTTGAAATCAACCTAATTCCAGCACAATGAAGTCATATTGCCTTGGCAGGTCTAAATATCACAGTCATCAAAAAGGTGAGAGGGACCGAGTGCCCCAATTTCTAGAACTTCCGCTTAAAATGAGCGTAGACAAGATTCACTTATCTATTTCCTGACCAATTAGGTCACTGGGTAGGAAATCACCTTTTCTGAAAAGCCAGCAAGCAAATTCCTTCTACCTTAAATTTCCCATAAACAGCACTAATGATCGTGTATACCAGCCCTCCCGTAGGAATGCTGCAAAGTCAAAGACATGAGACCATTCTGTTTTCCAGCTGAAAAAAAAGTTACAACTGTATAGTGACTGACAGCTTCCCCACTTCCCTTCTCCCAGTTCTCTCTCAAGTGATTCCACCACCTGTCAGCACCCTTCATGCGTTTCACATATTTGAGACCCTATTCAGTGAGATAACTTTCTAATCCCGATCAGGTTGTTAAACCTTCAACCAGAGAGGGTCAGTTTTAGGCCACATGATTTGCATGCATCCAGCTGCCAGGCCAGGTGAGCAAGATGGAATACCTTGCCCAGCCAGGCAGGCACATCTTTCTGGAGACCCCTTGCCCTGGTTTATCACTGCACATCAGAAGAGGAAGCTGAGTGTGGAGCCTAAGTGGCAGCAGAGTTGAGCGATAAGATGCTCACAACACACCCTATTAGTGTCTTGCCCAAGATGGGCCTTTGGGCTCTTCAGGCCCTCCCTGGGGGCCCCCTGGCCAGCAGAGTAGCAGGCTATTTAACTTAATGAGCCTGGAGAACGCTCATTGGAGAAGAGGTTAAGCTCTTATCAGCCTGGTCTCCAACGCTGGCTCTGTCATTACCCAACCATGTGACCTTAGGGTAGTTACTTAATCTCCTGCAGACTTAGTGGTCAACAGGGATGATATTACCTATCTCAGAGTGGTTGTGAAGTTGTAAAAAGATGGAACTAAGATATGCAGCTCAAACAAGATACAGAGGGCTCCCCCTATAAAGGGCTTACCTAGTGCTTAACATATAATACTTTAAAAATATTGTCTTTCCTTATCATTGACATTCAAGGCCTTGCTGTTTTTGCTCTTGTAGGTGACTTAATGTCTGTAAGCACTACTGATAATTTATCGCCTCAAGCTTGCTCACTCAGGGTTTCCACTGGGGACTTTTCCATGATCATTCCCTACCATGGTCCTTAGTTAGGACCTGAGTTTACCTGTCCAGACAACAGCAAAGTACATGGTATTTTTAAATACTGTTTAGGAACATGAAATTCTTTAAATAGTGGCTACGAACCCAATGTGGCTCAGATTTCTGAAAACATCTTCTAGACCTGGGGCGCTCTTACAGTTTTATTACCAAGAAAAAGTTTTGAGTGCTTAACTAATTAGCATTTTCTAATGATTCACAGGTAGCTTTTCTCTGGTAAACTTTAAGGCTCAGCCTGACTTTATCCTGCACTTAGCAGGCATCTAAGCAACAAGCTTCTAGAGTCTGCTTGAAAACTGCAAACCTATTAACTTCAGCTTAAGCAAGATCAAATTAAGGATATAGATCTGCTGCTAAAATAAGTGCATAACACGGTTCCATGTTCAGTAAGAATAACTTATGAACAACTGTTTTTTCAACCAGTATTTATTAAGCACACTCTGTGTCTCAGACCTTGTGCAAAGTGTTTCAGGCATACTAGCACAAATCAGATGTGGATTCGGCTCTTTTGAAATATTAGGGGTGATAAGAAAAGCACACAAGTTATAGACCATAAAACAGACAAAGGCAGTAACATGAGAGAGTGAAAATATTATGGGGGTTTGAGGTGGAAAACTTCGTTCTGTGATGATCAGGGACATGGCACGAAGGAAGTAATCTTGAGGACAACCTGTGGACATAGAGGCCTTCCAGGTGTGGAGGGGCTGTGGAGAAGAAGTGGGAAATTGGAGCAAAATCCACGTGAAGTGAGATGGGGTGGAAAGGCAGCTTGGGCACAGGCTGAAGAGCCTTGAAGGCCAGTCCAGGAGTTCAGAACCACTTGAAGGCACTTGGGGGCCCCTGAAAGCTTCTGAGCATGCTGATCATAAACGGCAGGGTAGTGTGCTTAGGGGGCATTAATCAGGCAGTAAAGCAGAGGATGGGCTTCTAGAAGGGAAAGACTGACAGCAACAGGGAGCTCGGGTAGGACGCTAGAGCTTCATCGCCAGGTGAGAGCCCATGTGGGTCTGATCAGAGGTTGGGGTAGGAAAGATGGAGGGTAGGGAAGGGATGCAGGTGAGATTTTACAGGTAAACCAATAGGACTTTACCATTTATTGGAAGTGAGGAGCATGGGAGGAGGAGGAGTTTAAAAATAGACCTGAGGTTTCAAACCAGATTGAATGGAAGGCCTAAAACAGGGACAAGGAAAGAAGAGTAAGTAAGTCTCTACGGGAAGATGGGAGCTTTACTGGAAGACAGTGAATTTATGGTGCTAAAATTCATGACATCAGGCTCACAGTTCTTGTGCTTCAAACCGGCGGACAGGTGCGGAGGCCAGTCGGAGACCAAGACAAAGGCTCAGAGCTCATGCACACGGTGCAGACCCTGCACACTCGTGGGAATGAGCCGTACCTGACTCATGAGCATGCTTATTTGTGTGTTTTTAAAAATTAAATAACTAAACCAACATGTAAAAATCAGGAGATTGTACTTAAAATATTGATTTCTGACATCTGTTTTAAAAAGCAAAAGATGTGGCTGACGGTGAACTCATTTTTTCACATGATAACAGCCATTAGAGCTGAACAGGGGATTCCCCCTTGAGATCTTAGACGAATTCTCTAACTCCCCCCAGTCTCCACTGCTCCCCATGCTCTCCTAACACTTCAGAGTAAACAAACAGAGATTAGTGGTTGCCTGGGGCCAGAGGGCAGGAATGAAGGGACAGAAGCTCACCGTTAAAGGGCTGTGGGGCTCCCTTTGGGGGAGATGAAATGGTCTTAAGTTGATTGTGGTGATGGTTGAACAATACTGCACGCAGTAAAAACCATTGAACTTTAAATGAGTAGACTGTATGATGTGTGAATTACCTCAATAACACTATTTTATAAAAATGCACAAAAGGAACATCATCAGTTGCTTGTGCCCTTGCACTATTGGTGTTCTTATAGCAGAAAATGTTTCTCTGTTATTGTGTCTCTTGTCAAGCAAGGAAAAATGAAAAATAGACTGAGATTTTTTTAAAGAAAAATGGAAGACTGTGTACCTTTTTTGTGATAGTAAAGACTTTCTACGTGTTAAAAATATAAACACCTGATATCTGTATTGACTTATTTCCTAGCCACTGAAGGCACAAAATTTAGGAAAAATTTTGATCTTGGCCAGCTCATGAAGTCCACACACTAAGAAGAGAGGGAGAAGAAAAATAGAAGGGAAAGCAATGAACATGGTAGAAGAAGAAGCATAAGAGGCCAGACTATTGGATGTCAAAGAAGGGGGAAGTTTTATCAACTGCTGACAAGAGGTCAGGGAGGTTGAGAACAGAGAAGTCAGGAAATTAAGAGGAGACTATCCAATGAGAAAGCTTAGAGCGATGGGGCCAGAGCAGGACGCAGGTGCAGATGACCAAGTACTGCCCAACACTTAGTATTTTATCCTCAGGCACAAAAGACAGTATGCCTCCCCAAATCTAGGATTCCTCCCAGGACCCAGCCAAAAGTGGGCACCTGAGTTCAGAGGAAACCAAGATAAGGTGGCAAAGGCTTTCTACTAAATGATGGGCCCTGTCTGTCTGCCTCTAAGAAGGAAGAAGAGGAGGTGAGCAGGAATGGTTTCCTCCTGGTGATGTCAAGAGGCTTCAGTGTAGCTCTGGAGGTGTACGATGGTAGCTGAAGTACCGCGTGGGGGAAACTAGGAACTCAGATGTTTGCTTCAGATCCTCCCCTTTTAGGAAAGTCTTAGATGGTAAAAGAATGTTTCTCTTGGGATAAGGATGTCTAATGCAGAGATAAGAAATGGTGAGACCTTCCAGATTCCTCTTCCGGGTGTGTACGTGTGTTGGGGGGTATGTGTGTGTGCGCGCGCGTGTGTGTGTGTGTGGATGTAGGGTTTGCAAGGGCAAAGGAATTTTATATGCATGTGCCACCATTTCTATATTGATGAGGAAAACTGAGTTCAAATTCTTATCAGGCCAAAAAAAATGTCACAGACTATTTCATAACCAGCTCTTATTCTGTGTAGTACCATTTTGCCTTCCTGCCATGGATGTTGAACGGCTTGACTTATTATGAGCATTGGTTCCAAACTGCCTCGCAGTGCAACCTCTTACTGATACAGACCTGTTCCCTTTAAGCCCAGCAGCGGTCACTTTCCCTGAGGCTGAAGGAAACTTGTGCTGCCTTTTATTTTCAGTCTTATATTCCTTAGCCCCTCTCCCTCCTAATTTGTCAGTTTCTGTGATAACGAACTGAGCCTCCGGGTACTCACTAAGCAATGAGCAATGACTGAACTTCGGTGTATATGAAACACCATCACGAGAGGGGCACCTGTAATCCCAGTTATGCCCTGCTTCATTGCAGGCACTTCTGGACCCAGCTGTGTGACAGCTGCACTAGGGAGCACCTGGAGCCACAGTGTGAATACCCGGCTGATTTTCCAGCACCTTGGTTCAGAGAGAAGACAGGTGAGTGCTTTGACCAAGTTTTGTGACTGTCAAGGCCACATGGTCTATCCTGGTGTAACACTGACAGAAAGTAGTGTGCGGTGGCGGGTTGGGGGGGTGGACCCAGCCTCCCTGTCTGCTCCAACAGCAGTTAAAATGAAGTGGGGAGACAAGTCACGCAGAGGGAAAAGCTGTAAGAATAGGCCCCACAAAGATAGCATGCCTCCTAATATTTGGCCCATAGCTTATAAGTGACCAAGGTATACACCTCTAGGGATCTCAGATTCTCTGTGTGTAAAGGGTGAATGATCACCCTGTTTGTTGAGCACTAGATAATTCACGTACAAATCGAATGGTGTTTTTTGTTTTGAGTTTTGTTTTTTTTTTTTTTTTAGATTAGTGTGCTTTAAAAACCTGAGTCCAGACAGACCTTGCCAAGTGAATAAACTCTTCCCCAGATCCTGGGTACTTTGGCATGAACTCATAAGCCAGCAAGTAGTTCAAAGTACTGGACGATGCTAGAGACCTCCAAAAGGATGATGACTTTCTCAGAGCTTCTTATTTATGGTTTCTGTCTTGGCCTCAAATGAGAATTTCCCCCGTTCACCCAGAAGGGTTAATTTCTACCCCTCTCTTCATCTTCCCTCCACATGCAAAGAAAGGACCACCACAGACGGACCTCTTTGCTAAGATGTCTCCTAATTAGAAAATTGATTCTTCCTGATGTCCCACTTCAGCTTCACCCTCCTCATGGACCAGGTTCCATGACGACCTCCCCTGCAAACAGAAGGAGAAGGAAGGCAGGGCGATGATTCCAATGTGTTGGATGGGGCAGAATACAGAACCCAGATTTGTCTATTTTGGTAGACACATAACAAATCCGAGCTATTAATTAAGGAGGCGTGAACTGTTACGCTGGTGGTCCTTCCAGCAGAGGTGGCGGGAAGGGAGTTGTTGCCCTTTACCTGCATTAGGTAAATTGGCTCTTTTTCAAGGAGTCAGGAATCATCGAAAACAGACATGAGCCTTTGCCTGTTCCAGACATAACTTTCCAAGTGCCCTTGGTTACAGACCAGAGGATTCTTCTTGGTTTGCTCGGGACTGTGTAAATAACATTCCAGCTCGATGATGGACTCAGCCATGTTCTGAGAAGATGGAGCTGCTTGTTTTCGTTTAAGAGAACATTCTTGAGTTTTCAGGCCCTGGCGTGCTCATTACCTACTTCTCTTTTCAGCAGAACACATCCGAAAATACTCTTGCAGGACCTAATGACCTTTGGTTTGTACCCTAGGTTGTAAATTTTGTTAAATAAACCACGCTTGCCGCTACCAGGCATATGGTTAAGGATCATCAAGCACGGCTACCCGAACTCTCACTTGAGGAAGCAGGATCCTTGTGCGTCGCACTGATTCAGTCATTTTCAGGGATCCATAACCACACTCCTTGAAAACTTGTAGTTTACCTCTGCTTAGACTTTAGATGACACACTGATTGTGTGATTCAGTCTGTTATATGTGGTATCATGGATTCCAGGCTCCCATAACCCAGTTTTACTAACTCTGGTTAACGTTTATTAGTAAATAAAGAAGTTAGAGCCATATTTTTCTTTTCCATTGTTTTCATAAATTAGCCAGTCATTTCTACTTTGTTAGTGTCAATAGGAAGTGGCTGGTAGGACAAATGCTGTTAGTTTGTGTCTCTTTGGTGACTGGAACATTTTGGTGGCTATTGGTTCTTGGATCATAAGGTCAAATGCAGGCCACTGGGCATTAGAACCTAGAACAAAGCGTGGATGGATCAGTGACAGTCCGTCAACTCATGTCCAATTGGATGGGTCGGCGGTGTTATCTCAGTCTGTAAAGGACAACTTGTTACTGTTGTCACTAGTCAATCTGCAGCAGAGTTAAATGCTTTTGGATCATGCTTCGAATAATAATGAGAAATCGAAGGAAAGGATGACTGGCGTTAAAATGGCCAACCCAGGCAAAAGAACGCCTGTCTCATTAATCTACAGAAATGCGCCTGCCTTTTGGGACCAGTTGTTAAATTCGTGGCCTGACGACTAGGACAAAGTTCGATATAGAAAGCATGTCTCCACCTGATGGCCTGATCTCGCCTGACCAGAGGGCGTGCTCAGTGATTCATCGAGCCTTTCCCATGGCCTTACTTCATGTCAAAGTAGAGAAGCCCGATGAAGATAAACCTTTTGTGGGGTATGTGCTTTTAAGGTAATTGCTCCAAACAATACGGCTTTCTAACACCACTTAGGAGGAGAATGTGCCTAGATCATTTCACAGGCAGACTATGGAACACCAGCTACCAGCGGAAGATACCAGGTATAGCTTCTGTTTGCTTCTTTTTTTCTCTCTCAGTGCTCAAGGAGAGGCCACCACACCAAGGGATGAAGGTTATGGAACGAAGGCTCCATAATGTTTATGTTCTAATGTGTTTCTATGGCATTGAGCTCATGCCAGGGCTCTTGAATGTGAGGCTTAGTCTGAGACCACAGGGCTGGAAGAGGGTCAGATCAAGGGGAGCAGATCTACCAGCTGATTAACCCAGGAGGTGAATGTATAGTCCAAGGGAAGGAGTCCTCCCTGGCTGGTTATTTCCTTTACACCCTGGAAACGTTGTAATTATATAACCAAGGAAGAAACCTCCTTATCAGGGCACAAGCCAAGTTAATTCTCTTGTTTATTCTGCTTCAGTGTTTGTAAAACTCTCATAAGAAGCTGGGAAGCATTTTCTTTTGGACTAATTTAGCTTTTTTTCCATTTGACTTTTATTTACTCCTCTGCTTCAATCCTGCCCCACCCTTTGTGCAGCATTCTTATTCTTACCAAAGACATGTCCTTAGAGTTGAATTAAAACAGCCACTACTAGGGATTTTTCTTTTTGATTTTTTTTTAGTGGCTTGGTTTTGTTAAATAACTGAAAGTATGATTTGGTTCGCCATGTGCGTGGTGCGGGGATGGAGAGAAGTAGAGGCCAGTTCCTGCCTTCAGGTTTCCTCCGGTCTAGGATGAGAGATGATCGGGGTGTGCGATCACACGCATACATGCAGACACACACACTCACGAGTGCTCAAAAGGCAGTGCAGCGGCTGAAGGCAAACCGAGACTGGCCGACTGTCACATGATTAGTTACTTAATGGGTGGTTGAAACAGCAACTGCTTTGACTCCTGAGGAAGGTCAACTCTTCAGAGGCACATCAATCAGTCTTTTCAGAAGAAGGTGGGCCTTGAGGATCACTTATTTTTTTATTTTTTTATTTTTAATCAGTATTTTTTAATCGTTGATATTGTACAGTTTTCTGTCTTTTACCCCGCCCCCAGCCCACCACCCCAGCCCTCCCCACTTTCCTCCCATTTCCACCCCCTATAGTTTTTGTCCATGAGTCCTTCATACTTGTTACTCTAAACTGTTCCCCTTTTCCCCTGAAATTCCCTCCCCTTCCCCTCTGGTCACTGTCAGACTGTTCTCAAATTCAGTGAATTAAATCAGCATTTCTGAAGCCCGGCTGCACTTTAGATCGTCACAGGAGCATTTACAAAACATTAACACTGGGGCCCCACCCTGGAAAATTGAATCCAAATTTCTGTTCAAGAGGCTAGGCATCAGTGTATATTTTATTGATAAAGCTGCTCCAAGTGATTTTACTATAGAGCCCAGTGTGGAAACCCCTGTCTGAAATAGATCAAATTCGGTTACTAAGAAAGGAAAGGAACAGTGTTAGGGTGAGGATGAACAGCAAAAGAAGAAAAACAGGAGGGCAGATCACATGTTCAGAAGACATGGGCTGGCTTAGGGTTTGCGCACCCATTTGCTTGACAAACTCTTTATTTAATCGCCTCTTCTCCGCTAGTTACTGTGTGAGATGCTTATAAGAGATTCGAAATATGAGTTAGTTGATGCCCTGTCATTGTTCGCAATCAACTTGGAGAAATAGATACCCATGTACACAGTAGGTGCTGTATGAGCCTCCTGAGTCAAGCGCAGCTAGAGGCGATGGAGGGCCCCGTGGCACAGGGAGGTCCTGTGGTGGTGAATGAGGCAGCAGCGCCCAGACCGGGCTGGCCGGGGCCTGCCCTGGGGAAGCTCCCACGGACCCAGGCACCTTGTAATGCGGGACTGGGAAAACCAGAGTGTGAGGCTCATTACACTGGAAAGAATGATGAAAAAACCTGATGAAACAATCATACTGTTTCTCATCAAAACCTCTCAAAGTCCATTCCTACAAACCACATATGGGATTATATAAATTTTTAAGTGCCCTAGAAGGAGTCAATTAATCCCAATTAAGCTTCACACTCCCTTGATGAAATAAATATTATGACTCTCTTATTTCAACAAATTGGAAAGAGGTAACCTTTTCATCCAGAAGGTTTATTTAAATGGGCTTTATAACAATATTTTCATCTTCCTCTTAGAAGGCACGCTGACATTCCAGGGAAGAGACTAATAAGAGATATAACTTGTTGATGGGGCCAATAATATTACTCAAGCTCCTGATCCTCATGTGAATTCTTAGGCTTTTCTCAAAGTCCCACGTTGTTTCGCATCTTGGGAGTATTCGATGTTTCCTTTCTGGTGATACAATTCTTCCTTCGGTGTCCATCTTGTGTTTTAAAAGATAAACACCATCACTCTAAAGACTTCCTGACACCCCAGCCTCCATCAGCCCCGCTTCCCTGGGTCATGCCCCCAGTGGCACCCAGCACTGTCTCTGTTCTGCGTGTGTGGGTCCCCAGTGATGAGCCCCTCGTGTACTGTGACGGATCGTATCTGTGTACCCTGAGAGGCGAGGGCAATGCTTGACACATGCACGTTCCATACACTAATTTTGAAAGAGAGAGAAAGAAAGAAGGATGCAAACTCCTTGTATGCACACGTGAACCCAGTCTTGAGGAAGGACATATGGCTTATTTAGAATCACTGTTCCCCACAGCAGCCAAATTTTGCAGGTTAGTAGTTCTGTTAGTTAAAAGATTAATAATTGTCCATTTAAACATTTAGCATCAAACTTGATAATGACAAGCAGATACTGATATAGAAGCACTGTAAGAATACTGCATACAGGACTACCTTTTGGTAGAGACAGCTGGCTGGGGGCTGTGGGAGAGCAGGAATCGGGTTTCCTTTTTTTTTTTTAATATATTTTATTGATTATGCTATTACAGTTGTCCCAATTCTCCCCCATCATTCCCCTCCACCCTACACACCCCCTCCCACCCACATTCCACCCTTTAGTTCATGTCCACGTGTCATAAGTTCTTTAGCTTCTACATTTCCCATACTATTCTTGCCCTCCTCCTGTCTATTTTCTACCCTAGTGGGGATTTCTTTGTGTAAGCAAGCCGAGCCCCAAACGCCCAAACCCGGAGCCGGGCAGGGTGAGGGAGGGATCCCGCAGCTGCTTGCAGGGAAGAGGCAGCATGGAGGCTTTGGCTGAGGGGAAGGACAAACAATCTTTGTTGTCATCTTCCACAAGTCTTAAGTTCTCCCCTCTGTGGTTGGAAAAGCTTAATGAGTAACTTTAAGGAAAAAAAAGAGATGATAAATCTTCTCTCTCAGATAAGCAGAAGGGTAGAATTGGGACCAGAGTGTCGCACATAGTCCATACTGGTGTGGCTCACTTGATTGGGTGTTGCCATGTGAAGTAAAGGGTCACTGGCTCAATTCCCAGTCAGGGCACAGGCCTGGGTTGCAGGTTCGGTCCCTGGTTAAACAACATCGATTGTTTACCTATGGGAGAGGCAAACAATTGATGTTTCTCGCTTACATCGATTTTTCTCTCCCTCTCTTTCTCCTTCCCTTCCCCTCTCTCTAAAAATAAATTAAAAAATCTGAAAAAAAATGAATGCCAGGCATATATCCATATTCACCCAAAGAATGACGTTGGAGATGATGCTTTATCCGATGTAAGTCACTGTTGCACATTTCCCTACTCCCAGGTTCCTCCAAGGAGGAATTAGGCTTAGCTGTCCTCATTTAAAAATGAGCTTTCTCCCTTTGTAAAATGGTTCCAGGTCACACCATGTTTGTTCTCTTGTTTTCTACCCCAGCTCATCTGCTGTTTTTAAGCAAGGAGGGGTGTGTGTGTGTGTGTGTGTGTGTGTGTGTGTGTGTGACTGGATCCAGCCAGAGGAGAAGTTTGGCTGTGCTGCAGGGGTGGGAGAAATTATTTTTTAAGCATGAATATCTGCAGAAATAGCAAAGGGAACAGAGAATCCCAGCCAAGTACATTGCCTTGAGTATAAATGTTTACTCCCTTTTCAGAGCAGCTCAAGTGTGAAATCCAACCCCTGCCCACACTCTTCCATCAGAAGTGCTTGACCAGGTATTGAGCAGATGGGGACAATGTATCAAAGGGGAACCCAGAAGGGTGACTCTTAGAAAAATGGTTTTTTAGGGAAATGTAGTGAAATCTGAGCAAACCCTACCTGCAGGTCTGCGATAAGAGCATGTGCTCAGGGCGAGCCAGGGCCCGCAGGGTGTGAGGACAGGCTCCCTCTGAAAGAACGGCGCGGACACCCACAGGCACACTTCCTGTTTCTGCCTCTGCATCTGAGACAGGAACATCAATATCTTCCCACCACCTACTGACAAACTAACTCCATGGGGCTCCCTTTGAAAAAAGTCGGTGTACTCAAAAAAAAAAAAAAAAAAAAAAAAATCACTGCGTTTGAATGGGCTCGAGTAGACAAAACTTTCCCTTGTAGAAGTTCCGTTGGAAAGCATCAGTTAAAAATGCGTCAGTGCAGTTGCTCCTTGGTGCTGATGGGGTCTCCCTTTCAGAAACTCTGGCCGTAACAGACCATGTATCTCTGCTGAGGGGGGAAGTCAGTCTTTCCCAGATTTTCAACCACATGGGGTCAATACAAGTTCAAATTGAAATCAAACCAAAACGAAGGTGGGGGAATCACCATAAGGGTTTAGATATTGTTTTTCATCAAGTTGTAAAATGAAGTGTTACCACCACTTCCAAAAGGAAAAGGTACCTTAACACCAAAAAGTAGAGAAGACATATCTGTGAATACAGAACGCTACTGTAAATCCAGTACATTTGTTTTCATGGAAAACAGTACACATCCTTATTTCTCTCTTTGAGGATCACGATCTCTGGCCATCAGGACCCAAATGACCGGTTCGCTCACAGAATGTCTAGGTGACTTCCCCTCTGACGGGCCGCTCATTTCACCAGTGTTTTCTCTCCTCTGTCATTCTCCTCCGGCTCTGACTAGTTTTATTTTTACACACTGTCTGGTACAAAATCTTATGCAGTGACCCTTCCAGCTCGAACTTGTTAAGTAAACCAGGGCAAATATGTGGATGAGAGATTTCTAGAGAAATCTCAGCTGTTGCAGGAAGTAGAAGAGACACAAGGCTTTGGAGCCACAGTGAAGCCCTCATTGTCGGGCTGGGGAAGAGAAGTGTTCTCAGTTGGAAAACAACATAGGAAACAGCTACAAGATCTCTTGGACAGGCAGTGACCTGAGAGTCAAGGACGCTGAAATTTATTTGGCTCATTTGAGAGTGAAGGTTGGACAGGATGTTGTATTTTAGCCTTGGTTGGTTAGTTATGAGTGAGAGGAAAATGGGTCAACATCTTCGGTGAGAAAACAAAGGGGAGAGAAGGATTCGATATCTACATAAACTATGAACTGATTTACAACTGAACCAGTACTTGGACTAGAAAGAAAGCATTTAGGATCTGACGATGTCCCGCCTGAGATGCCCTCTAGAGATTGTCTTACCCAGTGATTCTCAACTGCAGAGAGCTTAAGAATCACAGGGGTTTGCTAACAATGACGGCCCAGTGGCCATTCGGTGAGGACAAGCACTTCCGGTGGTTCTCACAGGGGTGGTCCTCAAACCCACTCTCTGGTATAGCCCCTCATTTACAGAGGGGAGTAAGTAATTGAGGAGAAATGACATAGGGTCACACAACTAATAAGAAACAAAAATGGGACTTCCAGCCAAGCTGGAGACATAGGTGGACACACTGTCCCTCCTCACACAACCAAAATTAAGGACAACAAAGATTTAGAAACAAGAAAACAATCAGAACTGAGAGGAAATTGAACTGTATGGAAGTCCGACAACTATTCGTCCAGACTGGTAAGAGAGGAGGAGTCACGGCAAGAAAAGTGGAGGTTGGCAGACCCAGTGGGGCCGTGCAGGGCGGCTGGCTGACCAGGTGGTCCCACATTCACTTGCAGATAATCTAGGCAAAAACGGAGAGCGAGACAGACCTTGCAGCCCAGGGCCCCAGTGCCAGGAAGTGAAGCCTAAAGGCACCGATTGAAAACACTTGTGGGAGTTGAGGTGCTGGGATAGACTCTCATCCTCACAGGAGAGTTTGTTGGAGAGACCCACAGAGTCCTGGGGCGTGCACAGGCCCACCCACATGGAGGTCAGCACCAGAAAGGCCCAATTTGCTGGGGGAAGTGGTGGAAGGGACTGGAATCCGAGAGAGAGCAGAGCAAGCCCCATTGTTCCCTCTTGGACCCCACCCCCACATGTAGCCTCACAACCCAGAGACTGAGCTGCCCCACTCTGGGGAACACCTAAGGCTCTGCCCCTCATACGTAACAGCCGCGACCAGACCCCTGCCCCTACAAAAAAAAAAAAAAATGGCTCAAATGGGAGAACAGATCAAAGCCCCTGAGCCAATTCATCTAAGTGACCAAGAGATAGCTAACCTATTAGATGCACAGTTCAAAGCACTGGTGATCAGGATGCTCACAGAATTGATTGATTTTGGTCGCAAATTAGATGAACAAATGAAGGCTACAATAAGTGAAATAAAGGAAAATGCACAGGGAACCAGTAGTGACGGGAGGAAAACTGGGTCTCAAATCAATGGAGTGGACCAGAAGGAAGAAAGAAACAAACAGAAAAGAATGGAGAAACAAGAATTCAGAAAAATGAGGAGAGGCTTAGGAACCTCCAGGACATCTTTAAACATCCCAATATCCAATTTATAGGGGTACCAGAAGGGAAAGAGGAAGAGCAACAAGTGGAAAACTTATTTGAACAAATAATCAAGGAGAACTTCCCCAATTTGGCAAAGGAAATAGACTTCCAGGAAGTCCAGGAAGCTCAGAGAGTTCCAAAGAAGTTGGACCCAAGGAGGTACACACCAAGGCACATCACAATTACATTAGCCAAGATTCAAATGAAGGAGAGAATTCTAGAAGCAGCAAGGGTTAAGGGGACAGTCACCTACAAAGGAGTTCCCATCAGACTGTCAGCTGATTTCTCAAAAGAGACCTTCCAGGCAAGAAGGGGCTGGAAAGAAATATTCCTAGTCATGAAAGTCAAGGACCTACATCCAAAATTGCTCTACCCAGCGAAGCTGTCATTTAGAAGGGAAGGACAGATAAAGTGCTTCTCAGATAAGGTCAAGTTCAAGGAGTTCATCATCACCAAGCCTTTATTATATGAAATGTTAAAGGGACTTATCTAAGAAAAAGAAGATAAAAAATACGACAGTAAAAAGACAGCAAACTCACAGATATTAACAACCACACCTAAAACAAAAGCAAACTAAGCAAACAACTAGAACAAGAACAGAACCACAGAAATGGAGATCATATGGAGGGTTAGCAACAGGGGAGTGGGAGGAGGAGAGAGGGGGAAAAGGTACAGAGAATAAGTAGCATAGACGGTGGGTAGAAAATAGACAGGGGGAGGGCAAGAATAGTGTGGGAAATGTAGAAGCTAAAGAACTTATGACACATGGACATGAACTAAAGTGGGGGAATGTGGGTGGGAGGGGGTGTGCAGGGTGGAGGGGAATGATGGGGGAGAAATGGGACAACTGTAATAGCATAATCAATAAAATTAAAAAATATATATTAAAAAATAAATAATAAAATCTAAAATTAAAAAAAGAAACAAAAATGGAACTGGAATTCAATTCTGATTTCTAATCAATTGCTGCTTTCACTATATTGTGCTGACTTTTAGTAGGTAAACTCTGGACAAAAAGGTACTCAAGCCCAATCAAATTGCTGGGTTTGTAGGTGATGTGATACTTACATCTGCTGTGATAAACATGGGTTTATAAAAAGGTTCTACAGAACTCTGCAGAAAAATACTTTTAATAGGTACCATCCCAGCCCACATTGCAGTGAATTACCAGATAAAAGCATTTGAAATTCTTGGGCCCAGACATACAAAGAAGTTTTTCCAAGTTGAACTTCACAAGGCGCATAGACTTCCCAGCCAAATGACTTTCCTTATGGGCAACATCCTGCAGATGGGGCTGACTCCTCTTCCCTCTCCTGCAAGTTGTCATTTGTGCCCGTGGTGGGTCACCCTTAAATCCTGAGCTTCCTGTCACCTGTCTTCATACAGGTGTGCAATGGTTTGGGAGAACTGGAGTTTCCTGGCCTTTTGTTTGTTCATCTGCCCTTCTCGGCATGAGAGACTCTGTGGTTATCGCATTTCCGAGTCTTTGCGTCAGAGTTGGGCATGGAGGAAAGGAAGCAAGAGTCTGCAGGTAGCCTGTGTGGGGACCCGTTTCCTGCCCTCTCAGGGTGCCCAGGTTTGGTAGCGAAGAGCCTCATTGCTCTGTCCTAATGCTCCAGGAGGTGCTCATTTAAGCCCTCTTTATTTTCTAGGGACGGCAGGAGTTTGTTTTTATTGAACACCCGTGATTGCAGGCATCGCGTCCGACCCCTCCCTGTGTGCTATTTCTGTTATCCCCACAACAACCCTTCTGCACGGGTCTCACCATCTCCCTTTTTGCAAACAGAGAAACTCGACTAAGAAGTTAAGTAACTAGTATTACTAATAAGTAACTAGTATTCCATAGTGGTGTCAAGATTTGAGACCAAGTTTGTATAACTCCAGAACCAAAGTTCTTTTTCTTATCCCATGTTCTGTGAGATGTAGGCTTCTAAAAACGGGGTGGGGGCGGAATAAAATGAGGTACTAGAACATGGAGCCCTGGCTAAGTGATGATTCTTTTGGCTTGCAGTGAATGATTCTTACTAACTTTCTGTCTGATTTTTGCCCAAGGATGACTAGATCTAGAATGTCATTTAGCTTACCTCCAAAGCTTACATATTAGAACAGTGCCTCACACTCTGAGACAGGGACATTAGGAAGGAGATGATGAGTTGCTTCTTGCTTTTCTCTTGCTCTTTCCATTATTTGCCTTTGAACTACATCTGGCATGTGACTCTGATTCAGAAATGCCCCTTGCCCTGTCTACACATGTGATTTGAAAAGCACAGCTCGCTACACATTAGCCTAAGCAGATCCAGCTTGGAGAATTCATAGCTGGTTGCTGTTGCTGGAGCAGTTTGCTTGCCTGAGGTGGTGCCCTGCCCGGGCCTATGGCCTCTGCTTCTCTCCCTGGAGCCACCTCGGCCCAGAGGGTCACAGCATGGTACAGTGCTAGTGTGCATTTCAGCAGTTTGGGGCCATGGGCAGGGTGGGGCTTCAGGCCCTTCCGTAATCCTAATAGTTTATGGAATTAGGCGTAGTGGAATGGGAAATAGACAAAGGATTAATATGGTAGAGGTATGAGGGAAAATGAAGGCAATATATCTCTAGCATATTTGATTTGAATGTATGTAAGTCTAGCTATGTTACCAAACATTTTAAGATATGCTAAACACTATCCAATGCATACGTGGTTGTCAACTGCTGTATAAGTCATCAAGCTTCCTAGTTTCTGCTGCTCTAATAATATGGAGTTTCCTGTTACCGTAGAGTAGATACACTCACTCCTTCCTTACACTATTGCCCCTCTCTCCACACGCAATAACCTTGCCTAGGTTTTTAAATCAGTCAATGGCTCTTGGCAATTGCTTTGGAGTTCAAATGTTAGAAACAGATTTTTTCCACAGAGGGTCTCTTTCTAAAAGTTTTCCTTCTTGGCTTGGAAGAGCTTGAGAGTCCTGGCATCTAGGACAAAGAGCATATGTGCTTGAGTCTTGGCCCCTTGCTTTATTGTTACCAAAGGGACTATGACTGTGAGAACACCTTTGGAGAGCCAAGCTGTAGCGGCTGTACCCCACTGCCTCACCTCCTGAATTCTTGACTCAGAATTGGCACTGAGAGATGGAGCTGAGATTGTGATCCACGGCTCTAAGTAACAGCCTGATCCAAGCATCAAGCCTCCAGAATGAGGCACATCATTATAAACCTTAAACAGGCAGAACTAAGGCACCTGGTATGTCTGGGAGGGATTGAGCACAAATCACCCAAAGCCCCCACAGCCCTGGTTTTCCGACTGCTTTGCTCTGTCTACGTAACCATTTATTAAGCGTTTCCTTAGTGCCAATTACTCTTAAGTTTCTTTGTGGATATTTTCTTGCTTTAGCCTTACAACTCCCCTATGAAGTAGGTATTACTAGGTACACTTTAAAGATGAGTACATTGAGGTTTATAGAGCTTTAAAAATTGCTCTAAATCACATGGATTATAAGGGCCCTCCCCATATACATCTATATACTCTCCCCCATCCCTGGATTTTAACCATTATCCTATACTGAGTTCCATGTTAATGTACAACTATTCACACATGCTGCTTGGAAAATTTCTCCATTCCACCACCAGTGCAGCCACTTTCAATGGCTGTACCAGGTGGAATGATCCCTTCCAAGAGTGGAATGAGTCATTGCTTTGAGAGAGCTTTTTCTCTTTCTGTTAAATAATCATTAGTTATTTTCTATAACAGTATGGCTTTGCTTGGCAATGGAACATTCTCGAGGAAGGATGAGCTCCACGGGCATGGTCCTCTGAACCTCGCCATCCAGGCAGGGCGTATCCAGGCCCTTCCTCTCTCGGCTTCCAAGTTCTGGCCTTTCTGGCCAGCATCTTTTCTATGTTCTGGGTTCACCTGCCATGTTCTCCATTTATTGTCAAAACAGAAAGAGAGACTCTCTGTGGAGTCTTGCCCACAGTGAGGACAGACTTGTGCCCCCCTGTCCATGACCACCTCCAGCGAAAGCCTGCAGGGCCAGGAAGTACAGTGATGCACCCAGTAAAGACATCCCTTCCCCCGCAAGATGACATATAAGTGACATCTCTCCCTGCACTCCCTTTTCTTGCAAAAATTGATGGTTGCAAAACCATCAGTTTTATGGTTTACCTTTAAAACTTTTCTGAACTGTCTGTTGTCCTCTGAAAGTATTGTCCCAGCACGCCACTAAAGACTCTGTCAGCGTCTAGTGAAATGGGGAAACTGGCAGTTCTTTGTTCTCACAGGTGCCTCCTTACAACGCAAAGCTTCGGCAGATCCAGTATGGCCTCCAACCCTTCAACAGCCATGCTGATACCAAACTGTTCTCTTAGCTGTAGCCATTTATACAGTACTCTCTACAGATACACTTTTCTGTACCGACCTACATTGGAATGTTAGGCTTTCCTTGGGATGGATCTCCATTTCCTGCTTAGGACTCCATGTTGGCAAAGCCTTACCTTTTCAACCCCTCTCTCCCTTTTCTCATTTAATCCTTCTCCCCAAGATCCCTGTGATGGCTCCGCTAAGAGTATGTCACCATTTGATCCCATTGACTTGAGTAGGTCAGTCCTTCCCAGGAACCAGCCTATAATCTCAGTTTAAATTAAACAGCAGGCATTTCTACCAAAGGCTTCATTTGTCTCTAGGACCCCTGTGCATAGGGGGTCTCATTATATGTTTTGATTGTCCAAAGGCCAAATATTTTCAAAGAAAACCCACTGAGACAAGTTGGCTGAGTGACTACCATAAGCATCTGTGAAGTCCCGGTCACTTTTTTCATCTCCTAAAAATCTAATATTTTTCCTCAGTTAAGAGATGGTGTACATTACAGCTTAAAATCTTTAGCAATAAATCTGCTAGAGAGTGTAATTGTAATAATAGCCCTTTGTGTGTGCTCTACCCATAGACATGGATCCTCTTATAACTCTTCTATTTTTATCTAGACTAGACCATTAAATATTCTTTGTGCCGGACACTCCCTTTTCAATCCATTCTTGCCTCCCTTTCTCCTCTTTTTCTACTTTCAGGTCTTTTCTGGGTAGATATGTGTGCCAAATGCTGGCATTATACAGTCCAATAAAGCCCAATTTCCTACCCTGAAACACTCCAAAGAGGGGAAACAGACATGTAAATACATGCAAGAAGGGGCTGAGGGCGTTTTAACAGAGTAGTGGGGGCACCAATACCGAATGAGCAGAACTCTCGGAAGAGAAGGCAGAGTCAGGGAAGGATTCAGAGGAAGGCAGAATATTTGAGATAAGACTTTTGAGGCTATTTGAGATCAGACTATTTGAGATACAGGTGTATCAGTCTTTGCCAGGTAGGTGGGGGAGGAGGCCAAGGAAGCTACCTGAACACAGACTTTGAGGTGGAAACTGCAAATGGCCCGTCTTCAGTGCTACTGGGAAGGGTGTGTGGTTGTCAGTACAGTGAGTAGGGACAAGGAAAATGGGGCCTGTCCGTAAAGCCAAAGCAAGGAAAGGAAAGTCGGAGCAAATCAGAGCTGGTCCCAAAGTCCCTCAGGTCTCCTCTGAGAGACTCCCAGCAGAGCTGGGACATCAGATTTGTGCTTTATAGACCTCTCCAGGCAGGAGTTTGCCATGCTGGCTTCCAGGGGTTTGAAATAGGATGCAATGAAATGAGGGCCTGAAATGAAGTAGTGGCCATTGAGATGGAAAAGAAGGAAGAGACAGGAGATGACAAGGAGACAGGACCAACAGCACTTACGCATAGAGAAAGGAGGTTGGAAGGAGGGACCATTTCTGATGTCAGTGGGTGAGTGGGTGAGATTATCACTCACTGAATGGGCTGGTGCAGGAGAAGGAGCAGGCCCGGGAGGAAGACAAGAGCTGGCCTTGCTCAGGACACACGCAATTTTCGGATTATGCAGCAGTGGGGCCGCTTTTCCTCTTCCACCCAGGCCTCAGTGACTGCCATTAGGAATTAGCTTGGCGATCAAAAGGGGTTTCTTGTTGTGCAGAATTTTTAGTCAAAATCCCCTCTTCCCATTGTTTCTAGCCAATCATTCCCTTCTTCACCATCCTCAGTGCTTTTTTTCTTCTTTCAAAATGCTGGTCATCAGAAGGTGTGAAAAACAAAGCCTGGAATCCCCTGGTGAAAAATGTGAAAGATGCAAATGACCTTGGCAAAAGAGCGCACAGAGAAGAGGGCCCTCTCTCTTCAGTGAATTCTGTGTCTCTCTCTTCAGTGAATTCTAGCAAACTTCAAGTCCAAGGCTATGGAATCAGTAGCTAATTGGGAGAACTACCAGTCTAGGTTTCAAGATTTTCTAAAACATTTCCATCTACACATGGGGAATCAGGAATCCTTGCCTTTCCTCTGCTCTACTTGCTGTCACAAGGAACTGACCCAGCAATCTGCATTTCTCAGGCTCCCTTCGCATGCATTCGGCCTGGTTTGGGGGCCTGGGAAGGGGATGAAGGGCTGAAGGATGAGGGGAGCCATGTATTTCTGCCTCCCTCTCTGCTTCCAGTGGTGTCTCAGGTAGTAACATTAGTTCCTCCTCCACAGCCTCTTTGTGGTGTCAGCTCCACAGAGAGCCGGAGCCGGGCAGCTCCGTCCTCTGGGCTCTAGTGCCAGCCCCTCTTCCTTTGCCGCTCCAGCTCTAGGGATGCGGTGACTTGTTACTGTTACTAATCTTTGGTTTGCCTCACTGTCTTCTATTTTCATTTCAACTCTTCTAACACATGTGTAACTAGTGTCCAACATTAGATTCTCTCTCTTAAACTACCTGGGGTGAGTCCTGTTTTTCTGGTGGGCCTTGACTGATATAATCTACATAAGTCAGCTTTCTGGTTGGCACATGGTTAGTACAAGACCCCAAATATTCTTCACTGGCCTTGTTCCCCAAAGGGCTTTTCTGTCTACCACGATTCTCCAGCCTTGAGAGTTGGGGTCCCTGGGCTGAGCTGTCTTAGAGGGCAAACATTTCAAGCAGTGCTTCCTGAATGGCATGAGAAAAGGAGTTCTTTTGGCCCAGTCTCCTTCCTGTGGGGTTTTCCAAAACTTTCCAGATGTATCTAGCTCAGGAAACATTTTAATGGCTGGAAATAATGCCTTGTGGGGGCTGGGGGGTTTGAAACCAAAAGAACCTCCTTTAAAAGAAGAGCTTCGCCATGCAGGCACCCAGACCCTGCTGCTCCTTGTCGAACACGTGGCAGGCTCCCACTCTTTCACGGGTTCACATCCAAATGCACTGATGGCAGAGCAGAGGTGCAGCTCCGAAAGCCAGAATTCTCTCTAGGAGGGGAACGGTGGTTACATGGTCAGCTGCGTGGTCAGCTATATATTGGGATTCTAATTCACATTCCACCTCAGATTCTATAGGAGACTTCTATTGTCCCCTTCCTTGACCAATTATAATGGTTGTGAGGTTGATCTAAATCATAATAAATCTTTTCTAAGGCTGGATTACTGACAATGAATTTGAGCATTCTAAGATTCTTGTGAGGATAAGTATCATCCAAGAGGAGATCAGTTATCGGCTTCTTCGCACAGGTCATGGCTTTTACGTTGCTATGTTGTCTACTTTTGCAGCAACTTTCAGAAGGGGCTGTGTTGGAGGATAAAAGTTATTGTTTTCCAGGAGTAGACGTGGAAGAGCTGTATTGTGTACCTGCTCAGATCCTTTAGTATTGCACCAAGAAATAGAAAGGCGTCATCATTTCTAGTCTGTGGGGACAAAACCCCAGAAATTGCTGAAACTCTTACATGCTCCATCACTACAGGGTGCAGATGAAACTCCATCCTTTGGAGACTGACTCTGAATCCAATCCCGTACTGATTTATTTGGGCTCTGTCTAGGAAATTCCCAAATTCTTTACCATAATGACCGCTAAGTATGATACTTGTGTGGTTATTTGATGACGCACAGAACTTTATAGACCTCGGGGTCAGGTATATGTTTTATATTAGAAGAGTAGGATTTTATTTTATTTATTTTTTGGAAGAGTAGGATTTTAATGAAAAGGAAACAGGTGGCTTGCACCAATGAGGATGCAGTTTCTGGTATCCAGAAATGTCCAGCATTATATGGCATTGTTACTTCTTCCTTCTAACCAGTTTTCTTCTGTTAGCCTACAAGGGAGCTGATGGAATGAATCACAGCCCCAGAAATAATATGGGAGGACTTTTGCATTTGGAAATGGCTGGTTTTCTAAAGTTCTTTCAGGGATTAAAAGTGATTCATAGATTCTGGCATATAATCTACATGCATAAACCCACTGTCCTCACCTCTGGGTACCTAGAAGTAAAATTCTCCTTTGTGAAAAAGATAATGATACCTTAGAATTAAGTTCTAGCTTTGTCTCTAATGAGATACGTGATCTTGGGCAAATGGCTGAGTCATTGATTCCTCTCTATAAAATAGTTAATGATCTAGACGAAGCAGCACCACGATGTACCTCATTCACTCTTTTGTACAATGGGAGTATTCTTCATTATTTATGGCAGGGCTTGCCACATCCCTTGTTTGTGCTAAACCATAGGATACAAGTGTAACACTCTGCTCGGTTCTCTCTTTGGGTGATGACTTCCTCTTGTAGTGTTTCTTGACCAGCAGTCAGAGGAATACCTGTTCGAATCTACTTGTTGAGTTTGTTAAAATTCAGATTCCTGGGCCTTCCCAAACTAAATCAGTAGCACTGGGGGGCCTAGAAATCTGCATTTTTACACATTCTCCAGGTGATTCTCAGGTACCCTGAAGTTGGAGGCCTGGTGCCAACTGACAGCGCGCAGTGTACTGTGTGGTATGAACTAGTTTAACTCTCTTTCCTCTTTGCAGCCGGTCTGCAGGGTCCGAGCTCCGGGCCTACGGACTGGATGATTTGGTCACACCTTGTCATCCCTCTGGCACTGTTTCCTTATTTATAAAATGGGGGGACTGGAGTAGTATTCTCTAAGTAATCAGTGGATTCTAAACAGTCTATGAAAACAGTCTTCCAGTGACCTTTAAGAGGTACTGAACCTTAACAAACCCTATTTCTTGAGTGCCCACTATGTGCTAGGCATTGTGCAACTTTCACATATGCTTCCTTTGTTCTTCACAGGGGCCTATGATAGCAGTACTATCACTGTTCACACTTGGCACGCAGGGAACTGAGGTGTGGAAAGGGAAGCACCTTGTCCGAGTACACTTAGTCAACAAGTGGCGCTGCGGCGGGGTGGCACGAAACTGAGGTCACAGACACATGCATTGTCTTGCTTTCTGTGCCCCCAAAGCTTCCAGAGACCTGGGGCCTGTCCAGTGTGTGGCTGATTCACCCTGCATTCCACTCTCCCAGAAAAGGAGCCTGGTTTGGGTTTCCTTAGATGTTTATTTGGCCTCTTGCTTAAGCCTTTGCCTTTCCTACTCAATAACAGTGAAAGGACAAAAAAAAAAATATATATATATATATATATATATACCCCAGGGCTGGAAACATTTTGTTTCCTACAAAAAGAATATTTTGCAGCCAGCTCTGTGGTCGAAAGTATTTTTCCTGTGGTCTAGGGATGGGTTGGATCCCATCTTTTCTTGGCCGGTGTCTGAGAACCGAGCCCGTGGCTTCCCATCAAGTCAGCACACAGTACGCTGTGTTTTTTAAATGAGTGTCTAGCGATGTTGAATGTATGCACGAGTGGACGAATAGGTCTGTTTGGGTTGCATAAGAATGTGTACATGCACCTCTGGCCTTTACAGGGCAGAGAGAACCTGGGAGTGGTTTTCCACATGCTGTACATTATCAACATAGCTTTTAAGTTTTCATCACTCACACGACAACCAAACAAATTCAGATGCTGACAAATGAGAGGAGAGTGATATGTGAGCCTGATGTGGATTTGCAAGTAATCAAAAAGCTAAGGGAATCTGAGATTTTGACCTGTCACATTTCTTTCCATTTTCCAATGTTCAAAACCAAGACGTGGGGTTGGTTTTATGAGAAGGCAGGGTGGTCTGATGGAAATACAGAAAACGGGAACTCTGAGGCCTGCCCCGACCTGGCCTCTTGCAGAGTTCACGATACCGACCTTTTAGAGCCTCACAGAAGTCACTTCGTCCCAAGCACTGCATTTTCCCATCTAAAAACGTAAATTTGTTGAGAAAAGTAGCTGTGTTCTTCAAATAATAAGAGCTCTTCTAATGAGAGGTGAAGTTGGAGCATTTAAACAGAATTCATATATAAGAATATTATTAGTGCTATTTACCTTTCTTTAAATTCAGAATTTAGTATTTACTCATAATGCAGATGTTTCCCGTAAGACTTTGCAGTGTGTGCCTGGAACTTCCCAGGCTTACTTCCTTTGCTCCTACTCCATGACCTGCCTAGAATGTCCGTCCCTTGAAGAAATCCTGTTTTTCCTCCATGGCTCGGCCTTGATGATACTATTAATTTACGTTCTTCTCGGCCACCACGCAGAAGTGGCTGTATGGTTTCCCACTGCTCGTGGTTTCAAGTGCAGTTGCCTGCTGCCTCTTCCCTGCCACGTGAGCTATTCAGATAAATTAGAAGGCAGGGCCGACTCACTCTTAAAAGTCCCACGCAGTGCCCAGAGCAGGTGCCGCAGGAGTATTTGCAGACTTAAATGAAATGAACTTCTCCAAAGATGACAAGCTACTCTTTGTAACTTCAGAATTTTCTCATGTATGTCCTTTATGTCACTTTCCATCTGGGTGTGTCTTTAGAATTCAAAGCATCACACTGTCCAGGGAGAAAAGTTGTGGTCCCTGGGTTTGGGGGGACTATTGGAAGAAACAAGCAGATCCCAGGGGTGGGAGAAGTTATGAATCCTTTTGTTTACACATTTGGGGGAAAGCCGTTAGAGAAGATCTGAAAAACTATTGGAATAGAAATCAAACCATCGAGAGTGCTTCCTTTTAAAGGAGCAGGGATCGAGGTAGAGGTGGCCCCCAGACCCAGAGGCAGCATTGGTGGCGTTAGCCGCAGGGCCACTCTAGCCTGAAATGCAGAGAGTGGCCCATCCAAGTCAGCCAGTCAGGAAAAGTGGCCACAGACAGATCAGGGTTCACCAGTGGGGAAGAGCTGGCCTTTGCTCTGTTTTGTCACACAAAGACAGTGGAGCTGTTCCCACGGTCGGGTGGGGTTGGGGTAGTAGTGGTGATTTTAGTAAACCGGTTTTCCGATGACGGGGATGTTTCTGTTTTTACTCCTTGACCATGAGACAACAACCCAAAATGACAGATCCTGCAGTACGTTGAAATGCCAAGGCTAAGTGAACTGGTGGAACTCTGTGGCTTTGGCTCTTGGCTTACAGGCATACCCACGCATTAGGGCCATGGCTTGGCAGTAGACAAAGCGGCTGTGTGGGTCCTCGGGGAGTGCTCTGGCTCTGTGGCTTTCTTTGATATGCAATTGAACTTTGGCAAATTTTTCCTCTCAAGGCTCTGTTTATGAGGTCCAGAGGTGAGCAGGGACCCTCATTATGGAGCCCGAAGCCAACGGCAAACTAGAACTACAGGATGTCTTCCCACGTTCACAGTCTCCTTGCAGGCTAAAGAACTGGCCCACAAGACTTACAACAAAAGAGACAAGTTAGGGGAAGAGACTGCTGAAGTCTCTTCCTAGCTGCGCACGGCTCTATGTCTGTAAGCATGGCCAAATCTCTTAAACTTTCCTCCGTTCAAAAGGAAAAGATCTCTAATTTGTCAAAGGACCAGGAAGATCACGACATTACGGGTTTGCAGTTCAGTCATGCTCAACAACAATGTATCAAGTGCTTCACCGTTCACCGTTGCACATGTAATTGCCCATTTAATGATCATGTCTTCGTAGATAGGGTCTGTTGTCTCCATTTCACAGATGAAGGAACTAAGGTACAAAGAGGTTAAGTAATTGTCAGTTGTCGCTGTTATTAATTACTACTATTCATTAAGTTTAAGGTACAACTCTGCAGATAGAATGTAAAGTCAGCTGGCTTTCCTGAATGCCTGCCACCTCAAACTATATCACTGGGCCACAGATAATACAATTATTGAAATTAGTGTGCTTAGTATTCTTAATTGCTGACTCACAAACTGTTACTATGCATTGGCCGTTTTCAAGTTAGAGTATTCTTATATTGGGAAACCTAGAATTAGGACTCTTTCAAAGTCATGAACAGGTATACAGGAAGTGATCGGTTTGGCAAAGAAGTGGGATTGCCTGTCCTGCCGAACTTGTACGGTAAAGGGGAAACAAATGTGAAGCTGGGCTGAGAACAGTTGAAGGAACTGGATTCTCTTCAAGGGCCAAGGTCAAGCCCGTGGACTCCAGTGAGGCCGCACAGCACCGTCTGCATGTAAGTTATGGCTACCGCCCCCTTCCCTCCTCTTTTCTGTGGGAAAGGGCCACTGGGGTGTAGCCTTTGTGCTTCCCACAGCTTCCCCGGAGAATGCTGTCAACAGCAGCAGCTGCCATTTCTACGACAGGCACGTGATAAAGCTACACAAACATTGTCATTCTCATATATCGTGAGGTGGGTTCTTACGATAACACTGTGAAGTGGGCATTAGCACCCTGATTTTACAGGTGGGGAAATACGCTCCAGGGACTAAAACTGTTCTGAGTCTGAAACCACCAGAGAATGGTAGAAAAGGAGTGGAACTCAGGTCTAACTCTAAAGTAATTTTTAGGCACTAGGTTGTCTTGCTTCATAAATGGCATGGTAGATATCTGGTGTTTTTGCTTGCCCTTGATCTCTTACCCCTTCTTTTATACCTACACCCGATTTTCTTATAAGGAAACAGCCCTCTTCAGTTTTCAGCCTGTGTTATCTAGATGGGGCTGATGGTACCCACTGGCTGTTGGTCTGACCAAGGGAAGAATCATACCCTTTTTGTTGAGATTGGCTTACAGTAGACAGTAAACCCAGGCTAAGCCAATTACAGTAAATCCCGGACTTTTTCTGGAGCAATCAGTGTTGCTAAATTATTGGAATGTATGCCTGGAGCTCCTGGTGGTCATCTTTGCCATCGTAGATGGGGAGCCCACTGGAGAATGACAATGAAATCATCCCAGAGGGAAACAAAACCCAGAGACTGAAAGGGAACATTCCATAGGGGATAGGGGAAGCTCTGAGGTCATCACGTGAGGCCCTGGATTCAGCCATGCCTGATGGCTCCGTTACCCCTGAAGAGTCAGTTACGTTCTGCAATAATTTGTGTTTGTTTGTTTAGTCTCAATTGCATGTGTGTGACTTGCAGCAGAAAGAATACTGAATAATAAGCACATTAGATGCTCATAGTTATGTACAAAGGGGAGGCCAGAAAATTCTAATAATGAGAAATTTTATTGTTAAATTGGTGTTCGTATCCTCCCACTAGGTAGAGACCAGTTCCAATTATTCAAGTCCACCTTTGGTGTTTCTGGATAATTCCATTCCTTTGCTTCTCCTCTCCTTTTTACATTAGCTTTCTCTCTCCTTGGTTTTCTCTCAGTCTTTTCATTATTCACCTCTACTACTGTAGAGAGAAAAATGCGTGAAACTTCCATTAAACAACTTTTATGGATTATATGGCTCTTTGAAAAGGTTCGGATAAAGAGTAAGTTAAAACAAATGACTTAAGGGCAGTTAAAAAATCATTTGGGGCTTTAGTTCGCCACAACTTCTTTGCCACATATCCAGCTTTATGAAAGACCTCGATGTCATTTCTTCCACAACAGAAATACAACATTTTCTGGTTCAGTCTCACTTAGTCATTAATGATGGCCTGTAAAATATTCTTTCCAGTTCAAAAGTGGCATCAAGTTAAGTAACTGAGATGAAATTAGTAATAATTTTGGACCTGTGGCCATTTAGCAACCTGGCTTTTAATGAACATTTACTATGTGCTAGCCTAGGCTCTGGAAAAAGCAAAGACAAAAAAAACGCAGTTTTTAAAATCCAGCTGGATTGGCAAGCCTGGGAACCACTGACCATAATGTAGTGTGTTGGGCAGGAGGATAGTAAAAATATTTAACATCTGGTCCTGCACAAGAAGGGACCAGGAAGGACAGATGCCAGGCCTTGGGGGAGGGGGCCCTGGAACATTGCCCTCCCCTGTGTGGGCAGTGCCCCCTTAGTTACTGGACCATGTAGGAGGGTCCTGGGGCTGGTGAAGCAACGGGGCCTTTGGAGGCCTTAGGAGCAGCAGCTATTTGCCAAATGGCATGGCAGTATGTCAGTATTTTAACAACTCAGAATGGGCTGAGTAAGAGCTGGGAGTTGTTCTGTCATCGGTCTCCTAAAGTGGAGGGGAGGGGGAGCCACATCCTGCTTGAGGCAGAGAGAGAGAAGGGGTGAAGGATGGCTTCACAGCTGAGGGGACTCGTGAGGAGGGCCCTAAAGAAGTTCATTCGGGGAAAAGAGACCAGCACATGTAAAGGCGTGCCCGGCGTGTTGAATCAGCAGAGTTGGTTTGAGAGTGATCAGGGTGGGAGAGGTGAGCGGAGACTGGAGCAGTGAGTCGGCCCGGGGAAGAGGAGGACCTGTCAAAGAGTTTGAAAAGCAGACGCCAGGGAGCCAGGCATGGTTTTCAGGAGCTTAAACATGTGGTGGTCCAGGGGTGAGGGCTTTTGGTCTATATGCAGGGGGGTTTGCTTGTCTGATGGGGAGAGAAAACGCACTTTAAGATTACATACAGATGAGCAGTACAGTGCACAAGGATACTGCTTTCATAAATTGATTGGATGAGCCTGGGAAGTCTGGGAGCACAGGCATTTAGGCCATAAAAGCCTTGGATTGCTGTCCACCCTCAGGCGGAGAGCTGGGAAGCGAGTATGTTTCAGCGCGTGTCATCTTCTGGATTTCCGAGGACTTCTGGGTTACCTCAAAGCTGACCATTTAGCTTCTTATGGGCAGGGACCTCATCCTACTCATCTCTGTTTTCCTTAATATCTAGCTCAGTACCTGGTACATGGAGGTATTCAGTAAATATTTGTTCACTTAGTATAACATGAAATAAGTCACTCAGTTCTAAGTAACCGTTGCTTACACTTATTGTAAATATGGTTTTATATAATTGCAAAGTGGGTCTTTCCTTTTTAGGTTCTGAATTTTCTTTCTGGCATGATCTGCATTCAGTGGCATTCAGCTAGCGCCTGCGCCTGCTCAGCAGGAAATCTCGGGCAGCAGCAAGGGGCATGTCCTGGCCAGACTGATGGCCGAGGGGGGCAGAGCACTCCCTCTCTGTAACTTGACTTTGCCTACCTGTGTGAGGGAAAGGATGTTTTTGTTTGTTCTGAAATGGGAAACATGAAAGTAATTCATGCTTGTCATGAAAAGAAAAAAAACAGGCATTATAGGATAATACAGAGTAGGGGGAAAAATCCTCCGGGGTATGTAACTTTCTAGACATTGTTCATGCATATGTGAAAATGTGTGTGTGCCTACGTATATAATGTTCTGTAGCCTGCCTTTTAAACCATCCTTACCTCATAGACAGTCCTTCCAGGTGAGCACAGTTACTGGTCTTTTTTCATAGCAGCGTAGTACTTCGTGGTGTGGATATACAGGAATGTAGTCAAGAGGGTAATGACGTTAAAATGAATGAAAGACTGTGTGAAAAACTCCTATCAGAAAGTCTTTTAAGTTTCCTCTTTTAAAGCGTATTTAAGAAATAACAAACAACTTGCTCCAAACTAGAAGAGTAGTAATCAACAGCTTTATTGCAGAAACAGCTGGCGTAGTCTATTAATATTGTAGGCATGCTTTGCTTCATCGTTAACCTTGTCTAACCTCTTTTACCTAGGAATGCCAAAGAGCATAGTAAACATACAAATACTCCATAAAAGTTGTTCTGTACTGGTCTGGACTGCATGGCTCTTTAAATATAGTTGTTATTTATTAATATCTTTTAATAGGGCCCACTTTAATTGGTTCTCTCTCTTGCTCCTAATTTTAAAAGAGAAGATGGCGCACGAAAAGGCTCCAAGTCACCGCAGGAATCCAAGCTCAGAACAATGAGATGCTTTTAGGTGCGGCCCCCAAGCTGCCCCCAAGATCGCTCTCCCTCATCACGTGACTCCTGATTATCCCAGGTGCTGCGGCTAAGGGAAGAGGTCTCCTGGCCCTTGTGTTGCCGAAACCCGCTTTTGATTCTGTTTTCTGCTTCCATCCCATTTTGCTTGCCTTTCTTCCCCTTTGGTGTCTCATTCCTTGCAGCGCTCTGGCTGGCTCCCCTGGGGACGGGCCTGCCTGCCCGTGCATACAGGAACCGCTGTGTCGTTAGAGGAGTGACCTCTGGTTCGTTCTTCGTTGCTGTTAGGAGAGCTCGGCCTGGGCATTGAAGAAAATGCTTCAGTGTGTGGGCTCTTGTCTTTGTGATAAGAGTTTTTGTCCCATAGTAATTAGGCAGAGCTCTAGTTTACTTCTAAAACATGATTAACTCCTTGGGAAAGGAAGGGGAAAAATGGAGCACTGTTATTTAAGATGGGTACCCTGGGGGAACAAAGAAGAGGCTTTTCACATTGTTGTGCCTCCTAATTGGGCCAAGCCAAGGTTGCTGTGTGCGGGTGCAGAGGCAGCTCCCTGCCTAGTGGGAGAATAGGGGCAGAGGGGTGACAGATCGAAACTGACGTGGGAAGGACGAGGGGCCAGAAAGAGTTTAGGACTTTTTAAGGCCAAATCTTCCGGACTTGCCTCCTGTCCCATCTCCGAAGGGCCCTGGGGGAGGGAGAAAAGGGAGCTCAGACCCCGCGCCCTGCGAGGTGGTTCCTGACATAAAGAGTCTTCCTCACCCAGAGTCGCTGAGAAGGGGCCGGCTTGCTGCATTCCTCATAACTCTCTCTATTGCTTGAATTGTTTAGAGTGAACATGTGTTATTTATATAATCATAAAAACCTAAAGCTACATTCCTAGTGCAGGGTGGGGAAAGAGAGAGGAAGCCAGATTTTTGGTGGGACTGGCACATAAATAGTCCCATAATGCAGTCAAGTCAGCGGGAAGACTCCAAAGTGCTTGTGGGATTATGATACTTGAAAAGGCCCCTCAAAATTCTGAGCAGAGCTAACCCTTAGCTTGGTTACAGAATAGGAAGACTTCAGCATCGCCCCACCACACATACACACACACATCTTCCATTGAGGGCTCAGTGCCAGGCTGCTGCGGACCCCCCACAAAGGCCCCGGTCCAGAGTGCCCAGCCCTGGGAACATCTCCTATCGGAAAGTTCTCTGACCCCTCTGACAGTCTCTGTTGGTCTGTGTTCTCCGCCTCAGCGTCCTGTGTTTCAGGCGACATTATCTCCTGACTCATCCTGGAGAATGTGCTCTGCCTGGTGGTGCGTGTGAGTTAACCAGGGAGACTGCCCGATGACACAGATTCAGTCCAAATCTGTGACGCTAATGAGTGTCTCAGAGCCTGACCGCTCCGTGAGAGGAGGAAGATTTTGACGAGGAACCTTCTGACACCCCTCAAATCAGATCCCATAAGGGGCTGCCCGGTGGGCTCCCTTGTTCTGCGCCTTCTGTAGATAACAGTTCTGGGCCTGGGCAGCCAGGCTTTCCCCAGGCTTCTCAGTCGACTTTCTTAACCTGGGGCTAAATCACCTCATTGATTAAGTGGGGATAACAAGAGTACTGACCTCATAAGGTTGATATGAGGATTTCATGGCTTAGAACAGTGCCTGGCACATAGCAAGAGCTTAAGTAATAAATGTTAGCTCTTATCACTATGATTTTTCCAAGTCTGCCAAGAGGCCTGAAGTTCGAAATAGGCCCCAAATGGAAATCTGGTGGGTTCCCAAAAGGTAGGATAGCATTTAAACTACTTATAAATCTCATCTGGTTTCTCTCTTCTTACCAGGCTCTTTCTGAAGTCCTCCTGCAGATTCCCATTTTTAAAAAGCTCTGTTAGTCTGTGAGCCTGTTTCTGTGGAATAAAGGTACCTTAATTCTCAAACAATACTTGCTAAGCGAGTCACTGTATGTTTATATACAGAGTAAGATTTAGACACAGTCACACTAAAAACATTAAAAAGAAAACCCCAAAAGCCTAAACCGACAAGTCCCTGGTTGTGTCCTGACAACACCCAAGCCAGCTCTTGTATCACATTGCTGCTCTGCTCCATCTTCCTGAGCTTGTTGCAAAGACTCGTTCCAACGAGATTTAGCTTAAGCCTTAAAGGAAAGGATGGGAAGGGTACTATTGTCTCTCTGTTACGCCCTTAAACTCGTCTGAAATCCTGTCTGTGCTTCCTGCTTGTCCTCTGCCCTTTTTTTCCACTGCAGTCGGGCTTTAGGGAAATAAAAAGAATGCTGCGGTAACAGAGGGAATCAATGTGATCGTGCTCTGAAGAAAGAGTGTGTTGCTTTCCCACTAAAATAGTTTCTCCACCCAGCAGAGCAGGGCCAGGGATGTGGTACGTTACACAAACCAGTCCCACTTGACCAGCTGTTTTTGGATATCCCCAGCCCGAAGTTCGGCCTCTTTACATAGAAACATGTTGCCTTCCTCGAATCGATTCCCACGAGACTGAAGAAAACCCCGTGTGGCCCAAGCATGATGTAACAGGGATGTGTGCTTCAGAATTCAACACGCCCTCCGAGTTCCTGGCATCCCTTCACCGTAATCACTGCCCGGGCGCAGCCTTCCTTCTGTGACCCTGGCAGGCAGGCGCTGCCTCGCCCTGGCTGCGCTGCCTCACGGCCGGGAGGGGAAGATCCAGCTCTGCTTCCCGTGGGTCTGTGGACGGTGCTGGGAAGTGAGGCCCGCCTCGCTGGCTGTCCTCAGAGCTAGCTAGTGTTTACGTCTGGACGGAGCTCCCTCGCATCTTGTTTTTCCGGTCTTTTTTCTACTCCTGCGTTAGGGTAGGGAAAGAGAACGGCTCCCTGTCACCTCACACTGCCCTTGACGGTGTTTTGTGGCTTTGCTTAGAGCTAGATTGCAATTTCCAAGTTCATATGACAATGAAGCCACATACTTGTTCATATGTACTTATTTGAAAGTTAAAATCAAAGCTACTTACATTAAGTTTTGGTTTTAAAAAAGTTTACATGTAGTAATGATGGTATGACCTTAGTAATGGTACAGTCAGTTTCTACTTCTTCCTTCAGCAGCACCCAGTGGTTTCAGTAACGTGTCAGCGGTGGCTGGACATCTCGTTGGAAACCTCCATGCACAGTGCCACAGCCTGCGTGTGACATGGTACATTAGCCCCACACAGACGCTCTCACACGGGCAGCAAGGAGAGGCAGTTAGGTCATTGAACTCTCTAGCCTTCAAGGTGGGGGAAGTCACTAACCTTCCTGCATTTTCACCTCTTCTCCGCCACCGTGGAAAGAAACCAACATTTCCTAGGTTCTTATGAAGTGTCACGGTTTTCATCAATGCCATTCATCTCATTCATTCTCAGAATAAGCCTATGGGGTTGGTATTATTGTGCTCATTTTAGAGATGAGGAAAGTGATGCTTACAGAGGTGAGCACATTCAAAATCAAACAGCCAAGACTTGAAGCCATGATGGACTACATGCGTCCTACATTTTGTAATGAGGATGATGATACTTGCCCCCAAGCCACCTTTTCTTGGCCCCTGTAAGAATGATTCCATGGTAGTTAACACTAGATTGCACACCCTTGAGAGGAGTCACTTGGTGTATATAGTCCTCATATGTGTGAGGTATGATGTTTGTGTGTGTAACTGACCTTCAAAGCTTGCATTCCGATAATGCCACCAAATCACTGACTGATTCTACATGGAAGACCAAGAGCTCAAAGAGGGGGCCTCCTCGTTACTGTGGATGTTTTGACCATTTATGTTGATCTCCATCCCTTTTCATGATCTTTGTGAAATTATTGCAGTTTAGTAAAAAAAATAAATAATATTATCACGAAAGGGCAAAGCAGTTGAGAATCTCTTTGAGACATCAGTGGTTTTGAACAAAACATTGGAAGACAGGAAGGGATTGAGGATGGAACAGATACAGCAGGGAAAACTGTAAATCAAACTGCCTTCTGTGCAGTGTAGCAGTAGAACTCTTGAGAGATTTCCTCAGGACTTGGAAGTACCGGATATCACAGGAGGCCAAGAAGGTGAAAACAGCAAATTAGTTGAAAATTATGTGTGAAATATATAAAATGGTTAGATTCCTCTTTCTCACCCTGGATAGCCAGGTTGAAGGCCAAAATTTATCTCTGAAAAAAATGAATTAGAGAAATTTCAGACTTGGGACTCCAAACAAAGCAGAGGACAAGGGGAAGCATCAGCTAAAACGAGGACTACGTCTGCCAAACAGTGAATCTGAAGCCCCTTTCTCAGCCCTGCTTCTAGAACTAGAACATAACAACCAGATTAGAGACTGGAGAACTCTCTGCTGTTCATGCCCACGCGCCTCTGGGAAGGTATCTTTATGTATTGATCTGATCTCTCTTCAGCGGTCCCACCGCTTGACAAATGCTGTCCATATACACAGAGCTACTGATTATATTTTTAGAGTAAAATATATTTTATAATTTAAATATGTCTGAACAACTGTAAACCTACTTTTCCTCCCACCCTATATATTAGGCCCCAAAGAAGCCACAATCAATTTAAAAGGATGAAGCCATGCAAACTTCTCTAATCACAATGGAATAAAATTATTAATAACAGAAGGATATTTGGGGAATTCTAAGATGCAAATTAAGCACTCACTTCTAAATAAGCAATAGGTCAAAGAATAAATCACAGGGAAGATTAGAAAATATGTTGAGGGCATGAGGACAAAGCTGCAACACGCCAAAATTTATGTGATGCAGCTAAAGCAGGGTCTGGAGGGAAATTTATGGCTTAAATGTTTGTATTAAAAAAGAATTTTCCCTGACTGGCCTGGCTCATTTGGGTGGGTGTCATGCTGCAAAGTGAAAGGTCACTGGTTCGATTCCCAGTCAGGGCACATGTCTGGGCTGCAGGTTCAGTCTGTGGTCAGGGTGCATAGGAGAGGCAATTGATTGATGATTCTGTCTCACATCAATGTTTGCCTCTCTCTCTTTCTTATTCCCTCCCCCCTCTCTAAAAATAAATACGTAAAGTGTTTTTTAAAGTATTTTATTACATGTAAATTATATCTCAATAAATCTGATACTTCCTTTAGAAATAATTAATGGCCTATATTCTTTGTAAAATTTGCATACCATCATATATGTGTAGTCACTAAATTGTCTCTGATTTTAGTATAATTTGGAGAAAATCACTCTTTCAAACCACATCTAAAGTTCACGGGGAAAAACCTCAACTTGGTTTTGAAAATATATGAACAGATATTAAGCTTATGGTTAATTACATGCATGCTAACAACATACTTAGAGGGAAGTGCACTGACGTTTGCAATTTACTTTGAAATGCAACAAGAACAACAAAATAGGATGGGTTGATGTGATAAGTGATAAATTATTTTATAAATGATAAAAATAAGTATAATAAAATTTTAATAGCAGAATCTACTGGATAGGTTTATGGGTATTCACTATAAAATTCTGTCAACTTTGCTGTATATTTTAAATTTTTCATAATAAAATGTTGGGGGGGGTACACTGAAAACGCCACTCTGACTATGAACTGCTAGTATCCCATGATTTACTGAGTTAATATCCCATCAATCCGAAGAAATTATTGTTTTCTTTAAGGACCCAGCTCTTTTAGTTTATATACTTTGGGAATCTGATGTATTACAGAAAAACATTTTAAAGCAATCACCAGATATATATTATTTTAAAAAGCACAGTGATACTCTACAGAGGAATAAGATCTTATAGCCTCAGAGTTAAACTTTCTAGCAGAATCTTCCCAGGGTCTGGAATTATATTTCATTAGGGGTTCAGATCAGACTTAATTTCTGTCTCCACCTTGCGTTGAAAGAGCTATGAAGGAGGCCACATGTAGACAAATGAATGAATTTACACCCACTCAAATCATTTCCTACCCTGTCGTTGTCCCGTACCATGTACTTCTACAGGTCTCCCCTACGTTGAGAAGACAGTTTAGACGCCACTAAACTCATTCTCTACTCTGCCCTCATCATCTTGCAGAACTTTTCATACTGAGGCTTCAGCATTCCGTAGAGTGAGTTTCCAAATGATGAAGCAGATTTTAATCAGTATGAGGTCCAGATATGGGCTGGGAGCTGGACTTCTGCCACCTTTCCCTCCAGCTCTTCTTAACACAATGACTAGGGAATTCCTTTGAGATCACGGGGTACACTTCAAGCCCCCCTGATCCTGTGGCCTCCTTCCAGCTGCAGAGATCTTCCTGTCTGGAGCATTTCCGGGCCTTCTGTCCCTTGGCTTGGAGAGTTCAGCTCAACCTGGGCTAGGGACAGAAGACTTGAGGTTATCAAAAGCCTGTGAATTATCTGATGCGAAACTGGTTGCTTGTTTGCCTCCCTGGCTTTCTTCCTGGGCTTCAAAGCAGCTGAGAAAACAACCTTTTTCTGAGTCTTGGACAAAAAGGAAAATCCCTGGCATGAAGGATTTCTGTCGCAGACAGTTGGCACAGCTAGAGGAAAGGTTTGTTTAGCTTAGCAGTGGGTTTTGTTAGCCCAGGCATCCAGCTGAAGTGAGATAGTAGGGTACCTATTGCAGGACATTTCAAAGTCAGTGGGTTGCCTCTCTTGGCGTCAGCAGCACCCTTGCACACAGATGAAAGTATTGGAAGCATTCAGCCAGGACATTGCCGCTGAATTCAACAACCACATAACCTTGCTGATCATGGGGAGAGACTGAGACAGGGTTTTTAAAAAAAATCAGCAAGATGGGAAATGATAGATGGATGCAAAGACATATTTCTGAACTATGCACCTCAATGGCTTCCTAGATGTCTTGGCTGAATATCTTACATAGTCTTGGGCTCTATATCTTGCAGCAGAGAACAGGGATAGAAAGCACACCAGGCCTACCACCTGCCCTAACAGGAAGAAATTCTGCTGCTTACACTTTCCGTCTGCCCTTCATCCCTGGCCAGTGTAAGAGTTGGGGTGGTGGGTGGGAAGGGGAAGGAAACAGAAGAGAGGAAGGATTCATTACTGCTGTTAAAGGAAGCCTGACTGGCACAGGAACTAGAGGAGAGAAGTGGAAGGATTGGTGCCAGCTTACTGTCAGCACGAGGCTGCCTACTCATGTCTGCTTTCCTGGGCCACGAAGGCGAAACTCACTTTTTCCTGAGTTTGGGGCTCTCTTGCAAGAACTCATGGCAGCTGCCAGAATGCTATAAAAGGAGCCTCCGGGATAGCCTTTGCCCAAGGTTTCTGACATCTTTGTGCTGCCTGCTCCACACTAGCCTTCCTGGCCACCCATGGAGGAGAAGGGATAGGCTGGGTCGGTCCCGATGAGGGTGACAGCCATACATTAAAAGGAAGACACAGGCTTTTTCCCTAGAAGGTGTCGCCATCCTGGAGGAGGCCTGAGGTTCCTCTGCCCAGCACTCTCTGTTCTATGGCTCCTTTTCCACTTTCTGAGTCTCTTGGAAGTGGGATCAGGCCAGGAAAAACATGTGATGCTATAGTGAGCTGAAACCAAAGACTTGACTTTGGACTGGCCCAAGCTGAGAACCTTGGCAGTGACATACTGGGCAGCCTGCTCTTTTCTATGGCATCTTCTAAGTCCCCAACTTTGGGGAGAGGATGCCAAATAAGTCTTCAAAATGGGTATGAGTTTGAGCTTCTGAAAGTCACCAATTGGTGCATCTATCCACTCACCCATCTACACGTTTCATAATTGAGCTTCTATTTTGTTTATAGCTCCATACTGGAGGTTGGTGGGACCAGAAGAAGCAGCAATGACGATGATGATGGCCTCTTTCTTCACATACATGGTAGTAAATTCAGTGGAGAAAGCACTAGATTCAGTGGAAAAGCACTACTATTAGAGAGGTACAGATAAAGTATGATGGAATTCAGGAGAGATCACCTTAGGCTAGAGAAACCGGCATACGCTTTCTGGAAGAGGTGACATTTGCAGGGGATTCGGAGAGCAGGTAGGATTTGGACATCCGGAAAGAAAAGGCAGAAGGAAGACTGACAAGGTGGAAGTTCATGAACAGCCAAGGCTGCCTGTATGGAGGCCCTGTCAAGTTCTTTTCTTTGTCTTCAGTCGGGCAATGTCGATGGTGCCAGGGGGACGTCGCCCTGTTTGCTGTTAAGTGCCCTGCCTCGTTTGAGTTCCTATCTCAGGGAAGTGGGTTGATGTGTGCATGATGAATTCAGGCTGCTGCCGTTCAGGCTGGTTAAAAGCATGGTCTATAGGACCAGGTGACCTGGGTTGGAATCCAGGCTTCACCACCCTCAAAGGGTTGTTGGGAGGACTACTGTGTGTTGGTTGTTGTCGTTTTTATCATCATCACCAACACTGTGGGAACTCTGGAAGGCTGCCCTACCCACCCTATCCCGTAGGACTTTCCGCCATTTTGGATTTATTACCCTCCATAGAGAGTCTTATATTAAAATACAAACACACCTGAAAGGGTAACACTGGAAGGTTGGAATCAGCTCTTAGAATGAAAGAAAATCAGCCGACAACTTATTTGCTGAGAGCCAAACAAGTACCTAAAGGGATGGACTTGAAAGGAGAAGAGGGTGGGCGAGGGGAGGCCAGTGAGCTCCACAGGCTGACTTCTCCTTCCGAATTTAGGCCTCTGTGTTTTCACTCCTAAATTGGGAAGCACCTTCACACATGCAACCTAGGGATGAAGCGAAGAACAGCGAGGAGAATGCCCGTCAGTCATTTTAGAAGCCCACAGCCTGGGTTGGGCCCTCTAGAAGGGAAGGGTGAGGAATCAAAGAAAATGCCCCTGACCCTCATAATCCCATCAAGAATTCGGAACATACATCTAAGAAATAAGTTGAGGTCAAAGAGATGGAAATCTTGATAAAGTGCAAATTCACACAGTGCAAATGGAATCTTCTTGGCCCATCGTAGGTAGTCAAAAAATGTTTGTTAACGGAGGGGTTGAATGAATGAGTGAGTCATTAGAGTCGAGCTGGTCTGATATGAAGGAAATGTTCAAGGAAAAACAATCTGGCTGTTTCACAGGAGGTCGAATTAACACCTCACAATGCCACACACCTGCCTGGTGGAGCCCTGAGCTTTCTGAGTCACATGTCTGTACTCATTCTTGCCCGACTACATATTTCCATGAATTCTCAGAGAGTTTCAAAGCCAATTTCACACACTGCACATGGGGTTCAGTGTGATAACATTTTTTCACCGGGGCCCTTGAGTTTTACTGAGCAGCCAGGCCCTCCCTGCAGGGTCTTATTTGAAGAAGATAGAACGACACTTGGCAACATCCCAAGTCAGACAGTGATTAGAGCACCCCGCATTTACAGGATGATGAACATCTGAAATAGAACAGCCCAAATGATCTGCTAGGAAGGGTTGTTTGCTTTGGAAGAGGATAACTTATAGTTTGAAAGGCATAAATGCACAAGGCATGGAATATTGATTCCAGTCCGAACAGGGAAGAGTCTACCTGTTTTCACAAAGATACATGGCATGCATCTCTTTTTCTGAAATCTGCTAGGCCAGAAATCTCATTTATGCTTCCCTTCTCTGCTGTGTGACACCACAGAATGTCCAGGTTGGAAAACTCACATTAAAAGCAGTATGCACCTTCACATCGGGACTGTCACCATCATGTCTGCATCGAAGTGTTGGTGGCCATGGGTTGCTTTGGGTGTCTAACCACCTTGATGATCCTCTGGTTGTTCTGTCTATCAGTTTCCCTTTTGGCATTTGGGCTCTAATCCAAACACATTGTACCCAGCAAGGTTTGCTGAATGAGGAGCAGGGCGGAAGCACTTCCTTGTTCTAGGTACTGTCTTCATTGATGGAGCCTGAGACCACCCTAGATTTTTGTGAACCACGTCTCACAGCCGACTTGTACTGAACTGTGGTTAACTAACACTCCTGATCCATTTTCTGAATGCTAAATCTTATCTCCCTATTCTATAACCAATAGAATATAACCGGAACCCTAAACAATTTGTAGGATTCGTCCGATATCCTAACCAAATTAAGATTTGTTTTGATATTATGATTATCTAATCTACTAACTCTTTCTCCATGTTTTTCATCTTCTGTTGCTAGTCAGTATCCCATCCATGGGTTTAGTTATACGACCCCCAAGTTCAAATGGCACCTTTTCAGTGAGGTCTTCTCTTAACTACTCCATTTAAAATTGATCCAATGCACTTCCTATACTTTTTCTCTGTCCCTTTTCTCTATTATATAATCATATAGGTATGATTATATAATCATCTAACACATTTAATCTATCATACCATGTATTTTACTTACTCACTTTGCTTATTATTATTTTTTTTTTGCCACCTTTAGAATATAAGCTCTATTAGGGTAGCAGTTGTCATCAGTTCTGTTCCCTGCTGGATCCTGTGCTTGTTGTGCGGATGTGGGTGAGTGAATCAGCGTCCCTGCCAGGTTAGTGAGAATGCTGAGCCTGACAGAACCAAGGCCGCATTGCAGTGCATTCTACCAGAGGTGGCTGCCCCTCGCCAGATTGCTTTTGATCTATCAACCTGGAAGCTCCCTCCCCCAAAAGAAAAGGGGATTCATCTGCCATAACCGCTTACTTCCTTTTCCTAACTGCACATAAATCATCCTTTTGATGGCCCATTTTAAACCCTGCTTGAGAAGGGCACGGCATTCATCAGTGGCCTGTCCAAACCCCTCGCTTCCATGGAAAGGAGGTCCTTCCACAAGTGAGGTCCTGCCAGGTGAGGTCCTCCTGGCCAGGGCGCCGCACTTGCCCACAGAGTGGGTGTGCACTCCCTGGGCATGGAAGCAGTCGGGTGTTGGTGGCAGCACCACCAAGCTGGAAGGCTTGGGCTCGGATACCATTGCTGTGTTGCATTGAAATAACACATCCTTTTTTGCCCCTGAGCTTTAATTTTGCAGTTTATAAAATGAAAGTGGTAATATAATTTTCAAAAATATATTGATACTTTATTGATGATTATTTATGTATACCCTTTTGGTTTCATGTCCAATTGCTTCATGTAGATACTACAGACCTAAAGTTTTGGATATGTTTAGTTTATTTCTATTGCTCCTCGATTTAAAGGACTTATATTGCTTTTATCCATTTCATTTTCCCTCATTCTTTCTAACGCAGCTGTGGTGTAGGCCTTGTCACTTCACCCCCGAATTATCACAAGCCTCCTCACTGGCTTCAGGACTCCCCGCTCTTGTCTCTTCATCTTAGGCTCTTCAGTCAGGCTAATTTCCTAGAACTCAGCTACTCAGAGTGGACCGCAGCATCAGCATCTCCCGGGAACTTGTTAGAAATGCGGACATTCAGACCCCACTCAAAACCTGCTGACCCAGAATCTGCATGTTAACGAGACCCACCGGTAGTTCACAGCACTTTAAAGCCCGAGAAGCTCTGCCCGCTCTTCTCTCGTATCTTTCCCTTAACTGGGGGCTTCCATAAACTTCACATTGAACCACCCCCAAACTGTCTGTGTCAGAAAGGCTCCACTTTAAAAGTGAGATTTTTTTGACGTGAAGATATAAATGCCCCTGTCTATTCATTGATCCTGAGAATGATGAGATAGTTCCTTGAGATAACTTTGAAGCAAGTGTAAAAATTATTGAGATTCACCTTGAGTTGAATCCTGCTGGGAACGACAAATACTGGTTTCTGAGGAGTGAAAGTTAGGGAGTTCTTGGGATGCATGTATGATGAGTTGGTTGGAAATATTCTTGTTAGTTGGACACAATAACCGGCGTTTTATGTACTTAATGTAATCCTTGCAATCATCCCATTGAGATGGGTGGTATCATCCCCATTTTACATGTAAGGAAGCTGAGGCCCCAAAACGTTAGGTTGTGCATAGCCACAGTACCGGTTAGAATTCAGGCTACACCGCAGTAACAAAGACATCCAGAATACAGTGGTTCAGACAAGTGGCTCTGTGCTGAGGTGGACAAGTGACCCCAGGTGGGAGGCATTGATGCTTCACGAGGCCTCCCAGCTTCCTTCTCCTTTCTCCTGTGCTGCTTTGTCATCCCCCAGGACGTCCACATCCACGTGGTTGAATCCAGTTCCTGTTCTCAGGAATGGGGAAAGGGAACGTGAAGCGCACACCATTTTCTTATGAAAATGTAATCTAGAAGTTCCACCTGCCACTTACACTCACATTCTGTTAGTCAAAGCGTGGCCATGTGGCCACCCTAGTTGCAAAAGAGGCAGAGGAGTGTTGGAACTTGAGGGGTTATTCACTAAAAGGAAGAAAGGGGATGGCTATAAGGCAGGGATTAGAAGCCTTGCCGTAGGCACCTTGATTCAAACTTGAGGACTAAAACCTGTGATCTTTTCACCGCATTATTCCACCATTTCTCATAGTTGACAGTCAGTAAATGTTTGTTGAATTGAGATGGACTGAGATAATAGTGTGAGCCTTTTGGTTATTTGAAATTACCCTTCCTTCTTCCTTGCCTCCCTGATGACCAAAGTGGCTCTGCACCCAGCAGCCACTGTTTTCGGCAATGTTCATTTGTAGAACAGGAAGCTGATATTCGTCTTCCTTTAGCAGAAATGTCATAATAAAATGATGCACTGGTCCTTCCAAGTTCTGTAGAACCATATAAGCTGTGAGAATGAGTTATTGGTAATGACCAAATGACCATCCCCTTTAAGGTAGATATCTTTTTAGGAGAATGCCATTGCTCAAAACAGTTTTGGTGTTTTGTGTTGGCTGGTACCTCAGTCAACTCTTGCTGCAGTGATGCTCCATGACAACACCAAAATCTCAGGGGCCTACGGCAATGAGCATTTAACTAATGTGCAGGCGGGTCCCCTGGGGTCGCCATTCCGGATGGGCCTGGCTGGCCAGCTCTGCTCCATGTGACTCTTGTCCTCATTCTGAGATAGCAGGTTAGCTTGGATACGTTTGGGTTTTTGTTTTTGTTCTGTTTTTTTTGTTTTTTGTTTTTTGGCAGTAGCAGAAGCATACGAGAATTAAGTGAGTTATGTTAGGCTTTCTGAGACCTAGGCTGAGAATTGGCACAACCTATTAGCCAAAACACGTCCTGTGTCCAAACCCATAGTCGAGGGGCATGAGAAACACACTGCACCTTAGCTAAAAGGGAATGAGTCACATGGCAATGGGTAGGAATACAGACTTAGTGAAGAGCTGAAGAGCTGGGGCCGACACGGCAACCAACCGTGGCTTTGCCTTTAGCAAGTTATTTTGAATATCCACAGTCATGGTAAATCTTTACCTCTTAAGGGAACTTGGAAAAATTTTTTTCTAAAATAGCCAAGTTTATGAATAAAATTAGGCTAGGTTTATCATTGGGCAGAGAGAGAACTGTTTAAGCACATGACAAAAACAATAAAATTTATTTCTAGAAAAACTGGTTTAAGAACATGGCGCTTGGAGGCAGGACAGTCGGAATAAATGTACAGCCCTCCAAGGTAATCAACTGATTGACAGAATAACACTCATCTGGTTCTGAAATAATTTTTAAAAAATAAGCCCTACGGTGTGTGGTCACGTGGGACCAGTTTGTCTCAATGTGGGAAACTGAACAGGGGCTCATCTGACACTCCCTCGGACTGACCCTGGGCGTGTGTGCTTGATCCGCAGATTCTCATCGCCAAGTCCCCTCTGGCTCCCTCCACCTCATTTGTCTACACCATCAGGAAGGAAGGCCTGATTCTTCCAGGTAAGGTCCTTGGATTAAGCCGTTTCTTTAAGCTGATTATGCTCAGGGCTGGTGATGATTACCGCTGTGCTCCTCATCGAAACTTCTCCGGGACAGAATCAGAGGCCAAGGGGAACTGGCCAGCGGTATGTGTCCCGTTGAGATGAAAGAGATTGGCAGTAGTGGCAAGGATGTGACAGAAAGTAGTGGTGGGTCTCAGAGAGGGCATAGAATTTTCTAATGGGGTGAGATGACCAAAGAATGAGGGTCAAACCAAGCAAGCCAGGAACTGCCACCACCCCTGTCCTCGTGGCAGACCCTGTGGCGTGAGGAAGCAGGCAGCGAGTCTCTGACTGGGGGTGGACGTCGCCGCACCCCCCAGAGGCCTCTTGCTCAGCAGACCGCAGAGCCATGTGCCCGACAGGCTGGGGGTACTTGGTTTGGCTCCACGAGCACTCCTTCCTCGGCCTCCTTCTGCTGACTCCATTCCTTTCCCTGTGCTCACGTCCCAGCTGGGGACCAGGCCTTGCTGACCTGCACCTTGTGACATGGGTCTGGGGCTTAGAAGGAGCTGAGTGAGGCCTAGCTCGTGGTGAAGCAGCCTGTAACTCACTGATCTGCAGTGGTGGTTCACTCCCAGACGCTGGGTCCTCCGCGAAGGAGGAAAGGCAGCCAGCTGCAAGTCTGTCCAGAAAACAACGAACATGAGGTCAATTCAAACACCATTGAACTTAGCCCACAGGGTCTGATGTCCCAAACTCCTTGGTCAATTGAGAAGCTTCCCCACAGAAATGCTCAGGGTACACATCTGCCCCCCAGTGTCAGGCAGCAGGTTCAATCCAGAGACAGAGGTGAACGTAGAGCCTGAAACACAGAGGGCCGGCCGGGGGGACATACTGTCATTGCTGCCCGCGGGAGCAGTATCTGCCCTTTAGGGCGCTGTGAGTTGAGTGTTTTTCCCAGGTCTGTGAAACAGGGTGAGTACTTACAGTCTCCCCAGGGAGACCCACCACACTGCAGAGATCTGGCAGGATCTTGTGCGGCAGGCTGGAGAGCTCACGCTTTTCTGACCGGGGAGCAGGCGGCAGCCTTCCCTTTCCTTCCCTTTCCTTCCCTTTCCTTCCCCTTCTAAAACGGCCGCTTCGTGACGGGCCCGGAAAGCGGGATGTTTGTTCGGTGCAGCCGAGCTCCACAGCAGGGACTCGGGTCCAGGGAAATTTGGGGTAAGAACTACTGACCTTTGGCTCTTAGCCTTTGACTTGTGCTATCCAAGTTCCTTGGTAAATATTTTTTTTACAATTGCAAATATTGTTTTCTGACAAAGAAGCAGAGATTTTAAGACCAGATTAAGCAAAGCAAACAGCAGGCCCCTTTGTCACACACTCTCGGAGGGGGTATAACTAACAAGCAATCAGGAGGCTGCAGTTTTATTTACTCGGTGCACAGTGGGGCTTGGGGTCCTCATTTCTGAAAAGATTAGAAGTCTACTAAATAGCAAATTTAGACAAAGATTTGAAGAAAGCCTATGGAAGATTATAAGACAATTTCAGCAGGGAAAGAGCCAGTTCTACCCAGAAGGCTTGTATTGAAAGTCTTGGCATTTTGGGAAATAGCATTTCTACGTGGGATCCGGTTGGGGTCACTTTTAGGGTAGCGTCTGTGGAAGCGACATGCACAGGGTTGCCTCTCTGACACTCATCGCTAAGGTCGTGACTTCGACAGCAAAGACGAAGTTGTTAGAGAAAGGAAAGACTGGAATCACCATCGATGGGCCGAATTTTAAAAACAACCAAGAAAGCCTATTGGAAAAAGTTGGAGAGCAGGGGAGAAATTGGTTTACTGAAGGAGGCTGACCTGGAGCAGCGTGTCCAGGAAGGAAAAAATTTCAGGAAAGCGTCCAACGATCCAAGAACACAAGGAATAAGTAGAAATCCCCTGGTTACCTTGAAAGCTGTTTGTCCATCCCACCCCCTCGAGCCACACCTCGGTCTCCGAGGTTTTCCAAGGGAGTGAAAGCCATTGCCCCTATCAGCAACGCCACTGAACACAACCTCGGGGCAGGCCCTTTCCTCTAGCTCCGTGCTCCCGAGACTTCGGGAAAACCAAAAGAAGCTGTGACCCTTAGGAAAGATGATGACCCCTCCACCCCACCCAGGATTTCTGTTCCAGCTCTGGTATGATCTTAAGAAAATCTCTGTCACACTATTTTTGTCAGCTTGAAAATACAATGTTGACCTTGTTTCAGTCCTTTGCAAGTTTGTCACAAGCCATTAGTGGATGATAAAATGAAATGAATGAGTCACAACCAGCGTATTGTATTGTTTCATGAAATATTTGTTGTGCGACTGTGCGTGTGAGCATTCTGAATTTCTGTGTGGACGTTGCAATGCAGATGTTTTCCTTTCTTGGATTGTCGTCCTCGGCCTGCGTGGTCTCTAAAGGCCTTCCCAGCATCAGCTGTGTCTGATTCTCCTAGGAGGTGGTGTGCTTTTCACTCCCTCAGCCCAGCAGAGTATATCCTTGAGATCTCCACACACGGGGACATAAGAGCTTATTTTTGCCCCCACTCTGACCAGATGACTGAACTAAAAAACACCTGCACATTTCCCCAGGTTTAAAGAAACCTTTGATCTCTGGGTAGTGACCTTGGAAAGGGACCAGCAGTCGAAGCCAATGAGCTTTTCTGGTGGGAGGGGTCGCTGTGGCATGAGAGCCCTGGTTGGCACGGAGGTTGGTAGCTGGAGCAGGGAGCAGTGTGCCGTTGGTGCCTGAGAGGCAAGGGAGGTGGGCAGAGAGGGGAAGGGCTGGGAGAGTGAGGGCAGCTCCTGGGGTACCTGCGGGCAGAGATGCTGCCAGCCCGCCACTCGTGGCTCCACGTTCAGCCGCTGTAATGGAGCCAGCCTGGAGTGGTGGGAAAGAATAACCCAAACAGGATACCTTTTCTGAGGTGGGGGGAATAGGAGGAGACTATTAGTGAGTGCGGGAATGATCCCTCAGGGCCTTTTATCCCCTTAGAAGCTTCAAGATGCCTACTGGCCTGCTAACCAGGAGGTTTTCTAATACCTGAGGAGCCCCCAAGTACATAGGCAGAGGGAGGAAATAAAAGGTGAGGCCAGAATTCGATTTCCCACTCCACAGGCCCTTCCTCTCACCAGTTCTCAAGGATTAGGATGCTGGGAACAGCCGGCAACCGGGGGCCTGATACCCTTCCCGCCCCTTTGTTCACTGGGACAGACGGACAATAAAACGGCAGGCTGGAGAGACTGGGGGGCTTGCTAAGAGATTTCTCAGGCTGCTTTTTGAAACACTTGAAGGAGCTGGTCCATGCTATTGTTGTAGTAAAATAGAGAGCGGAACTATTCTCCTTTTGCGGAAAAAAAAAGAAAAAGGAAAAGAAAGAAAACCCACCCTCCCAGCATCTTCAGGAGGCCGCCTGGCTCAGGCCATTACCATGGTAATACCGCTGTTTGCATCTTCTTTGTTGGGGATCCTGGCCTCTCAGGGTTGGGCCCAAGACCCTGGAAATACTTAGGCCCCAAAGGCGAAGGAGCTCACAGCCACCAACTTCTGACTGTTCGACTCTGCAAGGGACCAGGTCCCAGCAGAAAGTAGTTCAGTTTCTTTGTGCAACTGAAGTGGGAAAGGTGAAGAGGTGGGGGGAGGTGCCCTTAATCCATTTTTCCTTTTGTCCCCAGAGTTCACCATGAAAGCCCCAGAACCGCAGAGTGGAAGAGCTTAGCGGTTTGGCTAGCTAAGAGTAAGGCTAAGGGGTGCCAGGACCTAGTGGACAGCAAAAAGCAGGAGCTGGCTTTGGAATGGGCTTTAATGGGGTGGACCCACAACCGCAGGGCTGCGGAGGGAAGGGAGCGTTCACGGACTCCAACCTGACTCCCGTCTGCTCCCGCTGTGCCCTCAGTTTCCCCAGGAAGTCCCAAACATTGTGCACACAGGACACAGCTGGGACCCCTGGGCCTCTGCATCACGGCCAGGAATAAAGATCCTGTCATTGAAAGCAGCCAGGCTGTGTGGCTGATGCTGCAGGAAGCCTAGGGAGAACTAGGAGCCCGGCTCCCTGGAAGCCACCCCGGCTTTTGCGGGGCTCATCGCAACCAAGGCCTGCCCTGGGGTCTGGTCAAGAAGCAGACCCCAGAGAGGCGGAGAGGCGCTGGCCAAGAGGTCGATTCAGGGAGCTCCTGCTTGGCTGCCTTTGCTGTACTCCCCCTTTCTTCAGGAATCTAGGGAGCATTTGAAAAACAAAGCCAGATTGTTTTGAACAGGACAGAATTAATGGCTTAGTGTCTCAGTAGGGCAGAATTGTTTTTTTTTTAATATTGTTTTTAAAAAGATCAAGATCAGGTATGACAGGTTGCCTTTGGATTCTGGTGCTGTCCTCTACTTTACTGGTTCAAACAAGGAACATAACCTGGGGATGGAGATGGGGAACTTAAGGAGAGCCCAAGGGACCCCGAGGTAGATCCAGAGAAGGTGCTGGAAACAAAGCTAGTTTCCTGTTTTTCTAACCACCTAATGTAGAGACTTGGAAGAAACCAGAAACAAAGAAGTAAAACAATGATGTTTTAGGAGCTGGAAAGCTATGTGCCTCATCTTTCTTGTAAAATCAAGAGTGGTTGTTTGATGGCCTTTTAAAGCATATTGGGAAAGACATTAATCTCCTCTATTTGTTCCCTTGTCACGAAGTTGGGTTAGTTTCTTCTACTCCATTTTCTTAGTCACTGAGCCAACTGGATGATTTATTGAAAAATTCTTTCTCCCCAAATACCACCCACCATCTGAGTTCATCAGATTTCAGTCTGAAGCAGTAACCCATCTGAGTGTTTTCTGCCTGGTGGACTCAAAGTGACCCAGAAGATTCTCAGTGTGTTTCCATCCAGGTACGGCAGTGTCTGCTCGGTCAACACCACCCCCACACCTGGCACAGCCTGGCATTCTTGTGGGAGCCTGGGCGGGGAGGCTGGGATTCAGTGGGGCAGAGAGAGTGAACTTCTCCCCAGGAGGTCACAGAAGAGAGGGCAGAGCAGGCCTGTCACTGTGTCCCCGGGCTGCTAGGTGCCACTGCAGCCTCACAAAGCTCATCCAGGCCAGAGCATCGTCCTTCGCAGCTGCTGCCAGCTTCTTGGTGTGGAGCTGCCCGGAGAAAATGAGGAAGGACTCGTACCTGCCCAGTTCCCTTTTCCTTCAACATTCAGTTCACATGCCCTCCCTCCGTGACATCCCCCCACACTAGCCCTCGGCTCTGTTCATTTTCTTTTCTATTTTTTTTTCTTTTAGTCTGTCTTTTAGCCTCAAATAGGGATTTGTGTTGAGAGCATTCCAGATTCGCATGAATGGTTTATTGTACACGTCATTCCATAACTTGCTTTTGTCCCTCAACATTACGTTCCCGCAGTGTGTCCATGTTACACGTGGATCATGTTCTTTCACTGTAATGGAGGTACCTGCATCCCTTGGTGGGATATACCATATGTTATCTGGAATATTCACACTGCTGTTTGAATGTACCCTGGCGTGGTGTACTCCATATCTGGAGTATTCCTGTACTGGTGGACATTTCAATTATTTGTTAATTTAATGAATTCTCTTGCACGTGTTTCTTGGTATGCAGGTATGAGGGTTTCTCTGGGTATATATCAAAAGGTAGAAAGGCTGGTCACAGGGTATGCAGTTGTTAATCTGGAGGGCCAGGAGTACAGCTAATTGTGGGAGTTCTGTTTCCATGAGAAGGGAGCGGAACATCCAGGGACCCATCCCTTTCAGAGGAGTCCAGTTGCAGAGATGAGGTCCCACGGTGTAGCAGTACGGCCCCTAGGCCCAGGCTCACTGCGTGATGTCCAAATGCCACCTAACTGTTGTGTGTTAAAAATGCTGTCAGGATGCTCTCCAGCAGAGTCCAGAGTAGAAAAGTGGGGTACCACAGTCAGTAGTGAAACCACCGATCAGCACCCAGAAACCTTGGTCCCCCACCGAAAACAAGATCTGCCTCAAGCAAAAATGTTAGGATGTGTTTTGCTGTTATGCACTGTGTGAGAGATATTTGAACAACTGCTACTAGTGCTTACAGCGCAAGGCGGGGTGTGAATTTGAGGCCAAAGTCAGAGACTAAACACTTTTTTTTCCCCAAAATGTTTTTTCCTGTCTCCACAACTTTTTAAAACATGGAACAAAATGTTACTTGGAATAAGGTTATAGAGAAAATCTCTGTTCCAAGGCCTGGACTATAGTTCATCTGAATCCACACTCCTTGCGAAGGCCTGGACGCCGTTTGGCTATCTTTGCAGAGCTAACAATTTGCATCTGTGAAGATACCCAGGTAATAATACCAAAAGATGTTAAATCCATCCGGGTTGTGAGTTTTCTTTGAAAACCTCTGCCAGAAGGACTCAGTGTTCTTTCTGGGATTTGACTTCAGCCGAATTTCAGGGAGGTCAGGTGAGCAGGTATGCACTGAGCCTCTGCCCTTTACAACTTACGATGCTTTCCTGATCTAGTTATTTCCGAATGAAATAAGTATAATCAAAGCCAAATTGTGACACAGAGTATCGAGGTTCAAAAATGGAATACGGAAGGACAGAGGGGAGAGACCCGTTCCAGCCAGGATGACCGCCGAAGTCCCCTGAGAACACATGGGACCGAGGCTGGCGGTCAGCCCCTGACGCTGATGAGAGCGGCATTCCTCTGCCCTCTGACAGAGACCAGTTTCTTTTGCTGTTTGAGAACAGATTTGGGGACGCTGCGGAATGCTGATCAGTGCCACGTGACTAATGAATCACACTGACTAATGTGTTCTAAATGGATTGATTCAACAATAAAGGGAATGCACAGAGTCCAGAGTTCAGATCCTGAACTTCACCATGAAGTATAAATCACTTAGGCTCAGTACTTCATTTGTTTGGTCAATGAACAGGGGCTCATGGGGAGAATCCAAGTCACTCTGACTAGAAGATGCTTTACAAAACTTTGGGATAACGAAATGCTTCACAGACAGAGCCTGGACAGGCTTACACAAGCGTGGGTTATTCATCGCACACGCAGAATCAGAACGGCCATCACGTGCTACGGCTTCGCCGTGCAGAGCTTTTATTTCCTCGCTCACGCCGTGAGAACCGACCAACTCGGCACTGCACTCGCAGAAGCTGACACGTAGAGGAGCGTTTGAAAGGTCTTCCCATCTACCTACTGGGGCGTCTGTGTTTCTCCACAACAAACGTCGCTACAGAACTGAGAGCCTGCCCTGCACACATAGCCCTTTCTCTCTTTTGACATCTTCCCAGCCCGGCTGCTTGAGAACCTGGCCTTCCGTGTCCAGATGTTTACTGAATTCTGAAGGCCCCCCAAAGGGCCCAAGTTCTTTTGTTGCGCTCCAAATCATTTCCCACAGAGACTGACCGATGTCCTGAAGGAGCCCTTCAATAGGGAGGATAAATGGAGGCAGATGAAGACATGACCCCCTGAGGCTCACCCACGTCCACGCTAACAAAGGGTCTGAGGCACAACCTTGTAAGGAGCATTTTGGTCAGCAGCGTCCCTTCGAGAGGCCAAGTCTCCCCCACCGGGCTGCTTTCAAAGGCTGCCCTCCCAGTGGAAGCACTGGGCGTTTGTTAAGGGCCGGGCTATGCTAGGTGTAGAATGGGACGTCTAAATCGTGGTCCCCTGCCTTTGTGAGGACTTCCTGGATGCAGGTGGCAGCTGGCTTTCTCAGGGGAAACCTGGGGGGAGAGGAGGAAACCAAAGAGGGATTCCAGCTTCTCCGCCAGATGACCTCGTCCCACCCAGCCCAGAAAGACTCCCTTCTGTCCGCAGCTGTGGGCAGTCAGGCCTGGGCTGTGGGGCCTGAATGCACACCTGTGCCGTGCGATAGACAGGTGTGCGTGTAAGTGGACCACCGCCGGAAGGACAGCTTTATTGTTTGTGAGAAGTTCATGCATTTCATGACAGCAATATTTTGGGGTGGTTTTTTTTTCAAACTTTCTTTCTCTCCCTCTTTTTTTTTTTCCTTTAGGCCAACAGAGGCCATAAGGATGCTATGACCTTTGTCTAGAGCTGATGGGGACGTGATTTGTGAAATGAAACAGGACTATACTGCTCAGAAGAAGGAAGCGGAAGCCACTGTAATGGGGATTAATTACTTGATTGCTGTCGAGATGGTAACAGATTTGCCCTCGTACCACTGAGCCAGCCATCTCAGACCTCGCAGGGACAGTGAAGATGAAGACGTCTTTGTTCGGGCCTCTAGATGCGTGGGGCTATAGGCTTTGCCGCCATGGAATGTCAACAGCCATAATAATAATAATTTGCACTTATATAGCACCTTTCAACCAGGCACCTCAAAGCGGTTTAACCACGTTCATTAATTAAAGCCCACAATCCCCCTGGGGAGAGGAGGAGGATGACTAACAGGATTTGTAATTACAGGAGGGAACATTTCCGAATAAAGTATTGTCCACCAAATAAAAAGAGGAGGTGTATGAGACTCGGGGTCTCCAAAGAGTAACTGATTGAGAGATGAAATCATGGAAAGATGGGTGGCTGGGGGCGGGCGTGGGCTCGGGGGCCTGCTCTCGTGTCAGAGGGAGGTCGATGGGCTCAGAATTCACTGACAGGTCTGGATCCAGCTGAGAAGCGGAACATGTATGGTATTAGTGGCATTTGGAAGGTCATTAGTGGCACAACTATTGTGGTGTAAATTCAAGTTTCACTAATATATTGTGTATGGCCCTGCAGAACAAAGAGTGAGATTCTTGCAGTATTTAATAAAGGATGAACTGATTTCTTTAGATTTAAAGCCCAAGCTGAGCCAGTCAATTAGCAAATAAATCAATTGGTGACCCATAGGATAATTTAGTCATTTTCAGCAAAACACCCAGCCTCCCCCTCCTACTGCCATGAGGCTTTCCACCAAAGCTCCAGGACTGGTTTACTACAAGGCCTAGGGCCTTCAGCCCCTTCAAACCCAGGCATCAAATCTTCCCAGCCTTTGGCCTTGGGACCTCTCTTACGCAAGTTGTTAGTGACCCTAAGCTGTCTTCTATATAACCACTATGTACCTGCTTCCCCTACAGAGGTTTTTAAATGCCTCGAGGGCTAGAATCAGGTCTTAGCTTGTGTCTCCTACTTGCGCCCAACGCAGCGCTGTGCACAAAGTAGGTACAGACTGGCCAGGAACGGCTGAACAACCAAGTTCTTGTAAGCACTCAGTGTTTGCTGAGCACATACGAGGCGCTAAGGTGCAGCTCAGAAACAGTAGGGCATGGACATCGTCCTCAAGAACTCCATTACCGGGAATGGAAAAGACTCACACTCTATTAACAACAGTATAAAACCGCATAAAATAAAGCGTCACGATAGATGCCCATTCAGGCCCCATGCTGCCAGGGCAGAAGAGGAAGCACTACGCCAGGCTGCAGAGAACCAGGGGCAGTGTTCCCGGAGAGCAGGCGGTGCTGTGGGCATTGGGAGGTGAGAATGGTTTGGTAGACCTAGAAGAGGCGGGGGAGGCTGGCTCTCCAGACTGGGGTCCTTTGTCTCCCTCCGAGTGAGGTGCGTTTGGAGAGCCTGTGGTCTTCGATGGGACATTTGTGAAAACCAAGCTGAGTTTTTGCAGCTGATTAAATGTAAATTTTCCACGAATTCTTATTACATGAATTGGCTGATTTCAAACATCAAGGGAGTATTTGAGAAATTAGGAAAGTTGTTTTGTTGACTGTAACTATTCATTCCATCTCTCTCCACTTTCACTGTCTACCAAGAAAGAAAAGCAAAAGAATTCACATCTTAAAACAGGGCACTCGAAGGTGTCTGGAAAAGGTACAAGGAAAACATCTCTATCACAAATGTCAAAGATTAAATGGCTCCCTCCTTGAGACTTTTTTTTTTTTTTTGACCCCTGTATGCACTAAGACGGTGCTCTACACCCAGCAATTAACTAACCAGTCGCAGTTCTCTCCTGCCCCAAGGCCCACCAGGCATTTCACCACAAACCGTACTGCCGGGACAGGACCTGAGTGCCGTCCTTGCATCCTGCCAGTCCTTCCCCAGTGTTCCTGCGTATCTGACACGCACTGGGTGTGCCTGAGCCAACGTAATCTCCTCCCAGACTGAGGATTTTCGTCCTTCCTTCTTCCAGATAAGGAGCCAGGCAAGGAAATTTCCGTCTCTTGCTGGAAAGTAATGGAATGTGGATTTATTTTTTAAAATAAATATTTTACTTATCCATTTGCAGAGAGAGGGGAAGGAAGGGCGAAAGGGAAGGAGAGAAACACCAATAGGTTGCCTCTCAAACACCCCCGACGGGGGACACAACCCAGGCATGCGCCCTGATAGGGAATCAAACCAGTGAGCTCCTGCTTTGCAGGACCATGCCCAACCTACGGAGCCACACGGGGCAGGGTGGAATGTGTATTTCAATCCTGGCGGTCTTGCTCCTTCCCCCTCTCTCCTCACTCATGTCGTATTTCTGTTCTTATCTGTTACAACCTCTCTTGGTGATCCTCAATTCACTAAAGTACTCGGCACAGTACTATGCGCATAATAGGAACTCAGTGAGTATTTTCCAAGTGAAAGAATCACCCGAGCAGCATTAGTGTTTCGAGCTGCACTGGGAGAAGCTGCTGCAGAAACTTGTGGGCCGTGGTGCTGGGAACATGGTAGAGGCCCCTTCACTGCCTTCTTTCTTCTCTCTTCTCCATTATCTTTAGATAAGGACAAATGTGCAGGAAAGTTGCCCCAGGGGATGTTCACAAGAAAGAAGACACAGACAGTATTCATGAGCTGAGAGTCTGCCTCGCTGGTACCACCCAAGAGATGATACTGAAGTGCCTTATATTGTTAATTACTTTTATTGAACTTGGATGCAATGTGGCGCTTTTTCCTCAGTGCGTGTGTACATACACACACGTACGACAAGGTCCAACTTTGTCTCCCCAGGTGTGCTGGCAGCCTCACCACTCTGTGCACGTGCCGCCGTCCTGGCGAGGCTTTGGAAGGTTGCGGTCCCTGTCCGCCCACAGAGCGCACGTTTCTGGGTTAACTCAGAAGGGCTGGGCTCTATGCATAGCATCACATATGTTGCACATTGTGAGCAAAGTTCCTGCTCAGAAACGAGATTGTAGAAGTTCGGCCAGCAAACCTGGACTTGCCAAATGACAATGCTGGAGACAGGGAATGAGGGTTAGGTAATGGGAGCGATGGGGATGAAGGCAAGAGGAAGTGCAAAATATCAGATTCTGACCTGAAAACTCTGGTATTAAAACCACTTGGGGTGTTATTTGTTTTTCCAAGCTTTGGTTTTAATATCATCACCGTCACTGTCATCCCATGGCTGTGAAAGGGCCTTCTTCGTTCCACTACAGAATTCAGCAGAGGCCCCTTTTGTTCGCATGGAAGGCGAACGCCCATCACACCTCCCAGAAGGGTACCGTAGGTGTTGGAGAGAGCATATTGCCTACTTCTCTAAATTTCATTGAGGATGCGTTTCAGATGGAGCACAAGTTCTCCAGGACTCCAGAGAGATGTGGGAGGAGAGGAGACCAATACATAGTGGGCGTATGTCAGGACAGACTGCACCTTAAACGAACAACCTCCGAAATCTCGGTGACGTAAAGTCTCCAGGCTGCTGTCCTCCGCATGGTGACTCAGGATTTCCTCTCAGTATCGACAAGCACTTCTGCAGTTGCCGCAGTGGTGGGGGGTAGGCGAGGTGGGGGGGTGGAGGAGGTTGTGCACCCGCACTGAGAGGAGCAGCTCACACCCGTTCTCTCACAGCCAAGTGCTCATGGCCACTCCCGACTCCAAGGAGGTGGGGGGTCCACACCCCTGCTCCACCCCATACTCTGAAGGGAAGGAGAACTGGGTATTAATGGACACTTGGAATGTCTGCTACATACTGCCAGACCCAGCAAGCTGGCCAGTGTCCCCTTTCACATTCCCTCCTGTCCCTTGGACTAATAGGCATATATCGAAGACTGATGGGGGAGTGTTGAGGAGGGAAGACCAAACAGTTTTGCAGCCCCTTTTAGTCTCCTGGGGACCTTTCTGAAAAAGAGGAGGCAGGGAGAACCAGTCCGCTGTGGGTACCTTTCCCGTGGAGCTAGTGGACGCTAGTAGTGTCCAGAAAGGGTTACGAGTTAGAGAGAGCAATGGCCGGATTGCAGTAACGCATCTACGATGGAACAGCTCGTCTTGAGTCACCCAGAACCATTGTGCTTTGCATGAAAAGGCCTCTGGAAGTGTGCCCTTCCGCCTCCATTCCTCCCTTGTTACCAGACATGATTCAAGTTCCCTCTGAGCCCTGTGACTTTTCCAGAGAGCAGCTCTCCCTGCAACAGAGAGAGAGAGAAAAAAAAAAAAAACTTTCCCTTATTATTCTTCTAATAATGAATTCCTGCTCTAAGTGGGCCGCTCCCATGTGTTTTCAGTCAAGTGTTGATGGCAGCCTTGCCGGGGGACATTTCCAAGAGGCCGTGGACATGATAGATGAGGGCTCGTATTGACAAGAGCTGCTCTCAGTTTTCCTTCCAGTTTAGCTCTCCCGAGGCCTGAAATCGGAGATGAGAAATGATTCACGAGATCCTGTTGGTGAACAAACATGGCTGCCACACCTCTTTGCTGCTTTTAACTAAGTAAAAAGCCATGGGTTCACAGCTTCCCTCTAAGAGATTTGCAGACCTGGACCTTCAGGCCAGACCAGTTCTTTGTAGACGCCAAGACCTCCTGTCTTTGGGACTCAAGCAGGGTTCAGGTCTACCCTGACATCATAAGAACAAAGGGAGACATGAGGTCACACCGTTCCCTGCCTCAAGCCTAATCTCAAGTCCACAAGATGCTTCCAAGTAAACACTGGTGCGAGGCCACGTTTGCTGAGGGATCCCACCTACTTGTTCTCCCCAAAGCAAATATCTTCAGATAATAATTCAGCTTCAGATTACCTACATGGAACTTGTACAGACTCTTAGTAGTGGACAGGCTCTTCTCATGGAGAAGAATCTCAGGTGAAAGGGGACAGGCATTGTTAAGGAGAGAGGTGGCCTGGAGTTGGAAAGCCTTTGCAAGCAGAAGCAGCCCTGGGGATTCATCACCTTGGAGTCTCTGCTTCTCTCTGCATTCCTACCCAAGGCTACTCTCTCTCCCAGCAGACGTGCACTACAGACTGTAGCTCTGCTCACTCAAAACTTCAGCATGCTCATGCCTCATCCTGGCCTCTTGAGCTCCTCTCTTTACCCATCATACTTTCAACTTAAGTTCCCATTGGCTGTTTTCCTTGGTATTTCCTAGTTAAAATTCCTAAGAGAGAATCTCATTGGCCAGGGCTCATCTTACTGTTTTGTCTCAGGCAACATCATTGGTCACTAGCCAGCCAGTTACCTGTGGGCCTAGGGGGAGCTGAAAGCGTGGCTGCCTAGCAGCAGTGGAGGTGGGCAAGGGGGCTCCCCTTGGAGGGGCCTGGAGAGGAGGCGCCAGTGGTGAGCTGCAGCTCACTCTGTAACCTTGACTGGATTGCTGCAAGGACACTCATTCTCTCTCCTCCTCCTTCCTCCCCTTCTTATCGCTGCAGACCTGATCTCCACTGTCACAGCCTAGTCCCCATTACTGCTCGTCCCCACCCCTAACTGCACTGTCCTGGTTCTTGCCTTGTTGAAGAGCCCAAATAGGACAAGTGAGTAGGAAGAAAGAGCTCTTAACATCAGTGAATAGAAGGGAGATTGGGGAAGGTGTGGTGTGGAAGGAGGAATGGAAATGAAGTTTTTTTTTTTTTGGCTACAGAAAATCCCATCTCATCATGGGATCCAACTACCTTTCCTCTTTCTTCCAATCCTTGGAGCAATTTCCCTTCCCCCCAAATTAGACATCAGCAGGAGCAAGAGAAGCTTCGCCGAGGGACCCTGACTGACCAGAGCCGGAAGATACTCTAGTCCACTCTTCCCTAAGACCTTCCTTGAATCCTTGCCTTCCCCCAGACCCCCACCCTCAGGCCTCGTGGAGCCCTGGGTACAGATCCTGGAAAAACAAGTCCCAAGCAATTTACCATCAAACTAAGGTTTAGGACACAAGTGAAGGCCTCTGTTTAGATAAGGTCTTTGCCAATTGTGCTCTCCTAAGATGCCCAAAGGTCTCCGTTGGAAGTTTTCACAAATGTTCACATTTTTTAGAGAGCTGGTCATGTGTGGTGTTTCCCTGTCTCAGCTGAACCAGAGAAGCTTTGTCTGAATTCCTACATCAGTGAGAGGACTAGGGCAAAAGCTGAATTACGATGCTGGACTTTACCTTCTGTTCATTAGAGAGCATTGCATCTATATCTCATCGGATGGTTAAAAGGCCAACCCAACCCAGTGGAGATTTCAGTATTTCCAAAGTCTTTCGCGTGGACATGAGGCTAGAAGTGAATTAGAGGCAAATCTAAACAACCCTGTATTCTTCTGCTCTTTCCTAAACTCTGAGTATGTCAGTATTGATTAAGTCACTGGCCAACCTTTGTCTTATGACTTTTATCTACTGACTAAACTAGCAGTTTCCCTATGATGGCAGAAAAGGCAGTTCTGATGGCATTTCTAAACCTGCTGCTGTGGGATTCTAGAGCCAGCGGTTCTGGACCCCTTCCAGGTTTCTGCTCCTTCCATTTAGAATCTCAGGTTGAAGTTTGTTGCCATTGGCCGTCCCTGGGATCTGAGAACCCACCTGGGGTTTGTCTAGCCTCTCTTCCAACACCATCACCCCAACTCTTGAGTCATTACCATTTCAACATCTTAAAAGTTGATGCAGAGATGAAGCAGAAGCCAGTTTGGCTTTCTCCCAGTTCTTTAGGCCCCTCTGGGGTTAATCAGCAACCACCTATCTTTGTGTTAATAACATAAGCCTCTCTAACTAGAACACCTGGAGGAAACTTATAGGACAGCTTAAGATGAAGCCAATTTTGCAGTAATTATTTTCACCATCACTCTGTTTTAAGCTGGACTCAGACTTTCCAGTCAAAACAGCTTGCTAAACCCAACCAACTGTGAACCTGGAGCTCTCGATGTTCCTTATGCCTTGAACTTCAGGCAGCATCTCCCTGCTTCAGGTACACCAGGTTTAATGAAATGTCCTGAGGGCGTCTCACTGGGGGAATTCTTCAGTGGTATCTTCCTAGCCCTTTTCCCCCGCTCCCAGCCCATCCTGCTGGTGGTGTTCACATGCTGGAGAAATCAACAATGATCTTAACTGGAATTGCCAACAACTTCTCTCAGTAACTAACCTAAATGGGTTTGAGTGTCAGGTGATTACCTATTTTGGGGAAAGGAGATAGGGCTGGGGAGATGGAAATGAGGGGTGGGGGACACATGGAAAACAGTTCCCTGCTGTATTAATCTGCTAAGACTGCCATAACAGAATACCACAGAACAGCCTAAACAACAGAAAGTTATTTTCTCACAATTCTGGAGGCTGGAAGTCCAAGGTCAAGGGGCCAGTGGGTTTGGTTTCTCCTGAGACCTCTCTCCTTGATTTGCAGATACCTTCTCGCTGTGTCCTCCCCTGCAGCCTTTTCTTGGCGTGCGCTCCTGATGTCTCTTCCACTTGTAAGGTCACCAGTCTTACAGGATTAGGGTCCCACCTTTATGACCCCATTTAATCTTAATTACCTTCTTTTAAAGGCCCTGTCTCCAAATACAGCCATATTGAGCGTTGGGGCTTTAGTATATGGATGGGAGGGGGGATACAATTCAGTCCACAACACCTGCCACAACTCTCTTTTTCTCAACAGCTCATCTCCTATCTTCCGATGCTGCCCTTCTAATTCTGAGTGGGAGAAAGTAGATATTGTTCAAGAAATGGCAGACGTGACTCTGTAGTCAGTTTGAGAATGGCTAAGTTGGGTGGGGAGGGTGGCTGAGACAGAGTGAAAAATGGATGGATGGATGGATGGACACACGAAGAGATGGTTGCATGAATGTGCAGATGGATAAATGTACAACTTGTAGTGCATTGATGGCAACAGGGGAGATGTTACATTGTATTTCTTCCAGGTTGCAGCGCAGGGATCACAAACTCAAATGCTCAGGTTAGACAGGTGACCGTTGCAAAATGAGGCCAGTTTGCAATAATAGGGAGTAGGGGGGACTTTGCCAAATTGGAAAGAGTATGACCTGCGTAAAGGGACAGTATGCACTCAGCTCTGGCCAAATGTCACTTTGTGGGATGCAAGCCGAATGCTGTCAGAATTTCTGATTTTTCAAGAGAAGCCAGAAATCTGGATTTTTCAAATAAAATCTTTTTTAAAAATACATCTTTAAATTATGACAACCAATTCAAAATTGATAAAATATCGGGTGGGCCAAATAAACACATTTACAATCTGAATGAACCCTGGAGGCCACCAGATTTCCACTCTTAGAATACTAGAAAGGCCTCTGTAATGTCACCACACGAGGCTGTAGGTGTCTAAGAGCTCAGGCTCGTGAGTACGCTGCCTGGGCTCATGAGCCAGCCCTCTGCTTACTGGCCTAGTAATCTTGAGCAAATTATGCATGTAACTCAGAGTTGTCGTAAAGTTACGAGTTAACACATGTAGAAGCCTAAAACAATGCCTGCTGCTTACCAACCAAGCAGTAACCAAGACTATATTATCAGGTAGTATCACTAAACCTTGTGATTTCCTCATCTGTAAAATGGGGCCAACAGTTGCCTTACGTATCCCCCAAAGGAAAAGGAGAATGTTTGTGAAAGGGCTTGCAAAAGTGTGTGCATGGCTAAGCAACACACCATGCATGGCTTTTGTTGCTGTTCCCAGAGAGCAAACTCGCCCCGCCTTGCCCAGTGCAGGGTGGGAGTCCCTAAGAGGACAGCAATGACTGGAGCCCATTCCTTTGGCTCTGAGGGTCACGTGGCTGTTTTGCTGTTCTTAGAATTTCTTTTTACTATGAAATTTGTAAACAAAAGCATAGTAAAAACAGTATAACGAACACCCAAGCACTCTTACGTAGATTTAATGATTGCTAGCTATTGCCAACGCGCTTCATGTCAGTGAGTGTTCCTGGCAGAGGTGGATGTGGCAGGGATGCAGGAGGAAACCAGGAGGGATGGAGGCATGTTGGTACCGGATAGAGAGCTGAGAGCTTTCACTGCCTCAGGAAACCCCTATTTTTGCAAGAAAGCAGGACCCAGTCAGCTGTAGATGGCTCTCGTTTGGATAGGACCCTGAAGAGCAGATTTGTACAGGAGAGTTTGCCATAAACGATTCTTTGTTACCACCTTAAAGTGGTATAAACTGGGACCAAGAAATTCTTTTGTTATTTATTTTCATTTATTGTTATCTTTAAGATTTTAATTTTTCCAAAGGCACTACACGTTCACATATTGCTCATGTAATTGAAAATTGAAAGTGTCTAAAGAGACTTTGGATGTGGAAATGTCTCTGTCATAAAGACTTCAGGAGTTGAAACCGCATTGGTTTCTGTGAGAAGCCCAGGAAAATCACGGTGATAAAAATGGAAGGTTTGAGGAGCAAAACACTCAGATTCAAAGAAAGTATAAAGGGCTCTTGTTGTTAAAGTATTTGAAAGAGTCCCTAAGACATATTGCCCCATTTCTCGGCATTGGCTATTACTGCATTTAAATGCGAAGGCCTCTCCCTGGAAAGGATGTCTCACAACGTGAAAGCAACGAAACTTTGCTTGAAAATTCTATTATTCAGACCCTTCATTAATTTAAGCTGACATTCCTTCTCAATTGGGCCAAATCATCAAAGCTTTATTGTATGAGAACCTTGAATTCAGCAACAAAGAGCGTGGGGTTTGGAGGGAAATGCGGGGAGGGGGCGTGGGGGCAGCTCCTGAGGCCCAAAGAAAAGAGGGGAGGAAAGAGCTGAGCAGGAGGCGGTGGGGGAGAGACAGGAGTATTGAGAGGCAAAGCGGGGAGGGGAGCAGTTGGAGCAGCAGGGAAAAGCCACACAGGGGTGGTGGCAGACCCCCAGAGGGGCTGGGCCGCCAGCGCTACCCCTTGAGCCTCTGCTAATCAAGACGGTGGAAGATACACCACCCGCCACTTTGCCCTCGCAATTATTTTTCAACAGTAAGGATGAAAAGGGAGAGAGGGAATAAAGGTAGGGAAACATTTCCCTAACTTCACGTGCCTCTTGAAAGTTCTGCCAGTAGCACCCTGCCCAGCAGTGCAGAGCCCGGCAGGAGGTCCGCTGGGCAGGCCCAGGGCCCGAACCCCAGAGCCTGCCATCTGTCCCCACCAGCTCAGTTGCACCTCCACCCCGGGCCGCCAGCAGGGCTCTGTCTTCCTTTCCAGTGTGATTTACTGTTGGGGAGATGGCGTGGGAGGTACTAGGTGGGCAGTGCGGGGTTCACCGTTGGGCCATGAGACAAGGAAGGATCTTTGAAATGTGAGTAAATCGCCCACGAACTTTTATGGAGCATCTACAATTTATAACTAGAGCAAAATTAGATTTGTAAGGTGAACTTTGAAGCCCCAGGGAAAACTGGGTTTTTCCAATGTGTAACTTCAATCAATAAAATACTAATCTCAAAAACCAATGCAGTCCCTGATAGTCTTTTCTCTGCACCAGAAGTGTCCTCAAGGACACAAGAAACTCACTCGGACCCCGTGGGGCAGTAGTTCCTGGTGTCCAGCAACCCACCTGAGACCAAGTCAGGGGAGGCTGTAGAACATCAGTCCCCAGCCCACCACATTCCAGCTTGCGCCCTCAAAGAACTCCTGGGACCCCTCTGAGTCACCATTGTCCAATGTGTAACCCAGGGACAGAAATCACCAGCCTACTCTTCGATCCCCGGAGCCCGTAAGGATGACCACACAGGTGAATGGCGGGCTGACCCCCTGCCACGGGCAGTGCAAACCCGGGTCACTGCAGTGACCAAGCCTCCAGTTTGCGATGGAAGTCAGACGGTGCCATTCCCCTCAAGGCGCTGCAGCGGCTCCCTTTTCACTCAGTGAAGCAAAGGCCCTCCGCTTTCCGCCTCCTGTTGCTCTCTCCTTGCTCACCTGCTGGGGCCACCCCTGTCTCCAGGCACTTCCTCCTGTCACCAGGCACTCTCCGCAGCCTTTGCACTTCTAAACCCTTTGCTAGAATGCCTTTTTCCCCAGAGAGTCCCATGGCGGACACCCTCACACCTCTAAGTTTTCGCTAAAATGGCACCTTCTCCATGAGACCTACCCAGTTTAAATTGCAGCCCACTCTCCTTACCCCGTTCTGCTCGTCACTGTGCGACACAATAAATAACTCACTACGTTCGTCATTCACTGTGTGTCCTCACTGCTGCGGTACAAGCTCTGGAGGGCAGATGTCTTTCATTTGTTCATTGGGTGTCCTAAGCCCCTAGAGCAGCGTCAGGCACGTCAAAGACTCTCAGGACACAGGTTGGCGCCTTCTCAGAAGAAAGCAACCAAAGAAGGGATGCTGTAACTGAAGGGAGTATGAGCTCAAAATCTCTCCCACCACCTCTGTGATCGCTGCAGACTCTCCATGGAATAACCTTTGCTCCAGTGAGCAAGTTTAAAAACTGACATTTGTTCTCATATGTAAAACCAGTTTTGAAACTATAAAGTTCTGTGTAACATCCAGCCCAAGGGCCTGGTGCAATGTATACAGCAAGAGCCCAATTGTTAGAGGGGTTGGGGGAGAGGGCAAGTGAGGGAGGGGGTCAGAGGTCCCGGGACTGGACCTTGCTCTCATTCAGGTCTCAGCTCAACATCAGCATGCAGCAAAGCCTTACCCGATCCGAATAGTATGACTTGAATGATTTTAGGCTGGAGAAAATGTATAAGGACATTTGTTAAGCAGCTGCTACATGCTGGTCAGTATCTGTGCCCAGTTCACAGTGTTCTCATGAAACTCAGTCCTTTCACCGTTGTCTGTCCAGTACCTCATACCGGGCCTGGCACGTGCAATGTGCTCAATAAATGCTCACTTATTTTCCTAACAACCCTCTGAGGCAGGTACCATTAACCCCATCAACAAGTGAGGGGCCGAGGGATAGGTTCAGGTAACTTGCTTAATGTTGTCATATAGGTGAGTAACACACGATTTCAATTCTACTCAGACAAACTCCAGTCTTCTGAGAGAATTCGGGTTAGACCATCCCTCCGGGTTTACCTCAAGTAGAATTGTCTCCTGACCAAGTATAATTATCTCCTGACTGCACCAGGAGATGAGGGGAGGGCTTTGTCTTTCATTCCTGGCTTTTTCTTCTCCACTTGGGCTCCCTTTGTCTAGTCAGCTCACCTGGAAGGGTCTCCTGCCATCTTTTGATTAATCAGCCTGCCTTTCTCACCCTCCCTGTGTGAATAACCCCAGAGTTTAGTGGTGGATCATCTTGAATCATAAATCAAGTTCTGACAGACATTGCAACTTTGTACTCAAAAATCTCCCCAGAAGTTAAATTCTTTGTGAAGATCATTTGCTTATGAGTAGAATGATGGATTCATCAAGTCTGTCCCTTTAAGAAAAATCTGGATGGTATCTGCGTGTTTTCCCTGGCCCCTCCAAAATAACAGCTCGTTAGTCCATTTATGCAGCTCATTCATTCCCCAAGGACCCCACACTCAGTGTCCACTCTGGCCACACTGAGGACAAGCTCCACTCCTGTTGTCTCATTACATAAACAGGAACCACTTATAACTGGCATGTTCATTGTGCTTTCCATACACCCACTCTGCACTGGAATTTTCTTTCTTAGCCACTGCTGAAGTGGAGCACTCCAGCTACATACACGGTATGTGGACACGGCCACTGAGTGTCCACCCAGACCCACTTTATGGAAGCTGAGAGGCAACCCAAGTTTCCGCTTCCCAGGACTCCAGCCCTGGGAGAAGGCAGCTCCGTAAACCTCATGTTTTATGTCAGCTCAGATTTTTCTCTTGGAAACTTCTGAGTTTATTTCAGAGTGGCCTTAAGAGGTCATGATGAGTGGAAGATGTCAGGCAGATTGTCATTTTCTGGGTGTTTTTGTTGTCATCTAGAACCAACAGTGGCCTGGAGAGACTCTTTCCAAAGGTTTCACATTCGAAGACTCTAGGCTGGAGAAGCTCAGGCTTCATCCGAGTGTAAGGAAGGACCAATCCACAGTACCGCTCTATTAGGAAAAAGCTGGGGTGGTTCTTCAGTTGTAGGGGGCCGTCCTGTGTACCGGAGGATGTTCGCCCTTCCTGCCTCATCCACAGAATGCCAGGTGCACCCAACTGTGACTGTGAGACCCAGACATGCCTGCAGGCCACATTGCAGGGGCCCCTGGTTGGAATGTATCAGGGACCGTATCTCTACAAAATGGTGAGCTGGGGGCAGATTCCATTAATGCTGTGATTGTGAGGGGATCAGTCTACACCCAGGGGCCCCTTCCTTTCAGTGCAAGTTGTTTCCTACCCTTGTTGCCTTCAATGGCCTTTGTTTGCCGTCAAGTCTGGCCTTGATGAATATTATTTCAATATTCTTATATCCTCCTAAGAAGGGTCCTGTTCTCTGGGATAACTTTGGGCTCTTTTTCAAGTTAATGATTGAGTTTACTACATGGAGTTCCCAAGGCCAGCAACCAGAGTGTAGGATAAAAGAAACAGAAACAGGGACAGAAACAAATGGATTCACCAGGACCCAAACTCTGGGCTCCCAGGATGGGTCCTCTCCACCCGCACCTCACATCAGTCCTGCGTTGTCGATCCCGAATACTGCCCCTCTTCTGCCCCACAAAGCATGGCCAATTCTCTCTAATTTCTAGACATATCCACATTCTCTCCAAGGTCAATGGCCAGAGTCAGGATCTCCTAGGACACAGATTCTGTAACTCACGGACCCTGGAAGAGCATGACTGTCTACCAGGAACCATCCAGAGAGGCTGTGGGATGACTCACTGTGTCTGCTCTTGTCCTGCCTCTTGTTTCTCTCCGGCACGATTAAGCACACCTGCCCCTGCCCCTGCCCCAGCTCACGGGCAGTCCAGTCAGGCCCTGCATCCCACCCGCCTGTCTTGCTGGGGCAGTGTTCTGTGCAGCTCTCAGCACTTCCTGTTTGTTCAGTCCCCACTGGAGCAACAGGGAGAGAGGATTCCTCTGAGTCCTTTGGCTTTGGGCTTTGAGATCAGATCCTGGCACACCTGATTACACTCAATAGCTGGAAATGGTAAGGATGTCCGATGGGCAGAGGGTTCTTGTTTTAAGCTCCACACACCAGGAAGGCAGGGGCTGGGTCTCCTCCTAGGGACTGCACTGGAGGGGGCAGGATGCTCTGGCAGGAAAAACAAACAGTGTAACTGAAGGGAAATTCACTTGAAAAAGAACTGGGAGCACCTGTCCATCAAGCAGCAGAGAAGCCTTCCCTGAGGACAGGAAGTGGGGCTTAGACTCAGTCCTCTCTCCTTGTACTTCCCTGGTTGCAAGTACAGTCCCAGTAACCATCCACCTGAGAGCCAGGGTCTCACCTCTCTGTCCTGCTTTTTCTACAGAATTGTTGTCTCTGGGACCTTGGCAAAGGGAATTAAAAAAAGAAAAAGAAAGAAAGAAACTTACATGCTGCCATAATGGGAAGCTCAGCAGGCCCCGGAACATTAAAGGGCAACTCCTGTGCGTCTAAGGGCTCTTCAGCCTCCATGCACAGCAAGCGTCCCTACAGAGATGCTACCCTAACGCACCATCCAGTGGGAGGTGGACCAGTCCATTGAAAAGTCACACACGTGCACAAAGGCATAATAAAGAGCACGCCTGCACCCACAGCCTGCTCACAAAATGAATTACCGACGCAGCCAAAGCCCCCAGCGTCCTCCCTGAACCCGTCCTCTTCCACCCTCTCCAGCAACAGCCTCTCAGTCATTCCCGGCATCCCCGAGATGTCCCAGTGATGTGTGCAGTCCTTTTTGGGCTAATTGCTTAACCTTGTTGAGCCTTCCCGTCTTTATCTATCTAAAGGGGCTATTGACAGGATTAAAGGAAATGATTTATGATAAACATTTGACTGCTGATCTCATGAAAAGGAAGAAGTCAGCAGAAAGAATTGGGTCAAAAGCAAGGCCCTTCCCAGCCGGGCTCTGACTTGCCCGGACAGCCTGCTCTCCTCTCCGCAGTCCTCTCCAGCCTTGCCGGGGCCCTGTTCCCGGATACACCGCCTCTGTGCATGCCTTTGGGCCAGTGCAGGTGCTGTGCTTACTTGCCTGCCCTGCTCATGCCCTGTCTTACTCTTCCTTCAACTCCAGGCTCAGATGTCACCAACTCCGGGAGGCGGTGACTCCCATGCTCCTGTGGCCCTCTCTCTGAGCACTTGTAGTATGGCCGAGACCCTATCGCTGCGGCTGCCCTGCTTTCACACTGAGCCCTACGTGCACCAAGGACAGAGACTGAGTCTCCTCCAGCTCCTTAGCCGGTGGCCCAGCCCATTGCCTGCTGGCACACAGCAGGCCCGCGTGCAGGGAGGGAGTGAGGGTGTGAATGAATGGCAACTCAGTCATCACACTTACAGCTTCCTGCCCCCGTTGGCACAGGGAAGTCCCCATATCCCGAGTTCTCTTTATAGGCATTTTTCTCCAAGTCCCAAATCTCTCTGTTCTGGAAGCATAAAATGAAAAGTTCTCTTCCTATCCCTCAAATAAATTGGGGAAATGGGAGCATGGACTTTCTTCCCCTGTCACTTCAGCAAACAAGAGTTTCAAAGAGCACCCTGGGTGGGCTTCACCCAGGCACATCGTTTTCTAGGTTTCCTACCACTTTGATTCTTTTCTTTTGCAGACTGTAGACATTCTTAAAGGTGGAGTGTTACACAAACCTATTCATCTTGCTTGGAAAATCCACTTTACCACCACCAAAACAAAACGCTGGCAAACAACAGCCTGGCTATTAAGGTGTTCTCACCCACACCTATTGTTCTCTGCTGACGCTGGGCTGCTACCGTGCAGACTCAGCTTTAGTCATGGAACTTCAGAGGATGTGTCTCAGAAGTGGGATCAGAACAAGCCTGACAGTCATCTGCACCACCAGCCGGCGCGGTGCTCTCACACCGAAGTGGGCTTCCCCGTCTGCCCAGGCGGAAATGTGCGCGGAGAGCAAGCGCAGGGGTGGGTTGTGTGCGGGGACACCAAGGCTAGCTGTGTTTCTAAAATTAATTGTAGAGAGAGGGGAAGGGAAAGAGATTGAGGGAGAGAAAGGGAAACATCTATGTGGTTTTCCACTTAGTTATGCACTCATTGGCTACCTTCTGTGTGTGCCCTGACCCGGGATGGAACCTGCAACCTTGGCGAATCAATACAACGTTCTAACCAACTGAGCTACCCAGCCAGGGCAGGCCAGATTGTTCTTTAAATGTTTTGTTTTACATTTTTAATTTTTATTGAGGTGCAATTCATATAATGTGCAACATTTTAAAGTAAACAATTTGGTGGCAATTGGTATGTTCACAATGTTGTGCAAACACCACCTCTGCTCGTTCCAGAACCTTTTCACCGCCCCCAGAGCTCCTGTGTCGATTTTTCAGTCATAAACCAATAGGAGATGTTGTAGGGTTGGTGGGTGTGGTAGACCAAATGGTGGCCCCAGAAAAGAGATGTCTATTTCCTAATTTTTGCAAACTATGAACGTGACCATCTTTAGAAAAGGGTCTTTTCAGGTGTAGCTAAATTAAGGATCTTGAGTTGAGATCATCCTGGATTACCTCGGTGGGTTTTAAATCCAATGGCAAGCGTCCTTAGAAGAGGCACACAGAAAAGAGACATGCGATAAAGAGGAGACCATGTGACCCCAGAGGCAGAGCCTGGAGTGACGTCAACCCAAGCCAAGGAACACATGGAGCCACCAGAAGCTGGCAGAGGCAAGGCAGGGCTGTCCCTGAGAGCCTCCGGGGGGCGTGGCCCTGCACACTCCTTGAGGGCGGACTTCTGGCCTCCAGAACCGAGATAAAACGCACTTCTGTTGTTTTAAGCCACCAGGTGTGTGACAATTGGTTGTGGCCATCCCAGGAAATGAGCACAGTGGGGCTGCCCAGAGAGAGGACATGACTGGCGAGCGAGGGGATGTGGATGGCTGGAAACTTGCTGGCCACGGCGTCTGAGGCAAACTCTGAGAATTCTGTGCCGCCGCGTGTCTGTTCCCTCTTGTGTTTCTGAGAAGTTCACGCATCGTGGCTGCGAGCAGCAGGGCTCACAGCTCATGTAAGGACAGGAGGATGTCAGGTCAGCCCCTCCACACCTATTTTATATGATGGTGAGAGTAATGACTGCACGCTACAGAGCGCCTATGCGTGCTAGGTGATTTACATACATTATCCCCTTTGATCCTCAGAACAATCCTGCAAGGTTAGTATCCTCAATTCCATCTTACAGGTGAGTAAACTGAGGCTCTGAGAGGTCATGTAGCCTGTTCAAGGTCATTCAGTGAATGATGGTGGAGCCAGGCCTTGTGCCCAGGTCCACGGATGCTCGATCCACAGCGTTACAAAGACGGTTGGCCTGCGCCCCGCGGCGCCCCCGCAGCGCCCCCTGGCTGACGGGCAAGGCTTTGTCTAGTTTCTGAATGTGAGCACCGCCGGCACTACAGTGTGGGCGGTGAGCTGAGGAGGGGCAAGCCCCTGTTAGACCCTGCCAACATCGGGTGGACAGCAAGCGGTCGCATTCAGAGCTGACACTGATTGAGACCCTCTCAGCCCCAGGGCCCGAGCCTTCCTCCCCTCAGCCGTGGTGGGGGAAGAGAGGAAACCCGTAACCGGGCGGCTGCTGCGTGTGAGACGCTGCGCCGTCCGCAAACAGAACGCATCACTCACCGCCTTAGCCAGGACGGCCAAGAGAGGATGCTGGCTGGAGGGCAGGGCTCTGAGAAGCCCTCTTTTCATCGGCCCGACGCGGTCCTGGGCCCGTCTTCATCAGGATGCACATGCACACAGGCTCCAAGTGTCGGGAGCCCTCTGCCTTCCCCAGAGTCCCTACCAGAGTTTCAGACAGCCAAGGCTGACCCCCTCTGACCCCCGAAGCTGAGGCCAGGGTGTGGCCAACATGGTGGCCGCTTTGCTGTCCTTCCAGCATTCCACATCGGAGGCAGTGCAGGAGTGGGGAGATGACCCAAGAGTCTGCCAGATTTCCTCCCACACAGACCTCTGCTCAAGATAAAGCCAGACCAGGCTGTGCCACGGGACAACAGCATAATAAATCCCCCTCCGGCCTCCTCCCGGCTCATTGTTCTACTGCAGGAGTTGTTTTGAGTACGATCAAAGGAAGGAAGAGCCCTGCGCTATCAGGCTGGGGAAGAAGGATGCTCTCCTGACCGCTCCTGTTGCCCTTGGCCACCCTCATTTTAAATGTGAGGAAACTGAAGGGCAACGTGCAGCCTAACCCCATCCGCACAGGGAGGCACCGCAGGCCATGCTGGGGCCCCGCTGGACCTCTGGTGAGGCGGCAACCCTATCTAAACCCACGACAGCCACCGTGGTCATCCAGCCCTTGTCCTCTCACCCAGACTAGGGGCCTGGGAGGCCTGAGCACAGGTCAGCAGCCGTGTGGGGCCGCAACAGAAATGAACCCTGGACTGGATGCATTAGTTGTTTGTTGTTTATCCTTTGGGCTGAGAACTGAGGCCCTAAGACCACAGCCGTTGGAAATAATAGGCCGAAAAGGAACTTCCCGAGTTTGGCTGGCCTAGTGCCTACCACTGAAGACAGCGAATAGCTCGAGTTCTCGGTAATGTGGTCAACTTCAGGACTCGGAGCCCTGGTGCAGGCACGGGCAGGGGGCAGTGTGCACGGTCAGCCCCCACGGCCGGATTCCTGCAGGGAATCAGAGCAGAAAGCGTGGGCCGCCTGCAGCCTAGACTGTAGAGGCGAAAAGGGCCAGGCTGAAGGTTCCTCCTGACGGACTCTCAGGCTGAGGGGGCCCCTTGCTTCTCTGGGACGTCTGCCCTGCCAACGCCCAGAGCCTGATTCACCAGGTGCCCTGCTACAACCGCCTGCTCACCTTTGTCTGGGCTGGAGGCCACGTCTGAGCCATCAAAAGAGCCTCAATGCGGGAGGATGTCAATGTGCTTTCTCAACCAGAAAGGTGGTTTGAGTTTGGCCAAAGCAGCCCGAGCAAACAAGCAGAAGCCCGTGAATTGAAAGACGGGGGCTGCTGGGAGATTACAAGACAACAAAATGAGAACCATTATCAGTCTCGTCCCAGCCCGGAGGAGGGAGAGCCTTTGAAGCCACAGACAAGCTGAACAGAACTTTCCACCTGAGAGACACTGGAGATGCGAGGTCAGGCTGCATGCAGCCCCCACAAAACTGATCAAAGCCCACTGCAGAGGGGAGGTGGCCCACAGCTGCAGCCCTGCTTCCCTCAGGGGCCGCCCAGGGCTTTCTGAAGGCAACGGGGCTGCCTTTGCGGGGGCCTGTGGGAAAAGCCAGCGCAGATGCGCTGTGCGGCCAAACCCCCGAGCACTGTGGGGAGAGGGGGAAATAAACCCCCTCAGTGGGCCTGAAAAGAAGAGGCAAGGAATCAAAGCACACAGAAAATGCTAAGACCACCCACCTGATGAGCGCCTACCTTTCGGAAACAAATGACTCCTAGCTTCCCAGGCACACTTTTAAAGGAACAAACAGACTGAACATGCTCAAAGCTCCATTGGGGGGAAGGGGGAGCCGAGGGTGGGGGGTACTGTGGGAAGCCTGGCCCCTCCTAAGCATTGGAAGCTTAATTTAAATTGTGTTTTGGCCTCCTCGGTGCCTACAACAGGCCCCCCTGCATCCGCCCCCCCAACCCCCCCCTCCCCCGCAACCTGAGAAAGAGCAGGAGGCCTCATTCAGGGAGGGACAGGGTCCTGCATGGATGCTGTTAGTGTGCCCCTCTCACACCGGACGAAGGGATCTCCCAGGGGATGTTCCAGGGCATGTTCCAGGCCGGAGCCTGGGGGTGAGGGCACCTGTGAGCAGGTTCTGCCTTGGACACTGTGCCTGTCCTGCCTGAACTGGCCCCTCAGGGACAGCCTCAGCCCACTCTGACCAAAGCTCGCCTCTGGAGGACTGGTGTTTCATGGAGCCACAGTTTGGTCTTTTCCGGAGTGGGCACAACAAAGCAAAGCCATTTCCACTGGGCTCCTCTTTTTAAAAGACTGGGAAGGTTCTTCTCCGCATCTTGGGAACGGGTTTGGAGAGAAGGAAGAGCGAGGTGCTAATGTGGAGGCCTTGGAGATGTTTGGGTACAAGAGGGAGTATACGCCCAGGAGTGTGGGGGTGGGAGTGGGGGGGACTCTATGAGAAAGTTCCAGAACTGCTGATTTAACCAGGATTCTTTCCAAAATGGATGAACAGGACTGGACAGAGGGCCTCGAGCAGGAGAAACAGATGTGGGGATAGAGGCATCTCCTTCTTCTTCTCCAGAGGCCAGATCCTCACGAGGGGAGACACCTGGAAATTACTGAACTCCTGCCGCCGCTCACTACCACATTTACACCCTTTTTTTTTTTTTTTTTTTACTTTGCCCCATGAGATGGATGAGACTGTCTCCAATTTACAAGTGACAAGACAGCAATTCTGAGAAGTGACCAAGGCTCTCCAAGGACACACATAGACCTTTCCTTTAGAACTTGGCCCTCAGGTAGCCTGGTTCTGAAGTTCATAACGCTGCCCCTCTCTTTCCAGGGCTGCCCCGCCTGTCTAGGCTAGGCTCAGGTTAACAGATGCCCCATGAAAATTTGTTAAATTGAACCGAGCACACGCAAGCCTCTTTTACCCCAACCATGAGGAAGCCTCTGAGGGTCCAGGGTGTGGAAAGAAATTCTCTGAGGCACCAAATAAAATCCTGCTCTAAGGTGAAAGGGGACCTTTGCTGAAATTAAGACCTAAGAAAGCTTACGTGGACCCCCAACAGGAAAAGCAGAGGGAACTGGAACAACGAAAGCAGGGGAGGCAGACAGCAAAACTTCAGTGTTGTCTCTCACCCGGGAAGCAGAGTTGGTTCCACCTCTGCCCCTCAGCCCTTTCTGAGGTCGGTAGGCGCGTGTTCACAGTCCCCCTCACGTTAGACATGGACGTCTTGGGCACCAAACTCTTCAGCAATCCTCCCCAAGGTGAGCAGAGCCCAGAACTGGAGCTGGCAGCACGGCCTCTTTCCCCAAACCTGGTCGGCTGCCACCTGTCACTGCGTTTCCTGACTCAGCAAATAAAGCCAAGTTCTTCTTTGAGGGGTTTTGGAATTGGGGGTCAGAAGGTCAAGAAATGCGTGAGGGCAGAGCTGAGGGATTAGGCCTCACTTTTGCCTGCACACAGTATAAGTCCTTCTTTCTTTGCATATAATTGTACGTATGTTCTTCAGTTTAGGCGTGCGTTCATTTTATACATCAACGGGTGCTCACAGTCACGATGGCCCAAAGGCCCGGCCTGAGGTACCCACTGTAGGTACAGCCACGGCAGGGAGTAAGCACCCCTGGGGATGAGGGCTGGGAAAGCCTGGGCTGGCGCCTGCCTGTGACATTCTGGAGAAACTGCTTCTGGTGGACACAGCGGGGTGAGGCTCAGACAGCTGGAGATGGGAAGGGGGACTTAATTCCAAAGGAGTGATTCTTTTTTTTTTTTTTTTTGCTGGTTCATGTCCCACCATGCTATTTCTTAGCTTGATAACACAACAGTAATAATTGCACATGGCTTTTTAATGGCTTTCCATTGCCAAATGGCATCAACAGATTCCTGCACTGGACGCTTTCATAGTGGGACTCCGTCTAGGACCCCAGTCTCGTTTCTGGCTCCTCCCCTAATTCCTGTGCAGCAGTTCTCAGTTCGTGGGCTGCCGACATGTGGAGGACCGTGGAGTTTCACAGGGGTCCCTGCCTCTGGACGCCACACCAAATATGGGCTGCGTGCAGCCCCAATCAAGAGTGTGGGCAGTTACAGCTAATGTGAAAGGGGTGTCACGTTCCCAATGGCTCTTCATCATTGTGTGTGGGGACTAGAGTTCAATAACTATTACAAGAAAGAGCCTGTATTTGGTAGTGGTTTTTAAATGGGGATCCAAGGAACCCCTCAGAGAGCCCCAGCTGGGATGGAGCCAGAGCAGATGGACAGCCCCCCCCCCAGCACCACCACCCACCACCACAGGTGTGCTCTCCTATCCAACATGCACAACTAACTCATCCCCCTTCATGTAAGATTTTATTTGAAGAAAGGACTCTTCTGGGGAGGAAAGTGGGGTCAAGCTTACAAGCAATGCTGAGAACAAAGTACAGGTGCTTCTAGCCAGCCCCTTGTCCCTGTTCAGTGGCTCACAGTGAGACACCCGCACACCCCCAGTGGTGCACACCGTAAGTAAACTGTGGCGTGTGAACGATGCAATGGAAGGCATCCCTCTGTCCAGACCCATGCAGCAAGCACCCCAGGTTTGTTTGTTTCTTAGATGCATGAAGTCCATCTGACTCTTGGAAATAAGGAGGGAACGTGTATGGTAGCCAGTCCAATTGTCAAAGCAAACACCGCGTCCCGTCCACTTTGTGTATGCGGTGTGACCTTTACTGCCATTTGGGGAGGCGGTGGGAAATTCTCTTTACAGCAGGTCCTCGGGCAATGTCAGTTCATTCAACTTCGTTTCGTTTCAACGTCGATGAGGAACAGAAAGTCAGTTCCCAGCTGGGACCACTGTCTCTGTGGAGTTTGCACATTCTCACCATTGTCCACGTGGGTCTTCTCCCACTTCCCAAAGATGTGCACACGGGGTGTGTCAGTGTGTCCACACTGCCCCAGTCTGAGTGAGTGTGGGCATGCGTGGGCCCTGTGACCTAATGGTGTCCTGTCTGGGGTGGCTTCGCACCTGGAGCCCTGAGCTCCTTCCAGAAGAGGCTCCAACCCCCTGAGAACCTGAACTGGAATAATCAGTCTGGAAAACAATGATCTTCCTTCTTTTTATTCATCTTTCTTAAATGTTATGCAAAGCTCACGTTTATCTCAGTGTTTAATATCACATGTGTTTTTGGTCTTCATTTAGAAGTTCAGTGAAGCTTTTGTGACCAGAAGTAGGTGTAGAAATATAATTCTTGTTCATATCAATTAACCTATGGTAAAATCTGCTTCATTATACATCGTTTTGCCTAAAGTCACTGTTTCCAAGAATCTGTCCACAACGTTAAGCCATGTGCAATTTTTGTTGTTATATCGTTAAAGCCAAAGTTCCCAGAGGGGCAGTAGCCACTTGGGGCCCATTTTCATCTCCTTTAGTTTCCACCCGAATTAGCCTTTGCTCACCCGGCTGGTGCTGGGGACCACCCTCCTCCGCCCCCGCCCAAGCACAGTTTGCCCTCAGGCATCCTGGACCTAGAATAATGGGAGTGATGAGAGGTGGCAAAGCAGGAACCTGAGCGAAGACTTCCAGAAATTCTTCAGCTGAATAAAGAAACACGCCCCTCCCCACAACAATCCAGAACGTGCTCATTAGCCGGTGAAACTCAGGCTGGAGGGATGCCTTTGTCCTTGCTTTTCAGGCTACCATCCCCACATACTTTTAAAAAGCCACCTTACCAACACCCCGGCCTGGGCTAACTGCTACAGACGGATGGCAAACCTCTCTGTCCTGTGAATGCCTGAAAGCGGCTGTGCGTGTGTGTACACATGTGAGTACAAACACACTTGGCTGAGTTCCTGTGCGTTGAGCGGACACTGAGGGCACACAAAGTTCTGTACGTGTCTGTGAGGGTGGCTGGCAGTGCCCACGTGCTTAGATGCTCAAATTTATTGATGGGGGAGCCAAGGGGAAGTTTCGAGAACGGGAGTGTGTCTGTATGTGAGCACATATCTCTGATCGCGCGTTTGGGGGAAACGAGGGGAAATTTCACGTTTGGGTGGGTGCACATGGTGCACCGCTCAGTTGGAGTCCCTCCAGCACCCTTGGGCCATTCGCCGTGCACGGTGGGTGTGCACGCATTCAATTGTGCAGAGGGGAAGCTGAGAGAAAGTTTCAAGAGTCTGTGAAAATTCTCAGAAAAAAATCTGGCAGCTCCCCACACCACAGGTTGGTACACATTCAATGCCTGTGAAGTTCATTTCCTGTACGAGTTACCAGCCCTTGTTTATACAGGACACGAAGAATGATTTAGAGCAAAAGCTCCAGGTATCAGAGGTGAGTTGAGGGAGAGGTTATTCCGAGAAGACGGGGAAGGAGAGTGGACAGGGTGGGCCGCTGCCCTGTGTCTTTTGAAGGACCAATGAAATACATTTTCCATATTAATCCATAATCCCCGAACTTACACGCTTGGGAGGGTGAGAAGGGAAGGACCTAAGTTTAAAATGCTGTCCTCCTTCAGTGCTCTGAAGCCATTTCAGCACCCAGTCTGCTCGGCCAACAGTAGCTGGACGTTCTCGCTCGTTTGTGTGTTTCAAAGCTGGTCTGGCTTGCTCCACTCTGAGCTTCAACCGGGAGCCTGGCCCCAGGGAGTGTTTGTGAGCTTTCTCGCTTGGCCTTATTCTGGCTCGCCTTTGTCTGGTGGCACAGAAGTGGGGAGGTGGCCTTAAGCACTCTCCTCTTCGTAGGAGGCCCCAGGTCTCTCAGGTCCTTGGACTGGCCCCTACCTGGAAGTTAAGGAGTTCGGCCCAACCCCGCCCCCTACCCTGAGGCATGCACATGGGCAGACATTTCTGAACAGCTGAAGATGCGGAGACACTGCACTCTACCAACAACTCCTTGGTGTGTGACTTCCTCAGACTCTGTCTTGCCAGTGTGCTCACCCATGTGGCACCCAGCTCATAAGAAATGCTCAGCGGTTGCTAATTAACCACGGTGCATTCCAAGCTACTCATGGGCCAGGAAGCCATTGCCGGAGTCAACAGAGCCAGCAGCCGCTCCTCAGCACTGCTCAGGACCTTGCTGGATCAGGTGTCCTGCACCCTCGGTGGGGCCCTGACACACCCGTGTGAGAGTCCTGAGCCTCTGCTCTTCCTCCAGTCTAGACTCAAGGAAGTGGTAGCAAGAACGGCCTGGCTGTTTGGTTCCAGGGAGCAGAGAGCCTGAGCTCATCAGGGAACCAAGTCACAACGAAACGGAGCTGTGAGGATGATAACCGCAACCCCTTGGGGGAAGCAAAGAGTTCCCATCAGGGAATGTGCTAGGGGCCCCCCGGGAAATAGATGTCAGAGGGGCCATAGCTTCTTCACACAGACCTTCCTTGGCTCTCGGCCAAGGTCTAAGCCCTGCGTAAAACTATTTCTGAGCACAGAGTCTTTATTAATGATGGGACCCAAGGAGCCTCTGCCCTGGTCCAGGGGCAGGACTTCAGTTGTTTATTGTGAAAGGTTTGCTTTATATTCCACGCCCCCCCCCCCCGCTCCTCGCCCTCCCCCTCCCCCCCCCCCCCCCCGCACATTTGGAATCCCTCCATCACCCCCAGGCAATTCACAATCTTTAGTCACTTGGCCGCCTTTGAAAAATAGCAGGATTCTAAAGGTGGGGACTTAGGACTTGTCAGTGGATTCCAAAAGTGCTTTATGGCACAGCCTAAAGTTTAGGGGGAAGCTTGTCAAGGAAGAGGGACCTGGGGTAGCAGCGGAGATGCAGACAGTGAGGTCTGGACCCTGACTGCCCTTTTATAGAAACTCTCAGCTCCTACTGGCTGGGGCCTGGACCTGGAGGTGGCACTCTGCTGGCCTGTGAATCTGTTCAAAGCCCAGCACTACCACCTTCCAGGGTGTTCCCGGCCACTGTGATCTCAGCCTGGGAAGCTGTCCTTCCGTGGCTAGAAAGGTCCCACCTGGAAGCCGTCCTGGCCCTGGAGGAAACTGGTTCCTCCGGGAAGAGACCCGCACTTCCGCTCCTGCTCCAAGGCAGCAGCTTTCTCCGTGTCGTCCACTTGCCTGCCAAGACAAGTCCCGGAGAGGGTGCTGATGTCTCAGGCTTCCCTGCCTGTCCCCGCGAGGATCCCAGCAATTCACCCGCACAGGCCTTGGAAGGGGGCCTGATTGCATTTCCAGCCAGCAGTGTTTGCGCTGGGGGCTCTTTGCTCAGGTTTCCTGACGGAGGGGCTTGCTTTTAGGGAAGAGTTGAGTTCCTTCCTCTGTTCTCCCCAGCACCCCCCCTCCATCCCTGTGCCTGTCATTTAATCATCGTTCTCCCCTTCCTCGTGTGTTCCCCTGCTAGCCAGGAAGCCCCTGAAGGCCAAGGGCTGTCTCAGAGCCACACTTAAGGGGGAGCGGGGGCAGGGCAGCCTGGGTCACTGAGGGTCCCAAAGGCCTGCGCCGAGTACCCGCAGTGCCCACTAGCTGTTGGACCTTGGCTAATGGTTCTTTTCAAGGGGCATATGCAGTCTAGCCTGATTCTCACTGCCACCTACTAATATTCATTGCTACATTTCTCCACCTAAACAATGCAGATACATTACCCTGAGCCCATCACTGGACTGTCTGTAGAACCAGACATGAAAAATACCTTGTAAAATGGCCCGTGGAACACACTTAAGGGAGCGGCGTTACATTAAAGACCCCCAGCTCCCTTACTGAACAGAATATCTCTCTGTAACTCAGAGGCCCAGAGCTTCCTAACTTGCTGCCTGTTTCCCACGTCACCTTCAGGGAGTGGCTCCTCAAAGTGACTCCTGTCCTTGTCAAAGGCCCTGTGAGATGAGAGTGCGGGGCTGTCAGGAATCTGGCCCCTGCTTTAGCCCCCAGTGGGTACCCAGCAAGCCTTGAGAAATTAACTTGTTGACGAGAGGCGAGCTGAGACTTCTCTGTTCCTCGGGCCCAGGTTCTGTGCTCCTGCCTTGGGGTCACAGCAGCAAGACGGTCACCTCCTTCCCGCTCCCTTCCCACAGCTTTGAGAGATCCCAGGCTCACTCAAACCCATCCACTTAATGGAGAGCAGTTTTGATCTGTCCCCCACCCCACCCCTCCCCACCCAAGGCCTTTCTCCTTCCCGTTTGTGGGACACACAATTTGTAATCTCCTTAAAACCAAAGAAGCAAGGTCTCTGATTCATATAGATCAAAATCAGCTGCAACCTATTAATGGCCCAGAGCCCAAGACAGATTTTAGGAAACAAAAACACTGGACCAAATTAGACTGAACTGGCCTCTGTCTCCAGGGGACGGAGGTGGGGTAGGAGGCTGGGGGTGAGGGGAGGGGTCATGTGGTTTTCATTAATTTGGATTCTCATCCTGGAGTTCACTCACCCAACACAAAGCATGTGCAGCATCGTGGAAGCAGCCAGCCTTGGAGCTGGGCTCTCCCTGGTGAAAGGCCCCCATCCTGTTGGGGGGTTGGGGCTGGTTGTGCGCCTGTAATTAACAGGTTATTTTGGAAAAGAGAATTTCAGTGGCACTTTAAAACCCTTTCACCAGCCGACAGCCAGCATCCCTGGGCCTTCCCAAAGCCCCAGCCCCTTCCGGCTTCAGAGAGCTCTGGATTCCCGGGGTCTTGTTTAGGAATGCAGAGGCTTTCGCTGTGGGTTTTATTAGATGGATGGTTGCCATGATTTTCATGACATTATTTGGTGACTGGGATCATCAAAATGTTGCTCTCTTCCTGGAGTACCTGTGAATGTTAAAAAGAAAAGACGGAGAAGAGACCCCACCTTTACGGAAGTTACGTCACCTACAAGCTGTGACTCCCTCGAGGGAAAGGGCTGGCTCTGCCCCTGGCCCAGGGGGAGTCACAAGGCTGGAAGAGGCAGGGCGACAGGCCAGCACCCGGTCCTGACCTCACATCTCAGGAAACTGAGGCCCAGGGAGATGACCGCGCTGAAGCCGGCCTAGACTCCTGCTCTCAGACTCCCAATCCATGTTCCTTTTGTTCCTGGTGCATCAGGGCAGTGAAGAGAGTAGGAAAGGTGAGAGGGAGTCCAACTTCTACCGCACCGGTGCTTGGAGACACTTCTAAGAGTGGGAAGAAATGGTCAGACTCACACACAGCTTAAATAAACTGCTGCAGTGGACAGGCAGGCAGGCAGGCAGGCCATGCTGAGCGTGTTGCTGGTGCCTACGGAAGGGAGCTCTCCTCGGACACTGAGCTGGCAGGAGAAGAGCCACTGTAGCCTTCACTTGGCACCCACAGCCCTGTGCTGCGGAAAGGAGGGAAATAGGTACCAAATCCCGCAAGCCACAGAGATGATTTCTTACCGCTCTGAATATAAACCTCTGAAACCTGGTCAGGCTCCCAGAATCACCATATGGGGTGACAGGAACTTTGGTTAAGCCTGTGTTATCTGATAAATGGAACACCGGCCTGGCTTACTTCCTGTTTTGATGATGGCTACCTTCCAGAACCTTCTTTCATGAAAAATATTCTGGGAGAATTGCTATTAAATAACTTCTGGTGCTTAAACACAATGGATGGTTTCCAGAGCAGCAGGCCTTGCTTTCAGTAGGACACAAGTTTAAGACCTGATCTGTGACAAAGCTATGAAGGCACATTCAGAGGATTAGAGAGAGAGTGTCATAAATGGGAGGGAAAGGTGAGTCCAGCTAGTGCAGGCCTTTGTTTTACAGGTGGGGAAACTGAGGCCTTGGAGCTGGAGTAGGGGGCCGAACCCTTGATTTCTGACTATCGGGGTCTGCTCCACTATACCATTCTTCCCTGGGCCCCAGTTCCCCTTCACCTTGACATTCTCATTCATTCATTCAATATTTATTCAATTTTGCCCAAAAACCCATGTGTTTGTTTGTTTCTTTGTTTGAGCCTGGCCATCATTAGCAAACACTTGCCGTTCTGGGTGTGCCTTTTAGATGGCCAAGAGGTTTCATTGTCACCTAGGGATGGGGCTTACCTAAGCTGCCTCTGCTTGTAGTCCCTGCCATACCCCCAAGAGCCACCTGGGAAATCTGGCCCAAAGGATGATGGGGGTGAAAATTGTCAGGGATTATCTGATCCAAGTTTGAGCGACACTGGTGGGAACCCAGACCAGAAGGCGTGTGGATCGTGTGGGTCCCTCCGTCTGCTTCCCATCGCTCTCCTCCTGCAGCTCACTTGTCGGGCCTTTGCTCCTGTTCACCTCTATGGGAACAACTCCTCAATTATCAATCACAGAACCTGGCGCCAAGTTCTGGACTATCCGTGATCTTTAACTTTCCCAGGGCAAAAGAAATTAGACCGACAAATCTCTTTGTTTCTCATGGCTCAGCATCCAAATCGTGAATGCACTGATCTGTGTAGAATGAGCCCAGCCTGAGCCTGCCCCACCCCCCACCTCCTCACACTCACGCTGAGCAAACGCGCATGCGTGCATCCACTGATGCATTGACTCACTCAGCATATACTCCATGAGCACCTGCGTGCCAGGCTCTATTCTGGACACTGGAGATTCAGGGTGAAAAAGACAACATCACACTCCACACTATTTGTAGTGGTGGTGACAGGCAATAAGCAAACCAACCAACCAAATATATATATTCCTCAAGAAAAGTAAAGCAAGGTGCAGAGATAGGTGTGAGGAGTGCACTACTCTACACAGAGTGGAGTCGAGAAGACTGCTCTGAAGAGGAGACTGGCAGAGATTGAATGAAGAGAGAGTCAGCCATGGTCGATCCTAGGAAAGAGCCTTCTGCACAGAAGGAATTGTTAGTGCAAAGGCCTGGGACAGGGACAAGCTTGATGTGTTGGGGGACAGCAAGGAGGTCTGGACCTGAAGCAGAGTGGGCAATGGGGACCACAGTGGGATATAAGGTCAGAGAAGTGGGCAGTGGCCGGCTCCAGCACTGAGACATTAGCTTTTGTTCTGAGCATCGTGGGGGTCTTTGAAGGCCCCGAAGCGGGGCGGTGGTGTGGTATAGGTATACGTCGGAAGGCTGCGGAGAAGCTGATGAACATGACGGCCCAGCTCGAGTTAAACGTGGGCACTCAGACACGTGGCGGATGAGAGCTGAACTCGTGGGCGGTGCCTGACGTGAAAAGCCTTTGAGGGCTGCATGTCTCAGCAGGGGCGAGGCTGGGCCTGGGAGCTCACTTCCTCTCTACCAATTAGTCTTAAGCCCCAACAAAGGAAACATTGCTGTTTAAATAGCAGGGTTGGGACCCATGAGTCATAGAACCCTCAGTCAACCAGACCCCCACTGGCAGGCTCTGAGAAGTTGCAGGTACAGGGTCTCAAGCCCCTAGATGCTGTGTTTGGCTGCCTGCTAGGGCCTCTACTGGGACCTCCAGACATACTCAGAAGAAGCAGGCTGGAATACAGACCCAGCCTTTAGAGGTTCTGGCTTTATTTTTGGCTGACCATATACTGTCTGGTCGGATTCCTTCCCAGGGCCTTTCACTTGGCCAAATGCAGGCCACCTCACTGGGGAGCAGAAGGGAGAAGGGAAGGTCATGGACTTTGAGATCATGCAGCCCTGAGATGCAACCCTTGCCTTGCCACTTAACAAGCTTTTGGAAAATCGACTGAACCTTCTAGAACTGTGCTTTCCAATACAGTAAATAGTAACCACTAGTTACAAGTGACTATTTACATTTAAAATGAAATGAAATTTTTTAAAAAATCAGTTCTTCAGTCCCACTCAGCACATTTCAAGCACTCAATAGCCACACCAGACCAGTGACTGTCATGGTATTGGACAACAGATATAGAACATTTTCGTCGTGGCAGGAAGTTCTGTTGGACAGTTTCACTTCTTTAGGAAGAAGTAACCCATGCGAAATGAACAAGTCAACACACACAAAGCACAGGGTGCTTGGCCTGTCTTACTCCAGGGGCTCAGCAAATCGATAGTCATCATGATTCTCATATGAATCTCTCTGCTCCTGGCTAGCTGTGGGGCTAGCCATTCAACCTCTCTGAACCTCCGTTTTCTGATCTGTAAAATGGAAATAATAAGTACTACTGAGAGTATTCCTCACAGCATAACACGACCCTTACTTCTTCGCAGGTCTCCCTGGACCTCTGAGAGCTTCTTTGCCGACTCTCAGCTGACTTGCCATACTTAGCAGGCAGCACGATTCGCAATGCAGCTCAATAATGGATTCTGAAGATTTTAGCTATTTTGAGAAGTTTGAACATGGTTAGTGGTATGAAGCTCTAGTGAAACAAAAGGGCAAGTTTAATCCAGAAAAATAATTATTTTGACTCAAGTGAGATATTTACACCTCTCTGGAGTTCTGAAAGCAGTCCCGTCCTGGGCTCCCTGGCTTCCTTGCCTAAAGGGTTCTCGTGGGCGCGGCCCTCAGGGAGAGGCTCTCAAGCGGAGCGTCTGGTATCTCGGCCTCCATCAGTCTTCCTTTTTCCACTGCGGGATTTTGTTGTTGTTTAACGGTTTATTAACTGCAGGCATTTGGTGGGTGGAAGCTGGGATTTGCCTGGGGCTGTAAGGAAGTTATTTGCTAGGCCAGGATAAAGTGTAGTTTAAGAGTTGAAGCTGGAATCCCCTTCACCTGCTTACTGCATTTCAGGGCAGATTTGTTTTCAACTCCCAAATTACCTGCTAGGATTTCTAGACCTGAGATTCTATCTCCCCTGGCTGTTTTCTTTCATTTCCAATAGGAAAGACAAAGAGGGGGGGGGGAGAGTGAGAGGCTGAAGAACAACATTCTTGTACTCTTTTAACTAAAATTGCATCAAGTGAGTGATTTCCTTGACTGTGTTCTGTGAAGCAGGCGGCAGAAGGACCCGTACAAGCCTCAGGGGGTGTGCCTAGGATGTGGGGGAGCAAACACATCTGGGGCTTTACAGAACACTAAGGGACCACGTGTGTCTGATGGACGTCTCTACACCTATCCCCGCTGCAAACTGCTTCACCTGCAACTTTCTCAAGTGATAGGCAGCTGCAGCCTTTAAGGTGTCCAGGCTCCACGGAATCATCCTTGACCGGGCTTTCTCTCACAGCCCACTTCCAAGGTGCTGGGGTATCTTATTGGCTCTGTTTTCAAAATCTATCCAAAATCCAACCAATTCTCACCACCTTCGCTGCCAACATCCTGGTCCAAGCTACCGCCATCTCTTCCCTGGGCAACGGTGAGAACCTCCTACCAGTCTCTCTCTGTCCACTTTCCGCTAACTGGTCTCCCTGCTACCAGTTTCCCTACGGTAGATTCTCAACATAACAGCCTGGTCAGAGCACATGCCCCACTGCCTCAGACCCCCAGATGGCTCAGGACAACTTCCATCTCACTCAGAGTAAAAAACCAACGTCCTTAACAGTGGCCACCAAAGCCCTAAAGCAGGGGCGTCAAACTCATTTTCACTGGGGGCCACATCAGCAGTTGCTTTCAAAGGGCTGCATGTAATTTCAACTCCTTAACTGTTAAGGAGGAGTTACATGTATACAGTTCTAAAATTATTTCGGCCCTTTGAAGGCAAGCGCAAGGCTGATGCGGCCCCCGGTGAAAACGAGTTTGACATCGCTGCCCTGAAGGATCCGGCCCCTGTTGATGCTGACTTTCCCTCTCTCTCCTGTCCCCTCACTCCCTCTTCTTCAGTCGCACCGGCCTCCTTGCTGTCCTCAAACACATCAGATGTGTGTCTGCATCAGGACCTTGGCTTCAGCTATCCCCTCACCTCTTCACGTCTTCACTGCAATTTCACCTTCTCACCAAGGCTCACTCTGACCACCCTAGGTAACCTCCCAAGCTCCCACAACCCTCTTGTGCTCCCACTGCCCTTGACCTGGTTCTACCTCCCCGGTCCCCCCGGCACTTACCATTTTCTAACATACTACATAATTTACGTATTGGTAATGTTTTGGTTTCTCCCCCTCCTCGGGTCTGGTATGTATTTTAAGCTTCATGAGGGCAAGCACCCCGGTCTGTTTAGTCAGTTCACTGCTCTCTCTCTCTCCCATGCCTGTGGGCCCTGGGCTCAGAGCTGCTCGTCTTTGCAGCGACCCAGTTTGTCTGCCGGTGATTTCCCCCTCGGAGACGGGGCTGTTCGGGGAGCCTGAGTGAGGAGTGGCTGTGCTACGGGGAGCCCCCAAGCACTGGCAGGCCGAAAACCCAAAAAGCCTAGGTTGTGGGGAAGGTGAAACTCATAAAAGAGCCCATAATGAATTCAAGTTCAGAACAAACAAAGCTAGAAGAAACCGTCCTCAAGCTCATGGAGGGTAAATGAGCAAGAAGCTGTGTAAATGATGGTAGAGCTGTAAGTGATGAGACAAAAGAAAAGGAGGAGGAGGATGGGGAAAGACCCTTTTAACGCATGGAGCAAGTCCTTCAGGCTAGCAGCCCCCCAATTTTTTGGTTTTAAGGACTCCTTTATACTCTTAAAATTTGCTGCAGACCCTAAAAATCCTTTGTATATGTGCGCTGTATCTACTGAGAAATCCTGGGATAGCTGGCTTCCACGGTACACAGCCCCCAAAGATCCTGTCTCCTAGCATTCATGCCCCCTTGGGTATTCCCTTTCTATATCGAATCAGGGCTGGTCTGTGTGACCAACAGGAAATGGCAGAAGTAAGGGCGTGTGATTTCAGAGGTAGGCCACAAGGAGGACTATAGCTTTCCACTGGGTTTGTTCTATCATCCGCGCTGGAGAAAGCCAGTCACCATGTTTTGAGTACACTCGGGGGAGACCTACATGGAGAGACCTACTGAGAGCCCCTCTCGACACATAGAAGCAAGTGGCCAGGCTTGTAAGTCAGCCACCCTGAAAGCAGATCTGCCAGCCCCAGTCAAGGCATCAGAGGACGCTAGCCCCCTGGGAGACCCCAAAGCAGGCCTGCCCGGCTAAGCCACTGCTGAATTCCTGATCCACAGCAACTGTGAGGGGAGGTGGTGATGATCGTTCCTCCAAGTGGCTAGGTTTTGGAGTATTTCACTATTTGCATAGATACCTGCATCATTTGCCATATTAAAACACAAAAATTGTAGTATTTTAAATATTAAGTGAATATTACTAAGATTAACATGCAACATTAATAAAGATTTAATATTAACTTGCCAATCCATTTCATATTCATTTATATGAACTAAATTATATCATTAATTTGTTTAAAAGTTAAAAATAACAGTCTTATTGTAAAAATGACTGTGTTTTTCCAAGCATAGCAGAACAAAATGTAGCAAGAGGAGTGACAGTATTTTACATTTTTGCAAATCTCTTTAATGTCTGGTTTAATAGAAGACAGCTGTATTCTCATATCTGCTTCTGCATTCCATCAGCTGTGATAATGTTGTTTTGGTTGAAGTGTATGAAGGAAACCCAGCATTACATAGATATATCGCTGGAAAGGGAGGTATATTTTTAATAGCTTTTTCCGACAATTGTAAGTATTCTTCTTTGACGCTATACCCAAACTCCACAAATAGGTTATGAAAGGTTAGTTGCAACTGGGAATCTGAAACTCTATCAATGAACTTTTTGTCCTCAGTTACATTAAAATCCATTTAGTGTGTCTTGCACTTTGAATGGATCTTTTACTCAGGCATGATTTTGTAATATTATGCATGGGTCACTTGGAAAATATTTCTTCACTAAATTATGCAGATCTTTCCAATGCAATACTATTTCATGATGAAAACTAGAAATTCCCATTTGTTGCTATCACCAGTTGAGCTCCTAAGAAACTTTCGTAAGTATTGGGAAGGTGTTAAGCTGGCTGTGGCAGAGACAAATTTTTAAAAATTCTAATTTTTGCTTGAAAGCTTTATTTTGGCAACCAATACTGTCAATTATCTTTCTTAAAGTGACAGGCTCAGTTTGTGCACTTCAGAGAAAACATATGTCGGATGCTGAGTCTGAGCGGCCGCGGCTGCTGGGTCCTCTCCCACATGCCCGGTGGTCCCTGACAGCGGCCAGCGCAGCTCACAGCCCCGACTCTCTCACAAGAGCTTTCAACCCCCACAATTCTGTGCTTGGGGATACACCAGAAATGCTGTGTGCTCCCCTTCCGATTCACCACGGAGAGCCGTAAAAATCATGTTTTGGACAAGAGTTCATAAAATCAATAATTTTCACCGCTTCGTGTAGGACATTCTTAAGTGAACCCGGTCTCTTTTTTCTTTTCTTTTTGTCCTGAAACTTCGTGGCGGTGAAGAACATGATGACTGCCAGCACAGTGTCTGGTGCCAGCAATTGTCCCCATATGTCAACACAGAGAAGAAGGCAAATAACATCTTGGTATTATTATGAAAACAGTTTTGTCCTTGCACATACCCTGATAGGGCCTCAGGGACCCCAGGGGGACCACAGACCTTGTTTTGAGGACTATCTATAGCTTTAGGGAGACGGGTGCCGTTTGTCTCTGGTAGCATTTCTAGGTGGATGTGCTACCCACTAGGACATGCACGAATCAGGTTTTTGTGCAAAGTTGTAACAGCCACCACTTGTTGCACAAGCTAGAAAACATCTCATTAGACATCGGCTTAGTCTTGTGGGTGGACTAGATATGACCCAGGTTCTTTATTTATGGTAGGTTAGGGGTCTTTTTTATGGTTGTTTTTTTTTTGTGTGTGTCCCACTTATGAAAAGTGTGTGGATGGTGCTGGGAAGCTGGGCTCTGAACAACTCTTCGGTCTATGGGTGCTGAATAATGAAAGAAGCTGACACCAGCACCCTTTCCTCTGTAACCATTTTCTTCTCTCCTTTTTGTCCAATGAGCAGTGAAAACATGTCTTTTTCAGAGTTACTGGATCCGTCAAATGGCAAAGGTCTCACATCCATAATACCCGCCACAGTGAGGGACGAGAGAAGCAGCAGGTCCAAAAGCCTACACGAGTTCAAACGGTCATGTCACCCAGAGAACTTTGTCACTGTGGGGGAGCTAAAGGCATCACCTCTCCTGAGGTCCCTCAGCACCCCTGCACAGTGGACTTCGAGCAAGACATCGAAGGCAGCGGTTATTTTTCACCCTTGTTCAGCTTAGCTCATGCACCCTTTCAGCTGCAGACACACAGAGTAGGTTGGAGCCCCGCACCCAACTGGCCTCAGCAATCGGGTGAGTGACTGTGTCGCTGTCCCATCTGTGATCGCAGGCCCGGTCTGCAGGAGGAAACAATGAGAGCTCGAGTCCGAAGCCCTGAGAACTAGAGACCTTTCCACATGTGTTCGCCCAGCGGGGGGGGCCTGGAGAAAATCACCAAAACCTTCCAACGTGGGGCTGGAGCAGGGGGACAAAGGGGAAGCCCTAAGCCACCGGCGACCCCAGGTCGTATGACCACCCCATGGTCCTCCCCCATGCCTTTCATCCCCTCAGGTCCCCAACACTTAGCCTTTCATCATTCTCCGGGTCAGCAGGATCAGGTTTACATGAGTCAACCAAAAAGCTGATCAGACGAAGGCAGAAACAGGGTTTGCAAACCTCTTCCCTGCCGAGAGCTGGTTGGAGGAGGGTGCCAGTGCGGCTGAGGCCAGCGTCTCCCACCAAAGGCATGTTCCTTCCTGGAACTCCCTCTTTCCCCCTGTCCTCTCTTTCTACCTTGGAACCCCCACAGGTCTCTGGGAACCAGTCACCAAAGTGAACCATGCAAAGGGCTAAGGACTTGGAGGGGAGAAAACAACTAAGCGCTGAGACATCGTGGGCTGGGCGATGGCCCACTCATGCCCGAGCCCAGGGACCCCCGGCCAGGGGCATCCAGTGGGCTGCTGGGGCGGCCCCTCTGAGCTGGTAGGGACCGCGTACACGCCACTTTCCCAGCTCTAAAACCATCCTGCCATGTGGGTCGTTTGAATGGACCATGGTGGGAATACTTACATCACAGAAATCGTTGGGCTGCAGACCAAACTTTCTCTCCTCCGAAACTAGTTGTTAAACATTTACCAGTGACCAGGGCCTCCACTGCAGACTGTTGTTCAAAGTGCCATTCTCAGACTGATTATATCTGAATGTCCTAGGGAAAAGAGAAGGGTCGGGGGTGTTATCAAAATGCAGATTTTCCGGCCAGCCTGAACTAACTGAATCAGATGCTGTGGTGGGAGGGTGGGGGTGTGGGGTGCGGAGCCCAGGGAAATGCATTTTTTAGCAAGGCTTGATGGTTATTAATAAATTCAGTAAAGTCTGAGGCTCGAGGCTTAGGGAGTGGGAGAGGAGCGTGGGCGCACATCTGGCTCTTGGCATCTGGAAGGAGCAGCTGGCTTCAGTCCCAGTTGGCCTGAGAATGGACAGCTGTTTTCCCTCGAGATATAAACTTCATGACAAGAAAAGGAGGTGGGAACTCTGGGGTCCCAGCCACCCACTGACAACACGGTCGGTTCTGCCTTGGATCTCAGTTTGTCTCTGCTTTCCAACCTTGAGACTTGGCTTCCAGGCAACATGGGCAAGTGCCCAGACATGTGCAGCAACATGAAGAGAGTCACCATCGTTTGTGCTGTCACTGGGCCGTGGAGCCCAGCGAGGGCCCTCGGCCAGCGTTCCACGTTAGCTCGCCCAGGACAGCGTTTGTTTGTTTCAGGCATGCACAGGCGTTAGCCGGAGCTTTCCCGGTCCGATGTGGTTTGTAAAGCAAGGCCTTTGTTTACTTGAACCCACTGAGCCTGGGAGAGAGGGTCCTTTAAGGCAGAAAGAACAAGAGGAGAAAAGAAGGGAAGAGAAATCTTTCTTTTCTCAGATGTGAAACAAAAAGTCTGTGCAGGGCCCAGCTCTGCGTTGGACTTACTCTGCATCTACCTGAGGGAGTGGTTCAGATCAGTTTTTCCTGAGATCCTGGCTGAGATCCTGGCTCCTGTCACCATGTGACATGAAAACAGAGCTAGTGAGCGAAAGAACTGCAGTATGGACCCCGATTCTTACAACCGAAAGAGACCAAAGCACTTTCCTCGCAAAAGAATACAATGCAGTATTTTTTTCTGTACGTGGCTGGAGCCCAACAGGAGTTCTTAAGGCACCTGGGACAGTGACAAAGGACATCTGAGCTCCAAGTACTATGAATTCCTAAACCACTAGAGCTCCTTATATCCTAATGCAAATTCAGAAACATAATCCAAATCCTGTAAGACTTTCAAGATTATAAGCTATGAAGTTATAAACTACTAGGTTATTGACTATTAAATATCCACTGGGATGGATAAATGAGAGTTGGTCACATCCATGAATATCATTTAGGCGCTCCCCACATCAGACGTTTAGGCTTGCAGCAGTCCCTCAAGTTCAACAACCTGATATGTTTAAGGTGAGGGCCTTGGGAGAGAAGACAGTTTGAGGTGGCGTCTGTGACTCTACTCCCCCCGGCCCCCAGCTTCCTTACGTTGTTCCTGAAGCAGCTTCCTTTCTTCCTCCACTGCTGGACCCCGAGACTTGAGCCCCTCCACTGCCTTCCGAGTGGCTCCTTTGGCAGTCCTGACCATTCCTGACGCTTAATGAGCACTCACTACGTACAGAGACTATACCAAACACTTTGAATGGGTTGACCTCATCTGGATGTCACAGCAACCCTCTGAGGTGGAGCCAGTCATAACTCTTGCTCTGCAGGTGAAGCCAGGGAGGATTAGTGATGTGAGTCAGCTGCCTGTGGACATACAGCTACTAAAATGACGTTTGAAACTTGCGCCCCAGTCCCCACTCAGACTGATGTGGATGGGAGGTAAGTCTGAGACTTTCCACGTTGGCTTTGCTGTCCTGAGGGTACAGAAGTGAACCCTCGATCCAGTTCTCTGACCCTACTAGGCCTGGTTTGATTTGGCCCTGTTCTGGGGTTTCACAGGGGGACAGCCCAGGCCGAGCCCACAGTGGCTGATCACAAACAAAATGGGGATGGTGTGGGGTGTCAGCTTCTGTCTCTTGAGAGAAAGGACCAAAAAAAAAAAAAAAAAAAAAAAAAAAAAACCCAAAAAACGCCTCTCGAATTTTCTAGGATGAGGCCAAGGACGCAACCTCCTCAGGCCAAAGCTCTCAGGCAGAGCTTGGAGAGACTGCGGAAGAACATAGAAGCCTCCCTGCCCGTTTCTGAGAAGTCCAAATGCTCTCTCTGGAACAGAGCTCTTGGAAGTTTCCATAATCCTCCCTGTCCTGGCTCAGGGGCCCAGCTACACTTTATAAAACAACCCAGAGCCATCTGATTCGAAGCATGTACCGGCCCGTGTGTGCAAGACAGTAATTACCTCCAATTCCAGTTAGGAAAGCTGAAACCTGCCTTTTTCATGCCTCAGACAATTATGGAAGCGCCTTTTGAAGCTTGGGATAGAATAGAAAAGCAAAACAAACCAGAGCCAATTAGAGCCTGGGATTTGAGGCTGGCTTAGTTTTGTGCAGTGGGACTCAGGAGGAACTGTGGGAGAGGGTCAGGGGTCACCCCAAATCTCCAGCTGCCCACCAACTTTGCCTGAGCCAAAAGAACCATTATTTTGTATTCAAAATCAAGGCCCTTCTCCCTGGCTCAGGGACTGTCTGCAGCCGCCGCCGTCTGTGCATCAGCTGTGAAGAAGACTCCCTGATTAGATAAGGCCTGGAATGCATTTGATGTTAAGCAAAACAGTTCTCTGACAGCTTTCCTTACATGCCATTAGAATGTTATTCCCTCGGCTGAAACTTGGTGAGATAAACTGAATCCCCAAGGACACATTTGTTGGGGGTGCATAGCTGAGGTATTTATGTGGCCTGCGTGCCATTGGGAGTTAAGGTTCTCTGGCCCTGAAGCTCTCTGGCCTTCGTGGTGGAACCTGGCATCCTGAGGCAGGCACTACAGCTATGAGAGTGGAAAACAGAATACTGGGCGTGAGATCCGAGGTCAGCAAGCAGCCCTGGGGTAGGGCATGAAGCTCATGCTTCCTTACAGAACCCAAGGAGTGCTCTGCGGCGTTCAACACTGTACCACAAAGGGTGGAGATGGAGCATGAGGTTTGAAGCCAGGTAAGGATGGTTTTGGCCAAGATCTGTTCACGAGAAGGACCGTCCAGGTGGCCTTTTGAATTAATAGGACTGTGTTGACTACTAGGGCAACGTGACACTATTCTCAGAGCCTCCCTTTTGAGTATGGAGTAGGGCAGACTGTGGGTACCACGAGCCCCAAGAGAACCCACAGTGCTGTATTTGTGCCCTTTCCCCAAGCTGAGAAGAGAGTTTCTTGGCTCTGGCACGAGTCCTCAGCTCTCCATCTGCCTGTCATTCACACACTTGACAGTGGGCCTTGATGTGTTCCTTCGACTCTAAGAAATGGCCTTTATGGGAACAGTAGTCCCATAGAGCAAAGCAAAAAGGGACTTTGCTTAGGAATGTGTCTGCTGTGCTCAAGGTGGAGTGAATATCAGGGTTTGAGAGCCATCAAAATGGCCAGTTCTGTGACGGTAAGAGTAGAGGCTCATGTCTGATTAGATCTTTTGATAATTATAACGGGCAAGTTGTATCAGTTTTACCAAGTACCAGGCACTGTTCTAAGGGCTGTGCATGGTTTAATCATTGACACCTTGCTCCAGCCCCATGAGGTAGGTGCTATTGTTATCTTCGTGTTGCAGATGAGGAAACTGAGTCAGGGAGCAGTCAAGCTACCTTCCCAAGATCACGCGCAGAATCAGCACTCCTCAGACAGACCAACAGAGAGAGCTATTATCATGACCCCAGAGTGGCTTAGAAACACCAAAAATTAAAAAGTAAAACTTTTTACAAGACCCAAGATGGTTACATTTTTAAAACTCCAACCTTTTCAGGCTGGTCTGACCAAAGTGTATGGAGAGGGTCAATTCTGAGCAGGTAACCCCACAGAGCGTGGGAATTGGAGTCCTCACTCCCATGCACTCCTGCAGGAGCTGCTTCAAGACCAAGAAGCACAGGCACACTGCAAGCTCTGCACTCACTGTCCTAGGCTGTAGACGGGCCGCACATGCCCACAGGCCCAAGCTGTTTTTCAAGACGGTGTGCCTAACAGATCCAAAATATGTGACTGAGAAACGTCCTGGGTACATACTTTTTAGATTTCTTAGGGCTGAATTAACTGTGGAGAATGCTCCCATTCTCCTATAAACTGTCTCTCATGCCTATAAACTGTCTTTCTCGGTCATTGTTCAGGAGGATTCCAGCTGCCTGTGTCATTGGTTTGACCCCATGGGATGGTTCTTAGTATATTAAGGTTCTGATGATATGCACAAGCACAGAAACTCGAGACCTCTAGTTGTTTGACTTTTCTCAAGAAGATGCCTGCACCTGTAGCTCTTTAAACACCGTGTATGCGATCTCCCAACCTTTTTTTCTGAGGCAGGTCCCAAGTGCATCTTCTCCAGCATGCAACAGAGACTGCCAGCAGCTTAGCAGGCTCTCAGCTGGGCTGTGAATGTTCATGATAGTGATTCTCAGCTTTTCCACTGGGGCTGGGCTGTGGTAGCCAGAATAAGAACCACCCAAAGATGTCCATGTCCAAATCCCAGGAACCTGTGAATATGTTTTCTTATATGAGAAGGGAGAAGTAAGGGAGCAGATAGAATTCAGGTTGCTCATCTATTGACTTTAAAATGGGAATATTAGCCCTGGCTAGTGTGGCTCAGTGGACTGAGCACCGGCCTGCCAACCAAAGAGTTGTTGGTTCAATTCCCAGTCAGGGCACATGCCTGGGTTTCGAGCCAGGACCCCAGTTGGGGTGTGTGAGAGGCAACTAGTCGACGTGTCTCTCACACATCAATGTTTCTTTCCCTCTCTTTCTCCCTCCCTTTCCATCTCTCTAAAAATAAATAAATAAACTCTTTAAAAAATAAAATAAAATAAAATAGGAATATCATCTAGATTATCCGGTTGAGCACACTGTAATCACAGTGTCCTTAAATGTGGAAGAGGGAGGCAAAAAAAGTCAGTTCCAGCACGATGTGACGTGAGAAAGACTCAATGGGCCATTGCCGGCTTTGGAGACAGAGGCAGACCAGGAGCCAGGACACAGGGGCAGCCTCTAGAAACCAGAAAGAGCAAGGAAAGCAGTGTTTCCCTAGAACCTCTAGAGAGGAACACAGCCCTTCCAACATCTTGACTTTAGCCTAGTGAGATTGGTGTCAGACTTTGACCACCTGAACTGTAAGATAAATTTGTATTGCTTTAAGCCACTGCATTTGTGGCAATTTGTTATAGCAGCCATAGAAAAACTAATCCGGGGTATGGCTGACAGCTGCAACTTGAAAGACAGCAACCTCTTCCAGGTCCCATGACTGGGCTGAAAACCATGAGGGCCACCTCAGCATTTTCTCAATGACTGGAAATGCTCACCGCCCTCCTAGCCAAGCACCATCTACATGTGTGTGCTCCAGCCATCAGAATTTTCCTTGGATGGTGCTCCTTCTCAGTCGGGGGTGTTCCACTTCTGGGCAGTGGTGCAGGGCCTCCCCCAGTGTGGTCCAGATACCCCATGTCATTAGAGTGCTCTTCTCTTCACACTCCTCCAAACGGCCAGACACTTCTGGCCAGCACGAGGTTTGGGGGATTTTTCTCCCCTTCCAGATAGCCAGCTACAACTTCTATGAGCTCTGGAAAATTGAATTAGCATGACAGAACCTATACAGGCTACGTGTGGGGGGACAACCTGGGGTCTGAGAAACTTTCTTGGAAAATTTGTGATTTTTCTCCAGTCTTCCGCCATTCCTCTCACATGAACATCCAAGTCAAACCTTTGAACTGGGTTAAGGACCTAGAATTCCCAGGATTCTGGCTCAGCCTCTTACTAGCTCTGTGACATTGGCCAAGTTATTTAATGACATTGTGCTTCAGTTGTCTTATCTGTAAAACGGGAAAGTAGATGAGTTAATAAATGTGTGGTACGCACTTAGTGCTGTTTACGCATTATTTGTTGTTCCTATTGATGATGTTGTTCTGGTTGTTTTTTATTATTAGATGGGTCCCAAACCTCAGGGGCAAGTCATTCAGCACATCAGGAAAACCAGCTTCATGGTTCACCATGGATTGTACTTCCAGCAATTGAGATGAATTACTGCCTCACAGAGTATCGAAGCTCAGGTGTGTGATATCCTATTCTAGAACTTTTTTCCCACAAACAAAAAGGCCTTCAGGAGGCAGGCACTTGTGCGTCAGGGCCAGATGAGTGATGGGAAAGACAAAGCTGTTTTTATTATGCAAGTGTCCTGCCGAGAGAGCATCTCAGTGGCTGATTCACACCCACTGGCACCCCAAGCTGATTCATCCAGACTGCTCAGAGCTTGCCACTTACTCAGAGAGTCTCAGCTCACTTGGCCAACCAGGAGCCCTGTCATTTAGGCCCCTTGGTTCTTCAAGACTCAACTCATAGGTCCCCAAAAGTGGTGACAGTGAAGGTAGAAAACTGGCCAGTTTCCATTCCCCCTGGTGCCCAGAACGTTGCCTGTGTTGGCCGTAGGCCCCTCACAATAGCCCGCCCCTTCTGGGTGTGGCAGCCAGCCTGCTCTGGCAACAACCGTGTGGCCTGGGTGTGTATGGAAAGAGCAGGCTCTCAGTGGCTACTTGGGGCTGCTGCAGAACATGTTGGTCTGTGAGTGGCTCAGGCCAAGTTTCTGAGCAGATAAGGGAGCTCAAGAGAGAAGAAAGCTATGTGTGCACAAAGCTTCGATTATAAACTACAGTAATAGTAACAACAAACAGAAATCCTCCGTGCTCTGTGGTATCATTGAGACTGAAAACAACAGAACTGGGATTCTTGACTTTCTCTTACCTTTATCCCCATGAAAGAGGTTTCAATTACAATAGTTTATCAAAGCAAAAACCATGAGATTAGCTGCCAGAGCTAACCAGGAAGCCTAGACAAGTTGGCTTCTTGACCTCTAGCATATAGGGGAAGGGGAGAAAAGAAGAGAGTAGGAAAGAACGAGCTCCTTCTGCTTTCCTTGTTGGCCATTTGGGGTCCTGATCCCACTGAGCCGATGTCAGACCCAGATGTTCCCCATGCCCAGGAGTCGCAGGTGACTAGCAGGAGTCAGGGACATACCTGTGTCTCAGGGAAGAAGCACCTGGTAGGAGAAAGAGACATGCTGCACAGGACACGCACCTGAATTTGTGATTTCACTCCTTTCATGGTATACGAATCAGACGAGTGACATAACCTCTCTGCACATAGGAAAAACTGCCTTGTATTTGTTGATACTAGAATGACTGGAAATAATGATGCAGTATGGAGAACGTTAGGTGTTCAATAGATACATAGTAGCTGTTCTTATTATTGAATACATCAACCACTTGGGCCAAAGGCCACCAGATTTCTGCTACTTAGGTGAGAACTAGCAGAAAACTGCAAGAAGTCCGTTAATAAGTGTGCACAGAAAAAAGTCCAAAAGGAAATGCATCACCATTTTAATAATGATTGTTTCTAGATGATGGGATTATGAGGATTTGTTTTTCTTCTTTATTTTCCAAATTTTCAATTAAAATGTTAGTTTTTATTATTTGAAAATTTTTAAACTTTATTGTTTAAGAAGTCCTCAATCCCAGCTTCCTGGTTTCGAGAAGAGTTCAGAGTTGCATAAGCCATCTAAAACCAGAGTAGTCCAACCTGTTGCTAAAGCCACAAGTACAGAGTCCACCACTCACCTGTAAAGAATTCCCTCTTCTTCTGCATTGTGCACCTCGAATGGAGCTTAAACCCCAAGTGGTTTCCAGCCCATTGTGACCTTGCTAAACTCTTGAAGAGAAAACTTAAACAATAGAGAGTTATGTCACCCAATTTTTTTTTCTTTTTTTTTTTTTTTTTTTTTGCTTTTAGCTGCTGAGAAACCTTGAACAAATTTAATGCTCAATTACAGTAATGCTTAGCTCAGTTTTTTGGGCATAATTATTTTCTTTCCCTTCTCTATGGTTTAAATTTCTTTTTCTTATTCATCCAACCTACTAGTCATGCATCTTTTGTTGTAAGCTATATTGAGAATTCTTTGAAAGTTGGCTATAAATCATAAGGTATAAACAAAATAAATAAAATTTAACCTGATCTCTTTTAAAAAGAAATGAGGTCAAATTCATGTTATTAAACATCTTGACCAGTAAGTGCCAGGAGGGAAGTATGTAGAGCATGAAGGAGAAAGTCGCAGGGGCGGGTTCTTATATTTAGTGAGGAAAAAAGTTCTGACTGCAAATATGGAGCTGTTTGAGACTAAATATTTACCTTTTAAAATGATTGTTTAATAATCATTCTAATGCATGCTGTAAGCATCTACTAGATGCCAGGCACTGTTTCAAACTGTATTACATCAATCCTGTGAGATAGGTATTATCATTTCTGATTGACGAGTGAAAAAACCCGAGGCTCAGAGAAGCTAGATAACTTTCCGCCAGCTTCCCAACTAGTGAGTGATGAGTCTGTGGTTGCCACACTGGTCTATCCAACTCTAAATAATACCTAAACCTATTCTGATTCAACATATGCAGTTGATTTTCTTCTTTCTTGGTGGATTATGTTGAGATGGTAAACAGGGCTAAAGCCACTACTCAGGGAGAGACCACTAACACTATGGCTAGGCAGAACCTGACACTATCGCTTGGTTCTGAACCAGGGACCTTTATGTAAACCTCAAGGAGAAAAAAGATGAAGAGAAAAAGAGAAAGAGATCTCCCCACACAAATTATCATCCAAGCAAAGACATTCAACACTAAAAGAAAGAGTTGATAAAATTGACTTTTGTTAGATGAATTTTGTCCAAAAGAAACTAACAGAACAATCTGACAAAGACTTTAAGTGTGATTAAGTACTCAAAGAGGAATAACATCTATTTTAAAAGGAAATTGTGAAATAAATCAGGTATAAATGAAACAAGAATTGTTAAATAGGAACAAAAACCAATTAGAAAGGTAAAATCTATAGATTGGATAAACTCTAGATAGGACATAGATAAAGAGGGGATTAGTGAGTGGGAAGGCAGTAATGAAGAAGTCACCCTTAATGCAGCCAAAGTCAGAGTTAGGGGCATATGAGATAGTTGAGAAGCTCCAATGTATGTCTAGTAGGATTTCTGGAAGAAAGGAATTGAAGGGATAGTAAAGAAGCAACATTTGAAGAGGTATGAACTGAAAAGATGCATATCAAATGCTGAGCAGAATAAATAAAAATTAAATCCATACCTATATGTTTTTCAGTGAAACTATAGAACCTCAAGGATAAAAAAGATAATACTGAAAGCTACCAGAAAGGAAAGAAGTTATTTATATATGAAGAAATGAAAATTGCACTTATAACAGGCATCTTAATAACAACAGATTCCAGAAGACAGTGGAATGGTATCTTCAAAGATCTGAGGGGAAAAACTGTTAATCTAGAGTTTTATACCTAGCTAAACTAGCATATAAAAGTGACTTAAAAATAGGGAATTTTTAGAAATTAAAAAAAAATGACGTCTTGGATCTTTACTAAAAGTGCCATTAAAGAATATATTATAGCAAGAAGAAAACTGAGTCTCGAGTAGGGTATACAAATGAAAGACTACAGTGAGCACAAATAAATTTATTAAAATGCACTTCAACTGATTATAAAAATAAATCTGTAGTTTAAAATAAAGACTAAATCAAAATATTAATCAAGATAATATGATGGGGGAGGGAGTGTCTATTAGAGTTAATATGTGCTAAGACCTTTACCTGTTCAAGAGGAGGATACAATAATGAGAATCCTTACACTTTGAAACATTTACAGTTAAATGCGTATGGTGAAACTTTAGGGTAATTATGAACTGAAAAGAACTTTGATCTATAGCTTCCAAACCAACAAAGAAGAAAATATAGAATATAGAACACCCTATCAGTTTAAAAGAAGGCAAGAAAGAAAGAAAAGTGAAGAAACAAAGAAGAAAAATAAATGGGAAACTCTAAATATAATGGAAGAAATAAGTCAAATATAACAGTAACCACCATAAGTGTAAATGGATTCAATGTACATGTGAAAAATCAGAGAGTATGAGATTAGAATTTTTTATCCTCTCCTGAGGACGTGCTTAGTGATTTTAGAGAGAGGGGAAGGGAGGAAGAGAGAGAGGGAGAGAAACATCAATGTGAGAGAAAAACATGGATTGGTTGCCTCTTGCTCATGCCTTGACCTGGAAATTAATGTGACCTTTTGGTTTATGGGACAACACTCAAACCAACTGAGCCACACCAACTAGGGCTAGAATTTTTAAATATCTAGCAGTAGGCTATTTTCCAAAGACACACATAGACCAAACAACACAGGAAGTTAAAAGAAAGAGATAGCACAACATACACCAGGAAATACTAAACAAAAGAAAGGTGCTGTTAAGGGTATCAATAGCAGAGTATCTTGGAAAAATTTGAATGAACTTACTAGGGAAGCAATGTAGGATTTCTGGGCAATATTACGTACTCATCTGAGAACTACGGTAGTCATGGATTTAAAGTATGGTCAGTCAACTCAGTGTATTATTTTCTCCATTAATTTTAAACTGCTCAGGACCATTGCAGCCTAAGCCAGAGGATTGAAGGAGTTGCGGATATTCGTAGGCAGTGTTTATAATAAGGAGTTGTAGATTCAATGACGGGTAAAGAGAAGAACAAGGACATGTGAGAAGGTAATAAATAAAACAAAACAGATTAAACAAACCAAAAAAATAAACAAGCAGGTGAGATTAACTGAGTGGAGGAGAAATACTAGAAAAACTTGGCTGGAAAGAAACTGGCTATTGGATCCTATGATGATGGAAATTGAGGCCTGAAAAGTTGTGATGATAAGGTCCAGGCTCATTTAAAAAGAACCGAGGAAAGTGGAAGAACAGGTCATTGGAAGTTAGGGGGTCAAGGAACTCAGAGACCAAGATGTTAAGGCCACCAAGAGTGATAACCGAAGTAGGGGTGAAAGGGAGGAGGGTGAGCTCAGCGCTCCAGTGTTCAGTAAACGAGTAATGGGGAGACTGGTGATAGCAACCAGATAGGAGAAGGGTTGTATAGTCTGAAAGAGTGAGCATCCAAAGAGCTGTGGGTTTTAGAGCACCAGGAGGAGGAAGGGTATGGAAGTAGCAGTGGGAAGCACGGAAACCAATTTCCCTATCTTTAGGCTCTGGGATATGTGGAGAGTGAGAGAGAAAGCAGACCCCACTTTGGACTGCAGTGGGAAAACCACACCCTCAGGGCCAAGTAAGTTTAAATTAAGGAACTAAGATGAACAAAGTGTTTAATGAAGATAAAGATCTAAAGGAATTCTAGAAAGGTCAGTGGAGAAGGCAGACATTGGGTCAGATAATAATAATTGGGTCAGATATCAAGTATAGCACCAACTTTTTTTATTGTCTCTCTCCCACAAGTATATAAACTCTGTGAGGATAAGGATCTTTGTCTATTTTGTTCACTAATATATCCCAAGGACTAGAATAGTGCCTAGAATATTATAGATGCTCAATAAGTATTTGTTGAATGAATAATGGTAGCTAATAATTATTGAGCATTAATTTGCCAGGGTACAGCTAAGTGCTTTATGTGTATTATTATTTTTACCCCATTTTATAGATGAGGGCATTGAGGCACAAAGACGATAAAGAACTTGCTTAGGTTCAGGAGGCTAGTGAGTAGCAAAGCTGGATTTCAAACACATTCTAGTCATAGTCAAGCTCTAGAGCCCCTGTATTCTTAACCTCCAAATAACCCCACCTCCCTGTGGTTGGAGGAGACACAGAGATATATCAAGAGGAGAGTCCAGGTGATGGTAAGTGACCAAATAGCTGTGAGGTTAAAAGTTAAACAATAAATATTACTACTGATTTCAAAAGCTACCTAAAGGTAGTACAAGGCATTTATTGTCCCTAAGGTCAGATACTTTTTCATCTCCCACTGCGACAGAGGTGCTCTCTGCTATCAGTTCCAGTTCTTTTCATTTCCTTCCTCCACATCTTCACACACCCCGCCCCACCCCCATATCTCCCTTCTTTGTTATTTTTAGTTCCACCTGGCAAAAACCTCAGCCTTTTCCACTAAGTTTTTTTCAAGGCAGTCAGGCGCATTGGAACCGAGTTTCTAAGCATGTGATATTGACACATCGATCTTACAGCAGGCCTCGGGATCACCAGGATGACTCACTGTCATACTGAGTCCAACTACATACTCATTCTGGGAGTGCCTTTTGAAGTGCTGAGATTCTGCTGGCCAGCTTATGAACAGCTCATCTTACTATGAAGTGAAAAATTCACTGAACATTCCAACATGTCAGGAAAACCAAGAAAGAAAATGAGTGTGTGTAACTGGGTAGAGGAAGCCTGGGATAGTGTCACTGTTCCTGTGTTAAGCCTCTGCATCATCTCCCTCCATGAGATATTTGCTCCCCCGGGGTCAGGGCACAAACAAGGTCTTGATAAGCATCTTGTAAACTGGACTGAAGGTCACTACCCACGGTGCATTGGTGCTATTGTATCCACTAAGTTCCTTTGGTTGCATGTGACAAAAACTCCTCTAACATTAGCCAAAGCGAGTTTAAAAGAAGGATATAGCGAGCCTATGAGATTAAGGGAAGACTGGAGGAACTAGTCTCAGAAACAGGCAAGAAGCAATCAAGCTTCAAGAAACAAGGAAATAAGCACCACAACAAAGGTCACAAAAGTCTAACCAGGACACACCACTTGGGTGGGATGACATTCCTGATGTTTCCATTCCCTCCCTCCTTCTGCTCAAAACTCACACTTCATTGAGGAAGCATCTGATCGGCCTGACTTGGGTCACCAATTTCCTAATTAGAAGGTCTACCCACAGACTGTATCCTACAGGGAAGAGATTACCCCCTAAAAGAGAAATGGGGTGTTACTTGGAAGGGGAAATGGACGCTAGGTGTTCTAGCACAACAAACACCTGCAATCCCCAACTCCTCCAGGGATATTTAAGAAGACACAAAATCTTATCTCCTCTCTACTGTACTTTCAGAGTCAGCCCCGGCTTGGTCCAAACTGAAAGATATCTTTCAGTGCAGGGCTAGAGATGCTTTGACATGATTATCAATATTGAGCAATATTTCCTTGGGAGGAGCTCTTAAAATTACTGTCACATAAATGTTCCCTGCTATGCCAAGTTACCCTTTGTCTCCCCCTGCGTGGTTTAATGTTATTTTTCTTTAAGTCTTTAAAAATAAAATTTCTGACTTATTATGGAAAGATCCTTATTATGGAAATTTGGGGGTGGAAATTGAGAGGGAAGATTCTCAATGAAAAGTACTATAATTTCAGTTCTAGACTTCGCCTGTATCTTATAATAAGATATATTTCAATGAAAAACTATGAGTGAGACCCACATGTTCCTCTTGATAAATTTGTGTCTATGGCAGTTATTTTCTTAATCATCGTTCTTATTTCTCTATTTAGTTATTACTTTTGAAGTATTGTTTTTACTGCATAATCTCTTTTTATTTCTCAAATCAGTAGGTGAAAAAAAGTATTTTGTCTTCATTCGATTCATGTAGAAACTGATTTATCAAAAGATTGTGACTACTCAAGGTCACGTAGCTAGTGAGTCGTAAAACCAGGCTGAGAATCAAGATGTCTTCACTTCTGGCCACTTGACTGTTTAAGTCAGGGATCTCAAACTGATGCCAGTACCACACTTAGACCTTGGGGGTGGCAGGATAGGAGGACTGACTTGGACCCCGTACTTTAAAGGACCTTACTTCTGTCCTTGTCTCCCCCCATGGGCCAAAGAGCAGTGACCACCCAGAGCCTATGCTCCTCCTTCTAGACCACAGCCTGGGTCCCAGGAGATGTCTGCAAACGTCTCCAAGCCCATTTGGGTCTGTCCTCTCCAGGGCAGGCTGAACCCTTGATATGGACCTAAGCCAGAAGGACAGCCATGGGGTGAGCATTTTGGGTGACGGGTACAGCCAGAGTTGGGACTTGTGGGCTGGAGTGTCCACGTGGGCCTACAAGGCCCCTGGTAATGCAGGATGAAGCTGGCGGTAGAAAGAGAAGGGCCAAGGGTCAGGAGCCAGCTCCCCCCACCGCCACGCTGCCCCATTTTTGTGAGGAGCTCCAAGGTGTCCCAGAACTGTGAACGCACACCTGGCTTCCAGGCAGGTTGTAAACAAAGCACGTCTTTTTGTTGCCAGCAGACAGAACATATTTCCTTTAACAGTTTGTAAGCTTGATTTGTACTTTTTAAATATTTGGGCATATGACGTGTAGGACTCTGTTGTACTTTTGCCCCAGGCTCTGCAAATGTGGGGGGTGGGCTTGCAGTGTGCCAACGTACTTCGTTTGGCCAGCATGCTGGGCTGGCTTTTTTTTTTTTTTTTTTTTTAACATCTTGAATTAGTTTCCAACATTAACAATTGGGAGATTTCATATAAGAATGAAGATTTCTGGTTTCTCTCTTTTTTTTAAATAATCCTCACTCAAGGATATGTTCATTGGTTTTAGAGAGAGAGGAAGGGGGAGAGAGAGAGAGAGAGAGATGGGGGAGGGAGAGCAAACACTGAAACATTGATCGGTTGCCTCTCACATGTGCTCTGACTGGGGATCGAACCTGCAACCTTCTTGGTATGTGGAACGACACTTCAATCAACTTAGCCACCCAGCCAGGGTGAGATTTCTGGTTTCTCTTTTTATTAAGACACAGAAAATCGTGTCATTCAGGGCCTGCCTACCTTTATGACAAAGGTCTAGGACTGTGTGGCGACTGCCTGCTCTAGATGGGACAGATGTTTTCCCATTGGCCACAGTTCCCACCTGTCTCCCTTCACTCAGGCTGGTGACCTCTCTGGCCCCTGGGGGCATTCAATTTTGTCAGCCCTGACTGAAGTCCTTCATTAGATATGTCCTTTTGGTGTCAACCCACCATGCTAACACGTTTATCATTTTTTTGCCTCTTCTTTCCAACTTCCTCTAAGAAAACTGTCTCTTTTTTTTTTTTCACTAGCTAAGTGTAATTCCCTAAATTTCAATTTGGATAAATGCCTATAGTTTTGGCATTCTGTTCCCTGACTTCTAAATCCTAGAGAATCATTAAAACAACAGCTAGGCATTTCAAGAGAGCGGTCTCTTGGCGGGACCTCCCTCTTTCCACCAGGCCATGCGAACTGGAAACCAAGCGGAATGGATTTTCTCACTTTGACCCTGGTGAGGGAGGGAGATTTTTGATAACTGACAAAGAGCTTTTGTTCGGGTTTGCGTCAGGAAAAAATCAGCTTGTCCCCCTGCGTGGCCCCTTACTCTTCTAGGCTCATCTTCCCTTGCTGCCCCAGAAGAGCCCCTGCCCTTCCCCCCTCCCGTGTGCGTGGGGGCCACAGTCTTCAGTGGCTTCAGGTCTCAACATTCGACCCCCTCCTCCACCCCGCCTCTCGGTCTGGAAAACCGCTTTGCAAGTTAGCCTCCAAGGACATTCACTGGGTTTCCAGCGGGGTCCCCAGTCCCACAGGCTGCCAGAATAGGCTCTTTACACTCCATAGATGGGAGAGAAAAATCTGCTTGTTCGGTTGCAACTGTCAAGCAAAGGACGTGCTGAGCTCAGATAGAAATAGCAGCAGGGTCAGGGCAGGGCAAGGCCCCAGCATTTCATTAGCTCAGCCGGCTAAGGGTGATTAAATGCACACAGTGGCCCATGAATCGGGCCATGGAGGGCAGCCACACAGCGCAGCACAGAAAAATCATTCTTTGGCCTCTGTCAGCTAGTTGAATGGGACTTAATTATCGGGATAATGAGAACTGATTTTCATTGTTTTAATTTTGGGGAAGGGGTGAGAAAGGAGGGACTTTTTTCCCTCGTCTGAGTGAAAGGATGCTAAACTGTGGCCTCCAGCGGGGCCCCAGCTCCTCCAGGCTGCTGTGGGCTAAGCCTCCCTCATTTGCTCATTTGCTTTTTTTCACAGATGCTCTAAGAAAGGGTGTGAGGCTTGTCTTCTGTCCATGTTTCTTTTCGGCCCTGTAACCCTGGTGGGATGTGTCCTTGTAAGAGCATGTCTGTGCTGGCATTTGTCCCCAGCATCTTTGCTGAAGTCACATAGATGGAGAGAGTCCGTGGACGGAGCTGCCTGCTCTCAGCCCCTTCCAAGGGCTCCCAGGTCAGGAGTGAACCCCATCTTGTTCCTGTGTTTTGTTTTGATGGGAGATCTAGAAGAATTGAACGAGCTGCTCAGGTCAAATGTAGGAGAAAGATTCTGAGTTCCTTGCATTCGCTTTGAGGCTCAGGATCCTAGGGTTTCACCACAGACCACACAACAGTGTGGGGGGTCATCAGAAGTCTTTAAAAGCCAGAAATCCTTGACAGTTGAGATAAGTTCTGACCCCCTGAACCAGGAGAATTATTAGTCCAGCTCGCCCTATTCAGCTTGCTTCACTTGCCACCCTCCCAAGATCTTGCTCATCAAACAGAAATGAGAGGGTTTTTTATTCTCCAACTCGATCATTCATTTCTCTGTGTGACACTTACTATTAACTGGGTGGTCAAACAATAAGTATTTGTAAATTTGGGGTCAGCATGGTCCTAGCTTCCATGGAAATACATAATGATACATCACCCCCCACCCCCAGGAAGTCAGCTGGGTAGACCCGGAATGATTAGAGAAACTCTCAGCGGGCCCTAACTGAAGGTGAGACTCTGGCTAACGTGGAGAAGGAAGAGAGACTGGGTCAGAGCAGCAAGGGAAGCTTTAGGAAGCTCACAGTGGCTGGCGAGTGCTCCAAGGTCAAGTAGATTTCAACCGCGGGCAAACGGATAAATTAGATGGTGTGTTTGGGAGAAGGGAGTGGACACTGCTGAATGAGGAATCCATGTGAGGAAGGGGATTGAACACTTCAACTGCAGAATACAGCCAAATGAGGTAGAGTTGTGATAGCCAGTGCATGCTTTTTATTTTTCTTCCCAACTCTATCTTTAGCCCTAAAAAGGGGTGATTGTTGCTTTGCTGTTTTTATTTTCATCCCTGACCCCCCCAAGTGCTTTAAAGAGAAGGGCAGAAAGAAGGCATGCCCTCCTTCGTGGGGCGCAGAGACGGAAACTCTCTTTGCTGTTTCAGGGTTTCTAGGTTTAGGCTCGAGACTGGTGCTGGTTCCTTCTCAGGGACTGCCTGGGGCCGTATCCTCAAGAAATCCCACCGAGCCTCACGCTGCCCAGTTCACTTTAGCTGCTTCTTTTCCTGAAGATTTGGCAGGATGGAGGCTAAGTTCTTCAAATCTGGCAACTGGGTTCTTTGCGGCGGTGAATAGATGGCCAAGAAGAAAGGGCCGTAATAGGTTAATGGCCGCTTTCCAAGCAGAAAAGCCATAGTCCTTCCCAGAAGCCACATCCTATACGCACAGTCTTGATAGACTGTGTCTGCCTGTCAGAATTAATTAATCATGCCTGTCAGCAGCGGGGATGGCCCTCTCTCTGGCTGACACAGTGGCTGCATCCCTCCTGATTAAAGAATCCTTCGCCTTGGAAACCCATGCAGGTCATAGGGGAAAGTTGAGTCCGGATGGCGTGCAGCCTTCTCAGGGTGTCTTCTCATCCCTGAACCTGCCCTGTGCCTTTTGTCACCCAGCTAACGTAGCTCATCGCACAGCTACGTTGTCAGCGCACTCTTTTGTGGCCTTGTCTGGACCTAACGCCGTTTATTTTGAAAAAAATAGAGAGAGCTGGAAGAGTGGAATTTGTAATAACAGCTCTTAGCATTTGCGCTTTTTGTTTCGAGATCTCCAAGCACTTAAAAACGGCTGACGTGGTCACCCAGCGGCTGTTCCTCCCTCTCCACAGGGCAACCTGTGGCATCTTCCTCAGAAACCAAACTAAAGCCCTCTGTCCCTTTGCTAAGACCTCTGCTGGTTCTCCATTGTCTGTAGAAATAGTCTCCAAACTTTTTTCTATTGAACCTTCTAAAAGTAAACAATTTTTGACTATGTACTCCCAAATATATCTATTTTTTTACATTATACCCACGTATTACTTTGTTAATGCATTATGTACATTATAAAATAGACACACATCAAAAATCTTAAAGGCTGAAATAAAGAGAAGTAAGCAATAGCTTAAAATATCTTGCTAATTATGCTGGCTTCTCCATGCGACCGTTAACTAATCACAAAACAACAAATACATCGGCCGAGGTACAATATAAAGGACGGTGGGTACAAATCCATGTGTCTAATTGTTTCCTTGGCATTTTCTAATTGTTTTGACTTGGCTTCTGGTCACATCTGAAGGTTCGGTCCTTGTTTCCAACTAGAACGTGGAGAAGAGAACCTGTTCTACTCGAAGCGTCGGTGCTGCTATTCTGACCGTCCGTCTGCGCTTGTACTACCCGTGTTCTGCCAGCTGTTGCTTCTGTGCAGGCATGCATTTAGTCCCCTTGTTCATTTTGGTGCATGTCAGGTCAAACTAGATAATATTCATGATCTAATGAACCAAAACCATGTAAACTCCGCTGCCTCCTATTTTGTGAAAAGCCTGGGGAAGAGGGAGGGCTCCGGACACCACCACCGACCCCTGTGCCGTGTGTGACTCGGAATCTTGCTGCGGGTGCTCCATTTCATGAACCGCTGCGGCGCGTGGCCGTATGCCATGGAGGGTGGGAGGGCCCCATCGTCAATGTGTGTATTATGTATTATAAAGACAAATTCCTTAGATAAAAATAGTTAAAATTCTAATAATTTCTACCTAAATTCTAATGGATCGCTTTGTGTAAGTCTGGGGTGCAGATCCCATTTGGAGACCAAAGGTCTACAGGATTAACTTCAAACACGTGAGCATGGATTGAAAGGGACCCTCTCTGTCCGACCTCAGCCCATCTTTGCAGCCTCATCGCCCACTGTTTTCCATCATGCACCATGGAGGCTTCCCATTGCTTCCCGAACATGAAATATCCTTTAATCACGCCACTCCTTCTCCTTACTGCTCCAGCCAACTGGAATGCTTTTCTCCCGTTCTCTACTTGGCTAATTCCTACTTAACTTTGAGGACCCAAGTTAAATCTTTGAAAGGCCTGATTCCCTTAGATCAGACATCAGCAAACTTTTTCTATAAAAGGCCAGATAGAAACTATTTTAAGTCTTGCAGGCCATACTGTCTCCGTCCCAAATACTTAATACTGCCATTATAGTGCAAAGGCAACTATAGACAATGTGCACCAAACAAATGAACATGACTGTGTTCCAATAAAACTTTCTTTATCAAATTGGGCAGTGGGCTGGATTTGGTCTGCGGGCTGTTGCTTGCCAACTCTGTCCTAGAGAGCTTGTCACTCTTCTGCTGTCCGTCTCCTGGCTTTTTCTCTGTGATTGTCTGTTTAAAACACATCTTCCCCGAATTCTCTGAAGTCCAAGACTTTTCTTCTTAGTCCCTAGATGCTAGAGGTCTAGGACCTAGAAGCTATTCATTAAAGGACTATTCTTGATTGCCAAGCAGTATCATGATGTTCTTGATGGGGAAAGAGAGAGAAATTATTTTATTGGGTATAAGATTGAATGGCTGACTTCTAAGAATTATCCCAAATAGAAAATTATGTAAGAATTCTAATAAGATCACAGGATTTGTCTTGAGTTGGAAGTAGGCTTTCTAACGTGGCAGTCAGTGTCCTGTCCACCTGACCACCCACATTCATGTCCTTGTCACATTGTTTTGGCCCACAGCTTCAACAGATCCTGGAGAATCCCTTCATGGCCTACCATGCAGCCACCGGTAGGGCTAAAACCTTCATGTCTTTCTGTGTTGCTTTATGGTTTTCAAAGCAAGTGGCACAATTCCCATTTTGTAGATGAGGCAACTGAGGCAAGTTAAATGACTTGCCCTGCCCCAAGATAGCTGGGACTTCAGCTCTGGTTTTCCGATTCTGAAATTAGGCTCCTCCATCATAACAGGCAGCCTCTCAGGTAATTAGACAAAAACGACACCGTGCAAAATTAACTCAAAGAAGAAATTAATCCCATTTAAAATTCCAAAGAGACCTTAGGACAATGTATGTGAGCATTTCAAGGGTATTTTGTGGAGTTGGCCCAATGGAAGTATAGACACCTGGCCAACTTTGCATAAGATACATAAATCTCAAAATCAATTTAACTAACTTTCATTTATCTTGGAAACACAAAAATTTAAACTAGCGCTTGGCTTGAATGAAGAGATTCACACCAAGCTTGCATCCCCGCTACTCTTGTAAAATGTTTCATGAACCCCAGGGTTGAAGACCTCACTGTTCTGTGTGACTGTGAAGGCTGCCTCCGCATACTTGCTGCCAGGGGAAGGTTCATACTGACTCAGAAGCAAGAGGACCACTGACTGAATCACCACCACTTACTCCACTCCTCTGCTCTGTATTCCTTGGAAACCTCTTGCCCCAGTTTGGGCTTGAACCAACCCACTTAGAAGGAGAGAGAGCAATTTTACAGCCCCGCATGGAGTGACTCCAAGCCAATCGTATCTATTTCCAAATGATCTGACGCAGCAAGTGGATCATATTTCCTTTGGAGGCTTGGCTGAGGACAGTTGGATTGGCAACCCTGAACCAGAGTGAATAAAAAAGACTGTCAAGAAAAATCTCAAATGGTCCCTGCGGACCATTAGTCCTAGACCTTAGGACTAATGAAATGCTCAGGTCAGGGGTGGGGTGCTTTCTGGGGAGACTGAAAAAAAGAAAGAAAGATGAGGTGACCATGTGTGAAATTCAAACGAACCAACGTTGATTTGGAAAAGCCTTGGAGATTGGCACATGCCCAGTACCTTTCTGAGAGCAGGCACCAAGCCTAAAACAATTCACAAAATCTACCTTTTTCTTTCTTACCTTTAATCAGACTTTTTATTGAAATTTTTTACGATTGGTTCCCTGTCCACTTTCCACCCCCACCCTCACCCCCTCCACCCCACCACCCCACCGAAGGAGGCAGGGACTCTGAATGTATTTGCCAAAGACCAACAGACCTCTGTGTTCAATTATTCTGGTATGAAGGAATAATGATTAGGGAGTTCCAAAAATGGGGTGTGGAAAGAGCAGAGAAATTAGGTTTCATGCAAGGCCCTTGGACAGAAACAAGTACCCTAGGTGGCTAGAATGGAAATCGAGCTGGTTCTTCACAGATCTGGTGAAGGGATAAGCTGAGTCCTAGAACCAACCCCCAATCCAGGGCCGTTTCTGGTCACATGGGTGTAGGCAGACCTGTGAGCATCAGCTTCCAGGCACGTACCTGCTCCATTGTTCTCGGCTTCAGTTGTGCAGCAGTATTTTCCAAGGTGAAGATAAAGTGACACAGGGGCCCTTCAAGGCTGTTCCTTGAGCAAGGGGAGGCGTGTGCCTCTGGCTGTCCGCTTGGCAATGGAGGTCTCCACACTGCTTCTTTCCACCCAAATATTCCGGCCACTGGAGTTTTGGGTTGTATTGTTTTGTTTTGTTTTATTTTTAACAGGAAACAATTTAAAGGGACAATTGTCACTTCCCTTTGCTTCAGGTTCTTCACAGTCAACTTACTAGCATGTTTCAGGCCCACTCTCTTGCATTCTCTTCCAAATGGAGCCACGCTTGCCCTCAGTGCCTTAGTGCTCCAACAGGAGAGCCAGTCAAATACATCCTGTGAGTACCCAGGGCAGAAATGTTGTGAGAAACACTTTGGAGACTTAGAGGTAGGGGCCACTATACATAAGCTTTACCAATGAGCACATGTGAGAAAGGCAAGAGGGCGTGACTATAAAAAGGACCCTATCCATCATTCATTTATTCATCCATCCATACATTAATTCCCTAAACATGTATTACCTGCTTGTTATTTGCCAGGAACAAGGGGTTTGAGCCTCAGAGATGAATAAGACAGGGAGCATGAGGAGAGGGGAGGCAGGAGAGAGGAGGTGGTGGAAAAGAAACTGGAAAATAGTTGGGGCCGGATTAGCAAGGGCCTATACCAAGCTAAGGAGTACAAGCTTCATTCCATAGGTGACAATGGTCCTTCAAAGGTCTTTCTGCTGTGACGTCACAGACATCTGCACCCCGCTCCATTACGTTCCACCCTAACCTTGACTTATTTCTCTCATAGGACTTACTACAATTTAGAAGTATTTATTCACTTATCTGTTTTGTGCTAATTTCCTGTCTGGCTTCCCAAGTGGGCTGTGAGCCAGCCCATAGGACAGGGAGCCTACGGGTCATATTCACTGCCATATGCGCAGTTCTGGGCACAAAGTGGGCCCTCAGCAAATATTCTCTGAATTAGGTCCGTGTTCAGGCAGTGATCTGCTCTCTGTAGAGTGGAGGGAGATCCAAGCCTGGGAGAGTCCGTAGGAGGGATTGGAGTAGAGGAGAGAGAGATGCTACGAGCCTGGCCTGGGGCTCTGGCAGCACAGATGGAAGGGGGAAAGATTTAAAGGATTTGTCGGAGTGAACACTGACAGACCTTGATGGGGGGGCAGGGGCAGGGTGACCCTAAGGTTTCCGTTGGGATGTCTAAGTGGTTGGTGATATCATTGACTGAGAGCGAAAGGCTAGGAGAGGAACCCGAGGAGGGGCCCGTCGTGGGAATCAGGAGAGCGTAGATAATGAGATCAGTTTTGGACAAGTGTGATTTGAGACAACTGGAGAAAGTCCAACTGGAGATGCTCAACAGACAGTTGGAAATGTATGTGGGCAATTCAGGGGATGGCTAGGGCCGAGGTCACGGGATTTTAGTGATGAATGAAGCCAGCAGAGACTAAGGTTGCTCAAGGGGAGCAGAGTTGGAAGAGAAAACAGTAGTCAAACCTGGAAGAAATACAATTTAATGGGAGGGTAGGAAAGAGGAGCCAGTGGAGGAAGCAGAAGGCAAGGTCTAAGAGGTAGGAGGAGAAGAGAAGAGAGGGGGACCCTTGGCCACTGTTGAGAGATAGGGGCCCCACCTGGGACAGAGCAGTGGGAACAGGAGTTGTCATTCTGGGTGGCTAACTCTGCCCATTTCTTACCATGCTAGTGGTGAAGGGAGGTCTTAGCAATTCTGGGCCACTGAGAACAAAAACACGTCTGTGTGCTTTATTAGGACTTTCTCTTTCTAACAGACCCTCAGAGTGGCGGGGGGTGGGGGACAGGTTTAGTCATGTACTGAATGGTGTGCCTCCCAGAGGATGTCCTCAGCTTAACATCTTTTGGGTGGGCAGCTACAACTCCAATGCCGACAACTCCTCCTACCAAGAATGGCTCACGTGGATGAGATGGTTACTTAACAAATGGCCCCACCTTGGGGTCTGGGTTCAGGTTCCAGCAGGGTCAGGGCAGATTGTGGCTGGTTCCAGTTCCCTGTGGGGAGCCTTCTTCCTCTGGGGGCTGGTTCACATGTCAGCACTGACCTTGACCTCCCCTCCCCTCTCTTTGGCATCCCCCACCATGTCCAGTCCCGGTTCTAGAGGCACCTCATTCTGCCTTCCTCCTAGCTGTCCTGTCTACTAATACAGGCCAGGGGTTTCCACACTTACCTTAGTCACTGAAAATGTTGTGGAAATGAAGTGAAAACTTAAAGAGAAGCCCAGGACCTACCATATTTTGACATGTATAATGTGCATTTTTTGCACACATTTTTGAGGGAAAAATAAGGACATGCATTATACATGGGTGGTACCTGAGATACCTTTTACCTGTTCTTGTGTTTGGTAATTATTTGTTTCATAAAATTTCTTGCACCCTAATATGTTCAAAAATAAATGCTAAAATTCCTTTATAATACCAAAAAAAAAAAAAAAAAAAAAACCCACAGGTATCTAAATATAAATAAATAGTTGAATTAAAAAATTGAAATGAAAGATTTCTTCCCTGAAAGTTTAGGCCAAAAATGTGGGTGCGCATTATACATGGCAGAATACGGTAGATAGGCCAAAGTAGAGTTGCTCTAGCTAAAGGTAGGAGGGTAGGGCCCAGGAGTCCTGCTCTGAGAGAGTCCCAGTGCACCAGGGCCTCTGCTGTGAGCCTGGGAGGCAGGAGAAATGCACAGGTCAGGGGGTCTGCGGGCCTAGATGTCAGCTCAACACTGTCCCCTCTCTCCGTTATATTTAGGTCCCTCCTGACTCTGAATTCTCTGAGAGAGTGTCTGCAGGTCATGAGTCCCCCCTCTCTTTCCCTGAGCATTTTCCCTCCCAGGAGAAGAACAGGCCAGGCTGGGACAGAGCGTTGGGGCCAGCCTGACACAGAATACGGGCCTATCGTTCCTGCGTGGTCGCTTTCAGAGTAGCATCACCCCAACCTTCAGGCCCCTTTTATGAATGGAGTCCTTCAGTGTGTGGGGGTTGACCAGAGCTTCCCTGCTCCCCTAGGAAAGGCTGTGTGGGAAAGGGACTCTGGACGTGCGTGTTCCATCCCCAACACACGCACACATGGAATTTATAGGGTCCTGTCACAGAAGCCTCAACAGCTTCCTCTTAGGGTGGGAAACAGAAGGAAGAAAGGGAGAAGCTTTCTAAAGTCGGTGTCACAATCTCATATTCTCTCTCTCTCTGCCTCTGCCTCTGCCTCTCTCTCTCATATTCTGCGTGTGTATGTTGCTCCATCTCTTTTTCTAGAGGACCGACACACTGGGACTTCCTTACCCATCTCCCACCTCCCCTTAGTGCTGGGTGAATCCCGTGCACCGCCCTGCCTGGGCCCGTCCTGCTCTCCCCCCGTGGCTCGCTCACCCTGGTGCCCAGCCCAGCCCTTCTGCATACTTCTACCCAGCTCGTGCGTCATGGCTATTCATCTTGCTTAGTGCTGGCTTGGCTGCAGATGCTGTAAATATGGTAATTTTAGACTCCCTGATTGGAAAGGGTTGCAGGGCAGGGAGGAGAACAGTTTGGTTTACTCCGCTGGAGCTGGTTCCTAGCTGGTTCTGCCACTCTCTGTGTGCCCCTGTTCTCCAAGCTGTGGCCCCATCAGGGCCCCCCTCTCTTTGGGTTCAGTGTTGACTCCTGAGCCTGGGAGAAGAGTGAGAGGGACAGAGGGGATGTGTCTGGGCTGTCTGCCTGAAGAATCGCAGGTTAGCAAGGAGCACCGTGGCCCCGGTGCCAGGAGTGCAGCCAGAGACGCATGGGTGGTGGTCCTGGCCCAGCCAAGACAACTCGAGGGCCTGAGGCCTGGGGATGAGCCCCTCCCCCCCAGGGCGGTGCTCCAGGCACAGTGGGGATGAAGTGGGGGCCACTGGAGGTGTCCGACCCCTCCAGAGCTCTCTCCTTTTTGTTCTTTCCCTCCTGTGGGGGGCTGTCACTCCCAAGGGACTCGGGCAGGCAGTGCTCCCAGGGTTGTCAGCTAATCCCTCCTCCCACCCTTTTGGTGCTTAAAGGCATAATTTGCATTTGATTAAAGTCCCCCCACCCCCAACAGAACAGTGGGTGGATTCAGATCTCCAGGGAGTGACTGCCAGGCTGACGTTTCAGGCTGGGCAGCAGGGTGGGAGCTGAGAGGGTTTGGAGCCCAGAGTCTTGTCAGGCTCTTCAAAAGCCTCCAGATAAACTTCCAGCTCCTCCTCCCCTCAGGAGGCCGATCCTAATTCCAAGGCTCTGAGTGGGAGTTGGAAGAGTTCCAGTGTTTGAGCCAGTATCTGTAAGTCATAGAATGTTGGAGCCCAGGGTCCAACTCAGATTTTGGGGGCCCTTAAACCCCCATTTGACAGCTAAGAAGTGACTTGCACCAAATCAGGGGCCAGGTAACCACAGTACTGTTAGCCCATATCTGGTTATTCATCCCTGCCGTTGACACATCTTTATAGAGGGTTCTATAAGAGAGAAAGAGGGGTTCTGATCGGTATTTCTCCGTTTCTGATTCCTGGAGGAAGCCGCAGCACAGTCCTGCTACTATCTCTGCTGATAGACGTTGAGCTGAGGTTTGCTCGCTTCTGGTTGTAAATGGAAACTTGCCATCTCCGAGGCCGCCCAGGAAAATGTGGGTCAGCTCTAGCTGTTGTCTGATGACTCTTCCCTGCTGCCAGCTGTTCTGCTGTCCACCAGCATCTGTCTCGCTGGTGGGGTGGGGCCTGGGAGGAGGGCCAGGGGGTCTCTGAAGGGAGGGAGCGAACTGGTGGGACTGGGCTGTCTTCTGAGGGTGCAGCATAGAAGATCACCCCACCCCCGCAGGTGGCCCTGCTCCGGTCCTGTGTCTAAACTGCGGAGCGCTCCCTCCTGGCCCACGTGGTGTCTGGCCACCACACACCACGTTTGTTTACTTTTCCTCCAGGAAGTACGGACACAAGGGTTTTTTTTTTTTTCCTGGAAAATCGTTAAGGTGTGTGTTTTCCACAGACAATTGTACAACAGTTACTGGAGTGAGGGAAGGGGGTAAGGGATTATTCTCTGCACTTTCCGTGCTAAAGATGCATTGCCGTGAACCTGCAATGGTTTGGACTCTCCCAGGTTATGGTCTAAACAGCCTCAGACCTCAGACGTCCCAGTGAAACAGCCTCAGGCCTGTCCATCCCATGGCATAAATCAGAACCACGGCTAACAAAGTCTTCCCTGGGAGAGGTGTGGCCTGGTCAACTTTGAGAGAGAGATGGGACTCCTGTGTGAACAGCATTTTGCCTGTTGGAATGTAAATGGTGTTGGAGGGCTTGGAAGAAGCTTGTTCTTTTAGTGGGTTAACCATTTCCCCCCGGAAAAAACTGTTACACAGAATTTGCCAAGCACAGCCTTCCGTCCATCACGTGTGGCACAGGACTCCATAGCAGCCACGCCTGGCAGGTCAGGACTCGGGAGGCTTCGTTGCAGCCAAAGCAACCTGTGCTCTAGCGAAGCCAAAGGGGGTCAGCGGGGGCGTAAGTGCAGGCTTTCTGGAGAGATCTGAGAAGAACAGCACATTAACGAGAGGAGGAGTTGCTTCCAAATTTTTCGAAACTTGTTTAGGAGAAGGCCTTTCAGAGTTATGCCTTGTCCCTCATATGGCTGAGGCCAAGGAGCATATTCACCACCGCTGGAGGACTGAGAGCGTGCGTAGCATGTGGTAAACACTTGGTTGTTATTATGACTTTATAACCCATCCTTTGCTTCAGGCCACTCCTCTCTGTCCCTCTGTCTGGACGCCATCCCCCACCCCCACCACCGCCTCATAATGTGCTGTAGACATTGTTCATTGTGACTTGGCTGGTGTAGCTCAGTGGACTGAGTGCCAGCCTGCTAACCAAAGGGTCACCAGTTTGATTCCCAGTCAGGGCACAAATGTGGGTTGCAAGCCAGGTCCCCGGTAGGGGGCATGAGAAAGGCAATCACACATTGATGTTTCTTTCCCTCTTTCTCTAAAAATAAATAAATAACATATTTTCTTAAAAAAGAAATTGTTCATTGTTTTTATTACACCGTTAAAGCATCCCAGGGTCTATATCCAGCTCATGTGGGGTCTGTAAAGCCATTTTAGTAGGCAGACTTTGAAGATCTGTTTGCGAGGTTGCAAAGACTATTTCCACTTTCGTATTACACTGCTCTTACTATTTTGGTAGGAAGAGATTTCATGAGGCTCTCACCAGCCTCTCTGGTCTCCTTTAACTGTCTGAGGTAGGTCACATTCTTATATCACCCACTCACCATGTTTATGTCCAGGGTTTATCTCTTTGCAGAACGAAAACACCTCCAGATCCAGGGCTTCCTCTCACATTTATTCATGATCCCTCTGCACCTAGCACAATGTGCTGTATACAGTAAGTGCTTATTTTAGACTGTGATGTCCTTAATAATAATAATAGCTCTGCCGTATTAAACATTTCCCATGAGCAGGGCACTGAGGACTTTTCCTGCCTGGATGAATCTTTATAAGAAACCATTGAGTATTCCCACACAGTTCTGGAGTGTTTGTTTATTTGTTTGTTTTTTCTGTGGCAGGAAATTGAGGTTCAGAAGATATTCACTTGCCTGAAATAGTAGGTAGTGAATGACAGAGTTGTGATTTGAACCCTCTAGGGTTTGTCCACTCTAGGACTTGAACTTGAGCTCATAAGGGCTCTGTGATGCTCTTTTCGTGGAGACAGGACTGTGTCTTTCCCAAAGACAGGGTTGCATATTGGCAACCCGAGGGCCAAATCTGGCCCACAGATGTGTTTCGTTTGGCCTACACAGTGTTTTTTAAAAATCAGGAAACTTTACATCATCATCTATATTTCTGGCTTTGCTGGAAAACTTGGGAGATCCAGTGACCCTGAACCTCAGCATGGCGATGCCAGGCTGCTGCTGAGAAGCAGCTGTCCCCTCCTGTCCCTCTGCCCCTCCCAGACATTGTCTGCCTCCATTGTGCAGTTCAGTGTTTCTCCCCTGGGGCGTCGGCTCTGAGGATTGGCCAGTTCTTGGTTGCACAGGACTGTCTCACACATTGCAGAATGTTTAGCAACCCTGCACTAAGTTAGTAACACCCTTCCTTCCATCATTTTGACGATCAAAAACACCTCCACATGGATTCCCAAGCCCCTTGGTGGCGGGTGCCACACTAACCCCTGTGGAGCATCACTGGGAGATAACCCCGCATGTCACCGGTGGCCTTCGGTCAAGAGATTGACTCAAGACAAAACATCCGTAACTGCATGGTTGGTTCTGCATGTTCAAAATTCCCATGAAAACAGAGGCAGAGAAATAAAGCAATCAGAGTATTTTTAAAAGTAAATTATCTGGAGCAAATTTAGCTCATTCCCCTAAACACCTGTCCCAGAGTGGAAAAAAATTAGTGATAACACGTTCCTGTTGAGGCATTTCCATCCTGCATGCCTCAGTTCCCACTGTAATGTTAATTGGTTATGGTTTTCTTTGCTTCTAGTCCTTACATGTCAGGAGACTCACCGCGCAGCTGTCAACCAGACGCCACCCGGGGAAGGCTGCGTTTAAAGAGACAATGAGAAGAACTGAGTCACGTGCCGCTTTTCTATGGCGAAATGCTGCTCATAATATTTTTCCTCTGTTCTAATTATATAAATTCTATATGGTTACAGTAGAAATTTCAGAATATTGGAAAGTATTAAGCGTGAGTAAAAATTACTCATCCTTTCATCACCTGAACATAACCACTGTTAATATTTTTATATATTTCCTTCCAGTCATATTTTCCCCCCAGGCACGTATTTGTGTTTGTTGTTGGCAGTTTTGTTTGTCTTTTCAGCAAAACCGAGATTGCACAGCCTGTAAAGTTTTCCTTGACAACCCCGGCTGTTCCCATAACCAGTCTAGCCAATGCCCGTTTGTCGAACCTGGAGTTGCTTCCCAGTTGTCGCTGTTATTAACAGAACAGCAATCAACTTCCTTATTCACAAACCCTTACTCTGACGGTTTCTATAGAAAGTGTGATATGGTTGTCAGCATAAGGAGAAATCATCACTTCCACTGGTGTTGGAGATGATGTCGGCTCTGGATCTAGAGTAAAGCGAAGACTGAGGTCTGGCAAGCACTGTCCCAGCAGGGAGGAGACCACGTTGTTGAACTTGCACCTCTTAGTGTGGCCCAAGCCAGGTCATCTTCCTGGAGCGAGGAGAAAGGATGTGGATTCGGGGGCTTGGGTTTTAGTTCTCACCGCAAGAAGCAAACAAGGACTTAACCAAAGGATGGAAATTGTTTGGCAACATTGAAAGCCCAGTGGCGGTCACCCCATGGCATTTCGTAATAAAGGCCGTTGGAACAGACACACAGCTCTCTCCAGGGAGGCTGAGTGATGGCGGCCAAGGTGGGGTGGAGGTGAGGGTGGGGAAGGGAGGGTTATCTCAGGGTCAAGAATTGGCCTAACCGATCCAGCCGAAGTTCAGAGAGGCTCGTGAAGTCTTTTCCTGCCTAAAATAGTAAGATTACTGTAATACCGGAGTAAAAATAGTCTTTGCAACCTCACAAACAGGTCTTAAAAATTTGCCTACTAAGTGGCTTTACGGAGCCGACGTGAACTGGACATAGACCCTGGGTTGCTTTTATGGTATAATAATAAAAACAACGAACAATTTCTATAGCACGTCACAATCTACAAGGTGCTTCACCCACTATGTGCGCCCGATCTCTAGGGGCGGGGTTATTAAATACAGCGTCCCCCTCCCTCCTGCCTTTTGCAGAACAGAAAACTGAGTCTCTGAGAACGAGACTGGCCGAAGGACACACAGGTAGCCGCGGTGGAGCTGGGCCTCAGACCAGCATGAAGGACAGAGATACGATCACTAACTTATTTTCTTGTGACCATCTCTCCTGTCCTTGAAAGAGGACATTTGCTGAAAAACAAGTCTATACTATGCCCATGACCTGGATCTCCTGAGCAGATGAATTACCCAGGTGACCCACCGGGAACAGCCAGTTCTCTCCGTGTTTAGAGTGCAGCTCAGTGTCCACCTACCAGACCGGTCCCCTCTCTGTGCCTCGGACAGACCACACACATTCCTGCCACAGGGCTGTAGCCTTTGCTCCTGGAATCTTGTCTCCCAGATGTGGCCCTGGCTCATTCCCTAACCTCTTCAAGTCTTTGCTTCCATGTCACCTCTTCCGTGGTGCCTTCCCTGACCACCTTATTTTAAACTGCACCCTTCCCACTGCCAACCCTCACCGCTGACACTTCCTATCTTCCTTCCCTGCTTTATTTTTCTCCATAGCATTGATTACCTTCTGACATACTATGCAACCTATTCATTTTCTTGTTTAATATTTGTTTTCTCCACTAGAATGAAAGTGTGATGAGGGCTGGATTTTTGTCTGTTTTGCTCTCTGCTGTTTCCCCATGCCTGGAACATGGAAGGTGCCCAAAAAGTAATCGAATGAACAGCAGGAGAGGTGTTAGAATAAGTAATAGATTCTTTTTTTAATATATTTTATTGATTATGCTATTACAGTTGTCCCATTTCTCCCCCATCATTCCCCTCCACCCTGTACACACCCTCTCCCACCCACATTCCCCCCTTTAGTTCATGTCCATGTGTCATAAGTTCTTTAGCTTCTACATTTCCCACACTATTCTTGCCCTTCCCCTGTCTATTTTCTGCCCACCCTCTATGCTACTTACTCTCTGTACCTTTTTCCCCTCTCTCCTTCTCCCACTCCCCTGTTGCTAACCCTCCATATGATCTCCATTTCAGTGGTTCTGTTCCTGTTCTAGCTGTTTGCTTAGTTTGCTTTTGTTTTAGGTGCGGTTGGTAATACCTGTGAGTTTGCTGTCTTTTTACTGTCATATTTTTTATCTTCTTTTTCTTAGGTAAGTCCACTTAACATTTCATATAATAAGGGTTTGGTGATGATGAACTCCTTGAACTTAACCTTATCTGAGAAGTGCTTCATCTTCCCTTCCATTCTAAATGAAAGTTTTGCTGGATAGAGCAATTTTGGATGTAGGTCCTTGACCTTCATGATTTGGAATATTTCTTTCCAGCCCCTTCTTGCCTGGAAGGTGTCTTTTGAGAAATCAGCTAACAGTCTGATGGGAACTCCTTTGGATGTGACTGTCCCCTTACCCCTTGCTTCTAGAATTCTCTCCCTCATTTGAATCTTGGCTAATGTAATTGTGATGTGCTTTGGTGTGTTCCTCCTTGGGTCCAACTTCTTTGGGACTCTCTGAGCTTCCTGGACTTCATGGTAGTCTATTTCCTTTGCCACATTGGGGAAGTTCTCCTTTATTATTTGTTCAGATAAGTTTTCCACTTGTTGCTCTTCCCCTTCCCCTCTGGTACCCCTATAATTCGGATGTTGGGACGTTTAAAGATGTCCTGGAGGTTCCTAACCCTCTCCTCATTTTTTTTGAATTCTTGTTTCTTCCTTGTTTTGTGTTTGGTTGTTTGTTTCTTCCTTCTGGTCCACTCCATCGATTTGAGTCCCAGTTTTCCTCCCATCTCTATTGGTTCCCTGTGCGTTTTCCTTCATTTCACATATTATAGCCTTCATTTTTTATTTTTTCATCTAATGTATGAGCAAAATTCACCAATTCTGTGAACATCCTGATCACCAGGGCTTTGAACTGTGCATCTGATAGGTTGGCTATCTCTCGGTCGCTTAGATGAATTGGCTCTGGGGCTTTGATCTGTTCTCCCGTTTGAACCATTTTGGGGTTTTTTGGGGGTTTTTTTTGGTGTGGTTGGGGCTGTTACCTAGTGAGTGGCGAAGCCTTAGGTGTTCCCCAGGGTGGGGCAGCCCAGTAGCTAGGTAATGACGCTGTATGTGGGGGCAGGGTCCGAGAGGGAACAATAGCACTTGCTCCTCTCTCTTGGATTCTAGTCCCTTCTGCTACTTCCCCTTCTCCTGGACTATCTGTGCGTGAATGTGGGACCACCTGGTCAGCCAGCTGCCTTGCACAGCCTCACTGGGTCTGCCCGTTGCCACCCCATGCCCAGGGTCCACTAGCTACCGCCTGTGCACCTGGGATCTGCCTGCTACTGCTGCCTGCGCACCCGGGTCCACCAACCTCCACTTTTTCCTGCCGAGACTCTGCCCCTCTTACTGGGCTGGATGAATGGTTGTCAGACTTCTGTACAGTTCAATTTTCTATCAGTTCTGCTTGTTTCCTTGTTTCTAAATCTTTGTTGTCCTTAATTTTGGTTGTGAAAGGAGGCACAGTGTGTCTACCTATGCCTCCATCATGGCTGGAAGAAGTAATAGATTTTAAGGGCACTAGCACACACTGGTTCATAAGAGGGAATCCATATGTGTTGGTTCCCTTTCTCTTCTTCCCCTCCCCTGTGTTCAATGTTATTTGCTCAGCACAGTCATCATTTAAAATTAAAATACTTCTGGAAGAGGTAACACATGAAGCCTTGACATGCAGTCCATGAAGCAGCAGGGGAAAAATAACCCACACTAGCCCTCAAGTGGGAGAGTCATACCCTGAACCAGCCAGGGTCTCCTGGTCCATCTAATGACAGGTGAGAGGAAGTGCGATCTCCGAGGGCAATTCCAATGCCGTCTCTGATTCCACCCAGGTCGGCATCGGTGCGGGCGGAATGGGAGACAGGACTGGGGACCCCGAGGGAGTGCGGCTCCCTCTCTTCCACCTACTGGAGTCACCACCATCACTGACAGATGAGCAGGTGAATCCTGGGTCTCTGCTCACTGTCCCACGTAGGGAAGGAAAAGGTTTTCCCTGACCCTCACAGGTTCCCTGGCTGGGTCTGAAAACTAAACTGACAAAGACGGATGAGCAGCAGAAAAGCATACACATTTATTTACTGTAAGTTTTCTGTGATGTGGGAGACTTCATAGGAAATGAAGCCCCAAAGGAACAGATCTGGGTGTTTTTCTGCCACTGGGTGTGATGAAGACTGAGCAGTCTCGGAGGAAATGAATGTTCAAGGATCACAAGGGGAGTGCAGTCAGCGGGGGGAACCAGCAGGGCCTGGTGGTTGGGATTCTTCTTGGCGTCCCGTGTCTTCGGAGATAAGCTATACTTCCAGGTATAGGAAGGGCACCTCTCACCTGAGGGTTTTATGATGTCTTTCGGGGAGAGGCCTAGGAGAAGGTCCAAGTGACCTTTCCACTTCTGCTGTTGCCTCAGGCTCCTTCAGCTTAAATACTCAGTGTGCCAACGTGCCATATCTGGGGGCAGCGTGTCCTACACCTATCACCTGCAGTGGCGTTACAAAGGGTCCCTTCTCTTCCATGGGGCACTGCTGAGTTACTCATTTACCTACTCGTCCCTTCATGCTGACATTCCTGTATTCAGTGGGTGTGTACTGAGGGTCCGCCATGTGTCTGACGCCATGCTGGTGCCTGGAGCGGCTTTGGTGAAGAGAACAGACACAGACTCGTGGCTCCCAGTCAAGTAAGGGGGACAGACCCCAACCACAAAACTGCATCCAGACCCACCCAACCTTTTCCACACGCCCCGAGTTTCTCACTGTCTCCTGTGTAAGCCAAACGCTTTCCTGCCTCTTCCCCATCCATCCCATTCCTTGCCGGTCTCGGTTGTCCCCATACCTTCAGCAATGCCGTTCTTCCTTCTTTTGTGTTCCCAAACCCTACCTAGTCTTCAAGCCTCCGCCCAGCCTTCTCCATTTCTTCCAACCAGCAAGCATCTTCTGCTCTTCCCCACATTCCGTTCCAACCTCTCCTGGAACATTTTCCATAAACTCCCCTTCATGGAGGTCATTATCTTGACGTACTTGACTTAGCTGTTGCACCATCTAGGTGTAAACCCTGAAAGACAAGAGCAAGGGATTAAAATTCCTTTTATCCTGCATAGACTTACTACCATGCCATGCACATGGAGCCCCTTAAATTGTTGCTGACTGAATCAACTTCCAAGACCAAGCCCCAGAGAGGCTGCCCGTGAAAGGGGCTGGCAGCCTAGGCAAGCCTCCTCCCAAACGAACCTGCCCCCTCTGGGCCTGGTCCCTAGAAACAGTCCCAGTAGCCTTAAAGAATTCATGTTGCTGTCAGAGGCGCTGCCGTCCAAAGGGTCCTGATAGCTCTTGTTATATGCAAAGTGAAAAAGGTAAGGGGACTGTTCTCTGCATTTCCTGCCTTTCAATTGAGTGAGGACAGACAGATGATTTATTGGGCATTTCCTAGCCTCTCCTTCACCATAGGAAACCAGCCTGAAAAAAAAAAGGTGCAAATTTTAAAAAGATGTGTGGCTGTTTGGGGGGGTAGGAAGGGAAGAATTCCTGTGTACCATTAAAGTGAAAAAAGAAAACTCTGTAACAGCAGGAACTCTGATCTAGAGGCACACTGACCATAAATTTTCACCACCCTCTGAGAGCTCAAAGGACTTGTCCCGGGGCGGGAGGGAGTGGGGCCGGGAGAGTGAGGCTGTGATGTGCCGTCCTCTCTCAGCGCCCCATTTCCAGATGATCAAGCTTGGGTTGAGGGTGGTGGCAGTGTGGCCTGAGCCATCAGCCATCACCACAGAGGAGCAGGGGGTGTAGGGGCCTTCATAACCTTTTAAGTGTTGGTTTCAGTTGGAAACAGGTAAGTGTCTCCACCCCCACTTCCCCTAACAGAGAGGGGGAGAGTCATGGAAAGGAGCCAGGAACTGGGGGCTCGGCAGACGTAAAAGCCTGACTGGTACGAAAGCTTAGCTCCCTTCCACCCTGCAGCGGGCGGCACTCGTCTCCTAGGGCCGCTCGAACACGGCTCCTCACACCGATGCTTAATGACAGAATTGTATCTTAGCACAGTCTGGAGGCTAGAAGTCTGGAATCACAATGTCAGCAGGGCCATGTTGCCCTGAAGGCTCTAGGAAAGACTCCTTCTCGAACTTCCTATCTATCTTCTGGGGGCTGCTGGCAATCTGCGACATTCCTTGGCGTGTAGACGCGTCACTCCACTCTCTGCTGCCGTCAGGCGGCCGTCTTCTCTGTGTGTCTGTGTCTCCTCCGTATGTAGGTCTGTCTCTGTGTCTCTTCTCTTCCAAGGACACCAGTGACATTGGAATAAGGGCCCACCCTACTCTAGTATGACCTCCTCTTCACTTACATTATAGTTACATCTGCAAAGACCCCATTGCCAAAGGTCATATCTACACGTAAGAACTTCAGTGTATCTTCCTGGGACACAGTTCGACCCACAGGGGGAGTCAAATGTTTATTGTCTGTGGCCACATTGGGAAGACTTAGGTTACTTTATCAGTGACTGTGCATGTATGTGGGTGTGGGTGTGTGTATTTGTGATTTTTATTTATATAATGCCATATATATACACACAAATAACTATACATATATGTGTTGTGTATATATATAAATACCTATAATAGATGTTTACCTATACATACATATGATTTGTATTTATATAGTGTACTTATACAATATGCATGACACTATATAAATACATATGACACTATATATGTGACATCGTGTAACTATAAATAACAGGTATTTGTGATGTGTATGTGTGATAAATGACATAACATAAATATATATGACACTAATAAATATACAAGGTCTACCCATAAGGTATTCAGCCATGTAATAAGAAAACTAGAGATATTTATTAAAGAGGACACAAGATACAAGAAACACTGTACACAGGACAATGACGCCTCAGTCCCCTTCAAAGTAGGCATCTTGGGACCTCACACAGTTCTCCCATTGCCATCAGCTGTCCTATTGTATTTTCCTGAATCTCATTGATGGTCTGAAATCTCTTCCCTTTCGAAGGTGATTTTAGTTTTGGGCAAAGCCAGAAGGCACAGGGTGCCAAATCTGAGCTCTAGGGGGGCTGAGCCACCTGGGTAAATTGATGTTTCGCCAAAAATCTCTGCACAAGACATGATGCGTGAGGGGCTGTGTTGTCGTGATGGAGCTGCCAGTCACCAGTTGCTCACAGCTATGGCATCTCAATCGTTTGAATATTTTCCATGGAGAATGTTCAAGCTTAGGGCAAAACTGGATGCAGATTCATTGCTCTACTGGCTCAGTCATTTTGAATGCAACGGCCACACAGTACACATGCTCACTCAGCAGTGTCAACCACCACCACTGACCTGTACAGTGAAGTCATCATTGCTCACACATGCACATTCCAGTCCACTCTCCTTGGCTGCTGGGTTACATCAATGTGGTGCAAACCATCCTTGTTATATTAACAATGGCTGTACTTTTTCCAGAGAGACCTCATGATGCTGTGGGAATATAAATCATAAAAGCAATTCTGAGTAATGCCCTCATCTTATTAATCAAAAGTATAAGACCGCAGAGCAGCTCCTAATGCTTTTTCTATGGTTTTCCTACTAAAGAGGTGGCGGGGAAAGTCTGTCTGTGCCACAGACACCAGCACTTGTCCAGCTGGACTCTGAAGAGGACGCAAATGTGGGGTGGACAGAGGCGCTGTGTGTCTGCCTGGCTGTCCCCAGTGCCAGCGCAGCAACTCTGCTGCCCAGGCAGGGCCCTTCTCCACCTTGTTTCAGAGGAGAGACGGCAACGTGAAGTAGCTTGTCCAAGTCCAAGTGAGCGCAGCAGCTCTAGAAGTGGAAGCACGCCTCCACACCCCAAAGGCGCCGCGACTCGCACCGCTGCCTTCTGTGGCTCCCCCTTGCCCCACTTCTCCAACTAATAGTCGGGTTTTCGCTTGAATTTCTTCCACTGAGCATATCCAAATGTTATAGGTGGTCACAAAAATAGCACTCTTTTCCCTTCAAATAAGCTAAAAAATTGTTTTTCACGGAGGTCTTACTACACGCCAAGTTTAAAGTACTTTGTGTTCGGTTAGTTGTTCTGGAGTTCTTGGTGAGATGGGGTGGGGGGCACTTTCTTTTTCAATTTTATAAAGGTTTTGTTGTTGTTGTTATTGTTGTGGTTGTTGTTTTCATTTTCTCAAACTCCAAACTGACTGAACAAGAGTTTTCTCTCATTTTCTAGACACAGTGGCCTGCCCGGGATGTCTTTTAATAATGTATTGGAGACTCGGGTCTCTTAGGGGCTGCCTCCCTCCTGAGCCTCCCTGAAAGTGACCTTCAGAAGCCTTGGAAAGGCTCTCAGCCTCCCAAGCACTGCTGTGCCCCAGCAGCCTACCTGGGCCCCTCCCCCCCCACCCCCCCCACCCGCCTCTGTTGTATGAGGCTTGCTGGCTTCCCTTCTGCACGCCCTCAGGCCTGGTTCCTTCTCCATCCTGCTTGCTGGGATCATCCAGCAGGAACGGGGCCATATTCAGGAATGCTTTTTCACGGGGTTCTGGAGGCGTTCTACTTGGAGCCTCTGCTGTAGAATTTCGTGCCAGGACCTTCGCCCATCCAGGACTTTAAACAAACTGGCAGAGATTTGTGCAGCCTCCTACACCTTCCTCTGCCATTCCACCCTTCCTTTCACCCCAGCCTCCCATGTGAGAAACCCCAGCCTGGACCCAGATTGAGCCCGAGCTCTTTGCACAATGCCCGCGCCACAGCCTTTGGTGGATGAGAGGCGGAGCTCAGGATGACTCTGCCTGATTCAATACACCCCAATTCAGAAAGAGCCTAAATTGCAGGCTTCAAACTTTAGGGAACATCAGATTCCCTTGTGGTGGGGGGGGTGTTAAAAATGCAGATATCCAGTCCTATAGTTGATAATCTTATTGAGAATCTGCATTCCTGAAGCAAGAGGATTCTGGTGCTCAGAGTCTAGGCCCCCCCACCCCTGAAGAAAGATGGCTTCACTCTTGGTCAGGTGCACTGACATGAGGCCTCTGCCTCCTACAGGGGGAAGTAACTGGAAGGAAGTAAAGACCCAAAGGGAGAGGGCGCAGACTGGGGCACCCATACAAACCAGGTACGTGTGGGTGTGGGTTGGGCCCGGGGAGGTAAGCTGAAGAAGAGCAGGCACTTCCCCGTGTGCCTACAGTGACTGCTCGGGGACCAGTACTGCAGGGCTGCACGTGGAAACTACTGGGACAGTGGCAGGAGAGATGTTTAAATCCTCTGCTGCCAATGTGGGCGCCAGTGGAGCCTCCTCTGAGGAGCTGCTCCTGAATGCTGTAATTCCGAGGAAGGAGCCCCTGAACGGGCTCCTCAGAGGCAGCACAGCATGATGCATAAAGACCCTGGCTTTCGAATCACCCTGCCTGAGTGACCGTCACTTGGCCGGTCTCTCTGTGTGAACTTAGGCAAGTTAAGGACACCGTCTGTGCCTCCGTTTCTCATCTGGAAAAGGAGGACAATAGCACCCACTTCAGAGGGTGATTGAGAGAATTAAGTGAGGTAATACGTGCAAAGTACTCAGCAGTCCAGAGAGGGCTGGATGAGCAGGAGCCACCGCCGTTTCTCCTAGCAGCTCCCTCCCATCTGCCCCACAGCCCTTCTCCAAAGCTGTCTTCCGCAGAATTAGACCGCAGGAGTAATCTGGATAGCCGTGAATGTCTTTGTCTCCCTGTTCTCAGAAAGCTTTTGGGTCTCCCTTTTGCTCCCCCTGAAAGCCCTCAACACCTGCAAGTGCCAGTTCGCAATAGGCACCCCCTTCCTCCCTGAGTGACCCCACCTCATGGGACACTTCCAGCCCTTCCCTCAATACTGGAGGAACTGCTCAACAGATGGGGGCCAGACCTTTGCAACTGAAAACTCCGGTTTTGAATTCCAAACCTCTGCCCGACGAAGGCTGCGTGATCTACAAGGTGAGATAGGGAGTTCCAGGCTGGAATCAAAGGCTCCTGAGCAGATGGAGCCAGGAAACGCACATTCACAGAGGCCCACGCTGCACCCAATTGATTCCCCGTGTCAGCTGTGAGCGCTTTGGTGCTGGTTTCAGCCTCTGTGTACTTGCTGCCTCGGTTTCCTCCTGCAGGGCGGCGCCAGCACCCACAGGTGTGTTGTGGCGCAACATAAGCCAACTCCTTTTACAGGCTGTTCGGTGTTACGAGCCGTAGTACCATTGGCTCTCTGTTCTAAATGATCCACTGTGAGGACCTAAGTGAATAAGAGACTCAAAGAACCTTTGGGCATTTTCTCGATGGAGATCACTGCCTACACATCCAAACACCTGCCATGTGTCGCCACAGTGGAATGCCTGTGCTCCATGGAAGCACCTGGGTCCTGCCAGCGTTCACCACAGGAGCACCAGCCGGCCAACCTCCCCAACTCTGGTGGCTCCCGGGCCAGAGGGAAGGTGGAGGCTGAGAGAAGAGCCACAGTGTACCATGTTGACGCTGTCGAGTTCAGAGAGGGCTTCCCATTTGCCTTGGCCGAGGAGAAAAGTTCTTTATTTCCCCTGGCCTCCAGGCTTGCCAGCCCCACAGCCCAGGGAACACGTCTCCCCTCCCGTCTCGGACCCCCACACTGTGACTTGCGGAGTTCCGTGAAAAGCGCCATGCAGAGCAGGCCAGGCCGGTTCGCCATGGGCCTGTTTCACCCCCGGCGCACGCCCATTCTTCCCTTCCCGATCAGCCAAGCAGGCCGTCCCAGGAATACTCCTGAGCTGGCTCTTTTTCTTTCTTTTTCTCCTAAGTCTAGAGCCCAGTTATTTACCCAAAGAAAACAAGGAAGTGACAAGGTAGCAGAGTACACATGTTGTGAAAATATGCAGGCTGAGGCTGAAGAAAAGAAAACATTCTTCCATAAGTCGCTGCCTTGTTAATTCATTTTTTTCTCCAGATTAGAACCAGCCATTCCTTGTGCTCCTCCAAGCACCTCTGCGGTTTCCTGACAGCTGCCTTCAAGGGGTGAGATCTGGCTTGAAAAATGGGCCATCGGTCATGCTCAGGGGGCGGGAGGCAGGGAGGGCAGAAACCGAAATTCCCAGATTGCTCAAATTCGCTATTCCCTTTCTAGATGGGAATGAAGGAGGGAGAGGTGGCGGGGAGAGGATTGTATAAACTCTGAGGCGTCACCTGATTTTCCATAAGAAATGACAGCTTGGTAATGAACAGTCCTTGGGACGTGCTTTCTTACCTCCCCTGAAATTGGTTTCCGATCCCTGGCAAGTCTGGGCACTGTAGCCTTGAGGAACAGCCACAGGCCGATTCTCGGCAATTAAAAATAATATTGGCCCTGATAGAGAACTCTTGGGTACCCCACACCATACACACCCTTTTCATTATGTGCCAAAGCTCACTTTCCCAAACCTGCTTCGGAACAGCTGGCTGCGTCGGAGGAGCAGGCTCCAGCCCTGCGTGCCCTGTGCCGGCTGGGGAGGGGCCGAGGTTATTAATAGCATTTGTTCCGCCTGGTGTTTGGGGCAGAAAAGAGGTAATCTGTGCCTTTTGGGGAAGTTGGGCCATAATTAGTTTGAGATCCAATTTTTCTTCACCGGATCCTTTAAACCCCGTGGCTGACGGAGAACGGCAGAGAAAGCCCGCAGAGAGGCTCACCATGGCTAGCATCCCTCCAGTACAACTCTTCATGCTTCTCATTCTTCCTTCCTCCTTTTCGGCCAGTGGGTGTCGGCCGGCAGCTTGGCCAGGCTCCCTCCAGGGGAGGTCACACCGCAGAGGCCTGGACAGTCCCTGTTAGCATTTCTGTGGTACTTTCTGTTAACAGGAGGCCTCTGGAGCTGGGCTGTCTGTCCCAGCCTGGGACCGACATGTGGGAAAGAGGGAAAAAAAGGAGGTCCCCTTTCCTAGAGTGGAGGCTGGCACCCTGAGTGGGGGGCTCGGTTCAAAGGAGCCTCCCTCGCCCTTATTTGAGGCCACAGAGTTCATCAGCCCCCACCATCTGCCCCTGGTACCCTTCATCTCGGGATGGGAGAAAATCCTACTGGCTTCCCATGTGACTGCCACCACCACTAGGCACCCTCCTGGATGCCCAGGAGAGGGCTGGATGTCAGCCCTGCAAGGGTCTTGATTCGGTTGGGTTGAAGCCAAAGTGGAAAACCTGGAGACGGAGGTAGATTATGTGTCTGAAAGTAAGGTTTGGCCTCCAGGTGGATGTCTCGACTGAGGGAGCTGGTGGGCAAAAGGTACTTCCAGTCAGAGCCGGAGGCCTGGGTGATCAAGGGAATCTCAGAGCACCAGTGTTTGGGGCAGGGCCTGGGAAAGCCCAGCCATGCCCCTTGGTGAGCATCCTTAACATGGGCCACTAGGTTCCCCTGGGTGAACACAGCCTCTCCCCACCCTGGGCCAGGCTCCAGCCTCTGGCCGTAGGTGAAAGACTATTTCCGATGATTGTTTTCAGATATTCTACATCCAGTGCATAAAAACACAATAGTGACAGGAAAAATCCACTCCCCCCAGGCCCCCACACATAATACAAAGGTGGTCCCATCTCTCAGTATGAGAAGGTCAGAGGACCCTTTTCTCATTCCAGCCCTTGATGTGGGTCCAAGGGAAGCCGTGCCTTTGAACTCTGTGACATCCACAGCAGGCCCAGCTGCAAGGGTGTGGATGGGCAGCCAGACAGGACGTGCCGCCTTATCAGGGGCCAATCTCAGGCCCTCCTGTGAGAACCAAGTTTCTCCAGCAAAAGGTGACTTACAGCCATTTGTTCAACCAACTGAGGAGGCTGAGGAGGGCCCAGAGGCAGTTGAGATCTGAGTCTGTCAGAGCCAGGCCTTTCTGATGAGAAGTTTCTGCACAGAACCTTGGGAGCAAACCTCGCTGTGTTTGAGTGCCAGTCAAGTCTCTCCTTTGAACTAGGCCCTTCCCTTTCTCACCACTCCACTTGGGCCATCTTTAAAATGCCTCTGAGCAGCAAATAACGGTGCAGAGAAATGATTGCCAAGCCCTTGGGGAAGAGCAGGGAATGAATTCTGTTGACACTTAGTTTTAAGAACCACCTTTTGGGCTTCCATGATTGCTGCTGAGAGGTTCTTCTCTGCGTTCCGGGCAAGACTAGTGCTCACATTCTTCCTACTTCTCAGACGTCTGCCTTCCGGGACCAGAATCTGAGATGTGGAGCCTTGGAGGCCTTGGAGTGGTCAGGGAACCCAGTATTGCTGCCGATACAGGATGTTCCAACAGATGACCATCCTGGGGTTTGAATTCTCCCAGGGTGGGGTACACACCACTTTGTAAAGACATCTGAGCCATTGTTGGAAAGTTTTACCCCTCGGAAAGTTCTTTCTCGTATTGAGGTGGAGTGTGCCACTCTGTGACTCTGATCCATTGACTCCGTTTTACGATCGGTGCTGAGGGCTGGGCAGCAGTGTGGCCAGGTTCCAGCGTCAGGCCGAGCAGACACATGACAGAGGCTGAGTCCTCTCCCTCTGCTTCTCTCTACGTCTCGTGCCTGATCGTTAATATTTTGATTATGTGTTGGACAGACTGACTCTTGATTTCACCTTAATGTATTTTCATGATGGGCCTTAATATCTTCATGTCAATATTATCTGTTAAGATATTGCTGAAAAGATGTTATTTTTGGAGAATGTGCTCCCTCGTGTATCTCACTGCATCCGGTTATCCCAGTGCATGTATCTGGGCATGTTCCTGGATCTCGCCTTCCTTGGGGGGCTTCGCCACTCAGATCCCTCCCTGGTACCACTGCAGTCAAAGTCCCTGTTGCCGAGGGAGGTGTATCTGTTTGTTTCCCTTGGGTGTGTTGGACAGAAAATTGAGGACCACTTTCCTAGAATAAGGTAAGCTTGCTCCTTCTTCTTCTTGCCAACCCCTCATTTCCCTGGTTTTTGTCACCTTCTCTCCTGGCTTCTCCAGGTTATGCATTTCCAGCACTATAGCTGATGAGAAACTTTACATGGTCTCCTACTCAAATGTTACCTCTGCAAGGGCAGGGAGTTTGTCTATATTCTTTGCTGCTTTGTCCTCCACGTCTATAGCTATCGGTTGAGTGACTGACTGGTTCCCAGGATGCTGAAAACCACATCTTTATCTCTTACATTCTGTACTAAAAATCCAGAGAATAAACAAGAAGGTGAACCGGGGCCATTGTCCATAGAACTGTCTTATTTATCATCCTTGTTTGATCCTAGGGAAAGAACATCAAGGCCAAATTTCAAATAGCAAGTAAGCAGCAAGGCCAGGGCCATCCCTCAGGCTTGAGCGTTCCTTGTCTCACATGCTGTTATGCCAGTTTCACTCACTGTGTGACCTTGACCCATTTATAGATGGCTCGTGCTCATGGAGCACTGTGGGGTCTCATCCACTGCTGCCAGACCAACCATACTCTTCCCCAGCTCTGTCCATCAGTAGTCATGAGATCATAGCACACAGCTACTGAGCTGGGAGACTCCTGGTACCTTGATGACTGAGAGAATGTTCTAGTCTCTCTTCTCTCTAACCTCTCATCAAACCCGCTACTAGAGCTACTATTTTTATTACATCACTTCTCAGCTCCAAAGCCCATCAGGCCTTTCTGTGTTCTCCAAAATCAAGTCCCAGTTCTCTGCTTGGCCTCCCGTGTTCTTCAATCTGGCCCCACTGTGCCCATCCAACCTGATTTCTCGTTACCCTTCAGTGTATACTCCCTTCCACCGTCTATGGTCAGGCCACGTTTATTGTCTCCCACATCTTCCTTTTTTAATATGCTTGTTTTTGTCCATATTCCTCAATCGGCTCATACTTCTGTTTTCTTTTTTTATTAAATAGATTTTCTTTGTTTAGAGCAGTGTTAGGTTTACAGCAGAACTGAGCAGGAAATACAGAAATTTCCCATAGACCTCCTGTCCTCACACCTGCTTAATCCCCTATCTGCACCCCCTCCCACAGTGGTTTATTAGTTACAATCGATGAACCCACATTGACTGGTCATCATCACTCAAAGCCTGCAGTTTTTGTCAGCGTTCACTGTTAGTGTTGTGCGTTCTGAGTCTTGACAAATGCGTAACGACAGGTGCCTACCATTACGGTACCAGACAGAAGAGTTCACTGCCCCCACAGACCTCTGTGCTTTCCGCACCTTCTTTTTGTAATTCTATTTTCTACTCAGTCATCATGGATAGTGGGAGTTCCGCTTTCTTCACGAAGCCCTTTCCAATGGCTGTTGTCCACACAGATCTCTCCTTTCTGGGACTCCTGCTGCGCCCACCCTTGACTGTGCCATCTCCCTATCAGCTCTGACTCCGGTAACTACGGTAAGCATCTAGCACTGTGCCTGGCCCATGGTAGGCGTTCCATAAGCAGGGCCACCATAATGCAGAGCTCTAGGAGCCTCATTCACATATGAATGGGGACCCTGCCATTATGCAATGTTCCTTGTTCATAAGTCCTTGGTGATTGAATAAAACCCGACCTAGGACCTTAAAAAGAAATAGTTATCCTCATCATGATTCAGTTCCATCTTTAGGTGGTTACTGAATAGCTACTATGCGCTAACCAGCAACGATACTAAAATTAATAAAACAGTAATTCTACTCTCAAAAGAATTACAGCTTTGTGACAGAAAAGTAAGTAAACTGATCACCGTAATACAATGTGATCAATGCTAAGATATGAATATGTGTGAGGAATATAGCACTTCCCATGTAGCGTGAGCATCAGCAGCAATTTGCCAGGTAGGTGAGTGGGTGCAGAACATTCCAGCAGGAAGGGACAGCACTGGAAAAATGAAAGTACACGGTGTAGTGAGAGACTTGCAAGTGGTACAGTGTACTTCCCGGTGATAGAATTGGAAGCCCAGGGGTCAAATGATTACCTGTGGCCCCCAAGCAAACCTGTACCAGATCGCTGGCACAGTGGGACTGTGTGTTCGCTCTCAGTTACTGCTTCTGGAACCAGAAACCAAAGAATAGAGCCCTCTCCTGCTCAGCCATCGCTTGCTCTTCTGAGGGCCGGCAGGATAGGCCCCAGAGTCCCAGTGTATTTTCTTCCTTTTACACTGTGCTGCGCTGCCCTGTGCCCAGTCGAGTGTGTATTCCAGCAATGGAGTTGGGCCCTGCAGGGCCCTCACCGGACAGCCTTAGGAACGGGCAGCTATCCACAGGCTTTCTGTGGATGCTTGCACTGTTTTACCCTACCTCAAAAATTCCTTCTTCCTCTTCCTCCTTTTCCTCTTCCTTTGCCTCCTCTACCTCTCCTTTCTAGTTTTCTGATATTTTGGATATTAGACATCTGGTTTAATCAGCTAAAAGCCAGGGTGGGCATACATAGAGCAGTTTCCACCCCTTACCCGGCTGGCTTCCTCTCCCCAACCCTGCTGCTAGGCGGCCGGTCCTGTGCTGGAGCTCAACCTGACCGGGCTTCCGCACTGCACAGCCCAGGCCCAGGGTGAGAAAAGACTGTTGGGGTCTGGCTGGATGAAAGGGCTGAGGGCCAGTGTTGTGATTCCAGGCACCTCTAATTTCCCCTCGCTCTGTTTCCCCTCTGCGTCAGCAGCAGGAGCTTGTTTGAGGCTTCTAGAGCTCGGCTTTGTTTCACCTGGGAAAGTCCCTGCAGGGAGAGCTAAGATCTCCCCTGAGGAATGGGCTGCAGCCCTGACCTCTGTCACCTGAATTGTTTGAACAAAGAAGCCCCCATAGGGGTTAGGAGGGTGATCAATTGGCAACTTACGGAGTAAAGACCTCGCTCTGCCTCTGCTCATTGTGCTTGGAAGGGCAGCGGGGTCAGCGGCAGCAAACTGAAGGGCCGGCCAGCCGCGCCTTGAAAGGGGCTCGTTTTGTGTTTCGGTAATGAGCACTCTCTTTCTCCCCTTGGATGCACTCAGATTTCATGAGTTACAGGGAACCTGTCAACTGCTGTTTTCATTGTATGGGGCTCACAGGGAACTTGGATATAGGGCAAGCTTGTTTCAAAGAAAGCAAGGGAAAGAAAGTCGTGAATAGATGCAATGTGCTGTCCTATGCAGATCACAGCCCCAGTTGCTATGGGACACCTCTGCCTGCCCAGGGGACAAAGTGCCGAAGGTCCTGTGTTGACTCGGCTGCCTCCTTGGAGATGGGAATGCCGCTGCTGAAAGGGCACAGCCAGCAGCCACAGTGCCAAGGACTCTCTGGTCTGCCACCAAGCTAGCCCCGACAGCAGCCCGAGTCCCAGCAGCCTCTTCCCCCCACTGGCTGTTCGGCAGGATCCCCTCACCTAGGAGCTAAAGGCACAGGCCAGGTAATCCTGGCAAAGTGAGAAGAAGCAGAGAGAAAAGGGTCCTCTTTCAGAACCACCAGGCCTCTGCTCGTAGGAGGGCTGCCAGGGGCCGTGGTCAAGTGGGCCCTGAGGTTAAAGACAGGTTTTCACCTTCTTTGTCTGCCATGCCCTCTGAGAACACTTGGCAATAACACCCCTTTCCTGATGGGTTCATTTTGTAACCGACACTCATTGTTTTCTTTCCCCTGTTTACCTACAGTGGTCCAGAGTAATGGGACAGGCTGTGCCAGCAAGAGGGAAGAATGGGACTGCCTGGTGGCCTCCGGGTCTCTGGACACAGGTCTCCGTGCCCTGCAGCTCCTTGTCCAGCATCCATTCCCTTCACCTCTGGGAACAGAGTAGCCAGAGGGCTGTCCTGCCTGGAGCAGAGACCAGAACAGAACCTGTGGGGGGAGCCTGAGATTAGGAGAGGACCCAGAATTAAGACTCTCTCCAAGGGGTCCTTCAACTCTGGGTAAGAAGGCCTGAGATCAGACAAGGCTATGAGAAACTGGTCTTGAGGCCTTGCCTAAGACAGACCAGGGTAGCTGGGACCAGGCGCATCTGGAGGAGTTCACAGGAGGACCTACAAGAAACCAGGGGAAGGTACCGGGAAAAATAGGTTTCCGACCACTGTGTCCTGAGCACCCTACTCCGCCTAAAAGGGCTAATACATGGCCCCATCATCTGGGACTCTGAGTCTGGGGATGTGGCCAAGCCAGGCGGCGAGGCCAGTGTCCTGGGCCACCTGTTGTGACTCTGTGACCCTCTTGTTTTCATCCCCATGCCCACTTTTACCCCAGCAAAGTTTCTCCCTATGAGAGTTGCCAAGATAAATAACTAAGTCCAAAACCCTGCCCTCAGAGAGGCTTCAAAGCTAGTGAGAGGGTAATTTCGCATGTCGTGGAAGTATCCATTGAGACACTCTGGGCAGCGTGCTAAGGGGAGAAGCTCTGGGGCACTCAGAGGCCTTAGGCTGGATGGCCGGAGAGTCACAGACACATAAAGTCTCTTCCTCCTTCATGACTGTGTTCGCTTTCCAGTGCGCACTCACACGTATGCCATTTCTTCTCAACCTCACACCATCCACTGACGGGCTTTGTAAGCCTGAAAGCTCTGTGAAAGTGTGAGACTTAACGGCCCTTCAGGGAGAGTCTCCAACATTGGCAGAGGGGAGAGGCCAGGGCAGCCCAGGAGCAGAAAGTTGCCTTAATTGGCTGGAGCACAGGACAGGTGACCTTGTGGAGCACAGGACAGGCGACTCCGGTGTGAACTCCGGCTAGAGAGCCAGGCTGAGGGCCCGGTGTGCTGCGGCTCTGGGCTACACCCTGCGGAATGGAGAGAGGGTTTGGAGAGTTCGTGGGTTTGTTTTCTGCTGTTGTAACACGCTGCCACAAATTTAGTGCCTTAAATAAATGGGAACACATTACCTTACAGTGCTGGGGATCAGAAGTCTGGCAGGAGACTCGCTGGCTAGGGTCAGGGTGCTGTCAGGGTGGCATTCCTCTCTGGAAGCTCCAGTGGGGAACCCATTTCCTTCCTTTTCCTTACTGTCAGAATCTGCACACACTCCTTGGCTTGTGGCCCCTTCCTCCATCTGCAAAGCCTCCTCTTCTGCCTCCCTTTTCCATTTTTAAGGACCCTTGTGATTGCATTGGGCCCGCCTGGATAATCCAGGACAGTGTGCCTATTTTAAGGCTGGCCAATGAGCAAACTCAATTCTCTTTTGCCTTGTAAGTAACAGTCACAGGTTACAGAGATTACAATGGGCATTCTTGAAGAACCATCATTCTGCCTACCAGTTTTGGTTAGTAGGTTAGTCAGTTATTAGTTGTTTATTTGGTTATTTGTTGTTTAACTGTTTTTTGAGACTCGCCCCTCAGATCCTCACCTCAGAGCCAGATAATCAAGTTTGTTAGAAGAAGGGAAGAGCAAGAGTGAACAGTCTCAAGGGGAAGTAGGAGCCGCTGGAGGCAGACACAGGAAGCGAACGCTGGTTTTTATCTCGTTGCCTATCGGAATAAATCTATAAAGTACAATCCCAAGAACTAGAAAACATGCCATTCTGGAGAAGTTTGTGAGCCCACATACCCCCTGAGACTCCAGTACACTTCTAGTTCATACTTCAGACAAAAACTTGGTCCAGACCCTTGGTCTCAGCCCAGTGTCCTCTGGTTTAGAAGCAGGGATATTTGTATTCCATGTTCAAACGTCTGGTCAACCTTTGGAAATATTATCTCTAATCCAAATACACTAGCGGGTTCTGCTAAGTGTCTAGCAGTCCCCTGGAGCCTCTCAACACTACAGTGGGTTTAAGTCTCTCCACCACATCAGCGCCAGCCCTGCCTAGTGGGCCCTGCCCAGCGACCCTCCGGCTCCACGTATTACAGGCTGGCCTGGCAGCAGCTGCACTGCCTCCTACTTTGTTGGAAGCTGAGGCTTGCTCTTCGGGAAGTCCCCTGGGGTGTTCCCCACTGCCCACCAGCAGACTATTACCTGGCCTCTGGAGCTGGGCTCTCCACACATCCTTGACCTGCTGCTTATTCTGACCTCCCAGTGAGCCCCAGCTTCCATGACCGGCCTTCCAGTTGGTGACTTCAATCTTGATTCCCCTTTGCGCCTGTAGACCCTGACGTCCCATCTCCACACTGTCTGTATCACAATAGCAGCAACATCAGCATCGTAATTATAGCTAATGTTTGAGCTTTTACTACATGCCAGACATTGAGGCTACATTACCTCATTTAATCCGTATGACCACCCTAGGAAGAATGGGTACTAATCCATTTTGCAGGTGAGGAAACAGAGCACAGGGACATTAAGTAGCCCACCCAATGTGACATAAGCCTTTCGTGATGAATCAGTATTCAAACACAGGCGGAGGGACGCCGTCATACCTCTCTGGAACTCTTGCTCCTATCACCCGCTTTCTACTTTACCTGCTGACCATCTGCTCCCAGCAGCCAGTGTGATCTATGTACAGAAGATCACATCCCCTTTCTGCTCAGATCCCTCCAGTAGCTGCGGCTTACTCACTGAAAGCCGGAGACTGACAGTGGCCAGAGACCCAGATGACCTCACCCTGTTCCTTCTCGGCCCTCACCTCCTGCTCCCTCCCCGAACACGCCTCCTCTCCAGCGATACTGCATTCCCTGCTGCTCCTCCAGGAAGCCAGGCCCTGCCTGCCTCAGTGCCCTCGTACTTGCTAGTCCTCCCTGATTCCTCCCCTTTCCCTGCCTTATCTTGGCTAGTTCCCTTCTCAAGGAGGTCTTTGTTGACACTTTACATAAAGAGGAAAACACACCATGCCTTTGCTGACCTCCCTACCCAGAGGCTCCCTGTGCCCCTTACCAGCTTGTTTTCTCCATAAAATTGTCACCTAATAACACATGAGATATGTGCCTGTTGTTTATTATCTGTCTCTCCCGCTGGGAACAAAGCTTCAGCGTATGCTTATTGAATGATTGGGTGAAGCCCCAGAACTCCCCTCAGGAACAAGTTCCCTGGAGGCTGCAGCCACCATCTAGAACCCAGGTCCCACCCTCTGCCTGTTCCTGGGCCACCAGGTGGAAGATCCTCCATTCAGCTCACAGATGAAGGTTTGGCTTCACCCTGGGGTGCACTTCCTGCTGTGCAGCCTGGCAAACAAGAACATGCAGCACAGATTTCTGGTCCAAGATCGCTTCTCTCTTGTGACTATTTTTTTAAATACATTTTATTGATTGTGCTATTACAGTTGTCCCATTTCTCCCCTATCATTACCCTCCACCCCGTATACCCCCTCCCTCCCACAATTCCCCGCTTTAGTTCATGTCCATGTGTCATAAATTCTTTAGCTTCTACATTTCCCACACTACTCTTGCCCTCCCCCTGTCTATTTTTTACCCACTGTCTATGCTACTCATTCTCTGTACCTCACCCCCCCATCTCCTCCTCCCACTCCCCTGTTGTTAACCCTCCATGTGATCTCCATTTCTGTGGTTCTGTTCCTGTTCTAGTTGTTTGCTTTTGTTTCAGGTGTGGTTGTTAATAGCTGTAAGTTTGCTGTCTTTTCACGGTCATATTTTTTATCTTCTTTTTCTTAGGTAACTCCCTTGAACATTTCATATAATAAGGGCTTGGTGATGATGAACTCCTTGAACTTGACCTTATCTGAGAAGCACTTTATCTGCCCTTCCATTCTAAATGAAAGCTTCGCTGGATAGAGCAATTTTGGATGTAGGTCCTTGCCTTTCAAGACTTCAAATACTTCTTTCCAGCCCCTTCTTGCCTGGAAGGTCTCTTTTGAGAAATCAGCTGACAGTCTGATGGGAACTCCTTTGGAGGTGACTGTCCCCTTATCTCTTGCTGCTTCTAGAATTCTCTCCTTCATTTGAATCTTGGCTAATGTAATTACGATGTGCCTTGGTGTGTTCCTCCTTGGGTCCAACTTCTTTGGGACTCTCTGAGCTTCCTGGACGTCCTGGTAGTCTATTTCCTTTGCCAGGTTGGGGAAGTTCTCCTTGATTATTTGTTCAAATAACTTTTACATTTGTTGCTCTTCTTCTTCCCCTTCTGGTACCCCTATAATCCGGATGTTGGGACGTTTAAAGATGTCCCAGAGGTTCCTAAGCCTCTCCTCATTTTTTTGAATTCTTGTTTCTTCCTTGTTTTCTGTTTGGTTGTTTGTTTCTTCCTTCTGGTCCACTCCATTGATTTGAGTCCCAGTTTTCCTCCCATCTCTATTGGTTCCTCATGCGTTTTCCTTCATTTCATGTATTGTAGCCTGCATTTGTTCATCTAATGTGTGAGCAAAATCCACCAATTCTGTGAGCATCCTGATCACCAGGGCTTTGAACTGTGCATCTGATAGGTTGGCTATCTCTTTGTCGTTTAGAGGAATTGGCTCCAGTTTGAGCCATTTTTGGTGTTTGTTTGTTTGTTTTTTGGTCTGGTCGCAGCTGTTACGTATGAGGGGCGGAGCCTTAGGTGTTCTCCAGGGCGGGGCAGCCGAATCGCTGAGTTGTGACGCTATATGTGGGGGCGGGATCCGAGAGGGAACAATGGCGTTTGCTCCAGCCTCTTCCGCCACTTCCCCTTCACCTGGATTATCTGTGTGCAAATGTGGGACCACCTGGTCAGCCAGCCACCTTGAGCAGCCTCACTGGGTCTGCACAGTTGCCACCCCATGCCCAGAGTCCGCTAGCCGCCGCCTGTGCACCTGGGGTCTGCCAGCCACTGCTGCCTGCGTGCCTGGGTCTGCACCTCCACTTTTTCCTGCCGCGACTCCGCCCCTCTTATCAGTCTGGATGAATGGTTGTCGGACTTCCGTACAGTTCAATTTTCTATCAGGTCTGTTTTTTTTCTTATTTCTAAATCTTTGTTGTCCTTAATTTTGGTTGTGAGAGGAGGCACAGTGTGTCCACCTACGCCTCCATCTTGGCCGGAACTCTTGTGACTATTTTTTGTTTGCTTGTTGGTTTGGTTTGGGGTATTTGGGTGGGGGTTGTTTTGTTTTTTGGGCTTTGGGGGGGGGGTGCTCACTCACCTGTTGAAAAGAATCCCACACTCTTCCCTCTATCCTCACCCCGACTCCAGCAAGCCAGGGATGATAAGCAGCTATATCTTCACTAACAACGCTGCTGACCACATGGGTCTGACACTCAGCCCTCAAAAGCCTGTCCCACCCTAGGACATTTAAAATAAACTGAGAAGTCGCTGTCCATCTCTCCCAAAAGGTGGCTGCTGTCCTCCCACCCAGAACTTTGGCAGCATGTCTGGGTGGCATCCGGAGGGCTCCCTGCATGAACCTGGGGCAGTCCGCACCCCTCCCCGTTGTGACTCTGGGCCCGTGTCCCCCATCACCATTCTCCAACAGAGAATAAAGAATAGTTTATTTTTATTTTCCTTGTGGCTGGTGGCAAGGCAACACCTGAGGTAACCTCAGTCAATTCCAGAGCTCCTCAGAGAGGGGCAAAAGCCTGCTAATTTTTTAAGCATTGATTTTTGTCTCAAGAGCTTCTGGGTGTGGAAGGACCAGAGAAACAGGAAGGGGTAAAAGAGGCAGGTGGGTGAGTGAAGTTGTCTTGTCCAAACCTACTCTGAGGCTAGAGAAAAGGAAAACGTGTCTGTAACTGGTTTTCCAGTTATCTTAAGTCTTAACTAAAAACACCTTGGCTTCCAAGAACCTCCTTAGGAATAACTGGTTCTTTAATGGAAAGCTATGAAGATGGGCTTAGGCAATAACAAGTGGACCATTTACTGGGCATCTGTTTTGCACCAGGGTTATCAGCAAGCCCTTTTGACAACTCTCTGTACTGGGAGCTGCCCAGCCAAAGCTTTTCGGTCAAAACTACTCAATCAGCAACCTTAGGAGAATGTGCTTTGGGTTTTTTCTGGTAACATTTTTAATTGATTGATTTATTTTCCAATGACAGTTGACATACAATATTATATTCATTTCAGCTGTACGAGCCAGGGATCAGACATTGATATACTTATGATCACCCCAATAAGTGTAGCACCCACCTGACAGCATATATAGTTGTTTTTATCCCCAATTGGAAAATGAAGAAATTGAGTCTCTAAAGAGTTACATGATTTGCCAAAGCCTCTATAGCTTCTAAATAGTGGGGCCAAAGTCTGAACTCAGGCCTGTCTGAATTCAAAGTGTATACATCACACCCTGATTCCTGTTTCTCTGGGGGTCACCAGACTGCAGACTGCATTTTCCCCCGGGTCTGTGAAGCTACACAGGTTTGGGATCCAGCTGATTTCTAGTGAAATGAACTCAGTGGCTGCTGCTTTGGGTCTTGAGTTCCATCTGGTAAGTTAAAATTGACCATTGAATCCCCAAATCTTGCCTGGTGGATTCCAGAACACAGGTTCTGTTGGTTTCTCCTCCTCCACTGCCTACCTCCACACACACACACCCGACTTGTTGAGTTGGAATTATCCCAAACAGGAAGGTTCAGCAACTGCCAGGGCTCTCTGCCCTGCTCCTTCTAGAAATTTCTAGAAACCAGCAGCTGTCCTGGCACCTGGGCTGATTGCCCAGTAGGAAGCCAATTTCATCCTTTGTGGATCTCCAGGCTTTGGGGAATGAGATGTCAAGGTTTTCACAAAAAACATTGAGGATGCCCAAAGCTTAAAGCTCTTGTTCTAAAGCAAGCCTCTTGGGGCACCCTGTCCGTGGCACCTGGTGATGAGGAACGAGTCTTCCTTTGCAGGCAAAGACACTAAACCCATGGACATGACTGGCTCTGAAGGATGCAGGGAAACATTCTCAGGGAGGGATCCAGGCCTTGGTACCTTAGAGTTTCTAGGGTAAGAGACAGTCCTCACCCCTTAAGGATTAGATCAGTAGATTAGATCAGTATTGCTCCTCAGAGCTCTACTGTTACATTGGCTGTGTTGGAGGCAAGATCTGGTTTGGATCTTGATCTGGGGCAGGGGAACAATATAAGCAAAGAGCCAGAGGTGAGCCTGGGCGGGATGCTGTGTTTTTGACTCAGAATCCATGCTCTTTGCTGAGCTCATCGCTGTCTGAGCCCAGCAGAGCCCAGAGTACATACACTTTAAGAGCATGAGAAAACATTTAATTTTCTTATATTTAGCAGAAAGCCTGGATAAAGGAGGATTGAACAGTGCTGTTCTATTTGCGGTTTGCTGAAATTCCCTGGAAGGCAAGCTGGGAAGACCAGGGCGTATGTCAGAACACGAGAGGCCAACGTCCTCTCCAACACCTGCAGAACAGGAGGCGCTCAAAAGCTCACACGGAATTAATGAAGAGGAAAGCAGAATTCCCAGTTTGATTCCAAGTTTTGTCAGGCCTTGACCTTTAGCCTAAAAGCCAGAGGGTCAAACCGATCTCCATGACGACTGTAACTCAAGAGGGGGCAAGGAGAGAGGAGGCAATGCCAGGTTTGCTTGTGCCAGGTTCATGGGAGCCCAAGGAACGGGCTGTCCCACCCCCACCCCCCACCCGCCCCCCACACAGGACAGCTAGAGCAAAGCCGCTGGTTTCTTCTCGTCCTGTGGCACTTGTCCATGATTTCAACCATTTTGAAAACAGAGGCCGAGCCTCAGAAAGAAATAACCAAAGGCAATCTGCTCTCCTTTAGTCTAGATGTTTTATAGTGAAATGTAAAATTATTATGCTTGTGATTTTACTCCTTGTTCCTGTGATTCTTAGGTAGGAATTAAAAAAAAAAACACACACACAAAACACCTAATCCAGGGCTGCTCATTGCCACAGGCTTCTAAATTCCAGGTCATGAGTGGAGGTTCCTGCCTTTTACTCTTCACTTTCGCACCTTCGTGATACTTTGGGCAGGATCCCGCTGTCGGTCTCCCCAGGACCTGGTCTCAGCCCCTCTGCCCACCTGTGCAGGCTCCCGGCTCCAGACACGTGTCCTCTCACAACGGAAAGGTGAGGCTGGCCCCAGGTGCGCTCCCAGTTCCCCTGTCTGGTGGCACCCCCTCAGTCTCCCGCAGCTGAGGTCAGGCTCTTGGCTAATGCCGTGACCAACTCCGCCGTCGCCCCACCTTCCCAGCTCCGAGCCAAGGACCGTCCAGCCTTGCCTTCTTCCCTTTCTTGTCGCCCTTGGAGACGAGAATGTGTTCTTGCTGAGAGTCAGGTTCTTCCAAGGTGTGTTTTTCTCAGGAAGGGAGCTATTCCCCACCTCATAAGAACCAATCTTCTCCTCGTTTCACCTTCAATGTAGCCATTTCTAGAAACTGGACTGTCTTAGAGGAACAGTGTGTTGTCCTTGCTTTTTCTGACATCTGTCCTCCAGTCTTGGCCTGAATAGGCCTGGATGTAAACAGCTGATCTTACAATCATGAAGGATAATTACTAACAGTTACCATTCATTGATCATTCGCTGTTTGCAGGCACAGTGCTAAGCTCCTCACTGGTAGCATGGCTTAGTAACTTGTCCAGTTTGAACCCGGGTCTCTGACAGCAGAGCCCACTCTCAGAGACACCGCATTAAAAGATTCCTCTCTGCGTCCTCGCAGGTCATCTGTTTAGATCCTTCCCTACAGCACCCACTCACCCAAGGTCAGCCACACTCTTAGGATCCTCTTCATTAGACAGTGCTTGGCCCACCCCTCTGCTTTCCAAGGCCCCAGAGCCCATTCCAAGCACACGATCATCTCCACCCATGACCTGCCTCTGTAGCCTGGCTTTCATGCCCTTGGAGGGTCTCCCACTGGTACACATTAAGTCTCATTGCCTGCATTGCTAGGTGGAAACCTGATTATAGGTTCACGAAGATCTGCCCATCTCCTTGAACTCCTCCCCTAGGTTCAGCGGAACAGGTGCAAAATCCATCTCAGAGCCATCACTCACTCCTAAGACTATTCTTTTTTTTTTTTTTTAATTTTTATTTTCATCGTTGATCTTGTACAGTTTTCTGTCTTTTATTCTCACCCAAACCCGCCACCCCAGCCCTCCCCACCTCCCTCCCATTTCCACGCCCCCCCCATAATTTTTGTCCATGTGTCCTTTATACTTGTTCCTGTAAATCCTTCCCCTTTTCCCCTGAAATTCCCTCCCCTCTCCCCTCTGGTGACTTTCAGCATGTTCCCAATTTCCATGTCTTTGGTTATATTATGCTTGTCTAAGACTATTCTTGATTTAGAAAACCTATACTCCGAAAAAAGCAAGTTCTTACTGTGCGTGACCTGCCTGGTCACTGGGCGCTGAGCACGGCCCTGTGATGCTGCTGGTGACCAGCAGGAAAGAAGCTCAGGGCCCCACCCTCAGACCTTCTGTTCTTCTGTCTTCACTCACTCCCTGCATGCTCTCATGCTGTCTCATGGCTGTACATGACATCCATCAGCTAGCAACTCCCAAATTGAGTCTCTGGCTTGAAACTCTCCCCTAAGTTCCAGAATTGCACAGCTAACTGCCGACTTGACGCCTCCCTGGGGATATCTACTGAGTGTGTTCAGACTCATATTTCCAGAATCAAACTCCTGATTCTCCTCCCAACATGTTCCTCTTCCAGTCTCCCAATATCTGCAAAGGGTAATTCCATCCTTCCAGTTGTTCAGGCCAAAAGTCAAGGAGCCATCCTTGCCTCCTCTGGGAATTTCACACATCTACGCCATCAGCAAATTCTGTTTGCTGTTCCTTGAAAAGAACCCCCAACAACCTCTTACCTCCTTGGTTTCGGCTTCACCGTTCAAAGCTACCATCATCTCTTGCCCGGATTACTGTGAAAACCTTCACTGGGTCTCTGCTTCCAGCCTCCCCTTGTGCCCTTCCATCTATTCTCAACGCTGCAGCCAGTGTGAGTGTTCAAAAACGTAAACCCATCGTGTCACACCTCTGCTCAAAGGCCTCAGGGGCTCGCATCCTCCCTCAAAGTACGTGGCAGGGTCTTTACAGTGGCCTACAAGGCTCCGCCTGCGTGGCCTTACCCCTCTTCCCCACAGCCCCTGCTTTCTTCGCGTTCCTCCGACACAATGGGTATGGTCCCACCTCAGAACCCTTATCCTCACTGATCCCTCTGCCTGGAATGTTCTATCCCCTGAATGCTGATGGCTAGCTCCTCACTTCAAGTCTCCATAATATCACCTTATGAGAAAAGCCTTCCCCATCACCCTGTGTAAAAGGCAGCCATGCCACCCCGAGCACTCTCTGTCCTCCTCCGCTTTGTTTTTCTCGATAGCACTTACTTTCATCTGATATATTTATGTTTCCTTCTTAATCATCTCCCCCTCACGACAAACACACACACATACGCACAATGTGGGCATAGGCTTTGTCTATTTTCTCCAAACCTGTATCCCCAACACTTAGGATAGTGCCTTCCATGCCACGGGTGCTCCATAGGTACTTATTGAATGAATGAATGTCCGTCCTCAGGGTAGGTGCAAATCAAAGGGGATATTGGGTGTGCCTACTGCTTTGTAGGACTTGAAGCTGGCACAGCACTTGGGTCATTGCCATCAGGCACACTCCTAAAAAACATACTGACCTTCCTAATTCTGTGGTGTGTGTCTGTCGTTGGCATATTGTCAAACATGTTGCTGCCCATGCCGTGGAATGTGGCGATGGTTGTTGGAACTTGTTGCTAATGGAAGTGAAAGCAAAGAAGCAAAAATGAATTAATTTCCCTCCATGGAGGGTGGGACACGGTAGCCTTCGTAGAGGTTTCCAAATGGTCCAGCCCTCCTCATGCATGATCCACTGTGCAATTAGTTAAAAACAAACAAGCAAAGCTTCACATCTGAGCCCCAGGTCCTGAATGTCTTGATCATCTTTCTCCTTGAAGGATATATCAATTTGTAGGGAAAGGACTTTGATAATTAACTCCCGAGACCACTGGGAGGAGTAAGTTAAAAGACCATGAGGACCAAAATCCAGAAGAAATTTCAAGAAAGGTGGTCTGGATTTAGACACCATTCTCCGATCCGCGTGTCTGCCAAGATATGGCAGATTGAGGGTTGACAGAGAAAGGAGGAAAGGAGCGTGCCCTTGAGGGTCATCTAACAGGTTGTGCGTCACCCTCCCTACATTTTGGGAAGTACTGGGGTATTCCGTGATCTGGGTTGGAGGCTTGGCTTCCCTCCAAAAAGACCACCACCCATCCCCCTTTACACACGTGGACTTACTTCGAAAAATTCAAGGATCTGAAAACAAGTCACTTCAGAGCCCTCCATGTGAGGACCCAGCTCCTGGTCTTCTGTTTCAAGACCTTTGTGCAGCTGCTTCCAAACCGCAAAACTCCCCCTGTGCCCCCAACCAGCTAACCCGCAGAGATACAGGCCCCACCAGAGTAGGCGGAAGGAGGGGCCTCTTCACTTGGCACTTGAGCTTCTCAGACAACGAGCCAAGGCTGCTCAGAGATTTCTTTGATTCCTGCAGCACAAGGACTCAAGCAGGGCCCCTGGAGCAAAGGCAGAGCACCAGCCTGGGCTGTTCTCTGTCTGTGCCCTGGGAGCCAGGCCGGGGCTTTGTGTTTGAGGGCAGCATTGCCAGATTTTGCAAATAAACATGGAGATCACCCATTTAAATTTGCATTTCAGATAAGGAGTGGATGATTTTGCTTAAGTATGTTCCATAAAATACTTGGGATATACTTATACTGAAAAATTAGTCCTTGCTTGTCTGAAATTCCAACTGTATCATATGCTCTGTGTTTTATCGGGCAACCCTATTTGTACCATACCAGCAACTCCCAAATCAGAGCAGCCTCTGGCCTTAGTCATCCTGAGACCTCTACTGGCCCCACTATCCCAGATAAAACAGGGCCTGGGCTCCAGTACCCTCTCATTAGCCCTTTAGATTTATCCTCGGTTCTCCTTCAGTCCCTGCAGTGTTCTGGAAGGCAGAGGACATGGACATCTGATGGACAGTTCTTGACATGGTGGAAACCATATTCAGGAGGCCCTGCTGCTCTGCCCCACATCCTCGCCTCCTGCTTACAGACCAGCCGGGTTTGGCTGGAACATAGTGATCAGCACATGTTCATCTCCCAGGGCTCAAACCCCACTGCAGTCTTGTACGAGCTGTGTGACCTTGAAATACTTAGCGCCCTACCCCTCAGTTTCCATCTATAATCGGGGACCCTGGTCAGGACGAAATGAGTTAACACATGGGAGGCTCTTAGAACAGTGACCAGCATGGGAAGACGCTGTTATACACATATGTAGGTTATTTTCCACCCCTGCTGCCCCACTGAATGGCTCCCTCAGTCACCCCCACTGGTTTTGTTCAGGGGTCTGGGCAAGAACACAGTGGAGGCCAGCTTCTAGATGTCTAAATATTTGAAAGTTATAAGTCAAGCTAACAAATTATTAAATATAACATGTTCTCTCTTCTTACCTTGATGGACATACCTTCATGACATCCTGAAGGCCAAGTTTGAATTTTTGGCAGAGTCCTTGGAGTTCCACCCTGGAACGTGGCAGGCTAAAGAGAACCAGCTCTGGCCTGGCTTCCTACCCAGCTCCTTCCTGTGTTAGACAGGGCCTTGCGCACACGCGTATGGGCACTCAGCCCACATGTCCAAGCTGCACATCCACACCACCCCCGAAAAGTCACCCCTTGCTCACTCTTAAGGCCCACAGGTATGTACATCGTAACACCCTTGTTGGCAGGGTAGACTTGGGTTAGAGACCTGCACCAGCCTTTGGGTTAAGCTCAGGAAACTGGGCAGGGCACTCCAGTACCCAAAGCAAGGCCTAGCAGCATGGTACGTGTGGGCTCTTGGTGGACATGGCCTTTTAACCCATAGACGCCAGGCCCACGGCTTCTGGGCTGTGGTTGAAGGAGAGCCAGAGCAGACCCCTAATGTAGGGGCCAGTGCCCGGTGGGAGTGAGGGTAGCTGATGAAAATGGGAAGGAGGAGCCTCGGAGGTTTCCTAGAAGAGTCTTCAGGATGCCCAGGCTCCTCCCTGTCCTGGCTGGGTGTCTGCCCAACGCCTCGTGCCTCAGGGTCATTCAGGTGCCACCGTCTCCCGCTCCCGACACAGGAGGGAGCTTGTTTCCCTCCTCTCACCCTCCCTGACTCTACTCCCCACCAGCCTGTGCCACTTGGCTGGCCTCCTTGGCAGAAAGGTGACAAAGGACCTGTCTCTGGAGAGTTAAATCCCTCGGTGAGAACCCAAACCTCCTCTGGACCACATGAGGCAATGGCAGAGGTCCTGACCTGGTTTCCTCTCACCTCTCAATGATGGGGTGCTGGTGGAAGTCATTCAAAGCAGGTTCATCCCTCTTCAAAGAAGCAGGTGCTATTACACTGCTTAGAGCTCTCCTCTCCCCTCCCCTCCCCTCCCCTCCCCTCCCCTCCCCTCCCCTCCCCTCCCCTCCTCTCTTCCCTATGCCCCCACTGCATGCACCAGCCTTCTCAACTGAAATTCACCTTCCAGTGTCCCAACGTCTGTCTCCACTCCAGCCAGCTCCCCTCCTCCCCTGGGCTTCTCTCTGCTCCTAACATCTGCTCATCTGCTCATCTACTCCTGGCTCAACCTTCTCTGTATTTCTGCCCAGATCCCTTTCATCTTTCAAGGCTCATTTTAAGCTTCACCTCCATGATACTCCTAATACTTCCATTAAAGCTTCCCCTGGTTTATCACCTGTATTGTTTACCACCTGGACCCCACATTTGGCCCATGAGTTATATCCATGGTAGCACTTTTACCATACGGCATTATTATTCTTTCCTGGTTACATAAAAATCGTAGGACTGAAAGAGATCTTAAAGACCATCTAGTCCGATCCTCATTTTTTGAAGATGAAACTGAGGAAGAGAAAGGTTTCATAACTTAGCCAGACTGAACCTGCTGGAATTACACTTAAATTGCACTCAACCCTCTTGACCCAATCCAGGAATTCCCCGTATCACCCTGAGATCTGTGTCACCCACAGGATGGGGTGGTCATGAAGGGCAATCGTGTGCTCTAGTCATTGACTGGCAAAGCCCCCCCCCCTTGTTACCTGGCAGGAAAGAACCCACAGTGGCAGCCCATCTCTGTATACCCCACTTTTTTTCAAGTTCCTTGCTATCCATTTGAATAGCCACCTGGCCAAAAAAAAAAAAGTGATTTCCAAAGGTCACCCAGATTTTATCAGGCCAGCCCAGTTCCCTACAGTCTGCCAGTTTCTTCAGAAAGGAAAACCCAATCCCTGCCCCACCGTGGCAGGGGCCAACTCCTCCGGCTGCCAGTCACCATAATCCTTTGCATGTTCATTTTGGAAACCTAGAAGGCATCTTAGCAAGTGTCCCCTCCAAGTTTCCCAAGGGCATACGAGAAGCCCCAGGCAGAAGGTTGGTGGCCACCACGGGAAAGGGGCTGAGTGAGCAGCCAAGAAGTAACGGGCAGAGGGTCTAGGTTGGAGCCCAGCTCCGTCAGCGGGTGGGAGCAAGGAAAACAGTGGGAGCAGAAGAGCAGGGAGCGCAGGGGACAGGGTGACCTGCCCAAAATAAGATCCCTGAACCACAGGTAAACTCCCCGCCTCAAAATCAGCCAGAATAGGGCAGCTCGAACATTTTTCTTTTCTTCCTCCCTCTCTGGTTGCCCTGCTCACTGCAAGGAAGAAAAATAAAATAATGAGCCACGTCGGAGAGTGTCACCCGAGCAGCTCCGGAAGAACGTGGGCAGACGCCTGGCTGGGCGGCTGACTTTCTCTGTTTCTGGTGGAGATTTTATAAATACTCAGGGAGTTTGATCTGAGGCTGGTGGTGGGGAGGCCAGGGGAGCGGCAGAGGGGGGAGATAACTCAGCCCACGGGGGTTCTTGGACCTCTCCCAGGCCTGCTTTTCATTAGCGTCGCCAAGGCAACTGCTCATCTGCTGCAGATCCCATCACGCCCTGCAAAGCATCCACAGCACGTTACTCTTTTCCTTTCATAGTGAATCTGCTGCCATCAGCTTTCTTCTGAACTCCCTCCCCTCAGCCCTGTCACCTTGTAGCCTGGGGAAGAGAAGATAATTAAGGAGAGAAGAGCTACAATCCAGCTCTCTACCACTGGTCTGCAGAGGCAGAGCTGCAATCGTCCCAGTCCAAGGGCGGCGACTGGCCCAGGACTGCCGGAGGCTGGGGGCTAAGGAGCCCCGCAGAACCAGTCTGCACCCGCACTCCAGTTCCAGTTCCCCCTCCATCCTGCACACACAGCCTTGACTCTTATCTCCTCCCTGTCTGACCTGACCTTTCCCCTCCACACGCACCTTCATTCTTAACCCAGGCAAACATTTGCAGAGTTTCCAAGGAACGATCTCACCAATCCTCATTCTGATAAGTTCCAGACGCCCACTGAAGTGCGCCCCATGCGCGTCTCTGGTTTTCACCAAGGCATCCAGTAGGTTCTACAAGGGTGGTGTCAGGGGAGATGGAGTCTGGTCAGGGGAGAAAGGAAGACGCACACTTGCCAGGCAGTGTGAGAGCGGGTGCGTGGAGCCAAAGAGGTGATGGTTTCGCCTTGGAGAAGAGACAGCCAGGCTGCGTGATCAGCACAGCTGGGCAGGGAACGTGCGCCCAGAGCCTGTACCCCCAGCATCGCCACCGCCACTCCCCTTCTCAGCACTGACCACGAAACTCCTCTGGTCGGTTTAAAGTCGGCTCCCTCTAGCTGTGAGCTCCATGGAGCCACAGCCAGGGAATCCTGGTCTCCGATACATGCCAACGTTCGCACAGCCCTGTGCCTGGGAGGCCGTGGGCGATGTCTCTCAAAAAGAGAGACAAGGAAGGGCCATTGTCTGCGGGATGCAGGGGCTGGGGTTTCCAGGTTGTCTTTGTGCTCCTGAGCAAACCTGAGCCCCAGCCTCTTCTAGCCTCTCCTTTCTGTGGAACGTAGGTCTCCTGCACCAGACCTGCACTCAGAGCCCCTGAGCCAGCCCAGGGAGCTGCAAATAAAAAACCAGAGAAGACCCTCTCAGCTACCCACGGAGCGGAACCAGGACCCGGAGTCATCTGGGCTCAGACCAAAGCCACGCCTGCCTTCTTGCCTTCCGTTCCTTTTCCCACCGAGATGGGCCCTGGAGGAGCAAACCCGGAGATCCTCTGCTGATCTGAGCAGGAAATTCCAGAGAGGCCAGCGTTGTGGAGGGGAGCTGGGCGGGGGACCTGGGGAGAGACTTCATCACTTCGATTCAACCCCCAGAGGCACAGAATCACAGCAAAGTCTTACCCTGGCCCCGGAGGAGCCCGACCTCCGCCACCGTCCACACCGTGTCACCACTGCAGGCCACCGCCAGCCTTTCTCACCTGAAGCCGATGTTGAGTTTTTTAGCGCTCAGTCACGTTACAGGGAGGAGTGAGACAATTAACAATAATTAGGTGGATAGTGTAGCTGAAGAGGCTGCACAGATGGCTTTTTGGTCCGTTCTGGTGGCAAAGCTGTACTAAAGAGGCAGAGAAGTGCCAGCCCCAATGGCACAGGCAAGCGCGGGCAACGCAGCCTGGCTGCTCCCAGTGTGGTTGGTCCTGGGGCCTGCAGTGTGGCCCTCATCCGGAAGCTGGTTACAGATGCAGCGTGCCAGGCCCCTTCTGAATCAGGGGATGCATTTTAATAAGATGGCCAGCTGATCGGAGGCACACTGGCAGGCGAGACACTGGAGCTCAGGGAGGAGCCCACACGGGGTCCTTCCATCTCCAACCTCGTGGATTCTAATTCCAACTCTGTCGCTCAGTAACTGCGACGTTAGATCAGGTGAGCACCCTCTATGAGCCTCAGCTTCCTCACCTGTAGAGCGCAGGTGATGTTACTTACCGTAACGGGTTGATGCGAGGCAAGGGCCCAGCACTGGTAGACTCTAACCCTAGTCGTTGTTAGCAGCACAGAGCTGGTGGCTCGGGGAACAGTCAGATCATTTGCTCCCCCCAAGTCAGCCACCCAGGAGTTGGGGTTTTGGCCAGCCCTCTTGCTATGTCACTTTTATATTTTCTGGGGCCATTTATAGACCCCTGACCATGAACCCTGAAGCCTTTCATCTCCAGTCACACCGCCCCCCACGTGAAATAAGATCCTGAGTGCCCTTCTGGGGAGGACGGATAGCTATGGGCGAGGGAACTTCGTGAATGTGGACAGGCCAGGTTGTGAGGAAGAGGAGACACAGCGTCTGACTTTGGAAATGGAGCCTTATAAACGGCATGTTGGCTGTTTCCTACAAGCAAGTAGTATAGAGTCTGGATTTCATTTCCTTTACCATCCCTGCATTTTCTTGAGAGACGAAAGGGTTCCGTCCTCATGGGGCTGAGGTACTAAGCCACTTCCCTTTGTTTTGTGTTGGTGCGTTCTGTAGCTATAGTTCCTACACTTTCCTGGGCTAATGTAATGGAGCGCTGGAGAGTCAAGCCACAGGGGCCTGCTGGGACCTCGGGGTCTCTGTGAATGCTGGGCTCATTTTGCAGAGCTGCTTTCCCAACAGAGCTTGGCTGAAGCTGCTTTTCAAATTAGTTGGGGGGGGGGTGGCGGCGGGAAGAGAGAGGGACAGCCCCTGGGTATTCTTTGGAATGTGCTGGCTGGTGACCTGGCCAGCTGGGCCGGTCATTTAACTTCGCTGAGCCTCAGTTTCCTCCTAGGATAACAATGCTAGTAGGAGAACCTCCCTGAAGTTGTCATGCAAGTCTCTACCTACTCTGGGGCAAACGGGATTTCTGGAGGATTAAATGGGGTGATACTTACAAAGAAGGTGCTACAGAGAGAGGCATACAATCAATCTGGGTTAGCTGCCATTTCTGTTCAAAGAGGTGGGCCTTGGACAGTTGGCCTAGGTAGAAAATCACAAGTAAGAGAGTGATTTCCATTTGCAAACAGAAAGCCCAGCCTCCCCACTCTGTGCAAGTCAGCAGCTGACCATCCCCTCCCCCACCTCCCCCACCTTCATTTTTTCTTTCCTTGGCTGCAGGAGTTGAGACATGTGGCTCACCAGGCTGCCCTGGTGAGTTTAAAGCTTTAAATAAATACATGCTCAAGATTGCTGTCACATCCCTGCCCCCACGACTGCTGCAGGCCCCTCCTGACCTGGGGATGGCTCTCCCTCCCTTCCCTCTCGCTTCCTCTCCTGCTGGAAGCCAGGCCCAGGCTGAGCCCTGGAGAAGGTATCTCCTCCACACACGTAAGCTGGTCCCAGGGGCCCTGCACAGGGTGGGCCAGGCTCGTCCTGATCCAGCACAGACTCTCCTCTTCCTGGGTTTGTTAGAAGCCTGACCAGGCCCCTAGTCTTATGACTTCAACAGATGTTTCTGCTTAAGCAGCCCTGGCATCTTTATGGCCTGTTTTTTCCATTCTTGCTTCTCTTCCTCTGTCCCAGCAGCCCTGAACGCAATTTGGACTTCATTTTCTTTCTAATGATTACAGGGATAGAGAGAACATTTCCCCCCCGCCTTTTTCCTTAGTTCTTCAAGTCACACACACACACACACACACACATGCACATTCCACATGCACACAGATCTGTGCTCATGGTGTGTGTGTGTGTTAGCATTCACGGACATTCGGTTTCACTTCAGACTTAGCCCTGTTTCAAAGCCTGCCTCCCTGCCTCCACCCACACCTCACATTCAGCCCCTGCATGTCCCCACACATGTCACCCCAGGGCAACCGATTGGTGTGTCCTCCCAGTTGCTGATTCTGAAACCTCAGACTGGCCTTGGATCTCCTGCCTGTCCCTCCAGTGAGGCAGGAAGAGCCTTGCTGTCTGTCAGGCTCTGTGGGTTGGGGAAGGTTTCGGTTGATTGATGAAGTGAGAGCTGAGACGCAATCTCCACGCATCTCTTCAAACTGCCCGGCCAGCCAGGCAACCCAGGCTCAGGTGGGGCCAAGTTGACAGTCGTGGAAAAATGGAACCAGTTTTGCACAGCTAGGTGACAAGCTGGAAACCAGTCTGGCCACTCCTCACATCAACACCTAGATTCACCTGGCTTGCTGGCATGGGGAGGTGTTCCCATTCACCTGCCCTGCAGGGTTTGGGGTCACCTGTCTCAGAGTTTGGTTCCCAGAGGAAAGAAAGCCTGGAAATCTCAGGTGTTCACCTGAAGGTCTGTCCATGATGTAGGCACCTGGAGCTCAGAACCCCTTATTGCCTCCAAGACTCAGGAGTGGACCTGGATTTATCCTCTGGGCTCCCACTGGGGCTGTGAATGCATCTACCTGGAGTGCTAAATGTCGACACCATCTGCTGCCTTACCTGGGGTTAGCCCATCACCTTGAGGAACATCGGTCTTAATTTCTCCATGTCTCTGCAACATTTCTGCCTGAGTGTCTAATGACACAGGCTCACCTCTCAGGGTATGTTCAGAATTGAGCTAACAACTATCAACTACTGCAGACTATCCTGATGCTGGCCGTGGAGGACGGTGGAGCCTTCAGAATGTCCCATCTTCAACGCTCTCACCACGAGGGCCCTTTCCAGAGGAGCGGTGGAGGGGTGGCTGAGCTGAGCCCATGGAGCGCCCCCTAGGTGGCTGCCCCACCTGAGAAGGGCCCGGCAGCCTCTGCCACCCTCCCCGCATTGTGGTAGCGTTGCATGTACATCTCACCCATGGCCCTTTTCCTTCCTCCTTCCTACTGAAACAAGTTCAAACCCTGGTTCCAGTCTGTTAGTGTTTTGGGCACTGAGTTGTGACACCTTCCCCACAGTGGATTAAGGGAGGCTGCTCAGAGCGGTCGGCAACAGGGGAATGACCTTGGGTTCTGGGAGTACGGTGACACACGCAAGGATGGTGGGAAATGGAGGTTGGAAGAAGACCCAGAAGTAGGAGCCAGGACAGGGACGGTCCCCCTCGCCAGGACCCCCCAGGGAAGGGGGGCATGCTGAGGAGCAGCCACACTCCCGGAGCAGAGTCTTGAGGATGCCCCTTTCTGTTTGCTCCCCTTGCCACACATTCACCCACAAAAGGAAGAGGGGAGCTCTCTCCTGGGCTTTTCCCTCCGTAAGTCCCTCCAGAGTTCCCCTCCGGCGTGTATGCTTCCCCAGAAACAACCAGAGATGCTTCTGAAGGTTAAAATCACCTCAACAGCAATACCCCATCGCTCAGGCACTCACCTTCCCCAAGTATTCCCCCTCGGCAGTGCCAAGCCCTCCTCGTGTAAATGCTGGGTGCGGGGGGGGGGGGTTGCAGGGGAGGTGGGGACTGCTCTTTGCATTTTTGCTGCTCCCCAGGGCTCCCCACACAAGTATTTGCCATGGCGTCCTCCCACTTGTTGGAAGGTGTGCTGCTTGCGAGCCTGAGCCCTGGAGACGTGGGACTGACTGCCCAGCCACCCAGGTGCCCGACAGTCCTCCTCTCACTCCCCTTGTTTCCTGTCACTGCTGGATCCCACTGGAGGAATGGAGCCCTGAGAAACTGCCTGCCACCCTAGAACTGTGTGGAACCAGACAGACACGGGTGGCAAGTGACTTTCGTACAAAAGGATGCTCACTCGCTCTGTTCACCGAAGGCCCTGATCCCTGAGGGACCTGGCCATGCCCTTCTTTCCAGATGGCTGTGATGCCGCGTCCCTCTGCACCAAGAGTGAGGAAATGGATGCTCTCCGGGACTCCAAGAGCCAAATCCCATCCCTCCATCAGAAGGTCCTGCTTTCATGGGCTGAGAAGGGACCTTCAAAATCCCAGCGATCTTAAGGGCACCGTAAATGTGAGGGCGGAGGTACAGTGGGGGTGTGCATGTATGTTTAGTGGGGAGAGTGGGAGGGTGTGCTGTATGGTTGTGAGGGTTTGAGGGGTTGTGGGGGTGTGAGGGGTTGTGTGGGTGTGAGAGTTGTGTGGTGTGTGTTGGGAGGTGTGTGTGTGTGTGTGTGTGTGTGTGTGTGTTCAAGGGAAAGAAGAGAGGAGCTGAGCAAGTGATTCCTGACTCTTAAAGGGAGGAATCTGTCCCAAGAAGATGACTGAGTATCCTAAAATGCTTTAAACATATTCATCCCAGTTTTTAAATAATCACAAGAGTAATATGAATAATTTTTGGCTATTATTTAGTGAGATTTTTTTTCTATGTCAGCCACTTGGCATACACATTCTCAACAACAAAAAAAGCCTGTGAGGTACAAGTATTATTATGTAATTTTTCAAGCGGGAAAATAGCATTGCAAAGTTGGGTCAATTGTGTACAATCATAGATGTGAGAAGTGGCAGAGCCAGGGTTCGAACCCTGGTTTCTGACCCAGAACCCTAAGTCTTCCACGCATCTGTAGTAATGACAATGATATAACTAGAGGAGGTGGTAATAATAACCGCCCACACTGGAGCACACTTGCCATGCACCAGACACTGTTGTGCGTGCCTCTCACAGATTTACTTATTTTTGCAAAACTCTACTTAACCATTATCTCCTTGCACGGATGAGGAAACTGAGGTGCAAAGTATTTTGAGCTTGATTTCCTTCCATGTAACACCTCTCTCTTTCAACACCTCTTGTTTGTTAGAGGCTTTGTGCAGGGCCCGGAGTTGATTCAGACATCGATCTTCTTTTCTGGGACCTATCAGCAAGCCCACTGCTGTGACCATCAGAACGGGCCCGGAGTTGGGTCTCAGAACTTGAAACTGAGATATAAGAATAGGCATCCTAGCGTATCCTAGACAGATGAGCAGGCCAGAAGGCCTCCAGAGCAGGAGCCCAAGCAAAGGAGCAAGACAGCAGCTGTCCTCAGACCGAGGCCCAAGCAGCAGGACAGATGGAACTGAAGACATTTTATTCCGCCTGTGCTGTAGCTGTAAGGGCAGGACTCTGGAGCCAAGCTGCTGGGTTCACATTCTCATTCTGCCCCTCTTTAGCAGTGTGACTGGGGCAAGTTAATGAACTTCTTTGGACCTCAGTATCCTCATCCGGAAAATGGGAATAATAACAGTACCCATGTCATAGAGCTGTGTGAGAACTAAATGAGTGAACACATGAGATGACCTTAGAACAGGGCCCGGACCATGGATGGCCTTCTGGGTCAGCTTCCACACTCTCATCAGCCTACGGTCACATTGGCCTTTTGAGGCTGAGGTAGGCAGAGGCTGCAGGTAGAGGCCAAGTTGAACCAATGGGAAAGAGATGAAAACTATAGAAGGAACCAATGAGGGCCTGGCCCTGTCAGCTTCAAGGGGAGGGAGAGATGCAATCTAATGGGATGAGAAAGGAATTCACATCCTTGGTATAGCGGACGGGCAAATGGGCATGGGGTTCTTCCTTCTCAGTCGCCAGAAGCCAAGAGGCACGCGCCTGGTTCCTGGGCTGCTTAGAAATGAAGAATTTCTCTGGGCTGGCATTTTCGGTGGTGCCACTGTTGTCCAATTATGGGCATGAAGACAGGCCCTGGCTGCATTTACGCAGCTTCTCAATCACACAGGACAGGAATATTGGTCTGTCCCCGGCATCCCCTCTATAAAATTCCCCAACCTCTGTCTCCAGCTTGGAAGAAAGACAGAGGTAGCTGGGGGAAGTGGTGGAAGGCAGCCGTGTTCTGTTACAGTAAATCTTTCCCAGAAGCCCTGCTTGCTTTACTAGGAAAGGAGACAGCTGAGCTCATCAGCCAGGGCTGGATCAGCCTGGAAAGAATCCTTCCTAACCCCCAGAAGACCCCTCAGAAGCTTGGCAAAGGAATGGCTCACTGGGGCGCTTTATTTGGGGACACAGGACTGTCAGACTGGGCAAGGGTGTCTGATGACACATGAGAGCAACTGAGAGTGGAGGTCGGCCATTTGAAAGCGGGACAAACACGTTCGCCTGAGAGGAATCTCGTGACTCCTCCAGCCCCTCACCCCAACACTCTTCAAAGAGCGTCCCCCCAGGACTCTTCACGTGCTTTGGAAACCACCATTTTCTCTCCCCAAAACCCCACTAAACCGTGAGAGTGTGCTTGCCACTATTCCTGCCCTACCTACTTTTAATTTCTCACACTTTTTTTGCACATTTCAACCATAGTGTGCATTCCCATGACATTCTCCTTGAGCTCATTCTCTCTCCATGAAGTCTTTCTCTACCAGACACTCTCTGAAGCCACAGGACCTCTGAGGCTAACAAGAGGGTCTAGACTTTGGAATGAGAACTTCTTCCTTCGAGATCTCATCATCCCACGACTGCTGAAGATGGAGGCATGGCCACTGGGAGGAGACGCTGGCAATGGCTTGGGAGGTGGACTGCTAATCTGGCCCACCCTTACCCAATCTCACAGGGGTACAGCACCCACCCCTCACCTCAGAGCATATTTCCTCCATGGCTTCCTGCTGGGCTTAAGTGCCAATAATTTGGAAACAGGAGGTATCCAAGGCACACCCATGTGGCAGCTTGAGTTTCTTGAAACTGAGCTGAACTAGGAACTGATGGCCTAGATTTTCCCTCAGGTTCTAAACTGAGAGTTTGCTCAGTGCCCGTCTTCCCCCTCTGCCCAGGCCTACCACAGTCTTTTGGGAAACTCCTTGGCATGCACGGAGCCTCAGGCCTTTATTCTGTTCCACTTATGGTTATCCACTCTAATGGAGCAGAACGCTGACACCATAATACTACGCATGGAAGACGATTCAAAATGATGTATGATTCATCCAGAATGCATGCTTCCAGTTACCTCTACTGACTTACCTTGCTAATTATCCGCTTCCTCTGCTATTACAATGAGCTTGCTTTCATTGTCAAAAGATGACCCAGTCCTGGCTGGTGTGGCTCAGTTGGCTGGAGTGTTGTCCCGTAATCAAAAGGCTGTGGGTTCGATTCCCAGTCAGGGCACATACATAGGTTGCAAGTTCAATCCTTGGCTGGGGAGGATACAATCCCCATCTGGGCACATGCAGGAGGCAACCGATCGATGTTTCTTTCTCACATTGATGTTCCTCTCTTTCCCTTCCTCTCTCTCTAAAAGCAATGAAAAAAATGTCCTTGGGTGAGAATTTTTAGAAAATGACCTAGGGTCAAAGGGGAACCAGTCAGGGCACCCTGTTTTGTCTGAAGTGATGCATCTATGAATGAGTGTGTTGAGTACAACTACCTTGTTCCATGGGTGGCTATTTCTGTGGAATTAAAGAGCGATTTCAGGGCTACCGCCAGCTTGGGTAGATTAGGTTTATGCGTATGTCCTGAGCAAGGACTGTGAAGTCAGCTGCGATGTAGTTTCTCTGACCCACAAAATGACAAATGGCTTTTGAGGAAGGACTAAGTGACTTATGACCAGAACAATGGAGCAGCCTGAGTCAGTCTCCCCAGTGTATACATTATGTTATTTACAATAGCAAGAAATAGGCACAACCTTACTGTTCACCCACAGGGTATTAGCTGAATGAACATCCATATGATGGAATACTAGGCAGTCATTAGACTTATGTGCTAGAAGAAGGCTTAATGTCATGGGAAAATGTTCACAACCTACCTTTAAAGGGGAAAAGACAGATTATAAAGCAGTGTGCACAGACTGTAGTGGTCTTGTAAGAAAAAAAAATACTGTGTATGGTTTTTAACTAAAAGAATATGTATAAGAACATTAACTGTGCTATCTCTGGGTAATAAAATTTGGCTTGACTTTTATTTTCTGTTTTTGGGTTTGTCTCCATTTTTCAAATTGTCTCCCATGAACATTCATTATTCCAAAATCAGGGAAAAGTTATGTTATAAAAAGATGATCTGAGGGATCAGCAGATGTGTTTCCTGTCCCTTGCCCCATTCCGTTCTCCACTGTGTGTTGCAGGGTCGAATTCCTCAGCCCTCCCCACCGCAGACACTAACGAAGCATGAGGCCTGGAGCGGCCGGTGTCCTAAACAGCATCGCCAAGGAGAATTCCTCCCTGACAGTAACAGCTTTGGAAAGGTTTTGTTTTCACCTAGCACTGGGAATTAATCATACCAAAACCATTATTTTTTTCCTAATTGGGAATGAGCTTCTCCAAGAGATCATAAATAAGTGGATAGGGGCTCACGGAGGGCAATTATAAACGTCAACAGCTGCTCCGTGGGTTTTCCAACGCAAGTGTGATTCACCCCTGCTCCTTGGCCTTTCTACAGCAGTCTGTGCCTTGGGGGGTTGAAAATTTGCTGTCACGGTGAGAGGGAAAGGGGTTGGGAGAGCCGTGGTCCTTCTCCTTGTACGGAAGGACGATGAAGGACATCGGAGAGAACTAAACTCAGGGACTAAGACAATTCGGCTTTGTTTGTCCAGTTCGTGGATGGTGGTCTGCCTCGAGCAGTGTCAGAGAGTGGACAAAAGGAGTAGGAAATGAGCTCTGAGGAGGGGACAGGCGGGCCGCTGCCGCAGAACAGAGGCCGGCCTCAGTGCGCACCATTTCTGGCAAAGGTCTAAAGAACCTATCTAGCTTTTAGCTGCTCCTCATCACCACCTTCTTCCAAAGCAGAATGCTCAAGGTCATCTTACTTCTCACCACGGGAAGTGACTTCACAAGTGTTCTGCCAGTCCTGAAGTCACCATTCCCACTTTGGTGATGCACCTAGAATGTATTGAGGAATGCTGCTGTCCCCCCCCCCCCGCCCCAGTCCACCGTTCCAGCCCATCAACTCTGCCACTCCAGGGGCACTACATTATCTAACTCTGGTGCATGGTCAGATGGTGGCTTTTGTCAGTCACCCTATCCTTGGAAAATTCATTTCCCTCTTGTATTAGAGAATTCCCCTTGTGCCTGTCATTGCGCCCATCAGGAGACCAAGGTTTCCATTTTCTCAGAAGTAATTAACCAGCTGTTGTCATTGAGAAGCCTGTTCCTGGAATATTTCACTCATCTTTTTACAGCTGTAATTCAACCCCAGGAGACGAAGTCTGAGGCAGGGGCCTGAGTCCTCCCCAAGCAGAGAAGAAACGAGCTGCTGCTAGGCTGGGCTGTGCACCGAGTCCAGGGCCCATGCCCACTCCGCCTGCCACTGAAACCAGCTCATGTCATCTACTCTTGATTGCCTGGGGACACCTGAGAGTGGCAGAGTACAGAGTGCGAAAGGAGGGGCCGGCTAAAGAACACATCCTCTGTAGAATAATAGAATAAGGCTCCCACCCCCTGGCCCGTGATAAGACTCCTAAAAAAAAAAAAAAAAAAAAAGCGAGAGAGAGACAGACATAGATAGACAGAAGGAAGTCTACCCTACTACATCCTCCCACACCAGCTTTGCCCAGTGGCAGTATTGTAGCCAGTGAGGTTTATCCAAGGTGTGATCATTGCTAATTGAAAACTATATCCTCCCAGCTCAAAAGATGGAAAGACGTCACTTTTCAGGTGGTTGACACAGAAATGTAAAGAACTGTATTTCAGGGGTGCAAACTGCACAGATTTAATGGAGGACCCTAGCAGAATATCACTGTGGGTTCAATCTGATTTTAAATCTAAATTCTCTAGGGCAAGTAGTTTCTGGGGAAAAGATATCTGCTTATGCACTAAGTGGTGCTCTCAGAAGGAAATCCTTAGGCCCTACCATCTTCTTATAGAAGATGGTGAAGGTGAAGCTTTCAGTGGATACTCTTGTTAGACTTTGGAAAGGACACTAACTCAAAACTCATTCATTCACTCACTTGTCCGTTTAACAAATGTCTACTGAATACCTTACATGTGCGTGAACCAAATGCTGCGCACGGCCTGCCACCCCCTCCAGGAGCTCACAGCCCGGGAAGAGGGCATTCAGGGAAACTGAAATTATAACCGATTGTGTGAGAGCCCAAAGCCTAGTAAGAGCACAAAGGCAAGTGAGGGACCGCTTAGGCTGCCCACAGCTTCTGGAGCAGCTCACAGTCCAGGAGACTTGTAGGTGGGGCTTGACGATGAGAAGGAGTTTTCCAGGCAACTGAACTGTTTTGTAGACATGACTGTGTTGCACTCTGCGCCTGATTTCCAGGGAGTGACGGGGATACCACCACCATGTCAGGAGCATGGCTGTGTTCCTCAGCAGTGACCCCAGGTGCTCAGGGGCCCAAAGCAAGCCTTAATGTGTAATGTAGCCAGGGGGCATCTCAGACCAGAGTCCTGAGGCCAGTGGCATAGTCGTCCAGGGATGGTACCTTCTCAGAAAAATGGGGGTCCAGCTCTATTTAAGCACGTAGGCAAAAATGCCTAGACAAAGATTTGGTAGGGCCTGCACAAGGGTGGGTCGGAACTGGCCGTAGGCCTCAGTCCTTTGATTCTGCCCCTCGCTCCCGCCGCCTGCCCTATCTGCCAGCCTCTCACCCAAGCATCTACTGAACAGCTACTCGTGGTTCAAGACTCAGCTCAGAGGCCATCCCCTCCAACAAGACTTTCCCAATATTCCAGGATCAAAGGGCCATCCCCCCTTTCTTACCCCACTCCCACCCTTGGCACCTGTCCCCGCCTACCTGTCTCGGAAATCACTACATTCATTTATTTACACGCCTGTCTCCCCGAGAGCAGGAGGTGGGTCTTTCTCTTCTCTGTGAGCCCGGTGCCTAAGTAATGGTCTGGCAAACTCGAATCCATTGGACGCAGGCTGCACTTGAGATCTGAGCGTACCTTGGAGTCTTCTAACAGAGCAGAAGTTACTTTATGGCAAAGTCCTTCCTGATAAAATCGAAGAGTGTCTAATACCCCTGTTTCCCTTATAAAGAAACTCAAGTGTGAAGGGAGGCAACTCCCGAATTTAGCGTGTGGCGGATCCAGGAGTGGAAATCCCAACCAGGACTGTGCTGAGACCAGAATTCCTCAGAGCCCAGGCCACCCCAGATCAGGTGAGATGCCAAACAAACCAGAATCTTGCCGAGCACTTTCACAGTGCTGCTCTCCAGCGTGTTCTGGAAGGTTCTCCTGGGCTGCGCCTCCAGAAGGGCGGGGCTGGGAGGAGCCCCACGGGCCCAGCGCAGCATCAGGTTCCCCCTTTTCTGTCAGCAGGCATGGAAGGTCCTTTAAGAAAATGGAGTATTATTATTTGTTTGTTTTCACAGTGACTCATCTGTCGTAACTGGGTTAAAGTCCACTTAGAGAAAAGGAGAACAAAAGACCTCCTGTTAGTGCTGGAAGTTTGCCTCTTGAGATATCACTGAGAGGAACTGGGAAGAAAAAAAAAAAAGCTCAGCAGGGCAGAGGAAGCTGCAGGCCTTCGGGAACACAGCGGCCCTTTGGAAAGGCAAACACGGCGGCTTTCATCTCCAGCGCCCTATCTGGCTGGCCGCTCCCTCTGCCGCTGTTTTATGACCCTCGGCAGTGCTGGCCGTCACACACGGGCCAGCGCCCTGTTCCCACACTCCGTGAGCACCGGGAGGCTGCTGCTGCTGGGGCAGCGTGGACGCATCTCCACGTCCAACCAACTCGGAATGATGATGATGACGGACCAACACACAGAACTCACCGTGTGCCAGAGGCTGGTTTAACACAGTGTCGTAACCCGTTTCATAAACCCCCAGGAGGCTAGCGGGCTCCCTACCTCCCCAGCTGCAGCAGAAGGAAGAGGCCATGAGGCAGAAATCTGGCCCGCCCTCTCTGGGAAACCCGGTGGCCTCGGTGCAGGTGGAGGAACCACGGGCTTGCAGGCCCCACACCAAGTGGGACCACATTTCCACGGGGCAGTTTCCAGGGTGCAGACCCAGGCCATCTGACTCTAAAACCCAAGCACTATCTTCAGATGAAGAAAGGCGGAGAAAGCCCGGACTTCCCAGCTTTCTTCCCACAGCCTGCCCTCCCATCGGCCCCACCTGTGTTACACTGGCGCCGTGTCCTTTCCCAGCCAGCTCCGTGGAAACGGCGTTCTCGGCCTTGGCCACCAGACGTGCGGTGGGCTGCACCGTGACTGCCCCTTCCCGGGCTGGCCCTCTTCACCCACGCTGTAGGAAGCTGGGAGCTCTCTGCCGTGAGGCTGCGAAGGCGGGAAGGGGGAATGAGAAGACAATTCCCTGAGTGTCCCAGGCCCTCCCTCCTTTCAGAGACACTTCCCATCCCCCTGTTCCTTCCCAGGGGTCTGCGGGACCCCAGAGATTAGGCCTGGCCTGCGGGTCCCAGGCCTCTGCCCTGCTGGATGGCTGGGCCTTCTGGACCTCCCGATTCAAATAGTCAGCCCGAGTCATTCCATTTCCTGAACAAGACCTGTTTTTGGTAATTTCTCACCAAGCACCGGAGATTCTTAAACAGAAACCCCCAGATGAAAGTGTTACTGTGCTAATCTAGCCCCTCTTTCTTCATGGATCGCCACGTGCCGCAGCTCGCAGGTGTGGGGAACGGCCTACACCTGCTGTGATAGGCGCCCTAGGTAAGCGGCTCCGAAGTGGGGTGGGTCCTCTGCGTTTCCGCAGGCTGCCCTGCAACAGTGAGGAGATTGCTTGCACTAACGAGCATGGCCTCTGCCAGCAATGGGTTGAGGGGAAGGCTCAAAAGCCTTCTCCCTTTGGCTGGCCTCACGGGGTCAGGCCCCCGATGGAATCACGGGAGATTTGGGGCTTAATTAAACCCTGACTTTGGGCCAACATGACGGTGGCCCCTTGAATTTCCCAGGTCCACCCAAGTGGCATAAACGCTGGACTGGGAATGTGAACCACTTAGCTGATCCCATGAGATCCAGTCCTCATTAGCGAAGAGCCTGGTCTCAGGGCTCGGCAGGTGTCGGCAGCCCCCACCCTGGAAGTACAGAGTGACTTGAAGTTAGTGGTGCCTACCTCTGCACTCTCTGGAGCCACAGCTGGGGGGCTGTGTGGACCATCTCCACCACTGGGACCCCAGGGGTTCCTTACATTTCTTGGCCTGATCAGCCCAAGCTCACCATCCAAGGTGAGCAAATCCTCTTCCTAGTGGGCTGTCCTTGGTTATTCTTTAAAGGCATTAGAGATGATTTTGCTTCTGAGCAAATGCTTGGACCTTGCACATCCTGAAGCATAAGGGTTGGGGCTATTTCCCTACTTGAGGCCACTAGTGAGTCGCTTGTGCAAGGCCACCATGAAGAAGCAGATGGAGCAACTGCCCGCTTTGCTGAGTCTGGCGATTTTGTTGTCGCATTCAGCGTTTGCCTGCAATCCTTAAGGACTCAGCAGAGGAAGCTGCTTAGGTTTCCTTGTGGCCCGGGACTGACCATCCAAAAGATTTATTCCCTGACCCCTCGTAGCTGGCTGGTCCAGGGATCCCTCTGGAATTATCCTGCAGCCACCACCTGAAGCATCGGACCCTGGAGTTGGTCTCATGGCCAAGTCTCACCAGTAACTTGGGGGTCCGGGCAGATGTGAGGGACTGAGGAATGATCGGCAGCGGGAAGAGGAGAGCCAGGAACCATACCTCCGCCCCGACTGGCTCTGTGACCCTGGTTGTCAGCGTCGTTCTCATCTGGGCCACAGTTTCCGTGCCTATAAACATAATGATGATACCTGCCACCGACTTCTCCCTGAAGGAGAACGGGAGAGTGAAATAATTACTGTTTACTGAGCACTTGGAGTTCTTTGGAGAAAGGCCTTCATAAATATCAGGCGTGATTAAAGGATAACAGTTTGCTAACTCTTAGAGGAAGTGCTTAATGGGATCAGGGCTGAATATCTTGACGACTGAGTTTCATTCTTTATTTGGATGTGGACGGGGCTCCCGTCGCTCAGCTCCACTGTCCGCTCCTGTTATTATCCCAGTGTTGTTGTTGTTTTCATTTTATATGTAATAGCAGGTCCAACAGATGTCACCCTCCTACCATGCCTGCCTACTGCCTCCGTCCTTGCACCAGCTCCCATCCCCTCCACTCAGGTCACCAAGATCACCTAATGGTCAAGCCCAGTGGCTTTTTCTTCTTCCTCACTCTCCTTGTCTTTTCTGGAGTGTGACACTGGTCAGTACCCCCTCCTCATCTTTGGAAGTTTTATTCTGTGGTTTCCTCAGCCCCAACGGGTCGAAACTGAAATCATCACTGTCCCTACCCTGACCACCCTATTTCTCTCCACAGCCTCTGGGGCCCCAACTGCCACATCTCCCTCTCCATCGCCACCCCTCAGCGCAGACCCTTATTCTCCCGGCCTGCTTGGTCCTTACCAAATCCTTCCCCTGGCTCAAGAAACCCCCAGACTCAAGGCAGGTGTGACATGGGCATGTCTCTGAATGCCACACAGCCCTCACTGTACCACTTTGACCTCTGGCCATCCCGTTCCCCAAACTCACCCAGACGTCTCCCACCCCCTTCCTGTCAGCCACTCCTGCCCCATACACCTCAGGACTTCCTTTCCTGCCTGTCCACCTTCCTGTCTGGTTCCCAAACCCAGTTCCCACACTTGCTCCCAGCAAGCTCATGGAACTGACTGAAAATCTAGCAAGAGAGGTCCTTTCCTAGGGCACCACAACCGACTCATCCACTGCCTACGTCCTCCCCGACAGACACAGACACACAGACACATGTATTCACTCGTGTAGATGCAGATGGACACACACAGAAGCATGTAAACACAGAGAAAGACAGAGCCACACACAGACATACAGACTGATGCACAGATGTGCACACACAAACTCATACATGTGCCTGCACATGCAAACTCACATGTGTCACATGTGTGTAGATGTACACGACCACACAGATGCTCCTGTACATAGATACAGGTGCACACACTTATGTAGACATAGAACACATACCTCTGCACATACATTTCTCTGCCCTCCCAGCATCCTGACAGGCTGGAACTGGTTTCCCTCCCCCCTCCGAGGAACCCCTCCTCCGTACTCCTGCCTTTCTCCTTTCCCATCTGTATTAGTCAGGCAAACAAAACCAGACAAACAGAAGCAAGAGCAGACACACAGAGTGAGGCAAAAGTAGGTTTTCAGTTGTTCATGTGGAAAACAATACAATCGTACATAACAATACAAGAATATACCCTGTTTCGTGTACTCGCAACTGTAAACCTCCTTTGGCTCCACCCTGTGTGTACACATACACACACATGTACACACAAACATGTACATGTACATTTACATGCACGGAGAGAGAGAGATTTTGAGGAATCGCTCATGCAGTTGTGGGGGCTGGCAAGTCGAACTCCAGAGGGCGGGCTGGCAAGCTGGAGACCCAGGAAAGAGCTGATGTTGGAACTCCAGCCCAAAGGCAGTGTGGAGACAGAATTTCTTTTTCTCGGGGGACTCCAATCTTTTCTCTGAGGGATTTCAACTGACTGAGCGAGGCCCACCCACACTTCATCTGCTCTATTCAAAGTGTACTGATTTAAATGTTAATCACATCTAAAAAGTACCTTCACAACAACATCTAGATGGGAGCTTTATCAAATATCTGGGTACTATGACCTAGCCAAGCTGACACACTTAATTAACCATCACATCCATCTGGTAAGTCAGAGCTCATATGAATCCCCCGTGTCCTCACTCTCATTGTGACGGTTCCCTGCTCTAAAACCTAAAGCCCCTTCACCCCAGGCTCCTCATAAGCATGTGGTAAATGACTGTTGAGTGAGTGTGCAATGAAGAGCCTTTGCAATGGGCACCAGTCAGCTCAACACAGCAAATCATTTCGAGGGTGCAGTGGTGAGATGAGCTAGAATCTGAGGACACCAATATCAAACGTGTGCTTTCTGTCCTTTCGTTCCACCTTCTTGAGGCAGGGCCATGCTGCAAAAGTCTCTAACGGCCCATAGTACCTAACAGAGTGCTGTATACAAAGCAGGCCCTCAATCGCTTGTGGATTACCGTATTTTTTGGACTATAAGACACACACTCCACCCTCCCCGCCACCGCAAAAATTTGGGAGGAATAATGGTTGTTAATGCTGCTGTTGAGTTCTGTTTACATTTACATTGGTGGAATATTATCTTATTTATGTTATTAAATATTTTACCACATTTTTTGCTTCAAAAATTTTTTTCCCTATTTTCGTCCTCTAAAACCTAGGTGCATCTTATTGTCCAAAAATACGGTAATTAATTTGCATCTTCTCACCGATCCCCATATCAAATTTACCTGAAGTATAAGATTTTCGGGCCTCATTTACGAAATTACGAATTGCAGTGCCAAAATCTGTTTCCACTTCTGTTTTTAAGGTACAGATGTTAAGAGATACGTTCACACTCAGGAAGAGTCCGCGTCCCCAGGACCATGATAGCTGGCTCTAGGGGTGGGGTTGCCGGTGGCCTCTACTTGATTTTCCAGTCTTTTCCGTGTCTTCCAAATTGTCCTCTCTGGCCATATGTTCACTGTTGTAAAGATTTTTTTTTAAAGTTCGTTTTTTTTTTCTTTTCTTATCATTTACGAGTATGAGGAGATTCGGGATTCCACTCCCCGTTCTTCCCAGGGCCCTCAGCATACCTCTTGGCTTCCCTTTGAAAAGATGGTGTTCTGGGACATCCTTAAAAACCCACGAGGTCATAAAAGATAAAGTTGACTGCAAATGGCTGTTCTGTTTTAATTATATTCAAGCGTCAGGTAACGCGGAACTTTTAATAAAAGCCTTTGGGGAGCTTGTGCTTCCGGCTGCCGCTAGGCCGCTGCTGGGAGCAGGGACGCCGGGTAGCCTGCGTCTCCCCTCAAGCCTCTCCTCCCGTCCGCAGGCCCCGTGGCCGCTCCTGGGCCCCTGTCTGCATGTGTCAGGCTGCATCTGTGCCAGAGGAACACCACCCAGCCACGATGGAAGCGACTGTTCCTTGAACTTTGCTTCAGACCCAGCCTGCTGGGGTCTCCGGAGGGAAGTGTTCACCTCTAGCCCAAATGAAATGGAGCTTCAGAAAAACCACAGCAGAGGCCGCAGCAGCCTCAGGCCCTGAACTTTGTATTTCTTAGACTGCCAGAACCACTGGCTGCCAAGTGCCACGGAATTCCCAAAAATGTGAAGGGGAAACCGAAGAGCTGGAGGAATGCAGAGATCTGTGGCTGAGGAGTCTGTCTCAAGGGTCACCGGGACGGGGCAGCCAGGTGTGCTGGGAGTGATTGCAGCCATGGGAGAGAGTGGGTGAATCAGACCAAGGAAGCCAGGTCTGCTCTGAAGCTGAAATTCCAAGAAATTTACCCTGCACAAGGCCAAGTCTGTGAAATCCCCCTCCTTCTGGAAACAAGGTCCTAGCAAATTGCTGGGCTTTCCAGTGTGATATTTGATAAGTGCAAATGGGCTGAAAATATTCTTGAGATTTTTTGGTCTTGTACAATTTGTGGTGGCCGCCACGGCCTGTCTCACCGCCTACAGTGTCCCGCCAGTGGCTGTACTGGCCAGGCGGGGCCAGCATTTGCCCTCCACCACCTTGGCCCTCCAGTAAAGCCTGCTTCATCATCTCTGCCCACAGCGGGAAGCAGGGGTCCCACTCCGCGCCCTCATGGGCGTGTGTCCCCTGCAGCCCTCGCTTGGCCCTGTTCAGGGACAGACAGCAGCAGCCCCCCAAAATGCCCGGTAGCAGCGTGATGGCCCCCAGCCAGGCCAGCCTTCTTGCTCCCGTCTAGTCACAGGATATCTGAACTGGTAGAAATCTTAGTGCTCATTGGCCAAACCTCCTCGCTCAAGAGCCGATCTCTGCCTCCATCTTCACATGGTGTTCGTCCTGTGCATCTCTTCCTCTTATGAGGATGACAGTCATATTGGATTGGGGCCAACCTATCGTCTTAACTAATTACATCTGCAATGACCCCATTTCCAAATAGGGTCACCTTCTGAGATGCCAGGAAAGACATGATTGGGGTGGCGGGGCACCCCAACTGTATCCAACCGGGTACAGTCTTCCTGCCCCACCCAGCAAAGATGTCTTATTCTTCACCTTCCCCCCACCTCCCTGCCCTTTCCTTCAGTTGGGGGTAAGGGCTTCTACCCGCTGGTCTAAGCAGTAGTTGGGAGGCAGAGGGTAGGAAGTTGTCTGTCAGCCACTGTCTCCCTTCCTGGACGTGGACACTCTGGGGCTCCCTGGGATCCAGCACTGAACAGTAAGTCAGTATACCCAGCCCACACTGCACATCAGAATCACTCAGGGAGCTTTGGAACCCATGGGGCCCTAACCGCACTCCCAGGAATTCTGCTTCTCTTGGCCAGGGTGGAAACTGGCATGGGTATGTCTCAAAAGCTTCTCAGGTGATTGATTCTAATGTAAAGCCTGGAATGAGAAAAACTGTGCCAGATGCTGTGAAAACACTTCTCTCTTCAGGAAAGCGAATGCAGCCCCCTTACCACCCGCACCCCCGCCCCTGTTCACCAGGAATATGGGTTTCTGCCTGGTGCGCCCCGAATGCCCATTAGAAAACATTCCCACCTCATCCTAGGCTGCAGAAAGGAGTGAACACATGCCTGGGGGCACCCGACACAGACAGCAGCAAGCACGAACTGTCCTTGAAGCGTTTCCTGTTCGACTTTAAAGTGTGAATCTTGCATCTTCCTCTGTAGCGTAGCCATCTTGTTCTATAATTTTTTAAAAAGACTGGCTTTGTTCCCTTCAGGAATATCCAAGTACAGACATGAGGCCCCAGAAAGATGTGCCATGTTTAAACTGCAGCTCTGTATGCTCTTTGACACACCAGTAGGGCCCCCTGAGTTTTCTTTCAAAAGCCAAGCCCCAGAGAGTTAGAGGGGGCGGCAGCCGATCTGTTTAAACTTTGGAGGGAATCGCATCTCCCGGAGGAAAGCCTGTGCTCACAGAGAGGTAGAACAAGGCACCCAAGATCACACAGCGTGCCGTTAACTGAGTGGGCACTGGGCCTCGGGCCCTACCTTTTCCACAGTGCTGACCTAGGTCAACTGCTGATCTGCTGTGTGACGTTGGATAGGACCCTTTACCTCCCTGCGTCACTTCTCCTGCCCATAAAATGCTGAGGGTATCTATTCCACCTCAGAGGATCTGTGTGGAGGCACTTTAAAGTTGTATGTAAAGGCAACGCACTCTAATTGTGGTGATCACAGCCTGATACTTCCAGGGGAGGCACGGCAAATCCAGCAAGAGGGGCCCCTCCAGGGGTCCAGGCGAACGCCCCAATGTCCCAGGGAAGGCAGAGGTCTTGGGAGCTCACACCCAGCATTTCAGTTTGCCCTTCACTACTCCCCACTTTTGTCTGGCCAGCCGGAGCCCCAGTAACAGGCAGAGAAAGCACTTCCCCCCGAGAAACCTTCCAGTCCCAACCCTGACAGTGTCTTTTCAAAAGGGTAAGGCCTGGAAAAGTGAATGACAAACAACAGCAGTGCCAGCATCGTCTTGCTCCTTTCACAAGGCCACAGAGACCTTCCCCACAACCCATCCCATCCAGAGGAAGTGGGCGGCCAGCCTGCTCCAGACCCCTCCCGCCCTGGCTGGCCCAGACCGAGAGAGGCTCCTCCACCCACGTCCATCCGCCCTGCTCTGTTTACACTGGGAGATGAGCTTCTGCTGAGCTTAAGTGCAGTTCTGGCCCTTTTGTTTGTTTTTAAGTCAAGTTACAACTTTGCTCCTGGATTTATTGCAAATTCCATTTATCTTCTTCTGCCCAGGGTCTCCACATAAATCCTTCATAGCTTTCCTTCCCCTCTGTGGGCCAATAACCAGGGGCACAGGGAAGCGGTGAGGAGCACAGGGACAGACAGACGAACAGACAGACTCTGAGGAGGCACACATCAGGAAGGGCCAGAGGCTGTCCGATGTGGTGCTGGGAACAAAGAGAGAGGATGGCTCCGCAGGACCAGCTGTAGAGACTGTCCTGGAGGATTGTCCAGGGACAACAAGGCCGGGGAAGGCCAGCCACCCTGCCTGCTGCCTCTTTCGTGCAAAGACCTCCCTCCATAGGCAGGAAGAGCAGGGCTGAAAATCACAGAACTCTCTGGCCTCAGCCAAGACAATAAAGAAAGGAGGGTTGTGATTTGAAGGGAAGGGGCCAATGGTGGTTTCTGCCAGGGGGTGGTATGAGGTCAGGGGTCCCCAGGGACCTGGAAAGGACACTGCGAGGGGCGGTCTGACAAGGCCTGCAGGTCTGAGCGCGGGGCGTGGGCATCGCCCTCGGAGGCCGCCCCAAGCATGGCTGGGCACCAGCACAGCATCTGCGAGTTCCCTCTCCTCTTTCCTCCCCAGACACCAGTATTTCCATAAACTGCTGATGAAGAGCAAACAACTCCAAACTGGGGCTCACCAGGGAGAGAAAGAGAGTCAAACTGAGCCGAACAAACTGAGAGCGGGATGTCCAGCCGAGCTCTTGGCTTGTCCGCTGGGGGCGGGAAGTGCCTGTTCTCCTTCCCTAGCAGAGTTCCCTAGCTCAGGGGTGTGCAGGGGACACTCACCTGCTTCAAAAGGGGCCTTGCAGTTGGGGGCTAGGGGTGAGGGGCGGGGGTCCCAGGAGCTGGGAAAGTGGGAACCGCTGGAATCTCAGCGCCTAAGCGCTTCATCTCGGAATGGCGTTTTAACCTTCCCTGGCCCGGGAGAGCAGCTGCAGGTGGCTGGCTGGGGTGACCACAGAGTGACCCTGAGCAGGCTGCAGGGTGGTGGGTCTGCAGCTGACGGAGTCACCTGTCACCACACCCTCCTCTCCGTGCCGTAGTCCAAAGGCATGAAACTCAGCCTCAGCGTCGCAGCCCAAGACCTCCCTCAAGGAGCCTCAAGAAGTGGGGGTTGAGTGAAGGAGAACAGGGCAGGCCCGCTCTGCCTCTGGGAGTCATCCTGGCTTCTAACAGGTGTTGTGGATAATGAGTAGAAGAACACTCCGCAACAATTTTCCCAGCCGGGCCTTGGGCTCCAACCCCTTCTTGTGCTGCTGGGCCCCCGTCCCTCCCCAGTCACTCATCACCTTGCCGGGAGACCAGCCCTCCCCTTCATGCTGGGACCCCTCCTCGTCCCTCCACTCTGCTCTGTCTCCTCAGACACCTCCAACGGCTCTCCTCTCCTGCCCTCCCCGCCTCTCTCGTGCCCATACCCTGCCCCACCTCCCGTTAGGAGCTTCCCCTTCGACCAAGCTCACATCGGCTTCCCCTTCGACCAAGCTCACATCGGCACCCCTCAGCCCCTGATGGACCCCACTGCCCACTCACTCTGCAGCACCCAGGCCCTGCAGGGGCACAGCCACCACACTGGCTGCACAACTCACCTGGGTCCCTCTCTCCTCTCCGGCTGGCAAGTCAGCTGGACCATTGTCCCTGTGGCTTCCACTCTCCTCCAAACCCCCCAGCTCCCCGCTTCCCTTCTGTCTACAGGTCCCTCACCACTCACCTGACTGAGAGGGTCCAGACCTTTCCATAGGACTCCCTTAAGTCTCCTTTCCCTCACCAAATGGACCCTTCACATCACCCCTTTATTTCCTCTCTCTCAGTCTGAGAGCTGCTGACACCCCCCCCCCACCTTTGCAAACCTCGCTGACTTACATGGGTCCAAGAAGGCATCATTGGTGCCTGTCTGTCCCATGCCATTTCATCCCCGCCCTCACTGCTGGACAGAGCTGATGTTAACAGGATTCCAGGCAACCTGAATGCGCATCGCGTTGCAGAAGCAAGGCCCCAGAGCATGGCCACGTCACGCTTCTCCTAAAATGGCTTCCAGTGGCCCTGCCTTCTCTAAGGTCCCCATCTTTCTGTTCTCATTGTCCTTATTACAAACTCCTTTATAAGGTCCCTTACACCTGCTTCTTTTATTCCTGCTCCTCAGGCCCTTGCATCTGGCTGCTGCTTTAGGGCGTTTTCTCAGGCCTCCCTCAGGAGCCAACGCCACGCCGCCTCCTCAGGTTGTCTCGGCCCACACCCACCCCTCGAACTCCCTCCTTGGGCTCCCCTGGTTTCTTCCTGCCAGGCTTAGGTTTTCCTCTCCAAGTGGTCTTCACCTGCTCTCTGTCCGGCCAGCCTCCCCAGTCGTCCACATTCGCATCCTCAACCACGAACCCCAAATCTCCAGCTACAGAAATTGCCACAGCTCCACCTACCTGCCTGCTGGCCGTCTCTGCACAGACTCCCTGAAGACATCCCAAAGTCTTCCTGTACAAAATTAAACTGATCACATCCTCTCTAAACCCATCTCTCTTTTCAAGCTTGCCTGTCTCTGTTCATGAATTTCTGCCCTCCCCATTGCACAGGTCCCCTCAAACCCTGAAAACTGCTGTTATCTCCATCTTCTCCCTCTCCGTGCACAGCTGATTAGCCTCTGGAAGCCTGCAGGATTTTCTGCAGCACTATTTTCTAAATCCCTCCCCACTTCACTGTTGCTATCTAAATTCAAGCTCTCGTCATCCCTCCCCGAGACGTGTTCCCTCAGCCGTGGGCCACACGTCCTTGGACACGGGCGTGATCGTAGTGCTCTGTCTCCCATCTGGACTCGGCACAGCTGTGGCTTCCAGTCAGGGAGAAGCCCTGCCTGCCCTTCCAGCCCAGTCCTCCCTGCAGCCATCACTGCTCAGCAGATATTGACTGTGGACCTACTGTGTGACGTGTATGTGTGCCCAGATCATCGTCACCTACTTTCTACTTCCAGAACTTGCCACCCTGCATTCACCCAGTGTGCTGGTTCTTCATTTTGGTCACCTGTTTTATCTGCCAGAAGCGCCTCTTCTTCTTTGCTCCCATGTCCTCTCTCAGCAAGCACCTAATCCAACCACACAGCCTAGCTCATGGCCCATCTCCTCCAAGAAACCTACAAGGTTCCAAAGGCGGCATCATTCTTTCCCCTTCCACATTCTCCCTGAGAGCATTGGCTTCTTTCCTATTATGACTGAATCCAAATGTATATTGGGGTGTGTGTGTGTGGGTGAGAGAGAGAGAGAGAGAGAGAGAGAGAGACATCTCCCTGGTTGTGCGATCCTACCAGCCAAAGATAGTTCTTAGCCAAATTTTTAGCCTGCCCATTGTTGAACAAGTTTGTTACATTTGAATCGGGTCCCATTCCCTCATTTTACAGATGATCAAACTGTGGCCAGATTGGCCCAATGTCTTATAATGCCAGTCAGTGGCAGAATCGCATCCCAGCCCTCGTCCCCTGGTTTCCTGGTGCAGTACTCAGAAAATAAGGAATTTCAGGCTCAGTTGCCAAGGTCTGATTGCACGTGTCTTCCACAGCACACCCAAGGTCCTCAACTGGGCAGGCTAGAATCAGAACAGAAAGACCTCAGATGACCAGCCAGGAGTCACCAGCCTTTTTTTCTAATACTACCCCCACCTCCCAACCCCCTACCAGTCCATCCACACTGAATATCCAACAGTCTGATTCTGTTTTTTGAACCTCCAGGGGAATTGCTTTCTCACCTTTTTCAGCAAAGTTCCTGCCTTACAATGTCTCCAGTGAAAACCCTCTCTTTCCTCTTCCTATTCTGCCTCCCAGCTCCCCAGTGCGCAGCACTGCTCTGTGTCTCCTTGCCTCCAGCCGGCTCTTCTGCAGAGGTGCCAAGGGCTTCCCCGGCCCTCTTTGCAGTGTTGCTTTATCATAGGAGGACTTCTGAAGCATGGTAAAGCTTACAGCTCCTAGGGAAAAATGGACCATATAAAAACGAACTATGTGTTTTGTAAAAATCCAACAGGACACCACCTGTCTTTCTTACTGTCCCCACTGGGTAATCACACACGAGGTTTCACAGGGGAACTGGAGAAAACATCTTTTTCACTTGACGAAGATTTTCACAGTCCTTGTGCCTGGGCACCCACACACAGAACACGCTCAACCCTGCCCCACCATTCCGGCCTGGACATCACAGAGCCCGTTAGCTCCTCCCTCACTTTCAGGCCTCCTTGCTTCCAGTCTAGCTGGGGCCTTCCCTCCAATACAGGGAAGGATTCTCTCTTTCATCTCTTTCAGTAATAAGGAATGGTTCATTCAACTTCACAAAAACCGGTGGAAGGATCCTGCAGGAGACTCAAATCCTTGCCGTGAAATTCGAATAACTGAGTAAGTGCAGTTGTTCAGGCCAAACTGAGGGGGCGTAGATCGCCTCCATTGCTGCTCCACGCCACATTCTGTGTAACTCGGGAGAGAAAAACCGGCATGGCTCTGAAGGAGCTTATGTTCTCCCTCGTGGGTAAGCCGGAGCAGGCTGACCTGGGAAAGGGCACTTGCAGTCGAATGCTTTCGCTTGCGTGGGAAGTCCAGCTGTCTCACTGGGGCCCAGGAGACAGACAGACGAGGGCAGAATGCCTGTGTTTGGGATTGGACTTGAAAAGTCGCCTGTTTGTAACATCAGACTTAGAGAAGAGCAGAAAGAATTTCCAGCTGTCGTCAGGGTAAGAAAGCCCCCCTGATTCTGACTGGGGCTGCTTTGTGCTCTGGGCTCCCCTACCACTCCTCCTGGGCTGCTTACCCTATCAGACACCCAGTCCCAGGGGCCAGTTCTGGGACCAAGTGACTGTGCTATGAAGAAATACAAGTGACAAAAAGACCAACATGGTACAGTTCTGCTTCTGTGAGGCACTTGCAGTAGTCGGGTTCATAGACAGAAAGGAAAATGGTGGTTGCGGGGGACTGGTTGGGGGAAAGGCAGAGTTGGTGTTTGGTGGATGTGGAGTTTCGGTTTGGGGTGATGAGGAAGGTCTGGAGATGAATGGCGGACGATGGGGATATACTCGACCTCACAAAATTATATACTTAAAACTGGTTAAAAGGGTACATTTTATGTAATATGTATAAATGTTTTACCACAATAAAAAAGGTGGGGGGAAAACACAAGTGTGAACTCAGCCCTGGCCACAGCACTGCTGAGGCAAACAGACAAGTGTGTTTGGGTGTGCATGAGCATGTGGTGGGTGTATGTGGTCTCACAGGAGTGCAAACGGATCCACAAACAGCATGGCCAAGGAGGTGAGTGTACCAGGCCACGGTACTTAACCTCTGAGCAGTCCCCACGACTCATGTGGGGTCATTCCCCATCAGGCAGACTGGTGGAGTCTCGGTGCAAATTGCTGTTCAAGTGCCAAAGAACCTGCATGATATCCTTGGAGAGGGAGGTACGGGAGGCCTTGTCTCCATGACCTGTTCCAAAATACATTTTGGCTGTTCAAAGAAAAGCTAGATTTTTGGAGTCAGAGAAATTGGGGCTAGAATTCAGGGCCTGCCACTGGGTGGCCAGTCATCACGCCCAACCTAAATGTAAAGGCCTAAGACCAAAAGAGGGGTGAATATGAAAATGCTTCTCGTACACCATAAAGTGCCTCACCCTGTCTTTCATCCTTTCAACTGAGCCTGCCCACGGGAGCAAGTTAGCAACAATTTTGAAGAATTCGCACTGCAGGAAAGCTAGCCTAGATCTTAAAATACAAATTAAACCCGCACTTCCTGTTATAAGACAGGCTTTGGAGGAGGCCCAGTAGCAACCATGGGTGAGAATAAAATAAAAAGTCCTAGGAACCAGACTTTTTGAGAAAATAAATTGTGTAGCCTTTGGCAGAGGGCCCAAGTTGAAGCAGATATTCACGAGAAGAGTGGCACGCTAACCCTTTATCAATTATCAGTACTGGGGCATAAAGTCATTCCTTTAGGATCCTTGTATTTTTAATTCGCATACCATAAACTTTACCATTTTAAACTTCATAATTCAGTAGTTTTTAGTATAGTCACACAGTTACATGTAGCATCATCACTACTATCTAATTCGGAATATTTTTATCACCCCAGAAAGAAATCCCATACCCACTAGCAGTCACTCCCCATTCCTCCCTCCTTCCAGCCCCTGGTGACCACCAATTCACTGTGTGTCACTATAGATTCACCTGTTCTGGACATTTCCTATCAGTGGAATTACACAATATGTGACCTTTTGTGTCTGGCTTCTTTCACTTAGAATAATGTTCTCAAGGTTCACCCATGCCGTAGAATGTATGAGAACTTCATTCTCTTATCATTTTTATTAAGTATGTTGGGATGACATCAGTTCATTTCTTTTTATGGCGGAATAATATTCCATCGTATGGGTATACTATGTTTTGTGTATCCATTTATCAGTTCATGCACATTTGGGTCATTTCTACTTTTTAGCTAATATGTACAAGTGCATGTGGAGATGTATTTTTCAGTTCTCACAGGTACATATGTAGGAGGAGGATTGCTGGGTCATATGGTAACTCATGTTTAATCTGTGAGGAACTGTCAAATTGTTTTCCAAAGCAGCTGTACCATTTCACATTCCCGTCAGTGATATACGAGGGTTCCAGTCTCTTCACATTCTCTCAACACATGTTATTGTCTGTCTTTTCTATTACAGCCACACTAGTAGGTGTGAAGAGGCTTCACATTTGATTTTCATTTGCATTCTTCTAATGACTAAAAATGTTGTGGGTCTTTTTATGTACTAATTGGTCATTTGTGTATCTTCTTGGAGAAATGTCCATTCAAATCCTTTGCATATTTTAAATATTTAGGATGTTTATCTTTTTATTGTTTCACTGTAAGAGTTCTTTATATATTTTGGGTACAAGTCCCTTATCATATATGTGATTTGCAAATATTTTTACCATTCCATGGGTTGTTTTTTTCACTTTCTTGATCATATAATTTGATGCACAATTTTTTTTTATTTTAATGATGTTCAACTCGTTTTTCATTGTGTTGCTTGTGTTTTTGTGTTACAGCTAAAAATCCATCGCCTAATCCATGCTCACAAAGATTTACACTTCAGTTTTCATCTAAGAGGTTTATATTTTTAACTCTTAACATTTATGTCTTTGATCCATTTTGCATTAATTTTGGTATATAGTGTGAGGCAGAGGTCAAGCATCATTCTTTTGCATATGAATATCTATTTGTCGCAATACCACCAGTTGAAGACTATTTTATCCCCATTAAATTATCTTGGTAAACATGTGAAAAATAGATCTTTCTTCTTCTCTAATTTAAACATTTAAAACTTTAAATTACCATCTGAATTCTAAGAAGCAAGCCACAAAAGGCCACATAGTGTAACATTCTGTTTATAGGAAATGTCTAGAATAGGCAAATTCAAAGACAAATAATGTGGATTAATGATTTCCAGGGGATAATAGGTGTGGGGTTTCTTTTTGGGGTGATGGGAATGTTATGGAATTATACAGTGATTTCCAACATAGTAAATATAGTATAAAACATTGGATTGGATACTTTAAAATGGTGCTTTTTATTCTATCTGAATCATATCTCAATTGTTAAATGCTGAGCTGGCTGAGTGGGTAAGAAGCTGACGATTGTAACTTTATTGCAGTTCGATGTAACAGTAGTTTCTGAGGGATCCTAGGAAAATCATCCAGATTGTGGTGATGATTGCATGATTCTATACGTTTACTCATAATCATTGAATCGTACCCTTAAAACAGGTGGATTTTAGCCCTAACTGGTGTGGTTCAGTTGGTTTACGCATGGTCCCATAAACCAAAAGGTTGCAGGTTCAATCCCTGGGTTCAATCCCACATGCCTAGGTTGCGGGTTCAGTCCCTGGGCAGGGCGTGTATGAGAGACAACCAATCGGCATTTCTCTCCTTCTCTCTTTCCCTCCCTTCCTCTCTCTCTAAAATCAATACGCATGTCCTCAGGTGAGGATAAAAAAAGATGAATTTTATATTATCTAAATTATACCTCAATAAATAGCTTTTTAACAAGAGTTTTAAAAATTCTACTTAAACTGCTTTAGTGGCATCTCATAAACTTTGATGCCTTCGTTTTCATTCACTAAAAAATAATTTCAAATGATCTTTGCACTGTCTTCTTTGACCCATGGGTTATTTAAAATGTAATGTTTAACTTCCAAATATGTATTTTGCAAACATTTTTGGCTTTTATGCCTAATTTAATTGTTTTGTGATGAGATTTCATGCTTTAAAAATTTGTATAGCCTTTCATTATGACCCAAATTGTAGTGTACCTTGATGAATGTTCCATGGGAACTGGAAAAGCAATGTGTTATTCTGCTGTTCTCGAGTGGGATGTTCTATACATGTCTTATGTCCTTTATGCTATTGTTGTTATGCATTTTTCCTCCTACATGTGTTGTAAACTCCACAGTACTTTGTTACTATTTTTGCTTTAATATTCTAAAGGGATTTTTCCATTTAAAAACCTCTTTCATATTTAGATTTACCCACATGTTTACCATCTCTGGCATTCTTCATGCTTATGTGTCGATCCAAGTATTTTCCTTCTGCCTGAAGGATTTCCATTAACATTTCTTAAAATGCGGATTTCTTATGGTAAATCCTCTAAGGTCTTATTTGTTTCATAAAGTCTCTATTCTTGCCTTCATTTTTAAAGGGTATTTACTGGATACAGAATTCTAAATTGATCTTTTTTTTTTCCTTCAGCACATTTAAAGATGTCCTTCTATTTTCTTCTGGCTTGCATAGTTTGATTATAAGTCTGCAGTATTTCTTATATTTGGTCCTTTACAAAATATCTCAGGCTGCTTTTTAAAATTTGTTCCTTATCACTAACTTTTAGCAATTTGACTATGATGTACCTTGGTGTGGTTTTCTTACATTCTGCTTGGGCTTCATCGTGATTCTTGAATCTATGGTATTGTTAGTGTTTATCAAATTTGAAAATACTTTGGCCATCAGTTCATAAAAAAAAACTTGTTCTCTCTTTTTCTCCTCTCCTGATATATATATATATATATATATATATATATATATATATATATATATATATATATATAAAATCTCCACTTGATATTGCTCCACAGGTTACTGAGATTATCTTCATTTTTTTTTCTGTTTATTTCTATTTTGTCTTCTCTTTTTCCTCTCTGTGCTTCATTGGTATAGTCTCTTTTGCTACATTTTCAATTTCACTTGTTTTTTTCCTCTGTATTGTCCAGTTTGCTTTAAATTTCACTTACATTTCATTTCAGATATTGTATTTTTCATTATTAGAAGTTCCATTTGATTATTTTTAAATATATCTTCCATTGTTTCCTCATTAAGTTCATGTTTTTCTTTAAATTCTTGAGTGCATATTTTATAATAGCTGTGTTAATTCTGCTCATTTTCTCAACTTCATCAATTTCAAGTCTGTTTCTATTGACTGAGCTTTCTCTGGGTTATGAATCACATTTTCCTGCTACCTGGAGAGTCTAGTGATTTTTTATTGGATGTTGGATATTTCCAAAGTTACATTGTTGATTGTTAGTGTCTTGTTATTTTCCTTCAAAGAGGGTTGGGCTTTTATCTGGTTGTCAGGTTACTTATGGGTAAGACTGATCCTTTAGGGGCTTGTTTTAAGCTTTGCTAGAGTGAGTCTAAAGTTTCTTTTTCTCTAGAAATAATTTACTCCTACTAGATAGGGATGACCATTATGGGGTCTCTACTAAATGCCCTGATTATCAAGCTGGTTGATATTTGAACATTTCTCGGTTCCATGTAACCTTATGAACTATTCATCTTACAGTTTCTAGGCATTCTTTGCCCAGCCTTACGGAGCTTTACTCTGTGTGTACATCTTAGTAATAAGAAATATTACACAGATTTCTGGGGCTTTTTCCACATAGCTCTCTTTTCTAGAACTCTTCCATACAACTTCCACCTAGAGTCTCTTTGACCTTCACTTTCTTTCTGTCTTTCAACTCAGCAAATCAACCTTACTCTGTGTGGGATGCCTCTCTCTGCTAGATAGTCCTGAATTTACCTCCAGTCAGAAATGGAGATGATCACAGGGCTCACATAATTTACTTCCTTTATCTCAGCAATCATAGTCTACCTGTTGTGCAGTATCTGAAGCCATCAGTACTTTTGTCTCATTTTCTAGTTGTTTGTGGTGGGAGGGTAAATCTGGTTCCTGTTGCTCTGTCATGACCAGAAGCAAAAATCTTAAGAACTAATTATATCAAGAAATAGTAGAGAAAGAGGGCAAACCCACAAACTAGACACTGCTGACTTGGCCAGGGGCTCCAGGATATAAGGAAGCATCAGAAAAATTCTAGCATCTGAAAGCCATGTAGGAACAGGTATGCCAACGTAGAAAAAAGAAAAAAATGTGGAGGCTACTAAAAAAGATATCACCTCTTTTCTCAGGTAGCTGGATCACTTCCATTTGCTCATGAGGATCTACTCTCCCCTCCTCACCCTGCTCTATACCCCTGGGGGCTGACCTGTCTACACTGCATCAACAGGGCTTCTTTTAACTCTGGTTTCCGGTTGTGCTCAGGCAAAGGCAGTAACAGCAGGGAACTGGAAGGCAGGAGGATCATTTATTTCCCTATAGCCCACCCTTCCAAATTACTGTGGATTGGTTTTGTCTCTCCACCAAATGGCACCAGTCCTGTCAGGCAGCTCTCTCCTTACAGGAACTCTCTCTGGGTTCTGGTAACTATTCTTTCCCCTTTCCCCTTCAGACTTTGGGGTGGTAATACTGCCTCAATTTTATCAAACCTACAGTATCACACCACCCTTTGTTAGTTCCCCTAAACCTTGCCCGTACCCTACCAAATAACCTCCTCACTAAATTCTCTTTTTCCCACCTGACTGATACTACAGAGTTATTGATGTTTCCCCTAAATGTGAACAATCTGCTGCCCACTAGTTGTATGACCTTAGGAGATCACTTTACTGTCTCCGTCCTCAGTTTGCTCTTGGCCTCCTAGCCTCTACTGTTTGGGGCCCGACAAATCAGAAGCTCCAATTCAGTAAGCTGCACCACAGCAGTATTCTGGGGCAAATAGTGCTCCCTCCCCATCCTTTACCTTTTTTTCTGTCTTCCAGTCCCACACTACAATTCCTGGCTTAGCTGTTATGCCTCCTCAAGTAATCCAAGTCCCTCCCCTCAGATCTTAGCAATAGATACCCCCTGGTGAGGGCTAGGATTGCCACAGGTAATCTCCAACTGATGGAGATGACCATCAGTTGGGGATCATAGTCAAGGTCAAGTTCATACAAGTTATTCAACTTTTAGCCCAGGCCAGTAGGGCTTAACATTCAAGGAGATTTTCCCCTCCTATGACATGCTCCCTGGAGAAGACTTATTTTTATTTTTATTTTTAAATTAGAAAAACAGATAAATAGCATGTATAAAGAAAAATGTTAAAAATTTTAAATAATAAATGGGCAAAAGTCTTGATTTTTTAAAAATTATAGAGTTATTTAAAGGTGGTCCTGAGGTTAAGAAAGCAAGTTAGAAGGAGCTAGGCACTGCTACCTCCCCCTGGCAGAAACAGGTTTAGAAATGGAAACTGAAGGTTTGGTGGGAGGGATCCACGAGCAAGAACAGGAGTCAGCGGCAGTCTGCACTGAAGGGCATTAGGCCACAGTGAGGATCGTTAAATGAACATGTAACTCCTCAGCCCGGCACCCCCAGCTCTGTCCTGAAAGAGGGAAGATGAAACACCTTCCACCCTTCTGTGAAACCCATTCGACTTACTTGCCTTCCTGGGTCATTTCTGCACCTTTGTGTCTTCTCCTTGATCAAATGAACATGTAAGTCCCCTTTGAGGAGTCTAGTATGACAAGCCTTTTCACTCTCCAGTGTTGATGTCTTTTCCTAGAGTTTCACTTCACCCTTGACCCATGTATAATGCTCACAGCGGGACTCAGTGCCAAAGCCTCCAAGACCACTACTCCTGGATTAGCCCCTCTCCCCCTAAAGCTCCTTCCAAGATCTCAGGTGAGATCTCAGGTGAGGTTTAGACTTCCTTGGGAATCAGACCTCCTCACCCTTATTCTTACATAGGCTTGAACATAACATTGCATCTTTTTTAGAGAAAAGGCCAGTGCTTCCCTGTTATTTGTTGACATGAAAGACAACCATGATTTAGCTGAGAACACACCCAGGCAGGTTGTAGGACTGGATCTGCCCAGGAGGCCCTGGGATTCCTGAGTGAGTCAGTAGGCCCCAGGGGTAGTGGAGGCCTAAGAATGGCTCCCCTTCCCTACAGTTCCTACTGCCCCCTCCGCTGACCTGCCCCCACCAAGGGTAGCTGTTGAAATCTGACTGACAGTGTCCTTCTCTGCAGCTCTGGTTTCTGATAAAGACTTTCCATGGAAGAAGCATTGCTCACTCCTGGGCCAGCCACCCCTACTATTGGTTCGAGGCTTAGAGGGTATTACCCTTTGACCCTTAACCCTTGACTCTGACCCTAAGGAACTATTCCCACTTAGCCTTCCTGGGAATAAGCCTATACTCAACATTTTTTACTGAAGGGAGAGCAGAGACAATCCACTCAATGATTTGCTATTGTTAGAGTAATTAATACTTCAAATCCCTGAGTAGGAGGGACTGGAAGGCTTAAGGCTCTTTAACTCTTCCTATTCTCAAACTAATCCCAAGCTTATTTTCCCCGCCTCCTCTAATCCTGTTTCAGGTCCTCACCTGTCCGTCCACAGGCTAATTCACTTGGTCTGGGGAGTGACGAGGTGAAATCAGACACAATGCCTTGCAGCTGACCGGCAGCAGCCCTGGAGATTCCCTACAGGAGGACGTAGGGAGGTAAAGCTGGGCGAGGCGGAGACTGGGAAATTTTTATCCAGGATGTTTGTATAGTAAACACTATTTTTCACTTAGATTGCATGTTTATTTAAAACAGAGATTGGAAGGGGAAGGGAGAAGGCTCTCCCAAGCCACCCCTTGGCACCAGCATTGTAACTGAGAGTCCTTCACCCGACACTGGATTCTCGCACTTCTCACTCTATTTCTTCCTCCTTTTCATTCCTTGAATCCCTGGCAAACCCTTCCTGCTGATCTTTGTCCTATCCATCCATCCATCCATCCAGCCATCCATTCAGCCATCCACGATGGCAGCTGTTTCCCAACAGGAAGCAAAAGCCCTTTGCCAGAGAGCAGCCCTGTTGTTTTCATCCCTGCCCGTGGGGTCACCCTGCTTAGGGCTTGTTTCACGGATGCCCAAGGTGGCTGATGGCATCACTGCACTGCTCCACAAACACCTTTCTCCTCTTCCCATTTCCTCTGCATTCTTTTCTCTTCTAATCTTACATTCCTTTTCTGTTTCCTTTCCTTTTTTCCTCTTCCTTTCTCCACTTCGTATGCCTCAGGGCAACCGCCATGAATTGTAGCCATTCAAAACTAAAAGGGGCAGCTGAGCCCAGTCCCAGAAGAGCTGATAGCTCCCCACTACCAGGGCCCCCTTCACCCCAGCCACCCTCAGGTTGCCTGGGGCAAAACTAAGCTCACCTTTTCCACACTGACCACGAGGATCTGGGTTTTAAGGCCTCACTGGGGCACCCAGGTCTTCAAACCTCCACACTGGGGCCCTGGGCTGGTTATAGCCCATCTTATAGGAGAAAACATAAGCTCCCAACACAGAAAAAAATCCATCTTTCCTCCTGTTGCTCTTGACAACAGAACAACAGAGCCAGGATTTGGTGGCCCAGCATAAATAAAACAGTGCTGTCAGCAACCAGGTGCCAGCTAATCTCCTTCCAGCAGTGACCTGGGTTCTGTGCACAGTGACAGTGAGTGTAGCCAGACCCAAGGTTCTGATGTGCAGGAAGCAGGCTTGGCAACCATGGCACTGCATCCCTCTCCCCTCTCCCCTCCTGCCCCTGGAAGACCTGTGGGGGGTCAGTTTCCCCCGTCTGGAGCACATGGGCTGGGGGCTAAGGACAGGCCGGCCATAGGCCCAGAGAGTTCCTGCTCAGAGCTGTGTTCTCAGTTCATATCTTTATTTCTTTCCTGAAGAGGGAACTGAGAGCCTGGTCATCTGGAATGGTCCTGCAAGCATGCCCCTGGTCTGACCTGCACCCCATGCTCTGGTTATCCCTTAACTGTCCAGTCCTCCAGAGCCCCATCTGCCCTAGAATTGCTGGCTTTAGGCTAGAAGGATTTTAGCAATCATCTGGTCCCAACCCTCTCAGAAGCAGATGGATGCCTGCCTAGAATTAGACCCTCCACAGGACCTGGATTTCCTAAGCACAGGAGCATCCCCAGAGAGGGAGCCATTCTGACTTCCAGTGCCCTAGGCAGGAGCCAAATGGATTCAGGAACTCAGATTACGTGGGGCTACATTGGGCCAACGCTGGTGCAGATGCATTTTGATGAACACAGACATGGTTCCTATTCTCCTGAAGCTGTCTAGAGGGGAAGACAGAAATGGGTCAAGTACTTAAAGTGTGATGTTATTTATTAAAAGGGAGTATGTACAGAGAGTCCAAGTCTAGGGAAGAGGCAACCAAGGAAAGCCTTCCATAGGAGGCGGCATTTAAACAGAAGGCAGGAGTGTGCTTTTCTCAGTAGCCTCTTCACCCCAGAGCCTAGCACAGGGCTGGCACATGGCAAAGAGCAGTAAATGTTTGTTAAATGAATGGATGAGGAAACAAACAAATATCTCTAGTTTTCCCAAGAACCCTTGGTTACTTACAGGATTCAGTGCTGTGTCTATTAATGTACTCCTTTACCAAAAAAAAAAAACAAAAAAACAACCCCAAAACTTGAAGTCATGAGTCCTCATGAGGTCTATGCCTGTTATGGACGTGCTGCGTGCTGTTCATTCTGTTTTGGAGGTGAGTGTGCTGGGTCACAGCTGGGGAAGATGATACCCCTGAGATCCCACAGGGAGTCTTCCGGATGCGCCCCCTCCCCCGCAATCACACCAGGGAGAACTCTGTAAATGGACTCATCAAAGCAGGGAAGGCCAGCCCCTTGACAGGTGATTGGATTTAGATCTGAAAGCAGAGATGGGTTAAAACTCCCTGCACCCAGATGTCCTCACCACAGACCAAAGCTCAAGAGGAGGTGAGGGGAGCATAGCACCACGGGGCCCACCCGCTCTCTCAGACGAGGGTAAAGGGTTCCTGGAAATTCCCGTAAAGCGTCCAAGTGAGCAAAGCCAGAGCTATTTGCCATGAGGTTTCCCAGCAGGATTATGGGCAGACTGACCAGCTGTTCCATCCCCCAGGACTGTCTTAATTTCAAAGTGTTCTCTGTCCCAGTAAAAGCGGGCCCCAGTGTGCAATGTCCCCAACTTTCCCAGAACTCAAAATACGCCCACATTAAGGTGTTGCTCTTGGGCCTCCTGGGACTACATACAGACAGGAGCATCCTCTTCCCCATCCCTCTCTAGTACGCACCTCTTCAAAAAGAGAAACAGGGCTAGTGACATTGGCTGGAGGCAGGGCCACTGTACACAGGCTGTTCCCGGCACAAGAGGGTGGGTGGGGACTGAAATCCAGTCCTCACTCTGCTTGCCAGGCTGTGCCCCTTGGCATGGCTGCATCCACACAAAGGAGGGGGTGCCTCTTCTAATTTGCACATAGGTGCCAAATGGGCTAGCAGTGACCCTGGGTGGAGAGCCCAAAGAATTACACCTGGGGAGGAAAATAAGCCAATCCTTCCCGTGCCACCACCTACACAGTCTAACCAGGTGTTCCTCAAGTGGCAGTTATGCTAACGAGGCAGATTTCTTAGAAGGTAATAGAATATGATGGATAAACCAGTAGGCCCGGTAAATCTTCATGTTTTATTTTTCTAAAGTCTTGAGTTCAGATGACAGTGAAAATTGAACTATTGAGATGTAGTAAGGAAGGATCAAATGTCTGCTTTCTGTTTAACTACTTTAAGGAGAGTAAAGATTTACAGTACATATAACCCCCCTGTGTTGAAAACACCAAGGGTCTGGAATCTTTCCCAGACTCTGGGCTCTAGCTTCACTTACCTTGAGCCTGTTGGTCAGGAAGTGAACCCCTGGAAAGTGAGGTAAAATGGGCATTTTCTCAGGAAAATGACCCTCCCCAGGAAGCGCCAGGCTTCTCACCAGCAAACACACTCCATACTCGGGATGATCAGCTAACAGCGCTGGCTGAATGGTGGCGGCACAACACAGATGCACTCCTTGGAAGAGGGACTCGGGTTCTGGCACATGCTTGATGGATGCAGAAGAAAGGGCTGTGGTCTCCTTGCTGATGGCTTTACATTGCAGGGACATTTGGTAAATGTAACTCATACCCATGTGCAGGGGCGGCTGCCCCCACTCAGAAATGCTTCCCCAGCGTGACCTCCTTTGGTATCTGCTCATCTGCCCAGTCTTCCTGGAGGTCAAAAAATGAGATATGGCCTGGGGAAGCAGTGACAAAAGGGCAAGGAGCAGGCCCTGCAAGCCACAGCTTTCCTAGTGCTTCTGTGTGTGTTTCCACAGGCTGGAGTTGGAAGTGGGGTCAAGGGGTGGATCCGAAATGCTTCCTAGGGCTCTGGGGAGCCCCTAACCTCACTTCCCTGCCCTCATAGCCCCAAGAAGTACTCAGTGGCTCCTGATCATCTCGCCTGAGGAAGGCCCAGGCACCCAGGGCCTTGTGAATTCAGAGTACACAGGGACAGTTCTTGGTGGCAGGACACATGTCAGCATCTTGGCCAGGAAAATCAGATCAATGTCACACAGGTCTTGTGTAATCCTCTCAGGAAGCAGATGACGAGGGCAGCCAGGACCTTGGGCAAGTTTATTCCCAAGTGAGACTCCCTTCTCTTTCCTGATTATCCCTTTTGTTTTTTTCCCCATAAACAAAAACTACTTGTACCACCTGTTGGGACCTAGTAGATAATTGCACATCCAGAGTCTTCCTGTGCCTTGTGGGAAGTACATATGATAGGAGCCAACAATTCCTGAGCACCTACAGGTGCCAGGCTAGGAGCTAAATGTTCACTTCACCAGCAGGATCTTGTCAAATCCCCACACAACCCCGAGACAAAGCACTGTTACTATTTTTATTTTCATTGATGAGGAGTTAGAGGTTCAGACATCTCGCCCAAGATCACACAGCCAGTAAGTGGTAAGGCCAGAACTTGAACCTAGATTCTGTGGCTTTAGGGTCCACACCTATTACCATACCAAAGCATAGTGAGTTCCAGGTCTTTGATGGGGCCAGAAGACTGGGATACAATGATGAGGGAAGACCTTAGCTCCCCTGACTCTGCCCACATAGGTGACAGATGTGCCTAAGATAATAACTAACTCCCCCAGACAGTGTTTAACCTGAGAGCAGGGACTTTGCCTGATTTGGATTTTTTATAGAATGGTGGCTGGTTTCTAGAGCAAGTGTCCCAGGAGTGAAGGGTCCAAGAGATCCAGGTAGATATCACAAGGTTTCTTATAACCAAGCCTTGAAGTTCTGGAATGTCACTTCTACCATACCCTGTTGCTCAAGCAAGTCATATGGTTAACCCAAATTCAAGAGGTGAGAAATAACACACAAAAACTTGGTGGAAAAGATTGAGGGCTGCCATCTTGGAGACTGTCTACCATAACTCTCTTTATAAAAAGGCAGCGTTCCCTTATTGGGCTGGGAGAGGGAGAAGAAATGAACTACAGGCTGGAGAAGCAAAGAGGAAAGAGACTTTATCCTTCTGTCTAGAAGAAGGTACTTCTCCAAGTCCTCCCAAACTGTTCTCTCACTTCACATCTCAAAGTACATTCTTAGACCATGCTTTAGGCCCAGAATTCTGGGCCAGAATGTGGAAGAGAGTGGAAAAACCCCACTTATATCATCCTAACTCATCAGCCCTCATTTGAGAATGAGTTTGCTACGTGACTGGCTGGAAAATTGTTTATCTGCCCTTGCTGCAGTGTGGCCTTTAAAAGGGACACAATCTGGTACCAGTGACGTCCTAGCAGTGGTTGCCCTGGAGACCTGGAGGTCAAGGATGGTAAGTGAGCCTCCTGCCATGATGATGTCATGTAGAAATCTCTTTGGTTCTTGTGAACACCTGGTGATTGAATTATGAAAGAAAGAGCCATAAATTCCTCAGATGTGTGTACACAGGCAGAGCAGAGTGGGCTGGTGCAGAGTCCAAGCATACACGTCGTGAAATGTCCCTTTGATTCCCTCTGCCACCCCTGCCTTGCTTTGATGGGACTGTCCATCTAACCTTGCTGGACTTGGGCCCAGGAGCCTTGTTTGGAAAGCTGTGGAATCACCTGGTGCTTCGAGACTGCCCTTCCCATCCATCTGGAGAATTCAAACATAGTAACTCACTTCCAAGTCTGCAGCTAGCTTTCTCCAGCCTCTGCCTATCATTCCTCCATTGTGTATTTGGGGGTGGAGGGGCACAATTATTGTCAGATTACTGTCAGAATAAAGCAGGATGGGGTACTTTGCGCATCCCATCCCAATAAACTGCTCCTGGTCTAGCCTACCTGAGAGATCTCTTCAGTCTGTTCCCCCAGCAACAAAAAAAAAATGTGCTTGCTAAACACTATCTTCTTTCTTCCCTTCCTCCCTCCCTCCCTCTTTCTATAAGAAACTCATAAGTAGTTTAGATTAATTATATACTTGTATTCCTTGGTTCATGACCCAATCCCATCTCTGTACCATGCACACTCCACTTCTATTTAGTTATTTTTTAAAAATAAATAAACACTGGCCAGCCCACAACCCCAAACAAAAGCCAGGACCTTGACAATAACCAACATATCTCCCAAATCCCAAGTGACAGTAAACAGGAAAACGAAACAGCCGAGCACCCAGCATACACAAGACAGCAGCCAGTCCTTTAAAAGGTTTCGCTAGTGTCCAAAGAAGGCGTCTTTTGGAAATGCCTCGTTTTTCACAGGGCCCATTAAATTCCAGTCATTTAAACTCTGGGCTCCCAATTGGTATATCATTTTATTTTTAATGATCCGTGCTTCCTGTAGAAACATGAAAAATGACAATTTCTTTTTTCAATTAAACATGTAACAACCAGCAGATGAAAGTCGGCTTCTTTCGGCCGGCCCCCGGGACAGGCCGGGAAGGGGTTAACGAAGGCCCAGCGGCCCGGGGTGGAAAACTCTCGGTCACCCGAGCGCGGTCCTGCCCGCCGCGCGCATGCGCTCCGGCAGCCCTCTGCGCGGCCGCCGACTCCCCGCTCGCGGCTTCCTCGGTGCACAAAGGCCTGCTTTGTTCCCTTGGCTCTGTTTTAAATATCTGACGACTATTCCCCCCGTCCTTGCGCCAAATCCCCGGGCTTGACTGCAGGCGCGGCACAAGGGCGCATTGTGGGGCCGAGCGAGGGGCGAAGGGGGCTGGGGGCGGCCGGCCCGTTGGGGACGCTCCTGTTTCGCCCGGTTGACTCAGCCATTTGGGTCACCAGGGCTGAGTCGTGGGGGTGTCTCATCGTCTTTTCTTTTTCCCAGTCCCCGAAGTAAAAATTGTAAAATGGGGACCCTGGAAATGAACAGAACCGTATCCAAAGCAGGCCTGGGAAGAGGTGCTGGGGTTACAGCACAGCACCAGGGGGCCGCGGGGCAGCCCAAGCGCCTGGGCTGCCCCTGGAGCGCGAACCCGCGAGGCCAGACGCTGGATTTCTTATCTGTCCATCACTGTACATATTTAGAAAGTACCGATCACTCACACACTTCGAAGCGCGTGGCATTCCAGGGCAAACCAACCCGAACAGGGTGAAGCAGGAGATTCTTCCTTCCCCCAAGTTCAGGGCCCAAGAGACGCTGCGGAAAGGACATCACCACGGGCTTTCTGCACCTACAGCTTTCAGGTCCCACCTCGTTTTAGGAATGGCCCCTTGGGGAAGTCACACCTCCCCTGATATGGCCCCTCCCTCCCAAGGGTTGGTAGGTGAAGATTGGGATGGGGTTCAAACAAAAGTAGGCTTTCAGCTGGCAGGAAAGCTGGCCCTGCTTCCAGCCCCTCCCTTGCCTTGTCTTGCTGGCATTCCCTGCAGACTACCAGGTAGTTTTCCTTCCCAGCTCAGGTGTTTGTTTACCTGCAAAGGAGGAGGAGGAGTTCGTGCACTCTGGGGAGCGGGGCCTTGCAAAATAAGAATGGCAAGACCCACCTCTCTTTACCATTTTCTGGCTAGATCTTGGAAATTTAAAGCAAAGTACAAAATATGGACTGTAGCAACTCTGAAAAGTGTGTTTGGTCTTAAGTTTAATCAGAAAGACGTTTTCCTATTCCAACTTGTGAGGAAAGCTTCCATACCCCTCAGAATCTTGGAGGAAAAGTATGACCCTCCCACCCAGGGCAGGTGAAGGAGGAGAGAGGACTTAGTTTGGGGTGATTTGATTCAGAAGCAAAGGGCTTTGTAGTGTTCCGGTGGTGGCTCTAGGCCTGACTGGGAACCCCAAAATCCTCCCCCATGGTTTGCTACAAATCTTAGGGTTGGACTTACATTGATTGCCTTGGCACATTTCTCAGCTACGAGGACCATAAATATTTTCTGAGGCCTATTTTTTAAAATCATACTTTATAATTTTCACATTTCACATATTGTCTCATTTCACCAGCACTCTGAGGGTTAGAGCTGAGAGATGGTAGAGATCAACCCTCTTATTTTGCAAAGGAGGGAACTTGTCCAGAAACTCGAAAAGACAAGACAAGGCCACCGAGGAGAGCAAGCCAAGTCTCCTATGCCCAAGACTGAATTCTTTCTCCTCTCATGCGTTTGTTAGCCACAGACTAAAAGACCAGGTTTTCACCGACCGCTTCCTCACAAAACTCTTTCCCCATGTAAGACTCCGTTTGAGAGTAAGAAGCTCTAGGAAAGGCTGTTGGTGTGCAGGCAGCGCTGAGGGGACTCGGAATCTCTTCTCAGTGTATCCCCTAGAACTGCTGAGTTTGCAAGGGCCACGCTAACTATAAACTTAGGGACGTGAGTCGCGTTCCCTCGCCAGGCTTGCTAAGTGGCAGAGCCCTCCTGCGTGTCTGTTTCCAGACACTCTTCAGTGTCCTGGGGAATTTCTTCAAGCGACACTAAGTGCCCTTTCACCACTCTTTTGGCCGGTAAGCCCCCTATCTCTGGAGATGATAGCAGCCTGCAGCCCCCCTGCAGCAGATCAGCCCATCGCTGAGTTGTATAGGAAAGTGTTACCTAGAACTTGACTTCCCTCTGCAGGGGTGCAGAATCTCCCCAGGCCTAAATTAGGACAGCAGTCACTACGACCCCTCTCCCCACCCCCTTCCCTGCGCACCTGCAAACTCAGAGATGCTGGAAAGTTTACAGGAGCGTGTCTGTGACTCAGTGCAAACTACTGGGAGAAAAGCCGTCATCAACAGCCTTGGTGTGTGGTGGTGTCTGCCCCTTCGGCCAGGAGGCGACAGAATATACACTCCGCTTAGCTTCACAGGGTGGGGTCATTCTACATGACCTTCGGCTAATATCTGACTTGGCACGCCCTTTTTTAAAAATACATTCTACGCTGACCTGTACCACTGCCACCACCCCACCCTGAGCCTCCAGCCCACCGCTGGTTTCAAGCTCTCCCAGGCTGGCTGATAACTAACATCTAGGCCACCACGTGGGAAAGTGGCCTGGCCACCAACAGCTCAGTTTCAGCAGTGTGTGTGCAAGTCTTTGAATATTGTATTGCATTTCGACCTTATTATTTTATAAGAACGAGAGGAAAATGGAAAAATGAAGTGCTGATGCTAGTGATAAGAAGGGCAGTTCCCGTACACCTCACGGAACTGAGACAGAGATGGAAGTCATTAGGCATGCCGCAAGCAGGGGGATTTCAGCTTCAATCCAATGCTCATTGGATTTAAGCCAGTTGACTGTGTGCTCAATTGTGAAGGAAGAGAATAAAACTAGAGAGCATCTATGAAATTCTGGATATACCTTGTTAAAGATCATATGAAAATCTGATTTTCATTCTGAAAATCAAGAAAATACAACAATAATATCGTTTAGCTTCCTGGGAATGGAACCTTCCCTTATAACTTGCAAGTCTGCTGCTTGCCTCTTGCATGTCAGACCAGCCAATTTTGAGGAAAGCATTAGGTAGGAAAGGAGAGGGTGTCCCCTAGATACATTCTCTGTGGGGGTGAGCCCAGCACCAAAGCCTTGGACAAGGCCTTCAATTAATGTGCTGGAACGGATGGGACTTAACAGAGGCCCTTGTGCCGGGAGAATTTCTCAGCCCACATATGCCCGGTAGACAGAAAATCTTGAGAGTCAAAAAGCAAAGGACATGGGGCCAGCCTTTTCCTCTTCGGGCTCCAGCTCCTAGCATAGCCATTGTCCCAGCTGTCCCTGGGGCCGGGGTGGGGCATGCTTTCTCTCCATCTTTGCATAGTCTGTGCCTTCTGCCCGGATTAGCTGTCCTTCCTCTTGAGCTGCCTGGCTGGCTCCCAGCTCATCCTTGAAGACTCAGCTCAGGCTGTGCCCCCCCCACCCCCCACCCCCGCTCCCGTTTCTGTGCTCCCACTGCGCTCTCTGTAACCACCCTCTGTCCTCGCTCTTTCCACACTGCGTAACCATCACCTCTACCTCTGAGAGCTTTGAGGGCAAAAAGGTTTCTTATTCATTGTACACCCTCAGCATCCAGGCCTGGCAGCCCTCAGTACGTGTCTGCTGAGGGACAGAAGGGTAGAAGGAGTGCGGACCCCCAGGGAGACCTCTTCAGCACAACCCTGCTGATCGGTGTTTGCAGCAGTGACCTTGCACAGCCATTTTGAACTTCTTAAACCCTAAAAAATCCTTTTGTTCTTCTCTGGAAGGCAAACCATTTGACTCTAAGTTCCTCTCTCTTTGTCCCTAAGGTCCCCTTATCCTAGAGTGAAGACACTCTAGTGTCTTCAGTCCCCGCCTGTAACACTGCCCTTCACACCCCCTGGACAGCTCTTTACAAATACTTTTCATAAGAAAATCCACTGACTTTTTCTTCAGCCATGGGATTCTTGCTGATTCTTACCACTTTCCTCAGGCAAAAACAACCCAGAAGTGCTGTCTGATCCAAAGCATTTCCCAGGGAGGGCGGCCAAGGGAGTGCAAGAACCTCTCGGCCGTCTGGGACTGTGATGTGATGTCTGAACAGCCTCTTTAGAAACTCTCCAGCCTTTTCCAGGGAGGCCATCCAGACGGGGACACTCTGCGTCAGCCCCTCACAGTTAGTTCTCTGGGGGTCCGGGAGTTGGTGTGGTGAGCACGGAATTCCGCCTGCCTGGGTCTCGATTGGCATCACTAGGTCAGTTGTGAATGAGAAGGGGAATGGTCTCAGCCCTGGTTTGCACCCCTCCACCCACTGACTCTTGTCCCAGCACACCCTGCCCTGCTGCCCTGGGCTGCGACAAAGGGAGGCACTATCTGAAAAGCCTTGGGTGGAGGAAGGGGAGCAGCTCAGAGAAGCCCACCATCGGCCCACCCAGCGTGACGCCCGGCGGGCCTCTTTCTGAGCATACCACAGCCATCTCCAGCCGTCCGCACTGATCTCAGCACCACGGAGTCCCACTTACTCTCCAGATCCTTTGGATCCTGAGCTCTCTGGGGCGGTGCCGAGAGTCCGCTCGATGGAAAGCTGATTCTTTTCCTGTGAGACACACAGCCCCGATCGAGACGCGTCGGTCAGGACACAACTTGGCAGAGCTACAATGCCAAGGCTCAGACGCATCTTTTCTGTGTGATTTCCCAAAATTCAGGCAGGAAAGCCTGCCTTCCCCTGGAGTGCGCGGCCCCCCCACTAGCATTTGCATCCCCCCCCGACCATATATAAAAGGAGCCAGTAGCCGGCCCCCAGTGAGGACAAGGCTGCCATTCAGCCAGGCTCCAGTGACATCCCAACCTGAGAGTGCAGCTGGGGCAGTTTATGAACAGTGCCGAGTCCCGGGGGAAGTCAGCCCTGTCCTCTAGCCCACAAGCCTCTATTGTCCGCTTTCTTGTTTTTCTCCAAATGTTTAGATGTGCTCAGAGCACAGAAAATTCCCAAATGGAGGCCATCAGCCAGGGCCAGCCTGAGGCAGGGAAGCCGGGTCTCTATGGGACCTCTGCCACCTGCCGCCCCTCCATCCCAGGTGTTCCCATTTCTCCCTAAGATGTGAGCGTGGTGGGAGTGGGGCGTAAGGAGATGGCCTCTTCTCCACAGCTATTTGGCAACACTGGGCTTGGGATGTCCCACCAAACAAGTGTGAGGCCACAGCTGGGTCTCCCTTGGTTGGCAGCCATGTTACCTTAGGGTGGTCCAAAAAATGGGTGGGAGTCTCTTCTAAGTGCTTGTCACTGACCAAAGCTGCTGAAATTTGACAGGAATAATCGTGTCCGGGGCCCCTGTCTATATCAAAAACTTGGGCCCCAAAGTTCAGGTTCTTGGGCCTGATTCCAACTCCTACTGCTCATACTAGCTGTGCAACCTTAGGCAAATGACTTCACCTCTCTGAGCCTCAGTTCCCTGCTGGATAAAATGACAACTACCTCACAGAGTTGTTCTGGATTTAATGAGACAATCAAGGTAGCACTGGCACAAAAGGAGCCTGCAGCGAATACTGATTCTTCTTTGTATGATTCTCATGCTTATCAGTGACCGCTGTCACAGCGTTGTGAATCCACCATCTCTGCTTTTAGCACCCACTTTTGTTTTTAAACTGAATGCCTTCGACAGTCTCCAGTTGTGGGTCAGAGAACAGCTGTGCAAGACCGGCAGTGCCAGAGGAATGAAGGATGAAGTGCCTTGTGACATAGGGAAGGAGAGAACGTGCTCAGAAGCGCATTGCCTCTGTCTCCTCCTCCCCGCAGCTCCAGATCCCTTTCTCAGGGCTCATATTACTCACCCTTCCGCATGGCAGTCAATTCTCAGCTCTGCCATATGGCCTAGCAGGACCACCGAAATCCCACCCCCGCCAGGAAAGCCCCTCTCCCCTGTGTACCCACCCTGGCAGCCACCTATGGCCAGTGAGGGAAATAGGAGGGGCAGAGGTGGAATCTCTGGAAATTTTGTTAGATCAAGGGGAGGGCAGAGGAGGGGAACATCCAGATCCCCAACTCCAAACCGTGGGGGCCTGGGATGCTGAGTGCAGTTTAGAGATTGGGGTTCCAACAAAGCCTGAGGGCTTTGTTGTGAAGAGGCATGGATGGGGGCGGGGGGCGGGGGGCGCAGCTAGAGACTCCAGGAAAGGCAAGAGAGGGTCTTGAGTTCTAGTCTTTCCTGCCTGGCACAGTTCACATTCTTATTTGGGGCTTTGGGGCTTTTGCCTCCTCAAAACGGAATGGAGGTGACACCCCTCTCCTCCCTTGGACTCCTTAATCCTTTAAAGAATAAGGCCTTAGGACAGGGCCATATGGTTTCCTTATCTTCCTTATCTCCCAGCACTCACCTTCCATTTGGAATGTTTATCCCAAGATAACGATCAGATTCCACTCAGGGTGATTGAATGGGGGGCCTCCTTCCAGTATTTTCCCCACAATTTCAGATGAATGGAAGATCCAATCCAATAATAAATGAGCCAGACCAGGCCCTGATAATGGACAGGGCTCCTCCCACACTCCCAGCCCCCACCAGGCACCCCCGCCTCCTCTCCCTACAAGTACCTCCTCTTCAACCTGGGCAGCTCAACTTTTACATACCGGCTTTATACAGTGGGATGCTTCACAAGATTTGCATTTAAAAGATGTGTAACTGCCTTGAACAATGTTTTCAAAACCAGCCCTCTGAGGCTAGACCAACGCTTGCCCCCAGAAATGTTAATGCAAGTTACGAATGCAAGCCCACGTGCGATTTTATATTCTGTAACAGCCACGTGACCGAGGTAATAATGGACAGGTGAAATTAATTTTAAGACTCCATTTCACTTACAATTTTAAATACCTATAGAATATTTATTATCGCTAATATAATAATACATTTTATGTAGCCACCAAATATCACTTCAGCATGTACTCAATATAAAAATTACTTGTGAGGTATTCCACATTTGCTTTTTTGTACTGAGTCTTCACAAACCAGTGTGGTTTGCACTTACAGCACGCATCAATGCAGACTGCTCCAGGTGTCCTGTGTCCCACTGTGGGTGGTGGCTGTCATAGGGCGGGGAAGATCTAGAGAGACCAGGAAGAGAAACCTGGGCAAGGATGACTTGCCTGGGTGGCTCAGCCGCCACCCCCCCCCCCCGCCCCCCGGAGCTAGCCGCTGGGAGAGAGGCCCTGTGAAAAGCTGAGCAATCCACAACTTCGTTCCCAGTCTAAGCTGAGACCCTGCCTTCATCTTCCTACCTCCCCTGGCCTTTCCCTGAAGGAAAGGAAGACACATATGTACACAATGGCTTTTTTTGAAGTGGCAGCAATTTTTATTGCTGCTAATGTAATCTTTGTCACTTCACTTGCTAATAAAATTGTTTATGGAAGCCTCTATCACTGGGTGCTTTTCCCGTGGGCTGTTTAAGAGCAAAGATGGTGCTGACTGACATCCAGCGTCTACGCAGTGAGCTCCACTGCACTTCGAATAAAGGGAGTGGGGGTGGGGCGGGGACTGGAATAGACAGCCCCGGACTTGGGTCACCAGTGCCAGTTGGTGCTCCTTGGTTTCAGGAAAGAGAAATACAATTCAAACATTGACAGGACACTCGGGAAGAGCTCCCACTCGACATTCAGACACTATACTTAAAAGACCATTTGCATTCCGGACGGGGAGACAGAAGAGGACGGGGTCTGTGTTCAGCAATATGCGTGTGTGCTCGGTTCCTTCTCCCCACGGCGGGTCGTCTAATGAGTTAATAATGCGGCAGGACTCCTGTTGCAGCAGAGGTATGCCCCGAGCTTCCCCCACTCTGAGGATCAAGATAAACATGATACAAACAAAGAGAAGGATGGGATGGGAGGCCTCTGGCAAAGCAGGAGGACATTAGAGATGCCAGCCCGGAACCCCAAATGGAGGAACGTAGGGAGCAGATTTCAGGCCTCCTCAGGGTGGCCTTCGTGACCACCCTGTGTAAGAGCCGCTTTCTCTGCTTCATTTGTCTTTGCGGTACTTATAATTCAGACATGCTGTTATATTTTGCTTTGTTGACTGCTGTCCTCAGTTTTGTTCTTGCTGCATCCCAGTGCCTAGAACAGTGCCTGCCACCCTTAATAAACATTTGCTGATGGAACAAATCATACTAGGAGGTCGTGCCAGACATACTGGGCAGGCCCCAAAGAGCTGTGATTTTAGAACTAGCAAGAAGATGAGAACGGCCTGGAAGGGAAGGCAGGGAGAGATGGAGCGGGACGGTGAGGGGGATGCGAAGCAGCAGGGAGGGATGGTGGTCTGTGTGTGTGATCCCCTCGTAATGGGAGACAGAGAAGAATTTCAAAAAGTTGGAGGAATGCGATTGCAGCACAAAGACAGTGAGATTATTTTGTCAGCAACATTTGGATCCCATTGGTGATGAGAGACATGTGGGCCCGGCAAGGAGACAATTGTGGTAGTCAAGACAGGATGTGAATAAGACATAAAGGAGCATTTCATCAGTGGGGATGGAAAAGAACCAGGGCTGCAGTAGCCAAGTCAAGGAGGAGGAAGGGTCAGCCCCAGCATTCCCATGTGCTGCTTCTCATACATCCTCAGTGTGCAACACACGTGCGTGCACACACATACACGTGCATACTCGCACGCACAGGCTGCCCACAAGGAGCATTCATTCAAAGACCCCCACCTCACTTTCTAGCACAACTGCAAACCCTGTTTTCTGCTTCAGTCTTTGGTATTTGTCTTTTGTTTGCTTCTTCCCTGGCCATGAAGGAAAGAACTTGCAGGGAGGGACTCAGAAACTCCAGACGCAGCGGCAGAATATTCTCCATCAATAAGGTTTGCTTCTGGCTAGTGTGAGCGGGACGGAGCCGCAATGAAGGTCGCTAGGTCTTCTGGGACGGAAAGGAGAAAAAAGCCCAGGGAAGGAAGGCCTGGAAGAGGAAAGACATCCTCCTTTAAACAAGGGCAGATTGGGCAATGGTTTGTTGACATCCTAACACAGGTTCACACAGGTGTGGGCCACGTGAAAAAAAAGTCTATAATGGAGACTGGGGACCCAGAGGAGGTGATCAGGCTTCTTTTTATAGAAGTAGGTAGGGACAAGCTTGGGGATCCAGCTGAAACAGGACTTTATTTTTAAAGAGGCTTAGATTGATGTCTCTGCTAGCCTAAATAGAACGGAGCAGCCAACTTCTTCCCAGGCTGGCCAGGCCCCCGAGCAAGCTCCAAGACCTTGTACTCAAAAAGAAAAAAACGAGAGAGAGAGGAATCCACAGATGCACAAGGTCACAGAGTTAGTCCTCTCAGTGTGTTGGGAGAAGGAAGATGGATGAGCTGGCTGTGTACACTGCAATCCCCTAGCCTCGTCCTCAAGGAAGAAAGATGGAGGACTGTTGGGTGAGGGGTGGGGAGCTGGGCCCACTTTGGGCTGCACCTGGCCTGGTAGGGACGATGGAGACCCAGGCCTGTGCTCAAGGAGCTGGCAGTCCAGTGAGAGGGCAGGGGCGTTGAGCACGCTCACATCCTTACAGCACAAGGTGACGACTGATGGACCCCACGTGGGAGATAAGCAGAAGGTTAGGAGCCTTCCTCGACAAGCCCTTCCATGTGGTCTGAGAACCCAAAAAGTCCACCTTGGAAAAGAGGATTTAAATGGGGGGATTTTGACGAAGAATGGGCAGGATCGATGCGAGCAGCTCTAAGCACTCAGATTTGACGGAGTGCGAGAATGTGAAAGAGAGTAAGCCAGGAGGAGGAGGCTTGGAGCCCGGGTTTCCATGGCTCTCCCAGAAGCTTGGCCTGGAGTCTGTAGATAAAAAGGGGAGCCATTGAAGAGTTGGGAGGAAGGCCGCAATGCGACCCAGATAGATGGAAGGAAGGTTGACTTGCAATGGGGGGGCCTCTTGGAGTGGGGAGAGCCCGGGACCATGAAGGTCAGTGAGGGTCTGTGTTAGTTAAGGCAATTTAGTCACTGCCACAGACTTGCAAACTTCTGATACACAATAGAAGTTTACTTCTTGCTCACATGAAGCTCACTTGGCACAGGGCTGCAAAGAGCGCTCTGCCATCTTCAACATGTGGCCCTGGGGTCACCCTGCAATTAGCATCCATCTGGCACAGGACAACATGGAGGACCTCGAAAGAGGTTTTTTTTTTTTTTCGAGCCAGGTGTACCATTGACCAGAACTCAGTCACAAAGCCCCACCCACATGCAGGGGACCTGGATGAATGAACCCTGGCTGGCCAGCTCCTCTGGGAGCAGGACAATCCCGTGGTCATCTTTGCCACAAGGACAGGGACAGGGACTGAGATCTGAAGGAGCATTTCAGCAACAGAAATGAAAAGGGAGGAAGCAGGGAGAGTGTCTACGGATAGGAGTTAGGAGGGGGAGAAGCCAGAGAAGGAAAGCAAAAGGAGGCAGCTCGGGTGGGTAGAAAGAGAGAGAACCGGTCAGCACTTGCAGAGACACCAAAAAAGGGAGGACTGCCCTGACCAGTGTGGCTCAGTGGGGTGAGCATTGTTCCACACAGTGAGGGGTTGCCAGTTCGATTCCCAGTCGGAGCACATGCCTGGGTTTCAAGTTCAGTCCCTGGTTGGGGTACATGAGGCAGGCAACCAATCGATGTTTCTTTCTCCCTCCCTCTCTTTCCCCCTCCCTTTCCCTCTCTCTAAAAATAGATAAATAAAATCTTTCTTTAAAAAATGCAAATGCAGCATGGTATATACAGTGATCAAGGTATTCCTAGAAAGGGAGACCCAGCCCTGGCTTGGTGGGAGAGGCGACCGGCTAGCTTTTGGTATAAAAGAGTTCTCCAAGGGTGGGCTGGAGGCTTCCAGGTCCACGGAACCACTAGAACGGCACATGTGTGTCGGAGCAGGTGCTGGGATGCAGGTGAGGCAGGAATCTGAGAATTTAGCATCTCTGACCCTAAGGGATGGCAGATGAGATGGGAAATGTAGGCAGGATTCTGAACTTGGAGACTACCCACGGTATTGAGGGACTTGCTCAACGGGTAACCTCCAGGGGCTCTAAGCAGGAAACTGATAATGGTCCTGTGTGCGTAGTAAGCTTACCCAGGTTGCTATTCGGAGGGGAGATTTGAGGAGAGGAGCCTAGAGGCAAGGAAGCCCAAAACATAGTTCAGATACAAGCTGAGGAAGGTCTGTGAGAGCGGTGGTAATGAGAAGGATGGCTACTTGTTGCCATGCCTACCAAGTATTGCAGATGCACCACGTGCCAGCCCTGTGCTAAGATATTTACATGCATCGCCTTGCCTTATTTTTTTACATCCATTTTACAAACACGGAACTGAGACTTAGAGAGGTCTGTAACCCACCAGAGTGCACACACCTAGGAAGGGGGAGGGAGCCAGGATTCTAACCCAAGGCCAGAAACCTTAACGACTGCAGGGTGACAACTGACAAACATCAAGTTGATGACGTGGAGGAATGTGAGGACACCTTTCGTGCGGGATGTGAGGAAAAGGAGGCCGAGAGGATGACTGCCACTCACGCCCTCCCTTGGGGTGGCCATGCCTCCACCTGCCACTGAGGCCAGACAAGTGCAGGCTTGCGGGGAAGATGAGGAGTTCACTTTGGGAAATGGTGAGGGTGGCAGAGGGAGGAGTCCAGCAGAAGTTGCCATGGCTGTCCTGACTATGAACCACGGCCATCTCCATTGTCAACACAGCTCTGGGGGCTACAGAGAGAAGGGTGTCCAGAGGAGGGCGGGAGACGCCTCTCAAGTAAGGAAGTGCTTTTGTGGAGCCCTTCTATCCCCTCGTTCTCACGAAAGGAGGAGAGAGATGGTCACAGGTGGATGGTAGAATCGCTCTCCTCTCCTGTCCTTGATGTCTTCCTTCACCCTACTCCTCTGCGCAGTGGGCAAACAGGTTCAGAGCATACAACTCATGTCAAATACTATTAATGTTAACCATGTGCCAGAAAATCAGGCCAGTCCTGTGTCTTCCCTTTTCTGGAAGGTTTTCCATCCAGCCACCCGCCCCTCCCTGAAGGCCCTGCCGCAAACACTACAGCATCGGGCCCCAGCTTCACCCCAGACAGAGCCGTGCAGGTTGCTGGGAGAGAGGGGCTGAAATGTAAAATGTAAAATTCTCCCTAGGTGGGAGAAGGCCCTGACTCCAGTAGCCTCTCATCTCTCGGATTCTGCTTGCCGCCAGCCTACTCCCTTTGTCGGGGGGCGCAGGGGGCACTCTGCCACCACCTGCCTCACACCTCCCATACTGCCTCCGTCTGTTCCCTCCTCCTCTGCCCAGGGCTCCCTGTCCTCCCTCTCTCTTTCCAGGCCTTGCTTTGGGCTTGCCCCAGGCATCACTGGCATCTGAATTCATACAACAAGCACTTACCTGCTCACCATGGATCCTGCAGTGAGCACCTACTGAGAGCTCAGACATGAAGGTTGCCCCCAAGGTCTCAGGGATGCCGGAGGGTTGTGCAGGGACATGGGGTCTGTCCCTGTTCCCGCACCCAGGCTGTGGCCCAGGACCCTGACGTAGTTCCTGTCCAGTGCCATGTGGCTACAGGACCTACCTGTTTCTTCAGCTATTTCTCTGCCTTCATGAAAATAAATCTTATGCATAAATCTTTGCTGTACTTTGGATTATTTCCATAAGCACAGATTGACTGATAAAATGCCCTCTAAAGCTTAAAGGAGAATTTTTAACTTAATGGAATAAAACTCAATACTAGGAAAAGTACACACACATACACACACATGATGAGGAAAAAGCAAGTTATTGCACTGGAATTTTCAATGAAAATTTTTTTTTTTGTATAAATGGCCCAAAACATTGCTAAGGACAAATTTATTTTTAAAAAGTATTCATTGTATATCTGAAATTCAGATTTAACTGAGCATCTTATATCTTTATTTGCTAAACTTAGCAACCATGCCATAGGTAGAATTCTCAGGAATGGAATTAATGGATCAAAGTTGATGAACATTTTTAAGGTTCTCGATGCATATGGCCCAAGTTCCTTTCAGTAAAATGCTGTTGGTTTTCTGCCCCCCAGCTGTAAATAAGAACTCCTCTTTCTCCATAAATTGGCAGCTTTGAGTTATTTCATTTAAAAAGAAACTGAAGTTTGCTTCTTTCATAGGTAGAAAATGATCATTCATAAAGCTTTGATTATGAACCAAGCTGACCCTTTTTTCTAAAGGTTGGTCTTCTGCACTTCCTTTCATGTAAACTTTGTGTTCCTGTCCTTAATTGATCTATCTTTTTTGTTTTTCTTGTCAAACTATATGAACTCTTAAAGGATAATAATCGCATTGCGCCTCTCACATTTTGTTGCAACTATTTGTTCCAGCTTGTTTCTGCACTTTCATTAGGCTCCTATTCTTCTCCAAAGTAAAGGCATTTAACATTTTATATAGTCAAATCTCTACTTCTTTCATAACTTTTTTGTTGCTTTTAGCCTAGAGTCCTTCCTCATCTAGAGATTAGGTATATCTCTTTACCTACATTTTCTTTTGGAAATCTGTTGGATTTCCTTTTATTGTTTTTTACATTTAACACTTTAAACCATATGGAATTTATTTGGAAATGATGTGCAATGAGTTTATAAATTAATTTTTTGTTCAAACCTCTAATTTTCCTCAGTTCTATTTGCTGAATAAAATTCTTACCTTCTCAATGATTTATGGTGCCTTGAGCCTTATACATAAAGAAAAAGCTATTTTTCTTAAAAGTGACCTTATTTATGACATTTAACTGTTCATCAAGTACATACTTAAGATTTCTTCCAGCATTAAAATTATAAGTATGAAGAAACTTTTATTTATTCTTGGATCATTGGAGATAATTGATATAATCTGCTCCAGTATTGGTTTTTATTCATGTCTTAGTTTAATCTGTTTTACTGAAACTTAAATTTATTCATCTCCATTCCAGGAGTTTTACTTCTCATTGCTATATCATGTCTTATTGCACTGGAAGAAACAGCCCAATGGTTGTTACATAAACAAAACTACATAGTAAAAGTAATAGCCAACATCCTTACTTTACCTCTACTTTTAATAAGAACACCCTTAATTTTATGCCACTAAGTATAGCCATGGTGCCCTGATTGATGTAGCTCAGTGGATTGGGCGTCATCCCACACAGTGAGAGGTTGCAGGTTTGATTCCTGGTCAGGGCACAGGCCTGAGTTGCAGGCCAGGTTCCTGGTTGGGGGACATGCAAGAGGCGACTGATCGATGTTTCTCTCCCTCTCTTTCTCCCTTCCTTCCCCTCAGCTCTAAGAATAAATAAATAAATAATTTAAAAAACAAAAGAATAGCCACGGCTTTTGATTTAAGAAAAAAAGCACTTTCATGTTATTAAAGTAATCATCTCTTCTCATTTCTAGAGGTATTAACAAAAAATAAGGAATAATTAATTAATTTTATTAAATGTATCTCTATTCTTTATGAGTTTCCAATTTTGAGGTACGAGGAATCCCTGTTTAGTGGAATTGCAAGAGGCAGAATTAAGGTGAATACGTGCACCCCCCACCACATTATATTATGTGGTGCTTGCAAAACAGCAGTTCTGAAACTAAACTATGTGTTAGTCCAGATTGCACATGCCTATTAATAAAAAAAAATTTGAGGATACTGTAAAACACGCCAAATTAAATTCTTTTCAAATAGATATTCTGATCTTTTTTCCTTACCACAACAAATCAGCTTGCACATCCTCTACTTTGGAGACCAGTCATGTCATCCAGAAGAGGAGTGTTTGTGGGTCCATTCTGCCCCAGGCCTACCCGGAGCTCTGCCGAACACCTCTACACTCATTTCCATCAGTCCTGGAGAAGCACAAACATCACACTCGAATTTGCATATGCACAATTCAAAATGCCCTCTGAAGCTTGAAGAAGAATTTGTAACTCAGTGGGATAAAGCTCCATCCTGGCAAAGTCACACACACATGTGTGCTTACACACGGTGAGAAAAACGCAAGTTACTCAACTTTGCCTGACCTTGGGCAAGTTATGTAGCCTCTTTGGGACGCAGTTACTTCATTACTGAAATGACAGGGTTGTGCTCGATGACCTCCAAGCCCCTTCCTGCACTGACATTTTGTAACAGCGATGACCCTGGGGGGGTTTCGGGTTAGGTGAGAAGCATATTTGCGTGTCAGTCAGCAGGACAGCTCTGTCATTAGGAAATCAAGCAGAGTGCAGTTCTAGGGTTGATGACCAGAAGCACAGTGAGCACTCCGATCAATCCTGGCCGTCCCCAGTGGCGACACGGGCACCAGTCAGAGCAATGGAACATGAAGGACTTGGAAATCTTTAGGCAGATCAGAGAAAGAACGCATAAGGATTAAAGCCTTGGAAAAATGGGTCCTCTGAGAAAAAGTTAAAGACGTGGAATTCCTCGGGCTAGAGATGGACATAGGAAGATGGATCTAGCCTCTAGCTCCTGGCATTTGAGGCACTGTTTTACAGAGATTGCGGCAGTCTTAGATGAAGGTCTCTTTGTTGCAAAGAATAAAGGCCGGCCCCAGGAACGTAAGTGTAACCAGGACTCATGGGAACAGACAAGCTGTGAGGAACTCAGACGTCTGTCTCTTAGCCGCCTTGTGTTCTGCACGTCCTCTCTCTGAACCTCTGCCCTCCACGTCTTACTCCTACTTTCCACTTCCCCGTAAGGTCAGCGGACAGACAGACCTTTGCCCCCACTCTGCAGCTATGTTTTCAGCGTTGTTGCTCAGTGCCAATCGGCCTCATCTGTCCAGTTTCGACTCTGGATTCCTCTCATAGGATTTATTTAGCCTAGCTCGTCTTTTTGAGCCAGGCCGCCCAATCATTGGTCATCATGGGTGGGTCACCCTGGGGTCTGGTTCCCACCCCTGGTCACGTGAGGAGAGGACGAGGGGCACGTGCTCTGGAACATGGCTACTTAGGGCAGATTTTCTTCAGATCAGCACGTGTCAGACTGGCCACAATGATATGAGACTAAAATAAGTCTGACCCTGGGCTCTTTGACAGGACATCCTTTGAAATAATTGTGAGCCTATTCCTGCTGCGAGGCCCGGCCTACAGAGCCTCTGAGAGTCACCTCGTGGCCCGTTGGCCTAGGAGAATATACAGTCACTTGCCCTGTTGGGGACAAATTTTATTGTCAGTAATGTCTGATCTTTGCTGATGGGAGATCAGCCATTTGAGGGCTTTACAAAGCATCAAATCTGATTAGCCACAGACAGAATTTCCCTGCTTAACCAAAAGATGCCCAAAACAACCCAAGGACCTTGGCCTTCACAGGTTGACTTAGCCTGTTCTCATCCGTTTTGATTATCCAGTTTCTACTGGCTTCCCTGAATCAACACACAACCCAGCACCTTTAGGTCACTATCCTCCCATTCCTGGATGCTACAGTGGCCGTTCTGCCCAGCATCCTGCCCAGAAATCCCGATCATTTTCTAGGATACAGAAAATGAGACATTAATGAACGAGAGGTTGGGAGCATTATTTACCATCTTTTTCCTATGCTCGGTTTAATCATACTACCAGTCTCAAAGATAGGCAGGCAAAAACAAACAAACAAACCCCCCCCCAAAAAAAAACACCAGTTAACTCAAATGCAAGGAAGCACCTTGAAAACATAGATTTCAGAATATAGTAGGGCTTCATCTACCCAAAACACAACTTCCCAGACACCTCACTATCTAAAATCAGACCAGAACCTGGAGATGAGCCAAGGGACGTCTAAGCAGCCAAAATTATCTGTGTAGGCTCATATTGGTTTATTTAAAGTAGCATATAATTCAAAGCAACTGTCCCCAGAGGGCTGGATGAACTATTACCCTCTAAGAAAGACTGGATAAATCCTATAGGGATAGAAAAGGCTAAGTTCCTCACTCACAATCTATTTACTTTTTATTTACACAGAATTTTAATGAGTTTGCCTATCTGGTTTCTCAACTTAGAACAGACTAAGAAAAAGTTGGGTCATGAGTTCACTACAGGTAAAGTGACACGCTCCCTGATAAAGAGTAGACCTAGAAACCCCAAATGCATAGTGCTGTGAAGTGACTTGGAATAGAGACAGATGACTACCCATCTCAAATGTTGGGGGACTACTGGAATGATAAATAACACAGTATCTGAATTTATGAAGGTGACCTTAAGCAGAACAAAAATGTTAAATTAAGACCTGTATATCCTATCTTAAAACCTGGGAAGTATGTGACTTTTTTTTTTTTTTAGAAAGGCTTCTATCCAAAATAATTAAATTTTTAAATGTGATGTTTCAAAGGGCTAAGCTTTAGCTAGCTGGAAAGTTCCAGTATTTAGAATGATAGGTTTCTCTCTGGATAGTTGGGGTTTTACTGTAGCTCCATTTGAACTCTCTAGACTTTTCCCTAAAAGAAAATAGAGCACGTACTCAGCCAGGGAAATGCTGTTGCTTTGACGTATATGCTATTTGGAATAAACCAATAGGGGCTTAAGGAGGTTTTACTGTATTTGGTTTGCAGGCTTCACTTGGCACCATCTCTTTAAAAGGCTGCCTGCCTTTGAACTAATCCTCTATTTATAATCCAGCTGGAGAAAGGCCTCGGCGATGTATACAAATTCCTAGGATTTGCAGAGTGCTGCTCACGTAGCCCTGAGCCCCCACGCAGAGCCTCTGGCTTGGCCCTCACTTCCCCTGAGAACGCCCTGCATCACTGCAGACACGTCTTGGTGCTGGGGCACACGGGCCGCCTGGCATGCCCAGGAATGTACCCACATTCTTGGTGGGGAGCACAGGACCCGTCTGGGGCCGGGGGCATGAGCTGCATTAGGGTGAGTAAACACCATCACTCACTCCTGACCGCCGGCACTGTTTCGACGTCCTTTCCTAAGGCCCGAAGACTGAGGCTTCACACTGCTCTCCCCTATCAACCATTCTTTTCTTATAACTCATTCCCTCCCCAAAACGACGCCAACTGCACATTTTCCTTTTTTCCCCCTCACACAAATTATTGCAAGTCATGGCAGTCTAAATATAGCCCCCAGTCTGTTTTCCAGATGCTGAGGCCCCGACATTTTCCTGGTGTCTTTCCAGCTGCCTCTTTCCTCTTGCTTTCCCTTCTCCTTCTTTCTCACCTTTTTCTTTTTCTTTGCCGGATACTCCTGCCCTCCACTTCCCAGGCTTCTCCTATCTTTCCTGCTTTCCCAATTCATAAGAAAGTTCTAGAAGCAAGGCCTGGTACTGGACAGCCCTCTCCCCAACTCTTTGACAATGCTAGTTATGAAGCAGGGATATCGCCTAAGGAAGAGGCAAGGGACACAGAGACCTCTCAGACCCTCAGCAACGAACCTCCATGAGGCCTTGCCATAAGGCACTTCACTTACTTGCTCTGTCCAGAGAGCATTTAATCTCCATTCCCCTCATCAGCTTCTTCTTCTTGGGTTCTGGGCTCCAAAGAATAGCTGGTCGCTCCACCCACCTAGCAGCCTCCTGTGTTATTGGAGAATAGCTACTAAGACCCAACTCAGCCATCACTTCCTTGAGATCAAATAATATCAATTCCTTTTGCCTTTCTTCATCGGGCCTAGTTGTCTGGAGCTTTGATCATTTCTATGGATTCTGTCTGTACCATCTCCAAGTTGGCCAGATCCTGGGTAGGCTGTGGAGCTGGGCCTTGAGTCTTCAGCCCTAATAAGGGTTTAACTCCTGCTATGTGAGTTTATTAGGGGAATTCACCTAATACTTCTCAATCACAGGCCCCTGTCTAATTAAAAAAGGAAGTGCCACAGTGATGTGTCTTCATGACTAACTTGAGATCCACTCCAATGAGTTAGTATCAGTCCTTTTCTAAAGCCAGCTTTGATTCACATCCACATTTTATTCCATCCTTTTCAACAGACCTGTTCACTATCAGTCAGCTTTCTTACGTTCTAAGTCAGTGGTCTCGAAGTGACCCACATGCTACAGATAGAGTGTATGTAAAACTACTTCTCTATTCACTTATTTATTCAAAACAACAACAATAGTTATTGCATAGCTCCTTGGGCCAAGCATTGAGAAGATACAAGTGAGAGTTCACCTCATAAGACACACGTCTTAGTGCAGAGTGTCTCAACCTTGGCTCTGTTAACACTTAGGCCTGGGTAATTCTTGGGGAGGGGCGGGGCAGTGGCAGGTGCTGTCCTGAACACTGTAGAATTTTAGCAGCATCCCTGGCCTCTACCCACTAGAGTCAGTGGCACCCTTCCCCAAAGTTGGGACAACCAAATACGTCTTCAGACATAGCCAAATGTGCCCTGGAGACAAAATCACCCCAGGGTTGAGAACCATTGGTCTAATAAGCTGGACAATACGTGAATGATGGCTACCATTCAAAGAAGCCCTACAGTGGAGACAGGAACACAGGACTGTGCATGGAGTCAGAGGGCATCTGAGCTGTGTTCTGAAGGGTGGATACAAGTTTCCTGGGGACAGACAATGTTAGAGGGAGGGTATTTTAGGAAGAGGGAACAATGTGTGCAAAGGCACAGGGGGCAACAGAAAAATTCAACATGCCTGGTATGGCAGGTGCCTGGGGAGGAACGACAGGAGATGAGGACAGACTGGGGCTGGCCCCAGTTTATAAAGGGCCTCGTGTGACTAAGACGCTTGCACTTGATCCTGGGGACAAGAGAAAATGGAGATTTTTCAGCTGGGGAGCATCAAGAGCAGGTCCATTGTTGGCATGACAAGATAGTGACTGGGAGAAGCTAGGGTGGTAGCTCAGGAAGAGATGGTGTGAGCTTGAATTAAGGCAGTGGTGCTGGGGAACGGGGGTAGAGGGCGGGGAAGGATTTGAGCATTCTTTCTGAGACACAACACAAAGAGAGCAAATAGAGCTGGAGATGGCCCGGATGCTTCAGGGTCGGTGGAATCCTTCTGCATGAGTCCTAAAGTTGAGGACTTTTTGTAGCTGGCAAACACTCTGGAATTTGGGCTGTGCCCACCTCGCATGAGAAGATGAGGTTTGGGGGCTACATTTACCTTGGGGAGATTTTTGTTACTCCTTCTCCCTCGCCTGCCTTTAGACCAGATTCATGGGAAGTATCTCATGGAAAGAATCCAACCATTAGGAGTTGAGTTAAGCCCCAAAACTGAGCTTCCAGTTTTGTCACGGCCAGTGACTGGCAGTCAGGTGGCTCGGAGCCTCAGTTTGTCCATTTGTGGTCGGAGGAGACTGCCCCCGCCTCACCAGGATGTGGTGAGTGTGAATAGGGCAGCTTCTGTGGGTGGTTCGGACCCCCGTAGGTACTTGGCACTTAATGTCTGCAGTTGGCCAGGACTGCGAGCGGTTGTAATCAGGCCTGATGGAAAGGCCCCCTGACTCCACCGCGGCCTTGAGTGGCTGCCAACTCGTGACCAAGCCTGCCTTGAGACTTGCCTGCAAATTCTTTTTTTCAGGGTGTCTGGTGTCTGCAAATAGTCTTCCCAAAACCATTTTAGGCTCCAAGACGCCCCTTTGGCTGTGCATCCCACAGTCCTTCATGGTCCCTAGCTCAGTGCAAAACTTTGAGGAAAGCCCACTCCTTTTGGTTTCATGCAAACCCTCCCTCCTGCCTCCCCTCCCTGCCTCCCAGTTAAGTTAGAGTGAAAGGAAAGAGTAGGAGGCTGGGAAAGAGTCTACTTAGAGAGAGGTTAGCCCAGCTGGCCAGTCACGATGGCCTCGGGCCTGCAAGGGAACATGTCTCCCCAGTGTTTCCTCTGAGGGGCAAGGTGGGTGGACGGTGCCAGGAGGCAAATGGTGGGTGTGAGTGCCTGGGTATGTGTGTGTGGATGAGTGTGTGCGTGTGTGTGTGAGTGTGTGTGAGCTCATGCCCTGCACTCTCAGGAGCCCCAGCGCTGATGGTGATCTCTCTCAATGAAGGAACAAGGGGCTGCTTTGTTAGCCTGCCTATCTCTTGGTTTCTGATTCACCCCAGGCCACTGCAGCCTGAGCAGGTTCGCAGCTGCTCAGGGATATACTTTCCAGCACATTTAGGACTTGGAACAGCCCCAGGTTTCAGGAACACATGGCGAGGGGGGAGGGAGGGGGCTCAAATAGACTGAGAAGGGGGAAAGCGAGCTACTTCTTTCTTACTTCAAGACGAATCTCCATTTTCATCATCTGATAGCAGGAACAGCATCTGAGGACGGCGGATGAATTGCAAACCTGTGCAGGTCGGGAGAGAGGGCAGGCAAGTGGGGGGAGATGGGCAGATTTATTTCATCCTGGCTGAGGTCTTCTTGTGCAGCCCGTCCCCTCTGACACGCAGCTCCCACTCCAGTTACACAGTCTCCGCCCAGCCCTGGGCCTGCCAGGGAGCCCTCACCGGAAGTCAGCCCCTGGAGGGAGCCTCTGGCTTCCAACAGCCAGGGCCAAGGGGCCAGAGAGGAGGTGGAGACAGTCCCTAAGATCTGGGAGCACCAAGCGTTTCAATAGGCCTGGTTTTACAAACTGGTCGTATCTCTTCTCTCTGTCCTGGTGGCTTGTAAAGGAAGGGACAAAAATGGCACTTTCCCGGACTCTGACATCAACTCTCCTTCTAGGAGGCAGATAATGTCCTTACAGCAGACAGAAGCCAGGTGACACTTCTGTCCCATGCATGTACCCACATTCAACCCCAGCTGTCCATCCAATGCTGCCGAGGGCCTTCTAAGCACCAGGCACAGTCCAGGCACTGGCTTTTAGCAAGGGACAGAACAAGGTTCCTGCCTGCTGGGAGCCCCTGCTAACAGGGAACCCGTAGTTACAGCGCAGCGTGAAGGGAGTGTGGGCGGAACAGGCCAGATCTGAGTTCCTCAGTTCCTGTGAGGGAGCAGGTGACTGCTCACCTGGCTTCAGGCAGCCTCCTCCTCCGTGACCTAGCTGGGTGTCCTGGGGCACATTTCTCCATGCGCCTCAGGCATCCCAGTCCACCAGTGAGAATGACCACAGGGGCCTCAGCTACCTCTGAGGATGGCTGTGAGGCTCCAGTAACACTGTGCACAAAATCCCTTGGCAACATCTCCAACCTTTGTCTGATCCTAATATTATCTCCCCTACCACCCCACTTCCCAAGAGGATAACTGAGGACTACGGTCCATCACACACGAGCCAGTAGCAGAACAGGGAGGTGGACATGTGATGCTGGGGCTTGCTGCCTCCTCCCGGCCTGCCTCCCCAGGTGGTGCTGCACAGGCCTGCCCTCTGTGCAGGGCTCAGAGCAGCGCCCAGACGCCCGGACAGAGCCCCTTTCTCCTACACTCTTGTACAAAGCTCGCTCACAGGGTCCTATTCAGAGAGCAAGGTGATTGAAAGGGCCACAGCAGGCGGGCCGAGTGACCTTAGGGCCCACTTCAGGGGGTGAGAGAGTTAGGCCCCAAAGCCCTCCAGCCTTGGAGGGACCAGCCAGACCCTAATTCTGCACAGACACAGCGTAGGATATGCAGAGTGGCAGGGGATGCAGGTGAACTCCCAGGTCCCAGCCCTCGTGGAGAACTCGTCCCTCTGCTCTGCCATACGCCCCTTCATTCCCAGAGACTGTGGACAACTCCCATCCTTTCCTTGGGGATAGACAGGGTAGAGTGAGAAAGTACAGTGCTTGGAGGATAGATGGGTGTGTAACTGAGTAAAATGGTTTAAACAGCATGGCAAAAAAAGGATAGACAAGACAGTGTGATCACATAGAACTTTCTGCGGAGATGGAAAGTCCCGTGTCTTCACTGTCCACAGGACAGTCTCTAGTCACAGGTGACTGCTGAGCACTGAAATGTAGCTAGTGTGACTGAGGACCTGAACTGTTTGCTTAATTAATTAAGTAAGTCACGTGTGGATGTCACCTGTGGCTAGAGACATCCTTACTGGGCAGTGCTGGTATAGTAAGGAGGAGATACTAAGGTTTTGAAGCCACTCAGACCCCGGTTCACATCCTGACTATAACTTATACTTACCACTGGGTGACTAGCCTGTGTGGCTTGAACTCTCAGAAGTCAGTGCAGTGCGCCCTTTGTTAATAAGGATACTAAGTGAGCTGGGTGGGGGCCAAGCGCAGGAGCAGAGAAGAGCTGGTAGCTGCCGTGGCAGTGTGCACCCCTTCACCTCTCCCAGCAGAGGCTTGAATGCGGGCTTCAGGCTTCCGAGTTCAGGAGGAGGAGACAGATCTGAGCTTTTCCCGAGCCTGTATTTCTCCACTCAGGGAGGCCCATGTGCCTAGAAGATTTGACAGGGCAGGACTGGGAGCCTCGGGACAGGTCACCAGGCTTGGGCCTTCTGCTTTGTACCCATCAGCTTGACCCTCCATGAACCAATGTCCCTGGATTCTGTTGGTGAGACTGAGGGACCCAGGGTGGATGACGCTGTGGCAAAGAGGAAGTTTCCTGCCCTGGTCCTCAGCTGACGGCTGCTTTTCTCCTAAGCCATGCCCGTGTGCCAACTTTTCTTCTCCCTGGACCTGAGTTAAAAGCTATCTGTCCCATGTCCTATCCTGGTAAGAATCTGCCCACCATTTTCTGGAATGACAAGTACCTTACCTTGGTCCTCTGAAGATCTGTCCCTGCCCTTTTCAAGAAGCCCACGGCCAGTGCAGGCCTCCAAGAGAAGGAATGCTGGGCAACGTGGAAAAGACAGGTGGTTCTGGACCAGGTGCAGGTGAGTCGGGGTGGGAGAGGCTGCTCTCTCAGGGCAGCCACAGCCTCTGCCTTTTTCTGTGGGAGCCTCTGAGCCAACCTCCTGGAAAGTCTGGTACCCCCATGGCGTGTCAACAGAGGCTGCCAGGCCAAGAATCTGGGGGCCCAGGACACTCAGCCCCAGCTGTCCTCATAGTGCATGACACAGGGGGTCATCTAGATGACAAGGGCCACTGACCTGCCTCCACTAGTGACGACGGCCAGGCGAAGAGCTGGCAAGTGCCAGGGAGCCAACGAACACAAAGTCAAAGACCCTGACTACGCCAAGGATGGCAAAGCCTTGTCTCCCCATCCCCCTTCATCCCCATTGTGTCTGTGGAGCGCTATTTCACCATCCCCATCCCTCTACAAAGAGGAGGGTAGAAAGATTGCAGCTCAGCCCACAGACAATGGAGGTTTAGGAAGTCACCTTAGAGATCAGCATTAATTTTCTCCCTCCTTCCTATCCTACATCCCATCAGGCCTTCATCAACACCATTGTCATCACCATTTATTAAGTATTCATTATGTGCTAGGTTTTATTATACAACTAGTTTTATCACTACAACTCTGTGAACTAGATATCATTATCCCCATTTCACAGATGGAGAAACTGAGGATACGAGACGTTACTGACATCCAAAAATCACACAGCTCCTTTGAGGTGGGAGAGAAGGTGTGAAGCCCAGGCTGTCACCCTCTGCAACACTGCAGAGCTGTCAGGAGAGAAGAGCAATTCAGGGACAGCCAGAGAGCCAGTAGGGTGGTCTCTCCTCTGTAACTTGCCACAGAGCCCAGAACAAAGAGTCTGCCACAGGCAGAGGCGGCCGTGCTGCCTGGAGGACCGGCAGAGTGGGGAGCCAGCAGGAAAAACACCGTGCAGAACCAGCTGCAGAAGCATGCCTGATCTCCTTTCCCTCCGCCCTCCGCGTAGCCTTTTCCTCCAGGCCAGCCTGTTCCACTGGAAAAACAATCTACCCTGCCTGGGGACTTGGGGCCGGCTGGGCCACCTTCTGGTCTGTCTTCATTCAGATCCCATTTCTCTCCTCTTGGGGAGGTGGGGGAGGGAGTCACACTGGGGGAGGCAAGGGGGAGGCTGAAGTCTTCATCTCCCCCCTTTTAAGCCAAGCAAAGAAAAATAGCTCTTTGCCAAGATCTTTCATCTCAGTCATTTACTCTCGCAGATGTTTTCTGCAATATAAACAAGAAGCAAAGAATGTTGGGGAGGAGAAAGGGCGGGAAGCGGGCAGGAGGAGAAAGACGAGTGAATGGACAGCTTTGAAATCTGGGCCTGCAGAGGGCAGGAAGCAGGACCTCGGCAGGGTCCCTACTGCCCCGAGAGCATGGGCAACCTTAGGTCATTGCGCCGGGCCAAGCGGAGGGTCACGTCCCAGGGTGTCTTTGAAAAGAGGTTCTAGAGAAGTAGCCCAGCCTTTGAGTGGGTGGTCTCTCCAGACAGCCTCCCTCGGCCTGGGAACTGACAGACACATGGGGAGCAGCTGCCGGGGCCCTCGGGACCCAACCTGGAGCTGTGCCCTGCTAGGCCACACACCTGCCCACCCAGCGCTCCCTGCAACCTGGGCAGGGTCCTGGGCCCGCACAGCTGTCAGCAGGACTGATGGGGGCCGTGGCACCCGCAGTGGGAATTAGGGTTTGTTGCAAAGGGAGAAAGAATCTTGGGCTGGACTGGATATTGGAGAAGCACATCCCACAGTGGATCAGAGAATAACCCGGAAACTGGCTGTCTCTAAGCTCAAAGTTTCATAAGATTCTTCTTGATGTCGGTAGTTCTTAAACTAAACTCAGTGCCTACAGGGGCTGGTAGTGAAGCAAAGGAGTGAAGCAAGGTAGAGACGGTCGGTCGCGACCTGAATAAGGCAGACCCGTTGAAAGGGGGAAGCCGCAGCTCATTTCGACTGAATAATTAAAACAACCCGGAAATTCAGAGTCTTGTATAAAATCTCCAGGACTTTTTAAATTTTGCAACATTGTCAGACACATGCAGCCTGCCTGTGGGCAGGTTTTAATGGGCTTGAGACGTTGGCAAAATGTTGGATGAATGAGTGAATGAATACTAACTTGCTGTTTACTCCTGCTCTCAACAAAGGGATTTGTGAGAGGAAGGCTGAAAATGAATCAAACAGCAAGCTTTTATTGGGGACCCACTGTCTCCCCTAAATGAAGCTAAACAATATGATGGATTCAGAAAATTAGAAGACCTGGTCCTAACCCTGGAGGGCTTGCACTGTGGTTGGGGAGACAGAGTGACACAGGAAATGACACTAACGCTTGACAGTGCTTGGTTATGTGGCAACAAATGTTCAGGGGGCAGAGGGAAATCAGGCAATGCTTCCCAGAGGAGGCAGCGTTTAGGCCGAACCTGGAAGAATGAGTAGGATACCCACTTGTTCAGGCCAATCATGAATCCCGAAAGTAGAACACTTCCCACCCCACCCTGGACATTGAGAACTCTGTAGAATCAGGACCCAAGACCACAAAAACAGGGGGTCAGGGGCCTGCCTGCTAAGAAAGGGTGGCTACCCTACTACTGCCACCAACCTCCCCACCCTGCCTGCCCTCCCCTACTGCCACAAATTGTGGGTTATGTCTCCAAGGAAAAGTTAGTAGTGGGGGGCAGGCATGAACCAGGCAGGCTGTGAAGTTGGGGCTGCCACTTAGGAAAGAGTAAGAGGCAAGCCTGATGCTCAGCAGCCCTGTGGAAGGAAAGAGGGAGACAGTTTTCACACAAGGGCCCGTGAGGGTTTCTGGGCACCGATGGTTTCCTGCCAATGTCCACAGCTTTCAGCTTCTTGCAAGAAACAGAATGGAAAGAGAACCAATTCTGGTTGACCCCAGGCTCCCACCTCTTAGTCCTCCCATTCCTCACAACACGCTACAGGGCAGCAGTGATTATTCCCATTTTACAGAGCAGAGACGGACACAGGGTGGGAGGCTCCCCAAGGACAGAAACAGCTGGTCACTGCTCACTGTTGAAGTCTTGATGACAGCCCAGGGCCTGCACCTGGGAGCTGAGTGATGCTGAATGCTAAGTGACCTGTCTGGGGTCTGATAGCTACAACGGCCAAGAGGAGACTCAAATCCAGGTCTGCCTGATCCCAAAGCCACTACGCTGGGAAACCTGCATTCCCAAAGGTTCCCAAGTGGTCACTAGGTGTGCTCCGTCAGTCACCACAGATGATGGATTGTAGTGTGAAGGAGGGTCGGTGTGCAAACATCACTCGCGTGGCCAAGCATTCGGATCCAACAGAGATCCCTTGGAGCAGCACAACCTTCTTTTTCACTTGATGCATCAATTTCCCCTCCAAAAGCCCTTGGCTGGACCCCCTCTAGGGAGGGCAAATTCACCACCTCTCACCCCAGTCTGACCACCAGTAGGTTGAACTTCCATCTGTCTCCCTTCAGCCCACACCCAATGGTCAGGGTATTTGCTTTCTGCACTACATGGACAAGGCCCTTCAACATGGCCATCTTGGTGACAGTCAAAGACCTCCCTCTTATTTGTGTCTTCTGCTTGTCCCTCACATGTTCCCCATGTCACGTGCTTTCAGGCCCACTCACCCATCCCCATGCCGTTCCCCCCAGATGCTGTACAGTTTCTTTGTGCTTCTCCTTCAAAAGCAAAGCCATGCCATTTCAGGTGGGACAGACCAGTGAAGAGTCCAGCAAGAGAAATACCTCCCGAATCTTCGATGCTCTTCTTCAGTTAACGTCACCTAAGATCGCACCAGTTTTCTTGGTAATCAACCACACTGACATATGTCAAGTTTAATAGCAACACAAACCCCCAAGTCGTTCACACCACCCCCATTCTAGACATATGTAGTTGCATTTGTTTAGGCCCCAAGGTTTCACAGGCACATTCAAATTATATTTCATTATGTTACATTTAGCTAGAATTAATCCAAAGTTGAGATCTTGGTGATTCTAATTCTCTTATCCAAGGTACGAGCTACAGAGCCTTCTAACAGCAAATAAGTAAGTCTGACCTCTGAAAGTTCTTCCTGGTCTCTGATGGGATGGTCAAAATGTAAGGACCATGGGAGAGCACTGGGACACTGGATGGGGCCATCCATCCAGGCTGATTTTCTGCTGTTTATCAGCACTATAGGGCCTTCCACTCAGCACATCCCCGGCCACTCCAGTGGTGCGGCCTTCCAGCCCACATTGTCCCTAATAGCACTGCTAAGGTACCTACAGTGCTGCCTACTGCAATGCCATGAGCTCCAAACTTAGGATTGCCATGCCCTGCCCCCAGATGCAACTGGCAGACCATCTGTCTTCTCCGTGAGTCCACCCTAATTCCTAGTCATCAGTATTTTGTTTCTTGGGTCTTCAGAAACCATCCTTTTGCCTGTAGATGAAAGCAGAAGCTGCCTTCCGACAGCCAGACTTGTTAACTCACTATGCTGGGCATGTCTATTTGCCCCTTCAGATTCCCTCTCTGTCCTTCTAACCCTGCTCTGTGCCCCTGACCTTGAGAATTGCATCACTGAGCAGCCTTGCCCTCTAGTTTCAGTGGGGTTCAGTCAATGGGAGGTACTAACAAGAGAGAAGAGAGTGGGGTATCGTCAGGGTAGTTATTCCCCGGTGTCTCTCTATTGGCCCCTGCTTAGCTGTATCCCTCTGCTGTCCTCTGCCTGAGGCCATGGGTCCTGGTGGATGGCTCCCTCCTGGGGCACTTCCTCTCATGCCTCTCACTCCTACCAGCCCTGGCAGACCTCATCATGCCTTGTTAGTTTCCTTTAACCTTACTCATTCCTGTAAGTAAATTCTAAATTCCTCTCAGTTACCCCCATTGGAATATGTCATCTCTCCTGCCATGATGCTGACCGATGAACTCATATTTTGAATCATGTTGCTTAAAGACTTAGGGTGTGTAGGCATGGGTGACTTAACTTGGGTTAAGTACACAGAATTTGTAGTCTAACTGACCAAGGTTGAATTCTATCTCTACCATTTTCTGGTTTTGTGGCATCACATTTATCATCAAACCAATTATAAGCACTCAGTAAATGAGAGTGTTCCAGGTTATTAGTAAGAGAAGAATCTAACCACTGAGGGTGTTGCTTTGGTGCTAGAATAAGTTAGCACTATGCTGCAAGGTTTTACTATCTATGGCTGCCAGGGAACTGGGGCCTCGGGTAATCTGCCCACATGCTACAGGAGAAAGAAAACATAAGCATTACCATTGTTGTTATTTTAGTAGCTAGAGAGGCTTTCAACTCTATTACTTATTTTCAAGAGAAACTTTTAGCAAATAATGTTCTAGGAAGCTGTTTTTTATTGAATTTATTGACATCGTTTAATAAAATTATACAGGTTTCAGGTGTACAATTCTACCATATATCATCTGCATATTGCATTGTGTGTTTTCTACCCAAGGTCAAATCTCCTTCCATCACCATGTATCTGACCCCCCCCCTTACCCTTCACTACCTCCCCCACTCCCCTTTCCCTCTGGGAACCACCGTTTTGTTGTTTGTGTCCATGAGCTTTTTCTTGTTTGTTTGTCTTGTTTGTTCATCTGTTGCTTTCAGTTTTATATGCCACACATGGATGAAGTCATCTGGGTCTTGACTTTTTCTGTCTGACTTATTTCACTTAGCATGATATTCTCGAGATCCATCTATGTTGTTGCAGGTGGCAGTATTTCATTTTTTTCTTACCACTGCATAGGAAGCTGTTTTACACATTCTGACAGCCCTTTCCTATCCTTTCCTGGCATGCTCTTAAAGTCCCTCTACTACAAAGTACAGTCCCTACATGTTTAAGGCATAGAAATGCCATGCCTTTTAACCTGCCCTTACAGAGCTTCTTTCTACCGCATCCCCACCCCCAAACGATGCTCTTGCCAAAATTAGGCTCAGAAGAAAGTCTCTTAACTCTGTCCAAAAGCTAAACCTGATAGAGGGCAAAGGTTCTCTGGTCAGTCACATTTCACTCAACTCCCAACTATTTTTAGCTGACACGGGGCAAAACAATGTTCCCCAAAGATCTAGGTCCTGTGAAATGTGGGAATTCTGCCAAGATGGAGGGATACAGCTCTCCCCGTTGGAAGACAAAACAATTCCCCCCTTCATTGCCCCAAGATGTCTATTTGCCACTAACAAATCTTCCACCAGCTCTGTCTTGCTCGCATTAGATCACATTGGATTGGTCTGCTCATTTGCCATTCCAACCCCAACCTTTACAACTGAGCCTTTCCTGTTGAACTATCAATGTGTCGGCTCATCCTGTGTGCCATCTGTTGCCATGTTATGCTCTGGCTCCTGAGTTGGAAGCCTGGTAGTTTTCTGGATGTCTATCCTAAAAGAAACGTATGAGGAAGAGTCCTGGATTCTCAAGATAGACGCACTTCTTTTCCCTGCCAATGCTCCTCACTACTGCATTTTCTCTCCTGAGGCCCCTCAAGCTCTGCCATGCTCCTTCTGTCGTCTCAGCCCCTTTTCCCCCTTACTCACACAGATGCACCAAGGGCAAGCATCTTCCCACATGGAAGAGATGTCTGCTCTTCCACGTACTCTTATGTGACATCCCACTCTCTGACCTCCATTGCTAGAATCCCTTGAGTTAGAAACACAGAGATGGTTTCCTGACTTTTAAGGCTTATGTTGGCAAAACGGCAAGGAGAAGGGAGCAAAGGACCAAGCTCAGAGTTTCTGCCTGACGCCAGATTGCTGCTATGGGTGATGCCATGGGAAGGTTGACCTCTCCACAGGCCTGGGGGGCTGTCCCAGTGGGATGACACCATTGGACACTCCATGTCAGTGCTTCTGTGGCTGTGCCCATATCAGGCAGGATATAGGGAAGATAGAAACTGAGTTTAAAGTTAAAGGATGTGGATAGAGCTTGATTCAGTGATTTATGGTCTAGGCCAGGGTTTCTAAAACTGTAGAAAGAGCTATTCCTGGCCAAGTTCCTTATTAGTCATATGTGTAAAATGGAAACATCACTTTGTCAGAAATATACTCCCCCCACCTTTCCCCCAACTGTGTTTATAATCAGGTTCTGGGAATAGAGCTGGGTATTGGCAAAGGGACTTAAGAATACTTTACTAATAGAACTGGCATCACCCTGGCAGTGGCAATTGTACCAAGCACTTATGGACAAGGATCCTGGCGCAATCGAAAACAGGCTGAACCAACTTCACACTGGCACTGCCCCCATAAATAAGTAGCTTATGAACGTTTCATCTTTCTTATTTGTCATTTTAAGAATTCAGAATTCATCCACTCTTTTCTGGTACCTATGTCCAATTTTCCTCTTGGAGAATCCCACACTGTTATCTCTTCTCAGTCCATGAGATTCCAGTGCAGCCAACACCACCCCCAACTCTGGATGAAGCACATGACCTAGACCTAAGCCAATCAGTGCAGTCCATTCTCCTGAATGGGTACCTGGTCCATCAGAGCCAAAAAGATATTTTGAGATTTTCCCTAGGACTTCTGGGAAAGAAAGTCACTCTTTTCCCTGGAACCTCAAATCTGAGAAATATAGGACCTGAAACTGCTGTCATTTTTCTGTCCCATGGAATCTGCTTCTGAAGCCAACGTAATAGAGAGCAGAGCTGAGAGACGAAAAGCAGTCAAGCCCTGGTAACATGTTATTGTGGCCCTGAGTCCAGTCGTGTCTGGTGCTAACCTTAATTCTGGATCTTCCAGTTGCGTGAACCATTAGCTCTCCCTTTTGCTGAGAGGGTTTAGAGCAGATTTTTCTGACCCTGGCAAACAAAGAGCCGCAGTTGACAGTTGATTAAAACCACGTATGCAGCTTAGACAGAACTAAGAGAAAGGAGGCAGGACCAGCAGTAGGCCTATAATTTGCAAGCCCAGTCTGTGGCTCGGGTGCACAGACAGAGGCTCATCACACACTTCAGTGTGAGGGGGCAACACCAGGATGCACCCAGACAGGAAGTTCCCCAGCAAACACTACCTTGTCAGAACTGAAGTTACTAAAAGACCACACCATTCCCATTTGGTTTCATCTGTTAGACCCCACTTTGTGCATTTAACGTCATAGCAAATACTACCGCCTCATTTATACCATCATGACTTGTAGTTCTGCTTCCCTCTGGTTGTATTAATCAGAGTTCTCCAAAGAAATAGAATTAATAAGATATATATATATATATGTGTGTGTGTGTGTATATATATACATATATATACACATATATATATACACATATATATATGAATGAATTGGCTCATGGGTCATATATATATGAATGAATTGGCTCATGGGTTAGGGGGCTGGCAAGTCTGAATTCTGCAAGGCAGCAGGCAGGCTGGACTCAGGTAAGAGGTGATGTTGCAGCTTTGGGTCCAAAGGCTGGACACTTGGACAGACTATGTTGCGTTTTAGAAGCAGAATTCCTTCTTCTTCAGGAAACCTCATCCTTTGCTTTTACAGCCTTGAACTGGTTGAATGAGGCCCACCCACATTATGGAGGGACATCTGCTTTACTTAAAATCAACTGATTGTAACTGTTAATCACAATAAAAAAAAAAGAACCTTCATAGAAACATCTAGACTAGTGTTTGAGCAAGTAACCAGGCAGTATAAGCTAGTCAAGTTGACACATAAAATTAACCATCAGAAATCCAGTTTGAATATTAGTGAGGGCTCAGCATTGGCTTCTTAGGCCAATACCAAGGTGGACACTACAGATAACATCCCTTGTCAAAGCTCTATTCATTCCTAGCATGTAAGAAAATCCATGATCACTCAGTTCAGTCTGGACAGACAGCTTCATGATTTATGTTGCTGTTGGAGTGTGTAAATCACTTCTTACTAAATCTCCTTTGGTTTTCTTGTCCCTGTTTGCAGAATTCCCCTCCTAGCCACCACTCCAGAGAAGCACCTGAGCCCTACCACACGGTGCCCAGTGGCTGAGGACGAATCCACTGTGTCCTAATCCAGGACGCTAGGCAGACTAGCATTGCGGTGGTGGGAAGAGGCACCTCCAACAGAAGAAAGCATTTGCTCCGTGAGTGCTGCCTCTGGGAGAGCCTTACGTAAAGCAGACACAAAGACGACATTCCCCGCGGCCCGGGCCTGCTGGCGAACAAGTTATTACCATTCCCGAGCTGTCAACTATAGGGCCTCTCCTGCCTTTTGATGGTCTGGGATACATCTACTTACACTGATAACTCAGGTACTTATTTGTATTCTCTCCAGTTACCTGCTATGGGCTCCGTGTTGGCATTCTGCCCAGGGTTACACTCCAAGATACCTCCCTGAAGCAGCCATTTTTTTGTATGGACATCTATGCCAGGAGGGAATGGTGGGGGGACAATCAGCAGGCCCCGTCGGTGCACAATACCACTCTGCCTGCAGCCCCGTGAGAGGTTTTGCTGAGAATGTCCTTTAAGCTTCCGTGCCTATGGCTGATGATGCCAAGTCAAAGCCTTCGATGATGCCTGCACCAAAAATTCTACATTCCTGGCCTCGCTTGCGGTTAGGTCAAGGTCATATGACTGGATTCTGGCCAAAGGGATGTGGACAAAAGTGATGTCAGCCCCTTACAGAGATGGCCCTTAAAAACACCTCAGTAACTCTCCAGTTCTGTCTCCAGATTGTCTCTGACTCCAGCAATCTTGAGGTCGCAAGCTTCAGATGGCCTAACAACTGAGAAGAGGCAGGTATTTGCTACTGCAGCATAGCCTTTCCCATTCGGACTAATATAGAGCAGAAAAGGGGAGTATTCCTCTGCTCCGTGGTCCTCCTCAGCTCGGGAGCCATCTCACAGATGGGGGATGTTCCTCCCCAGGATGGCTGGTGATCAGCGACATCTCTTCCAACCTCTGATGAAACAACTTCAGACACTTGTGCTGATGGCGATGGGTCAAAGCAGTGCATTGTATGTGAAATTGCCCGGGATCCTCTCTGTGCCCAGATTCCTAAGGAAAGGCTAAAACTGGTGAAGTAATTGAACCAAGGTGGGTTTCCCCAAATAGACTTTCGCAATTTTGAGTTCATTTAGAAGAAAAGAGAGGATGTCAGGCCCTCAGCAGGGCTAAACCCCTTGCATTTTAGTTGAAGATATTCTTGGTGGGGTCAAAAACAGAGTCTTATCTGTTGAGCAGTCATGCAACTTAAGGTTCCTTCATTATAGAAAGCCTACCGAGCCCGCCACACTGTTTTACCTATGAATGTGGGTAGGACTCCTTGGTATTTTCATACTGTTGGAAACAGTGGCCTTGTTGATCTCAGAGAGTCCAGATTAAGCTGATTTCGCTATTTTTAATCTCTCCGGAAATAAGCAAAGAAGAGAGGCCTAATTGCAAACAGACTGAACTTTACATAGGAAATATGTAGGTCCCCAGAGGCACCTAGAAAGTGTCTGAAACCCTAACAGCCTCCCCTCCACCCCCTCCAGACTCCCCTCTCTAGATCACGTAGGCCTGCACCCAGGGAGGCCTGAGGCAGGAGAAGGGATTGGAATCAGGAGTTCAGCCACGGCCTTGGACTGGCCAAACCAGCCCAGCCAGCCCCTTGGGCCTGGGGGCAGGGGCTTTGCATGAGAAACAGGAAGACAATTTGCCCACAGCTTGAACCATGGCTTTGGGAAGGCTCTTTGTTCTCTCTCCCCCATTATTTTGGGTTTTCTGGTCCATCTCTATTCTGTGCTTGTCAAATTCCAGGCATGGGGAGGATTTCAAACACCATCATCAAGTTTGCCAGATACACACACACACACACACACACACACACAGTGCAATTTCATTTGCCACACAGCTCTGGGATTTGCGGCCAAATGTGGCCCAGCTTACATGCCCCCCATCCTTACCCACAAACTCCAGCGTCAAAGTCCCAGCCAGAACCCTGGGCCTTGCTGGCAGCTGAGCTGCTGGGTCGCTGCAGGAGGTGAGACAAGGCCCTGTAGCCTGCTGTGCCTCAGTTTCCCTACCTGTCAGTTTGGACAACCATGACCACAGCTAATTCTGAATGGTCTGCCTGCTTGATGGGACCAGGCACTGGAGGGGGCTCAGATGTATGGCACAGAAGTCCCAGAGTTAAGTCAAAGAAAAAAACCCGAAATGGATCAGGAGCCCAGAGCCCAGAAAGGCAGCCAGAGAAGATTAGACATGCTGCTGAGAAAACTGCCCCGATGACTTTATTGAGGGTTCTTGCTCATAAACAGCCACTGTGTTGTTTTAACTTCCACGGGACAGGCCAACCCTTGCCTATGATGGGAAGTTTGGGACTGGAGCCATCGTGGGCACTGCTGTTGCCGAGGTCGCCCCAGGAGCTGGGGATCTTCCAAAGGAAACCAGCATGGGGCTCTCGGGCTTGGCGGAGCGGCTGGACAGATGGACAGTCTGAGTGAGAAAGTCATGGTTATGAGGCAGGGAGGTGTGGCAAGTGTCCCCCCTGCTGCAGCGCTGCTGGTGGGGGTAAGTCTTTGTTTATGGAGCATTTCTGCTGAGAAGTCCTTCTTCCCTCACTTCTGCTTCTTGGTCTCATAAATCCATGCAGAGGGCAGCAGGCCAGCAGCCCAGACATGGGAAGGGCCCAGGAACTGTGGCTATAGTTCCCATCCCTGGTAGCTCCGAGGCCCCAGCAGTCACTAGCAATGGCTCTGACTCTCACACCCTGACCCTTCATATCTTCTGTCTCATTGTACGGTCTCCCTTGCTCTCCCATCATTTGCTCCTTTTAATCCTCCCTTTCACATGGGGGGCAGCCTTGGTGGGTCCATTCCACCCTCATTGTCCACTGGAGTGCTTCTTGATTCAAGGATGCCAGAGCCATTTTCTAAGGCCAGCCCTCATCCATGTGTAGATAGGGAGGGGTTCACAAATACCTCATTTCAGCACTGAAAACCCTTTCTTCCCTCTCACTGTCTGCTCTCAATCGGCCTTCCATTTCCCGCTCATCTCAGCCGGAAATGTTCCCAGCCAAAGCCAGGCAAGCCAAGCAGGTGTCTGTGGGTTCACACACCTTCCAAGGACAGGTATCTCTCCAGTGGCTATCAGATTGCACCCTGATGGTAGCCAGCTCCTGGCATCTACCACCGGCCCTCCCAAGATGGTAGCCTATGGAGACATAGCCCAAACCTTTGATCCAGTCTCTTCCCGGTCCAGCTCTGTTGGCAAAATGAAACTCCCTGCCAAGGAAAAGCCAGCCCAGACTGCCCATGAGGCACCCACAATAACTGGGCAAACCACCCGTCCTGGGTTGCTTGGTGCCTGAGGGTTTACTGCTGAGTCAAAATGAGGAAGAAGGCAGGAGGAAGAGGTCGGAGGCAAATGTCAGATTTTTGGACAAGCCATTGCTAATAGCATGTCTTTATCTAAAAAAAAAAAAAAAAAAAAAAAGCACACAGGAACTTAACAGTGGAAAAGAAACTTTTAAAGCCCTCCGTGAGGTAGCCCCATGCTTCTCATCTGCCCTACTATCCCCTCTCCTACGCGAATTGCACCTTGGCCAGACCTACAAACCCACCCTCTCTCCTGCTCCATCCCTGCTCTTTCCACGGGAAGGAGCGTGTGGCTCCTGCCACTCCCTCTGCTCACGATATCTATCTAGGCTGCCCATCTTCTGAGGTCCAGCTCCAACACTGCTCTCCCCCGACCCCTGACCCCTGGCCAAACTTCTGGGAAGCCTGGAGCCTGCATCCCCTCTCTTTCTCCACTCACGGCACTTTCTGTCTACTCCCACAGCTTGCTTCTTTATCAAAGACCACCCAGATGTTCTCTCTTTCATATGTGCTGGCCTTTGTCTTTCTGAGTCTACGTGCTCCCAACCTTGTACCAGAATTCTTGCCCCAAGGATGCCCCCTACCCCAGTGCTCTGAACACAGTCGGGCTCTAGGCAATACTTCCATTGGTTATACAAAAAAAGAATTTAAGCGATCAGCAAGATGCTGAACCCAGAAGTGTAGAAATGTTCAGTGAAACTGAGCGTGGACCCAGGCGGTCCCTTCTTGAGGGCAGTGGGGTAATGGGTTTTCCTTTCTAGGCAGTGCCCCCATGGTCCTAGAGTCCCTCAGAGGACTTTGGAAGGTGGTGGTTGAGTGAACGGAGTGCTGCAATCAAGCAAGACCATAAATGTAAAGCCAGGGAGCTAAACAATGTTGGTTTTACAACCCCAGGTGATGAGAGCGGTATTTATAGACTCAGGGACATGTTTGAAGCAGCGAGTCCCGGAGGCTAATATTTTAAGCTGGACATCCTGAGATCCTGACATTGTTTTTATTCTCCTCCCCATCCTTCCCACCCTTATCCCCTGGAACTTTCCATGCCATTCGGACAAGAGCATGAAACCTCTATTGTTTCTCAATCCTTACTAACGCTGAGGAAGGATTTAAAACTGCTTGGTAAAAGGATGAGTGGTGATGAGTGGAAAACCCTCCCAAGCCTCAAGATGACATTTGCCATTACACCAAATCTTCCATCAGAGGATTTCGAAATCCTAGGCAGAGAGGAGAGCCTATCTGCGCTCAGAGAAGCCCCAGAGCAGGGGCTGGGCGCAGGAAGAGCACGTCTTTGCGGGCAGGTGGGCCCACCTTGGCCCAGAGGGTCTGGAGAGTCTACTTAAGACCTTTCTGTCTCCCGGACTCATTTTTATATTGGATAAAAGTTCCTAAGGCACATCGGTAAACAGAGGGTGAGAGCTGAAAACTCTGCTGTTTCAACGGCCCAGAATATAAATGTAGAAATCGGTGTTTTCCCTCAGAGCAATCTAGAAAGTACTAGCCAAAGAACAAATTACAAACAGCTACACAAGCATCAGGGAAGTCCCATAGATCTTAGGGGATGGAAAATAACCATGAGATCATCATGCTCAGCTCCCCAGGGGCCTGAACGGCCAGGATGCAGCCTCGCAATCCCCCTTCTGAGGGGGTTCCACCTTTCTCTTGCTTTGGGCAGCGAGCAGCCTTCTGGATTCATCTTCCATACACTCTCCCCACCACATACACACGCACCACGCACACACACAGGCAGCTCCTACTCATCAGAGTTTTTCATGCATGAGAAAGAAGTCTAGAACATTCTCTACTGTGTGTTTTTTCACTGTTTGTAAACAACTCTGGATACTCATTGACAGTCCACCGGACCATACTGACCAGTCCTATGGAGAAGTCTGATGTGGCCAAACTGAAACATCAAGTCTTGTAGTGATGGCAGGGTCTAAGCCAAGCTTTTAAACCAGGGGTGTCAGACTCATTTTCACCAGGGGCCACATCAGCCTCAAGATTGCCTCCAAAGGGCTGAATGTAATTTTAGGACTGTGTAAATGTAACTACTCCTTAACAGTTAAGAGAGAGCTCGGTGCTGCCGCCGGCTAGAAACAAGGTGCCTGGCCGGATAAAACAAGGTGGAGGGCCGGATTCAGCCACCTGTGTTTTAAAAGTTATCAGATGGTCAAAAAAGTTGCACCTGTGCTCATGCTAAGAAAAGCAGATAATCTGTATCGGTAAAACAAAGATAATGATGTAAAAATAACTTGAAAATTTGTATTGTCCAAGTAAAACACACAGTTTTAGTTTTCCAAATTACAAAAATAATAAATGCTCAATGCAAAAAGCTTGGAAATACAGAAAAAATGTGGCAGGAAAGCTACTGTTAGTATTTTTTTGTGCTGCCTTCCAGTATTGCATGATGAATAGTCACCTATAAACTAATGTATAGAGCATATTATTGATAATATATGTATAATGTATTATAATATATAAATATGAGGTCTACAGAGTTTTTACATATAAAATAATCATTTATATATTGTATATATTTATTTACAAAATATTTATTTGCTTACTTCACATAAAATGTAAGAAATCATCAATTTTTTCTTTCCGTTTTTACTTGAAGGTAACATGTGTTAATTGTAGATAATCAAAAAACAATGCATGAATCAAAAGAGGTGAAAATCATGTTTATTTCCACTATTTAAGAAAGATCATTTTCATTTGCTGTATGCCTTTCCCATTTATTTAAATTATACACACATAAGAATAAAATGATATGTCAAACTATACAAATGTAGCATCGTGGCATATGTTTTATTCCATAACTACTCTGGGGTAATACAACGATCCTCTTAAACCATTGTGTTTCCCTTTTCCTTGTGGGTCATCTCATGCTATGGCTTCTCCTTATAGAGGGACACCACCTGGGACACGGGGCCACTGCTTAGCCACAAGGGTTCACACTGACTCTCTTGAGTTGCTGGAGGCTTGTGGGAAAAGATTTCCTAAATTTAAAAACCTGCCTTTTAGATAACAAAAGCAAAACCAAGAAGTCTAGTAACAGGACCCTGCTGTAAGTCACAGGGCAGAAGGTAGACGGGGGGGGGGGGGGGGGGGGGGGGGGGTGCAGGGGGGAAGCTCCTCCGGGTGGGAAGGGAGAAGCAGCAGAGGGGGAGGAGGAGAGGCAGCGGTCCAACGAGCGAGCCCTTTCCTGTGCCCCTTCCTGGAGATTATATCTTGAGGATCAGGGTGTTATTAGCATCTAGAGGGAGTTGGGGGGAAATCTAAAAATATCCGGTTGATGTTCTGAGATAGAGTTCGAGGAGATTTCAGGTCTCTTGGGTTTATCTGGCACAGATTCAACCAAGGGTCATGGGGTAGGGCAGAAACAACAGAGGAAGGTGGCGCAGTCCAGGCAAAGGGACAGGAGGACGCACTCCTGTCTCACTGCTTGCTCCGGTGTCGAGGGGGTTCCCGATTCCCTCACGGGGCAGCACAGTAGGGCAAAGAAAAGGCCCCGGGGTCGGGACTGAGAAGGCACAGTAATTCTCACCCTCCTGGTCTAAGTCCAGGGGCGAGGTAAGTGGTACATGCACTAACTTTCTAATGCACTTCAACTCAAGAGCCAACTGAGTTCCCACCCGCACGAGGAAGGCAAAGACGAGGGCTCACCCTCGATGAACTCAAAGTCCAGAGACTTGAATTCATTCTATACCATGTGGTACACATTCGACTAAAACAATCAGCTTAAGGTAGATGCTGGCGGAGCCCAGACTGGGGAGCAATTCCGCAGACACTCTGCTGCTGCCCTGGGCTGTCAGGCCTCTGAGAGGCTAGCCCAGGTGCCATTCTCTCTCGTCCTGTTTCCCACGGCCCTTCTCTTCTCCCCTGCCCTCCCTTGAGCCACATCCTCATCTCAATCTTCCATCCCAACTCGTGTATGCAACCTCTTTCCATGCATTTTAGAGCGTTCGTGGTAGTAACCAACCTAGTGTAGACAGGGCTGGGCTATGGTTAGAAAGACAGGAAAATGGGACCAGGATACTAACTGGTAGAAACTGATAGTAATAATAACAGGATTATTATCACTTGTAATTAGTCTTGCTATGTGCCAGACTCTGGTTTAAGCACTTTACATATACTGGATGAACTCATACAGTTGTGCTAACTCATATGTTAGCTTGTGACTCAACTGCATGAGCTCATACAACATCCATGACAGCCTGTGAGGTCAGTACGATTATGATTCCTCCTTTTAGAGATGAAGAAACATAGGCACAGAGGGGTTACAGTGACTTGCCCAGGGTCAGACAGCCAGCAAGTGGAAGCTAGAACCCCGTTCCTTGCAGGCTGGCTCTACACCCTTACAGTAGGTAACAGCTGGGGACACCAAAGGCTCTGAGCTAGGACAAGGGGAGAGGCTGCATTTGCTTTGGGATTGCAGACTGGCCCAGAGAGGTCCCAGAGAATCTAAAGCCATCCTTAATAGTTTTCCAAATATTTCTCAGTAGGCAGGAGGGTGCAGAGTGTCTATGGCTTCTACTCTGCTGCTCTGGAAGCAGACGTGTGGAGATTAGAGCTACGTGTCACATGACAGTTGCGGAAGCTGCTGTAGGAGAGTGGAATATGCGACTGCATTGCACACCATCAGGGTAGAGCCAGCGTCCAGGAAGGTATACATGTCCACACCTGCACAGGTGCTTCTGGGTGAGGCAGGTGGGGCCAGCCCCCCACTGAGGAATGTGGCAGGGGAAGGCACTCTTTGTCTCGCTTCAGTGGCTTTCAAGCAAAGAGCCTGGAGTGCTTTGCAGGCATCCATTCATGTGCTTAGCGCTTGAGCTGCACTGACTGGCTGACAAGCCTCTCCACCCAGCATCCAGGGACTATGTCTCCACTTGTAGGCAGGCCAGCAGGAGGTCAGAGTCAACCAGGGGAGCTCTGCTCTTCTCACGGGGCCACACTGGCCTGGGGGGCTTGCTGGAGTGAGTGATCTGCAGAGCACCCAGACCCGAAGGCGAGCTGGAGACAAGCCTGTGAGATTGGCCCGTACTTTCAATACTTTCTCCCACTCGGCTGTGGCGCTGACCCTGTGAAGGAGCTAGGCAAGCTCCTGTGTCCCAGATAAGGAAACTGAGGCTCAAAATGGAAGTTGCAAAATGAAATTTCAGGAACCTCAAACTGAATCTCCTGGACCTCGTTCCAGAAATATCTTCAAATAAACCATACTGCCTTGAGCTCCCACGATATTTAAAATACCAAGTAGAACAGGGATCTTTGGGCCTGAATCAGGCTGGCCCTAGGGAACCATTCAGGGGACAGACTGTCCACCTAGTGACTGATGTACTCGGGCCACCTAGACACTGGCAGTGAGGCTATGAGTGTCTTAGGGGACAGAGGGGTAAGAAGCTGGACCTGTTCATGTCCGCCAGTAGTGACATGGAGACCCAGATGCAGAAAAGGGCAGTCCATCTGGAGCCCTAGCTCTGTTGCCCAGAACGGCCTTCGTGAACATGGTAGGGTATACGGATTCTGTCCAATGGCCAACGAGTGAAGGAGCTCTTTACAAAATCTGAACCCAGCCTAGCCCTCCTCCCTGTCCCCGCCAGCACCTCCTCAAATTGGCTTGGCCTCAAACCACGCAGAGTAATTTCATCTAATCCTAAAAACTGTAATTATAAAAGCAAATATGTTAGCCAAATGAGTCTTCTACTGCATTTCAAAATCAAATGTAAATAATTATAAAACATTGTGGTGGAAGGGAGAAGGAAATGAATATTTACTGATGGCTTCCCAAGTTCTAGTACCTATTATCTCAATTAAACCAATCCTCATTACAAACGTGTGACCAAAGCATTAGCATCCCTATTTTGTAAGTGAAAAGAAGCCAAGACTTTGAAAGGTAAAGTTAACTTTACCGAAGTTACATTAATGACAAGGTTGGATTTTTAACCCAGGGGTGTCTGACCCCAAAGTCTGTGCTAGTTCTGTTTCCCCACCATGCCCCAGTTTAGCCATTTATGTAGAAAGAGTGATTATGGACGAACTACTTAAGCACCTATTGCCTCAGTTCCCCATCTGTAAAATGGGTATGATGCTAATAGCTAAATAGTTCTGTTCTGGAGGTCACATAAGCTCATGTATAAGAAAAACCTTTAGAACTTTAGGCACTGTGACTATATGGTATTAACCCTCAACTTGAATTTAGAAGTCATTGTTGTTTTTCTACTATCTGACCTTGATATGCAGTTGCATATTTCAATTTAGCCTGTCTAGTTTACTTTCTACCTTCCTGATCCGACGGCCTAGTCCACAGGCGGCAAACACAAGGCCCGCTGGCCAAATCCGGCCCTCCACCTTGTGTTATCCGGCCCGGCACCTTGTTTCTAGCTGGCGGCAGCACCAAGCTCTCTCTTAACTGTTAAGGAGTAGTTACATGTACACAGTCCTACAACTATATTCGGCCCTTTGAAGGCAACCGCGAGGCTGATGTGGCCCCCGGTGAACATGAGTTTGACACCCCTGGTCGTCTGCTGAATCTAAATGTTGTCTCCCATGCTGCTCTCTTCCCGGCAGTTCCTATCTCCTCTCCCGCAGCGGCGTCGCAGAGCGCCTCTTACTGCTGGGCTGTAGGTATTCAACAATGGTCTTCCTGCAGAGACCCTGAGGCGGTAGTCCACGTACGTTGTTTTTCAGGAGTATGATGGTAAACGTTTAAAAATCAGCTTTCCAAGTGTAGAAGTGACATGACTGTCAGAGGATAATTCCATTTAAAATAACATGTGAGGCAAAAATGAAACAACAGAGACGTATTTCAGAACTTCATTCACTTGTCAATGACAGGAATGATATCCTTGCTGAATTGAATTCTTTTTCGATACCGAGAGAATATTACCCGAATTTACAATGTCATTGCTACAGACATAACGCACTTTTATATTTAATCTACTTAACATTTGCTCTATCACTTTCTTAAGTCTAGGCAATCAACAGAACAAGCCCTGATTTGTAGAATTTACTGTGGGTGAATATTCCCGCCGTGGCTGACTTTGAGCTGACCGATGCGGTGTTACTGGGTATGGAATCAGGGAGAGATGCACAGTATCTATATTCCCACCATACTGGTATCGCACACATAGGTAGTGGCAAATTGTCGCAACATAATTAGGATGTGATCTGTTTTTAGTATTTATTATCTTTGTTTTTAGTATAATTTAATTATAAGTTTATAGCGTTTAATTTGTCATAATGGCTGTGCTTAACAACCAGCTTGCAAAATTCCTGAAAATGTAATAACCAGCCCATGCAAGCCACTGCACACCCCACTGTCCCTTGCCCTCTTCCTAGCAGCCCCCCTGCCGCCCCGGACCTCAGGCCATGTGATGGCCACGCCCTTTGTTAAATAGCTCCAGCTAGCCCTGGTCTGCATAAATCAAGAGAACATTATTCAGTGCTCAGCTTCTCCAAATAAGCAACGTCGACGGCTTCAGTCCAGTGGAGTGACTTAATGATCTGTTTCCTTCAATAAACTGTGATTTCTGAACTTAATTCAGGTACCTGAGCATTGCTGTAAGCTGAGAGTGAGGACCGAAGGCGTTCATGATGTAATATACTAGGTTTAAACTTGGCAAGCAGATGACATTGTGAGAAATGGATTTTCTTAGGCCAATTTTAGGAGCTTGGGCTGTTTTTTTAAGAGTTAAGCCAAGGCAAAAAATAACCCTTGCAACACATCACTTCACAGCTGGTCAGCCTGGGAGAAGCTATTCTGGGATATCCAAGCTAAGGTGCCTCTTTAGACTTCAGGCAAACTGGAATCAGGATGTGGAGTTTCTATTCCTGTCCGTGTCAAGGACTTGCTGTGTAATCTCTACCAGTTAGTTGCCTGGCTGGTGCCTCAGTTTACCCTCTGGCAATATCAGGTCAGCTGCCTTTCTTGAGGACATTAGATTCAAGTTATGGGGAGTAAAAAAGATAGTTTCTAGGGTTTACTAAAGGGTTTGGAACATCCACTCGAGGTGTTCCTAGTCAGTGGACACTCTAGGAGAGGCATGTTTTAGATGATATTTTACAGGAAATGGTAAATGAATGAGGTTTAATAGAGAAGAGCAGGAAGAAAACCAGAAGGAAGATAAAGGAGGTAGGGGCAGGGGGCTCTAAGCAATGTCCAGTGAAAAATGTTGGCTCAGGGGCTAGAGCATGAACTGTGTCCAGGGTTCACTTCTCTAGGACAAAGTGCATGCAAACGTGAGTGAGTTACAGGACAGACAGGAGAGGTGGGGTTAGTGGTGCCCGTTGTCCAGGTTTGATGGAGCAGTTTCCTGAGTAGGAAAGGAATATGACCAAAGCTACGGTTCTGAGACATGTGTGGAAGAGGACTTGGGGAGCAGGCAAACTTGGAGGTAATACCGACCTCACAAACACCCCAGGAATATTGTGTCCTGGGCCACTGTGTAAAGAACCTCTCCTGTCTTCATCAGATGACACCGTGGTTCTCACAGAACAAGCCTTTCTCCTCTCTTCACAGCTTGAGCCAGCTCTTTAGATGAAGAAGCAGGAGACGTGATCACTGCATGCTTTATTTTACATTTCCCTCCCTTGCCTTGGACTTCTTACATCTCACTTTTCTCACCAGCAACCTAGGAGGAGAGGATGCCGTCCTGCGTGTCACATCGGAGCCACTGCAACCTACAAGTGTTAAACAATTTGCTCCAGATCACAACTGAGGCTCAAATCCATCCCTTGGCTGCAGATCTTGTACCTCGTCTGTATCAATCTGCCTCTGTCAAACCTAATGAGCTAGTCAATTTTTCCCATCCATAAACCAGACACCTTTGAAATAAAAAGCCCATTGATCTCTAAAAAAAAACAAAAGGCCTGTTCCAGTTGTCAAATGCTACAGACTAGAGAGTCTCTTCCCCAGGTTCTATGAGAAGCCCAAAGATCCTGAATTTCAAAGCCAGCCAAACTTGGATTTCCTCTATAAAGAAACAGTCCCTCCCTGTTTGGAACATACCCTTCCTCATTAAGCTAGTTCCATGTTTTGTAATAACTTGTGCTTACAGCACAAAATTGTCACAGATTATGGAAACACACAGGCCTTGGGGGGGAAAGAAGGTCCCGAGGCCCCTGGAAGTCATTATTCCTTCCTTTAGCAATTGCTGAGTTAAGCACCAAAAATATGGTTCCCATCTTGCTCCCTTCCCCCACCCCCACTCCCACCCCCAACGTACACACACGATCTGCTAGACACATGTGCAGAAGAAAGCAGGGACGTGGGGGTGGGAGAAGAAGATTCACATGTCATGAGTCAAGAGCGTGTGTGTTTGAAAAGAAAAAGTGGAAGAGGGCGTGGAGTTTGCAGCCCTGGAAATGGACTATCCAAAGGATTTATTGCCTTTGAGTATCTCACAAAGCATTTTTTTTAAATAAAAATCTGTAGCTTATGGCTTTTTTTTTTTTTTTTTTTTTTTTGTATGGGGCGGTAAACAAGAACTCTGAAAGGGGAAGGAAGCCAGGAGAAAGCCAGCTCCATTAGCCACGCAGCTGCGTATCCTGTCACAAAGGACCCCAGTTGAGTAATCGCCCAAAATATGCCTGTTATTTTTTTTTTCTGTCAGAAAAAAATGGAGCCTGCCAAAATGTACTGTAAAAAAAAAAAAAAAATGTTTTTTAAAAAAAAGACCTGGTCTCTCGGCCCCAGAGGGGGAAAGGAACAGGCATAACTTCTCAGTACTCATCTAACCCTCTTCCCAACTCATCTTGAAAAAGCTTTCAGTCTCTTCCCAGAGATGGAGCCTGGGTTGAAAAAAGCTCCAGGAGATGTTCCAGGTCTCAGGGTCCTTGCAGTTCCATGGTGCCTAGAAAGAGCTTAAGAGGAGGAGGGACCGTAGGAGCGGGTGTGAGGAGGGCAGCCCCAAGGGGAGAGGAAAAATGAACAGAAAGGGACCAGGATGGTGCAAGGCCCTTTGGTGGACTCTAGGTGGGTGAGCTAATCATCCCATAGGAGACCTGTGGCAGCCACACCAGTTCTGTGAGCGCTGCATCAGCCCAGCCAGTGGCCAAACATGCTGCATCAGCTTTTCTGATGGCCTCGGCAAAACCGCCCTCAGGCCCTAGGCTTTGGGCCACAGATTGAACAATACGTTGTATGGAAAGGCATCTGACTCTGGGGAAGTCTCAAGAGCCTGGGGAAGGACCAGAGCTGCCTAAAACCTCAGGTGTTTTCCTGGACTGGCCTTCCAAAACCCTTGGATGACAGGCTCCTGGGCGGATACTAAGGCATAGCAAACAGATGTTCTAAAGGCTGGGTCCATCACTGCCTCTGTCTCATGCTCTCAGTCATATGGCTCTCAGGACCGGGACACAAAGTGATGGTCAGGCTAAGCTCAGAGCACTACTGGAAGGTTATGATTGCCCTCCTACTCACATGCTGATCCAGTCAAAGTTGTCCATGGGGAAGGGAGCTTTCTGAACACTGCCGACAGAAAAAAAAAAAAAAAGAGCAAGAAGTTTTCTCCTTAAGAAAGAGAACAGAGAAGAGCAAGGCAGATAGACACACAGTCCCTTTCGCTCCGGGCTCTCTGAAGCCTGTCCTACAGGAGAGAGCCCGCCTCGCCTCATCACCACGGGGCCGGGCTGGGAAAAGACCCTTTCCAGAAACACGTCCGATGACCTGGGTCCTAACATTTGGGTGCTTGGCAATCCTGCACCAAGGGAACTCCAGTTCCACGGACCAAGTCAGTCCTTATGCCGATTGCTGCAGGGAGACTCAATTTTACCAAAATCGGAGCCCTTCCCGGCTCCTCCTTCCAGGCCTTTGAGCCCTGTCCATCCTGTGTGAGGCACAGCCTCAGACCCGGCCCTGGCTGCCGCTTCCCCTGGGAGAGCAAATTGACACCTGAAGCGATGCAAAGGAGACTGAAAAAGAGACACAGCATGGCTTCCTGCAAAGAACCGGCCTGGGAGTTGGAAGGACAGATTCTCCGGGTTTCTCGTTGATTTGTGTGGAATTTCGGACAACTCAAGAGAACTCTCTTGATTACTTTTTCCTCCACTGAAGACTCATCAGCTATTCATTGGAGCCTCTACGTGCCTGCAACATGCAAGGTACTGGCCGCGCAACGGCCATCAACACCAGGACAGTCCCTTTCTTCTTGTCAAACCTGGGTGACCTTTCTCACATATTCTGCAGCACGTGATTTCTTGAATTTCCTGAAACCAGCAATTTGAGTGGGTGAGCCTGGGGGTTGAGGGGTGGGACAGGAACAAATACAACAAAAAATAAACACACCCCACAATTTTTTAAAAAAAGAACCAAAACAACCAAATACTAGTACTAGCCTTTCCAAATGCTTATAGATAGAGAGTACAGGCCCTTAGCAACCTGATCATAATGAAAATGTCTACCAGGGCATCTGAAATTTCCTGTGTGAGACATTCCAGCTTATTGGGAAATGGAAAGGACCAAGACCACCTTATGACTCATCAATTGTGTTAATGTTAAGGCCCATCACCTAGCTCACGTGAAACTCCAGCTACTGGACTGACCTGTGGGAACTCTCCTTCCTCATCTCAGCTTTCGTTGCAGAAAGTACCTTAGAGCTGTTGTCTTCCTCGGGCCTCAGCTCCTTCTTGAGGCCAAGTCCTATACACCGACCATGAGTTGAAATCAGAAATGTCAACACAGGCTTGTCGACCAATGTTTCCAGGCTGATGGGCCTGGCACATGAACACAGAAGTGATGTTATTGTCCTCAAACCGCAGGTGAGCGAGGTCTCTGGAGGTGCTCACCCCCACACGAATTTCCCTTTGTGGTAGCAGTGACATCTGAGTCACTGAGCATGGGGCCACCATTTAGCTGCATCCTCTTCCCTACCTGTGCCCTGGAAGGGGGGCTGGAGACAGGTCCTCTTGGCAGAGAAGCCTCCACTTCCTCCAAGCTCGTGACAGCGTTTCTCAGCCCCACCAGGCCCTGCGAGCCTGCGGTCGACAGGCACCCAGGTGAGGGTGTCTTCTCAGCATTCATTCCACTCTCATTAGCCCTTTGATGTTTCTAAGCTGACAAGGTCAGCATCTTCCACGCTGTGGGAACGTGCCTGCCAGGTACACGTTCCAAGCAGCTGATTCAGATGCCGTCCGATCTCTGGTTGGAGGACAGAGGGGGTCGCTGAAATGACTCATTAGTTCTGCACCTGTCTTTTGGGGAACTCTTCCCTGTCAGCAAGAGGCCTTCCACAGAAGGAAGGAGATAGACAACCGAGACAAAAAAGCTCTACGTGCCCAACAAACCACACCCCAAGCGAGGGGAGAGATCGAAGGACTGTTTCACCTCCCAGGGCCCCAGGGTTCTGTGTGCCAGACTCCGCTTAAGAATCAAAACCCGGCAATGTCAGTCCACATGTAGGTGAGAATGAAGCCTCCAAGGAAGCCCCTCGAGGCCCTCAGAGGCCGCTCGTCTGCCTATTCCTCGGTGGCCTCGGATCTCAAGCTGGGGGATGGTGGAACAGGAGTGTGTGAAGGGTCAGCGCCTGACAAAGCACTTACTGACCAAGGAAAAATTAACTTCAGGTGCAGCAGGAAAGGTCTGGTACCAAGAATGTCTGGGGTTTTGAGACACTGGAAAAGATTGCCTAATAATGTAATGGGCTCCCTTCCCTGGAAATATCTGAAAATAGGATAAGTATTCTCCAATCCTGGATGGGTCAGCCTTGCCTGGAGGTGAGGGGATGGGCACATCGACCCATGGAGGGAGCTTGCCAGGAACTTTGAGTCTATGGGATGGTACATTTTCAGAAGAAGAAAGAAAGAGTTTTCTTTTGGTAAAATATATACAATAAAAAGTCAAATTTGTGATTTTAGCCATTTTTAAGTGTACCGGTCAGTGGCATTGCATACATTCACATTATTGTGCAACCAACATCATCCATCTCCAGAACTTTTCATTTTCCTAAACTGAAGCTCTGTACCCACTGAATTCTATCTCCTCACTCCTCGCTCCCCAGCCCCTGGCAACCCCCATTCTACTTTCCCTCTCTATGAATTTGATACCCTATGTACCTCCTGTCAATGAAATTATACAATACTTGTCTTTTTTGTGTGTGACTAGCTTATTTCACTTAGCAAAATATCTTCAAGTTTCATCCATGTTGTAGCATGTGTCCGGATTTCATTCCTACTTAAGGCTGACTGTGTGTATAGACCACTGTGTGTGTAGACCACATTTTATCTGTTCAGCTGTGGTGGACGTTGGATCACTTCCACTACTATGAACTTGGGTGTAAAAATAGATGTCCAAGTCCCCTAAAAGACAGATACTAAAAGACAAACACTTTGTGCCCCAGGAGAAACAATGTCAATGTGCTTGTATCATGATCCTGTATGGAGAACAGACATTTTTTAAAAAGTGACCTACAACAGGCTTAGGTAAGCATGGAATGGGGAGCTAGTGGGTTCCTGGATCAATCAGGGAAGGCTTCACAGAGGAGGTGAAATTTGAGCTGGATTCTGACAGATGACTAGGAGTTGGCCCAGTAGGAAAAGAAAATGAAGAAGGGCAGGAAAACAAATGACTGTTCAAAAAAAAAAAAAAGAGTAGACAAAATATTAAATAAACACATTCTTTGACACTGCAACTATGCTGGTAGAACTTTCCCTGAAGATATACTCAAGCAAGTACACCCAAGGCATATGTCCAGAGACCCTCACTGCAGCAATGTTTGGGAAACCTCTCAACTGGAAGCATCTTCTGTGCCCATCACTAGGACCCTGGTTAAGCTCTGATACAGCCATACTAAGAATTAATATGCAACTGTTAAAAAGAACGAAGGGGGACTCCATGTGCTGATATGGTGAGAATCTCAGGCTTAGTTTTAATTAAAAAAAAGATGTCAGTATACACTCAAATTCTTCCCCCATTAGCAACCATTATCTTTGGGAGGGGCTACTGTGGCTTGAGAAGAGAGAAACTCAAGTTTTGTGTTGTACCTTCCTACACTTGTTTTCTTTCTTCGTTTCTTTTTTTAAAGCTATGCGCATGTGTTGCATTAAAAGAAATGTTAACAAGACTCTCAGGGTGATAGAACTATGGGCCATTTTTATATTCTTTATGCTTTCCTTATTGAAAATATTTTAAAGAGGAAAACAGCTATTTTTCTGGGATGGTTTCTGGGAGTCCCACTGGCTCCTAAAGGCAAAAGGATGGAGTAGATGCTTAAAGGGACAGCCTTCTTAGGAGTTTCTCTAGGAACTTTGCAATAATTCCTTGCAAGACAGAATGACGTCCTCCTGTTCTGAAGAGAAACACTGAGGGGCAGTGATAAGAGGAACAGGCCCAAAGTTTCGGGTAAGGGAAGCATGGAGTCAGGGGCACTCCCCACCACCTGCCAAGCTATCCAGAGGACCTGGGGGACCTCCACCTCTTCTGCAGGTTCCGCACCCGCTCCTGCGTCCCCACATCTCCAGGACAGAGACCCAGACACACAGGGTTAACCCCTGGGCCTTGCTTCACTGAGCGTGTGGAAGAGGAGAGCTGGGAGGGGGGCCGAGAGAGCAGAGGGGCTGGCCCGGGCCCAGCCAGCTCCAGGCAGCATTAATAAAATGCAGGTGTTTTCACAGTTGCACTGCAGAGCAGGAGAGAGTCTGAACTGCAGCAAGCATATAGAAATACAGAAACAAGAGCCAAGTGTGGTGGGGAAAAATGTGCCTGCGAATAATGAGAAAGCATTTTGGAAAGAGGGCTGGCTTTGGGGCGAACAGGAATGCAGCAGTTTCTGGCACCGGCCTACCCTGTAGCTCTGCGTGTGTGTGCACACACACAGGCCCCTGTGCTCATGCACACACAAAGGCATGTGCGTGCACACACGCCACCGCCACAGATCTTTTCCCAGCAACACCTCAGAGAGCACGAACTTGGCCTTCACTCGCTCTGACTCCAGGTTGGCTCTGGCATCGCCTCGGCCACCGTGGTCTGCCTTTTCTCTCCTGCCTTACTCTCCTGGACCCCACACCCCTGTGCCTCCTGCACCTGTCCTTTCTTTTTCTGGGGCCTTTGGTAGACGGCCTGGCCTGCCCCCATCTCTTAAGGCCCCTTGCCTCTGCTTCCAAGCAGGCATTTTGCGAGCCTGACTCCATACTCACTTTTCCAAGCCCAAGTTTCCCAGCATTGGGGGGGTAGGGGGACGCAAAATGGCGCCTCCACCCTGGACTTCTAGAGGGCCATGGGACTGGGTGGAAGTTGCTCAGTTCCTGCTGCTTTGACTCAGGTGAAGTGCAGCGGAGTTGTGTAAGGTAAACTCATTTCACCTGGAGACGAATGGCGGGAGAGTGCAATGAGGTGGGCACCAGGGAGCCTCCCACCTCTCGGCCACCCCTCGCACAGGACAGGGACTGGAGGTGGGCCACAGCTCGGGAGAGCTGGGCCTGCCCAGGGTCCTTTGTGCCTCCCCTCTCACTTCCCCCAGTGGGGTGGAAGGTGGCACGCAGAGAAATCACTGCTTTGCCCTTGCCTTCTAGGGGCTCTCAGCCTGTCCTGAGTTAAAAGAGCTTAAATGTTGTTTCTGTGATTTGTTTAGTTGATGCTTTGTCTGAGGCATACAATCATAAGCGTAATGCTCTGACAGGAAAAGGCTTTGGGAGGGTGGGGGGGCCCTGAGGCCCTGCTGGACCCATGGTGACCCGGTGTCTACATGGGAGGCATAGGCGGAGGAGAAACTTCTGCAAATGGACGTGGGTTCCCAATTCGAGGGCAGGGGGTATTGTTGGGGACTCAGGAAAAGCCCCTGTCCACTGGCCGCTAAGCTTACCCTGAGTGTCTGTGTATGTGAACCCTGAGGCCACTGAACCAGGACCTGTGTGGCAAATACCAGCCCAACTGCATGATCACTGTGTCCCCCAGAATTCAGCACCCCCAGGCCAGAGGGGGTGGAGGTGGCAAGCGCTTGGCAGTCATCCCTCGAGCGGGCCTGTCTGCAATGGAAGGGCCGAGCTCCAGCAGGGGTGTCCCGCCTTTTGGCATCTCTGGGCCACACTGGAAGAAGAGCTGTCTTGGGCCACACATTAAATATATTGCAACACATAATCACAAAGATATCTCATAATGTTTTAAGTGAATTTACGATTTTGTGTTGGGCCACATTCACAGCCATCCTGGGCTTCATGCGGCCTGTGGGCCGCAGGTTGGACACCCCTGGGAAAGGAGGTCATGTTTTTCTTTTCTCAGCTCCCATCTTCCACCCCCAACTGCCTCAAAAACAAAACAGAGCACAGACCAAGCTGAACTGGGGTAGACAGGCGGCCCACTCGGCCATTTGGAAGAGGAAGGACCAGCCATCAGCTTCGGGTGCTACATTCAGGAGCTCTAGGCAATCCTGCTACAAAGTCAAGTCAAGTCGGGGGCTGCTTGACCCAAGCCTCCAACTGGAGCCTTTGCCTGAAAAGTCCAAGACCTGAACTTGTCACTTGTAAGGATAAAAGTGGGAACCATCCTGAAGTCCAGGGTGCAGGGTCACCTCACCAGCACCAACTGACCTTGGGGCCTCTTGCGTGTCCACACCCAGGCTCCCCACACCCTTCTGAGAGTGGGATGTGGGGAGCCAAGCGTCCTCAGAGCCCCACCCCTGTGTGAAAATCGAGTGGAGCCCTCAGGCATTACTCCTCCCCCAGCCTTGTGATCCGGTGATGAGGAGCGCCTCCAGGAACAGATGTTTCTAATGAGTGTCCAGACCAGGGTTCCCCCGCTCTGCCTCTCCCCGCCCCCCGCACCTCCCAGCCCTCCACCCCCGCCTCCTCTCTGTCCAGGTAACAGGCAAGCCCTGGCCCTAGTTCCCTTGGAGGGCCTGCAGTCCCTGGCCTCTGCAAGCAAGAGCTGCCCAGTGAATGGGACACACACTCACTTGAATTCTCAGTTCCTTTCAGGAAATTGTCAAGTTGGCCCTTGGCTTTCTCCTTCCCAAGGCCCCACTCCATTTCCATAGCAACCGCCTCCCCATCCTTGGGAGCCTCTCCCCAGTTCTGCCCGCCCCTCCTCTCCGCCGCCCTTCAACCCGTCTCATCTGTCTGGGTGGGAACCGGGATTAGTTCTTCAGGGCCCAGGACGCTTTTCCCAGGGCCGCCAGGCCTTCGTGATCCCTTTGCGCCCCTGCCCCAGGCTTTTCAAGTGCCCAGACTTAATGACTGGCCCTAGGTTTCCTCCTCTTCCCTTTCTCTGCCTCCAATAAAGCCAGAGAATTAACCCAGGTTTTAAGTGCCTTGGTTCCAAGCTGCATATCAAAGGGGGCTTCCCCAAGCTGCTTCTGCATTTCAAAGGGGCTGATTTATCGCTTTCACTTAAATTGGCACATTTTGGGGGAAGAGTTTTACCCAGAGGTCAAACCCTGGAAAAACCCTGGAAAAACAAATGGATCCCGGTTTGCCCCCTCCTGGAGTCCTGTGGGCTGTTAGCACTCCAGGAGGGGGTACTGCCCGGTAAGGGTACTTCCCTTACTGCCGGGTAAGGGAACTTATTCCGGGGTGGGGGTCGGGGGCCGAAGGGGACTGACGAAGAAACTGGCTGCTGGCGTCCTCGGCAGCACGGGGCATGCCCTGCAGGGGACTAGCCTGGCCCCCAAATCCCCGATGTTCCCGGTGTTGTAAGGAAAGTGGGGTGCACAGAACCATTCCTGGCACTGGCCAAGTCCTAATGTCTATTTCCTGCTCCCTCTGCCTCTTCTGGGGGCCCTAACCGGTGCCCTGAGCAACCTCTGGGCCTGGTTAGCAATTCCAAGCCCAGGACTCTCACTGGCCCAGTGACGGTGCCCCTTCCATATGACCCCAGGCCCCTGTGCTTCCCTGATTCATTTCCTTTCTCTAACTCTCACTTCAGACTTGTGCAGGCACTTACTCCTCAGCTGCTGTACAGCCGGGTCACTGAGTCACCAGCGCTCCCCCTCCCTCCTGACCTCACCCACACCCTTCCTTCCCACATCCACCCCCCCACACACATCCACTCACTCTCTCCCCACCCCTGCCACCAGCCCCATGCCCCCTCCCACCCAACCTCAACTCAATAAAGCATTCTTATTGTTTCCTGTCCCCCAAAGGAAACCTCTCCTTCCTGTCGGTTCCTGCTGCCCCCGAGCCCACTGCAGAGCGTAAGGTCCTTCCTCTCACTTCGCCCAGACCTGATTCCCAGGCTTTTGGGGGCATCAAATCCCCACCAAATGCACAAGTCCTTCACTGAATCGGCCAGGAAAACCACAGGCAAATAGCCATGAAGAAATCCTTGCAGGAGGTGGGGCGGGTGGCGTAGCATGTTGAGGACGAGGGCACGAGGAGGGAAAGCCGTGACCAAAAGCAGCATCTGGAGAGGACAGCCTAAGTGAGGTTCTCGGAGGCAGGTTTTCCCTTCAGGGTGTACCTCCGTTTTCTTTTCTCACTTCTCCATCCATTCACTCACATGACCGTTTATTGAGTGACTACTGCATGCCCAGTGCAGCAGGAGCTCCCAACGGGGTCACTCTGCAGCAAGGGAAATAGATAGCAAGACCAACAATTCATAATAGTGCAATTAGATTCACCCTTTTTCCCAAAAAGAGGCTGGCAAGGAATGCTGAGATTGCCTAACTCTCTCAGATCTAGGAAGACTCAGACAGGGGATCTGATTTGAGTTTGAAAGATGAATAGGAGCTTCTCAGAGAAACAAGCATATTCTAGGCAGAGGGGTCAGCAGGGGCAAGGGCATGTAGGCACCTAAGCCCCATTGCAGGTGCTGGTGTTCAGCAGATCAGCGTGGCCAACACACGAGGATGTGGAGGGAGGTTGGGAGGTGAGCCTAGAAGGGCGGAGGAGTGAGGGTGCGAAGGCCATGCTCAGGCACCTGCAAGTTGTGGCTGAGCTTCGGAGCACGTGAAACACAAGACGGTACTGAGGGACCTAAGGAACGGTTTGGGAAGAAGGGCAAGCGGAGTGTTGTAGCCCACAGCCTCCTGGTTACCCTCACCACTAGTTTCTTTGGCCACGAAGGCTCACATCTGCCTTTGTTTACCCAGCTCCACTGGGGAGTGAGGCAGGCTGTTCTCTGGGAGACCTCGCTGCAGAAAGCGCTCATCTCCACCCGCTTGGATGAGCCGGGAGCATCAGTGGAACACACGAGTGAAAACCCGTCTCCTTGCGGAGAGGGTGAGGGAAACGGGGAACGTTCAGAGCAGATGACAGAAGGCCTGGCAAGGTGTGCAGACAACGGGGCAAGAGGAGGCAGGGCAGCATGAGCGCGGGTGCTGCCCATGCCCCACGCTAGCCCCAGCGCAGCCTTTGCAATTTTACAGAAGAAACTTGCTGGATGGGGTGGGACTAGGGCCTTCGAGTCCCTTCCAGGGCCACATTTTGTTATGTCGGGAATGGTCCCCAAAGCAGGGAAGCCCACCCAGTTAGCATTTTAGCTTCCTATTGCAAAGGCAGTAAACGCCCCAGCCCCAGGCCCAGCCCTGGCTAAGCAAACCTTTCGTAGCAGGCCTCCCATCTCTGCAGCTCGGGCCGCCCTAGGAAGAGCCCAGGCTCTCCGCAGAGCAAATTGTCCCGGTCTCAGGACTTCCAAAGCCACAGAAGGAAATGGAGAGCAAAACAAAGAGCATAGAGGGTCCCCAAACCCTCATCTTTATAATATTCCTCAAGACCAGGAAGTGAATGACCAGTCATGTGCACATGTCACATGACAAAAATGGACTTTATGCAACAGATATGTTCCCCAAAGCTGTCTGGGGGTTAAAATGGTGCAATTCAAGGGTTGGGGAGGAAAGATTTTTCTTCTATCCTTCTAGGATCTTTGGCTGGTCTAATAATTAAATTGACATGAGACAGATTAACAGAAGAAAAACAAATTTAATTCATACGTATGGGAGCCCCATAAAAATATGAGCCCAAAGGCAGTCAGGCAGTTGAGGCTCATATGCCCTCCCGAGCTAAGCAATGGGATGGGGACCTGAGACTTCAAAGGTGAGGAGGGCATTTCACAGGATGATAAGAAGAGCAGGTATTTGGTGATGACTTTGCCTTGCTGTGCAGCTAAGTCTTTCAGATGAAAAGTTATCCTTGGTAATAGCTCTCTTTCTGGGCCAGATGCCCCCTCATCTAAATTCTTTTAGGCAGTTAAGGGAGAGGTAAAAGTTTTTCCTGAGTGGGCGGAGTCTTGGTTACCTTCACTTTAAAATAATCCACATGCCAAAGTGGCACAGTTCCCCTTCACAAGTAATAATTTTAGATGTCTCAGGAAGGGTCGATCTTTCTACAGTGTTTTCATACAATCCGGATAATTGTCGTCTATCTTGGATTTGCCTAAAGCCAGCACCATTCCTGACCATAATGAGAGCACTGACTTTGTGCGACCGGACCCCTCCCACTTGGACCTGCATAGATCATCAAATGTCCCTCTTAAGTCTTGTCCTTCCAACTTGGCTTGCTGGCATCTCCAGCCCCAGAGACACACTCCCACGGTCTTCTTCCACACCCTCTTTTGGGCTTTTTATCTTATAGGAGCATGTGCTTACTCTGTCCAAATCTCAGGAGGCATGGAGGGTGTGAAGCAAGGGAGGAAGGAAGGCAGGGAGGGAGGGAGAAGGGAAGACTCCGCCCTGCTTTCAGGGGGCTTCCCCAGGTAAAGGGTCTCCCTCCTTTGCTTTTCTGGGGGTGTCATATTCCCCATCCCTTGGGCTGTGGGCAGTCGGCTTGCTATTTGCCTGACAGCCTCACACAGGCCGAACTTGATCTCCAACCAGCTCTGGGCTCCGCCTGGTCAGGTCTCAGTCAAAGTTATTTCATGCAGTTATTTTAAGGTAGCTGCAGGCACAGAGCCCTGGCCTTTCCAAAGGCTCTCTTTACCCGAGGGCTTTTCCTAGTTTTGCTTCTCTTCTGTCCACCTCCTCATGACGGGAGGGGTAGAGAGGGAGGGAAGAAGGAACTCGAATCTTGCTCAAGGATCATCTTTTGCTTTTTCCCTCTGAGCTTTCTTGGCTTCAATCAAAATGCTGCACTCCCTTCTCTCTGTGAGCTCAATACGCACACACCCTCCCCTGGGCCAGGGCTCCTCACCCCTCTTTGTCCCACCAGCCTTTCTGTAAACCCTTGACTCCAGGACATCATGTCCTCAACAATATCTCTCTCTAACTGGTCTTGGGCCACAGTAAGGTCACAGCCCTCCACCACCAACCAGAGCCCACATCTCTGATTCAGCGATGGAGGCAGGTGTTTAGGGGTGTCTGGGTGAGGTCTACTGGAAGCCAAAGGAAATAACATTGCTCTGATTCGAGGACCTCAGAAGTGAGTCACCCCTCAGTCCATCACTATTACACAACATCACACCCGCATTATTCATAAATGGTTGTCTTTGGTTTACTAGACAGCAGAGCTCCATCAGGACTTTGGGACCCTGAGCATGACTTACTGGTCTAGTATGAGCCCAACAACAAGCACAGGCCTTACCCTGGTCCAAAAAACGGAGTGCAAGAGCGCTGAGTCAGGGAGGCTCATCCTCAGAGCACATTCCCAGGGCCTCTGGTCCCCTAAGCATCTAGTCCTACATTTTACACCTTAGGAAAATGTCCCCCCAAGAATTCGATGAATAAGAGGGTCTTGGAGGAGAGATGGGGGCTGGCTGGTCATGGGTGAAGCCTCCAGGCCCAGCCCTCCTGTGGGTAAACCCACAGTCTTAGGCTGGCACCTCCAGCTGCAGCCTGCATCCCACGAGATAGAGCAATGTTATCTTTGTGTTTCCTTCCATCTATAGCAAGTCAAGGACCTGCTCAGCAAGTGACTCAACCTCTCTGAGCCTCAGTTTCCTCCCTTGTAAAATGGAAATAATAATAATGACAGCTTTGTAGGACAGCAGTGAGTTTTGAATGACATTGTGTTCGTAAAGGCCTGACCTGTAGTAAGTTCCTTAAATAGTCCCGCCATTGCTGCTGCTGCTGCTGGTACTACTACTACTACTACTACTACTACTACCACTACTAGCAGTAGCAGTACTACTACCACCACTGTCATCACCATGCTCCTCTGGCCAAAGTCTTTCACGTAAGGAATTTCCTCTTACTTATTTCTGTTCCTCAGCACCATGCACACAGTAAGGTACAGTAAATGGGGGTTTAAATAAACCTCAGAGGGTGAGGAGCCCCAGAGACAAGGAACAGTATGTGCGCAGGTCCCATGGTGGGAAGGCAAAGTGCACATTTGAAGAAAATGTTCTAGAAAAAAATACAAGTATCGGCTGCAGAGACCAAACAGAAGCCCCATCCAATTGCCCGACCCCGTAATTCACAACGCCAGACCTCTGCAGCCTGAGGCCTTGGTGCCCACTCAGGGCCTCCACATCTCTCCCTGGCCAGGAAACTCCCAACAGGACAGAAACTCAAAAGGTGATCTGAACCCCCGAGGACCCAGGGGAGTGGAAATATACTGAGAAAGGATGCTGAGGCCTTTTGTGTTCGGTTACCATAAAGAAATAATCCCCCAAACCTGTCTGGGCAATTTGTACTTGGAATTGGATAATTAGGAGGTGGGGGGAAGGTGCTGGGAAGGAAGCCCAGGCAAGGGCTGCGGTTGCCAGGTGGGGAGGGAGGACTCTGCATTCTAAGCCAAAGACAATGATGGGGGAAGGGAGGGCTCTGCTTTCCACAGAGCAACTAAGCACCGCCCCTGACCTGCCCACAATGCGGGGGCACAGCCCGGTGCAGACAACCACCCCCATCCTTCTCCAACCTCTTGGAAACTGTCTTCCCTCCCAACCCCTCCCTCTCTCTCATTGTGCTGGAGCCTTCCTCAGCTTAAGTTATTCACCCTCCCAGGGGCACTTTCCTTTAATAAAAAGAGGCATCCCACATGACAAAGGAAGGGCTCATTAATAAAGACTTCCCTTTGCAGCCCTGGAAAACCTCGAGGAGCCGGGTTTCCGTCTGAGCTGGTGGGGGGAGGGGTCCCTCCAAGATAGGGCGGAGTCTGAGGAGGCAGAGAGGCGATCAGGAACCAGGCCCAAGGTGGGTTCTATAACCCAGTTGCATTGTTTTCTAAAAGTCAGATTTATTACAATATAATTTACATACAGTAAAATCCATTTATTTTAAAATATAGTTCTATGAGTTTCAACAAGTCTATGCAGTCAGATAACCAGCACCACAATTAAGATACAGAACAGTTTCGTCACCCCCAAAATTCTCCAGTGTGTCCTTTGTAGTTAAACCCTGCCCCCAGCCCCAGCCCCAGCCCCCGAAAACCACTCAGCAGTTTTGTTATCCCTGTAGTTTTGCCTCTTCCAACACATTGTATGAATGGAATCATATTGTATAAAGCCACCCGAATTTGACTTCTTTCACTTAGCCTTGTGAACTTGAGATTCGTCCATATTATTGCATGTATCGGCGGTTCATTTTCATCACTGAGCAGCTCCCCACTGCATGAGGTATATAACAGTTTGTCTATCCACCCAGCAATAGGAAGATATTGGGGTTGTTTCCAGTTTGGGGCCATTAAGAATGATGCTACTATGAACATTTGCATACAGATTTTTGCATGGGTATCAGTGTTCATTTCTCTTGGTAAATACCCAAGAGTGGGGATTGCTGGGTCACGTGATAAATGTCTGGTTAACTTTACACTTGACCTCCAGACGGTTCCCCAAAGTGGTCGGACGCTTTGCCTTCCTACCAGCCATGAAAGAGAGTTCCAGTTGCTCCACATCCTCTCCACTACTTGTTATTGTCAGTTGTCTGTTTTTAATGTTTTTTTAGCTATTCTAAAAGGTACAAAGAACTTTCTCATTATGAGAAATTTAGTTTAGAGATTAATGATGCTAAGTATCTTTTCATGTGTTTATTACCCACCTATCTTTCTTCTGAGCTGAACTATGCATTCAAATATTTTGCCCACTTTAAAAATCTATTGTTTCTTTTCTTATTATTGAGTTTTGATCATTTTTAGGTATTCTATATACTCATCCTTTGCCAGATAGAAGTTTGGAAAACATTTTCTTCTAGTGTGTGGCTTGCCTTCATTTTCTTAACAATGTCTTTTGAACAACAGACGTTTTTGATTTTGAGAAGTCCAATATATCAACTTTTTGTTTTATGGATCATGCTTTTGGGGTCATATCTGAGAAATCTTTGCCAAACTCAAGTCACAAAGATTTTCTCCTATGTTTTTCTCTTTTATACTTCTAGGTTTGTTTGTTTTTTTCTTTTATACTTTCTTATGTTTCTGTCTTTCATACTTCTTTGTTTTACACTTAGGTCTATGATTCATTTTGAGTTATAGGCCAACGTGGGGTTTTGTTTTGTTTGCGTATGGATATATGAAATTTCCAGCATCATTTTTGTTTTAAAGACTATCCTTTCTCCCTTGAATTCTATTTGCATTTTGTCAAAAATTAACTGACCATACACATGTGGGTATATTTCTGCACTCTCTGTTGTGGTCCATTGTTATAAATATCCATCCTTCCATCAGTTCTGTCTTTTTATTTATTTATTTATTTATTTATTTTGGAGAGGGGAGGGGAGCGTGGGGAGAGGGGTTTTCAGGAACATCAGTTCTATCTTAATTACTCCAGCTTCACAGTGATTCTGAAATCAGGAAGTGTGAGTCCACCTAGCTGCCTTGTTTTTCAGGCCAAGAGGCAGAGGCTGGACCAAGCTCCAGGGCCGTGATACGGCCTTGCAGGCCCTTGTGATGCAAACTCTCCAGCTCATCTCCTATCACATTGCCTCCAGGAATAGGGATGTGCTTATGTTCTTTGCTTTTACGTCACAGTCAGGCCTCCAAGCCTTTGCCTGCACATCTGCCAAGAAGGCCCTGCCTCTGCCCCACCCTACCCCTGTTCCTTTTCCTGGTTAACTTGGATCATCCTTCAAGACTCAGCTGAGGCGTGCTCACCTTCAGGACACCTTCCCTGGCTTCCTAGGCTAGCTGAGTGTCAGGCTTCCTGTTTTCATACCCTCTCCACCCGCCCCCTACCCCCAGGGCCCATGTATCCCCTTATCTCAGCATCTACCATATTTAATCCATAGACACATGAAGTGACTGTCTTTTCTCCTAAACCAACACCCATGGGGCATATACTGTGTCTACTTCAGCAGGCTCCTCCCAGTGCCCAGCCCAGAGCCTGGTGAAAAGTTGGTGCCAACACATGGCTCCTGAATGAACAGAATCAATGGCCGATTTTCCTCAGGGCCCCATGACACTCACCCTGGGAAGACACCACGCTCACAGCTCAGCCTGGAAAGACAATGAGCTTCCCACCATTTTCTCTTCCTCTCCCCTGGTGTTCTCAGAGAGCCTCATCTAGTAGGTAAGGATGCTCAGAAACTTCCAGCTCCTGAGAAAACAGGAATTTCTCCTAAAGAATAGGAATCTCATTAGGGACATCCAGGGAACCAGTATGGCCTCCTCAAAAGGCTCCCCACGTCAGCAATTCAGCATAGTGGCTGGAATGTGGACGGGAGGCAGCTGCTCAGGTCCGAATTCAGAGCACCTGAACACACCCACTGCTGCCCTGCGACTAGGGCAAGCAACTTCCCTTCTCTGTTCCTCAGTTTCCTCATCTGTAAAATAGGAATAATCAAAGCATCTCTTCTTAGGATTGCTGTAGGGATTAAATAAGTCAAGATATGTATAAATAAACACATGTACATACTTCAATATATACTTACTATAGGTAAATCGAATAGAATATATACCCAATAAACGTGGATTGTTATCATCGTTTGGGGTTGAGATACACTTGGTGTCCATTGCTGTCAAGAAAACATATGAGTACAGCTTCTTCCCCCACTGATAACTCCCACTCAGGCAGGGGTCAAGGCCATCAGCTTTTTATTGTAGCACTACTGCTCCCAGGAGCAACATGCTAGGGAGCAAGCAGCAGCAGCAGTGGGAACAGACCATCTCCTGCCTCAGTATCCCTGTGTCCACTCAGGTGCCCAGCAATGGGGCAATCTCTGCCTGATGAGGCCTGAGTCAGGAGTTCCTACCTGGACACCTGGATGCTTGGAGTCCTCAGACAGCTATGGGTCAGTGACACCTCAAGGCCAGGGCAACTGGACCACCTGCTGTTCAGGGAAGAAGCCCATGCTCAGCATGCAAGGGGACCCTGGGAAGCAGAGCCCTGTTTGCCCATGAGGTTAGGACCCTCTGAGAAGGAGGTCAAGAAGGTACCCAAAGCACTGATGTTATTCCCCAGGCCGAGCAGAAAAAGAAAAAGAAAATCTGAGTCTGAGAAGCAGAGGGAAGTGCAGGGGAAGAGCACAGAAGCAGAGTGAGGGTTCAAGCCCCAGCTCCCCTTCACTGTGGAAGTCACTTTCCTGGGCTCAGGTTCCCCATCTCCCCTTAAAGGGTAGCGCACTCCCCTGCCTGCCACCTGCTGCTGTAGGAGCAAAGGAGAGAGCAGAAGAGAACACCATGCATCCTTCCTTCCTTCCTTCCTTCTTGGCTGGTGGGGACACACACACACACACACACACACACACACACACACACACACAGCTGTGTGCTCCACCCAGAGTAAGATGTAGCATTCCTGAGAGCCCCAGTCAATGCAAAGGGCCCTCTAGGAAATAAGAACAAGGAAGAGGAAAACAACCCTGGTTCTTGGAGAGACCTCCCTGCCCACCTCCTAAAGTCCCTCACCCCTGGGCTACTAGAGATGGGCCTGACTCACAGGCCTGCAAGGGAAGGAACTCCCTCCTTCTTTCCCCATTGGTCCAGGCTGAACTTCCTGGTGCCTTGGGCCCCTGTCTTCCCAGCACCTCCCCCAGACCTGCTGAGCTGAGGAGTGGGGGGTTGGGGGGCCGTCAGGCTGCAGTTGCAGTCACGCTGGGCGTCTCACACTGCGAGGCAGGGAGGAGTGGGTGGACAGCGCCTTTGCCAGAGCCTGGGGAGGAGGGCAGAGCATTCTTTTGAGTCCATTCAGCTGCTCAGCTATTTCCTGCCCTGCTCCAGCACCCTTGTGCTCCACCTGCTCTTACTTAACCATTTCCTGTTTACCGCCTGCCTCCTGCGGCCTCCAAGCTCCAGCAGCAGCCCAGCCAGAGCTCCCCGGATGGCTGCCTGGATGGACGAGGGGCCAGAGGACTGCTCTCCTGGTTGGAAGGGACCACTCTGCTCCTTCCTTTCAGGCAATTTAATCAACCCCAGGTCTAGGGAGCATAGGCCGGCCTCCCCAGGGTTAGGACATGGGCCTGGGAGGAGGAAGGGGACCCTTCCCAGGCCCAGGCTGACTCACCGTAGCATTCGTCACCCTCTCTCAAGAATCGACCGTGTCCTGTAGTAACCTCTTCTTTCTTAGGGAATCCCTCCCCCATGGTTACCTGCCTGAAACTTCTCTCCCAGTCCTCCTTACCCAGGCCCTCACAACCCAGACAGATGGGGGAGTTCTCGTGGTGGGGGGGCGGTTTCACTTAAAACATTTCTCTATGACACCAACTTCCTACAGGAGAACTCTTCATGGCTGTTTTAATTACAGATTTGGTCTTTGGTCAGTGGGCCAAGATTCGGTCCCACTCTCAACACTGCCCTTCATACCTATGTGACTTGGGCAAATTACATTACCAGTCTGGACCTCAGCTGGGGTTTTTTCAAGGAATGATCCTATACCTATCTCATAGGATTGTTGCGACAAGGATGTATTATGGATGTGAAAGTTCTTGTACAAAATAAGCAATCAATGCGTGGTGGCAAGTACTATTATCACACTGTATAGCGATAAAAGAAAAAAATTACTTTATATAGAGCATGTGCATAGACATCCTTGCCCCTCTGAAACTATGGGCTGATCTAGAGCAAAATAAAAGGTAAGAGGTTTTCTCAGCATCACTATCCACTGGCTATAGAAACTGTCCCCTGGCCCTGACTGTGGAGAGGGGCGGGGGCGGGGACAGTGAGGAGCAGGGCTATTGCAGGCAGAACTATGGCTCTGCGTGAGGACCCGAAAGGGGCAGAGAAGGCTGCACATATGTCTACGAACAAGTCATCCTGGGCACGTGGAAGCCACTTGAGACCACCTCTCAGGCCTGAGGCCTCCCCATCCCAGCCGGCCCCAGCCTCTTCTCTCTAAAGCAGGGATCCTCAACTTGGGCGGCTGTCCTGTGCATTGTAGGATGTTTAGCAGCATGTCCAAACTCTAACACTAAATGCTAGTAGCACTCCCCTCTTCCTGCCAGTTGTGATAACCAAAAACATCTCTGGATATTGCCAAATGCCCAGGGAGGGGTGGGAAATCACCCTCGCCCCTGTTGAGAATAATTGATCTAAAGAAAGGCTATGGGCAGCAGAGGAGGACCCCTTGGTCCCCCACCTCCTAGGTCCATTTCCTGTCTCCCTACATTCTCTTAGGCCTTCCCCCCAACCTCACCCCACCCCCAGGCCAGGCTGAAGTATCTTTCCCAACATTCATTGGAGGAAGCAATGCCAATTCCCCAGTAAATGGGCTGCCCAAAGCCAGCCTCCTAGCGCAGGCAGCCCACTGCATCTCAAGGAGGCAGCCTGGCCCAGCTGGTAGCAATTAGCGGACTGGCTGACTCGGCAAGAAATGCCAGCGCTGGGCCAGGGAGCCGTCAGTGGAGGAGTCTGGGGGATAAAGAAGGAATCCAGTGCCTCAAAGATGAGCCAGAGAAGGAGGGTGTAAGGCTGAGGCAAGGCCACAGGTGGTATGCGTGGGCACTGACCTGGGCACTTTCTGCTTGCTAAGCAACCCACCCCTGGGGAGGCCATCTGGAGCTGAAAGGGAGCTCAGAGCCCTGGATGCTGGACACTGCCTCCTGGAGACCCTGAAAGTCCAGCCAGACTAGACCCCAAACATTGAGTGGACACAAGCCCAGTCAGGCAGGTCATGAGGACCAAATTTGGAGCCTCACATAGGGCTGGGGGCGGGGGGCAGAGTGCACAAAGCCTCCAGTGCAACTGGTTTTTTATAAGGGCTCTCTCTCCAGCAAGGGGACAGAAAAGAGCCCTAAGGAGAAGGTGTACAAAGTGACTTTGGAGCAGATTTTGTCACATGAGGAAGAGTTCACCAGGCAGAAGCAGCTGTGGAGAAAGGGCATTCAGGGAAAGGTGCACCCTCCGTGCACAGGTTAGGGCGGCCCAAGGCACAGGGAAAGTCCGCAGGTCTACGGGGCGGTATAGGACCCTGGTGGACAGCACAGCTTAGCTCTTGGGCAGTGGGGTGTGAGAGTGGGGTGAGTCTTTCCCATGGGAAAGGGGCTGGTGGCTGTGAGGCTACATGGGCAGTCTACTCCCCCTCCTCCACATTGACATTCAGGTCACCTTGATATCAAGGTCAAGCTGTCCTGGTCTGAGTAAACTAGCCATTGTTCCAACAAGAGACCTAACCCCCAGTACACTTGGCCTTGGTTAGTTCCATGGGGAAGACATTGAGACCCAGCCGCGCCCCGCCCCACGCACACCCCTCCACCCTGCCCAGCAAGAGGAAGAGATAACGGTCGCCTGGCCCTACGGCAGGAGGCAGGAGGAAATGATGTTTGAGATGCGGCCTCAACACCTGGCTTTCACTGAGTACCAATTACCCACTGGGAGGCTAACGTTTCCCCTGTTCACCAAACATTGGCCAGTCCACTGGGGACGCACCTTTCCTCCAGGCCATTCTGGAAAGTCACCCTGCTGTAAACCCAGCCCTCAATCGCCCCAGGGCAGGGTAGGGATCTGATAGAGCTGGGACACCTTGGGCTCAGCCCCTGCAGGAGGAGCCTCCTCCCACCCACCCCACCCCTGTGCGTCTACCCTGGCCTACCCAGTCCCAGGCAAGGGCTGGAACAGTTTCCATTTCCAACATGTCTAGACCTCTCCTTTCTTGCTCAGATAGCTCTTCTGGGTAGACCTAGAACAGCTGAGCAGGATTTTTAGGACAGAAATTTCTCATGTGCTGCTGAAGTTCTTTAGAAGACCTTGAAAACTTTTACAAGAAATAGGGGTTATCCCAGCTGTGGGAGGACCCAGAGAAGAAGGGTCACATGCCAAGCAGGTGACAGCTTGGGTGGTGGAATAGATGCTTTAGAAGACTGGTTCGAAGGGAAGCGAAACAACAGAATCCAAAGGCTGCATCTCTAATAAATATTATTTGACATTATAGCAGGAATTCACTTTCTGTGGAAATCTTTGTAAACCTAATAAGCACACAGTGGGGTGTGTCCGTGTGTTGCAATGAGCAGGGTGGAAGAGAACGAGATGTAACACTCTACCTTCCTCTAGCTGCCTTCCAATGGCAATAGGCTTTCGAGGGTACCTCTAACAGAAAATCTTCCCTCCGAGATTCTGCACCCATGGCTGCCTTTTCCTCCTCCATACCCAGCAGGGCCCGGATCTCCCACTTGATAGGAGACAGACACTTTAAATCATTCTCTTGATGGACACCTGGATACTCTACCTGAAGGATGAGGCCATTGCTTTGGAATGTCCTTCTGGTCACCCTTCCTTTCTCACAAGGCCTCACCACCTCATGAGCTCCCCACCCACCATTCCCACACATTGTACATTCCATCATCACTCAATTAGCCTTCCTAAAATACTACTTCATTTGGTCACCCATTCTTGTCTAAAGGACATCGTCCAAAATCCCTAGCAGGACACTCAAGACCCTCCAGAAACCAGTCTTTTACCTCTGTCCTCCCCAACACGGAGCCTCCTCTGGACACTTCATCGTCTGCTTGCATGTGCCTTGAACCTTCCTCCCTCTCTACCCTTCTAGATGCTTCCCACCTGTCCTTAGACACCAGCTCCGCCAGGAAAACTTCCCGCCACAAGACCTCTTCCACTGAGTCTGTTACCCAGGAGATCCCAGCACCTCCTTGGCTGTGAATCCAGAGCTCTCCCTTCTCCAAAGGCCCCATTATCTGTGCTTCTCACTCTGTCCTTTACCAACATGCTGCCTGGGTTGCAAGCTGGCTTCCCCCAAAAAATACAAGACTGCCAGTTAAATGTGAATTTTCAATAAGCAACAACAAAACTTCTTCGTGTAAGTATATCCCATATAATATTTGGTATGTACTAGTGCTAAAAATCTAGTTGCTGTTTATCTGAAAGTCAGATGTAACTGAGTGTCCTGTATTTTCTCTGGCAACCAAACAAAGAAAGCCTAAGTTTGGTGCTTTCCATTTCCCTTGGGGTTAGACACTCAGAGAAGTTCCTCAGGACCTGTGCTATTGATTAATTCCCTTTTTATTCAGCAGAGAACCACCAGCTTTCATCTGCTCTTGGCCCCGAGGCCAGAGCCCACTCAGACGCCTTTGGTCCATCTGCACATCTGTAACAAGCTCATAGGAGGCCACCTAGGAGAATACCTCTTCCTTTGATTTTCTATTTTCTCTTCAAACATTTGTCCTCAAGACTGCACTGTCAGCAGATGAGTTTCAGGTAATAAAACTGAGAGTTTCTTGCCAACCAAAGGAGGCAGAAGCTCTGGGCCAACTTGCCAGGTTTCAAAGATCAAGTCAAACGCATAGTGGCTGTGAAGCCTCCAGCAACGGTTTAGCATTTTAGCATCCCCGGGTCTTAACTTCCCAATCTGTAAATCAGGGATGATAATAATACTTACCTTAGAGGGTTATAGTGAGAATTAAATGAGATACTACAAGGAAATTGGTGAGGACCTTGCTCTTACACAGAAAGCACTCAATGAATGTGACTGACATTTTCAATATTGAGGCTGTCCATGGCTGTTGGCCTCAGCACCATCTCCTTTCAAGCGGTGTCAGGGAAAAGCCCAAAGTGGTGGTCATGTGTGAATTTTGATAAGGAACAGAGCTCTGGCACCGTCACAGATAGGGGTCCCTCAAGGGACAGAGGAGGTTTTCAGTGGGAAAGTCCCATCTGAGGTGAGGGGGCTCAAGATATATGAGCAGTGGCTTCCTCTCTGAGTTCAGACTGTCCCCACTTCTCCAATCAAGTTGCAAACTACTACCCTCCTTTGTCAAACTCCTGAAAGAACAGGTCTCACATCTTTAAAAGGATGGTAAGAGCTCCTCTCTTTCCATGTGATGGAATGGCTGTAGCTTCCATGCCCCACTGGATGTAGACAGAGGAAGAGCCACCATTGGCCTCCTTAGAACTCAAAGGGTGAGCACCAGGGCCTGGTGAGAGACACACCCCACACCCCAGATCCCTCTGCAGCCTGCCAACACGGCCTCAGACACCCGGACCTACAACTGCTCCTGAACCTCAGCATGCCTAGGGTCCCTTGGGCTTTTTGGAGGGAGTCTAGGTTAAGTCAACAAAAATTGAATCCCCAAAGGATAAATCTGTTGAATGACAACTCTGAATTCACCAAATTCACTAATATCACAAAAACGTATTGAATATTCTCAATGAATGTTTTTTTACCAGCAATTTAAGAAGTATTTAATTTGTCAAATGTCCAGAGACCCAGAATGACTTAGTTTTCTTATAAATACATTCTTTTTATGAATACATTTTCCTTTAAATTTTATTTAATTAAAATATTTTATTTTTCTTTTTTAATATATTTTATTGATTATGCTATTACAGTTGTCCCATTTCTCCCCCATCATTCCCCTCCACCCTGCACACCCCCTCCCACCCACATTCCCCCCCTTTAGTTCATGTCCATGTGTCATAAGTTCTTTGGCTTCTACAGGTCCCACACTATTCTTGCCCTCCCCCTGTCTATTTTCTACCCACCGTCTATGCTACTTATTCTCTGTACCTTTTCCCCCTCTCTCCTCCTCCCACTCCCCTGTTGCTAACCCTCCATATGATCTCCATTTCTGTGGTTCTGTTCCTGTTCTAGCTGTTTGCTTAGTTTGCTTTTGTTTTAGGTGCTGTTGTTAATAGCTGTGAGTTTGCTATCTTTTTACTGTCATATTTTTTATCTTCTTTTTCTTAGGTAAGTCCCTTTAACATTTCATATAATAAGGGCTTGGTGATGATGAACTCCTTGAACTTGACCTTATCTGAGAAGCACTTTATCTGCCCTTCCATTCTAAATGACAGCTTTGCTGGATAGAGCAATCTTGGATGTAGGTCCTTGCCTTTCATGACTTGGAATACTTCTTTCCAGCCCTTTCTTGCCGGTAAGGTCTCTTTTGAGAAATCAGCTGACAGTCTGATGGGAACTCCTTTGGAGGTGACTGTCCCCTTATCCCTTGCTGCTTCTAGAATTCTCTCCTTCATTTGAATCTCAGCTAATGTATTTCTGATGTGCCTTGGTATGTTCCTCCTTGGGTCCAACTTCTTTGGGACCCTCTGAGCTTCCTGGACTTCCTGGTACTCTATTTCCTTTGCCAGATTGGGGAAGTTCTCCTTTATTATTTGTTCCAGTAAGTTTTCTACTTGTTGCTCTTCTTCCCCTTCTGGTACCCCTATAATTCAGATGTTGGAATGTTTAAAGGTATCCTGGAGGTTCCTAAGCCTCTCCTCATTCTTTTGAATTCTTGTTTCTTCCTTGTTTTCTGTTTGATTGTTTCTTTCTTCCTTCTGGTCCACTCCATTGATTTGAGTCCCAGTTTTCTTCCCATCTCTATTGGTTCCCTGTGCATTTTCCTTCATTTCACTTATTGTAGCCTTCGTTTTTTTCATCTAATTTGTGAGCAAAATCAACCAATTCTGTGAGCACCCTGATCACCAGGGCTTTGAATTGTGCGAATTGGCTCTGGGGCTTTGATTTGTTCTCTGGTTTGAGCCATTTTTGTTTTTTGTGGGTTTTTTTTTTTTTTGCGGGGGGGTGGGTCTGGTCACGGCTGTTACATAGTGAGGGGTGGAGCCTTAGTTGTTCCCCTGGGCGGGGCAGCCCAGTCGCTGGGTAGTGACGCTGTATGTGGGGGCGGGGTCCGAGAGGGAACAACAGCACTTGCTCCACTCTCTCTTAGATTCCAGTCCCTTTCGCCACTTCCCCTTCACCTGGATTATCTACATGCAAATGTGGAACCACCTGGTCAGCCAGTGGCCTTGCGCAGCCTCACTGGGTCTGCACAGTTGCCACCCTGTGCCCAGGGTCCGCTAGCCGCCACCTGTGAGCCTGGGGTCCGCTAGCCGCCGCCTGCATGCCTGGGAACTGCCAGCCGCTGCTGCCTGCATGCCCAGGTCTGCACCCCCACTCTTTCCTGCCACGACTCCACCCCTCTTACTGGTCTGGATGAATGGTTGTCGGACTTCCGTACAGTTCAACTTTCTATCAGTTCTGCTTGTTTTCTTGTTTCTAAATATTTGTTGTCCTTACTTTTGGTTGTAAGAGGAGGCACAGTGTGTCCACCTACGCCTCCATCTTGGCCAGAAGTCTATTTTTCTTATGAATATATTTGCAAGGAAACATATTCATAAAGCTAACAAGCAAAATAGAGACAGACTCATAGAGAGCAGGATGACAGCTACGGGTGGAGAAATTTAGGGAGTGGTGGGATCGAGCAAAAAGGAAAAAGTACTCAGACATGGACGACAGTGTGGTGATTGTGGGGGAAGGGGGGTAAAAGGGAGCTAAATGATAATGGAAAAATGCAATAAAAATTTTTAAAAAGAATATATTAAGTCAAATAAGAATATATTTTTAATGTATAGTTACTAACATATTCAAGCAGAATACAATCAGATGTTCATGGAAAATATATTTGTTGAATATATTTCAGAAGATTATTGTTTAAAACAATTTTGGTAAATCTGGTAAATTCAAAGAATTGAAACATGGCCCTGGTGGGTGCGGCTCAGTGGATTGAGTGCTGGCCTGAGAACCAAAGTGTCACTGGTTCGATTCCCAGTCAGGGCACATGCCTGGGTTGCAGGCCAGGTCTCCAGTTGAGGGCATGTGAGAGGCAACCACACATTGATGTTTCTCTCCCTCTTTCTCCCTCCCTTTCCCTCTCTCTAAAAATAAATAAATAAAATCTTTATTAAAGAAAAAAGAATTGATGCATTGATTCCTGAGTATTTTGGCTTTCAGAGAATTGTCCTGTTTCTCATGAGAGCAAAACCATTTCTCCCTCTTCTCAGTTATAATCTGATTCTGAGAACTTCCTGAACAGTGGTTCTCAAATATGAACATGCATTAGAATCACTTCAAAGCTTGGCTGAATTGCTGATTTTAGATTACAGCCCCAAGGGATTCTGCTTATGAGTAGGGCATGGCCCAGGAATCAGGATGTTGAATATGGTCCCAAGATCATTCAGATGCTAGTAGAATTCATCCCTCACTTTGCAAATCTGTTTCAGGGTAATAGGGGAAATGGCTACTCATGAAGAGTTACTAGGATATTCTAAGGTAGGATATTTTGGCTTCTTTTGACATGCTTTAAAATTACATCTAACCTTAACACTAATTATGTAAAATAATAAAATCACCTGTATCCCACCATTCTAACACAATTATCCCTTCTCTAAACAGCCTTCAACATGACTGCATACGTTACGGATTGCCAAAATGCACAAATGTATATTCTACCTTTCCCCTTTACTACCATATAAAAAACATTTTCCAACATTCTGTGAAGGCATTATTATTACCATTTCTAAAGACTGTATAATATACAGATTTGCTCTAATTTGTTCTAGTCCTCTAATATTTTATATCCCTATGTCCTAAGTTGTTTCCAGTTTTTAGCAGCAGTGAACACCTTCAAACATGCAGTTTTTTGCTTCTGTTGAATGATTTCCTAGAACTAATTCTAGAACTAGAATCAGTGGTGTGGTAGGAATTTACAGTGGTTCCCTACAGGGAGAACAGAATAAAAAAAGGTCCAAAGATTATTCCTGAGATGACATGACACATGGATATGGTAATCCTCCATTAAGTCACTCTACCAGAGCCCGAAGCATAAGGGTCACAGTTTTACAGATATATTTAAGGTCAGGTTGTTGAAGAAGCTGGACAAGTAGGAGTTCTGAACTTCTTAAGATTCATGATCTTCATGCAGCATGTGTCGGGAAGGCCTGAGACACTGTAGGTAATTAAAGTGTTCCAGTATTTGATGCATAATAAAGATACAACACTTAGCTCATTAACAGCCTGGCCTAATTGAATTGCATCATTAACACTCCTTGCCGCACACCACCCAGCATGTCTAGGTAATATCCAGAGGCGTCCCATTGAGTCCCAAAACTATGGAAAGGGTGGAACCAACTCCCCCAGTTCCCATCCTACCCTGGCCTCGGCTGCTCCACCAGTAGAAGATACAAATGGAGGTCTGGACACAATGAAGACAGTTAGCCAAGTCTCACTTCCCATTTAAAGCTGATGTAACAGTGTGTTGAGGAACTAGGGAAAACCCAGGAGGAACAATCTGGTTGCTCTCTAGATGTGTAAAATAAGGTTATTCTGATTTTACTGCCATGAAGACAAAAATCTTTGTCTTATTGACACCATAGTGGGCACTCAACAGACGGTTGTCGAGTACCTGAAACATCCCGCACAAAATAAGCGCAGTACGTTTGTTAGCTGGCTGATCCCCTGGCGGCAGCTGCAGAGTCCTCCTTCTGTGAGGCACCAAGGGAGCGCCTGCTGCTGGAAACCGAAGCCCTGGTTCTTCTTCCTCGGCTGCCTTCTCCATCTCTCTGCAGCCTGATTGAAGTCTTATCCCCAGCTGCTCAAGCAGTGTCTCTCTGCAGGTCTCCACCTCCTCCTCTGAGATCCTGCCGCCCCTGCTAGGAAGTCAGCTGATAAACTCAGAGCCGAGAACATTCTTCCTTTCCTTGTTCTCTGCCTCTTCCCAGGCCTAGGACCAACTTGAGCCTCACGTGGGATACTGAAGCCCTCACTCTTATTTTACCACAATCAGGAATCTGTTCCATAGACTGATTCTTTTTTTTTAAAGATTTTATTTATTTATTTTTAGAGAGGGGAAGGGAGGGAGAAAGAGAGGGAGAGAAACATCAATGTGTGGTTGCCTCTCACGTGGCCCCCACTAGGGGCCTGGCCTGCAACCCAGGCATGTGCCCTGACTGGGAATCGAACCTGCAACCCTTTGGTTCGCAGCCCGCGCTCAATCCACTGAGCTATGCCAGCCAGGGCCATAAACTGATTCTTTGCAGAGCTTTGGTCCCACCAACTGCAGACCTAACCATCGGGTGGGGACAACAGTAGGGGAGCCACCAGCATCTCCCCATCCACTTCCTCTTCCTGGTATTCTGAATCTCAAGTAAAAAGTGGACAGGAGTGTGTCTGGTCACAGCCCCGCTGCCAGGAGATGAGCTGGAGAGGGCGGCCACCATCTAGTCGGCCCAGGTTAAGGCCCAGACAGACACCTCCTAGTTCCCACGCTCAGGCAGCCGTCCTGAAGCAGAACTGGTTTCACAATCTCACCTCTGCTGGTACTTTTTGCATAATGATCTGCCTTTTAGTTCCCACATCACAATCACAGTATTTATCTATGCAAAACAGTACCTCAGTTAAAAAAAAAAAAAAGAAAGAAAGAAAGAAAGAAACACACCACCATTGGCCCAACCCCTCATTAGAGTATAATGCACAGGCCCTGGGCACACCCGGGGTGGAACCAGCACCCAGACTGGTCTGGTTTTAGGCTTGTAGGCCTCCTTGGTGCTCCTTATACCGGCTCCGTCCCCACCTTCACCTCATTCTCCGCAAGGGAGATAACAGAGGAGCCCTCTGGGAGCAAGAGATAGGTCCACTTGGAGATGCCCACCCCCTAGAGGCCTTCTCCCTCCAAACTTCTCTCTAAGCCCCTTCCTATTGTCTTCAGCCTAATTTATACAAAATTTGCTGACTACTGACCTATTTTTACTTTTGTTTCTCATTGGAATCAAAGCTGCATGAGAAAAGAAAACGTGTTACATTTTTTAGGACCTAACTCAGCACTGGGCACATAGGAGGCCCTCGTTAAATACCTGTGGCGTGCCTAGTTCAATTTTTGACTTCATAATGAATGCTCCCCTCCCCTTCTCACTAACAGTACACCACCTCCTTTCAATCCGCAATGCCCCAGGTATTGAAAATAACAGGTGAAATACTTCTATTTTGAACAATAATCTTACGCTTTTTGTATTGTCCAAGTGATTTTAATTTAGTATGCAATATTTAAGATATACAGAAAAGAAATAAAGAAAAACATAGCACCCGTATGCTCACCCGTTAAAAAATAAATCCAAAACAAACCCCAGAGCATTATTATTAGAACTGAAGTCCCCAGACTATCCTGACACCATGACCCCTCCCCTTTCCTCCCCTTCAGAAGAACCTGTATCCCAAATCTGGTGACCATCTGAATTTTGTATAATCAATATATATTAGGTTTGCCATCAGATAAAAGGCTTTTTACTGAAGCAGTTTTTGTTGTTGTTGCTGTTTCATTTAGAGGCAAGTGTGGATGGGAAAGGACACAGTATATCCCGTAAGCAGGGGTCAGACCTGCGTTCTCAGCCTGGTCCCACCCATGTGCCGCACCTGCTCTGTGCCCTAGTTTCTCTATCTGCAAAATGGCAGTAATAATACCTGTCCCTTCCCCATGTCTCAGAGTGTACAGATGAATGAGATAAATGTGAAACGCTTGGAACATAAGGGAAGAGAAGCACTAGAAAACCCCGAGAGGGCAGGGAATGCATGGAGATTCAGCAGGCCCCCAAAGCAGATGTCTCCTGACTGAGAAGGGTGTGCTAACAACACTCACCTCCCAGCACCCACACCCCTAACTCCAGCACCTGCACCCGCCGGTCATCTCTATCTCATCTCCACAGGGAGGCCTACCTGCCGTTCGTGCTTACAGGGTTCCGAAGCTGTGTCATGAGACAGTGTCACCCTCTGGACAAGGGTACTCATTTCATCAACGGAATGAGCAATTTTTCTTCGACACTGCACCTGGATCTTTCCTGTCTGTCTCTTTTCCTGACTTTCTGTCAACCAAAGCTACCAACAACAACCATCTACCCACATTGGCACCAGAGGGTTTCGAGTGTGTGAACAACATAGGAAGAAGGGGAGGGAGATCTGGCTGACAGGTCCGCAAGGATCAGAAGCAAATGATGAGAGGCAGGACAGTCAGCAGACAGAGGCCTGAGACACTGGCACTTGACCGAACCATGGAGGCCTCCTAGGTAGTGTGACAGTGTGATGGAAGGAAGCGACAAGCTTGGTAGGTAGAAGACTTTATAACACAGATGTTATCGATGGTGGAGAAGAAGTCCCTCTCAATGGAAAATATTCCCACATAGGCTAAGTGCCGTCTGCACTTAAGTGAGAAAGATTCAGAAGGCTGATATTGTAGAAAAAGCAAGAGTGGGAGCAGCTTGAGCCTCCCACCCTTGGAGCTCCAAGATTCACCACAATTCCAGGCTCCCATCCTGTAACTAGTATTCAAGACAGCCCTCAAGGCAGGCAGTACTCCTAGAGAAATCCCCAATGGCAGAATTGGAAGCTTGGAATTCCAACAAGGGGTGTCAGGAGTTGCTACAGACAGGAACTGAGAGGGTTGGAAGCGAAGCCATTATTGGGAACCTTCCTGGGAGAGGAGGAAGAATCCTGGGCTGGTAGTGGCTGAGCGAGCTGAGTTCTAGATCCTGCTCAGCCCTTACTATCTGTGTGGCCTTTAGGGAGTCATTTCATCTCTCTGGGCCTCAGTTTCCTCATTCATAACACAAGGGGATTGGGCTGGATTACCTCCAAGTTCCCATCACATTAACATCCTAAGGATAGTATCAAAGGATAGGGAAGAGGCCACCATTCGGACATTCCTAAAGGTAATGCTCAGAGCCACCTGAGCAGAATAGAGCATAGAATTAGAACCCATATTTGGGAAGTACCAGAACAAGCTGGAAGGCTGTCCTACCACCAGCAAGTCCTGCTTCCCACACTCATACACAGCATCCTGACCTCATTGCCCTGATGGTCAGAGCGTGAGCCAATGGTCTCTGAGTTGGGCAATCCTATTCTGGGTCTAGCATTTCTGTTGGCTGCATGACGTCAGGCAAGGCAGTTATCTTTTTGCCATACCTGTTTCCTCATCTCTAATCATCCTTGCCTCCTCCTTGCCCTACGAGGAAGCCGTGAGAATTTACTGAGTAATGTGCGTAAAGCACTTAGCACTTAGCTTGCAAGGGGATAAGAGTCCCACACAAAGAGATGATGATGATGACTGTTGTGACAGCTGCTTGATTCCCTGAACTCCTCCCCAGCCCTTCATTTGCGGCTGCCAGACTCTAACCCATCCTTAGTCACTACTGACTTGTTCTCATGGTCAGTTCAGAGAATTCCCCTTGAGCATCATATTCATGTCTAGCCTCATGGCCAAATGGCAAGACATCAAAGAACAATGCTGAGAAAACATGATGCCACAACTTCCCTAACACCTGATTTGACTTGGCTATTACTGACTAGACTGTGTGTTTCATAAGGGCAGGGACACCTGGGCCACCGGGCTGCCTAAGTGCAGGGAGCACCATTCACTAACATTTACTTGGCACTCAATAAACATTTGTTGAGTAAATGAATGAATGACATAAACTCTCAGCTGGTATTTGGATGAAAAGAAGGTAACTAAGATTTTTAAGTGCCCACCGTGTGCCAAGAGCATTTTATAATCTTGTTTTACTTATTCCTCTCAGCCACAGTGAAATCAAAATTATTCTCCCATTTTATGGTTGGCAAACTTAGGCTCAAGCATTCTGCAGAAAACTGATGAATCACACTATGTAAGTTATAGACGTAGAATCTGAATCCCCAGGACTGGGTGGCTGGGTTTCAGACATTGTGCCTTGCACAGGGATGGAAACTCCCTTGAACCAAGATAAGCTGAGACATTTCTTCAACAAGTGTTTTAATTGGACCAGTCAAGCAAACAAGTACATATGGCCCAGGCAGACCTGGACTGCCCTCAATCTCACAGGACTTGGCTTGATTTGTCACAGACCAACAGGAGGGCAGTAGCAAGGCCTTATCAAAGCAGGCTCTTAAGTAGCACACGCTGGTTGAGAAAGAGCCCAAGTTTCAGAAGGTTGTCAGACTTTTCAGGGAAGCCAATGAAACTTGAGCTATTCCTTCTTCCTTCCTTTCTACCTATGTCTACCCCCACCCTCCCATCACATACATATACCCCAAATCCCAGGCAGAAGCTCTCCCCGCAAGTACACAAGACACACAATGTCTATTCTCCTTGACCGGTGAAATCCTTGGTTCCTAATGACTGCCAAATGCCAATATGCATTACACTGAGGACACTGAGAGTTTCTTTGCTTCGGCATGGCTAAAACTCAAGAATACAAGAGTAGCCTTTATTTTCACTCCCTGCTGGGACATTTTCCTAGTGCATTTAGTGCTGGCATGGCTTCCCAGCCTCATTATTGACCTAGGCCCCGCCCTTCCATTCCTGAGCTTTGTTGAACTGCATTTATCCGTTGATAGAAGAACAATAATCTCTATTCTGATATCAGAAGGACCTTATGTTTTCAAACACCTACAATGGGCCTGTTTGACCGAGCAATCTTTAGAAAAGCCCATGAAGAGAAGTACATATTTACTCAAGCCTGTGAAGAAATTACTGGTGATTTGAGAGGCACTTCCAACTGAATGTCTCTCCCAAGGTGCGGTGACTCCCCTCACCTGGGGCCCAACAACTGCCAGGTGCCCTACCTGTCAGCTGGCTGCTCAAGGCTTCCCTAACTACAACCCAGTAGGGTGATGGGACTGGGTGAGTTCATAGAATTCTTCTGGTTCTTTCTGAGATCCACCTTTATCAGTTCCTCCACCCTCCAAGAGATGGAGTGTCTTTACTAGGAAAATCTGACTGGAGCTTTGCTCACCAAGGCAAAACCTACAGCATAACTTCACTAATCAGGGAACCCAGGACCAAGATTTATTCTTTTTTTTTTTAAGTATTTTTTTAAGATTTTATTTATTTTTAGAGAGGGGAAGGGAGGGAGAAAGAGAGGGAGAGAAACATCAATGTGTGGTTGCCTCTCACGTGGCCCCCACTAGGGGCCTAGCCTGCAACCCAGGCATGTACCCTGACTGGGAATCGAACCTGAGACCCTTTGGTTGGCAGCCCGCACTCAATCCACTGAGCTACACCAGCCAGGGCTATTCTTAAACTTGTGAGGAGAGTCCCCAGCTCTGTTAATTCCTACTGTATTCATTTGCTAGGGCTACCATAACAAGATCCACAGGATTAAGCATATTTACATCTTTACTTAGGCCAAGGACACTTGTAAAGGAATTATTGGCAGTTGACAATAATCTGGACAGCTTAAACAGTAGAAATTTATCTTCTCACAGTTCTGGAGGCTGGGAGTCCGAGATCGAGGAGTCAGCGGGTTTGGTTTCTTCTGAGGCCTTTCTCCTTGGCTTGCAGATGGCCACCTTCTCACTGTGTCCTTACATGGCCTTTTCTCTGTACGTGCCCCACACGTCCCCCACCTCCATGTCTCTCTGTGTGTCCAGTTTTCCTTTTACCAATAAGGACACCAGTCAGATTGGACTAGGGCCCATGCTAATGGTCTCGTTTTAATTTAGTTACCTCTTTGAAGTCCCTATCTCCAAATACTCCCTTCAGAGGTACTGGAGATTAGGACCTCAGCATACAAATTTTGGATGCAATTCAGCCCAATAAACCTGTCTTGGCCAAATCATGTTCCCATTCTGTGCCTCTATTTTTCTCACTTGGAACCCATTTTAGACTGGCGGGCTTTCTCAGGAAGACAGCATGGTCCTATGCCTTAAAAAAGACCTGGGTAATGAATGTCAAGGACAAAGTAGGAAGCAGTAAAGAGCCTGCTGTGAGCTGTCCTTGAAAAGCAGCCACATCTGCAGAAGATCCTCAGATACAGCCCAGCTAAAGACAATCTCTCTTTGGGATTCTCTCTCCTTACTTCCAAAGGCATTGTTTGTAGATTTAGACTTAAATACTTTCAGGGAAACTCAGGCCTCTGTCAGTTAAATAAAGGAGATAAAACTCTATCCATAAAATATCTGATGCTGCAATTAAAAAAATTTTTTTCCTAGGCCTCAGAGGTAGAGAATTGAGTTAGTCGTACTATCTTGTTCATGGGGTCACTAGGCCCATTGCATTGTCCTCACCCCAGCGGTCACCAATGTGCTTCTAGATACATTTTAATATGTGGAAATCCTTGTAAATTATGTGGTATTATTTTGTGGAGAGTTGTGTTTTTAATTCACAAAAATGGTATGTTCCGAATAGCAATTGGTTGCCACTTTTTTTCCCCAGCTCTAAGATAATTGTCCTATCATGGTGTGTGTATGTCGTCCCTGCTTCTAAGAGCTGTGAGTATTTTGTAGTGTGCGCCCACCACAACCGACTTATCTGTTTGCTTGGTGAGGGACAACGAGGCTGCCAGAAGCTAAGCCAGAATGAATGTGCTGCGGGCCCATGCAAGAATCACTCTGCGTGAGAGTCTCTGGAGGGAGTTTTGTGCCCTAGGTGGACACATTCTCAAGGCCCTGAACCCTTCCAGAATGCTCTCTGGGATGACTAGACCAAACAGATTTCTTTAATAAAGTGCTTGGGATAGTTCTATTAACTTTATCAGCTATTAACAAAAGAATTCTACTCCAGTACATCAGGGTTTCATCGAGCTGTGCCACAGGCTGCCCGTGGGACCATATTCATCACATCATGTGAGGGGGTCTCAGGGTCCTCTGCTGCCAAACGGGCATTCCAGACAACATCAGCACCAAGGCAAACTCTAACCCCCAGTGGGAATGCATCTGAAGGCAGAGCAGTATGTTGGAGGAGAAAGGCTTTGAACCCCAACTTGTAGCTTTGGAAATATTAGCAAATGATGGAAGATCATTTCTTCACCTTTAATTTGGGAATACATATGTAATAGTTCTTTGACAAGTAAAGGAAAAACTACTATATGTAAAGTACTTAGCACTTTGAGATGTTTAAGCAAATCAGTTCTTTTTGTCTCTCTTCTTGACCCACACCCCTTTCCCTGATTTTTCAGTTGAAGAATTCACCTTTACTGTTTACCACCCCCACTTTTTTAGGTATAAATTCATCCAGTAAAATGCACTAATCTTTTTTTAATGACAGCTTTATTGAGATATAATTGACATGCCATAAAACTCACCCTTTTAAACTGAAGTTCAGTGGTTTCTACTGCATTCACAGAATTCTGCAGCCATCGCCACTGTTTAAGAACATTTTCATCCCCCCTAAAAAGAAGCCCTGTACCCGTTAGCACTCAGTCCTCATGGCATCCTCCCCTCAGCCCCTGGCAACCATCAAGCTACTTTCTTTCTACACTTCTGGACATCTCATGTAAATCATTCAATATGTGGCCTTTTGTAACTGGCTCCTTTCACATGGCCTATTTTCAACGTTCATTCATGTAATAGCATGTATCAGTGCATTATTGCTTTTACTATCAAACAATACTCTACAGTATGGACATAAAACAATTTGCTTATCTATTCATCAGTTGATGGGCATTTGGGTTGTTACCATCTTGGGCCATTTTGACTAATGTTGCTATGAACATTCATGTACAGATTTTTGTGTGGACATATGTAACTAGGAGTGGAATTGTTAGCCACATAGTAACTCTATGAGGAACTGCTAAACTGTTTTCTAAAAAAAAAAAAGCCACTTTATGATCCCTCTAACCATCTATGAGGGCTCCAATTCTCTCTCATTCTCACCAACACTTGCTATTGTCTGTCTTTTTTGTTTTAGCCTTCCTAGTGGTAATGAAGTAACATCTCATTGTAATTTTGGAGTGCACTGATCTTAAATTAACAGCCTGATGGATTTTTGCAAGTGTATACAGCGATGAAGTCACTACTCAAATGAGATATACAACATTTCCCTCCTCCCAGTCACTACTCCCTCCCCCAAAGTTATCCTTGTTCTGTATCATCACAGACTAGTTTTCCTTTTCTTGAACTTTATATCAGTGGAATCGTAGAGCATATAATCTTTTTGTGTCTGACTTCTTTCACTCAAAAAATGTTGTGATATCGGCTGTTTCAGCTATTTGTTCTTTTTTATTTCTATGTAGTATTCTATTGTGTAAATATGCTGCAATCTATTCACTCTCCTACTAGTGGACATGGGTGTTGCTTCCAATTTGGGGTTAACAAAAAACCAACTTGTACATTTCTTCTGGAAGACATATGACTTCCTTTCTCTTAGGTATATTCCTAGGAGTGGAACTGATGATCTTGGGTTACTTTTAGCTTTAGTAGATGTCACCAACAGCTTTCCCAAGTGGTTGTACCAATTTGCACTCCGACCAGCAGTGCATGAGTGTTCCGTGTTGTTCTATATCTGCATCAGCACTTGAGTATGTCGGTCTCTTTAAGTTTAAGCCACTCCAATGGATGTGTAATGGTATCTCATGGTGATTTTGATTTGCATTTCTCCAGTGGGTAATTATGTTGAGTACCTTTGTTCATTGCCTTTAGTCTGAAATTTAGCTAAAGGGATCTGATAGCTAATAATTACCTCTCCTTGGCAGTGGCTGGAAGAGCTGAGGATTGGGTTCTGCACAGGGTCCCATCAGGGCTGAGGTCTTTGAAGCCCAGATCCTTGATCACGCTCTATCAATTGAACAACGATATAAAATCAGTTTGTAGAAGTTTATTCATTTACAAATCATCAGTATGATGACTTCCAACTTCTAGAACTCTCCTTGCAACATGTCCTTAACACAAGAGAGGGGAAAAGAGTATTCATAAAGTAACTGTCAGGAATAAAACTGACCAGTAAACCTTTAAAATAACGATTAAATAAAATTGATATTATTTAAAATAAAAGAAATCTATGTTTAAATGAAAGAAATTTCCACTGAAAAGTTACGATTTTATTTAAAATAAAAGAAATCTATGTTTAAATAAAAGAAATCTCCACTGAAAAGTTACCAGTAAATCAGGTGAAATTATAATACAGTATTTAATATTTAGGTTAGTGTTTCTCGTTTTTTAAATTTTTAAAAAGATTTGATTTATTTATTTTGGAGAGAGGGGAAGGGAGGGAGAGAGCATTAGAAACAACGACCAGGTGCTTCTCGCACACCCCCAAACGTGGACCTGGCCTGCAACCCCGGCATGTGCCCTGACTAAGAATTGAACCGGCAACCTTTTGGTTTGTGGGATGATGCCCAACCCACTGGAGCCACACCAGTCAGAGCTCTCATTTTTTTTTTAATAGATATTTTTATTCTTTATGATAGTTTAATGGAAAGAGCAGTTAAAAAAAGAGTCAGTTATTTTTCAAGGAAAGTTTACTCTGTTCTCAGGTAAAAGAGGTGATACAAGAGTTCGAGGAGATTCCTTGGGATGTTCCTATCCTGCAGGCTTCAAGAGCAGGCTACGGAACAGCGGCAGCCTGGGAGGATGCTAAGAGAACTGCCGAGGCAGCGGGTGAAAGGCACAGCCAGGCCCCAGATCCCTTCTGCTGCATCCACCATCCAGACTGGGGTTAGGTGCCCAGGTCCTTTTTGGGTGGAGGAATCTCAGAGATTGGATATGAGTCAAGATACGGAGTTCCCAATCCCTTCCACGCCAGGCCCCATGTAAACAGGACCTTCCCTCCGGGCAGTGAACTCCTCTGCCTGACAAATAGCACGAATGTGTTTATGTCTTGTTAAGCCACAGGGCAAAAGAGTAAGCCCCATGTTAAAGCAAACAGAGCAGAAATCCTCCCACAAACATGATCAAATACTAAAACAACTTTAAATGTGGAAAATTTGTTCTTAATAGGGAAATGGAAAGTTACAGATATAGAATCATATAATCTTGGAGCTGGACACAACCTTGGAGGTCATCAGTTGAACCTTGAGCCTAATTCTGGAATTCACATGACGACATCCCTGCTGTCCTCTGCTCTTTCTCAGCACCTCGAGGGAGATTTCCATTCATTGCCGAATGATGGTTAGACAGTTATTCTTATATTGAACCAAAATACTCCTTCCGGAAACTTCCACCCTTCAGTAGTAGTCTGAATAAGTATATTTGCTCCTCTCTGTGAGAGACCTTTGGGTATTTTTAAGGCCACAAGCCTGATCCCTTTTGAGTGCTTTTCCCCCAACCTAAGCATTCCCTGTTCCTCCAAATAATGCATTAGAAAACATAGCCACGGCCAGGCATCAAATTCACAGGAACGGAGTCTTATTAATGCTTCATCAGGGGCTGATTGGGGCAGAAAACCCACTCAGGTTTTGCTCAAAGGTACAGGCGGTGCTTCTGAGGGTATATACTAGGGTACAGAGGATTTTATTTTTTATAGAAAGTTTTTAGCAAGTTCAGGTATTTTTAGGAAACAAGTGAGACACTATTGACCGCAATCTGGAAGAAGCTGAGCAGCTGCCCCAGGGGAAGGGCGGGTTAGTGTGAGTCTAGTCACACACTTGCGCTCACTTGAACTATTTTCCAGGGACCTCGGAGGATAGCTGAGGAGCTCTTTCAGGAAACTATAGAGCTGCAGCTTCCACGGATCTTTGTTTTATCCACCGGGACAAAGTGGCCTGGATCAGGGGAGGAAAGCAAGAGGATGTGGGTACTTCAGAGCAAGAGTTGGAGCAAACGAGTCTTCCCGTCCAAGCTTTACCTGATGCACCCCCAAGCTTTACCTGATGCGCCAGGAACTGGCTGCTTCACCGTTCCGTCCCCCACAACCCAGACCCCTGTGGGAAGCAGTGTGCTTGTGAGCACGCACACAGACACACCCACACACAGGTCCTCAAGGCCTTTCCTATCAGCGCCCCTACTCGTATTCAGCTATAGTGAGAGACAGGAAGTAGAAACCTGGTCTTCACAAAGAGAACCCTGGCCACTCCTTAGAGGCTGAATGATTTTATGGTAGAGGCAATTTTGAGCAGCCAGCAAAACAAGACAAAGGTCTTATTTGGTTTATCAAGCCCAGGTTACGCCCTTTGTTCAGTGGGCCAAGCAGTGTTAATCAGTACCTGGACCTTTGAATAGAAGCTTTACCCAATAAATCTGTGTAGATACTCTTGCTACATAACGATGTAAGTACAATTCTGGTGGAAAAGCAAAATTGATATGATTTCAAGCAATACCCTTTCCTTGCCTATAAACTAGGGAATAATGCCTACCCTAGAGATAATGAGGAAAGGAAATCTATAACTTATGGCACAATCAATTACCAAAAGAATACTAAGCAGAGGTTTCTGGAAAGAAGACATTGAGAATAAAAGTCCTAGGAGAACCTTCTCTCCCCAATTTCTTTTTATGTTCCCATGCAAATCCACAAAGGTAGAAATTACATGAGTTTGAACCAAAGAATCCTATGAAGAAAAAAATAACCACTTGTCCAAATTCGAGAATGCAAAGGAATTCCAATCACAACACCGACAGGAACGGTTATGAAACACCAGTAATGGTTGATAAATGCCCAATCTATTCACTGAAACACATAAACAAACCTTTGACCAGAAGCACAACGGTTAGCAGGTCACTATCAGGGTATAGAAGCCTCTGACCACCCCTCCGACAAGCGGGGGAGGTAATTAGAGAGCCAGGTGCCTCCCCGTTGATAAACGCTGCTCCCTGGAAAGCCCAGCCGCAGAGGGAATCTGAAAACAATCAAACACAACCAACGGTTGCTTTGGCACCAGCTTTCCTACCTCCTCTTGAGTGGCCTGCCACGCAGCGCATCCTACAGGCCTCCCACCTTCCCTCCTGGCTGTCAAAACAAGTCTGCGGGAGAGGTGTTCTCAGCAATGGCTGGTGCTCTGGTTAATATGGAAAATGATCCTACCAAGGCCTGCGAAGAAATGAAGAAGCAGATTTCCCAGCAACAAACTCCAAGGGAAGGGGCAATTTAATGGGGTGCGTAAGAAAAGATCTGGAACTTGCAGATCCCTCAGGAAGTTGTCTCCCTAGTTTCATTGTATCGGTCTAAGGGGTTCAATCAACTATGTGGATCTTATTCTCTTCTTTTAAGGCTCTTAGGGAACTGTTTACCCACGGTTTAGAGAGGGACGATGGAAGGCAAGTATTCCCCATTTCTGATGCATGTCACTGCTCTCCACAGGGTGACTACATTTTTAAAGGATTAGCATGCAATGAAACACTTTACACCTCACTAGGCCTTTGATTCTGAATCTCAGCCTGGAGACTTGCAGCTGCATGATCTTAATACCTCTGAATCTCCATATCCTCGCCTCTAAAATAGGGCTAGAATTGACCTCAGAATTTTGCAAGGATGAAATTAGTAAAATTTCCTCCCAGTACCTGGCACATGGCATCCAGGAAAAGGAGTCATTGTTATAATCGACTTTTCATTGCTGATTCATTCATAGGCTCTAGAAACTTTGTTCTGAAGAATCGATAACGGAAATCTTTATCGTGTAGATAGGCAATGTTAGATTTCAGAGTGTAGAGAAAGAATTTAGTAATAAAATGCTAAAATCCACATGACTTCCGCTCCCGAGATTATGAAAGAACACATTCCTCAAGATCCAACTGGTAAGTTCCTGTGATGACATAATGGAAGACCTGGGTTTTAGGCCAGGCAGACACGTGTTCCAGTTCCAGCAACACTGCCATGTAGCTGTGCGATTGTGGAAAGCTACTCACAAAACAGCATGTAAACCTTATAAAGCATTTACACGTTTTGTTAATTTTATAACGCCATGTTTTTTTATAGTCAGTGGTATTTTAATAGCAAGGCCTTGTCTTTTTTTTTAAAAAAGATAAAAACTGAAGCACTCTTTTAAATATTTTCTTTTTCAATTAGAGAACTACATTGCATTAAATTTGGAAAGCAGAAAAGAGAGGTAGAAAAAATCATAATTGTACCCTCCTAACACAGCTACCATCCCCATGGTGATCTTTCTTACCTGCCCATCGAAACCACAATGTGATCTTTCTCACCTGCCTCCCTTCTTCATTCTGTCATTTGTTTTACAGGCTTCTCTCTCTCTCTCTCTCTCTCTCTCTCTCTCTCTCTCTCTCTCTCTCTCTCTCTCTCTCTCTCTCTGTCTCTCACTCATACACACACACACACACACACGCACACACACCAGGGAAAGCAGGAAAAGGCAAAATGTGTAGACTTCAAGGATTCTATCAAATGGACCTATGCTACCTACGACCTCACCAACCTTGTATGTGCTTACTAAACATTTAGCTCTTGACTAATAGGGACATCCGACAGCCAGGGAACGGGGCAAACCTTAGAGAATCTTACCCTGCCAATGTTTAATCCCCCTGGGTCTTTATATCGGGATTAGTGCTACTGTTAAATGCTATCCATTCAGAAGCTTCTACGGAAGACCTGAGGAGAGGTGACCAAAAAGACGGGAGGGTTATGTAAGTCAGCTGCAAAAACTGTCTGATGTGCCTTGCACTTTCCTGCTTGGAAAGTCAAATGGGAACGCAGACCTCCATGGAATTGCAGAGACACTAGGCCCTGGCCCAGAAGCTCAGTTGGTTAGAGCATGATCCTGATACGTCACACCCAAGAATCCGTAATAAACAAACAAACAAACAAACAAACAAACAAACAAACAAACTCAGCAGAAATATACCATTTTCTGAAGTAGCTGGAGAGGGGACACTTAGTGAGGACAGGTGACTACAACTCATGACACTGCTTCCCACAGAAGAGAATAAATTTTGCAACTCTTTGCCCTGGGAAGTGCTGCGTATTCACAGGAATTAAAAATCAAAGATATTTCGGTGCGAAAGACTGGAGGCAGAGTTGCCCAGTAAAATAAAGGACACCTAGCTGCATTTTGATCTCAGATACACAACAAATAATACTAAAAAGTTATTTGCTGTGTATCTGAAATTTAAACTTAACTGAGTCTCTTGTATTTTGATTTGCTAAATTCAGCAGTCCTAGCTGAGGAGGGGAAGGGAAAAGAGGCAGAGACTCTGAGCAATGAAATGAAGTAAAGTGATAGCAAAATGTGAAAGATTAAAAAAAAAAACTTTGGGTCTCACTTATAAATAATGGAAGCACCAGTATTTACCAAAAAGAATGTGAAAGGTTTCCAAGTCGAGCTTCTGAAAGGTAGACTGTTTCCTATCACGGCAGGTAACAGTGTCTCCTGAGGAGTGTTCCCCGGGTGCCTTTGCACAACCAAAGCCCGGACAGGAGGATGGGGTGGACGTCAGCCTTCAAGCTCCTGTGTTCTCAGGTTCTTCCCAGGCTGTCCTCTACCCTCTCAGAGATCACCCTCCATTCCTGAGACAGCCTATGCACCCTGGCCCCGTCCTCAAGCCACAGAAACCCACTAAGCGCCAGGCACTACATAAATAAGAGCAGTACCAGGTCCCAGGGAAAGAGGCCGGGTATGTATTTGCTGAATACCTGAATCAACCACTTCTCTTCAAAAGCCATTCCCCAGCATTCCATGGGCCATGATCATCTCCAATTTCCTTAAAAAAACAAAATAATAATAAAAAAAAAACCACCCTCCTTAGCTTCTTCCCCCCACCCTGCACGCTAAAGAAATCCCACCCCTTGACACATATGAATTAATGCACATCGAGCATATGGACAGGGAAGGACCTGCCATATGGACCTGATCGTGGGCCTGCCTGACACTGCATGCTCTTCGCAGGACACAGCTCAGCCTGCTTGTCTGTAAGTGCTCCTCGCCCCCCTGTACATATTATGGAGACTCCTGCCACTTGGGGGGGGCCAGGTTTTCCCAGGGTAGTTCCGTGTGAGAAATCATCTTTAATAAGTAATCCTGTACAGATGGTAAGTAGGGAATATGACCAGCATACACCCTGACTTGGGCTGATAAAAGTTTAGGCATCTGATAAGCGTTTGGTCCTGTCCAGGAAGTAGCTAGACCATGAAATCAGATATGGAAGGAAGTCTCTCCGTGGGAGGGGCCGCCTCACAATGGAGTCTGCAGGGCCGGGGGAGACAGGAATGCTAGCTAGGCTGATGGGCTGTGCAAACGTGGACCGCCCAAGAGAGCCTTGGCCAAAACTCACTGCCCTCCACCTCCACTCAGGTGTCACTGTGAGTCCAGCCAAAGCTCGCTGAATGACTCGGTCCATTTTAAGGAGCGTGGTTTCCTGGAGTGTTCATGATTCAACAGCTCTTAATGTGTTCGTTCTCCTGCGGTAAATGTATCTGCTTATTGAATGAGACACATCAGTTAGCACATTGATTTTGGAAAATTTCCATTGACGACCATGACTGCAGACATAAGACTGTGAGATTATAAAATCCTTTCATTCACAGGGATTTTTTTAAAAATCTAATTTGTTTTCTATTTCTTTGATGTGTTGTTTGTGGTGGGCACTTAGCAAATATTAGTTAAATGATGGAATGAATGAGCGAATGTGTGAATGGTAGACGTTAAAACCTCCTCCAACACAGGAGAAGGGAACTTGAGACCAGGCTACGTGCCACTGCAGGAAAAGCCCCAGAGCAGTCTGAACTTTACCACACACTGGTCTTGTGATCAGACAAGTCACTTAAACTCTGTGACCTTCAACGTCTGAGGCTGTAAACAAGAATAATCTCCTGCCTTAATTAGTAGTTTGGAGAATCACCTGAGATTTCATATCTGAAAGAGGCTGTTCTATAGATCTGGGACAATAGATGGGATTTCAATCTCAGTTCTCTCCATTTCTGCTACAAGATCTTGCTCACGTTAGTTACCTACCGAGGCCTCAGTTTCTCATCTATAAAATGGGAATAATAATCACACTGCCGTCATTGAATTGTCATAAAACTGAAATGAGATTTTATACACACGCGCGCACACACACCGTGAGCTAATATTAATTTCTCTTATCTGGGTTCCCATTCTCTGCATATTTTCTAAATGTCTTGTTATTCTATATTGGCCAGACTTTTTTTCTGCCAATTCACCAGTCAGCAAGTAAATTCATTAGGTAATAAGTGATTCCTTGATCTTTTTATCATCGGCGGCAGCAGCAGCATCACTCTGATGATGAGTATTAACGCAGTTGGCCATCCATCGCACAGGCCATGGGTGATGCACGCAAAGCAGCTGCGGCGGTAAAGACCCGCCACCCAGGTGTTTCCTCATCTTAGGGCTCAGCCTCTAGGTTTCCTCGAATTGTGTCTTTCAGATCAGATCCTCCCGCTGGAGCTGAGCTTTGAAGGAACTGGCCCTGGGGTGCGTGAGGAAGTACTTCACTGATAATGGCCCCAGCCACTCTCCCAGGGAAACAATGACCTCTCCAGCCCCGTCCCTTCCCCCAGGCCCTCCAGCAAGAGCAGACGGGTGGAGCAAGCTTTCCACCAGAAGCGGCCATGAACACCGGTTCTCATGGTCTCCAAGAATTGCTTGGCTACACCTGATATGAGTTTTGGTTTGGTTTTTCGTTTTCCATTTTTTTTTTTAAGCATTTTAAGGCTTCTGAACAGTGTGCTGATTTATGCTATCCACCTTTCTTCTTCAGCCACCAGATCAACTTATTGATTCTACTTCTTTTGTCCCACTCGGTAGATGCCACACTTTTAAGGGCATCATAAGAGGCACTTTCTGTCGATGCCAGGTTGGGAGCCCTCACAATCCAAAACCTCAGAGAGGATTACACCGAGTCCCACACACCTCAGTGCTGGTGGCAACATGCCGGGACCGCTCATCCCAAAGTCCTGGGTCAAGGTCTCCTGTCCCTTATCACCTGTTTTCACTGAGGTTAAACGCATCTGTTTGGATAGATTTTTAACTCTTTTCACAAAGTCTAGTGCTTGAGACAAAGTCAGCCCAGGTTCTGTACTTTGTCCATATTTCAGCAACCCTCGGGCTGATATTAAAAATAGCTTTGTCTAGTCCATTGAGATCAGACCCAGGAGACAGGCGCCTGCTATTCTAATCTCTGCTTCACAAATAGCTCTCCATGGCCTCGAGCATCTATCAACACTTCCAGGGGTCTCTGGTTATAAAGCAGGATCAGGCCTTGGTGCCTATGAAGGTAGGCTCTGCTGAACTCTCCTGAGCTATCAGTGAAGTTAACATGAGACCTGCACAGTCCCCTTCCCACCACCTGTGGCTCAAAACTGGGAAGCAGTTAGGGATGTCCCACACACTTAGGGTATCCTGTATTTCCCAGGCCAGAACCTACAAAAGCTTCCCTCCAACAGAGCTGGTTAACAGGCTGCCCATCCCTCTTCCTCTCACCCCTCTACCAGTGCCCCCAACCCCCACCCTATCCCACCCCCAGCCCATCCTGTACTCCATGAAAGACTATAGACCCTGCGGTTGCCAAGGAAACCAAGCCTTTTATTCTATCCCAGTGACTGGCTGGTTGGGGCTGAAGAGTGGGGTAACAACTGGTGCCCAGGCCCTGGGAAGCCCCCTACCATACCCCTCCGTTCTCAAAGGGGGAGGGTGTGCTGCACCCCTGTTGCCTTTTCACCCAACCCCAGCTGGGTGGCACGGAGCCCTTGGGCTCTCAGGAGCTCCCTGGCTGTGGGCTCAGAGAGATCAGTGCTCCCCAGGCCCTCCTCTGGCCCCGGCCCTTTCCAGAGGACAATAGCCTCCATGAAAGGGAAAATTCCATCGCCCAGGGTTCAAGTCTCCAAGGAGTTGCTGGGGCCTCTGTTTAGCCTGGAGTGGGCTCTGAGGAGCCGCTGCAGCTGCCTGGCTTGTTTTCCCCCTCGCTGTGTTTTATTTTTAACCCCTGAGCTGCCAAGGATTGTTTTTCCCCAGCCAGTGCCTGGGAACAGAGAGAGGAAAGAAATAAGGCTTTGTTCCCTTTGGGAAACTAATTGGGAGAGACAGGCGGTGTGGCCCGCTCGGTCCCATTAGGGTGTGAAGCTCCCAGCCCTGCACACGCATCTCTGCCCAAGCCCGTGCCCAGGAGGCTGGGAGTGGGGGGTGCACCCCTCCCCTGCAACGGAGGCCCAGGGGCTAGCGGAGACCAAGCACAGCTGCAGAGGGGACAAGAGCTCAGAAGATATTCAGGAAATAGGAATGCTGGGAACTGGAAATGTCTCCTCCTCCCCATTTCAAACCCCCAGACCGACTCCAGCTCTTCTCCCCCTGCTGTTTCTTCCCAGATCTGCATAGGAAACTCCGGAAGAAGGGAGGGAACCCAGACAAAGTAAAAGCCAGGAACATCAAAACAAAATGCATTCGAATATTAGGTTAATAATTGGAAAACACCTAGCAGCCCCACTTTTAAGTTCACCGAAAAATTCTTCTTACTCAGGAATTTAATTTCATCGCCAATCAGCTAGAAATCAATAGAGAAGTTTAACCCATAGTCATTTTGTTTTAAGATTGAATGGATTTTGGGTAGGGATCCCTAAAAGAATTTAAGTATCATTATGATCCTGTTTGGAAATAGAGCAAATGTCTTTCTTTCTTCCTTTCTTTCTTTCTTCCTTTCTTCCTTTCTTTCATCCTTTCTTTCTTGGTAGTAAATGTTTGTATTTATTGAATGCCTGCTCTATGCCACGTGTATTCTATTTGGGTTTTGGGGGTGTTCAGTTTTATTGAAGATATAATTAACATCAGAGCCATAGAAATAACAGTTTTATTAAAACTTTAGTCCTGTTAACTTTCACCCAATCCGCTGCAGCTCTGCCCCCCCTCCGCCCCGCCCCCCACGAACACAGAGTGAATCCTGCTGGAGGAGGGGTGTCCCACACTGCAGACGGCCGGTTCTTCCTCTGGTGTGGCAACACTACATTTTCAGGAAGCTGTTAGGCACAATGAAGCAACTTGAAGCTCTGGAGAAGTGTCTGCATGCCTTCGGGGGTTGGGGTTTAACCTCCCCCCAGGAATTTCCCAGCAGACAGACAAAGGGCTTGAACATGAGAGCAGCAGATGGACGCTGAGTCAAGCTGGGACTCAGCGCCCTGGAGCCTGGCTGTGGCTCCCTTCGCATCCCCTCACACTCACTCTCTGCCTCTGGTCCTGGTCCATGGATCCCCAAGCTCCTGCATCTCCATCCATGCTCCTGGTAACAGTATCAGCTGTCAAGCCAGAATCAACTCCGGGCCCCCCGCCCCATTCACACAGGCCTTTGAGGAATGGGCACTGCTGGCAGCCCTGAGCCAGGCCCTCGCAGAGGTGGGCTCCCTGCCACATGCCTGTCTGAAAAGACACCCGTACCCCCATCAGTGTGGACTGTGTGTTGGACCATCTGTATTATTTTCTTCAGCCTTTCTTAAGACAAACTGCTGGCCATTGGGAGACTGGCCAGCGCTAAGGTGGAGCTTCAGTGTGGCCATTTTCACAGGCCCGGCAAAGTCCACGGTTGGTGCCAAGTTCTCGTTGAGTTGAATAGAATGGAGGAAAGCTGACCAACCCATCAGAATAATAATAGCTCGCACTGACCGAGTGATCATACACTAAGACTACTCTAAATGGTTTTGTGTATCCAATTCTACTCACCTCATGATAACCCCATAAGGTAAGGACTATTCTTTCTCTATTTTATGGGTGAGGAAACCAAAGCAAGTGCAACAAATACTGAGCAAATAATCCAGACTCCCCACGGAGGCCCAGGCAGAAAGGCTAGAGTCCTCTCCTGGCAACCCTGTGTCCACACTGCGGCATCACCTGGCTTACGGAGTACAAAAAGAAAGACGCAAGGGGCCCCTCTGGAGGCTTAAGGAGGTAGACAGGTGGTTTCAATGGGCAAACATGGCTCGAGAGTCAGGAGACACGGATTCCCATACTGGCCCAGCCTTTATCCCTAAGAGCATTGCCAACCAGTCCAGCCCCTAAGCTCCACTCTCCTCCTCAGTCAGCCCAGACCTCCCAGGTCCCTGCCCACCCTCGGACTTTGCGAAGAACAGTAACAGGCAGCACGAGTTGGCCCAGGGAAGGACCCCCAACAGAGCAACCCTGACCAATAACTGCTTACTCCGCACATGAGCCTTATTAGCACATGAGCCTTAGCACGCGCAGTGCAGTGTTTTGGGAACTATGCATTCTTTTGAAATGTCTGTTTGGGCCATGAGTAAGTATTGGGGGAGAGGGGACGGGGGCCTTTTTCCAGTTAGTGAAGTGAGGCTTCAGGGAGGAAGAAGATTTTCTTAGTCACATTTCCTGTTTCACACTGACCTTTTAAAAGGAAACCCACAAGTAAACCTGTGCTAAGGCCTGCTTACATGATCAGCCCACAGGTATGATAAAGATAATCTAAATAAAAACCACGCTTAACCTGAATCAGTGGAAATAGTAAAACAGTAAGAAGATCTGATGGACTGAGATAACGGGGACGGCGTTCCACAAACTGCCATGCACAAGGTCACGTAAAAAATGTGAAAGGCTGTGCAACAGGAATCCAAGCAGAGAGGCCGAGAGAAACCGCAGAGCAGTCTCTCCACTGATCGCTCTGGTCCCAGGACTTACCCTCTCGGCATTAAATGGGGGCTGTAAGAATTAAGAGAAGCCCTGACCAGTATGGCTCAGTTGGTTGGGCATCGTCCCGCAGAGCGAAAGGTCACTGGTTTGAATCCTGGTCAGGACACGTGCCCGGGCCCCCGGTTGGGGTGCATACGAGAGCCGCTCACACATTGATGTTTCTCTCCCTCTCTTTCTTCCTCCCTCTCCCTCTCGCTAAAAATAAACAAAATTTTTTTAATCCTTTAAAAAAATATAAATAAAAATTAAGAAAACCGTTTGGAGGAATTAAAAAAAAAATACCAGTAACAATGACTGGGTGGTAAACGTAGGGATGAGAATGGGAGTGGTCAGCCTGGCGAAGAAAGGTCCAAGAGGCAACCGGAGGCCCGTGAAGTCGGTGAGGACTGGTGATCTGGTGGATGATGGTAGAGAGGCGTTTCTGTACTGGCTGACCACAGAACGGCAGGTCCAAAAAGGGACAGAGGCAGGGATAGCCCCAGAATGGACTGAAAAGGACTGGTCAGTGGGGCGGATTGCCAAGGCCCGGCAGGGCCCCGCCTGCACCGGGAGAGCCGGACCATCAGGGTCTGGAGCTCGGGGGCCGATGAGGTGAAGGGATCGACTGCCTGGGCGCTCTCCACTCTGTTCAAGGCAAGCCCGGCAGAGGGGGTTTTAGGCGGGGAGAGCCTTGTTGTTCTGTTTTAAACAAGGAGGCCTGGAATTGGCTAAGGGGAAAAGTCAGGCAGAGGAAGCTGTGATAAAGTCAGCAAAAATGGAGCAGGGAATAGGGGTAGGAAATGACAGGCAGTGGCCTAGACACTCCTCTAAGCACCAGGCGGGGGTGGGGAGGGCGGGGCAGGGGTAGGTCAAAACTAAAAAAGGACATTTTATTGTATTTCATTGGATAAAGAGTACAATTCTGTGGTTAGAGATAAAAACAAAAAGGGATAGATAATACCACACTCCCACCTCAGCCCCCATCTGTCCAGTTCTTATGATCATATGGCGACTTTATTCATTTCTTACACATCATTCCAGACTTTTATCACGTTAATTACAGACAAATATACTCATAGATATGTGCTTTCTCCATTCTGCTTTTGAGCCAAGGTAACATAAAACCCTACTAACACAGTGGTTAACACAGTGGTCGTGCCCTGGGCTCTTTCACCCAAAGTAGTCTGGAATTCTTACACTATCAGTAGCTAAGGAACTTCCTGATACCTTTTTGAAGGACAGAGACACAGATGGGGGAGGGGAGGGGAGGAGATGAGAGCCCTGAGGACTGGAATACCTGGAGTGTCTTCCAAGCCAGCTCCCGCATTGGTCTCCTATCCGACTCTGTACCCAAAACTGTCACCCAAACCCAGAGCTGTTTTCAAATTCCCCATGGCGCCTCCTGTGTCTTCAAACCTTCTGTCCACCCCAGGAGATTCATACCCCAGGGCCATATCCAACAGGGTCTCTGAGGAACTTAAAACAGTACACTTGACAGAGGAGAAAGTGATGTTGCAAAGAAGGGATGTTGGGCCTTAGCCTTTAGGAGAAAGCGAGGCTTTCCCACCAGGCCCTTCGAGGCCCAGGACGCCACACTTCCAGCTGCCCCCTGTTGTGGGTCTCAGGGCAGCAAAAGCTGATGTCCAGGGCCACGTTCATCATGGTAAAGCCCCGTAGGCGGCCCCGCCACCCCAGGGGCCCCTCAGCCACCGCAGCCCTTCTCCGTCCTCCAGTCCTCCATCAGACCTCTGTCCCCTTCCCAGGCCCAAACCTCCCGGGACTGGGAGCGTCAGCACCCGCCCTCCCCCAGCCCTGAGCAGCCTGGAAGTGAGGGAAGGTGTGGTCCTGGGATCAGCTTTTGCTGACCTCGAGGCGCCTCTCACCAAGTCACAGCTGAGTGAGGCCTCAGAGCTGGTCAAAAGGTGTCCACTGTGCCTCTGCTCCACAGCAGGACTCCAGTGGGGAGTGGGGAAGGCGGGGCGCCCGGGCAGGCCGCCACTCCACATCATCTCAGATCTCCCATGAGGTTACTCCCTGATCCACAGAGCTCAGGACACCCCCGCAACTGCTTCCTGTTCCCAGGGGGTCTCCACCTGCTCTTCGGTGGCTCCCCTTGGAAGAACCACCACTGTGTGTTGGTTATGAGCATTGCGTTTAGGGTCAAGCAGTTGTGGGTTTGTGTCCTTGCTCAGCCCCTAACAATCTGTGTGACCTGGGGAAGCCCCATAACCTCTTAGAGTCTCAGTTTCCTTATCTACAAAATGGGAATAATACCTATTTCAGGGGATTACTATGAGGACTACATTTAAGTGATGCTATAAAAACTCTGCCTGGGATAATCAAATGCTCAGAGAGTGGCCACAGTCAGTCCCTTCCACCTGCCTTGCAGAGCCCAGCACCCGAGCACCAGCACTAGGTGGACCCGGGGCTGCGGGCAGCCGGTGCGCTGGCTGGCTTTGGGGAGCCTCAGCTGAGGGAGTACATCCGGCAGCCAGTCAAGCTAGCAGTCTCAGAGCAGGCCTCACTCTCTCCCGAATTTTAGGGGGCAGAAAAGGCCCTTTGCACCTTGCTTGATGCCTCCAAAAGTACCTCCACCTCCTGGCTCTGGAAAAACTAATCCACGAGGCACAGGAGGCCATTTGGAGGGGACCTCCTGCTCTATACACAGCTGCTGCCTGCTTAGCCAGCTAGTTTCTAGTTTCTCCTGTGTCCCTGGCATGCAGGAGGAGGACTGAGCCTGCATACGGCATGGCCTCCTGGTCAGCTCAGAGGAGGAGCAAGAGGCCAGGCTGGGCCTGTGCTGTGCTTCTCTGGTACCCAGGATGCCCCTTCTCCTCTGAGCTGCCCGGAGGCTGTGTGCTGGGCAGGCCGCTCACCCTTCCCAGGCCCTTCGCCCAGACCAGACCCTGCATGAAAAGGTGTCCACAGCGCTCCCCTTCCAGACTCGGACGTGGCTGCCCCAGGAATTCACCCCAATCAGGGTTCTCTCCACTCGGGCTTTTTGGGAATTTCTTGAAGGGAGAGGGGACCCCCGACAACATAATCCATGAGCATTGCCAGGGTGACTGCTCCCAAGCAAAGGAGTCAGGAGGGCCCCCACCTCAAGGCCAGCAGTCTCCCCCAGCAACCCTTACAGCATGCTGTGTGTCCCGAGCTGCAGGGGGCTGGGCGTTGGGAAGCCCCCAATAGAACCTGACAGAATGAATTCCTGGGAAGCCCAGGGATTTGTGGTCCTGGGTCCCTGCACTGTATGTTTAGATTCTGTCTTGGCTTACCCAGTTCTGTCCCATTTTAGGGTCTTCAGGGAGGACTGGCAACCCAGATGCTGAACAGCCAGGTCTATTAGATTCCCTTGGTCCCAAGGACAAGGATGCCAGCGAACTGACCCCAGGTCCCCGCGCCGCTTAACAACTTCTCTGAGGCCCTCTCTGCCACGACCCTGCCCACCTGAGTCACTCCAGTCCTTGGTGCTACACCCACGTGACCCTCCCTCAGGACTCCAATGCCTCACTTATCTCCCCAGGTGTTGCCTCCGGCCTGAGATAGCCAGCCTCTCATTCCACCTGGCTAACTACTTCATCCCCTACTTCCGCATTTGCATTCTAAAACCTAACTGCAGGATTTAGGCGCAACTCAGCCCCTGGAGATCCTTCAGGATGCGGACCCCAGCATCCAGTGGCACGCCCGTCTATCTTGTTGTGTGACAGCCACCGTTTCCAAACAACCCCCTGCTGTTTCGCTGCTGCTGCTGTTGTGGCACCCTGTAAGTCTTTGTCATTAGAGTGGTCAGAGAGGAATGGGCCCTGCAGCCCACCACCAAAGACGTCCCTCCTAAAAGTTGACCTGGATCCCCTTATCACCACACCAAAGGCAGGGCAAGGACCAGGCGGTTTCCTGGTTATCCGTTGCTATGGAGCAAACCAGCTCAAACTTGGTGGTGGATAATGCCAATCATTTTACTAGGCTCACAAATTCTCTGAGTCAAGAATCTGGAAAGAGTTCAGCAGGAATGACTTTTCTCTCCTCCACCACGTCTAGGGCCTCAGGTGGGAATAGGAGATGATGGGGGGGAGAGGGGCGGGGTGACCTGACTGGTTAGGGGCTGAAAGTACCTAGAGGCTTCTTGGTTCACATGTCTGACACCAGCCTTAGCGTGACTCAGAGACTGGGCTCAGCTGGGACTGCCCCACTCAGACCCACATGTGACTTCTGCGTGTGGCTTGGGTATCTCATAGCGCGGCAGCGGGGCTCCCAGGGTGAGCACTCTCAGAGAAGCAGGAAGAAACTGTGGGGCCTCTCATCACCGAGCCTTGATAGCCACAGAGGATCACTTTCCCCATACTCCACTGATCAAAGCAGTCACAAGACTTATCAGATTCAAGGGGAGGAACACAGACCCCACCTCTGGATGGAAGGAATGTCCCAGAATTTTGGAACAGCTGCAGCAGCTCCAAGAGCTCACACCCCAGTGCAGAAGCACGTTGAGTTGCGTCTCTCTGACCAAGTCAGGGTGTCTATTCTGGCCAGCAGGTGATCAACAGGGAGAAGTAATCAAGAAGAAGCCATATTTAGAGGCCTCTGATGTTCCTACGGAGAGGACCACAGACCAGGCTACCACAACAAGGACCCTCTAACAGAACAGGAGTTCAAGGTGGATCTCCTGAAAAAGGCAGAAGCCCAGTTATCACAATGGGGTGTGCACTGGTCCAGCTGAGCACCTTTGGTCCCCCTCTGAAGAGTGCGTGAGAGTTTACCCAGTGCCCAGGTTGCAATTTAAAATATTGGGTTGGCTGAAAAGTCCATTTAGTTTTTTCCATAAAATAAAATGTACATTTTTCATTTTCACCGATAACTTTATTGATTTGGATATTTTGAGTATGTCAGCTATCTCCTGCCTGGTAGAACATTGGTCTCCATTATGTCTTGATTTGATTGCTATCAACTTCGACGGTCCACCCGACCACGGAGCATCATCCAGCAAGAAATCTCCAGCACAAAACTTCACAAACCCCTTTTGACATGTTCGATCAGTCGCAGCACCTTCTCCATACACTGCACAAATCTTTTTTTGCATTTCAGTTGCATTTTTACCTTTCTTGAAATAATAAAGCATAATATGCCAAAAATGTGCATTTTCTTCCATCTTCAATGTTAAAACGGCTACACAAAAATTCACCAATTTGGCAAGTTTTTTTTTAATGCACACAATATGACAGCTGTCACAATACAATCTAACAAAATTGTTTCCAATGAAGTTAAAGACATCGAAGCGCCACTAGAACCATCTTATGGAAAAATCCAAACAAACTTTTTGGCCAACCCAATATTATATCTATGGGCATATTCCTGATCTGACAATTCATACCTTGAATCCATGCCAGTTTCTAGTGATCCTCATGCCTTTTAAATGCACATGAACCATCTTTAACCATCTGAGCTCAATGTGGATCTCACCAGACAGGGAAAGCAGCTAGACACAGATCAATAGAGCAATAAAAGAAAGCAAATGGAGAAGGTCTATAGAATTAATCCTAAACTCCTCTAGAGATGCCCCAAGCATCTAAAGTGGGGCTCCAGGGCACAGCGTTCCGGCAGCCCTGGCCTGCCGGCAGCCTGGCTTTCTGGCCTTGGTCAGCATCCTGCTTCAAGACCGGCCCCACTTCTTTCAGAAAGCAAACCATTCGCACTGATCTTGGATCACCTGAAGGCCATTGTACCTCACAGGTTGGAGAATTAGGACTAGGGAGCTCATGGAGGGGCAGCAGAGAGGAAATAGCTCAGGGAAGGGTCTGGGAGAAAGTGAGGGAAGTGACATTGATTTGGGGGGTAGGGGGTGGTATATAGTTCTTCCCATGGAAGCTAAGACCTGCCATAGGTCATCAACTTCCAGGTGTCTGGCTCACCCAATCCAATGGCCACAGCTGGTGGTGCCTGCTCTGAGATCATCTAGTCCAGCCCTCCCACTTTAGAGGTAAGGAAACTCGCAGATTCCATTAATACTCACTGAAAATCCATGTGCCCCCCTGCATTTCCCAGTCTTCCTTGCAGTTAGGTAGAAATCGTGTGATTCATTCTGGCCAATAGACTGTAAGTGACACGTGTCACTGCTGGGCCAAACAGTTAAGAGGTGATACACTTCCTCCAACACTCTCTACCCTGCCATCATGATTTCATAGCCTACATGGTCTGACAGCACGGCCACGTGTGGAAGAAGTCTTATCCGTTCTCATCAGAGCAAGAAATAAAGCTGGATCACAGTAAGCCACTGACACTTGGGGGTTCGTTTGTCCCTGCAGCATGGCCTGGCTTAACCTGACTAATATGAAAAGTGAGGCCTAGAGAAGAAAATACGGATATTGAGCAACCCTGAAGGATATCTGTCAGATACTCCCCACCTCATCAGGAGAGCAGAATCAATGCAGGCAAGATGGCAGGGTTTCCGCTTGGAGTTGGTGGTCTGGTGGCGCCGACCCGCTCACCACTCTGTAGTGCTTTAAAGTCTCATCAACAAAGCACATTCATCAACCCCTCTTGCTTAACCCTCCTAGCAACCTTGGTGAAACCATCTCTAGCCCTATTTTATTAAAACTTTAAAAGATAGGTCCAAAGTCATGCAGTGAGGAAATGATGAAGCCAACACTAGAATCCAGCCCTTCCTTCCCTCAGTGCCTAGTTGGCCATGTTTTTAGAATACTGGCATCTTTAAAACAGATTATACCAGCCCCGACCAGGTAGCTCAGTTGGTTAGAACATTGTCCCAATATGCCAAGGCTGCAGGTTTGATCTCTGGTCAGGGCACACACAAGAAGCAACAAAGGAATACATAAATAAGTAGAACAACAAATCAATGTCTCTTCTCTCTCTGCCTCTCCCCTTCCTCTCTCTCTCTCTCTCTCTCATCAATGAAATTAAAAAAAATAATAAAATTAAAAGAAAAAGACTATAGCTCTCTTTTCCCCTTCCCTTTCCAAAAAATTACTGGTTGGTATAGGCTTGTTCTTTTTCCCATAGGTCTATTATTTGGAGCATGTTTATTTCAATATTTAAATTTTGCCTGGAGATAACTGGACACACCCCAAGGATGGGAAACTCCACCCTCAGGGGTCCCTGTCTGAGAGAGTCCCCTTGGCCAGTCCCTGAGGAGGTACAGCCACCAAGGTCCCTGTCACATTAGCAAATGAAGAAGTTGAATCGGTCTACATCAAAGCAAGATTTCTTCAAAAACTCCAAATCAGATTCAGGTTCCTCTTCCTCCCGCCACAGAGAGTGGGAGAAGGGGGCCTTCTGCAGCTGCTTCCTCTTTCAACAAAAAGGGGAATGGCTGCGGGCTGAGGATTGCCATTTGTGCCTGAGAGTAGGTGACAAGTTAAAGGCCAAGGCTGGGGACCCGGAACCCAGGGTCTCTGGAACTCAGTGCTCTCCAGATTGTAACCTCAGTCACAGGGGGCCCAGACTCTCCCAAGAAGCCCACCTCCTGCAGCCCTCAACCCTGGCTACTCGCATGGGCCCGCATGGTCTGGACGTCACTTCAGACCCTCACCTGCCCTCCCTTGTCAATACCCAGACGGGTAACTCAGTGCTGGGGTTCCAGCTCAACCTCCAGCTCCTTCCCGCTCAGGACTCCATAGTCTGACTTCCATCTTTACCTTGATTCTTAAACTGTTCTCACCAAGGCCATCACCAAGAGGCTGTTGTCCAAACAGGAACACCTTAGCTTCAAGCCAGGTCTCATTACTAATGAGTCTGTGACCTTGAACAAGCTATTTCCCTTCTCTGGTCTCGGTTTCCTCATCTGCACAATGGGGATAATAATAGCACCTGGCTCATAGGGTTGCTGTGCAGGTGAAATGAGGTAATGAGGGTAAAACACTTGATACAATGCTTGCTTCACACAGTCTAGCATGTGATGAATACAGGCTATCAATCCTTCATTCAAAACCCTTGGGGGCAGAGATGATAACTTTTCTTTTTTAAAATTGAGATATAATTGACACAAAACATTGTATTAGTTTCAGGTGTACGATTTAATGAGTTTACACATGAGCACATTGCAAAATGCTTGCTGCAATAAGTCTAGTTAACATCCTTCACCATACATAGCTACATTGTTTTTTCTTGTGATGAGAGCTTTTACGATCTCCTCTCTTAGCAACTTTCAAATACACAATACAGGATTATTAACTATAGTTACCATTACGTCCCCAGGATTTGTTTATCTTATAGCTGGAAATTTATAACTCTGGACCCCTTTCACCCATTTTGCCCAACCCCTACCTTGGCAACCGCCAATCTGTTCTTTCTGATCTCTGGGTTCAGTACTTTTTTTTTTTTAAGATTCCCATATAAGTAAGATCAGACACTATTTGTCTTTCTTTGACTTACTGCACTCAATTTTTCTTATTTTAGGTGGTACCTAACCATCTCTAACGTACTTCACTCGGCGGGCACCCAGGCAGCGCCCCTCAGTTGGACACATTCGCAGTTCTGCAGAGAACAAGGCCACGTGCACTTGGAGGGGCATAAAGAGAGTAAAAACCTCACCATTCAGGTCAAGTTTTGTTGCCAGATAAGATCTGGTTCCAAATTGACACAAACAAAAAAAAAAAAGCCAGCTTTGTTTTTAAGGCCACTATCATCCGTATTTAATACTTGGATGTTTCTGTCACCTAGAATTTGGTATGTGCTTGATGACCCTTTCCTAGGAAGCCTTGGTTCTGGAAGTCCTCCCTGCTATCCCACCCCGACCTCACTCCCTCCCTTTGCATCCCCCAGCCCATGGGATGGCCCTGGACAACCCGAGATCATTTTACATTGATTTCTGCTGCGTTGCCCACATTTCTAAGTCAACTCTTTGAGGGCAGGAATAATGTTTTTCTACTTCTCTGGTTACAGTGTGGCAGCACCTCGGAGGCCCTCAGGGACTGACAACAGCAACACATGCACACCTCCAGCTTCTTGGCTTTGCTGCCCAGCTTATCTCCCCACTTAACTCACCTCACTTACTAACTCCTCCTTGTTCCTTTCGGGGCTCTCCACAGTGTGACAGTTGTGTTGCAGCATCGTTCGGATTGCACACGCCCCTTGCTGTCCTTCCCCTCCTCCATCCTGGTGGGTCCCCTGCTGCACGGGAGTCCCCTCTGGGCCCAGCCTGCCTTTAGAGTACAGGGAAAGTTGGATTTTCCATCCAGAAATATGAAACCCAAATCACCTTCTTTTGTGAAGCCTTCACAGATGAATCTCATCCTGGAGCTTAATGCACCCTTGATTTTACCAAATCAATTTGCTTTTCAGCAAATTTCTGTACATGAATCCTCTCTTACCACTATTCCCATTATAAATTGGAAAATGGGTTTAAAAGAAAATGAACTCAGGGAAGGCACCCCCAGCATTCTGCTGGGGTAAATATAGGTCCTCATACCAAGGACCTGCTGTGTCCTGTTCCACCATGTTCCACGGGAGACCTCAGGCTGGGTCCTATTGCACTGTGGTCTTCGGCCTTTCACTTTTGCCCTCACTCGACCCCCTTTCTACAAGGGCCCTTCAGCAGGAGTCAAGCCCAGGCCCACCCTTCACCCCCACCTTCCCGTACAAGCAGCCCCTCCTCTTCTCATCTGCAGCGGGAGAGATTTTCCTAAGGAGCCCCCTCCCTGCTTTCAGCCCTTTTTGAGCCAACCTGCCCCTGATGGTTAATGTATGGATTTACTTCTGACGTCCTCTGATGTCTGCAGCTCAGCACAAACCCCGGTGCCCTCAACACCAGTTTTCTCAAACTGGAACTTTTGTTTCCTTCCCCCCTCTGCTTCCCCTCAGGTCTCACAGCTTCCTGACAGGCCCCTCACCCACTGGGGCAGGGAACTTGCACCCAGCCAGCCCGAAACATGAGCAAACCTAAAACCCACATTTACATTTTATTACCTCGTAGTGAGATAACTTACAATACAACCTACAATAAATTGGGGGAAAGAGAAACTGAACAGTTCCTCTGGGCGGCAGGTCAGGGATATATATATCCCCCTACATATTATTTTTAAGACTCTTTTCTGAAATGAGAAAGTGGTTAATGAAGTAACCAGGCCTGTGCTATGTCGGGGTCTTATACCACTGGTGTTTCTGCCTCATGCGCCCAGTTCTTTTTTTAACTAGAGGCCTTTTTTAAAATGGGGAATCCCCTGATTTTGCATTCGGAGATCTCCCCATTTGGCTCCCTCCCCCGCCCCCGCTGTTGTGTGTGTGTTGATTTGGTGGACAGACATGGGCTGAGGAGGTGTACATCAGAGGGGCCTGGAACCTGGGGTGCCCACTGTGCAGTCCATCCAAACCTTGAAAAAGAGAAAGTCACCCTAGGTCGCTGATTGGCCGACTTTGTGCATTAGAAACTCAAAGGTAAGTGTAAGTAACTTACTGGAATACAGTTCATGGTCATCTTGGTTGTCCAGTGAGCCAATGCTGGGTGTCCCCTGAGTCTCCGACATGACAGCAGGACCCCAGCACCCCTGAAACACAAGGGCCATGCAAGCCTTTGGGGAAACCTCCCTTCGTTGATGCAGCTCACCCTCTCCTGCTCACTCAGCTCATGGCTCCACAAGGAACAAACACGCAGGCTGATGACCCCCACCCGTCACTCCCAGACCCTCTCCTCTCAGCCTGTACGCTGAGAGATTCAGCCTGCAATGCTGGGGACACCCGGCACGGAATGCCTGGAGATGCCCATCCACCTTTGCACTTCTGTCACCTGTCCCTCGTGGCTCGGCTAAGATCACAGTGAGTACAAAGGGAAAATCAAACTGTGCTGCTCTGAGGGAGTGCCGCCCAGGAGGGGATGCTGCTCAGGGCCTCTGGCGTGGCTTCACAGGGTGGCGGCCATCAGCCTACCCTCGGGGGGGCCCTGAGGCGCCCTATCTGAGGTCAGCCCTGCATCCCACCCAAACTCCATCCCTCATGGTGCCCAGGGCCCTGCTCTGCACTGGGCGTGCTCTGTCTGCCCGGCCAGTTGCTGCTCTGCGGAAGCTTTCCCAGCAGCTCACGCACATGTGTTACTACCTCCCGTCTTAAAAGAAAGAGAAAAACCATGTCATTTGGAACACGGTCACACTCTTCAGCTACCACCCCATTTTTCTTCTCCCCATTAGAATAAAATTCCTCAAAAGAATTCCCGATTTTCACAGTGCCTACCACCTCTCCTCCTTTCTTTTCTTGAACCCTTTACAATTGGGCTTTGCTCCCCACCTCGACCCTGAAGCTAATCTCGCCCAGGGTCACAACAGCACCTACTGGTCAGCTCTCGGGTGACCTCCCCCACCTCTCAGAAACTCTGGGCCGGCTCTTCGCTCCCTCCTGTCAGAAATTCTTCCTCCACCCTGTCTCTGACCCTCCCTCCCCAACTGCTGTTCTCTGTCCGCTGGACTCTGGTCTCCATCCCAGGGCTTCTCTTTCTCCTGCCTGTGCTCACTCCCCAGCAACCCCACCCTGCCCCCACTCTGAGAGCCTTTCATGTGCCCGGGAGTTTGTATTCTGGCTGGGTGACCTCGGACAAGTCATTTAACCTCTGTGCCTGAGTCTCCTCACCTGTAAAAGAAGTACCCTGTGAACAGGGCTGTTAACGGGACTGAGTGAGTATTTGTACGGCACTAAAACACGCCTGGCATGCTTATTCAGCGAAGGCTCTTCCCACCTGTTTACCTGGCCAACTTCGGCTCACCTTTCAGGTCTGAGTGTAAATGTTACTTCTAGATTTCTGTGCAGCCTCTTCTCCTTGTCACACTTAGAAAATTGTGGTCAATGCATGCCCTCTGTGACTGCTGACTGTTAACTACTGCCTGACTAGCCGGCCCCTGGAGAACGAGGACAGAGACTTCATTACTGCAGGGGGCAGAAGGGGGGTGGGGGACACCTCAGTGAAGAGTCACTGGATGAATGGCTGAAAGACAAACATGTGAATGAATGGACTCTGCGTGGCTGCTGGGTTCCGGTGGGGCTTTTAATTAAGAAGGTGGATCTCTCCTAAGAAAGGGGCCTCAGAAGGATCTTCGTCAGAGCCTGGCCCGTGGAGGAGGCTGCACACTCACATCACTACGACCACCACAGAGGCCCTTTGTCCCTCTGCGCCCACCTCCTGTGCCCTGGACGACATGGCTGCACCCCACAGCGGTGGTCGCTGCATCTAAGCCACCTGATGTTCTGTGGCCAAACAAAGCCCGGGCAGGCTTGCCTGCAGGTGCGTTAGCCAGGGATTCTGTTTACACTCAGAGCTGAAACTCAGTAATGAGCTGACATTCCTGAAATGGACTTACTCTGGCCAGGCTCACTCTATGGAGGTGGCAAGTGAGATGAGAACAGACCGGGTTTGAATCCTGCCTCTGCCCCTGGTCCCCTGTGTGGCCCTGGGGAGAAATGGTTGAAACTCTGGTTCTTCAGTCATAAAATGTGGCACTATGCTTTGCACCTGATGGAAATGCACATTTTTACTTCCCTCCCTCCAATTTGGAATAGGAGTTTTCCATAGGTAATGAAAATGGTGAAAATTAAGAAGATCCAGGAAAGAGTAGAGTCCCCCTCCCTGCATCCCCCGTCACGAACCACACATATTTGACCTTGGGTAGGGCATTTTCAAGTATGGTTCCATTCAGTTCAAATCAACTCAGTGGAAAACTACGTACAAGGACCCTGCTATGGGCGTGGGTGTGTGCAACAGCCCAAGGAGAACACAGCGAAAATCCAGCTCCATACCTCCCTCTTTTTGTTTCTCCAGTACTTTGTGTGTAAAAGCCATGAAAGACTTCTTAAAGTCTTTAAAGTCCTGCTCTGCTAATCCCGGGATTCAGATGGAAGAAGCCTATCACGAGGGGAGGAAATAAGCGCTGCTTGAGCACCAACATGCCCGGGTGCCTCCACGTGCTCTGAAGAAATCCCCATGGCCCCCCGTGATGTCGCTATCTAAACACATCGCTGAGATGCAGCCCCTCATCCGCAGACCCAGCAGGCAGGGCCTCCGTGAAGGCCTGGAACATTCCAGAGCCTCAGCACAAATGTAATCTGCCATGACCTGGGTGTGGGGGGAGGTCCAGGAGGAGCCAACTCAGACCTTTGGAAATCCTAAACTCTAAACTCAGGGCACCGCCTGCGATGTGATCCACACCGGAGACACTACAGGCTCATTAAACACAAAGCTTGCGTGTACGCTGAAGTCAAAATGGCATCTCTCGAGATGTTTCCAAACACAGCATTCTGGATAACTTGAGCAAAGCTGCATTTTATTTTCTTGTTCTCATCGTCCTGACCTGCTGGTACAATGGCCCTTGGTCTGCCCACAGGGGAAGGTCAGGCAGCAGCCAGTGTCTGCTGCGTCCTCACAAGGTCAGCTACGTTTCAAACCTTTTCTGCTGATAAGGACTTGATGGACTGGGCATCTCATAGGGGCAGCCCTTCCGAACTCTATTTTGAGAAACAGAAAACCTGACGAGGCCATGAGACAACCAGATAGAAATACCTACAGAGCTGTTGCAAGGTCAGTGGGTTCGGATGGATGTTCAAACTCATCTCTATTTCTCTTTTCCCCTTCCCATGAAAAGAAAGATAGATGAGTAGCTTCTCCATGAGTTGCTGCAATATCTGGGTTCAGGCGGAAAATCCTGGTCCCCCTTGAATAAACTCCCAGTGCTCGGAGGGTTCCTTGGGGAATCTGTTGACAATTTCCTGCAGTCTTGGACCCAGGGTCTGCTCTCCAAAAGGCCTTGTGATTATGATTTTAACTATCCTCAGGAAGGCATTGGAAGAACACACTCTCAAAATCATATTAGGCCTCAACGGACTGAAGAATGCATGGCCAAAATGGCATGAGGCCCACTGCTGGGCAAGGAGGGAGGAAATGGGGAGTCTCATCAACTGCTGGAAGGAGTGTAAACTGACACAGTCTTTGTTGGAGAGCAATGTACAAACCTATCAAAATGTTAAGTGTATAAATATGCCCTTTGACTCAGTTACTTCACGTCTGGAATTGTATCCAGTCGCACAAGCGCTCAAAGATATGTGAGCAAAGATATGTACTGCAGTCATTTTAATAATATTTTTTAGACTGAAAATAACCCAAATGTCCATTAATGAAGAAATAGTTACACAATGTCTGGTGTAGCTGTTCTACGGTATACTCTGCAGCAGTTACAAAAAATAATGTTAAGACCCATCTATGTGAAATGATACGGAAAAAAATAAATGATTACTCATTAAATTAGAGACACAAGTTTTCAAACAGTATAAACCAAATTGTGTATGTGTGTTTCAAAGTATGTACATATACGTGTGCATATATGTGTATGTGTGCACATATATACATGATAAGCATAGAGAAACATCGAGATGTGACCTGGGCGGGGGTGGGGGGGGGGCTCTGCGTGGAAGGAAGTAGAGGAGCAGAGAATGGGGGACTTTCACTTGCTGCTTTTCTAAGTCATAAATTTTCCTATAAGAAACATATGTGCCTTTCATAATAAGGTTGTTTTATTTATTTATTTATTTATTTATTTATTTATTTATTTATTTATTTATTTTTGAGCGTGTGCAGAGAGGCCTTTGGCGACAGGCCTTGGCATGGTGCTGCATCGACAGATCTGTGCTGTGACCAGAGTCAAGGCCGCCTCACCTCTGGGGAAGCGTTTCAGGTTCCACACTCCTCAGAGTGTGGCTGAACCTGCAAGTGGCAGAGAGGGCACCACGCTTGCCTGCTGCCAGGTGAGAGAAGGTGTTCACTGCTCTGTCTGCTTGTTGGGGACAGACAGAGCTTTGCAATTCACCCAGCACCTTTGCCACTTTATCTCATAACGGCCTGCAAGGTAGGCAGGACAGGAATTTTTACCTCCATTTCCACAGGGAAGGCATAGAGAGGTTACCGAACCAGCCCCCAGTCACATGATTGGAAAGTCGGTGAGCCACAAGTGAATCAGGTGAAGCAGATGCGCTCATCTCCACTGCAGAGGTACACACCTGTCACCAGGACCAGACAGGGGGCAACACTGGGCCCAGAGCAAGCTCTCCCTGGTCAGGGCTCAGTGGGAAAAGCCCACATTGCCTCTAACTTTTCATTTTCAAGCTGTCTGACACATCCCAGCAGTTAAATCTGACGTGACAGGGACCTGTTCTCACTCTTTAAATGAGGCGTCTTCGTACAGCTCTCCTATCACCTGCTAATAATGCATTGGTAGGGGCTGTACTGTGTCCCCAAAAATTCACATATTAAGGTCCTGACTCCCAGTACCTCAGAATGTGACCATATTTGGAAATACAGTCTTTAAAGAGCTAGTTAAGTTAAAATGAGGTCTTTGGGACAGGTCCTAATCCAACAGGATTGGTGTCCTAATAAAAAGAGGGAATTCGGACACAAACATGTACAGAGAGAAGACGATGTGGGGACACAGGGAGAAGAAGATGGCCACCCACAAGGAGAGGGGCCTGGAACAGACCCTTCCCTACAGCCCTCAGAATGAACCAGCCGTGTCAGTGCCTTGGGCTTCTAGCCTCCAGAACTAAGACCATACATTTCTATCATCCAGGCCGCCCAGTCCGTGGTTCCTGACGGCAGCCCTAGCAAACTAGCACACGTCTCTCTCAGAACACAGCTTTGTTCCCCTATCTCCAGATTCTTGAGGATCTTGCTATCTTATACAAAGAGTAATATCATCAAATTAATTCTCAAGAGACCTGCACTAAGCTGGTTCGGCTCTACAGAGTAATCAGTGGTACCATCAAGACTGAGAGTTCTTTAGGTGGAACTTCTGGGATAACTTGAGCAGTTTATCAGATGTGTGTAGGTGAAGCCGGGCGGTGGGAGCCCTTCCCAGAGCGGCCTGAGCTCGTCTGCAGGCAAAGAACCCACACCACGCTGCTTCAGGCCCCCAGTCTGCTCACAGATACGGTGAAATCCCTCAGCAGATGAATCCCAGGAAACAGCAAGCCCTTTCATTTGTTCCAAAGACAAACTAAAAGTATGAAGTTAAGGGGGCTTATGGTTAAAAAAATACACGTTTAGAAATGTTGAAAAATATAGAAAATGTAGAGGGGGGGAAGAAAATCGCCATGATACTTTGTTTACTTTTTTGTACATTGTTTTGCTTTGTTTTACATGGTCTATATTTCATAAGTGGGTACAGAGTTATACACTCATACACAATCTTACACACCTTTTTATTTAAATATAAAGCATTTCCTGGAACTTCCGGCCAAGATGGAGGCGTAGGCGAACACACTGTGCCTCCTCTCACAATCAAAATTAAGGACAACAAATATTTAGAAACAAGAAAACAATCAGAACTAATAGAAAATCGAACTGTACGGAAGTCCAACAACCATTCATCCAGACCGGTAAGGGGGCGGAGTCGCGGCAGGAGAAAGTGGAGGTGCGGGCCCGGGAACGCAGGCAGCAGTGGCTTGCAGTTCCCAGGTGCACAGGCGGCAGCTGGCGGTCCCCGGGCCCACAGGGGGGCAACTGTGCAGACCCAGTGAGGCCGCACAGGGCGGCTGGCTGACCAGGTGGTCCCACATTTGCACACGCAGACGGTCCAGGCAGAAGGGAGGTGGCGGAGGGGACTGAATCCAGGAGAGAGCGGAGCAGGCGCCATTGTTCCCTCTCAGACCCCGCCCCCACACACAGTGTCACAACCCAGTGACTGGGCTGCCCCACACTGGGGAGCGCCTGAGGCTCCACCCCTCACTACATAACAGCACAAGTGCGTGCGCAGATAATCCAGGTGAAGGGGAAGCAGCTGAAAGGGCCGGAGTCCAGGAGAGAGCGGAGCAGGTGCCATTGTTCCTTCTCAGACCCCGCCCCCACATATAGCGTCACAACCTGGCGACTGGGCTGCCCTGCCCTGAGGAACACCTAAGGCTCCACCCCTCACTACGTAATAGCCGCGACCAGACTAAAACCAAACCAAAACAAAACAAAACAAAACCCCCCAAAAATGGCTCAAACCGGAAAACAAATAAAAGCCCCAGAGCCAATTCCTCTAAGCAGTGAAGAGATAGCCAACCTATCAGATGCACAGTTCAAAGCACTGGTCATCAAGATGCTCATAGAATTGGTTGATTTTGCTCACAAACTAGATGAAAAAATGCAGGCTACGATACATGAAATGAAGGAAGATGCATGGGGAACTGATAGAGATGGAAGGAAAACTGGGACTCAAATCAATGGAGTGGACCAGAAGGAAGAAACTAACAACCAAACAGAAAACAAGGAAGAAACAAGAATTCAAAAAAATGAGGAGAGGCTTAGGAACCTCCGGGACATCATTAAACGTCCCAACATCCGAATTATAGGGGTCCCAGAAGGGGAAGAAGAAGAACAAGTGGAAAACTTATTTGAACAAATAATAAAGGAGAACTTCCCCAATCTGGCAAAGGAAATAGACTACCAGGACGTCCAGGAAGCTCAGAGTGTCCCAAAGAAGTTGGACCTAAGGAGGAACACACCAAGGCACATCGTAATTACATTAACCAAGATTAAAATGAAGCAGAGAATTCTAGAAGCAGCAAAGGATAAGGGGACAGTCACCTACAAGGGAGTTCCCATCAGACTGTCAGCTGATTTCTCAAAAGAGACCTTACAGGCAAGAAGGGGCTGGAAAGAAATATTTGAAATCTTGAAAGGCAGGGACCTACATCCAAAATTGCTCTATCCAGCAAAGCTGTCATTTAGAATGGATGGACAGATAAAGTGCTTCTCAGATAAGGTCAAGTTGAAGGAGTTCATCATCACCAAGCCCTTATTATATGAAATGTTAAAGGGACATATCTAAGAAAAAGAAGATAAAAATATGGCAGTGAAAAGACAGCAAACTCACAGCTATTAAGAACCACACCTAAAACAAAAGCAAACTAAGCCAACAGCTAGAACAGGAACAGAACCACAGAAATGGAGATCAGATGGAGGGTTAACAACAGGGGTGTGGGAGGAGGAGAGAGGGGGAAAAGGTACAGAGAATGAGTAGCATAGATAGTGGGTAGAAAATAGACAGGGGGAGGGCAAGAATAGTGTGAGAAATGTAGAAGCTAAAGAACTTATGACACATGGACATGAACTAAAGGGGGGAATGTGGGTGGGAGAGGGTGTAGAGGGTGAAGGGGAATGATGGGGGAGAAATGGGACAACTGTAATAGCATAATCAATAAAATATATTTAAAAAATCAAAAAAAATAAAGCATTTCCTCCATGTGAATATAATCTTTCCGTAAACATCATTTGAAATGACTGTGAGGTACTCCAGCAAGCTGATCAGTTATCTCAGACACGAACTGCCGAACATCTGCCTCAGAATCATACGGGGTATGTGAAAAAATGCAGATTTCTGAATCTCATCCCAGAACCTTTAGATCAGCCTCTAGGGGCGGAGGCTGGGAATCTTCATTTTAATAAGCTTCCCAAACAACTGATCAAGTTACAAAAAATTGAAAACCACTGAAATTGGTACAACCCTTATCCCAAATGTTGAACATTTCAGTTGTCTGCAATTTTTGATTTCATAAATAACTGTGTAAAGAACATCTTTGTGCCTAAAGCATTTGGTCACTTTTATAGCATTGCTTCAGAATGGTTTCCCAAAAGTGATACTATTCGGTCAAAGATATGAACCTCTAAAGACTCCTGACAGTCCTGACCAGTGTGGCTCTGATGGTTCGACATCATCCCATAAAACAAGGGCACATGCCTAGGTTGTGGGTTCGGTCCCCAGTCAGGGCACATACAGGGAGCAACCAATGGATGTTTCTCCCTCTCTTTCTCCCTTCCCTCCCCCAAATAAATAGATAAATAAAAAGACTCTTGATAAGCACACAACAGTCCTGTGCACATCTTTAAGCACAGTCTGCTCAGGTTTCAGGGGAAAGTCAGGGGCCATTTACTTATCTGTACTCCTGGTTTATACTAGCTTTTGTTTTCCAGTTCTCTTTTCAACAGAGATCTATCTTTATTACCAAAAATATTGAGTTGGCTCACAATAAAGTAGGCAAGAAATGAGCCAACAGTCAATAAAATGCCCTTTATTGATGCATTAAAAACTCGGGCCTAACCCCATGGAAACCAGGGCAACAGATAACCACGGGAACATCGAGACTTCCAGATACAAACTGGAACTGAAAACTAACCCAGCAGCACCCCGACACACCCATCCCACATGCCACAAAAACAGTGTTCTCCTCGATTCACGGCGATGACCAATACTTGAAGGCAGAGGCGCAGCCAGATGGGTGTAGGTAGAGGCTAAGCTCACCCTCCCTGATGAGTAGAAATCACCTTTCCAAGAATAAAGAGCACAGCCGCTGGGGGGGGGGTTGGGGGATCTGGCAAGGAAAACTTGTTCGCAGCCCTGGCTGGTGTAGCTCAGTGGATTGAGCGCGGGCCTGTGAACCAAAGGATCGCGGTTCGATTCCCAGTCAGGGCACATGCCTGGGTTGCAGGCCAGTTCCCAGTATGGGACACATAAGAGGCAACCATACATTGATACATCTCTCCTTCTCCCTCTCTCCTACGCTTCCCCTCTAAAAATAAATAAATAAATAAATATTTTAAAAAAAAGAAAAAGAAAACTTGTTCGCAGAGCAATAGGGAGCTCAGGGCAGCTTACGGGCTGCCCTGGGCGTCAGAAAGAGCCACAAAACGAAAGTCAGGTGCATAGCAAGCATGTTGTTTTTAGACTGTGTGTTGAAACAGCTTGGGGAAGAGGAAATAATACAAAGACATGGGCAACCTCAAGCAGCCCATTCTGCCACTGATCAGAGCAACAAGAATTCGTTCATTTGCTTAATTAGCCTTCACAGAGCCTTTAGCAAGGTATAGGCATGGGTCTAGAAGCTGTACAGTATAAACTTACTCAGTCCCCACAATCAAGCCTATGAGATATCGTCACCCTCACTCTACAGATGAGGAAACTGAGACACAGAGAGGCTAGGTAACTTGGCCAAAGTCACACAGCTAGTAAGTAAGTGGCGGAGTCAATATTTAATTCAAGCAGCCTGGCTGCAGAATCCAGGCTTGTATCCACTACCCTGTACTGTCTTGGGAGAAAGGACTAAGAAGCGTGGGAACCTAGCGTACAGAGGAAAAGAGCAGTGAGTGAAGCCGAAGCCACAGTCAGTTACAGTGACACTCAGAGCAGAGATGCTATCAGCTGACCCTCACACCCCAGCACATTTTGGAAAGATCATGTTGTTTGTTCATTACAAACCAGCCTTTCAGCACCAGTCTTCTCCTAATGGCCCGCTGCTCCCCCACGCCACACACCACCCCCTTGGTCACCCTGCCTGCCAGCTTCAAAACATGGCGCCTCAGCCCGTGGGGTGCCATGCTCTCAGTGCAATCATTCTCCCCTGCAGGGACCGCCTCAGCATTTTATTTGAAGGACTGCAAAATCCGTCAGCAGAACCCCCAGCCTTGCCTCCAAGGCCTTCCACTGCTGCAACGAATTACTTGGGCTGTAAACTCCCATGTGGAAACAATCCCCAGGCTTTCCCATCAGACCTGGCTGGCTGGCAGCTCGCATGCCTAGACTGAAGCAAGCTGCCTCCCCTTTTAAACAAACACATTAAGTTAATAATAACACCGACCACAGTTTGACAGCCACGTTTACTAATTAATTCTTATTTGTCCCTTCTGTTAGGGAGGCGGTAGGATTTGCTCCATTTACAGATGAACTGAGACTCCTAAGTGATTTCTTTTAAGGTGGCACCAAAAAGTTACTGGAGAGTTTACCTGGGAACTTCCCTCTTTGTTCAGCCTTGTGGGGGTTGGAGATCCTAGAATCCCTTCCTGCTCAATCCAGGTGGCGACCAGCCCTGCCCCTGGACATGAGTGTAGCTTGCTCCTCACAGCCACCCCCCTGCCCTTCACCTGCCAGTGCGCGTGGTGATCTCATTCCATCCTCACAGTAATCCGAAGGAGGCTTCATTACCATCGCCATCACAGATGAGCAACTGTCGCTCCACGAGGTCAAACGACATGCTTCAGGTCACATAGCTCGGAAGCGGCAAGACCCATTGTCTCTAGCCTCACCTTTTGCCCAGGGATGACTGATTTAGAAATTCGTTCCAGGTGACGTAACAGACACTTCCAGAAGAATAGAAGTCTCCCTCCCTGCCCAGCCTTGGGATCTGATCACAGAACCTGCCCTCTCTCCCCACGCCTGCCTGCAAAGGCCTGTGGGCTCCGGTGGGAGGAGGAACCTGCCCCTACTCTGTAGCCTGTGTTCCCTGAATCCAAATAAGTTTGTCTAAAGACTGCTGCTGGCTGGGTCGGATACCACTGGGCTGATGTTTACGGCCATGCTGTTGGATCTTTGCTGGACTTCCACCCCAAGTGATGGTCACTCATGGACCCCAAGGCTGGTCAAGGGCACTGGGCGTGCTCTCTGTCTGCTTATCTTCACTTCACCCTCTGTCTTCTCTCCCTTCTAGAACACTTACTGGGCATTTTCGATGTGCCAAATGTTCTACTGGGACCACTAACATTCTAGCTCATGTTTAATTCTTACACCAACCCCACAGGCATGTATTGTCATTATGGGAAACTGAGGCATGGAGAGCCAACGTGCATGATGAAGGTCACAGGGATGCGGCACAGCAGAACTGGGACCTGCCTTCGGACTCCAGATTTAGGACACTGGTCTCTGGCTCCCCCACCTCTTACCCTTACACAGCAGAAGGTGCCTAACTCTCAAGGCTAATGACCCCACAGTCACAATTTTCACCTGGCAATGTCCTGTGGGGCTGATTACAGCCTGGCATTATTTCCCAGGAGGACTCAGGGGCCCCACTACAGAAACCAATACCTGTACCCCCACTCTGGCTGCTGGACAAGGAGGATCGGCTGACTCTGAGGGCTGAGAGATGCAAGTTTCTGAAGCTGTACTTGAAAAAAAGGAAGTGCGCTTGGCTTTCTGCTCAGTCTGGGCCTGGCCAACCACGTCCCAGGTATGATCAGCATGGTGGCCGGAACCTCATGAATAATAACACCATCGGGCCCACCTCGAACCTCAAACCTCTGTATGTTCCTAGGGTCTCTCTAAGGACCCGTAGCTCTGTAACAACCAGGACCTCATGTAGCCAGAAGGAGCAGCCTGGCCAAAAAAGAGGTGACTGGGTTGGCCAGAAGTGAATTGCAAAAACTAAAATTCAGGTCCCATGCTCTGCCAGGAAGCCATGGTGACAAGATCCCCCCGGGCCTCCCCCTGGTCTGAGAAATAATGAACAAGTTTCTAGGTCTCTCAAAGTAGCTGGACTGGAGGTGGCTTCAGGACACCTGCTTAAAGAAAGGTGGTGACCCTGGTGGGAGAAAGACCAGAGAGCCAGAGCAAAGACAGTTGGGCCATTATCTGCAGGCCTGCCTGTCTCCCGCACCCCCCACCCCGCCGCCAACTGCCCCGCCCTAAGCAGCGTGGCTCTGGACACAAGTGGCCACCCACAGACTCCACCTCTTCTCCATGCTAGGATCCAAACCTGCTAGCAAACATGCTGTTTGCCCAGAGAGCTGGGTTTTAAGCCCACACTAGCCCAGCTGTGCTCCACAGCAAGGGCCAGATCAGAGACTTCTCCCTCTTCTCCCGCCTCGGACAGATCTGCTCAGCAGAGAGCTGGCCAGGCACAGAAAGCCTGTCTCCATGAGCAGGGTCTTAGCTGATTCCAGCTTCCTCAGGGCGTCTCCTAGGCTGGACCCAGACCTTGGAACCTCTTTTGAGGTGGCCCATTAGGATGGGTCAGTCCTGAGAAGGTGCCCTGATTCCCTCTTCACCACCCCAGACTCCTAACTCTGCCTTTCCAGGTCCTCTTCCCTGACTCCTGCCCCTGGCTGCTGTGACCCCCTGCTCATCTGCCCAGCCCCCTCATTCAGAACCACCTGGACCAGGCCTCACTTTCCTCCCAGCCTTCCAGGCCCACCCCTGGTATGTGGTTTCTGCAGACAACTTCAGTGCTAGGGGGAAAAAAAAAACCCAAGAGCCCCCCAATCCCTACCTCTCACACACGAGGAAACCATTGCCCACAAAGGCTGAGTGACAGGTCCAGGGCCACCATTTGGGAGTAGCAGAGCTGGACTGGTTTCCAGGAAGGCCAGAAATGTTTGTTCCACCAACCTGCCCACAGAAAGTCAAATTAAAGTAATAGGACGGTGGGTGCGGGTGTGTGGAGAACAAGATTCATCCATTTACAGATAAGGAAACTGAGGCCCAGGGAGGTAAGGGGGACTTTCCAAGGCCCCAATTCACGCTGTTTGTTGGTGTGAGCTCTTAGATACAAATTAACTGGACCAGAGCCCCCTAATCCTGCCGCTGACAGCTGATGTCCAGACAGTGGGATTTTGTAACTTCAATTAGTCACCTATTAACAGGCAGCTCTGAAAACCCTGCTGCCGAAAATCCGCCCCCTCCCCCGCAGGGGAGAGTGTGCCTCTCTGCTCCCCCCAGAACTGCTCCACGCAGGATTCGGTCTCCCAGTCAGGCAGGAGCCCAAGACTCTGGAAAGGAATAAGGCTGGCTGACACTTCCATTTTTTAAAAAAAATTTTTAATGAAGAAAGTTCTAATTGTTTTATTTTTAGAAAGTTCTGAACAAGCTGAGTGACAACGTGCTAGCTGCCTGGAGAATTCCTACTCCTCCTTCCCCTGGACAGCCTGGCTTCCCGTCCCAGCTCAAGTTTCTTAGCCCCTTGGAGCCTCAGTTTTCTAATGTGTCGGACAGGAATAGTATACCCCTTCCTGCTTCTTTGTGAGATCTGAAGTTAGAAAATGGAGGGGAAAGAAGGCTGGGCCTTGTGAAGTGTCCTACTAACTTCAGCAACTACTCGTCATTAACATAACGCTCTCCTGGCACTTGAGAATGGCCCTTTGCGGAGGGCCTGGGCGGGGGGGGGGGGGGGGGGGGGGGGGGGGCGGGGTTCGGTCACTGGGCCAGGCTGCTCCCCGCCAGCCTGGTTTCACCCGCCCCGCTCTTTGTTGCGGAAGCTTCTGTGGCATAGTACCTGGCTCATTCCATCAGCTCTCTGCAAACTCTGCGCTCTCAGCCCACCAACCCCCCCCCCTCCGCAAGTCCTCCTCCCCAACAGCTGTCAGCCCACCCTGATCACAGACAATGGAGCCCCATCCAGGGCTCTCAAGAAAGGGCTTCCCTTGCCTTCCCCCAGTCCCAGCGTCCCCCGCTCCCCACTGCAATGGGCCAGCTGACCGGGCAGCCCTGGAGAAGCTGGCACTGCCCCTTCTTTTCCCCTGCGGGTGTCAGTCTCGTTGACCCCTGGTCTTTAAGGCGGAGCAGAGCCCCCGGTGTCTCAAGCAGGTTAGTCTTCCTGTGAGAAGGCTGACGGAGGGTTTGGGCCCTCCTGAGAACAACAGCCCCTGGGCACCTCTCATTTTTTGAACCCCACGCTAAATCAGAGGGAGGGGCAGGGAATGAGCATTTACTAATCCTCTGTTACGTGCCGGGCACTGTGCCCATGTTCGCGCCACTTCCCATAACCCACGGAAGGTATTATTATCTCCCCTTAACAGAGGAGGTGAAACAGGTTCCGAGATGCTAAGAAACATATCCGTAATCACACCAGACAGAAGGGATGGAACAGGAATACGAATCCAGGGCTCTCACCGCTGGGCTGGGGTGAGGGCAGACCACGTGCAGCAGTCATTTCCCGAGTCTATATATAGCAGGTGACTGGAGCACCTGCAAAGAAAAGAGCATAAAGCTCCATGGACTTCGGGATTTTTTTTATGATCTCACGATAAATACTGGAAGTGAATGTAAAAAAAGTAAAAACAGTTGCTGTTAGGCAGAGATCTTTAATAGAATATTGTTGTGTTACCTTCTCAGTAGAAAACACCAAAAATGTTCCTTCCTAACAATTTTGTATTATTCGCAAAGTGAGTGGCTGATGTGTATAAACACTGGTGACTAATGCTCTTTGACCACTTACTATGCACAAAGCCTTCTGCAGTGATGCTGTCATTTAATCCACCAACAGCTTATGCAATAGGTAAAAATGTTCCCTGTTTTCAAGATGAGGAAACTGAGGTACAAAAGTGATTTCCCCCAGGTCACTGAGATAGTTAGGAAATTTGAACCCCAAGAGTCCGAGGTTGGAGCCTGACCCTGACCCTGACCTGTTCAACTTAATATTAACAGTTCTGGGACTTCCAGGACAAAGGATGGAGCATGAACCAATGAAGGTACCTACTATGCACAAGTGCCAGAAATTCAAAAACATGCAATAACCATTGGCTGCAATGGAGGAAATAAAGGGATGGGGGGGAGCAAATGGATGACTTGCTGTGGGGGTCTTGGGGGTGACTACGCACCTGGAAAGGTTGAGCTGGCCATCAGCAAGATGTTCTGGATCCTTCTAACTGTCACCCTACATGGGCAAGATGGGAATGGCGGACAGATGAAGACAGGTTCAGAGGACAGAGGCCCTCCCTGGATGAGTTGCAGCTCAGCCTTCAGTCTGGATGCTGCGCATCCTGTTTCGGGGAGGCTGACCACCCAGTACCACATCACTAGTCTGGTGTTATCTCAAACCACCCAAGACCAGGCTGAGGGACCAGACACGTGCTTGTCACAGATTTGGCCTGGGGCCAGCAGGAACACCCACGGGAAGGAGCCCCAAGCCCATGCGCACTTGCTGAGCACTGACTCCAGAAGGCAACCAGGTAGGACTGAGGGGACTTCTGGCTCCAGCAGTCACCTTCTAAGAATATCTCAGCGATGACAGTGGTTCCCATTTCCCTGTAGAGGACAGTCTCCTGGAGTCCTCCGACCTCCAGTTCCAACCAGGCCACCAAAGCTCCCATTCTTTTCCTCCCTCCAGGTTCCCCTTCTTCCTTCTCTCTGCCCCCACCCCAAGATCCAGCCCCTGCCTGCCCTCTGCAGCCCCATTCCTCACTGCCGCTGCTTCCCGCCCTCCCTGGGTCTCGGGAAACACCACTGTTTTCTTTCCTTTTTGAATAGCCCACTCCCTTTGACTTCTTCAGTGCTTTCATCTGCAGTATTTCCCCTGCCTGAGATGTCCTTCCTCTGGCCCCTCTCGAATGTCTAGAGGCCCAGGGGTGTCCAACCTATGTCCTGCAGCCCGCATGCAGCCCAGGATGCCTGTGAATGCAGCCCAACACAAAAGCGTAAATTTACTTAAAACATAATGAGATTTATTTTGTGATTATGTGTCACAATGCATTTAACGTGTGGCCCAAGACAACTCTTTTCTTCTTCCAGTGTGACCCAGAGATGCCAAAAGTTTGGACACTCCTGGTAGACAGACAATCCTGCTGACCCTATAGAACTCTTCCCCACCCATCAGAAGGTTAGGTCCCTGCCATGTGCTTCTATAGCACATCCTGCTTTGGCCCATGATTTGTATAATCAGCTCCTTGCTTTTCATCTCTGTGAGGACACGGACTGTGTCAGTTTTGTTCATTACTCTGTCTCTATTCCCTAGCTTAGCACTGACACCTACCAGTGGCTCTTCCATCATTTCCAGCTCCTCAGATATAGCACAGTTCAGACTCGGTTTCTTTCAGGGAGACTGAGCCATGCAATGCAGAAAATGCAGCGCAGAATTAATTTAATTAAGGATGTTACCATAAACCTATGTGTGGCTGGAAACCCTTTCCCAGGCTCCCAGAGACCCAGGAGGCCAGATAAGAGGCAGAGATGCCATGTCCACTACTTTTTTGGTGAAAATACTCATTCCAAGGGTGGAAAGCCTTGTAGTCCAGCTCAAGCCATTGCCTCGCTGGCTTCTTGCAGGAAGTCTGGAGGGTAGGGGGTGGTCGGTAAGGGGGAAATATGTAAGCCACCCAGGCCTTGGCCAGCTGAAATCAAGCCTCAGCCCAGGAACCTCACACTGTCCTCCACCCACATAGCTCCTCAGCTCCCACCCGCATGGACCAGTGGCAAGAACCCAAGTTTGTGTAAACAAGGCCACAGGAAAGCAAGCACCCTTATCTGCTATCAGTTCTCTTTCTCTAGCTCAGCCACTTGGCTGGACCCTCGGCCAGGAGGTGGGAGCTGGCCAGACTCCTCCCCTTTTCTCCTTTATCTTTTCTCCCTGGCCAATTTCTCCTCCCCCACAGCTTGAGCTCCCTGGGGTCCCTGCTCGGCCAGCTGGAGAAGGGAGGCAGGTTCTCTCTTCACAGCCCAAGTCAAGGCCGTGTCTCTGATTGTCTGCGCTGGGGAGGCTCCCTCCCCCCACCCCTCCCAGTTCCCTCAGGATGGGGTGGCAGATGTGTTTATCTTGTTGGAGGGGATGGGGAGGAGTGGTGGGCAGCAGTCTGGAAATCAGTTGAAGGGTGTGGGGTGCCCATGGGGTAAAGCTCTGGCTTTGACACACAGGATGAGAGAGTTGCATTTGGGTCCTCGCAATGTCCAAGCATCCAAATGGAATCAGATGGACAAGAGTTCATTAGGTACAAGGTCTCTTCCTGCTCCAAAATTCTGTACAACGAACTAGAAGGCTGCGGGGGAAGGTTGCTGGCAGGGGTGAGTCTGACTGTCTGCCTGTCTCTTCCTTGGACTTCTAGTTACACAAGCCTGGTACTGACCCAGAAAGAGGGGGTGGCTGGCTAACTCTCTCCAGACTGTCATGTTACACCAGAGGCATTCCAGCCTGAAAAAAAATCTGTGAGTCTGAGGTATCGGGTTCCATGAAATGAAAATATCTGAGCCACATCCCTAAGAAAATAGATGCTCTACTTCTCAGACCAACTGCACTGTGAGGGGAGAGGCAAGCTCCTCCCCCTTCATCAACCACAGGCCCTTGTCTTCCCCCCACAGTAGTCTAGGGGGCCCTTGGAGAAGCCAAACAGCGACTGAACTCATGACCCAAACGTGAGACAGATGAGGGTACCGGTGGAGGGGAGCACCTGGGATTTACAATAGCACCGTGAGACCTAAACCCTGGCCAGGTCGGGGACATTTAGGGATTAACATAATCGCTGGACAAAAATAAACCCAAGCCTTAAACACTCAAAGCAGATGACAGGAGGTTTCAGAACTACAATATTGTGGTCCTTCATTTTATGGAGAAGAAAGTGAAGTGATAAGTGTATGATGCTACAATGGTCCTGAAAGTGATACCAGAGAAAGCAGGAGCTTGAGAAGCCATCTCTATGGCTAGACTAGGGATAGGCCAACTGCAACCTACCAGCCAAATCCAGCCCACTGCCTGTCTTTGTAAATAAAGTTTTATTGGAACATAGTGAGACTCGGAAGATTTACACATTGTTTATGGCTGCTGTTGCATTACAACAGACTTGAGTGCTTGCAACAGAGAACATATAGTATGGCCTGCAAAACCTAAAATATTTAATATCTGCTCTTTACAGAAAAAAAGTTTCCTGACTCCTGGGATAGACCAAAACACAGCGTCCCAAAGCAGAAGGTAAAGTCCCAACTCATCTGCTTCCATCAGAGCTATGGGTTCTCTGAGTGTCTGTCTCCCCAAACAAACATACCAGAGGGTGGAACACAGATACTCCTCGGCTGAGACAGGAATGGTCAAGTTGCATCTTAAACCCATTTATAATTCATTCAGCAACAAATATATGTTGAAGACCCTGTTCTTGGTCCTTAGGATACACCAGCAAACAAAATAGGCTAGGAACTGTCCCTCATGAAGCTTATGTTCTAGGGACTGGTTTATAACTCCACCTCAACAGCTGTCCTCAGCCGGATTCTGAGGTCGCTACCTCTCACAAGGAGAGAGGCTGGACCCCAGTGTGGCCTAACGCAGAACTGACGTTAGGGACCTCTGTGTAGTAGAGTTTATTATGATTCAGTAGAGGAGGATTTTACTTTCCTGTCCCCGGGGAGAATGGGTTTAGCCATAGGACTTGCTTTGTCCAATGAAAAGTGAGCAGAAGTGGCAGGTATCCCTTCCATACAGAGTTCTAAGGATCAGTGAGTGATTCATCATGTTAGTCTCTTTTGCTTCAGCTAGGAAAAACCATCAGTGCCACGTATCAAAAAGTCCCAACATCTTTCCATCAGCCCAAGAGTGAAAACCACTGAACAGACCAACAGCCAACACATGACAGACATGTGGCACAGATGACAAACAACCTTCGTTATCATGAGCCTCCAAGATTGTGTGGTAGCTGCCACAGCATGGCCACACACGCCCTGACTTCGCTTTTGTACACTAGGTGTGTCCTGGTGATATGACTGTATTTTTTTTTTAATTTCTCCATTGCCTCTCATTGGGAAAACAATTCTAGCAAATGACATGAAAGCATACATAGATCGTATGGACCCTTCGCCACCCTTCCTGTACAACACAGGCCTTCCCAGATTCTTTATTCTGCTTGACTGTTACACTCACAGCCCCCCATGCCTCCTTTTGCAACTCTTAAAGGACAATGTCTCGTGGAGCTGGGTTGTCACATCACATTTTTTAATAGGCGGAACATCTAATTCATACTTATATACCCTAACCTAAAAATTCTAGCAGAATCCACTGGGTACACGAAACATACCCATGTCCTCGTGTGTCGGTCTTATTAGTGCACAGTCATATATATCAAATTCATCTGTGCCTGATATGCAGCCAGATGTTACCCGCACATCGGTGCCCAGTGGGCTTCCCTCTTCCTCATCCTACACTCGCAGCGCGGAGTATTTCGTGTTGGCCCACTTCCCCCCATCTCTACGCGACAAGCCGTTTTCCTCTGTGGCCAGCATTCTTGTCCTTTAGCACACGCCCGTTTTCTTGTCAATGGCATTTGTCTTTTGGGCTTCTGCACACCGTTCTTCTGACTCTCTTACTTTCCCGACCACTCCGGGGCAGGCGGCAAGTGTTGGCTTAGTGTCCAAAAGCTAGAATACTCAAGTTGGAAAGACTGGTGTGCTTATAGGGAAATTTGGGACATTTATCCAGGCCAGGATTGGGGCTGCCGTCTGTGCCATTTGGCAAGAAGGAGACTAGGCCTGAGTCAGTGTGGGAGACAGGTACTGACCTTTGCCTCACGTGGCTGGCAGACCTGCAGAGCACTGGCAGAGCAAGATGCAAAGCCATGGGTGGACCTAGTCAGAAGGACGGATGAGGAAAGCAGCAGGGGTCACTGAGACACCAACAAGGTGCAGGAGTTCTGTTCCCCCTCTTAGCCCAGAGCTTCTCCCCTCTGGGAGACACATGAAGATGGGTTCTACCTTCCTTGCCTTCCAGGGAACCCAGGCAAGCCAGGTGTGGGGACACATCTCTGGGAAGGAGAAAGGGGCAGAATTAAGGGACGGTCAAGGGGCTGCTGGGAGAAGCACCCTTCCAGAGACTTATCCCTCCTGCCACCCTGCTACAAAGCTGCAAATGACAGCATAGCCCGATACAAGTCCTCAGTCCCAGAAGCAGGGAGGGGAGAGATGAGACGGTCAAGGTTAAGGCCCTCCTGAGAATATATGGGGTGGAGGCAGCTGAAATTCCTCAGTCCTCACCCAGTCATGAGCTAATAAATGAGAAAGCCCTTTGTAAACTATGAAACACCACACAAACATAGAGGATTGTCCTGGTTGATTATTCTTCACTCCCTGTCCACCCCAGAACTTGATTTCTCCTGAGGGATGCAGGGCCTGGCCACACCCCCAGTAAACCCTGGGGTGGGTGTGTGGTATTCCGAATGCCTTGTCTCCCCCACACCCCTCCTGGCCAGGGTGCTCGTCCTTTGGTTCTACCCACCCAAGTCCCCATCTCTTTCAAAGCCACAACTCATTTGTGCATCCCCCACACCCCCTCCCGTCCAGCAGAGGCCTGCCTGGTCTGGTCCACGTGCGCGACGTCCGAGATGGTTCTTCCTTGTCCCAGCACCTCTCTCTCTACCCCAATCTTTTCTTCCCAGGCCGCTCCGTTCTCTGGCTGTTCGCAGCCCTGAGCCCCACTGCCCTGCCCCACTGTGGAGCCCCTTTCCTTAAGTAGCACCCCAAACTCCAGGTCTTTAACAGCTTCTTCCAAACCTACCAGTCCTGGGACTCATCCTCTCTGCTCAGCTCTGAGTAGCAGCCCCCAAACCGCAATAAAGCCTCAGGAGATGCTTAGTAAGTGGCCAGGGCTGTGACATGTGGATACCAGTGGGATGTGGTCCTTGCACCTTCAAGGTAGTTAAAGAAACACGTACCTGGAGAAAGCTATGGTTCAAGGATGACGAGGCTTTGAGGGGTGCTTGGTGTTCCGTATGCTCCCGGAGCTCTGGGGAGCTGGGAAGTGGGGCCCAGGTCTTCATGGAGGACGCGTTTCATCCGGGCAGGGAGGGAAGGGTAGGCCCTGCTGCCCTGACACATTCCAGAGAGATGAAACTCTATCCTGTTTGTGGAAGATCTCCAGGGCCGGCGCTCTCACTGCAGCCCAACAACCCGGCGGGCCGGTTCCCACTGGCCCCTCTCACACGCAGCTCTTCACTGCGGCCTGAGCTCCCTGTTTGTCCCCAGGAGAGGGAGAACAGCTGGTCACCAGCCTCAGTGCAATGACCCTCAGTGGCCCAGATTAGACAGGCAGTCGAGGAGCACTGATGTCGCTGAGAGCCAAGAAAACCAGCCCAGAGGGGCCTTTCAGAAAAGGACCGAGCGAATAGACTGGGCCAGTCATCTGATATCAGCCTCTGGTTTCTGTGAGTGACGGACGCTTAATGAACCACCACAGCAGCACAGGGGTGGGGGGTGCTGGGGATTCTGCTGGAGACGAGAACCTGAGTGCTCTGGGTTAGCGAGGATGGCCAGCAATGAAAACATGGCCAGGTTGTGGGGGGAGGTGGCCCCACGGTCCCAGAAACGGGGAGTTTAAGCTTCCAGACAGAGGAAGCTGTGAAGTGAGTGTGGTTCCGTCATGGCTGGTGGCCATAGACCCACCCAATGTGACCGATGGCCCAGCTGATGTAGGCAAAGGAGTGGGGAGGGTGCCGCTGGGAGGGCCGTACCACAGAGGGAGACACGCCAGCCTGGCCTTGGGGGCTGCTCATCGCCCCAGGACCGGGCTTCCTGAGAGAAACGCAGAAAGAGCCAGGTGGAAATGGATGTCACCTTCCTGTCCTTTGCCCAACCCCTGCACTCCAGCCGGCCACAGCCACCATAACCGCCAAAGTGCTTTATTGAGCACTTACCTCTCAATCCTCAACATGCAGACCCTCCCCCATCTCATCTGACCATCCCCCAGCACACAGCAATTCTGTAAAATGGGTGGGGTGTGTAGCCCCCACCACAGAAAGAAGCACACCTCAGGAGGTTTGGTGATTTTCCCAGAGTCACACCACAGGAAGTGTCCCAGAAGCCCTCACGTGGCTCCCTGCTCCAGGATCCCCGGACTCAATCCATGGGAGCCAAGCAGCAGAGGCGGACATAACCCTGCTGCACGGGGGCTGGAGGAAGACTGGCTAGGGCAGCAGAAGGCGAATGGGGCCCAGGCCCCTGCTCTGTGCTGCACCTTGCTAAAATAAGGCGGAGAAGAGCTCAGGCCTTTCCAGAAGCCCCTGAGCTGGTCTCTCCTACCAGTCTAAACCAAGTGCCCTCCCTGTTGCTCAGTCCAGTGCCTATGATTTCTTGTACCTTCATCTCTAAGGCTTTTATTTGTTGTGTTGTCATTTAATTTGTCATGCCTGTTGGTTTTATTTCTGAGAGAAAAGGGCTGAATTGTACTCACAGCTGCATCCCCCGTAATGCCCACCAGCGTATAGCAGGTCTCAGCAATTACTCGCTCAGGGGAAGTTAGGAGCTGTCTCATGGTCCCTGCTCTTTCCCCGCACCGTGTCCACACCACCTTCTCTCTTGGTTTGTTTCTCTGCCTCTGCACAAAGAGCCCTGGACCCTGGTCCACCGCTGGTGGACTCCCTCCTGCCTAGCACAGTGCCTTGCATACAGCTGCTACGAGTTTGCTTTCACTTAACAGGTGTTCCATTTACGTCTCACATGCTTCACACACATTTCTTTGATTTTGAAACCATTACTCCATAAGAATTCATAAAGTGGATATTCTCCCATTTTTCAGGTGGAAAAACTGAGGCCCAGAGAAATTAACCAAGCACACCCAGCTTATAAGAGGCAGAGGCAAGATTCAACCCAGGCTTAGCTGGTGCCCAAAGCCAAGCTCCCTCTTGCAGGCCCACTGCCTCCTCAGCCTTGAAGCAATAGCCTCGCTCATCTAACCCTTCAGCACCTGTGGGCTGCAGAAGGAAGCGCATCACCCCAGTGGAGAGCCTGTTTCTTCTGGGACCCAGGGAGAGGTCACAGGCTGCTCAGGCCTGGAGCGTTCCATCACCCGAATTGGGAGCATAGGAAACGGGTGTTTTTCTTCCTTGCGGCCTCAGTGCCTGATTCCTACAGTGTATCCGCCCTGGAGAATGACCGGAAGAAGTGGCTTCCTCCTGGCAGGGGGAGGAGCTGGCTTCTTCCCACCCTTCAGAGAGGAGGATTTTGCACCAAAGCAACAGCTGCATCAGCCTTGCTGGAAGCACAAGAGGGCTTGGGTGCAGGGTCTGGATTCTGTCCCCTGACTATTCAGGGCCTGGCCAGCTTTGGAACCCACCAACTGAAAAGTTTAAGGAGCTCCAAGCTTTCTGACACTTGACCTGGGAGTTGCCAGGAAGATGAAACTGGGGTCCAGGACATTTCCTGGATGGGGCTGGGGGAGCCATCAGTGAAGAGCTGTTGAGCATGTCCTAGGTACAGGGGGCTCACAGATGGGCTCCAGCTTGGCCACCTACCAGCTGTGTGAACTCAGGCAAGGTACTTAATTGTGCTGAGGCTATCTCCCCATCTGAAAATGGGAGAAAAACAATACTTATCTCATTGGGTTGCTGGAACATTAATCAGAAAATATAAGCAAGTGACTTAGAATGATGCTTGGCACATAATGAGCAAACATTCAAAAGCAAGTGAGAGCGCCCTGGCCGGATGGCTTAGTTGGAACATCATCCTGTCCCTGTATACCGAAAGGGTTTGACCCTGGTGGTGCAGGGAGTCGGGGGGGGGAGTGCGGGGCGGGGGGGGCGAATAGTCCTGGAGGAAACCAATCAATGTTTCTCTCTCACTCCTCCACCCCTCTTCTCTCTCTAAAATCACCAAACATATCCTCAGGTGAAGATTTAAAAAAAAAAAAAGCATGAGAGCTACAACAGACGCTACTGTCAGGGTCAATTTTCTTTTCCGTAAGTGGCTCCCAATTTACTGACGAGAAAACTTACACAGACAGTAGGAGTGGAGCCGGACTCGAGCCTGGAGAGCCTGGTTTCAAGTCCTCCAGCCTTCACAGGGTGCCCCCACTCACTCCTGTGCAGACGTCACAGCATAAAGTCACAGGGCCGGCGAGGGGCAAAGCCGGGATCCCACCCTGATCCCGGAGAATCGGATTGAAAAAGTGATCATTTGGGATATTTATTACATTTGCTTTTAATATAACTTAGTTGATTATGAGTTTTGCATAGTTTACCATTTAATAATGGCTGCGCGTAATAACTGACTCAATAACATGCAATTCTCGGGTTCACTGTAAAACTGAAGGAGATAACGTCAGCGTCACCCATCTGTGTGCTGGAACCAGCCGTGGGACCTTGGGCATGTTCTTACCCACTGTGAGCTTCACATTCTCCCTATCTGTGAAACCAAGCTGTTGTGAGGATTACAGGAGACAATGTATTTGAAGAGTCTAGCCAGGCCAGGACCAAGGTGAAGCAAGCAAGGAGCCTGCGGAGCAAAAGTCCAACCAGGGACCCTCTCTCAGGGTGCCGAGCTGTGCATGGTTGGCACTAGGGCACCTCCTTAAATGTTGTGTGTTAGGTGTCTTACTTGCCTCACCCTAGTCCCAGCCCTGCTCCTGGCATGTAGTAGGCACTTGCTGTTATTACTACAAGAGTTTCAAGGAGAGGGTATAACCTAACAGAGTCGACAAGAAAAGTCATCTAACAATACGCAAGAAACACAATGACTCAGGACATGGTCCAGGGGCATATGGTAGATACCCAGTGAGCCCAGCAGATAATGAGGGTTCTATTTCAGCAAATCCCCCCCCCCCCCCCGGCCTGCCTGTGAGGCTGAGCCATCTCCAGGAGACCCAGGGTTGTCTGGAAACAGTAGCAAGCAAGATTTCTTTGCATTGTCCTAACTGGTGTGGCTCAGTTGGTTGGGCTTCATCCCTCAAAGAGAAAGTTTGCTGGTTCAATTCCCAGTCAGGGCACATGCCTGGGTTCAGAGTCAGTCCCTGGGAGGGCACATACAAGAGGCAATCGATGGATGTTTCTCTCTCACATCAATGTTTCTCTCCCTTTCTTTCTCCATCCCTTCCCCTCTCTCTAAAAATAAATAAAATCTTTTTAAAAAATATTTTTTCTTTGCATTAAATTGAAAGATAAAAAACACCAGTCTTCAAATTATACCTTCTCCTATATAGTAGGTAGCTATATATTATAGTATTATTTGCCCACAAAATCTTTTCCAATAAAATTGATGTGGGGTGGGGGTGGGGAAGATGGGCTTGTTGACCTGCAATTTCCCCAGTTCCCTGACACCCCACCATGCACCGACCGCCCCAAAGGTGGTGATGGGAGCAGGAAAGGGCGCTGAGACACTGGCCATATCCTGTCGGGGGAATATGAGCGCCAGGTGGAATGGAGGCGGTGACAGTTTTCCGCTCCTTGACGAGCATAGGGAAGGGGTTCGTGTTAGGGTTCTGACTAATCCAGAGAAATGGAACCAATAGGATACAGAAAGATACAGAGCGATACAGAGAAAGAGACTTACTATGAGGGACTGGCTCCCGCAACTACGGAGGCTGAGAAGCCCCACAATCTGTCATCGCAAACGTGAGGCGCACGAAAGCCAGTGCTGTAGTTCAGTCCAAACCTGAAGACCTAAGAGACAGGGAAGCCCCAGTTCCCTTCCAGGTCTAAAGGTCCAGAACCTGGGGTGGGGGGAGGAATGGCGGGGGCAGCCAATGGTAAATTCCATCCTGAGTGTGAAGACCTGAGAGCCAGGAGCATCCATGTCCAAGGCCAGGAGAAGATGGATATTCCAGCTCAAACAAAGAGCAAACTCACCTTCTCCACCTGTTTGTTTTATCCAGGCCCTCAGTGAATTTGAGTGATGCCTGCCTGCCTTGGTGAGGGCCATCTTCCTTACTCAGTCTGCCGATTCAAATCCTAATCTCTTCCGGAAACAGCCTCACAGATACACCCAGAAGTAAATGTTTCTATAAATGTTTCACCAGCTCTCTGGGCAGCCCTTAGCCCAGTCAAAATGACACATAAAATTAACCATCACAGGGTTGATGCCTTAAAAAAAAAAAAGTGGCTGGAAAAATTCCTCAAGTGTATGACATTTTGTAGGAAGACAACTTGCAAATTTCTAAATCATTTCAATGTAATATTTGAGTGAATTCCAGATTTTTAAAAAATGAGAGCGAATGGGTTTAGTACTAAAAGACTTGGTTTCCCCCGTTTACTGCCTCTGTAACCTCAGTCAAATCCTTTGACTTCTAGGAGCTTCTTCATCTATAAAATGGGCACTGTGGTGAGAAGCAAAAGCAATGAGAGCCCTTCAAGGTACAGAGTTTCTATACCAATGTTCACAACAGCTATGGGATGGTTGAACATCCAGAGATCCCCAGTCAATGGCACCAAGAGCCAGGAAGGTCTGTTTGGCTTCCAAGATGACAGTGAGCACTGCAGTGGAGGGCCATTCACTCACGTAGATTAGTCCTGACCCAGGACCATTAGAAATCTGCATGCTTAGTTCATACCCAGCTGGTCCCATGTAGAGATACAGCAAGAATGTTTCTGCTGCCTGGGTTGGAAGAAGGAACTTGCACTGCGATCACTGCAGACATGATGTCTTTTTTTTTTTCCTATATTTATTTATTTAGCCCTGGCCGGTGTGGCTCAGTGGATTGAGGAGCCACCTGAGAACAAAAGTGTACCTGGTTTGATTCCCAGTCCGGGCACGGTCCTGCATTGTGGGCCAGTTCCCCAGCGGGGGGCGCACGAGAGGCAACCATACATCGATATTTCTCTCCGTCTTTCTTCCTCCCTTCTCTCTCCAAAAATAAATAAGGTCATCGATGTTTCTCTCCTTCTCTTTCTCCCTCCTGTCCTCTCTCTCTAAAAATATTTTTAGAGGGGAAGAGAGGGAGAAAGAGAAGGAGAAAGAGAGGGAGAGAAACATCGATGTCCAAGAGAAACACCGATCCGCCGAGTCTCGCGCGCCCCCAGCTGGGGACCTGAACCACAATCCAGGAGAATAGAACGGGTGAGCTTTCCGTTGGCAGGATGACACCCAAACCGCTGAGCTACACCAGTCATGGTGCCTGCAGACTTGATGTCTTAATGTCAAAGGTGTTCTCCATCTTTCAGCAAGCCCACGCCTTCGGGGAACAATGATGGGCTGGAGACTTGCAGCCTTTCTTCAGGCAGAAATCTAGCGCCTGCGCGTGGGAGGGCCTCGCTCCCACTTCAGACGGTTGACCTCGTGTCTCACTCGTCTCTGCCAGGTCAGACTCTGCAGCTCCAGACCTCGGGGAACACTCGCTTGCCCGACAAGCCTGACGCTCTGACAGAACACAGTAGGGTCTACGTGGCAGCGCAGGTAAATCAGGAACAGCAGTGCAGTGAAGGAGAAACAGCCACTTCACAGGCACCCAATGGGGACAGGTGGGTGACCCACAGGTGGAGGTGTGACCCCCAGGCAGCCCAAGAAACAGATCACGGCTGGACACCTGTTCCCCAACCCCCACCCCACCTCTGATAAGAACTATTGCTACTGCCACCCAAGGAAAACAGCAGGGTTACATTGTACACTGTTGTCAAGCTCTTTGAATTGGCTTTTTGTAAGTGTATTTCCTCTGTTTCATGTAGGGAAGTAAATTAATACCTCTTGGTGATGCCACCTACATTTGAAGCAGCTGCTGAATTTTCTTAAGCTCAGAAGTAAACTTTACAGGTTGATCGACCATGGGAAGCAGTAACATCCTATGTGATTTACTCGCCTATTTTTCTATAAAAATACTTCTATTAAGGAAAAAAAAATGCTTATTAGCTAAGCCAGCACAGACCTTTAAAACAATAAACAACTAGCCCTGACTGGTGTGGCTCGGTTGGTTGGGCATCATCCTGCAAAGGTCGCAGGTTCAATTCCCATTCGGAGCACATGCCTGGGTTGTGGCCCTTTCCCAAATGAGGCACAAGCAAGAGGCACTGATTCATGTTTCTCTCACACATCGATGTTTCTCTCCTCTCTTTCTTGCTCCCCTCCCCTCTCTCTAAAAATAAATAATTTTTTTAAAGTCAACCACTAAATACAAATTATGTGTTCTTGATTCAACGTGTCCCCATCCAACCCTTCATGCTCTTCAGAGAAAAATTACGAATGACAGTCAGCCCTTGGACTCTGGGATGGGCAGCTGTGCTTCACATCTTCCCCCCGGTTCTCCACCTGCACTGAGGCATCCCAGACCCTTCCGTCTGCTCCAGGGCTCCGAACCAGAAGCACACAGCACCCTCCAAGACAGCCCCTCTCTCAGACAGTTACCCCTTGGTTTTCCAACTGGCTTCTCAAAGGGGCAAATCTGTTATCTCCTGAAATTCTTTAAAAAGAAAACAAAACTAATAAACTGTGACATGCTTTCAAAAACAGTTACCCAATTTTCTTTACAATTCTCGGTGGGGCCAGCATCAGGCAAACTACTGAAGTAGACCCAGTTTCTCCCTTCTTTCTATACACTTCCCTCTCCACCCCCACCATACAAGTTAGGGTTCTTAGCTCCCAATAACAGACAAAAAGTCTGGCTGATTTGGCTGTGGCCAGGTAGGTCAGTGGGTTAGAGCATTGTCCCCATACATCAAAGTTGCAGGTTCAATCCCTGGTCAAGGCACATACAAGAATCAGCCAATGAGTACATAAATAAGTGGAACAATGAATTGATGTTTTTCTCTGTCTCCCTTACTCTCTCTCTAAATCAATCAAGCAATAAAAAATTATTTTTTTAAAAAAAGTCTTGTTTCTAAAAAAAAAAAGTCTGGTTCAAGCAAAACAGAAATTCATTTGAAAGAACATTGCATACTTCACAGAATCTCTGTGAGGGCTAGACAACCCAGCTAAGCTCGGCCCAAAGTGCCCGCCCACCGAACTGGGAGCCAAACAAATGGCTGTTATTTTAAGCCACTAGGTTTTGGGGAGGTCTGTTATGTAACAAAAGCTCATTGCTACAGGACGTGGTGCGTGGCCTATATGGACAAAGGGGGCCTCCAGATGCAGTTGGTGCCACACCCATGTCCCCTCGCCCCCACCATTTCAGTGCATGCTTGTCCAATTGCCAATTGCCAGCACCTGTGTCTCTGCCTGCGGGGGGGGGGGGGGGGGCGGCTCTCTGGCCACCAGAGCCCACTTGCTCACCCTCACAGCAGCCCAGAAGTACAAAGTGGTCCTCCAACCATGACTGAGGGTGTGGTGCATGAATACCCTAGCTCCCTTGCCCCTTGGGTGTGCTATCTCTGAGTCACATCCTTTACTGGCTCCCGACGGTCCCAGCAGAATCCAGGTCCAGCTGCCCCTGGGGGCATCAAACCCTTCATGGCTGCCTCCCTTGCTCTGACCCATTTCCCACACTATCCTAGCGGTGCTTCCTGGGGTCACCTCTCAGATAAACTACTTGCACTCAAACCCTCAGCTCCAGGTTTGCTTCTAAGCCGCCGAGACCCGCAGGCACTGAGACGGGGGTTCCACACAGGACCAGAGCTGTCACCAGCCCCGCACCTGCACGTCCGTGCCCCACTCCGGTCGGGAGTCAGCCGCATGGACACTGCCCACAATCCCACCCCGACCTCCCCAAGTGCAGACGCCGGAGGACGGTGTCTGCTCACAGGGCTTCAGCGGCTTGAAGAACTACTTCTCCATCTCTGAATTTGTCAACTGTTGTTGCTTTTTCCTTCACTCTCCAAAGTACCAAGTGCCTCATCTTATGGTCTGGGGTATGATGGTGGGCGGAGGAGGAAAGACTTAGAGAAGAGGAAAAGCCAGACTTGGAAGAGAAAGGTGTTGAGCCAGCTAGCCTGTCCCTGCCAGTTCCTCTTAACCTGCCCAGATCTGGCAACAGGCCTGACCTGAGCCCCCAGCAGAATGCGGTACTCAACAGGTCAAGTTCAGCAAACACAGCCTTGGGCCATGAGGGCTCAGGGGATGTCTGCCCAGCACACATATTCAAAGATACTTACTGAGTGTCTACTAGGTGCCCAGCACTGCTCTGGATGTTGGGATGTGGTGCACGCTGGCCCACTGCACATGCGTGTGCACACACATGCACGTATACTACATGTATTCATCTATCGCCCTGGTCCAGGGATATCAGTCTTGGAGCCTCACAGCACATAGAAAGCAGAAGTGGAAATAGGTTCTGGGGTCAGACAGACCTGTGTTCAAATCCTGTCTGTACCCTGAGGTAGCTGTGTGACCTGGAGCATAATGGTTAACCTCTCTGGGTTTCTTTCCTCCTGGGAGGCAGGGAAAATAACGATAGCCATCTTACAGTGTTATTGGGAAGAGTACCTGAGGCAACACCTGACACAGATAAGCCCTCAGTAAGCCTTAGCTATTAGGACTGTTAAGGTAGTGACTTTCTGATATACAACCCACCGTGTTGCCCACGAACACCCCTGGCACGGGGCCCTGCAGAGATGTACACGAATGAGACTGGTGGGCTAAGGTCCTTCAACATAGCCACCCTTTATTTGTATTTTCTTCACTTCTATGAAGAAATAGGTTTTTCATGATTGCTTTAAAACACATACACACAGCCCTCTTGGCCTTTTATTTTTCTCATTCATGATAGAGCTATGAGTACAGAGAAACATGTCTCTATCATCGTTTCAGCCGTCCTGGGGACTTGTAGGGAGTGGTGGGGACTGGGGCAGGCTGGAACGTGCAACCATGTCTTAACAGTCACCAACACGACTTTGCCGACCCCACAACTGATGCCTTGATGGATGCTAGTGGGGATATGAGTCTTACGTGGCCAGACATCCCAATGTTTCAAGAGATACCAGGAAAAAATGGATTATTATAATAAACCTCTTGTTGTGTTAAGTGTTGGCCCAAAATATTTAGAAATAGTGGGTAGAGCACAGTGCCTTGCAATGGGTCCCTGGTCAGTGACCTTGCAACCTCTGCTACCTTGGCTCACCTCTAGGCCTCTGCAGTCTGAGTTGTTCGTGACGCAGGGCTGCCACACTACACAGCTCCAATGGGCGCCATTCACACTCCATTGCTCCCCCCCAGAGCCAGGCCCGCGGAGCTTCAAGCAAGCCCCTCTCCAGACAGACACTGGCCCTCCAATCTCTCCCTCTTCTGTGTTGTTGGCACTAACTGTACCACCCAATTAGCCGAGCACCACAAGCTACTATCCTCTAATTATCTCCAGCCAGTCTTTTATTGTATCAGCATACAAAGCTACCAAAGTACAAAATCCAGTCTCATTAATGGGTGGTTTCCTTAGTGTATGTCTTGTCTCCCCAGCTAACATGTCAACTTCACAAACAGGGGTCCCATTTTATGTCTTTTTGAACCAGACAGCACCGAGTACACTCTGCTAATACCCCGTGCACACCCACATGCAGACAGATCCGTCACGGAGGCAACACTGAACGTGTTGCTGCTGCGGGCCGCTACGCCTCCAGATACAGAAGAAGTCTCTCCCAGGAACACCAAGAAAGAGGACTACGGAGGAGCCAGTCCTGACTGTGACTAACATCAAACACATCAGCCCTCTCTGTGCCTTCCACGCCAACACACGCCCACCATCCTGCCGTCCTGTAGCAGGGGCTGTTTTAATGTTTTCTCGCCCAAAAAATGGAATCCTCTCAGCCCACTGGCCACCTCCTAGAGGGGCCAGAGGGAACAAAGTCTGTATAAACCATCTCCATTTATAAACCAGAGACTATTATGTACATTGAGACTGAGTATACTGTTAGGTGACAAAAGTATATCAGGTAAAAAAGTCCTTAATTGCTCATGTGCACCTGGGTTGAAAGACCTATCGTTAACCTCTTGATTATTTAACTCCATCGTCCGTTTTCTTGGGCTCTAGCCATAGCCCTTGTACGTTGTTACGCAGTATAAAATAATTCATTTGCAGTTGCGTTTACTCTTCCCTTCCCAGGGCTGCTTAATTTTTTCCTTCTGTTTTACTAGGCCCAGAACCCCCAATGAAAGAGAGTGGAGCAAACCGTCGGAGCCCAGATGAGTAACTGCGAACAGCAGGTGCTTGAATCACAAGGCAGTCCCACCGGGAAGAGCCTTGAAGAGAATAACAATCCAGCTCTCTCCCTTCACAGATGAAGCAAGACTCGGCCAAGGACACACAGCCAGCGACAGAGACTGCACACACCCGAGTCCCCTCTCACTCAGCTCTCACTAACCTCTGGACACTGGGCTCCTTCAAACACCTGCCGCCAGGCCCTTGCAGTCCTAATCTCATAGGACGATGGGCTCGAAAAATGGAGAGCTATAAAGCTATACGGATAGCAAAATTGTGTCCATTCAGTGTCTGCTGAGTGCCAGGAGACAAAGCACTGGAGATCCAACCGCAAACAAGGGCCCAGGCCCCACCTTTTCCAGATACACCTTCGAGTAAAAAAATTCGTGGACGTGACACTTTCAGAGAATGGTAAGTATTAAAATCCTAAACCAAGATGGTGTAACAGAGTGAGGAGGAGGGAGCTGCTCTGGATGGGGTGTCAGGGAATCTCTCTGCAATGTCCCTGCCTGGGTGCGGGGGAGAGAATGGGGGTGGTTTGAACATTAATTACCTTTGACAGGAAATTCACTGCCTCTGGTGGTCCGTTCAGCTTGCTGAAACGTTCATTCCTGGACCCAGTTGAAATCCGCCTCCACGGTACTTCCCGCTTCAGTAACTCATCCTCTGCGTGAGCATCGCAGAAACCAATCAACTAACAGACATTAAGGAGCCTGTCAAATGCAAAGCACAGTCCTAAAACAAGACAGTTGTTTCAGTGTTTTAATTTAAAGTGATGTTTTGGGGAAAATACAACACACCAAGGAGATGACGTACATGTTCTCATCCAACCCCCAGCTCATAACAGCATTTCAAACCGCCACTTCAAAGGAGGCTCAGACAGCCAACCTGTGGAGCCCCAGACCTGCCCCTGTGAGCCCCCTGACATCATTAGCGGGACACACCAACTCCCTTCCATCTAGAACTCTAGTCAGGGCTTTACAGCCCCGACCTGCTGGCCCTATGGCCCCATCGTTCAGTGTGGCCAGGGAAAATCGGCTCCACGCTTTCTGAGACACTCATGGAATCACAGAACCAAGAGCTCATCTGGTCCAACCTTCTCATTTCATAGCCAAGGAAATGGGAGCCTGGAAAGAAGAAGTGACCACCCCGGTCTATCAGCACGTCATGTCCCCTCCAGCCCCCAAACCAGGCTGGGCAGGGTTGGGCAGTTGCACTGATGTGTAACTCCCAAGTTTGCTTGCACGTTGGCATGAACTTCCAATCCTCCCATGATTTTTAATGCATGTTTAAGAGAAATCCCCACTCCCTAACTCCCTTTTCATGTGGCCCTGCAGTCCAGAAATCTTCCAAACATATGATGACTCACTGAAAGGGCTAAGTGACATGCATTGTCCACTGTGCAGAAAGATGGAGGTCCTGCCCCAAACCAAGGCAAAAGCTCAGGATGCAGCCAGAAAAGAGATGTCAAAGACGACACAGAAGCCAAAAGTATTTCTGCTTTTACCTGAGTCTGGAAGTCTGCCCACAATGCCTCAGGGAGCTTTGGGCTGGGCAGTGAGGTGGTCAGTAACTCAAAAAGAAAGATGTCTGAGGACACGGGCCTCCTTGAGCCAATGAGCAAAGAGCCCCAGCCCGCCTCCTCTCCCCAGCTTGGAGCAATTGGGGAGGATTTGAGCAGCGGCTGTAGCTGATTGGCAGTGCCTCCCTCTTCTGCCATCACTGGCCTCTGCTGCAGCTGGAGCTTGAGAATGAACCATTTTTCTCCCTTTGACCCCTGGATTAAGAGGAATAAATGACTTCCTTGGGTGGAAGGAAAATGCTGGAATTGCTATTCAATAACTCCGGGCAGCAGCTCTCAGAAAAGAAAGCATCAAAAGCAGGAGCTCCAACTCCAGCCACCAACTGGTGCCTCCCAGAGCAGGCCCCGAGGTCCCAGGTTTCAGGCAGACAGTAAGTCTGGTAGCTGCATTACCCGGGTTTCTCCAGCTCTCATCAGGCAGGATGAAACCCTCTGAATCAGTCGTAAACTGTTATGCCGTCCACCACTGGCCCCACAGCCGCACAGCTGAAGCAGGGCCTTGGTTTCCCATGCAGCTGCTGCACCTGAGCGTGAGCCCACTACAGTTGCCATTGCCATAGTGTGCCTCAGTTTCCCCATTTGTAAAAGAGGTGTAAGACAAGCCACCCCCCACTTACCACCTCAACCCCCTGAGCTGCAGAGAAGGAAAGCAGGTGGGATAGAAACGTCCCAGGGAGGGATGGGCTGGGAGGAAACACATTTTCTGCCTTAACTCTGGTCCCCAGGGGGCAGTGAATATCAGAACCCAGCCCTGCTGAGCGACCCCAGTACTGTCTGACATCCCACCCAAGTCAAGTGTGGGGGCCAAGCGCTTGAGTGTTGAGTCAGACACCAGGGGCCTAGCTTGGTCATGGTTGGGAGTAGCGACTTCTCCCTGAGCCTGACTTTTCCCACCTGTACGGCGGATCTCAAGATAGTACTCTCTCATAGCTGCTACCAAATGAGGCCATGCGAGGAGGGCTCAGCGCCCCGCCTGGCATGTATGTTAAGTCTGCAACCTAGTGTGCCAGGTTGCAGCACTAAACCTTCTCTGAAAGAGGGGCTCTGTCACCCTGGGGACTGCAAGCTTCTCCCACATTCCCAATACCACCTTTATCCACTGTCTTTTCATTCCCAAGGCCCTTCCTCTCCATCTCATCTGCTCTTCACCAAGCCCTGTAAGGTGAGCAGGGTGAATATGCTTCCTGAGTCCTGCTTAGAGGAGAAAACTGAGTCTCAGAGAGATCAAGGGATTTACCCAAGGTCTCACAGCAAAGTCACAAATCCAGGCCTGCTTAACAGGGCTGGAATGAGAGGGAGGCAAGCGAGGTGCCAGGGTACAGAATCTAAGGCGGAACTCACTTGCACAATCCTGAGAGTGTGCACCTCCTTCAGTTCTGCCCTGATGCCTGACCCCAAGCCGTGGGCCCTTCCCAGAGCACGGGATGCCACTGCCTCCCCACACTGTGCCTGCAGTCAGCCCTGTGAGAGCCTGCACCCAGGGCCTTGGGGAGGCCAGATCTACTGGCTAGGCCAGGCAGCTCCCTCTCTCGGGATCCGGGATCCGAGAACAGTTTCCCAGAGCCCTGCTGCCAGGAACACTTCCCACCAGAGTGAGATGGCACAGAAGGAGGGAGCAGTGTCATCACGGCCACATGAGGCTGCCAGGCACCCTTGAGCCACAGGGTCAGGGAAGACAGGCCCAGCCAGCTTCCACCAGCCTTACAGAGCAGTGGGCCGGGCCGGGCAGGCCACATGGGCCACTCCCAGGATGGCGGCCCCCTGATGCTGACCCACCCAGCCAAGTTCTTCTCTCTCCAGCCCTCAGAGCCCAGCTGGGCCCCAACTTGGTCTCCTCCTACTCTACACAAAGTGTGAGAGGCACCTACTAGCTACAGGAGACTTATGTTGAATCTGCAAAGAGGAACACTCTTTTTTAATGTGAATGATTACATGTATTAATTAGCCAGCTTGCTGGAGCCTGGATTACTACTTATTTACCTTCTCTGAAGAAACAACACCTGCGCATCAAGGCTGACTCTGGGTACTGGGCAGCTCTGGAGGCTTGAGAGCTAATCTGCTGGGATTCAAATCCCACTTCACCTGGGCAACTGACCTGGCCTGAGCCCATTCCCTCCATCTATAAAAAGGGGAAGGGAACAGTACCACCATCTTCGGGTTGTTGCTATTATTAAAACCAGCCATAATAAGTGCCTGTAATGGACCAGGTACTGAGGTTTTTTTTTTTCCTTATGTGTATTATTTAACACTCACAATAACTCTGTAGCATTGTTATTTTTGAAGTGTAACTTACATGCAATAAAGCATGCAATTAAGTGCATAAATCTTCAGCATGCAGCTCAAATCATTTTTATGTGCATTATGCTTTGTCTTCTAATCAAATCTCTATCATGTGGATTAGTCTTGCCCGCTTATGAACTTCATATAAATGGACTCACAACATGGGCTCTTTTGTGGCAGGTTTCTTTCACTCGACGTTATGTTTTTGCAATTCATCCATGTTGTTGTACATATAAGGCATTTGTTCTTTTTTTTTTTTAATTTTTATGGATTTTATTTATAGCTTTTACTTATTTACTTTTAGAGGGAGGGGAAGGAAGGGAGAAAGAGGGTGAGAAACATCAATGTGAGGTTGCCTCTCACATGGCCCCCACTAGGGACCTGGCCTGCAACCCAGGCATGTGCTCCGACTGGGAATCGAACTGGTGACCATTTGGTTTGCAGCCCACACTCAATCCACTGAGCTACACCAGCCAGGGCGGCATTTGTTCTTTTATACAGCTATAGAGTATTCCATTATGTGCCTATGCCATAGTTTACCCATTGAACTGGGTGTTATCACCATCGTCTTATTTTGCAAATGAGGAAACTGGGACTCTAAGCTGCCTACTAAATTTTTAGCCTGTGGTCAGAGTGAGGTCGACTCTGAGCAGGGACTTAAACCCAGGTCCCTGACACCAAAATCCTCTGTGTACCCGGGCAGCAGAGTCTCCCACCCCTGGAGTACTGGGGATGGGGGCAGGGCAGAAATGAACTCTGTCCTGTGTGGTCATGAGCTCTTCTCCCTGCAGTACAGTTAGGAGCCAGGGGGCAGCTACCTGGCTCCAGGTGGTAAGAAAATTGCCTCAGGTTTGGCCATTGCCAATATTTATTTTCACTGTGCCCTAAGCTGACAGCGCATGTAAGGTCGTCACAAACAACCCTGTCCCTTGAGACCTGGCCTTTGCCAACACGTCATACAGCTGCAAACAGCCTAGATTCAGCGGAGGCATCCTCGACCCCTGGCCAGCAGCCGAATCTCACGGGTAGGAGGTGGGCGCCCAGCTGGCATGTGGGCAGACCCTGCCCTGGCTCCTCACACGTGAATCCCCCACAATGCTAACTCAGAGGTAACCCTTCGGGACTCATCCAGAAAACACTGTAGGCTCTAGGGCTGGAAGTTTTCTCTGTAACCCAAGCTTTACCCACCAAGGGGTGGTCACCACAGGGCCCCCAAGGGTTGACTTGACCTCAAGAAAAGGCTGAGATTTCCCCATTTCCCAACTCCCTGCATTTCTACTTCCTGCCCAGCAGACCGGCCTGAGAAGAGCTGTCTGGAAGGCAGCAAGCAGGTGGCAAGGAGCCTGGCCAGTCTCCCCCGGTCCCCTGAACTAAGGTAGCGTTCCAGTCGGTCCAGCTCAAAGTGATTAAATGGTTGCCTACATGCAGGGCAGGGAGACCCCAGGGGAAGAAGGGCACAGAGCCATCTCCCCAGGTGCCCAGGTCACCCTTTTCTGTGGATCATTAACCGAAGCCACCCTGCCGCAGGCACAGAAGGGGAAAGTCCAAGGAAAGAGCCTGCCCCCTCCTCCCAGGCCCAGTCCTCCAAACACGCCAATCGGGGCCTCGTGGGACATGAGATCATGACAGTCAGTGGAGGGGGTGTGTGCAGAGTCATCTAATCCAACTGGCTGCTTCTCGTGCCCCTGCAAAATCTCCACAAAAGGCCAAGGGAGACAGGAACTAACACAGGTCGATTTGCAGTTACTGTGTACTGGGGACTGTGCCAAATGTGTTCAGTATGCCAGCCTGTGACATGGTGGTGACACACAATGACGGAGCTAGCCTGCCTAGGTTCACATCCTGGCACTTCCAGCTATGTGACAGGTTAGTGAACTCTGCACCCCAATTTCTCCATATGTAAAATGGGGACACTTTAGAACTTCCTCCATGGGGTCACTGTGAGCACATGACCACTCAGCACACGCGAAGTTCTCGGACCACCCGGCACTTAGGAAGAGCTGTCATGGCTAACGTCCACTTGATCCTCACCATCACCGCTTGAACAGCTTGAAATAACGATGGAAAATCCAAGATCGAGTTATTTGCCCACGGCACACTCTGGTAGAGGGGGAGCTGGGATTTGAACCCTGGTTGAAGAACTTCAACACCCCTCCTTCCTCCATGCCAGGGAAACTTCCTCCTTCCCTGGCCCTTCTGCCTCTTTGGTAACCAGTGCTTCCTGATCCAACTGGCTGCAAAGCCCAGCTTTTGTCTGCCCCTACATTCTCTCGAAGGCCCCCCTCCCACCAGTGTACCACTGAGGAACAACAGGTTCCCAGCCTTCCTCTTTAAAATGAGGCTTTCAGGCCTAAAAAGGTTAAGTCATTGCTCAGTGGCCAAAATAACTCATTTCTTTGAGTTGTTCCAAGGGAAGACCGTTAGCCAAGGGCCAGTCCATGGGCTGCAGGACCGACAGCCACAGAGACCCAGCCCAGCCCAGCCAGGGCAGACTTTGTGCAGGCCCCCAAACCGGAGATGCCCCACGGTCTCGGGCGGAAGTTGGGGAAGTAGGCCTCATGCCCCAGGAAGTCGGCTGACTGAGGCTGGCCTGGCCTTTCCTGCCCCACTTCCCTTTGTGTAGACCTTGCCTCCAGCTCTCTCAGCATGGCTCCTATGCCCCCCCGGACTGCTGATGAGGATGGAGGTCCCCTGCCAGCTGGGCTCACACCTCCCTTGAGGCCCTGCCAGCCTAGAGCACAGGACGGCTGCAGAGGCCCTCTCAACTTCTAATATCCTGGTCCAAGAATGAGACTAGAATTCTGCCATTTTCTTTCCCAAGTAGCTTTGGACCTATCGCCTATTTAAGATCTAGATGGTAGAAAAATCAGGCTCTTAGGCAACCAAGCTCCCTTGGAACAGAAAGCTTCCCCAAACCATATGGAGCCTCCCCTTGTCTTTATAGACCACCCCTGCCCCCAATCTTCAGGGCCTCCTCCCTCATCACCCAAGGACTCAACGGAGGAAAGTCTGGGCAGGCAGTGCATGTGCGTAGTCCCCTCTGAGCCCAACCAGGAGCCAGGAAATTAGATGTCTGCCATATGCCCATCTACACCTGAGGGAAGAGCTCAAGGTGAGCTATTAAAGGTCGTTTTTGCTTTCAGAGGAATATCACATGCCATTGCCACTAATACCACCACACACACACACACACACACGCACACACGCACAGTCATTCTGCCTTAAGGGACAGAGTTCAGTCCAGTCCCAGAAAGCTGCTTTTTCTCCCTCTTCCTCCACCAACCTTTCTTGTAAGAGGTAATTGTCCCTTTTTTCTACTTCGTATCTCTGTCCCCCACCCCCAGCAGAGACCTGCTGGTCTGGGAAGAATTGGCAGGATGCATAAGGTAGGCCTTCCCCAGCCTCAAGGACAGCCCCGGCCCACCCAGCCAATGTCTTATGCAGACCTACCTGCCTTTGGCCAGGTGGAGTCAAGCTGGAAGTTCAGCTTACCCCGACTTACTAAATGCAAGGAACCAAAGGCAGCCGAGCCTCAAATAGCGTCTCTCCACCTCCCCAAAAAGAAATCCTCCCAAGAACCAGACTTGGGGTTTTCAGAAGGATCTATCCTCTCTGGCAAGCAAAACATCTGCTCTCTGCAGGCATCTGGCCTTGGCTTGGTTGCTTCTAGCCAAGGAGACATCACCCTTCCCAAGGTGACAGTTTCCCCTCTCTGCCTGACATCAGGGTATCACAAGGACTAAGGGAGTGGGACCTGAAGAAAACTTCCTGTTATGCTGGCCTTGTCAATACCCACTTCCCCTGAACAGCCCTCCCAATGCATAGGCGGAAGTCAGATCCAGGTGAAACCACCCCATCCCCAGGGCCCTGTGATTGAGCCCCTCACTACCCTAGGTGCACCTCTCCAAGCCTGTCATACTTCATATTCACTCCTGGTAGTTTAAGGATAGGGCTTCAGGTCAACTTCCTGTGGGAAAATGAGCCTGGAAGCAGCCACATCCTTCATCCAAACCCAAGTTTGCTGATGTCCCATGTGCTAGGTCCCCCTTTCACTGTTTTGAAACCCCAGACACCATCCCCAGGCTGTGCAGAGAAGCTGCTGTGTCTCAGCAGCCCCGAAGAACCTGACTACACACACAGGTGGGCAAGGCTGGCCCCTGGTCAACCACCAGCACACCGGGCAGGTAATCCAGAGTACAGGCTATTTTGCAATAAACCTCCACCCCACCCTCTCTAAGCTCAGAAGACTTCCAGCATCAACCAAGGGAGCTCGCTAGCCATTGGTTTAACTGCAACACACACGGGACAAACCTACTAAGTAGAACCCCGAACCAAGTAAAACCAGCTTCACCATCAGTATTTCTTGAAAAAAAAACGGGGTTTATTGATTTTTAAACTGCAAATAGTCGTTACAAAAAGTTTTTTTTTCTTTTAAATAAATTCACACAAAGAAAGAGAAATAGAAAGCGACGGTAGTGACCAGCAAGAGGAATAATAATTACATTCATCTTAATGTGTGTGTGCCAGTTCTGTTTGCCTCAACATTGGAAAACTCTAAACCTGGAATCCAGAACCTCAAATCTGCGATCGGAATGTCTTGAGATGGGCACGTGGAAGTCAAAGGGTTTCTCTTTTTTCCCCTTTTAGAAGCTATACACAGAAAGTTGTTTTCCTTCTGTACTGTCACAGAACTTCTACATACATTCTCAGTCCTAGTTGTGAAAGGCCTTAAGAGAAAGAAACTCAATTTGCAGTCCAACACAAAGGGGGGAAGATTTCTAAAATAAATAATCCAACAGTTTTTTGCATTTTTTTAAATTAATTTTTCATTTTTTTAAAATAAAATAACCAAAAAAAGTGTAAAGTTACAAAAATGTCGTTGAAGAATAATATATTAAAACTGTGGAAAAAAAGGGAAAAAGACACGTCACAAAATTTTAAGATTAATATGAAGATCATAATTTAACATAAAAGAATATATTCTATGGATTTGTCATCCCGATAAATATGAACAAAATTAACAAAAAAAAAGCATAGTTTGGCAATAAATACGTTTTGATAAGTTAAATAAGCTTTTTTATATTGATGTGCAGTGACAAGCAAAATTTTTGCTCTCCAATTTCTGAAAGTTATATGAAGTTAAAAACCCAGGGAAAAAAGCATGGCGTGAGTGCTCTAAGGGTAGACCTACGGTATTCTAGAGCAAAACCATTAAAGCTACTTCTACGGGAAATCGTTTTACACAGATATTGTATGTGGAATGAATACCATTAACTCTTACCCCTTACATTTTTTTTTTAGCTTTTCTCTCTTTTTTTTTTTGTCTTTTAAAAGATGTCACATATGAACTGGGGAACTTTAGCACCAAAATCAAGTCTCTCATAGTCCATCTAGCTTCCCCTTCCTCCCCACTTAAAAAAAAAAAAGAAAAAGAAAAAAATTAAACCACAAAGTCCCACTTCTGTCGCAATCTTCATCCACTTTTTTCAGTCTTCCTTCCTGTAGCCCTACTAGAACCCAGGCAAGATTAGTCAACAAAGGTTCAGGTCGGGAAGAGAAAGGTTTTGAACGTCTAGATAGGTTTCCCCAAAAACCCAAATCTGGCAACAACTCTCCCGAGGGGGTATGGGGCGGGTTCACTGGGGAGGGGAGGAAGTGTGTGGGAGACTGAAACGGGGAAGGTGCAGTTGTGTCGCCAGTGGAGGGAGCTGCTGGTCTGGGTCCCCTCCCCCTCCCCCCCATGGGCAGAGGCTCTGGGAGGCCCACGGGTGCCCTCTGGCGCTGAAGAGGTAATGTAGTCACAGTGACAAAGTTAGATTACAAGGCACTAAGTTGCTTCTGTAAACTGTTACTGCTTTTTCTTTTGTGATTTGGCACTTAAGGCTTAAGCCAGGGGGGAAAAGGCATCTACTGACAATATGGTACTTGTCTGTTATGCATGGTAAGTGGGCTATAAAATCAAGGGAGGGGGGTTCAAACCAGAGGAAGCTACTGACAAATTGACTTGTCCTTATGTTAGGGGGTTAAAAGGGGTAGAGTGGGGAGCATTCCAAGGTTCTAGGGTAAAGGGGTTGAGCTTAACCTTGTTAATGTTGGGGCTGAAGGGGAGGTCAGGGAGACGAGGGTAGGGGGTGCGGGTATGGGGTGGGGCAGTGGAGTGGGTAGGGGTCCCTCCCTACCCTGGCTTAGTCATCTGAGATGGAAAGTCTGCTGAAAATAGGCAGGCGTCTTGAGTTGTCCAAGGTGGGGGAGTCTGAGCCACTGTGGCTGCTGCTGGAGCTGCTCAGGTAGCCCTCCTGGTCCGAGAGAGAATCCTGAGGGCTAGGGGGAGAGTCAAACATGTGAGGGGACTCGGACATGGGCCGGAAAAGGAAGGTAGTGGGAGAGCCACCCCCGGGCAGCCCCATGCTGGGGGCAAAGAGGCTCGCCAGCTCCTGGCTGGAGAAGGCAAAAGGGTTATTGGTGCTATCAGGCAGGGTGGGTGAGCCCAGGAGGTCATCGGCGCTCAGGATGGGGGGTGGGGTGATGGACGTGGGGCTGTCCAGCAGCCCTGTGGCAGCGGCGGTGGCAGCGGCACTGGGAAACCCAGCAAAGCTAAAGCTATGCTGGAGACGCGGACGGTCGGCGGAGAGGTCCCGGGCCCCGGCCAGGGCGCGGCGCTCCTCGGCATTGTGGATGAAGTGGCAGCGGGGCCCGTACGGGCAGAAGCCGATGGTGTGGAAGGTGCGGCACAGCTCCGTCTTGTACTTGGGGTGGCGGGTCAGGCTTCGCAGCTCATGGATGCCGTGTGCGAACTGGCACTTGTCCCCGTACTTACAGGCGCCATTCTCCTCGAAGGGGCGGCACAGCTCCGTCTTGTAGCGGCTGGAATTGACCTGGCCGCTTCCGGGCTGCTTCTGGGTGGGCAGCAGCCGTTCGCCCCCTTCTGAGAAAGAGCGGTCTCGGAAGCGGCTATCCCGAGAGCTCAGAGCTGGGGCTGGCTCACCCTTGAGGCTGCTGAGGAGCTGGTTCTGGTGGAACTTGGAGCTGGGCAGGGTGACAGAGTGCCTCCGGGGGAAGCCCCCACCAGTGGGGGTGCCCACCGCCTTCCTGTCCAGCAGGCAGCCCCCTGTACTGGGAGTATTATAGTTGAGCATCTTGTTGCCCTGGAGGAAAGAGAGAGGAGAGAGGGGATGGTTAGTGACAGGGCCGTCCACCAGGCCCAGAGAAAGCACCCATTGAGGGCAGCCTCCCTACAATCAGAAAGGCTCAGCTCTAAGGATCCACCTTGCCCATGCCCTGGCAAGGCCCCTCCCCTCCTCTCCCAGAGGAGCCACCTGGTTTACTTTCATCCCCTGCATTAAAAAAAAAAAAAAAAAAAAAAAAAAGCCCTCCATATCCTGTCCCCAAAGCTACCACTTATATCCATAAAGCCCAACATCTTTACTTCCCAAATAGATTCCTCAGCTCAAAACATCTCACGTTATGCAGCCCTCTCTGGACTGCCCATCCCCCTAACAAAAAACAGGTAAACTGTAGGAGTCCATGAGCTCCATCCCCCTTTGACCAGTCCCTGCTTAAATGACCACCCCCAAGCCTGGCCTAAGACTCTTCACTTCCTCCTTCAGAAGTGCTCCCTTCCTTTGGCAACAGGTTTCCAGACTGCCTTTGCTTTTATCTTGGGGGGAGGAGGGGAAGGAATAGCAGGGGGACGGAAGAGAAATCCCCTGTCCCCTGTTTGGAGTTAGGCAGGGAGAAAGATATGATTCCTGAAAAGTAAAACTCATTTCCCTGTGCTCTGGAAAGAGCTGCCTTCCACAGTTCTCTCCCTGACACCCCCTGCCCACTCCACTCCCCTCCAGTGGGAAGATGCCTTTGCAATTAGTCTCTGGCTCCAAGAGCAGGGTGGAATAAGAGCACCAGTGTTTAATCTTTAACGCAAAGCTGCAGGTGGAGAGGAAAAGGAAAGCACCAAATCCCCCCACCCGCCTGCCAGTCAACAATGGGTTTGGGTGGTGGGGGCAAAGCCACCACAAGCAGGTCTCTGTTCCAATGGGACACCGGTCACCTGCTCAAACTGTACCCAAGATTCGGAAAGGGTGCTGGGGGAGGAGGGGGAATGACCTGGGAGTTGGCTCCCAGCCCATGTGGGTGTCATTGTACAAATTCTAAAGTTGGTCCCTTAGGATCAGCTGCAGGGGATCGGGAATCTGTAACAGCAACCACCCCACGGAGAGCGGATTACAGGAACCAAGTTGAGAGCCGGTTCCCAACAATGAGGTTCATTTAAAAAGTCCTGTGGGGGGAGGGGGCAAGAGAAAGAGAAATAGATCAAAGAGCGAGAGAACTGGGAAGAGAAGGAAGAAGTGCGGGGAGAACTCAGGCCGCCGCCAGGGCAACTGGAGTTTGGGAACGCGCCGGGAGGGAAAGAAGCTGAGATTCCAAATTTGTGATGTTTCTCTTCAGCTCCTCGGCGTCCCTGCACCCCAACCCCGCAGCCCTGGGGCCCTGGCAGCTGCGCCGACTGGAGAAGCAAGCTGGGAAAAGAGAGCAACATGACCCAACGTGTTTAAAAGAAGGCAAAAATACTTTAGCAATTAAAAGTAGCCTAGCAGCTTCCCTATTTCTTTAGGAAGAAAACTGGGGAGAGGGAGCGAAGAAAAAATTAACACCCATAGGCTTGTTTCCCTGTGTACACTTAAATCGCCCTCCTTGAACATTCCGAGCTTAAAACTTGCTTTTCCTCACACTGGCTGGCAAGCTACACGGCTTAAGGACGCCCCCATTAAATCCTTCCTCACGAAGACCCCTGAATTAAGACCGGCATTCGTTGTCGTGTCCCCCTCACCCTCCATATCTGCAAGCCGCAATCCCCCAGAAAACAAGCAAACGGGTCTATCGAAGTCCCACTTCCACCCCCGAAGTTTGCAGCACGCCCGCCTATCCCGAGAGGAAGCCTGGCCGAGCTGGGGCCAACCGAAGCCCCACTGCAATTTTGCAACATCCTTTTGAATGACAACTCTTGGCCTTTTTCTCGCGGATTCCAACCCCTTCAAAACAGAAGAGAGAATCTCCCAGCAAAACGTCCCGAGACTCACTTCACCAAGGGCGCCTCTTCCCAACCCCACCCGCCGGCAAGGCGTGTAACGAGACTCGAACCCTCCGAGGGGGGCGATGCCCAGAGCGCACCCCGGGAAACCGAGCACACCAGCGAAACTGGGCTCAAGCAGCACGTGATCACCCCCAAGTGCCCCAAATCCAAGCCAGCGCCTGGCGCCCCTCGGGGAGCCCCGCCACACCAACTTCACCCCTGAACGCTCTGGTCTCTGGGTTACATTCCCATGCAGTCCGCGCGCAGGAGCTGTTTAAACTCAAACGGTGGGGCGGAGAGGGCCAAATTCCTTCAAACTGGGGAGGAGGGGGGAACGGGGCGGAAATTGAAAAACTATCTTAGCTTTCTCCCTCTCGCCACTGCTTTCCCAAACATAAACTTTTGGGGGCTCTCTTTTTAAGGCAAAAGAGAAAAGGGAAAGTCTTTGAAAGGCAAGCGCTCCGCCTCAATTTACCTTGCATAAAACTTCGCTCAAGTCGAAGATGGTGGCAGACACGAGGGTGGTGGTCATCGTGGGCGCTCGCACGGGGCAGGGGCGAGGATCTGGTGTGCCGCGAAGGTCCCGGTGCGGGGAAGGCGCAGCCTCCGGCTCTCCGGTCAGGAGTCCCACACGCCTGCTCCCGGGGCCCCTCGCCTTTCTGACTCTCTCCGGCTGCGGCGCGCGAAGACCAATTTATAGTAGATCAGGAGAGGAGGAGTTTAAACTTATTTAAATAAGGAAGAGGAGGAAAAAAAGTTGATTGACACTGAAGTTGAATCAGCCATGCGGTCAAACTCGGGGGGGGAAAAAAAAACTTTCAAAAAGAAGAAGGGGGAGGGGAGACGTGAAAAGTAGGCGAGGGAAAAAAAAAAACCCTCCCAGCCGCGCTCAACTTTTTTTTTTTCTTAAAGAGGAAAAGTTTGGAGTCCGCTCGCTTCGCTAGCCGGCGCCCTTCTCCCCAGCCGCGCTCCCCTCCTTTGTCAGCCAGCGATCTGGGTTCTGTGACATCACTCATTCCACCCTCTTCGGGGTTCTTGTTGTCGTGTTGTTGTTTTTTGTCGGGCAGGAAGGCGGGCTCAACTTTCTCTTTTTGCGAGCGGGAGCCGGAGCCTGCCCTGAGCCCCGCTGCTGTTTCCATCTTGAGCGGATCTTTCTTCAAACTTCTCCAAGCGCCCCGCACGACTTGCTCTTTCCGAGTGGTCGTCGGCGCTGGGCTCCCCTCCGCAAACCTGGCAGGGCGAGGAGATTGGGAAGTGGGAAGTTTGGGGCGCACAAAGCCTTCAACTCTAGGGTTCCACGTTTGTTTTGGGGGTTGGGTTTTTTTTTGTTTTTTGTTTTTTGTTTTTTGTTTTGTTTGTTTGTTTTTTTAGCTGGCGGGAGTGAGGCGGGGGAGGTAGGGAAGGCCGGGGGTAGCGAAAACGACCACCGCCTGGGCAGATGGTTTATTTTAGCAGGATTGGGAGTTGTATTCATTTTGCGCACCTAATCTTTAAACTTCTTTATAAATTAAACGTAAATCCTCATGAACGCTCTTTCCTCCCCCGCCAAAACCCACCCAGCAACACAACTTTCCACGCGCGCTCTGAACCGGGGCCGCGCGGAAACAGACGCACGCACACACGCCTAGACGCTTGAACAATGAAAAAAGTTACTTTGACAAGAATGAAGGTAAAGAGGTGGGGGAGGCGACACTTAACTTACTGTTGTTCCTCCCCCGCCCCCTCCGGAACGGAACATATGGCTTGTCACGCTGCGCTGTTTGGGCGGCATGGGGGGGGGGGAGGGGGCATGGGATCCTCGAAACCGAAAGGCCTCGGATAGATTGTTACTCCTTTCAACACTGTAAAATTGTATTTATTTACTGCTATATTCGGATGCCCCTCCGCTCACCCAAATAAAAAGTTGCTAACGTGTTCCCCATGCCGCCCCCGCGCGTTCTCGGGTGTGCTGAGCCCAGGGCCCCGGCGGAAACCGCAGGGCTGCGTTTTTCCTATTCCCCCGCGTGCCCGGCCGCCCGCACAGCCCGCGCACGTTTCTTCCCAGCACTGGAGGCCGCCGGGTCTGTTATGAAACCCCGTCCGCTGAGTGGCTAAGAGCGGGTTCCATTGCGATGTAATTAGGTCACCCCATTATGAGCACGTTTCTTTGGAAAGGACAGGGCGGGCCGAGCAGAGCGCCGGAGTCGCACTCTCGCCACCACTAGCGCCACACACGCGCGCACGCACCCTCACATTTTACTGCACTTCTTATTTATTCGTCAGCCTCCGGACAAACCGAGGCAAAACTTTCAATCACAACTGTTCTAGGAACTGGGTGTTTTTCACCTCTGGGATGCACACAACTTTTGCTGCAGCGACAAACCGACGGGATCCCCAGCCCGGTCTGCTTTCATTTGTCCGTCTTCTTTGACTTAAATTGATCGCCCCGTTTTGAACCCGGCTGCTGCCCCCTGCTTTTTCTTCGGCTGTCCGGCCGCCTGTGGCTCCCCTCCCTTTGCTCCCATTTTGCAGCTTTTCTTGAAATCTGGCAAGCGCCAGAAAGAGAAATAACTTCCATCCACCTTAATTTAAATCAATCAAATGTAGGTTTCTTTCTTAAAGGGATGTTTGCTCGCCCCTTTCCCCAGCTCCAAGAAGGGGGGTGGGAGGCGGTTTCGCGCAGTTTCTTGGTGATGAGGTAATGAGTTCCAGATTTCAGCGCAGAGTAGGGCGCGCGTTAAAACCACAAGGTTAGTCTGCGTCCTGATGTGAAGCTATTTCAGTTTTTCATTCCCCAGCCCCCCAAAAAGGGCCCATTGCTCTAACTCTGGAAGGTTCAAGAAGCTGTGCTGGGGGGGGGGGGCGGGGAGAGGTGGAGCAGCCAGAGGTAAGGGGATCCGAGGCGGGCGGAATCTTCCTCCCCGCCCAGGGCCGGGCCCGCACCCGCTGCTCCCCCTCTCCGGGGGGCGGCGCTCTCCCCCGCGGCTGCGAGACCGGCCCAAGCAGCAGCATGCGGCCTCGGCGCCCCGGGCTAGTTAAAACGCTCCCCCCTCCCTCCACCCTCCCTCCAAAGAGAACGTGATTCCTCGAATTTCCTCCGCTTTTCCAACTCCCAGAAGGCACTCCCCTCCCCGCTCCCGGGGACGCGGGCTCCGCGGGGCGGCGGCCAGCCTGGCCCGCTCGCCAGGGAGTTGTTTACCGGCCCCGCGGACCGACCGGGTTTGTTCCAGCTCTGAGAGCCGGCCTCTATAATTAAACCCTTTTTTTAATTGTCGGGTTCAAACGTCATTTCGGGGACTTTCCAAGGGTGAGGGAGCCGAGGGGAGGGAGCGAGCCTCCTTAACCCTTCGCTGACCCGCCGTCCACGCCGCGGCGGGTGGGGAGCAGCGTCCAGCAGGGCCGGGGAGGGCGGGGGGTATCAGGGCCGGAGCCGGCCGGTCCCCGCTGAGACGTGCTCGGCAGGTGCCCGACGGTGGCGGGAACCGCAGCGAGCCACGACCGGGGCAGGGAGCCCGACGGGAGGCGCGCGCGGCCCTCCCCACCCCTCGCGCTGGGCAGCCCGCCCTCCGGGTCCTCGCCCTCGCCGCGCGCGGAGGGGCCGCCCCTTCACCTGCGCCGCCGCTTCCGACCGGGGCGGGGGGGGGGGGGGGGTCGGCGGGCCAGGCCCTCCCGCCCGGGCTCGGCTTCCGGGTGCTCGCTGCTCGCGCGGAGCCGGCCTGCTCGAGTAGAGGGCCTGGCCCGGTGTTTTCGGCTTCGGGGTATTAGGTTGTGTGAAAAGGGGAAAGTGAAAGTCCTCGGAATTAGGGAAAGGCGACGGATATAGTCATTGACCGGTCCGGACCCCGGGCGCACCTCGAGGCAGGTGAGAGTGCGGGGCGCTGGGCCCTGACCCCCTGGGCCGCCGGAGCCTAGACCGCGAGGCCTGGTCACCCAGCGCTTTGCAGGCACTCCGTCCCCCGAGTCCCGTGCCGGCCCAGGCTGCAGCCCAGGGTCCGCCATCGTGGGCCCCTGCGATGTCACAGTTCTTCCCGGGCTTCGGGTCATTCGCGAAATCCCCCAAATTCTTCACATTGGGCCCGCGCCGGCCCCCAACCTCTGCTGCCTGAAGCCCCAGGACAGCCGCAAAATCCCTGGATTAGAGCGGAGCAAGGACCAAGTGCTGCCGGAGAGGTGCCTGGGTTAGATTTAATTTTAGTGCTTGTGGAATGCAGGTTCCTCGGGTTGGACCCAGGCCTAGTGAATCAGATTTGGGGGGCGGGGCCAGGAATCTGCATTTTAGTAACTTTTCTGCTAGTGACTCAAACGCGAAGGTTTAAGATTCTGTGTACCAAAGCCCTGGCCTGGCTGGTGCAGCTCAGTGGATTGAATACTGACCTGCGAAACGAAGGGGTGCCGGATGGATTCCCAGTCAGGGCACATGCCTGGGGTTGCGAGGGGCAACCACACACTGATGTCTCTCCCCCTCTTTCTCCCTCCTTTCCCCTCTCTCTAAAAATGAATAAATAAAATCTTAAAAATTGGGCCATTCTGAATCCAAATCTTGGCTTTGTGACTTTTCAAGACACTAACCAAAGCCTCAGTTTCCTCATCTCTAAAACAGGGATAATAACAGGCTAAAATTGGCCAGTAAAGTACCTAGTTTCAGGCCTAGCTGAAATCTTGAATATGCCTAGCTATAGTATGTAAACCAAACCATTCTTGGGGCCTCGTGACCCCACAGAAATTCTGGGGGGTATTCATTTTGCAAAAGGATTCTTCAGGATAGTCCAGGAAACTGCCAACAGATGATTTTGATCTGGGTCGCTTTCTGATCCCACCCCCATCCCTGGGTGAGGCAGGCGCTGAGGCCTGGAGAAAAGAGAGGGCCCTAGCTGCAGAGTCTAATGAGTGAGCACTGGCCTAGAAGTCAGGAATCTTGGATTCTAGAGCTGCTTTGTCTCTGGCTCAGCGAACCATTCTCTCCTCTGGGCTTCAGTGTTCTGACCTGGAGAGATGCAGAGTGTTGAACTAGACAGGTGGTGGCATTCAAACATCACTCTAGGTAGAATTACCTGGAGAGCTCTTAAAAACATACATGTGCCCTGCCTCACTCCACCTTGAAAGATTCCGCTGCAGTTGGTCTGGGGGCAAGGCCCGGCATTTGTATTTTCTCAACTCTTCAGAGAATTCTATTACGAAGCCAGAAACACTAGCTAGATTCAGTTATTTTAGAGCAGTGGTTCTCAACCAGGGGTGAGGTGACTTTGCCTCCCAAGGGATGTCCAGCCATGTCTAGAGAGGTTTTTGGTTGTCACAGCTGGAGGGAGAAAGGTCAGTACTCCTGGCATTTAGACGGCAGAGGCCAGGGGTGCTGCTAAACATCCCGCAAGGCACAGGGCAGTCTCCATAACAAAAAGATTTTTCTGGTCCAAAATGTCAGTAGTACCAAGATTGAGAAACTCTATTTTAGCGTTGTTGTTTTTTCCCCCCAATTCCAAGCTTTCTGTGTACGTACTTAGACTCCATCCCCACCCTCCCTCAAACCTTTCTCCATAGGGCATCCGAGTGATCTTTTTCAAAACCTAGATCTGATCTTGTGTTACAATGGCGGAAAACCCTTGGCTAGCCATCCTGGTTCGCAGAAGAACCAAACCCTTAGCCCACCCAGATCCTACTCCACTACTGCAGCCTCCTGTCCCTCACCACCACCTCGCCCACCCCTCGGGGGACCACTCCCGCGCTCTAGTCACTTTCAGATGACAAGGAGCCCTCCTTCCTCCTGCCCCAGGGCTGTGACACGCAGGGTGTTTCTTCTATCTGAATTGAGCTTCCTCTGACCAAAATCAATTCTCAACCATCCCTTAGAACCCAGCCGAAGCATTATTTCCTCAACCGTTCTTGGTTCCCCACTCCTACCATCAAGGCAAAGGTGCCTGCTTTCTCTCTTCTGCCCTCACGGAATGTTTATTTCCTTCCAAATAGTTAGTTCCGTTTGTAAATAGACATTCATTCCTATAAACGTGGACTTTTTAATTTAACATGCAGTAAAATTGACTTTTGTTTGGTCAGTTTAGTTCTATCAATGCTACCGTGTCGGTAGATTCACGCAACCACCACCCGATCAGAAACAGACTAGTTCCGTCCACCCCTCGTAGCCACATCGCCCCGGTCTCTTCCTCTGTCAGCCACCCATCTGTCTTCTGCGCTGTGCGTCTGCCTTCCCCTGAATGCTGTATAAATGGAATCATGCAGTCTGCGTGATTTCACACAGTGTAATGCCTTTGAGATGTACCCACGTTGTTGCCTGTGTTAATAGCACATTCCTTTTAACTGAAAAATAATGTTTCGCTGTACCTGTATACCACCAATGTTTTATCCATTTATCTGTTGGAGGGCATTGGATTATTTTCAGTTTGGGGCCATTGTGAATAGAGCTGCAGGAAACATTTGTGTCCAGATTTTTGTGGGAACATAAATTTTTATTTCTCTAGATTAAATAACTAGGAGTGGGATTGCCAGGTCATATGGTAAGAGTATAGTGAAATTTGTAGACAACTGCCAGGTCATACTCGAGAGTGGATATAACATTTTGCATCTCCAAAAGCAATATCTGAGAGTTTCCAGTTGCTCTGTTTCCTTACCTGCACTTATAATTGTATTTGTTATTTTAGTCATTCTAATAGGTGTGTAGTGGTATCTCATTGTTTTAATTTGCATTTTTCTAATGCATAATGATGTTGGACATCTTTCAAAATACTCATTTGCCCCCTGTATGTCCTTTGGTGAAATGTCTGTTCAAGTCTTTTGCCCATTTTTAAATTGCTTGTTTGTCTTCTTACTGTTAAGTTTTAAGAGTTCTTTATATATTCTAGATACAGTTGCTTTGTCAAAATGTGATTTGGAAACATTTTTTCCAGTTTGTACCTTATCTTTTCATTCTCCCAACAAAGTATGTTCCCAGAGCAAAAATTTTTAATTTTGATGACATCTGATTTACCAGTTTTATCTACTCTGCATCATGCCTTCTGTGTCACATCTAAAGACTCTTTGCCCAATGCTAGGTCAAGATTGTCTGTTTTCTTCTAAAAGTTTCATAGTTTATATTTTACATGTATATCTATGATCCATTTGAAGTTAGTTTTTATGTAAAATGTGAGATTTAGGTTGAGGAGACCAGCTTCATTCTTTTGCTTATGGATGTCCATTCCCATCGGTGTTTGTTGAAATGACCATCATTTTCCCATTGACTTGTGTTTACACCTATCCCAAAATCAGTTGGCGTATTGAAACAGGTCTCTTTATTTTGTTCCATCAATCTGCGTGTCCGTTCCTTTGCCAATACCACCCTGTCTTAATTATTGTAGCTTTAAAGTAAGGCTTAAAATTAGGTGTTGTAATTCCTCCAGCTTTATTCTTAATTTTCAAGATTGTCTTAACTATTCTAGTTCTGTTGCCTTTTCATATAAATTTCAGAACCACCTTGTCTGTCTCTACCAAAAAAAAAATCATACTTATATTTTTATTGGAACTGCATTAAGTCTACAGACCAACTCAGGAAGAAATGGCACCTTTATAATGTTGAGTCTTCTGCTCCATGAATATGGTATGCCCATTTATTTAGGTCTTCTTTTATTTCTTTCATCATTGTCTTCTAGTTTTTAGCATGCAGATGTTATACATGTTTTGTTAGATTTGTACCTAATACTTCTCTTTTGGGGGGTAACTACTGTATTTTTTTTTTTAATTTCAGTTTGCAGTTTCTCATTACCAGTCCATAGAAATACAGTTGATTTTCGTACATTACTCTTGTACTCTATAACCTTAGTCACTTTAGTTATAAGAAGGTTTTTGGGTAGATTGCTTGAGCTTTGTTTTTACATGTTTGCTTTGCTTTTTAACATAGACTGTCATCATCTGCAAAACAAGAATAGTTAATTTCTTTCACTATTATGTATTATATTTCTTTTTCTCATTGTCCTGTTTAAGACTGCCAATATGATGTTGGACGGGCATGGTGAAAGTACACACCCTTACCTTCATCTCATTTCTGGGGTAAAGTGTTCAGCCTCTCACCATTGAGTATGAGGATCGTTGCTGGGTTTTTGTAATCATTTCACTTTCTGACGTCTCCCTTCCCACCGGAATGTATGCTCCAAGAGCAGGCTGTCTCTCCTCTCAACTAAACCCTCAGTGCCTGGCACAGTGCCCAGCACATAGTAGGCCATCAGTAAGTAATTCTCTACCTTAGTAACCTTGCCATAACCGCCAGTCTGTATGATGGACAACACAGAATCTCAGCTGAACACGCTACACAGATATCACAAAAAAATATATAACCTCACAGTAAATACTCCAGTGGGTCCGACCAGGCATTGGCCTGGCGGAGCGGACCGTGTTAAGCTGTCGAGCATCTGTAGATGGGCTTGCAGGCACTCCGTCCTGTGTCAAAGACTTCGTCCATGAGGAGTAGATGACCGCAGCAAAACAGTCATTTCAGACTGAGAGCACTGCCTTGCCAAAGGGAGTTCAAACAAAAAGCTCTCCACTCTGAAAAACAGGGGCTTTCAGGGTAAAGAGCCCCACTGCTCTGAAATCTTAGGCCCTCAGATGGGTGGGGTTGTTTCGCTAAATTTATTTCAGCCGCTTATAGAAACAGAAGGGGGAAGAAGGGGGCGGCTGCTTGCGCACCAGCCCTGGCTCTGGGGTATTAATATCTGCCAGGTCAGGCTTTTATTTGGGTTTTGTTTTACCTTTTGGGGGTGGGGAGGCAGGCAACAGGAATATCTCGCAGCTGCATTGCCCGAGCTGTGGTTTCCCACCTCTCTCCCTGTGTGCTCCCCGCCCCCCAAGGCCACATCCAGCCCACTGCTCCTGTGCCTCACCTCCGATGGCTCTCTGTCGCTCTGCCCAGCCCTGCGGGGGGGCTTTCTCTGCGGTCTCATGCGGACACCGTTGACACTAGATGTTCCCCCCTTCCCAGAAGGGGTCTGAGCATGAAGAGAGAGAGAGAGATGGAGATTGAGATCGAACCTGTTTGCTTTCTGGCACAAGCAGGGACTAGGCAGACTGGAGCCTTTGTCCCTGGCCCCCACTAGAACCCCCTCCCCAGCCCCACACCTCCACCCACAGCAGCTCCACAGCTTGAATTTTGGAGTTGCCGGATATGAAACCCAGGCCTTTTCATCCCTGCGTTCCTTTTCCTTGGCCTCCCCAAAGCACTGAACGTGCCTTCTCCGTGCCTGATTCCTCAACAGTCTCTTCTGTGTCACCCGCCCCAGCCCCCTATGTAGAAAAAGGCGTTAAATGAAACCACTGTCTTGTTTTTTTAAAAACCTGCTCTTGTGCTGAATTTGGCATGCTTTGGGGAGCGCAGGTCAATTACTTCCCACAGATGGGGGAAACTGAGGCCCAGGAGGGGAGGTGGCAGCAGGCGACCTGCGCCCACGGCAGGGAGGTGAGGTCAGTGTGCACAGGCTGGCTCTAGGAGGTGCTGGGCCTGAAAGGGCCAAAGAAAGGCAGGGCTCCCTGTGGGGGATCTGGCTGCTCTGTGCACACTGTATGAAGTGCCCACGAGGAAGAGGAGACGCACAAGGAAGCTCAAAAATCCGCTGTGCTTGAGACCTGAGTGATTCCGAGAGGATAGGGGGAAGTACCTCGAGCAGGGCTCAGCCCATGGGGACCCAGCAAATGCTGGTTTGATTCCTTGGCAAGCTCCTGCTTCCTGGGTCACCAAGAAAGAAGGGGAAGCAGCATCTGTCCTCTCCACTCCCCCCGCCTCCAGGAACACCGCACAGGGACTGGTAGGAGGGGGGAGAGCCTGCTGCAGGAGCTGGGGAGAGGCCCAGGATGAAGCATCTCCAGGGGGTTCTTGCCCCAAGCTAGGAGGTCTGCTTCAGCATCATCAGGGGTATAGCACATACTTGTAAAGTGCTCACAAGTAAACCAAGTTCCTATTTGTCCTAACCCCAGCCAGTTTGCTTTGGAATGATCCCCCAGTCCAGACTGGAGCAGACCCCACCCTGGGGAGCTGTTCCTTTGAGGAGCAGGACCCACCTCCCCAACCAGAGCAGGGATCAGACAGCTCTTGGAGGGCCGCCACGTGGGCAGCCGGCGGAGGAGAGAGGACGGACATTTGCCACGGCCCTGTGACTTCTTTAGATCTGAGTTTCTCCCGCCAACTGCACCCTCCACCCGAGGGCGGGGGTGGGGGGAGGGGAGAGGGACTGCAGGCCCCCAAACCAGGGCCTGCCCTTGTCTGACCAAAGGCAACCAGATCTGCTGCAGCTGTTCAGTGAGAGAACAAGCTCTCCCAGAGACCAGGGAAGCAGCTGGAGAAAGATTCCTGCCAGCCCGGGGGTGTAAATATTTATACAACGTGGTGCGTGGGAAGAGGCGAGGCAGAGGGAGGTGGCAGGAATGGGGCGGCCCTGAGACCGCAGGTTGAAGGAGCCTGTGCTTTAGCCTTAGGTGGGAGTGGGGAGAGGGAAGAACTTAGAAAAAAATGCATCACCAGTCCCCTAACCGGTCTTCCTGTCCAGGATAACCCTTGAACCAGAGATAAACCAAACCCACAGGGCCCGGGAGTAGGGGCCTGGGGGCTCCTGGGTCTTATGGTTCTAGGGTCTTAAAGAATACTGGATTCCAAGAGTTGGACTCTAGGGTGGAAGGCTTAGAAAACATAAGTGAACTATAAGCAGAATATAAACTAGAAGCAAAGATTTTCCTCAGCCTTCTATATTATCAATAGTATTTTTCTAAAGTGGCAGAGAACATTGTGCATGGATGAAGATGATGGGGAGGAATGGGTGGGACCTGGCAAGAGAACAAAGTGTGGAGGGTGAGGGGGTACTTGCAGAGAAGCATCTGGCCACCGTCGTCACACCTCCCAGGAAAAGAGGACAGCAGGATGGGTGTCCACCGGGCGCTCTCGGGCCCCAGGATGCAGTGCAGCCCCGGGTGCGCTCCAGCAGAGCGCTGACGTGCGTGACCCTCGCCTGGGCCTGCTGAGGACTCAGCCAGCGCCCAGTGGCACTGACATCCCGAGGTGGGAAGCAAGCCTGGGTCTGGGGCAACAGCCAGATGGACTGCAGTCAGTTTGCCTCAGACAGCTGGGGAGCAGAGCCGGGGCACTCCTCACGCCCCTCCCCACCACTCCAGACCAGGAGGGGTGCGGCTGCAACTTCTAGGATTTCTCTGCCACCACACCCATTGAGAAGTGCCACCTGCTTCTAGCAGTACCAGAGCTGACCCTCAGGACCTCTCACAGGTGGGGTTTGTGTTGCCCCCAAGAGCCTTTAAGACACCTCACAACCATCAGCCCCGTCTTGCATTCTCCGTGTCCTGATAACGCCCACTGGCCAGGCATGGGGGGTGTTGGACAGAGGGACCTTCTTCTGGAAAATAGCCTGTGTCTCCCCAGCAGACAGCTCCAGATGCTCAGGCTGACTTCAGCCAGAGAGCATGGATCAGAGGATCCCAGACTCCCCCAAGAGGCAGACACTGTGCAGCAAAGCGTCCCACCCACAGCACAGAGCTCTACAAGTGATACGTGCCCAGGGGTGCACCTCCCCTGAGCCCTAGCCCTACTGGGTGGACCCTGGTGAATCCCCTGCCTGTACACGCCCCCAGAGCCCCAACCTTTCTGGGTGGAACCTAGTGAGTCCCCCACCCATACACCCACTGAAGGGCAGGTTCTGTGGTCTCCCTGAGCGATGGGGCCCAGACCCATACAACGTGGACAAAACACCATCTGCCCCCAGCCCCCAGCCCTGGCCTGGCAGCCGATGTCCACCCTCATGGGGAGCCCCTCTCCAGAAGGAAGCTCCTCTTCAAAAGACACGGGCTGGGGGAGACTCTTCAGACACCCAGGTCCTCTTCTGCCTCCATGGGCCTGCCTGCCGGCTGTGGCCTCCTTCTTGCCAGCACTGCTTCAACAGATGAGCAACAAAGCCTGTGTGGCCCAAGGAAATCTTCAGGGGAAAGAACTGAAGCTGAAGGAAAAGGGAGCAGGGCGGGGCCTGGGGGGGCGGAGGCTGTAAGAAACGGGAGAGGAGGGAAATTCAGGAAACAGACAAAATAAACCATCCGGGAATCCAGATGTAAAACAAGGAAGGCCAAAAGAAAAGAAAATGTATGCTAAGAAGGCAGCATAGGGTGGGGAGGGGAATTGAGAATGAAAAAGGAGAAGGGGGCAGTTATAAATATTCTGCAAAGAGAGAAGAATGTGAAAGCAAACAACACCAGGAAAATAAAAAGTAGAGACCCAGGAGAGAAAAAGAGGCAGCAATGAATTTGAAACAACTGCTTTGCCCCTCCACCAGCCACGCTCATTAGTGTTCTGAGTCTTACTGCTCCTTGTGGATTTCAGCCTCTTCTGAACACTGAGCAAAGACCATCCTAGAAAAGCACGCTTTCCACCTTGCCCTTGCTCTTCCTACAATTCTCCCAACTTAACTTAACTGCTGCTATTTTGCAGTGTGAAGACTGATCTTCCTGGGGCCAGGCGAAAGCCCTATCAGTTCAGCCCAGTCAGGTGGCTTCCAGCAAGGTGCGCTCTGGAGGGCTCCCTGGAGCATCTGAGCAGGAGGAGCCCCAGGGCAGGCAGGGGAAGCACTAGGTGTGATGGAGCCATGTTATCGGCTCTGCATCTGCCAGGAAGGGGCTTATCCAGCCACCTCTTGGAGGACCAGGGCTAAACCAACCCACAGACATGGCATCCCGGAACAGCAGGGAGCCATGAAGACTGGCAAACCCAATTCTATGCCCAGCCGGAGGTGGCCCAGCAAGTGCCACTTTTGGAAACAACTTGGATGATTTAAATTAATTTCCAGGCATTGCCAAGGAGACTTAAGTTAGCCACAGCTTTCTCATTGTTGCAACTGACAAACAGTTCACTTTAAACAGTTCAGTGTAAGTTCACTGCGTGTCCACAAACTGAGCACTCAGAGACTGGTTCCGTTCTCTTTGTCTACTTTGGCCTTGTTCGGCCCTCAGTTGCCTCTTTTTTCTGAGAGTCAGCCAATGTATCTCTTCTCGGTTTTTGAGCTTCTTGGGCTTTTCCACTCCTCATACTTAATCAAACCCACCTCCACCCACTCTTCTGTTTCTTCAGGGCAGCAGGGGTTGGGAGAAAGCTGAAGCAAACCAAGGCAAAATTGAGACTCGAAGGCAGTGAAACTGCAAGTGAGTTTGGTTTAGAACGCAGCATTGGCGTACTCGGGGCCATCGGCCGTGGGTGCGGTGAGCTCCTAACGGACGGGCGTCCAAGCCTCCCCAAGCCACCTAAACCTGCTCCTCTGGAGCTCAGCCAGAGGGAAGTCACTCAGGCTGAACCCTGGTCGACTGGGACAAAGGAAATGGTGCCCGTGCCAGCCTTTCTCCCTCTAAGAATTCTTAAGGACTTGACCTTGGTTCTGTACATTCTGTAAGTCACATTTTGCTTCTCTCAAACAACAAGAGATGTGACAAAATATACAGAAGGGATAATGTCTAGGTTGTGGCCTTAGATACTCAACCCAGTTTCTTCCCATCCTTCCTAACCTTCAAACCTGTCTCGGTCGTGTAATCTATGACTCAAACGATCATTTAACCATGAAAAAAGGCAAACCAGGAAATCAGAGACTGAATGACCTAAAATTTATTCCATTCAGCTGAGCTAATCTCCTAATAAGGGTGTGTATAATAATAAGTCATAATATATCTGTTCTGGAAGATTCAAACATTGCAGGAAGAAAGTGCCTGGTGACTGCACATCCCGACTTGTCAAGATTTGTCCTCAAAAGGGTGAGTGCCTGGTCCTTAGCCAAGTTGCCTAGCAGTTTGCTGGACGAGCCTCAGCATTTCAGAACCCATGCGCTGCGGTGGAGAGTGCCCAGTGCTCAGGCTGACCACGCTCCAGTCCTGGCTCTGCCACTTCCTGGGCAAGCAAGGGGCTCACCTGCCCTCCCCGAGTCTTCTCCACTGTGAAATGGCAGTGACAGTAATACCCGTCTCCCGGGGCTGCTGTAAGGACAGATGAGTGAAGCACTTGGCACATGCGAGCAGCCCCCCTCCCTCACAGCACCCCTAGTCAACTGTTGCTGTATGTTAAACAGTGAATTGGCAAGACCAAGAAGGTTGGAGGCCCCACAAAGTGGGGTTCCACGGAGTCACTGGAACAGAGTCAAGTATCCTGAGCAAGAGAGAGGAGAAGGTCCCAGAGGAGGCCCAGGCAGCTGGCGGGTGGAGCGCTGCGCGGAAAGCCAAGGACAGCCACTCACAGCCGGGACGTCCGCGTGGGTGGGAGGACGCAGGGGGCTGCCCTGCGGTCCTCCCGCATTAGCTCAACGGGGCTGCAGCCCCACCCTTGCGGGTGTTCATCCCGCCGTGAAACTCGGCGCGCGCTGACCCTGCACCCGCAACGTGCACTGCTCTAACCGGCGGAGAGCTGCAACGCGCGGAGCGAGCTACAAAGGGCTTAGTGGCCGCAGACGCTTAATAACGGAGCGCCTCTGCCCCAGTTCAGAAATCCGCCCTTTTGGGAGCTGGGTTGTAAGGACGTGACCAGAGGCTGAGGAATTTTTATTTCAGAGCTGGGCCTTTTTTCTTTAAGAAGAAAAGGCAGGAGTTTCTAAAGTGTTCTGGAAATGTGAACACCAACTGAATCCTGGTGGGATTTAGGTGGTATTAATTTTTGCCTGCAACGAGGACAATGTGGTTAAGTGTAATGAGTCCATTTTCTAAGAGCTACGTACTGGAATACTGCTAATGACATGATCTGATTGATATATAGGATTTGTATTTTGCCGTGCAGAATGTGCGCCAATGGTTTTTGTGCGCATCACACAAGGGTTTATTATACCCATTGGATATGGTCATCATACACATGTATAATCCGCATCCTTATTTTTCCTTCAAAAATTTGGGCAAAAGAGTGTGCATGACACATGGCAAAGTACGCTACGTCAAACTCACATGGGAGGCAGATGGAGAGAGACGTGGACGAGTGCGACCAGGATTTGGCGACGTCGCTGACGGACACATGGGGCGTCCGTCACCACACCCCTCCGTCTCCTTCTGTATGTGTTTGGAATTTTCCAGACTAAAATGTTTTCAGTTCGTAAAAGCTAAACGAATTGTCACGCCAGGATTCTTGCCTGATTGGTTCTTGTAACACAGTATTCACTTCCTGAGGGCGTGTGCTCTTGTCCGGGAGATGAGGCTGCATGGGGAGGTCTTCTAGGTGCTGCGGGCGCGGCTGCAGAACAGGCAGGCAGACCGCCACCCCAGCGCCTCGAGCCCCCTCCCCACCCCCGCGCCCTCTAGGGCTGGGGGAAGCCTTCGGAGGGCCTGCCTGCCTTCTGCTTTGTGCTGCTTTGGAACTCAGTGAAAATGACTTCTAAATTGGTTTCAATGTATTTTAAACCACAGTGAACTGTTTTTCACCCTAGCAGAGGGGGCAAGCTACTCAACCTTTCTAAACTCGCTTTCCTCACCTGGAAAATGGGGGCCATCACCCGGCCCCCATTTTCTAGTGTTGATGGTAGATGAGACCGATGCGCGCAGAGCGCCCTCGTGCTAGTCGGCACAGCAAAAGTTCCGGTCCAACGTGAGGGGTTTGGCAAATGCTGGCCTTTGGCCTCCGAAGAACACAGTGGAGCCGCCCCATCTTGTCTGAGTCGCAGGTGCCGCACTGAAACATCTACGTCGACAGTCGAGGCACACGTACTCTGAGCTCGCTTTGATGCAGGCGTCTTCCTGGATGTCAGCCCCTCCAGGTGTCGCAGAGAAGTCACTGCTGTCTTCCTCCGCTCACAGAGGAGCCACCCCTGCTCCCGGGCAGATCAGTCCCCAGGGGATGGAGCACCCACTGCTTCTTCTCTGGGCCAAGAATGAATTGGAAAATGAGGAACAGGGCACTGCTCAGGCGGTGCCATGGCTTGGAATGGTGAAATGCATTTCGAGAAAGCAGACCTTCAGCAGATCAACTCATCCCCAAAGACGGAGCCAGGGGGGTTTGGATACATGGACCAAGAGCAGGCCCTGTTCTCAGGAGCACCCTTCACAGGGCCTTCTGGGGCCTTCCCCAGCTGAGCCTGGGGCAAGTGGACATGAAGGTTTCCAGAGAGCAGGGGGCAGCACAACATACCCTCCCCAGTCACAGGGGCCTGCCAAAGGGCTAGGCAAGGTGACCTGGCCACAGACACATTTCCACGAACAAATCTGAGTAGCCATGGCATGCCGCGGGAGGAGGCCCAAGCCAGGCAGGGGTCCCACACAGCCAATTTTTAAGTCTTTGCCACTTGCCCCAGGCAACCGGGTAGAGGTTCCCTGTGAGACAAGTTTCAGGCAGAAGCAGGTATTTGTGACTTCAGACCAACCTGCGCCACGCCCAGCCTCTCCTTGCTGCCGCTGCCCACCGAACCCCTGTGCAGCCTCTGGACCTTCTTCCCTAGGAAGAAACAGAACAGGAGGGAGGGAGGGCACCCAGGACAAAGCGCCAATGTTCTCAAGGGGTCCTTGGGCTCGGGACCCTTGACTTGCATTCATGGGATTATTCTAAACTCCCGTAAGCCCCCTGGCTCCAGAGAACAGAGCCGTCTGAGGACGGGGGTGGAGGGCACAGGCTTTGGAGGCACCATGCCTGGGTTCAAATCTCAGCTCTGCTATTTACCAGCCCTGTATCAGTGGGCAAGGTACTTAGCCCCCTGTGCCTCAGTTTCCTCCTCCATACAATGAGGAGGACAGTGGCTGTATAGGGCAGAGCTGTTGCTTACAACAGTGGCTGGCAAGTAGAAAATTCTCAATGAATATCAGCAAGGCCTCCTCTTCAACGCAGTGGAGATGTGTTACTACTGACCCCACAGGTCCCAGGAGAAATAACTGCATTAAAGGAAGTGTACAGTTTTCATAGAAAGCCGCTCAGAGACATGCGTAGGAGACTGCTCTCAACACAGACCAAGAGCCCCCCGACATTTGTGCTTCTTTCCATCAGAATGCAACAGCTCAGGTAAACCTCCAGGCTGCGGAGGCTGCATGGAGCAGAGCCCGCCTAAGCCTGGAGCAGGACGGGTTTACCCAGCATTCTCCTGGAAGGAGGAGAGGGAAACCAACCAGTACCAGGTGCAGCCCTCCTGCGCTCACTTTGGGTTTTGTGCAGGACAAGCAGAAGGCGTTGCTCAGATCTCAGCTGGGTTACATGCATATGTGGACCAGAGGTTCAGAGGCAGGCAGACGGCCGCCCCGTGCCGGACAGGCCTGCCCCAGAGCAGGCAAGGAGCCTGCTGGCCTCAGCAGGGTTGGGCTTTGCAGAGAAGGGGAGGAAAGAGTTAAGCCCACTCTGGACTCTGGAGGAGGGCTCTGCTGCTATAAACAGTGAGCCAAGGGAGGGAGGGAGCTGACACAGGATGTGGCCAGGGCTCGAGCTGTCTGATTATTAACTTCACTTTTATTTGGAGGGGGATTCGATTCTCTGTTTTACTTCCCATCAAGGAAGTGAAAGCCCAGGTCTCGGAGGGGCCTGGTTTCAAATTGTTTTGTCACAGCTCATTTATTTTTCCTCTTAAATAAATAAACAAAACCACCTCTTTGTTTTCCCCTTAATGAGCATTCAGCAAATCATCTGTGGGTGAGGCAGGAGAGGGGTTTTCTGGAGTCCTTCACGGGGCGCTTTCAGCTGACTCCAAAACGAAAAAAGGCTTCTTCCTTAGCCTCGGCCTTCCCTCCGAGACTCTTCAAGGCACTTGCTTTTTTCTTGCCTCCTCTCAAGGTCTCAGCCTAAAATCAAGACCTGGAGCCCAGTTTCGACCTTCCCTGGCTGGTTCTTGGTCCCGTGTCACAGGCGCCAACCCAAGGCCACACAGAGGAAGTAACCAACGCAAAGCTCCGTGGTTAGTCCTCCTGGTCAAGCTGGGGCCCATGGTTTTGGTTCCTATGGCACCCTGATATTCACACTAAAAATAACTTAAAGCAAGTAAACACAAAAGGATTCCATGACAGGGCTTAAGAAAACACCGGTACCTGTTCCTCTGCCCAAGGTTCAAACCATGCGGGGACTTTGCTTCCAGCACCAAAACCCATTCAACAAGTTCAGGATTCTCTTGCAACAGCCCTTTCCTAAATGACCCACAGGTGTGAGGCCCACAAAGGCCAGTATCGCAGGGTCCCTAAGCTCACCGTGCCTTCAGGGCAGCATGGACAACAGGAGCGCCCTCCATCAGAGGCTCACAGTACTGCAGGTGTGGGGAGAGAGAGAGGGGGGGGGGGAGAGAGAGAGAGAGAGAGAGGCAGATTCTATTGGAAACAAAGGGAGGGAGACTGAGGATGGCTTCCTGGGGGAACTGATATTTGAGCTGGACCTCGAAGGGTTGACAATATTAAAAGAATATTCTAGAAGCTGAAAAGTACCCAAGTGACAGAGACATTATCAATGTGTGAACCAGGTCAGATGTAAGACACCAGGATGGCATGGCCTGGAGGGCTTGTGGCTCCTCCAGCAGCATTTTGAGTGGACTTTAGAGCCCTCCTATGGGGAGGGGCTGGAAGCTGAGTCAGCCGAGAAGATTCTGCTCCAGGCTGCCTGTCCTTGACCCCTGGCTTGGAGACAGCAGGACCTGTGAAGGAGCTGCACTTTGGGTTGTGAGCACCACCCTTGGAGAAGCGCTCCGCTGGCCTGACACTCGGTGGCTGACAAACACCTGATGGCCAGCAGGAGGACTTTTGCTTCCTCTGACTTTGTGCCCTTTGAATGTGGGGCAAGAAGAAAGATGACTGGAACAAATCCAGTTCACTTACAAAAGCTCGGGCTCCTAATGGCTAATGGAACTAGATTTCCCAACACCCCCCGGGGAAGTTGCCAGGGTCCAGGGTTTTCTTGAAGTGCTTAGAAATTCCTCCCCATTCCCATGGCATTTCGGCCTCCAGACCCTATGCTGGCCCTCGGCTGGCCAGGAGGGGGTTAAGCTACCCTTGAAGATGGCTGACTTGTTTTGCACTTCAGAGGGGGTCACGTGGGGAGGTTGCCCTTTGCCTCTGGGGATGCAGTCAAGGTCCTGCTGCCCTCCCTGGTACTCTGCCCCAGGTGACCTGACGGTATACCCTCCTCTGGATGTCCTGCAGTCCCCAGCCTTGGAACGTTCCAGGCCCAAGGTGGGCCAGACTCCAGCATGAGGCCAGGCTCTGGAGGGATGAAGCAGGGAGGCCCCCTCAGAGACACTAGGGCCGGGGTGCCTACCATCTGAGCCCTGTTAGCTTCTCAGAACATCTGGGTCCAGTGAACCAAGGCCGAGGCTGTTGCCTGGGACCAGATCCCTTTGTATTTCTTGGCTCCTGGCTGAGGCACCCCCATCAGCTGGTCTTCCAAGCAGGCCTCCTAAGGAGGCTCCACCTGAAGCCTTTGCACAGGCTCCATGGACGTGGTCACACTGCCCTCCAGTGGCGGGCCCACCAAATAGCACCCGGCCCTGTGTGGGGTCGCGGGTGATGGCCCAGGGTCCATAGACTGGGCTGGCCCCTGGTTAGACGTGGGCTGCTACATTTGAAGATGTGGCTGTGCTGTCCTTTGCCACAGTGGACACTGAGAGAACAGCAGGGGACTTGCTTCCTCCAGTGGTTCTCAAACTTGAGTACGCACCAGAATCCCCTGGAGAGCTGGTTCAAACCCAGATTGCTGGGTCCCACACCCCAAGGCAGAGAACTTACTTTTCTAACAAGTTCCCTGGTGCTGCTGCGGCCGCTGGCCCCATGGTCCTGAGACCACATTTGCAGAACTACAGGCTCAGCTCTCTCATCCCGTCCCAGGGGTTCAAGTGCTCACTCATTGGCTAATATGATGCACCCTGTGGGCATGCAGGACAAGAACTGAGCATGACCATGATCCCACCCCACTAAGTGGGGCTCAGCCTAACAGAAGAGACAGGCTTGTTTCAACAAATAATCTAAAAAAAAAAAAAGATTCCATTTGAAATGGGTGAGTGGGGTGTGGCAGAGGGCCAGAGCACGGAGGTCTGTGCATCTGGTACCCAGAGACCTGCCTCTTCAGAAGGCGCAACGTTCAGAGAAGGGGAGGAGACAAGCTGGACCCTGCACTTTTAGCCACCTCCTTCAGTGCCCAAGAATGGCGTCCCCGCTTCGGGAACCTCAGTCTGTTGGCCCATGAACTTGTTGCTGCCTGAACCAGATTTGCGTAGGCTCCTTCCTAAGGCCTAAAGAAGAGTCACCTTTGACAGGTTCAGATTTGCAAGGTGATGGTGAGAAGACATGGCGTATCATCTCCCCAACCCTGCACTCGGCACTTCCTCTCCTCCTTACCCTCGGGGCCAGGACACGGACATTTTTCTGGGGAGCATTTTAAGTGCCTCCCGTGTATGTGCACTGGAGTTGTTGCGGTGCCTGGGGAGGCGTGCCGCAGGGTGTGAGGCCAGTCCCGCGCTCTCCCTCTGCTCCAAGAACCTTGTAGGGCAGGTAGGAGGAGCACCCCATCCCTGCCCCAGCCCGCTGCAAGCACCGCCCACAGTGCCCGTGGCAGCCCTTGGGGAGTAGACGGGACTGGCAGGTGACAGCCAGGTGCAGGTCCCTCCCACTGTTCAAAAATCGAACGTTCCTATCACAAGCCAAAATGGCGTAGAGCAAAACAATTACCATTTCGTTTATATGGAAAATAGTTGAGTGTCCCCGGGCCCCCAAACCATACCAAATTATACTGACTAACACACAAAACCTAAAGTAACATACAGTAAAAGCAGGCATGCACGAGATAAATCGCCATAAAGCACAGATGCTCACAGACCTACGGCAACTTGACGCTGGATGTAGTTCCAGGGTCAGGAGCTTGGTGGCGCCACTGCCGCCGCTCTGGGTGTGCGCTGCCTCTAGGGCGCTCGCTGCAAAACCGAGGCTGAACTCTGCTGTTAGTGTTCACCTTTCCCGATGAAAGCCAAAAATCCTCTTCGGATTTCTTTCGGTTGGTGAAAACAGGAACATGCTAATGTAGGGCCTTGTCAAAGTGAAGTGGCAGCAAGAAAGCTTTTGAAAAATGTGAGATAGTGTATTCTTTTGTGAGGATGATCGTTGCTTAGTGTCTGTACCAGCTGCAGGGGAGAAGGTGGGTGAGCCCCTGCTGCTGTCCACTGCTGCGCCTTCGGTCCTTATGCTGTGATGAGGGGGCATCTGCCCACTAGGCCTGTCACCTTGCTCAGTCACTTCCTTCCCCAGTTTTCTCACCTGAAAAATGGGGGGTGGGGATGAGTTGTATTAGACGGTCCCCAAGGCTGGTCTAGGCCTAGCCCACTGGCACACTGTTGGAGAGATGGATGAGAAGAGTGCGCCCTCTCTGGTGACCCTACAGAGCGAGGCCTTGCCTTATTGCCTCCTTGGGGTTTCTTGGGGAGGGAGGGAAAAGCACCAGAAAAGTTAGGTGCAGCTTTGAAGTTAAACCAATCCAATTCAAACCCTGGCTCTTCTCCTCACTCACTGTGTGATTTCTGGCAAGTGGCTTAACCTCACTGAACTTCAACTTCTTCGGTTGAGAAATGGAGATAATATAGCACTTAACCTCATAGGGTTGTTCTGAAGATGAACAGTAATAGCTACCACCTATCAACTGCTATTCCATGCAAGACACTGAGCTAAGGGTTTCTCATCAATTACTCAAGTGTGAGAGAAGAAGCAGCGGCCTTATGCCGGCGAGGAGTACAGCTCTGTAATGGGGACTGTGGTGTTATCGGCTCACCACAGCCCACACCCAGTTCTTTGCGCACATGGGCACATTCAGTAGACAGAAGGAGCTTGGCGAGGCCTTGCACAGATGGTAACTTTCATTAGTAGCCCGAGAAGAGGGTCCTTTTGAAGAGTTCCTGCCGCAAAGAGAAATGTGGAGGTGAGCGGCCTGAGCTGATGGCATCCCCACTTCTTCCCGGGAGGGCTAGTCCCAAGTCTACAGCAAGCTGGTGTCTAGTTACCCAGTGTCCCGGCTGGGATGTCAGCTCTTACTCACTCTTCCCAGAAAGCAGCTAATTAGCCTCCTAGCAGCCAGGAGCTCCCCAGATGAAAGGTGCTTAATACACATGCAAGGCGTGATCCCCATATTTATAACCAAGGTTGCCTGGGGTGAGGAAGGCCCAGGGGGTGGAAAGACAGGCCAGATCAGTGCCTCGCCTTCTTTATGACAGAGGTTCTCAGGGAAGCGAGCCTGAGAAAAAGGCTCCGAGGCAGTGGACGGGCATGAGGCCACACAGCTTCTGGGAGTGGGAGGAGCCAGGTGGCTGAGGGGCCGAGTGCGCCAGGCCCCAGGCAGCCTCCCAGGCGAGGGCACAGCCTAGGGTAGGGAGGGTCAGAGTGAGGGCTCTGATGCTGGGCTGTCCGGTGGAGACCCCAGACCCAGGGTGGCCATTGCAGGTGCCAGAGCCTCAGCGTCCTTATCTGCAAAGTGGGGATAATGACAGTCCTGATCTCACGGCTATTAACTGATAGCACTTAGTACAGGCAGTCCTTGGCACCCACTGTGGAAAGAGTGATGATTTGTGCATTGGTTCATTCAACAGACATTTATTGAACATCTACTATGTGCCAGGCACTGGATGTTGGACATACCATTATGAACAAAACAGATCAAGGGTTTCCTCCTGGGGAGCTTGCATTCTGTGGGAAGACAGACAATAAATACAAGAACCAAGAGGGCCCTAACACATCACCCTGCAGTGGTCTACACTGTCACAATTCTCATTTTGGCTGAATGATGTTCCATTGTATGTAAGTGCCTCCATTTTACAGATGAGGAAACAGACAGGGCAAATAAACAACACACGAAGATCACAGCCAGTTCCTGGCAGAGCAGGGATTGGATCCCAGCTGGAGTCCACACTGCAGCAATGGCAATGTGGCTGCAGGATCCTGCTCTCCAGAGACGACCCCCCCACCCCGTCCAGGCACCGCCAGCAGGGGGCAGGGCTGCTGCTGGGGGCGGGTGCTGCTCTCCCACGTGTGCCCAGAATCTGCCCAGCACAGGCTCACAGGTGTGGGCAAGGTGGCCTGCCAGTCACCCTGCTCCAGGCAAGGCTGTCATGGCCCAAGAGGCTACCTCCTCAGGGACAATTCGCACTCCTGGCCACCCACGAGCCAGGGTTCCCAGGGATCAAACCCTCCTTCTCAACTGGGTCATGAGGCTGGAAAGTCCCTCAGCCCTGGGACCAAGCTGGTGGGCAGGCCAGGTCAGGGGCACTGTCCCTGGCCAGCTCCCCTGGGCGGAACTGCCAGGCCCATCCAGAAAGCAGACACTTCAATGGACAGGCGTGTATTCGGCACCCACTCTACGCCATGGGGCCCCGCCTGTAAGGTGCCCCCTTTCCCAGGAAGGTGCCAACCCCCAAACAGAAAAGTGAATGCTTGTGAAGAGGCCCCGCAGTGAAGGGAAAGGTGGAGGGGTGAGTGGACCAGGAACAGGATGTAGGGGATCCCTGACCTCAGTCACGGAGGCTGCGCACACGCCACCTCGCCAACCTCCCGCCTCGGTACAGGTGGCAGGCACGGGACTCTGGAACACCTGCCTGGGGATGCCCCCCTTGGCTCATCCGTGTCCAGGCAGATCATGGTCTTCCTGTCCATTTGTGTTCAGACCATGTGCCTGCCTGGTGCCCATTCATTCATTCACTTCACTCATTCAGTCCATAATGGTCACACTGCTGGGCAACAAGGATCCAAAAGTTAAAAATAAAAAAATCCCTGTCCTTTGAGAGCAGACTAAGGAAACCAATGATGACCACCTGGCCAGGACCGCCGCCCTGTGGGCAGCTGAGCTGGAGCGGGGGGCACAGCTGCTTGCATAGGGCCCACAGCCGAGCCCACACCTACTGTTAGTCCCCCAAAAGCAGGTCCACTCAGTGTATCAGGCTAAAAACTGGGTCTGAGGGCCTTGGGCTCCTTAGCCACCACCCACACTCACACCCCTACACGGGTGCAGGCGGCTTTCCCCAGAAAGCAAATGTCCCCCAAAGGTGCCCCCAAGGACGGGCTGGCAGGAAGGGAAGAGCCCCGCAGAGCTCCCCCATCGCTCCGCTCCAGGACACAACGTGGAGGCCCTGGGCTGAGGTCCACAGTCAGGGGACTCACATAGGCTGCTACAGCCACTGCCCACAGCGGTGTCACCCCTGACAACTGGGCACTTCCCAGGTCCCAGGCACATGCTCAGCATGGCACATGCCTCGCATAAACCACTGAGACTTCCACCAGCGACAAGAGAATCTGCACTCTGGTCTGACCCGCTCACTCCTAAGTCCCCCAGAGCAGCCCTGCGCATCTCCGCCCGCGGAGGCTGGCACACAGCACTCCCCCGGACACTGTGCAGACTCTGCCGGCGGGGGAAAGGGGGGAACCCCTCAACCCAGAGCCCCCCCAGGGATGCTCTGGCCCTCCCCTCTCTCCCACCCAGCTGACGCTTCCACTCAGCCAGTCTTAGTCCTGCAGCACCTGAAGCACCTTCTGCCCCCCAGGGAGCCCCCACAGCAGCTGGGGTAGGTGCTGACTGGTTCCTGGCCATGTATAGTCTTCAGATGAAAGGACAAATGGCCCCTCAAAGGCGTCAGATGCTCTAGGCCGATCCCCACTCCCACAGCTGCCATGGAGACCTTGGCAGGGGAGGGAGCGAGCTGGATCTTCCAGGTGTCTTGGCTGACCTCACGCAACCCCAGAGTGCCCTTTGGGCAGAAGGCAGAGGGAAGGGGTGCATGGGAAGGCCTGTGATTATCTACTCCACTTCAGGGGTGGGTGTGGGGCCAGCTGCCCAGGGAGCACAGCCTGGCCAAGAGGCAGGGTGAGCCCCTGGCTGTCCCAGGGGTAGCCCGGGGCAGGTGGAGTGGCCTTGGTTAATGTACTTTGCACGTATTAATCTTGAAGCTGATCTTTATACCCACCCTGGGGAGAGGAAGGTACACGAGTCCCCATTTCACAGATGAGGAGACTTAGGCTCAGAAAATTGAGAAATGTGCCCGCAGTCACATGGCCAGGAACCAGGAACCAGTACAGTCAGAATTCACAGCCAGTCCTTCTGGCCCCAGAGGCTCTGCCCTTGACCACCTAGAGCTTCCCTGTGGGCTGCGGCCCTGGTACCTGAGATGCCCAGACATCTGGTGAATGAGGGAGTGAGCAGACAAGACAGCAGACAAGTGGACAGGGGTGGGGGCGAGGGAGTGGCAAAGGGCACGAGTGGACGAGCGGACGAGCGGACCAGGGAGGACTTGGCGGGGTGGTGAGAGAGCTCAGCTGCTCCAGCCGTGGCCTCTGAGAGAGAGGAAGGGGCGTGGCTTCTGAGAAACTCTTGGGACACCGGCTGACCATGAAGAGTGCCCCTGGGTCTCTCTGTAGACAGCAAGTCTGCAGAGCAAGGGGCTCAATGACCAAGGAATGGGCTGGCCTGGTCAGTCTGCAAAGGGCCATTGAGAGCCCTCTTGCTTAAGAGGACCCTGGGCCAGGTGTCCTCGACCTGCGCACCCTGCTGGGAGGAAAAGAGGAGCCAGAGAGCCACTGGCCTAGCCTGAGGGGGACGTGGGGGCGGGCGGCCCGGAGGCCCTCCACACCGCCCTGGACCAGCAGGTGGCTGCGGCCAGGACGGCACCCTGTGCCATGGCCCCTGGGCCCCAGGGTCAGTGCCTGGGCCTGTTTGCCTAAGGGGGTGGGTGCAAGCTGGCGTGGAAGCAGCTCACTGAGAGGTCACTGCTGTGCTCAGGGAGGGTCAAGGGCCTTTCTTCTGGGGTCAGGCACCACTTGGGCTCTGGACTGGGGGGTGGAGCAGGCTGGACTGGACCCAAGAGTGGGGTAATGCGGCAGAAAGGGGGTCGGGCTAAGGCTCTTGCTCTACATGGGAACTGTGAGTCTTAGCATCTCAGATCTGAGCGGGGGCACTTATGGGTCTTCGAGCCCAGCCCCCAACACCTGCCAGGATGGCTAGGGAAAGTAACCCGACCAAGCCCAGGGCAATTCCATGAGTTCAAGGGCACAGAGAGGACTTCCCCACCCAGCGCATCCCCAGCCAGCCCTCTGGGGGAGACTGAAGCGGGCAAGGGGCAGGTGGGCCCCCTGTGTCTGGAGAGCAAGCCCCAGGCACTGCTCAACTCTGGGGCCATGCCTACTCAGACACAGCCCCCGCCCCCAGCCCCAGGCCCAGTTCTTATCCCAGCCCCCAGTGGGGGTGACCCGAGGTCCAGGGAGGTAACAGGCAGCTGCGAAGGGTGCGGGCAGGGTACATACAAAACTGCTGGATCACTTGGCCCCCTGCCCTGTGCCCTCTGGCCCTCCCCCAGGAAACCTTATTTAAGGGGACAGAGACTGGCACTGCCTATCGTATGGCCTTTCGATGCAGGTTCTCAAGTTTGTTAGACCCCTACCCCCAAATGGGGACTTTCTGGAGAGTACACTCCACCCAAGAAAATGCCACAGAGGTCAGTTTGGACATGGAGCAGGGCCACAGTGGGAGACAGAGTTTGGGGTCAGGGGACCCAGCCTCAGCACAGGCCCTGAGAAGAAGGCGAGCGCCCTCTGGTGGCTCCTTGTGGCGCAGGCGCATAGAGCCGCACTCCTCGGACAGGACTCCTGAGTGCAACCCCAACTGCAGCCTCCAGCAGCCTAGGAGAGCATCTTATAACCAACCAGCAATTTACTTAAAAAAAATAAATAAAAAGAAAGAAAGTGGTCCGACTTACGTCCAAAGGACATCATGGGGACTGCACCACATGTGCAGCCCTCTTAGAAATGCGTTCCACAATAATAATAATGACACCAAGGTCAAAAGCTGTTTTAATCCTCACAATGACCCGGTGAGGGAGGCGCTGTTATTTCATTTTCAAACGAAACGGGGGCTTGCACAAGAGCACGCAGACGGTGACTGGCAAAACTGGGATGTGAACACAGGTGCGACGCCAAACTCACGCTGTTTTCTGGGCTCTAACTGCTCAGATCCTAACAAGAAGCCTTGTTTCCAGCCAAGGGGAACCTTTTTCTTTCCTGTCTCCTCCCAAGAGAAACCGCCCTCTTGGACAAAAGACAGGGAAATGGCCCTTCCTCCTCTCCTGGTGAAAAGGGTCAGTGATACACCTTTGCTTGTCTTGGTACACTTTACAAAGGATTTTTACCTGTGTCACCTCATCTGTGCTCCACACCAGGCCTGACACGGAGCGGGTGGTGGCCTCACACAACACACAGCCCCAAAGTCAGGGCTCCCCTTGACATTCAGCACTGCGCTCACATAAGGCCCCACCTGGGGCCAAACCCTGATACCTGAGAGTCCTGTAAAAATCCACTCCCCGAAAAATATTTGCAAAACCTACCTGAAAGGGGACTGGTATCCAGCACCTAGAAAGAACTCGTATAACTCAGTAACAAAAGGACAAATAACCCCATTTAAAAAACAAGCAAAAGATGTAAACGGATGCTTCTCAAAAGGAGATCTACGACTGGCCAATAAGCATATAAAAAATGATAATCAGCATCATTAGTCAGCATCATTAGTCATCATTAGGAAATGCAAAACAAAACCGCAGAGATACTCTTCTCCACCCACCAGAATGGCTAAAATTAAAAAGCCTGACAAAACCAGCCCATGCTAACGAGGGTGTAACTGGAACACGCGTACATGGTTGGTGAAAGGATAAATAAGGCCGGGTCGTGAGAAGCGAGGAACATTCCGCAGCAAGTGGCATGGGGAGACTGAGACGGATGGCTGAGTCAAACTGGCCCATCCAGCACCCTGACTCCCCGCCTCCTTCTCCCTTGCAGGTCCACTCCCTTAAGCCGTAAGCCCTCAGGACACTGAGGTTCTGATGAGCATCAGAAGCTCTCAGGAACAAAGCCTCAGGTCTGTTGACCAGAAACATGGAGTTTTGCTCAAACTAGAGGTAACATCTAGTCCTCAGCTCCTGCTGCGCTTCAGCTCCAGGCCCAGAAAAACAACAAAACCAGAGGGAGTGATGCCATGGCTGGTGTCAGAACCGGATGCACTGGCCAGTGACCGCCTACCCTAGCACTGACCCATTAGTAGAGACCATGACCCTGACCCATCACGCTCATTTTGATGAATCAGCATATTAAAGGATGCTCCTGGAAAACTGATGAACATTTTATTGAGATCCTCCCCTGAGACCTCCCCTAAAATTCCTGCCTTTAGAAAACAGATAAAAACTCTTAAGACAAAAGACCCAGTGCACCTGCACATACATGCTCACTCGCTCTCGCTCTCTCGAACCCCCATGCCATCTCGCTTCAGGCATGTATCTTTACTTTCTTTCTCCTAAGCTTTAAGGGGCCCCACAAGACTTGCAACCAGGGGAGCAGCAGGCAGCAGCAGCTCATCCCAGGATAACCCTTGACCCCGCCTCCGAGGGCCCTTCTTGTGCCTCTGTAACTTGTTTCCTGAGTCTGCTTGGCCCAGCTGGCTCACTTCTTCTGTAACTTTCTTTCCAAAAGGCCAAGGCAGCTCTTGGAGCATCCTGCCTGAGTCTTCTCTTTGAGTGTATTTTCACCTTGTATGCTAAATAAAATTCCTCTTGCTCTAGAATTCTTGGTTCTGAATTCTTTCTTTGCTGAACTCAAGAACCAAGAACCAACAGCACCACTAACAGAACTCAGAAGGATAGAAGGAAAGTTATTTTTCCTCTCCCACACATGGATATATTGAAAGTATTACACTAGTGAAAGAAGGGTTACATAAGAGTACCTATTGTATGTGTCTGTATGTATGAAATTCTAAAACTGGCAAAATACTATGAACAGGGGAAAAAAGAAACCAGAATGGCAGGGGCAGGATGGATGGGAAGAAGCACAGGGGAACTTTCCAGTTGCTGGTAATGTTTTGTACCCTGATCAGTCTGGTTTCATCGGTAGATGCATTTGTTAAAACTCAAAGGGTATGTTAACATGTACATTTTGTGGTATATAAGTTTTACCTCAAAGGAAAAAAAAGTATAAGCAAAGATTAAATTCCAGTTAACAACTTGCACGTGGAAATACTCGGGGGCAGTACAGTGATCATCCCAGCCTGTCTCTCTAGTCTCTTCTCCTCTTGCCTGCCCCCCCTGCCCCCCACCTGGAACTGTTACTCCCGTGGGCTGTGGCTGAGAGCGATGCCCCTCCCACTCCGACACCCAAACACACCACACTGACAACTTGATAAGATGCGCATTCTGAGTCAGCAGGCCAAGGCTGGGGCCCAAGAGCCTCAGTTTCTTACAAGCTCCAGGGGATGCTGCTGCTGGTCCTTGGACCACATTTTGAGTAGCAAGGACCTAGAACGTCTCCTGATAAAGGATATTCACGCATCGGACCCATGAAATGGCGGCTGCCCCAGTGGCCCAGGCCACATCACAGATCTAACCCTAAGCCAGCCCACACTTACAGGAAATGTGTCAGTGGCCAAGAAACCTACCACACACCAATCACCACCCTGCAACCCAGCTTTAGCTAGCTCACCTGGCCCTAGAGATAGGAGCTGCTCATCTTATCCGGCAGATGGCACCTGTAATTATGATACATGACAGAAGCCACAATCAATTGTGAGAACTGACTAGGTGCCAGGGACTGTGCTACATTATCTTGTGTTTAATCCTTCTACCAGCTTTATGAGGTCAATACTGATATTGTTCCCATTTTACAGATGAGGAAACTGAGGCAAAGAGGAAGGTTAAGTATTTACCCAAGGTGACATCAGCTTAGCAGATGCTTCCTTTGTCTCCAGTTGCTGACAGCCTTACGGTAACAGCCCCAGTGTTCACAGGTACTAGTGTGTTCTCCCTTTCCACCAAGACCACGCTGTCCTTGAGGATAGGGACAGGATAAGCTCCCCCATGTCAAAGCAGGCCCTGGTCTTCAAAACAGGACACAGCTCAGCAACAATCAACTCCCAGCCTCACCTGTGACAGGGCCATAATGCTCCGCCATCCCCTCCCACCAGGCTCCTGTGTGGGTGCCTGCAGCTCAGAGGCCCCCACTCTCCCCCACTGACCCCTAGGAGCCGGCTCTCCCCCCCAGCTGCGAGGGCTTCTCCAGGCCGTCCTCCGTGGTCCAGCTCATCTCCGATCCGGGTCCCTCTTTCCAGTCTTCTCTCAATTCCCAGGGGACCCAGGGTCTGCAGCCACCACCCCTGACCTGGACGAGACCCCACCGAAGGCTGCTCTGCCCTCCTCTCAAACACTCTCCTCTCCGCAGGCTCCAAGACACAGCTGACCTACAATGGCATTTAGTCACCATAGGAGGACGGCGGGAGGGGGTTGCCTGGCCGGGTCCCATGGGTCCCAGAGGTCAGAGCAGAGGTCAGGTGAGAGGCCCCTTCCCCTCGCACCCCCCCAGTCGTGCCCTCCTCGGTGGCTCTGTCAGCCTCTGGCCCAACCCAGAGGCCCCAGGCTGGGGACTGGATGTCCTCAGACCTCGGCGCTTCCGGCTCCAGGCCCTAACCCCTGCCATGCTGTCCCCGGCCGCCCACAGCCACCTCCTCCTCCTCCTGCAGGGCCTTCCTTCTGCCCAGGCTCCCCACCCACCTAGGACCACTTAGGGAGGATATTTAACTTTCCCAGCCAAGCTCAGCGAGGCAATTTCTCCTCCTAAGAGGTCAGGCTAATTGCTCTTCCCAGAAGAAAATCCTCTGAGGTTTTCCTTGTGGTGGGATAGGAGGTTTGAAAATTACATGTTCAGGGCAATGTGGGGTTACTATATTAAGTCCCTTTTCAGTCAGTCCGGAGGCCACTGGGAGCCCTGGCGCCATCTGCTGGCGGAAATCAGGATCCCCTCACTGTCCTCCAGGGACACAGCCCTGGGCCCCCACTCAGGGCAAGAAGGCAGACCAGGCTCAGCCCTGAGAGTCAGCTTCAATCTTTGCACTTTAAGAGCCCACAACCACAGTGATGCCAACTGATTGGCCCCCTACATACATAAATTTGTGACTTCCCGGAAGAGGCTTAAAACATACCAGGCACAGGCACATCACGTTGTATACATCAACGTCCACAGCTTTTTGTAAACATTTTGTAGATATTGTATCTGCAGCTTGTTAAACTTCAATAAAGCAGTTTTTTTAAAGGGCCAGTCACACACTTTGTAAACATCAGGCAATGAAAAAGTGGTGTACTTGCACACACACAAACATACTGAGCCATCTAACTGACAGTGATCTCTACCACTTCTATCAGATTAGATTAGGCAGGTTTCATCCCATTAGATTGTTTTCAGACTCATCTGTAAACAAATGGGCTCTCTCAACTCTCTAATTCATGGGAACATAAAATTAGAAGTAATTTCCAGTCTCGAGAGTCAGGAAAGCACAGGCCCATCGAAGCAGCAACCCTCTCACCGGTGATGAACCTACAGACACATCCGTGCAAAGGCGTGTGGCTGCCTCTGGAGCACCGCCAACAATGGCAAAGCCCCGGGACCCACCAGTCAGCAAGTAGCACTGGTGACGTAAATGGTGGCCCGTCCAGAAAGGGAAACCACTGCGGGGGGCCGACACCTGCCGACCCAGACCCACCTCCAAGTCGCAGTGGTAAGTGACGAAACACCATCTGGACTGCGGTGAGGGTTAAATTTACTCTTAAAAATCACTGAATTGTACCCTTAAAATGAGTGAGTTTTGTGGCATGTAAATTATACCTCAATAAAGCTACTTTTTAAAAAGACCACAAAGCTAAAATGTGACATTTTTTCCATAAAACTAAATAAAAAGTACATATTTAATGATATATGCTTGCATATGCATAAAAATTCTGAAAGAGTATATTAACAATCTAATAATAGTTGCTTCTTGGGGTGGGAAAATTTTTATTATATACACTTTGTCCTATATATATTTTTGCTATGAGCATGCCTCCTCTTTCAATAAATTATTTATTAGTTGCATTCATCATGCCACAGTTGCCACAGCAACATTTGACCCAAGAATGTAAATAGAATAAGAAATAATCTAAATATATATTTTTAAAGATTTTATTTATTTATTTTCAGAGAAAGGGAGAAAGAGAGAGAGAGAAACCTCAGTGTGTGAGAGATACATCTATTGGTTGCCTCTGGTGCCCCAACTGGTGACCTGGCCTGCAACCCAGGCATGTGCCCTGACTGGGAATTGAACCTGCGATCCTTCGGTTCACAGGCCAGCACTCAATCCACTGAGCCATACAGGCCAGGGCTAGATATAACTTTCATACAGGAGAAAAAAAGAACTATCAACCATTTAGCCAAGACATCTCAGATTAGAAAAACAACAATAATTTTGGAAACAAATTTTTGCTTCATAGCCACCAGCCTGGCAAGAAGGAGGTAAAGTCCAGAGTCAGGTATGACCAGGAAGCATTTGACAGAGCAGAGCTGATGAGCAGGCCCAGTTGTGGCCTGTGTCTGGGTGGGCAACAGGCACAGAGGCCCCACGCACCTGAATCAGCAGGTGGTCCGGGCTGCAGCTCAGCCAGGGCCACGGAACCTGCAGCCTGTTTCACTATGTCCTAGACAGAGCTGATGGGAGTGACATTCCTACCCTGGAGAATTATCCAGGACCTCAGAACAGAAGTGGCAAACTGGTTTGGTCTTGTCCCCTCACTTTATGCAGAATGAAGGAAACTAGGTCAATACACTGGGCAGCAAAGGGCTTTGAAGCCCAGTGAACCTGATTTTGAATTCTGCTTCTGCTGCTTACTAGCTCCAGGGTAGGAAGGTGTCCTTGGCTAGCGCGCACCCCCACCTCCCCGTCAGCTCTGTTTGCATCCTTGTTACTCAGCTCCCTGTTCAGAAGCTCCCAGGTGCACGGCTCACAGCTCACAGGGTTCTGGAGAGTGCAGTAAACTTGGCCTCCCAGGCCTGTCTCCACTTCCCGACATCTCCAGCTCTAATTATGGGTTTCCTGTTGCCTTCCAGGGCCCACTGGGCCTACTGACCAGCCTGTCCCCTGAACTTCCACCCACCCCTGGCCCCAGGTAAAGAGGCCATAGCAGCTCCCAAAGGTGGCAGTTTTGGAAAAGACATTAATTGCAAGTTCTCTGGTCAGACTGGAGCTGTCCGGGAGGGTGGTTGGACTAGGGCTCACACTTTCAAAACAGTTGACGACAGAAGGGTCCCCTGGCAAGACCTGTCTGGGTCCCAGGCTCAGGGGACCCAGTAGACAGCTGGCCAAACTGGGACAATTTCTTTCCTTCCCTTTCCGCTGTACCGTAGCTCCCCACCGCCTCCCCGGCGCCCCCCCTGCCCTTTGCTCTCACTGACCCCTGTGTGTTCAGCTTCTTCCTGACTTTCTTCCTGGCCTGGTGGGCTCAACGTTTATGCCTGGCTCTCCAGTCCCAGATGGAAGGCCGCCTGCAGTGCAGGCGGGCTCACAGGCTCCGGAGACCCTGCTCTGTGGCCCCTGCGGCCCTGGCAGATAGGAACCGTCCCCCCCCCCCAGGAGTATTTACACCAGGGAAACCGGCAAGTGCTGCAAACCAGGGCTCCTCCCCCACCACCCCCTGCCGGATGGCACGTTGTGGAATGGGCACTCGCATGGCCACTCAACAGGAGGGACGCCAGGTGCGGAGGGACGCCAGGTGCGGGAGCTTCATCCTGGGGAAGACCCGTGCTTGGCCTGCTGGGTTTGGGTTTCCCCAGCCCAAGATGGGCTCCCCACGAAGCAGGCCCTGAGACAGGGGAGGCTTAAGACAAGTGGTTTATTTGCAGCGTGACCTCAGGGAGCGACTGCCGTGTGGCGGGAAAGGGAAGGGACTTATTTAAGGGGGTATCACAGACCGTTTTGCCACGGCAGGCACCTGGAGCTCAATCCTGGGATGGCAGACAGTGAGGAGCAATCTCAGTCACCCACAGAGCCACCAGGAGGCCAGAGCATTCGTCCACCAACCCCTGTCGGTCTTAGGTGAGGCGTTGTCTCCGGACTTGGAAGCAGCCTGTTCCCGCCTCCTGCAAAGACCCTCCTCCTGGGAGAGGGAGCAGTTCGCCGTGAGCCTCACCGAGAGGTGAATGCCAAGGGGGTCTGGGTGCGGATGCACCAGGGTCCCACCCTAAGTCCCCTGTGGGCAGGCTCTGCTATGCTGCCCACTGGGTCCTTGAGACCCTTTCAGGAAATCCATGAGATCGAAACTGTGTTGATAACAAACCCAGGACATTCGCACCTTGCCTCTGGTTCCCTCGTGAGCGTGCAGCAGAATTCCCCGGATGCTGCCTGACATGTAACCCGGCAGTAGACTCCCTGCAGAAGCACAAACAGGGGTCCAGCTGGGGTTCCCAGGCAGACGGCAAAGAGATTTTCAAACACCTACATCAAATACTGATCTTCTCACTAATGTTTTTGGTTTGGGTAGATAGTTATTTTTCTTTAAAAGCATTATAAATATGACAATGTTTACATTTCTTGTTATTTTTAATCATTAAATACTACAGTGGGGTAGGAAAAAGAATTTTTTCCTCCTGCCCTTCTAAATTCTCCTATCTGGAAGTAATCAAAGTGACGTGAGGCATTAACAGGAAAAGAAATGACTGAATTTACTACGTACGTACACACAGGGGTTCCATGAGCATATGGGACCTGAGGACAGACCAGGCACCTAAGCCTATGTGCCGCCTGGAATTAAGGAAAAAAGTGAAGATTGTGGTTTGAAGCATCAAGGGCAGGAAGGCAGCTCTCATGGAGATAGAAAAGCAAATGTTTGGGACATAAAAGCTTGCTGAGCCCTGGCTGGTGTGGCTCAGTGGACTGAGCTTGGGCCTGAGAACTGAAAGACTACAGGTTCGATTCCCTGTCAGGGCACATGCCTGGGTTGAGGGCCAGGGCCCCAGCTGGGAGGGTGCCAAAGGCAACTAAATGATGTTTCTCTTCCTCTCTTTCTCCCTCCCTTCGCCTCTCTCTGAAAATAAATAAATAAATAAAATCCTTAAAAAGAAAATAAAATAAGAGTTTGCTGGGCCATCTTTATCAAGGGTACACAGGGAGGAGTTTGGTCACACGGGCCTAGTTTCCTCTTTGTCTGTTACACTAGTTCATGTTAAACTATCAATCTGTGACGGTATCTCCCTTCCTGAAGCAGGTCTTCTGTCTACATTCTTTCAGTCAGTTAGGGGGACAGTCAAAGGCTTTTCCTGAGTCTTCTGTTTCTTGAAAATAACCAGCTTCAAATAACCAATATCCTAAAAGGCGTATCTTGCAGTGGCAAACTCTGTCCCCTTCACTATTTTAAATTTTTCTTAATTTCATGTGCAACATGGTAAACACTGATAGACATATCCCATACAAACAAAAGCTTTTAGGGGTCTTCGACACTTTTTAACAGAGAGAAGCATCCTAAGACCATAAAGCCTGAGAACAGGGAGTCGCGCTGAGCGGGCGGAGTGTCCTTAGGAACTATGAGAAGCTCAGGAGCTGGATGAGGCGACACGGCAGCGCGAATGTGCTTGACGACGCAGACCTCGCACTTCGCCACGGCCACGGCGGTGAGTTTTGTTACATACTTAAGCACAGTTGGAAAGAAGCTTGAGAGTCACTGCAGGTTCAGCCCAGGGAGCAGACGGTAGGCGTGGGGTGGGAGCCGTGGAGAGAAGCTTCGGTGGGAGGAATTGGACCGGAAAGTGGACCAAAAACAAGGAACATGCCTGCCAAGTCCTTCACATGCCATCACCTCCTCTTTCCTCAACCCCATTTTATAGATGAAGAAACCGAGGCTCTGCCGAATAGCATGATTTGCCCAAGACCTACACCCCTGGGATCCGAACCTCGGGTCTGGCCCCACGGGGCCCTCAGGCCCCAGGGCCACAGTGAGCTCGGCCAAGGGGCTCAGAGCCAACAGAGCAAGGCTTCCACGAGACAATATGCAACTTAACCCAACGAAGCCGCTCTCTGTTTAAAGGGAAATTCCCCGTTCCCTCTGGAAAAGCTGTTTCACAAGACATTTTGGAAGCCAGTCACTTCCCCTCCATCTCCATCTTTGAGCCCTAACAAAGCCTCAAACAAAGTTTCAGCAAAGGACCCAGATTGTCTGTGAAACAAAGCCCCACCAGCTCGAACAGGGGGCAGAGGAAGAGCTCATGGGTGCACAGGGACGAGCAAAGCAGCACCGTGGCTCTCCTGCCCACAGGTGTCAGCCAGGAGGCACCATGAACTGCCAGTCCTCCCTGAGAGTCACCTGAGGAACAGATACTCTACCGCAGTGCAGCCCAGGTGTCTGGGCTGTGGTCCGGCCCCACTGGAGAGATGGGACCTGGGTCAGGACTGAGGCACCAGGAATATGTATGTGTGTGTCTCTCTAGAGAAAAGCTTGCAGCCTTCACAGTCTAGCTGCCTGAGCGGCGGCACAGGGCATTTGGAGGAAGGGATGGGTCCCAGCGGCCCTGTGGCCCCCGTGCCTCCTCCAGCTGAGCCGGGATCTCTGTCCCCAGAAGCAAAGGCAGCCGCCACTGTTCTCTCGAGGCACATAGTGGACCCGAGACTGCTGGAGGTCAGCCCGTCCGGGTTCCACCTAGGATTAGCCCTTTGGGGCTATCCAGAGGAGCTCAAGCCTGCACCCTTTAATCAGGACAGCGGCCCAGCCCTGGCACCCAGAAGCCGCCCAGGTCCCCCCAGAACCCACATCTGGTCTGGTGAAGCACATTGCAAATGCCTGGTGAAAGCAGGGCTGCAGACAGGTGGACAGCTCGGTGTAGGGTGTTTTTCCAGCATTCCCCCAGGAACCCTGCTGAGGTGTCCTTATTCCCGCTTTACATACCAGGAAATGGACCTTCAAAGCCGGACTTCCAATCCAGGCCTGACCGCAAAACCCTCGCCCTTCCCTCTGAAGCCAGCCCAGGCAGCTCTGGAGTGAGGAACTGCGGACGGGATGTCACCCCTGATGCCATGGCCCACAGTTTTCTCCATTTACTTTTTCTGTGGGAAAAAAATGATTAATTTCTAAAAAAAATATTATTTTAAAAAGATGCTTTTTCTAATGGAGAAGTTGAAAAAGGATAAACTTAAAGTCAGCTTGGTACTCCCACCCAGAAATAAGCACTGAGCACTTTGGGAGCATGGCCTGTATACAGTCATTCACTGGGACGTGAACACATGTTCGGACAGAAAGCATTTACTCCTGAGGGCGGGGGTTCTGCTCCCCTCACCCCCTTTCAGCCCTCCGAATAGGCCTCCCACAGAGTTATTCTGAACTTGTTGAAAGATGAACTGAGACGAGTTAAAAAGTTTTAAGAGTGTATTTGAGCAAATATCAAATTTAAATCGAGTGTCATCCAATCTAGCAGATGGAGAGAAGCTCCAAGGAGCTGCACACAGTGACATACTCTTAGGGGCAGGAGGGAGCCGGGACTAGGAAGGGGCACTAGGCGGAGGCAGGCTGGTTGTGGCGAGGTCACTTTGGGGGATGGCGGGGACTTATCAGGCCGATGACCAAACCAGTGCCGATCAGGCGGTGACTGGTGTGAGATTCCAATTCCGGGAGAGCCAAAACCTTAATTAAGCCTCGGTTTGGTGGCATGGGGCTCAGCAGTGTAAGTGACTCCATTTGGGGGCTGCTGTCTTGTTTTTAAAAAACCGCATGAGAAATTAATTAAGTTGCCCAAGGTCATGCAGTTGGGAAGGGAGCTCAAGTTGAACATCCACTACTAGACCCTAGGGCCTGAGCTGTCAGAGGACAGGGCTCATTGGCTATGTCATACGGCACCGGCACACTGAGTGTTCCAAGCGGAAGGAACTTGAGAGACAGCAAGTGCAGGGAGGACTTCCTGACCTTCCGCTGAAGCGGGTCCAAAGCGCAGCTGAGAGGGGCCCTCCCTGTGCCCAGAGGAGGGGTGCAGCCTTATCTCCAAGACGGAATCTGAACTGGCGGCCTTGCTGAGTTGTCCCCCCCACCCCCACCCCCGCTGCTGCACTCAACTCCCACCCTCTGCTTTCTCTGGACTTTCCAGTCTTCCTCAGACCTGGAATAAAAATGCTCAGGTTTAATCACGATTTTGGTCTTCATTTCCTCATGAAGGCTCCCGATACTTACAATAAATAAATTAACACACTTTTCTCATTTTGTCTGCCCTTCCTTACAGGGCCCCAGTCGAGAACCCAGGAGGGTGGAAGGGAAGATACATGTCCTCGTCTTCTCAACCCTACGATCCATTTCCTCTGTATGCTACTTCGGGCTTCGGTTTCGAACATCCCTCCAGGCCGGCAGGATTCTTCTGGCACGGCGGCTGGTGACACTGCGTCTTTCTTAGGGGGCCAGGGTTCAGCCACACCAGGAGAGAGGGGCTCTGGGCGTCGTCCTGCCCCCAGCGCCTCTCTGACCGCGGTCCTTGGGTCTGCCTGTGTTCAGGGATCGCAAATCCGCGAGCATCTTCAAGTTCTGTGTTTATTTTCATAAATAATCTTAAGATTTTGTTGCAAGTTTTAAACATGAAGTTTTTCTATGGATATTTCATATTTCAGAGACATTTACTCTGAGTAAGACCTTAAATTTCCAAGTCAGTATTTTCTCAAGCTGGGTTCTGAGATGTTTTCTTAGGAATCTGTGAGAACATATACTGTAATTTTTAGACTATAAGACGCACACCCCACCCCCCTGCCCAAATTTGGGAGGAATAATGGCTGTTAATGCTGCTGTTGAGTTGTTTACATTTACATTGGTGAACTATTATTTTATTTATGTTATTAAATATTTTACCATATTTTTTGCTTAAATTTTTTTTCCTATTTTCCTCCTCTAAAACCTAGGTGTGTCTTATGGTCCAAAAAATAAGGGGGTTGTGTTTTAAGTGTTACTTATTGATTTGAGAGGGGGGGGAAGGAGAGAAACATCCATCTGCTGTTCCACCTGCTCATGTGTTCATCGGTTGACTCTGGCATGTGACCAACCAACCAACTGAACATCAGACCCGCAACCCCAGCATAACCCCGGCGCAGTGGGGCGATGCTCCAACCGGCTGAGCCACCCGGTCAGGACCAAGAGAACATATTTCTTATAAATGAAATTATTGTTCTAGTTGAGTTAGCCTGTTCTTCTGAGGATTATGCAATTTGTAGTTTTCCCCAAATGAAAAGATGTGTGTGTGTGTGTGTGTCTGTGTGTGTGTATCAAATAACACATGCCTCATGCAAAAGGTACAAAAATCAGATAATACAAAATGGTAAATAGAGGAAGTTGTGAGGGCACAGACACTAAAGAATGGAGCACTATGGGGGGAGTCAGGGGAGCCCTCTGATCCTGGGGGGAGGAGTGGGAGGGCAATCCTGCTTTTTTTACGATTTTATTTATTTTTAAAGAGGGGAAAGGAGGGCGAAAGAGAGGGAGAGAAACATCCATCAGTTGCCTCTCATAAACCCCCAACTGGGGACCAAGCCCACAACCCAGTCACATGCCCTGACTAGGAATTGAACCGGCGACCTTCCGGTTTGCAGGCTGGAGCTCAATCCCCCGAAACCACACGAGCCAGGGCCTGTTGGTTTTTGGAAGCAAAGTGAGGATCACTGTGCAGGCAAGGCCCCAACGTAGGGACCCATTACCTGTGCCAGAGCAGCTGATCAGCCGCCAGCCCCAGCCCCTCGCCCTCCAGATAGCAGAATTTATCCTTGGCTCCCAGGGCTTAGGTCCCAGGGAAAGCTGACAGTTTGGCAGCTGCCACCCACGGGTAAAGCAGAAGTTGGGGTTACACTGTTCATGCTCCCAGCTCCATCCTTCCATGGCAGTGGGGTGTCCATGCCAAGCCCCTCTCCCTTTCACACACAACCCACAGAAATGCCCAGGCCCTTTCCGGCTGCAGGGCCTGACCTCTAGGTCAGAGTGGACAGGCTAGCGGTGCATCATCCTCTCACCCTCAGGGCCTGAGAGAGCCAAACCCTCCCCTACATCGTCTCGAGGGCTCAGTCCTTGTTCCACAAGGCAGGGCCCGAGGACTCCTGGGCTCCGATTCCTGCCCAAATTACTGGAGGTCACGCAGAAGCCACTAAGACCCTTAAGACCTTCAGCCTGGGAAACCATCGGGCCTGTGGCCACTGCTCCAGAGGGCTTTCCCGGCTCCCTTGGGTGCCCTTACTCAGCTGTTAGGCCGGCCAGAACTTCGACTGGGTGCAACAGCGGCAGCTGTGAGAAAGCTGGCTCGCCCCTGCCAGTCGGCCTCGGAGTTTTCATGCTGCTCTGGTTCCTGGTCCCATAAGAACACTGGACTTGCGGTGAGGGGTCGGGGTTAGGGGGCGGAAGAATTGAGCACAAAGGAAGGACTCATGGACATGGACAACAGGGCGGTGATTACCGGGGGGAGGGAGGTATAAAGGGACAAAATAGTAATTGACAAAAATACAATAAAGATTAAATTTTAAAAAAGAACACTGGACTTACCTGCGCAGTGTCTCTCCCCGGCGGAGGATGTGTCCTGATTTGTTAGCACTCCCGTGGGCTCCCCTGACAGGAAGCCCCACAGTGACGGGACTTGGCTCCCAAACCGCCTGTCACAGCACCTCATCCTCCCCGCAGGGCCCTTTCCCAGGGCTCAGCTGCCCGGGATCCCAGGACGGATGCTGCCCTAGGGACACCTGGGGCCGCTGCTCTGTAGGTCCAGCAAACCCTCCCTCACGCCTGTGCATGGCTGATGGGGCACTTACTAGGCTGCACTCACTCTGCGTCCTTGCCCCAGTGCACACGGCCCCTACAATGTCCGGGCCAGTGCAAAGGAAGGGCTCATCAATGTCAGCCGTTGCTCTTCTCCCGCTAAAAGTGCCTGGTTGCTTCTGGCCTGTGCCTGCGTCCCTCTGTGGCACACGTCAAGGCTTCTCACCGTCCCAGCAGTAACCCAGCTGGAACCAGTTAGGAGCAGGGCAAATGGAAGCCAGGAGGGTTGAGGGCTGTGGTTTTGCTCCCTGCTCCTCTCCGTAAAACGCTGTAAGGACACATTTGGCCACTGGAGGGCAGCACCCACCCACCTCATTTTAAGACCAGTTTTCTCAAAAGCAGCGTTTTCCGATAGTTGTGAGGGGCAGGTGGAAGCTTTCATGAGGGCTTCCTGGACTCAGGGTTAGTTGCTTTGTCCCCAGGATTTCATTTACACCCACCCTCCTCCGGGCAGACCTGCATGAATGGAGGTGTTCTAAAATAAAACCTATCAAGAGGTTTTTACATAAAGAACCCTGTTTTCCATTGCTATGAATTACAAAATGAGACTTTTGTTCCTAAAAGGCTGGGGCCCCCCACAGGTGCCCAGGGACAGCTTTCTGAGTTCCACGTGCCTGACCACCAGGACCCTGACTCCTCCCACCGGCACCTCTCCCCGCACTGCCAGCTGCTGGCTTGGGGGGCGGGGGAAACAGGGAGGCCCCTCCCTCACACCTGCCGACTCTCCAGGCCGCAGGGAGGTGATTCTCCAGTAGGGGGCCCGGGTCCTGTGAGGACCCGGGGTGGGGCTCCACGATTTCCTGTCTGCACACCCATCCTGCAGGCTGGGTTCCTGGAACTTGACTGGCTGGAAGGCGTTAATGGAAGTTTGAACCGAAACCAGGACTCACCTTCCCGTATCAGAAAGTCAGGCAACGACACTAAGTCATGACTGCCACCCGACCAGCAGAAATGGTAGGACACTGTTCATTCTTTTTTTTTTTTAAATATTTTATTTATTTTTATTTATTTTTAGAGGAGAAGGGTAGGAAAGAGAGAGAGGGAGAGAAATATCAATGTATGGTTGCCTCTCGTGTGTCCCCTGCTGGGAACTGGCCTGCAACCCAGGCATGTGCCCTGGCTGGGAATTGAACCTGGATCCTTTGGTTCGCAGGCCCATGCTCAATCCACTGAGCTACACCAGCCAGGGCTGTTCATTCTTTTTAAAATTATTTTAATTGATTGATTTGAGAGAGGGAGGGGGAGAGACATCGATTTGTTGTTGTTCCACTTATTCTGCATGTGCCCTGACCAGGATCCAGCCCACGACCTTTGTGCATCGGGACGACGCTCTAACCAACTGAACTACCTGGCCAGGGCCAGACACTGTTCATTTTAGAGTGAGATTGCTGTGAACTGCATCCCAAGCAAAGAGATGTGGAAATGGGTAAACTGAGGTAGCCCTTCTAAGGCCACCTTTTGGGTTTTCTGTCCCACCTAAACCCTGAGCAATGCCCTCAGCCGCACCCACTCCTGGGCATCATCATGTCAGACCGGGCCAGCCTGGACCAAGTGGCTCCTGCACACTCGGAACTGGGACTGGCCTCTTGCGTAGAGGAAATGGAAACACGGCGGCACTGTGGGGTAGGCCTCTCGCACCATGGGGGCATGACCAGAGAGAGCTGGGCCCGGGAGAGAGGACTGAAGCCACCACGCGGGAGTGGCCAAGATAAGGCGGAGAGAACGCAGCATCCTGAGGAGTGTCCGGGGTCTGTAGCTTGTCGCTACCTGAAGCTGGGCTGCCATCTAGCTGGGGTTCTGTGATACCCCAAAACTCTATTTCTGCTTTGTCTGTGAGCCAGCTGGTTAGTCTGTGTTCCAGGCAAAGGGCCCCTAGGCACCTCCGAAGCTGTTTGCTCAGGTCTTAACTGCATTTCAGACAAGAGTGCCCCACCACACTCGGGACCTTGAAGTCCTCAGTGGTCACAAAGTGACTTCTGCAGCCGCAGTGTAGCTGAAGGACGCTCTCCAGCAGTGTCCTGTAAACCTGGGGCCTCCTGGCCTCAGTGCACGTGTCCAGCTCTGACTCAGCGGTTTTCCAGGTGCCGGGTATGAAAAGGGTTGGTTAGGTGTCTGCCCCGTGTCATCCCCAGGGCACTGCCCAGTGATGGGGTTCATCAGGATTTTTGGTGGCAGTGCTACTATTTCGGTCCCTCTATTCTGTCCCCCTAAGTTTGGTCTAGTCTGGGGCCTTAGGCATCCTGTGACCTTGGGGACCTTCTCCACGTGAGGCCTTCCACTCCAGAGATTAGCTCACAGCCTTCAGCGCCTCAGCCCAGTGCCACTAACCAGCCCACCCACTCAGGCCTGGGAAGCTGGGCAGGTTCTCCGAAGCCTGTAGTGTGTGGCACTGATGCCAGGGAGGCAGCCAGGCTTGCCAGAGGCCTGGACAATGGAGTACGTGTTAGTTTCCTACAGCTGCCGCAACAAATGACCACAAATGGGGTGGCAGGAAACAACACACATTTATTACCTACTAGTTCTGGAGGTCAGAGATCCCAAATGGGTCCGCAGGGCTAGGTTCCTTCTGAAGACTCCAGGCGAGAATCCGCTTCCTTGCCTTTTCAACCTTCAAGGAGCTGCCCGCGTCCTGGTCTTATGGCCTCACATCACCCCAACCTGTTCAATGCCGGTAACTCAGCCTAGTGACTGCACACATTGGGCCCAGTGATGGAGGACAGAGCACGCTCCTGAAGACAAGCCTCGTACGGGGACGATCGTTAGGATTTTGCTAAGAGGTTGACAGGCCAGAGAGGAGCCATTTTTGTAGTTGGCCTTCACAGAACCGACAACAAAGCCCCTACAAACACCTGGGCAGGGGCAGGTAAAAATACAAAAGGCCTGCAGGCTCCACACAGGCTGGGGAGAGATGCAGTCAGCACATCCCTTTGATGCAGGGACAATGAACTGCCACCTGGGTCGGGGTGGAGGCTCCCTTCTACCCAATCACTCAAAGTGCGCTGCGGTCAGTTACAATGAAAACTGAGCAAGGGCAAAACCCCCGATTCCCAGGGGGGCGGGTGGTGCAGTGGGCTGGGAAACAGACACCAGACGAGAGACACAGGCTCAGGAGACAGAGCGGATGGCATCTACCGGAACCAGCATCATGGCCCCCACCCCGTGCCCTGGCTTAGAACCTCCAAGTGATCTAACAGTGCACCCTGATTCTGAACCTTTGACCCCCCTAACCAGCAACAAGTAGTAAAGGGATTTAAAGTTGCCTGTAGAGAGGTAAATAAATGAAGTATTTTAAACTTAGTATTAATACTCTGCTGTGTTCAGCAGTTTTGTACAAATCAGGACAACCTGTGGACTGATTTAGGGTACTAACCCCATAAGAGAACCTGGCGTGTACTGTTGACTGTGTGGTTTTCGTCTGAAAGGTATAACTGAAAGAGACTGTGACTCTAATTCTGGAGGTGTCGTCAGGAAACACTGAAAAGCTTTGAACTGACTGCTCCTGAGGACTCGACTTCCTCCATTTCTACTTCAATTGCCTTGTGCTGAGCAAGACTTCCTGTTTGGACTTGAATCTTGCCTGGGTTGGGAGTCTGATGTTCTGGGAAGAATCATTAAACCTTGGAAATATGTCTAAAATATTTAAAGGAATTTAATGATGTTTGTAAACTGGGTTAATTGGGGGATTTAATCTGTTAAATGTCTGAAGATTAGGACAAGAGTGTTTTTATTTTTACAGAAAATATACATTATCAATATAACAAGATTGCAAGATGACCTTAAAAGCTTTAGATTTTTAAATTTTCACCTCTTTAATATATTGCAGTTGTATTTAAAATAACTATAGCTATTTGCATACATATAAGCACCCTTGAACACTGAGAAATGCAAATAAAGGCATTTCTCTGATAGTTGTAAATAGAATAACTTGGTAACTTTTTTTAAAAAAAGATTTTGTTTATTTTTAGAGAGGGTAAGGGAAGACGAAAGAGAGGGAGAGAAACATCAATATGTGGTTGCTTCTCGCACATCCCACACTGGGGACCTGGCCTGCAACCCAGGCACGTGCCTTGACTGGGAATCGAACCAGGGACCCTTTGGTTCACAGGCTGGCACTTAGTCCACGGAGCCACACCAGCCAGGGCAACACCTTCTTTTTAAGTGAGCACTGAAGGAGGCCGATTGATCACACTTCTGGAAATTGAGGCACGTGAAAGTGCTTGACCCCTGGGCTTAGGAAACTTCCTGGTGGGAAATTTCCCCCTCTCCTCACCCCGGTCACACCTCGCCCTGGTTTGGACTTGCACCTGAACAGCTGGGACAAGCCATCCTGTGTACTGACCTCTTCCTAATGACTCTGATCTGAGACCAGGCTCTGGCCTGCACTGTGATGCTCCCCAGGGGCTGCAGCCACTGCGAGCATTTCCTGGGCACTTTACCTCCCCAAGGTAAAACCTACAGGAATTCTTCCAAAGCAAATGCCAACATCTCTCCCTATGCAGCCCCCTTGTCTTGACAGGGCCATGGGTATTCCAGAAACTTCCCGCACCAATTCCTCAACAAAAGGGCCTCACACCAAAGACTGTCATCTGTCATCACTGGCCCTGGATCAGTTAAGTTCTGATTTTGCCTCCATCCTTTTCAATGAGGGGACAGACAAATCATGTTAAGGGTTTTAAGAGATTCAACTGAACCCCTTAAAACTTAAAAAAAAAAAAAAAAAGTTGACCACAGCCCTGACTGCTGTGGCTCAGCTGTTTGGGCATCATCCTGAAAAGCAAAAGGTCGCCGGTTCGGTTCCCAGTCATCAGGGCACGTGCCTGGGCTGCGTCCTGGTTGGGGTGCATACAAGAGGCAATCGATCAGTGTTTTTCTCTCCCTCTCTAAAACTAAATAAGTGAGATATTTTTTGAAAACTTACTAAGGCTGATATTTATACATATGAATAGTCTAGGTGTTCAGTGTGTTATGCCACCGACTCCCCAACATCGCTGTGAGCCCCACTTACTACCCGAGAGAGCAGGACTGCAGCTCAGCCACGCTGGACACCCCGGCAGCCTCCCAGACCCAGCTCCCTGTCACCGCTGCACGACGCTGACTTCGCTCCTAGACACGGCCATGACTGGGACACAGATCTACGGCTTCAGTTGCCAACTTACATTCCCACAACCGCAGCACTGTAATTATCACGGTCACTGACAGCCCTGGGAACGAGACAGGTGAGGAGGAAACACAGGAGAAGCCAGAGCCAGTGCCCCCAGAACCCCTGGGATTTTGTTAAAAATGCAGATTCTGATTCACAAGGTCTGGGGTGGAGCCTGCATTTCCAACACGCTCCCAGGTGACTCTGGACGCTGCTGTCTGTGGGACACCTTGACCAGCAAGGGGTGAGATGACCCTTCTGAGACAACTCAATTTGTCCTCCGTGACAAAAAGGAAAGACACGGGGGGCATACCGACGTCACAGAGCTGTCCGATGTTGTGTTGCAAAACGAATGGAGAACCTGAAGTCCAAGAAGATGGGAGGCACCAGGGCCACAGACACGTGAGGGGCGGGTACGGGCACCCCACACCATCCTGGAGTGCCCCCCCACACACACACACATGCTCTGCAAGCAGCGAGCCACGAGCTGCCAACGCAGCTTTGTCGCTTTAATATGCCCGGGCGAAGCAACATTGAAGCTGTCCACCCTCCAATTCTGTCCTGACCATTTTTAATAGGCAATATTAATTTTTTTTTAAAAAAAAGTGTGTGCTGATGAAGAGACCAATCACACCCCTGGACTTAAAAATGAGACAAGCCACATAAATTCTCTTCCTTAAAAAACAACCATTTCAAAAGATTTTCTTTAATATCATAAAATATTTTCATGGACAAGTGAGCTAGCAAACACACATGCACCAATGTGCCTTTTGACAAGATTCCCCTCTACCCCCCACCCCCTTTCCCACATCAAGATGGACATGAGATTGGAGAAATGAATACAGCAGATGGAACAGATAGAAAAAAAAAAATCGATGAAAAGGATGGAATATAACATTGTGCTTGGTTATTTTCCTATGTCACAACAAAACAAAACATTTTGGTGCAAATAGTTAATTTTTCCTCTTTTCCATTTAACTCTGGTGGAGAAAAAAATACTTTTTCTATAATAAAATATGCGGTTTTTTGGTTTTTTAACTTTTTTTAACGTAACTTTTTTTCTTTTTTGCAGAAAATAACTTTGTAAACTGTCACTTGGCGGGCAGGGCGCTGGATGCCACGTGGGTCCCAGCTCAAGGGGCGGTGGGGTGGGCAGCGGAGGAGTGGGGCGGGGCTTGCAGGGGCAGGGGGCGGGGGCGCTGGAGCCGTGGGGCGGGTTAGAGGTCACTCTCCCCGTAGAGCGCAGTGGAGAAGGACATGTAGTCCAGAGCACCGGGCACGGCGTCGGGGCCCGCGTAGGGGGCCATCCGCGCGATGCAGTACTCGGCCTGGTCCGGTGGCAGCTCCCGGCGCAGCTCGTCCACCGTGATGTAGTTCTGCGGAGAGAGCGCGGTCAGGGTGGCTGCAAAGCGCGGCAGCTGTGAACCCCACCGTGCCCGGTGCTGCCGCATTCCAGCCACTCCTCGCGCTTCTGGACACATGCTGGTATAACCCACATACTTACGTACACACATCCACGCAAGGAGACCCTGGGGAGGACGGGCAGGGGAGGCGTGTGGGATCCTCCCTGCAGATGGAGCCCAGCCAGCGCCTGCCACCCCAGCACGGCCCGGCCACCCTGGCAATGTACCTTGTCCCCAGCCAGGATCTTGAAGGAAGCCATGACTTGGTCTGCCGTATCCGTGTCGGCTGTCTCACGGGACATAAAGTCGATGAAGGCCTGGAATGTCACTACCCCCAGGCGGTTGGGGTCCACAATGCTCATGATTCGGGCAAATTCTGCCTCTCCCTGGAGAGAAGAGCCACCCCCATGCCTGTCACCCTCAGAGCCACGGCCTGCTGGGACTCCCTGTAGGGACTAGACGCCCTGGGTGTGACAGAGGAGGGTGCCGCAGCCCCTGACCTCACCTGGGTGGTGCTGAGGGTATGACAGGGCCCCAACACCCAACAGTGAAGGTCCCTGAGAGGGTCCCCTGCAAACACCTGGGCCCCCCCGGAGCACATCCCCATAATCCTGATAGTAAGGACGACGACAACGATAGCAACAGCTGGCACCCACACAGTACACATCAGACACCAGGCACCGCTCTAAGTGCCGTGTATACTTCAGTTCATGGAACCCTCCCCACAGCCACATGAGGGGGGTGTTCACTGCCATCAGGCCTCCAGATGAGAAACCTGGGCCCAGACAGGCTTGGCGACTTGCCCAAGGTCACATGTGGGCGTTTTGGCTCCGCAGCCTGCGCTCTCCCCACTGTGCTGTACTTTCCACGTGCCAAACAAATGCATAGCACTCACGGAAGTCCCTTCATTTAAGCCTTACAACACTCCTGCAAGGTCCCCCTCGCCTCATCTGGGGCCCCAAGCTGGTCATGGTGAAGGTGGGATTTACTCCCTGGTTCATTCATGGCCCCTGGCCCGTGCTCTCGTCCCTAGGCAGCCCAAGGGCTGCTCTGCACTTTGCACCCTGGCCCAGGAGTCACCTAGCTGCCCAGCTGGGACACCTGCCCAGCTCAGATGGCCTGTATGAGGCCGGGTGCCTGGGAAGGAGGCTGGGGCAATGGCCGAGGGCCACAGGCTCAGCTGAAGCCCTCACCAGGGAAATGGTAGAACTCTCCAAGCCTCATACAAGATGAAGCATGCCAATCCAAACCCAGAACGTCCAAACCACCAGTCCTTCCTGCCAGCCTCGGGGTCAGCCCAGCTGTCCATGATGGGTGTGAGAAAGCCAATCTCCACAGTAAGTACCAGAAGATGAACCGGCATAGACTTGGGTGGGACGGCCCGACCGCCAGGGCATGCACAGGCTCTGCAGCTGGGCCCTGCCTTCCCCCAAGGACCAGAACCTTGAGCCCCCTCTGGGGAGGGCAGGCCCTAGCCTGAGGGCATCCAGACCGCCACAGGTAGGACTTGGCCTCTGAGGCCGGCTGGCTGCTCCTCGCCAGGACCAAGAGTGGGGTTTACATTACCATGTTGTAACCCATGGAGATAAGGCAGGCTCGGAAATCATCCGTGTCCATCATGCCTGTCTTCTTCTGTGGGGGCAGTGGCACCGAGACACAAGGAGGAGGAGGAAAGGCCAGCCCAGGGCCAGGAAGACAGGGCACAGATGGCCGGAGGGGAGGAGGAGGTATATGGTTTCGGGGTCAGGAAGGGGAGAGGGACGTAGGAGGAGGAGACGTAAACACACATCCAGGAAAATGTCCCCGGGAAGGAGGAAGACGGAGCAGGGAGATGCAAAAATCCGTCCACAGGATGGAGAACGGCGGGGAGAGAGGAGGGCGGGCACCGAGCAGGTTCCCACGAAAGACAACCGAGAGTGGGGTCAGAGGTTGGAGAAGTGGGAGGAGGAGCCCAACACGGGCCAGGCGGGGACAGCAGGAGAGGACGAGCCCCACGGCCCACAGGAAAAGGGGACAGGGAGATCCGGACAGACAGAGAAGAGAAAAAGGAGAAACACGCGTTATTTCTTGCCCCGGAGGCCACCCCTGAGTGTGCTCCATGCAGGAGGCGAGTACCTGGGGGTCGTTGCCAATATCATAGCCCAAGCTGATGAGGCAGGCTTTGAACTCCTCGGGACCCAGCGTGCCGGAGTGGTCCTGGGGCCGCCGTGCGTCAGGCAGCGAGCCATGCGGTGCCAGGGAGGTGGGGGCCGTGAGGGGAGGGGTGGGCCATGCCCCGGGGGAGGGTGGCGTGTGAGGGGGGACACAGAAACAAAGGCATGCATACGGAGAGGGTGGAGGGTGGGCGGGGTGGGGGAGGAGGGGAAATAAAAGTGCACATGGTTAGACACACGGACGAGGCCCCGAGGGCGCCCTGTCCCTGGCACACGCAGCCCTGCTCTGGGAGGCAGGCCAGAAGGGAGCGCGAGGAGCCGTGGGGGTGAGAAGCCCCCAGAAGTGCCCAGCCCGCCTCCAGCCCGGTGCCCCACCCCAGGTCCCAGGAGGGCTTCACCCAGCCAGGGGCTGAGAGGGCAGTGAAGCAGGCAGACCGGTGGGCAGCACCCAACCCCATGCTCCCTACCACCCCCCTGTGGTCACCCGAAGCCCCAGGGCACTGGGAGGGGCACCCAGGTAGAACCCAGCCTGTCCCAGAGCTGCATGAGAGCCCAGGACTGAGAGCTCTGACATCCCCAGAGTGTCCCAAAGGCTGGGGTGGAGGTGGGGGTAGGAGGGAGCCTCCACCCCTCTGTCCTGAGGTAGGGGCCAAAGGCCTTGACTGGAGGCCATGGTAACCTTGCTCCCCAGGGCTGACAATGCCTGGTAGGAGAGCAAAGGTCAGGGGTCTACGGTCCTTTCCCCGCCCACGATATGAGCTCTCTCTCCAGGAAAGCAGAGAGGCTCGTGGGACACCAGGACTGGCTTTCCAAGGCCGGCATCGTGCGATGCAGCATCAGGACAGGCTGATGGCAGTTCCTCCCGCTCCTTCCTCCTCTCCTCCCCTGCCCAGGAGCTGGATCCAGCATGGCTGCCCACACCTAGGGCAGTGCCCTCCAGGGCCCTGGGGCAGGGGCTGGGGGCTGCTCTAAGCGAGTGCAGGGGGTGGGTCTCTCACCCGGTCAAAGTGGTTAAAGGAGGCCCGGAACTCGTTCATCTGCTCCTGGCTGATGCCCTTGGCATCCCGGGTCAGGATCTGGTTCTCCACCTCATTGATGGTCCTGGCGATGGTGGTCAGGAGCTGCTCCCAGCCCACGCGTATATGCTGGATGTGGGCGAGGGGCCCGTCAGCAGCGGGACCGAGGCCCGGGCCTGGCTGCCCCTGCCCACTCCCTCCCGACCACTGAAATGGTCCAAGCAATCGAACCCGGCCTTCTGCATGAATCCAGTGTCAGCAGACACAGGGGAACCAGAACAAGACACCAGGACAGAGGACCCAGAGGATGAAGGGGAAGGGCGGCCTGGGTGGCGGCCTGGGTGGCGGCCTCTGCCTGGGGCAGCAGAGACCAGAATCGCCAGTGTGGGTGGGGATAGGAAGGAAGGACAATTTGGTAGTGGGAAAGACTAAAGGATAAAAAATTGGGCCAGTCTTTGAATATCCAACCCCAGGACCACACACACATGCCTTCACGGTTAAAACAAGTGGTAGATTGGAGTGCAGGTGCCTAAGGCAGCACCTGGAGACCACCCGCTTCAGAATCACCCAGGTGCACGTGTTAAAAAACTGGGTTCCTGAGCCCCACCCCAGACCTAGTGGATTCTGGAGGCAGGGCCTAGAAATCTGTTTGTTAACAAGCTCCTTGGGAAATTCAGAAGGCCCTGAGGATCGAAGGCCCAGAGCTCCCAGGGTGAGAAGTGAGCACTCCCTCACTCCAAAGTGAGAATATGTCCTCCTGTGGTCAGTTTCCTGGGAAGACGATGGCCTCTTCCTGCCCCAGCCCAGGGGCGGGGGACAGAGGGAGGTTGGTGGCTTCCTCCCCAGAGGAGCACGGCGAGACGCCCACCTCCATGGTGTAGTTGGTGTGCTTATTGTCGAAGATGAGCGCCTCCTGGATGAGCTGATGGTCACCTTCCAGCTGGTCGATCTTGGGCTTGTAGTTGACGATGCTCTTCTCGTACTGTCGCAGGTGGCTGAGCTGGTCCTCCAGGGTCCCGTGCATCTCGATGGAGATCCTCCCAATCTCCTGCTCAGCCGGGAAGGAAGCCCTTGTCAAACCACCCCCTTCTATGCCCCTGGGAGGGGACTGGGGCCCCCACGTCACTGGTCAAACCCTCAGATGATTCTCCGGCCCCACTCCGGCACCTGGGAGCCCACCCATCAGGGGTAATTAGTAAGTCCGGAGCTAGACACACTCAGCAAGAGTGCTCCAAGGTACAGAAACAGCATCACTGAGGTGGGACGGGCACTGCTATCACTAAATGAATCACCACCCCCCACCCACGACCTCTCAGTTACCTGCCAGCTTCAGGAATGGAATTCAAGGTCAGCTGCTAACCTGACCTTGGCTTGCTATTCAAACTCCCTTCCCAAGCCTTGTTCCCGACCATTGTTCGTCGCAGGGACCCTTGCAGTGCCCACCGAGCCAGGCCCTCACAGCCTCAGTGCACCCGGCTTCCCTGCCCAGGGGCTGCCTCGGCCCACCACACACCACCCGTCTCCGTGAGCCAGGGCTAACCCCTGTGTCTGGCAGTCCTTCACCCGTGTAGACAAACCCATGTCTCAAACACTCTCCGTGCACTCAGATCAACCCAGCAAATATTTCCTGAGAACCTACTATGTACAATGTGCTAAGCGGGTGGGGGTGGGGTGCAGGGGAGACATAAACGTGAACTCAACCCAGGGCTCTGCTCTCAAGGAACTCAGAGGGACACCATGCTGTAACCCAAGAGGAGTATCCCTTCCTTGACCTGTAGCACCCCACTATCTGGCCCACACAATTCAATAGGAAGTTCCACGCTTGTCTGAGGGTCAGTTCTATCTCTGGGGACATCATCTTCTTTGACCGTGCTCACAGTTTAGGAGCCGTGACAATGAAGGAAGAGACCTGGTCAGCCAGACCAGCCTCAGGGAAAGCCGAGCCAGCCACCCAGGCACTGATCCTGCCGTGGGACCTGCTGGTGTGACTCTTTAGAGGTGTCCCTGTGTGGGTCTTCGCTCCCCAGCCAGACACCGGGATGGGCCCTCAGCCTCCCTCACACGAGCGCCACACCCTCTGCAGGGCACCAGACCAGGCACAGGCTCAGGACTGACGGTCTGCCCCAGGTCCTGCCTGGGAGGAGACGAGACGAGCCTTTCTGGCCTGGACGGTGCTGGAAGGGGAGTAGGGGGAGCCTCATTCCTGCCTCCCACCGTGGGACCCACCTCCATCTTGGTCTGGATCCAGGGCCCGATGACGTTGGCCTGCGCCCCGAACTGCTTGCGTAGCCTCTCATTGTGCTGCTGGCGGGCATGCTCCTCCGTCAGGGCCTGGTCCCTCCGAGGCACCAGCTGCCGCACCTGGGGCAGGGACAACCAGGGGACACTGGGGGGTGGGCCCTCTCTCTGCCCCGTATTTCAGATGAAAAGGAAGGGAAGGGGCCGGTCGGTAACAGAGCAGGAGCACAGGCGCTGACTGCTGTAGGAATTCAGTCATGTGTTAACTTGACAGAACTCTGACTATGTGACAACAACAAAACAAAAAACTGAAATCGATTACAAAAAAATCAACCAGCCGAAAAAAGGACACAAATCCCTGCCTTCATGAAACACTTGCAACGGCTCAGCCACAGGCCCGTCCAGCCCTCGCACTCACGTGGTCCCATTTGCCATTGATCTCCTGAGGCGTGATGGTTGTGTAGGGGTTGGTGCCCGCCATGTTGACGTGGTAGGTCTGGACTATCTTGGACACCTCGTTGTGGATGCCCAGGATGGCGAGGCGCTCCTTGTCGGCATCGGGGAGGGTGGCCTTGAACTGCTCGTGGGCTGTGGTCAGTCCCTGGACAGAGATGGGCATTCGGGACAAGGACAATGACTGGAGGGGCTGATGTCTCCCATGGGCAAGAAGAACAGAGAGCACCCTGCAGATCCCAGAGTGGACACGGGTGGAAGGGCCCCCAGAGGCTGGGAGGCGTCAACCAAAGCTTCTCATGGCTCAGAACCAAGAGGCAGGGCTGGCCTGGGAAGGTGGGGGCACAGCCATCAAAGCAACAGCTTCATGCTCGGGGCTGGTCAAGTCAGCAGCAACCCTGGGGAGCACTCGCCACCCCACAGTCAGGTCAGGGACAAGAAGTGCCCCAAGGCCTGCTCCCTGGTGACCTCCCTCAACAAGGGCTTCCTCGGCACTTTGCAAAAACCCTTTCAATCTAACGCTCTGCGGCTGTGTATAGGAATGACAAAGCAGTTCATTGATATGAAATAAGTTCCAAGGTAACTATTAAATTAAAGGTAAACGCTCCACCTTGGCTAGTGTGGCTCAGTGGATTGAGTGCCAGTCTGCGAACCAAAGGGTCGCCAGTTCGATTCCCAGTCAGGGCACATGCCTGGGTTATGAGCCAGGTCCCCAGTAGGGGGCATGCGAGAGGCAACCTCACATTGATACTGCTCTCATTCTCTTTCTCCCTCGCTTCCTCTCTCTCTAAAAATCAACAAATAAAATCTTTTTAAAAATAAAATGCTACAGTTTCCAATCTAGGGAATCCCTGGCACGCTGCCCTCAGTCCTCTCTCTGCAGGGGCAGTCCCGCGGGAGTGGGGCTGGCAGGGTGTGGGCCGCGGGCGGCTGGGGGGCTGCAGCACACCTGGATCTCCTCGATGGTGTGCACGATGAAGGTGTCCTGCAGGTCCTCCATGGCCCCCTCCATCCAGTTGTTGAAGGGTGCAGCCCGCTTGGCGTACTCCAAGTACAGCTGGTCAATGGTTTCCAGCAGTTTTTCTGTCCGCTGGGAGTGCCGAATGGGGTGGGGGAGGGGAGATGTTAAACAGAGTTACATCCAGTATCCTTCTCTGCCCCCCAAGTGCCTCCTGACCAGGCCCAAGTGGTCCAGGTCCGGAAGTACCAGACTAACTCGGGCAGGAAGAACAGGCTGCCTCTGGGGCCCTGGTTTGTATGTGGAGTGTACAGGCCACCCCACTGTAGAATCACCCAGCCTGGCCCCCAGAGTCCGGTTTGTAGAGCAGGAGGGTTCTCAAAAGGCCAGAGTTGGGCTAAGTGCTCTACGCCAGGGGGATGAGATACAGTTAGGGCAGGAAAAGAAGCACCTCCACAGAGCAAAGCCCAAACCCAGTGCCAGTGTGAGCTGTCCACGCTCAGACCATGACTGGGGGGGCTCTGGGGGCCCAGTGGGGCCTTTCAGCCCAAAGCAAAGGGAGTCACAAAGCAAGAAGGGGCACACAGAGTGGCAGGAGGCGGGCCTCCATCTCCCTCAGGGCCCTCACCTCCAGGGCTTCCCTCCGCTTCTGGGTCAGGGCCCCTAGATTGTCCCACTGGTCACAGATCTTTTGGCACCGGGCGTTGACACTGGGTGAGTCGTAATAGTCCAGCTCACTGGGAGGGAAGAGATGCAAGCGTCAGGTGACCCAGGCTACCTCCGGGCCAGCTCTCCACTTCCTGAGGCTGCTGGGAGGTGCTGCTGGTGGTGGGAAGCCAGGTGTACTTGCTTCATCACGACCTTCCAGGAGCCCTTCCCAGCCTCCTGACTCCTTAGCTTTTAGGACACCACTGGGAGAAGACCAAAGAAGGCTAGTCCTCCTCTCGGAGGCCCCCCAACCCCAACCTCAGCTGAAGGCAGTGCCAGTCTTGAGCTGAAGCACAATGTCAAGGAAACACTGATGCAGCGAGAACTCAGCGCCTTGGTTACCGTCTGGTCCCGTGCTAGTTACAGGTAAGGACCGAAGGCCCGTGGCAGGAAGGGTCACGGGCTCATTCCCAACTTGCAGGGACATTCTTAGTCTCCCATATTGGTGACCTCCCTGACCCGGCACCAGGCTACTCCCACCCCGTCCCTCGTCAGGGCCACGCGGCCCATCTCCAGGCCACGCTTACTTGAGCTCCTGTGCGATGGCAGCTATCTGCTCCACGCGGTCCTGGTGGGCAGCCAGGTCGCTCTCAAAGGCTTCATGCTTCTTGAGCAGGGCCTTGATCTCCGAGAGGGTGGCCGTCTCATAATCCTTCTGCCGCAGCATGACCTCTTTGCCTGAGTTCAGAAAGATGGCACAAGGCTGAGCTGAAACTGGGGTGTGGGGGAAGGTGGACACATTCGTGACCTGACCACCCACCCCTCAGGGCCCCGGGCGCACCCCAAGGAGATGCTCAGTCATCTGCAGTGCGAGGTGCCGGCCCGTCCACACAGGGACCAGGCCAGGACAGTCAGTGTTCTCCATGGACTGTCCATGGCGGAGCGGCACCTGAGCGGTTATGGACAAAGGCTCTGCAGGACTAGGGGACCATATGGGGCACAGCATTCACTCTACAAACAGCAGGAAACAATCTGTGCCCAGTGATGCGACCAGGAAAAAATAAGCCAAGCAGTCAGGAGTACCGCATTTTACAGTCACTGCAGTTACTGTTGCCAGCCCCCAGCAGCCCTGCAGGGACCCCACCCGCCTCGATCACTCTCAGTGAGGTCAGCGTGTCCAGGGCCCTCTGCATTCATTCAATGGCCTGAGCCTTCTCCGACCATCACACACACGGTCCTCTCTTTGAGGGCAGGCAGGCTTGTATTTCGTGGATTTCTGTTTCCCAGGAGGACGTTGGGATGAGACACGACCTCCCAGGACTCTTGTTAGAGGAGGTTCCTAGCTGCCTTGCGAAGGGACCAGTCCAGGACAGGGGCTGACCGGCCTCACCGCCCACCCCGTGTTTGCGCCCGTCATGGATGCCCAGCCCCCTCAGTAAACGAAGGCTGGCCTGCGAGGCCGAGGGCTGTGCCCCAAAATGTAGCATTTCTTTCCTTCTCTCTACTCTAAGTCGGAATAACAATACAACAACACAAAAAACCCACAGATGAGCCTACTTATCTACTCCTTTCCGTCTTTCCTTGCCTGGGTGTTTCTGTAAAACCACTCGGTACGTGTAAGTCATGCTTCCCGCTTTGGACGCAGCAGCACATTGTCCGAGTGTCCGCCTTGGCTCCAGCCCTCGCAGGGGCCACAGCTGCGTGACCTCCTGTTGAGTGGCTGAATCACCTGCTGTGGGTGGGCAGGCCCCTCCACTCGCTCTGCTGTGGAGGGTCTCACCCCACTCATCTCCAGACACAGGTTCCCCACCCCCATGTTTAGGGTTAATTCTGTAGATGGTCTCAAGACATGGAGTTCCCGGGTTGGTGGGCCATGCATCGTTCGGTACGAATCCACGTGGCCAGATTGCTTTCGTTAAGTTGTACCGGCACGCCAGCATTGGTGGCTGACACACCAGCGCTGGTGGCTGGCACGCTGACAGGGCGATTCCTGCTCTGTACCTTGTCTGAGCTGCCCCTTGGCCCCAGAGAGGACAAGACAGAAGTATGCGGGTGAGTCAGTACAACCTCTACCCACCCCCTTCTACTCTGCACCATCCACGCCAGGATATATACCTCTATACACACAGTGTACGAAGCCTAGCGTATGTACTTACAACAGGGAGCTAAACCCACCCCCCTTGGCTGAGTCCAGTGCACTCCCACCCCCTACCAAGCCACGCCACCACCAAGTGGCCTTGGGGTGTGGCTGTCCCTACTCGTCTCCAGCCTGAGGCGCGAGAGGCATAACAGAGTGGAGCTGGGAAGTCTCGGAGCAGTGAGCTGCACTGGCCGGTGGGGTCCCAACCGGGGGCTCCAGCAGACACGGTCACAGGGCCCTACGATTTGAGCAGCCCTCTTCCTCTCTCCACCCCCAGCCCAGGCTCTGAGGAAAAGACTATTCCAGGTATGACTTTGCCTCTTTGGAGTTAACCTTAGCTGACAATCAGCGGACACCAGACACACCCACGAGTGCCCCCAGGTTGGAGTAATGGAGACGCATACACACTAAGGCAGGGCCCTGCTTCTCTGTCACCAGAGACCAGAAGCAGGGAGAAGGACGGCGGTGGAGGAGAAGTACGCAGGGGACTTGTCTCGGTGCTTCCCATGTCCCAATTCACTCAATTCCCGCAACCCTACCAGACTGTCCCTGTCAGTATCCCCGCTTCACAGATGAGAACACTGAGGCAACCAAAAGGCTGGCTGAACTTGCCTAACGTCAAAGAATGAGGAAGAGAAAGCAAAACCCACAAAAAGCAAGAGAAGGGAGTTGTGGCTGGCGGCTGGGCTGGGGGAGCGTGAAAGCCAGAAGCCTCGGGGAGCCCGGAGGCCGGGCGGGCCTTACCATCCGTCCAGGCCTCGTGAATAGAAGCCTTCTGCCGGAACTTCTCCGCCAGGTGGTCGAGGCGCTCCAGCCTCCGGATCTCGTTCAGCAGCCACTCCTCATAGCCCTTCTCCGCCTGCTCCAGGCAGCCCCAGGCGTTGTTGATATCCTGCGGGGATGGAAAGCACACGGTCAGTCCCAGCTGGTCGCCGAGACCCCCACAGCTGCTCCTGCTTTCCAGGAGGAGCCTCTTCCCCACATCCGGCCATCCCCACCCAACTCCACTGGTATTTCCCTGGGCTCCCGGGCACCAGGCAGGAAATGGGGGCCTGAGTCCACATGAGCGACCCAGCTATGGGGCTTTGGGTATGCAGCCCTGTGGGGAAAGAGCCCGAGGCTCTCCGTGGCCCCAGGACTGACTTCCACCAGGATTCTACCCAATCACAGGGCTTGAACGGCCAGCCACGGAAACAGAGCAATGAACTGAACCAGGCAAGCAGACAGGGGAGCCTCCCACACTGCCCACATTTCTGGATTGCTGGGAAGTAGCCTGGAGTCTGTGGACACCCTGACCTGGGTGAGCTGGCCGAAGAGCCTGAGGACAGTGACATGCTGAACACAAACCACAGCGCTGTAGACAGGGCACCACCGACGGGGCCCCTACTACAGTCACCGTGAGGGCACCGGGCTGGGCAGCGATGGGCTGAAGAATCTGGCCCGCACGCCACTCGAGTCCCCAACTCAGTCCCCACCATGTGCCCGGGGGCCAGGCTGCCTCTGCCCAAGGAGGGGTGGTGGTGGCCCTTTTCCTAAACTGCACAGAGCACCCTCTGGCTGGCAGTGGCTCTGGTCACCTAGAAGCTGCTCACTGAGCCTGGAACCCGTAAAAGGACCGCAATTTTCCCAACGGCATTCTCGATGTCGGGGGCCTCTTCCCTCCCCTCCAGGTCCCACCTCCTCCTGATGCCGTTGGCAGGTCTTGCCCAGGAGTCCCCCTGCCCACCCGCTTCCTGACTTATATGCCCAGGTCTTCTCATTGCTGTCCCTTTTAAAGGGCGAAAGCTCTCACCTGCTGGGTTTTTAAAGTTTCTTTTATACATGTCTGTGGCTTATAAAATTCCGCCCTCAGTCCTGAGAAGAGGGGAAGGAGGGAGAAACGACGTATAAAGTGACATGTATGTCACAAGGACATGGGAACTGGTCGCAATGTTAGCTTTTTTAAAAAGCAGTTTACTAAATAAAACATGTTTTAAGATTGCCTTAAAAATTGTATTGAGGAAACTAAAAGAATGTCCCCCACTCCAAATTTTTTAACTTAGTAGTAAGTAATTTCTAGTCTCTGTATTTTGCTTATTTGCATCTTTGAAATATCCTACCACAAAAATCTGTTACTTGTTTAAGGTAATATACGTCTTTTTAAGTGCTTAAGCAAGATTCCATGGAAGTAAAAATTATCTTTATCACTACCAAATTAGGCCCCGTTTTGGTTCTGTATGCCCAGTGGCATTCTGTTTTCGAAGGCGAGTTTTGGGGGTGGGGGAAACTGGCGGTCCGGAGGAGTCCGCGGTGGACGTTCAGGGGCCTGGAAGGGCAAGTGTGGCCCGGAACGGGCAGGAGCGAGGGGGCTCTCTCCCCGGGGAGAGAAGCTGCCCCGCATCGCTGAGTGCGGGCTAGGAGCCTGAGGGTAACCCGGAGGGAGCAATGACTCCGCAGCAGTGCATGCGGGTCGGGCCCGCTGCGGTGCCACATTAGAGCAGCTCAGGGATGGCAGCCGACCGGGCTGGGGACCTGGGCCAGCCCACTGGGCTCACCGAGACCATCCTGCCCTCGGAGGGCATGAAGGCGGGCCGGTTGCTGAGGCGCAGCTTGGTCTGCAGCGTGTTGAAGTTGATCTCCAGCTGGCACTTCTCCTGCACCTTGGGCGGCTTGTGCAGGCGCCGGTAGTCGCGGAAGTCCTCCAGCTTCTGCTGCATGGCGTGCATGGTGTTCTCGGGCACCCGGTTCTCCAGCCACGGGATGGTGCGGCGGATCCACTCCAGCAGCTGCGGGGTTCGGGGTCAGGGTGTAAAGCTGCTGGGAGGCAGGGGCCAGGGCCAGCTTCCCTCTCCTCTGAAGTCCGTTCCCACACAGGAAGCGCTGGGAAGTCTTTCCTGACAGCGCACTTCCCCAGCTGCCCCCTAGGCCATTCCCAGGCTGTCACGAGGCCAGGCCCCAGGGTGTCCCTCTGAGAACCTGGGCTTCAGGAAACCCGGCCACTAAGCTATGTTAACTGACAGCCAGCATCACAGCCTACTGCTCGGCTAAGGGAACAACCATAGACCTGGTGGGAAGATGGCTCCACTAGGGGCAAGAGACCTGAGCTCTCGTTCAAGGTCTACTACCTAGCTGGGCCTCAGTTTCCTCATCTATACCATGGAGAGGGTTAACAGTTGCTCCCTGAGGTCCTTCCACCTGACCTTCTAGGACTCTAGAATGTGGTCCCTGACATAAAAGTTGCTTGCTTCTGGGGCACCCGCAGGAAAGAGCCCGGACTGTTTTCCTTGAGTAGGTGGCGAGGGAGGAGGGGAAGTGATGATAGGAAGTGTACCGATCACCCGCAAGGCGCCAGGCATGTCTCCCGAACTAAGTAATCAGAACAATCACGGAATCCTATAGGGTTAAGTGCTGCGATTCCCCGCCCTCCCCCCACGAGGTACAGAGGAGGTAACCAAGGCCCTGAGAGGTCATGTGACTTGCCAAGGCACCCTAGCTGGAATGGCAGAGTAGTGATCACACCCAGGCACTTGGGCCCCAGAACTTGGGGTCCTACTCTGCCGGGTGGCCACTCCACTACGAGGCAGGGGCAGAGCTGTTCAGAAAGCTGAGTTCTTTTAAGGAAGCAGCAGGTGGAACCTTTAAAACCCAAATGTAGTCAATGGTAGGACAGGAAGCCCAGCCCTGCCCCATCCTGTCCCATGGCCGGGGGTGGGAGGACTGCCCAGCCATGAAGCTAACCTGAGCCGGCACTTATCCGTGCCCAGTTCACACCCGCTCAGAACCAGACGTGCTGCTTTTCTAGTTTAAGTGGAACTCCCAGACCGTCTACCAGGCTGGGAAGGCCCCTGAGACCCCTTGGCTCCTTGACAAGTGAAAAATCCAAGACCCAGAGAGGAGAAGGGATTTCCCAGGTTCACTGTGGATGATAGAAAAAGCCGGGAACTCGCTCCCTGAAGCCCACAGACTGGCCCCTGACCCACCCCTCTGCTTTCTGGGGGCGTCGAAGTGGAGCCGACACTCCCCTGGGTCAGCTGGGATCCCCCGGGGATCAGGGGCTGCACCCGGCCTGGGGCTATGTTCCAGGGACGGATTTGAAGGCACAGGTTCGGGGGCTCCCTTTTCTCCTGGGGTGGGGTGACAGGTCCCTGCTGGGGCCAGGGGGTCCCAGGGGCACCTACATCACTGGCCAGCTTCTCGTAGTCTTCCATGAGCTGTTCGTTCTCCTGGTTGACGGCCAGCACCTTGCAGATACGGTTGGCTGCTGTCTCCGCCTGGCAACAAGACAAGGGGTCACGGTCAGCCACCTGCAGCAGGAGCACCTGGTACAAATGTACACCGGCAAAGCCCCCTCCTACCCCTGCAGCTCGAGAGACTTGGAATTTACCCCCTCGTCCCTCCTCTTTGGCAGCCCAGGCTGGAAGAGAGGTCTTGGTGGGTGAACTAGGTAGGCCCCTAGAGAAGGGCCTGAGTTTGAGACCCGACATACAGGTTGGAAAGAAACTGATCTAGTGACTGATAGAATCAAAATGCTCAGGTCGGGTGGTGAGATGACTTCACGCCCAACCTGGAATTCCAAGTGGAGGCCCTGGATCCCAAGGCTCAGGATCACAGTCTGGGTTTGCCAGGACCTTGGAGACGCAGGAATTCAAACTGGGGCGTCCTGGAATAAGTGCTGACTGGAAGCAATGGGGCCTCTCAGGATCCCCGCAGACTCTCTCAAGGCTCCTAGCCCCAAGTTCAAAACACTTTAGAGAAAACGGGGGCACCCACTACTGCACAAAGGGCAAGACTCAGGGAGGAACCCAGCATGAGCCGGATCCCCAGAAAGCAGGCATGGGCACCTCTGGGAAAGCTACGCGCACACCATGCCCTGGGAGGTGGGGCTTGGCAGCCAGGGGAACCAAAGGGGACTGAAGGGCCACCACACACAGAGGTCCACAGTGTGCCTACCACCAGCAGGGGGCAGGCACTCCTAATCCACTTCCTCAGGGGACTTTTAAATTCAGCCCTGCTCTCCTGCACACCCTAAGCCAACTCCAGGGGAGGGGAACTCAAAGCCTTTGGGGGCCTCTGGGGTAGAAAGGGAGACAGCCTAGGGTGGTCCAGTCTCAGGAATGAGAGTGGAGAACACCTGTGAGAAGACAGAAGCACCGTATGCCCCCAGAGAAGTGGGACCCTGTTGATGACAAAGCATGACAAAAGCGTAAGGGTAGAAAGATGGGGCCTCACAACTGGATGATGAACTAAACAGGTTCCCACTGCAGCAAGACAGACTGAGGCTAGACATAAGGAAGACTTCTGAGAAGGAGGAAGGAATTTTAACTGGGAAGAAATGACTAAGAAAACGTAAACATTGTTCCCCTGCAGAACTGCTGAAATAGGACACACACCCACCAAATCATGTGACTCGCGGGGGACTGGCTGGGATGCGTGTGAGGGGCAGAATGAGACCGTCACCAATGCCCCTTCAGCTCAAATCTGAGAGACTGCACCCTGCAGGGTGAGGTGTCAGAACAGGTGGGCCTCCAGCAGGAGAACTGTGGGACCGGTCAGAGAGGGGAAGGGAAGGGTCCTCTGGTCTCAGGAGTGAGGGAAGGAGTCACATCCTCAGGCCCTGACCCCCCGCCCCCAACCCCACTCTGTGCCAGAGATGGCATGGCCACTGAGCGCACAGAACTCCCAGATGACTGTCCCTCCTCTGGCCTAACAACAAGTAACTAAGGGGAACCCCCCAGAGGTGACAAGGAAGGAAATTCCGCCCAGGAGCCTGCCCCGGAAGACGTGGAGCCCGGCAAAGAGCAGGGTCACAGGAACCTGGCTGACCCACCCCATGAGGCTGGCTGGGAACCGGGGCAGGGAACCCAAGGGAAGACAACACTCTCCTCTGCGGGCATCTATGTCAGAACGTGGGGTAGCCACAGAGACCCCTGCCCGATGTGCTGACCAAGCGGGTAAGAATCAGGGAGCCAGGGGGCCACTCATCACAGGCAAACAGCACCACTGTGATGTCTCAAGGACGAGACCCAGACCAGCGCTGACGTGCTCTCCTTTGGCAGGTAGTCCTGTCACCCTCCTCCCCGCCTTGACCTTGCTTATCCTGACTCATCCTGAAATCCTAGGCTCCGGGGTCATCAACTCTACTTTGTGTGTCCGTTTACCAAGTTGGTGGACTGAGGGATGCCTGCATGTGGGGGCGTTTAGGAGACGTGTCCTATGGGCTTCGGGACCCTTGCCCCGGTCCTTTGAGCCTGCCAGAGGTCCCTCGGCCAAAGAGGCTCCTTTGGAACCATGTCTGGAGGAGTCCCCATGTGGGCTTCCTGGGGAAGCCCTGGGACTTCCTGCATCTTCACAAAGACCCAACCTCTGTCCCCAGGCGGCCCCTGCCCAGGGTGGCCTCACCAGGAGAGACAGATGGAGAAAACGCATCATTATAAGCAGGAAATCTGCCTTTGGAAAGAAAGCATGGCCGTCATAGATCAAAAAAAGGGCTTTCTTTAGAAAAGGCAGCGGCCTGTCCGCAAACTCCATCAGGGGTGCCTCCCCGCTGAGGGGCGGCCGGCTGCCACTGCTACCAGAAAGCAGGCAGCAATCCGGATTTGACTTCAGGAAAAATGGCAGGCCGAGTCTTCAGAACCTTGACCCTCCCTTGCTCTCATGGCTCAACCCATCCTTCCCTCCAGCAGCCAGGCACTCCCTGCAGAAGCCTGCTGGGTGAGGGCTACACTGGCTCCCAGTGGTCCCCCTCCAACCCTAGCTCAGGAGGTCAGAGACCAGCCCAGGCAGCGCAAACTCGGCAAGGCCTCCAGGACATAACCGGAGGGAAAGGCAAGAGAGCCTCCTGAGGATGGGATCTGGGGCTACCCCAGTCACCCCAGCTTCCTGGCTGTTCCGCCTTTTTCTCCCAGGGCCACAGGAACCCCAGGCCAGGAGGGAGGCGCCCAGTCCCACCACATCCTAAAGAGCCTGTTTTGGTTCCGAAGCTCAGAGGAGGCTTGCTCCAGGGGAGAAAGATCTTTTGCTGAAACAAGCTCAGAAACTGGAGCCACTTGGGCTTTGGCTTCAGGCTATTCACACAGGAGGAAAAGGAACCAAGAAGCAGAATCAGAACACCCAGCCCTTTCTGACGGTGACAGAATTTTCAGGAAATCAGGGAGCCAAGCACAGGCTGTCAGTAAGAATAGCCACACTGATTACTCCCCAGTGCCAAAGGAAAAGACTTAGAGAAATTTGTGTTTACTTTCCCATGGTCTATATTTTCACAGCCCACTGCAAGCTGTACTGTCTCACAACCTAACACAATCATGTATTTGGCTTCATATTCCAGTGGTTTTTGTAAAGGCACAGACCGTTATTCCTGGATTCCTCAGAGATCCCAAACGACAGCCTCAGCTACACCGAGCCAAAGCGGTCTCGAAGACCAGCTACTCTGCTCAACAGCGTCGAGTTACCTGCCACAGGGAGAGGCTGGAGAGGGACTGTCCTCAATTCAGGTGGCGTCGAACAACACGGCCGAGTGACACACCAGGGCTCTGCCACCCGTGCGTGACCCACAGATGCACAGGAACGCCGCAGAGATCTCATCTCAGACATCTGCGGTCAACAGTGCCCCAAATCTAACTACTGGCCTATGTCCCTCCTCCCACGTCAGCACTCAACCCTGGTGTCCCTGCCAGTGCGCCCCCTAGACCAAGGCGAGCTGAGCCCACAGCTGCGCGGCCGTGACCCCCTGCCACCCCTGGCTCTGCCCAGCACCTCCTCTTGCAGGCAATCCTCTGTCACACCTCAGGGCGTCTGCACACGCGGGGACCGCCCTCCTCAGCAGCACTGGCTGCCCTTCCCCACCCTCCCTGAGCCTTTGACTTGTGGACGCCTATTCAACCCCTAACACCCTCAAGTTCAAGTGTCTCCTGCTCAAGACAGTCCCACATCCTGCGGCCCTGCACCTGTACCTGCCCCACTCAGGTCTGTGGCAGAGCACAGCTCTGGTTGGACGGCAGCCACCCTCAACATCTTTTTTTCCCCTTAAAACACTATTTATTTACTTATTTAAGAAAGAGAAGAAGGGCGGGAAAAAGAGAAACATCAATGTGTGGTTGCCTCTCGCACGCCCCCTACTGGGGACCTGGCCTGCAACCCAGGTATATGCCCTGATTGGGAATCGAACTGGTGACCCTTTGGTTCATAGGTCAGCACTGAATCCACTGAGCCACACCAGCCAGGGCTCAACATCTTTTATTAAGGGTTTTCCTAGATGGACCGCCAATTCCTTCAGGGCAGTGGAGGATTTCTTCCCCTTAGCAGACTCGCAACAGTGACGAAAGCGACTGACAGGCAAACGGAGGATGCCAACAGCCGCATTTCCTCCTAAAACCACCCAGAGATGCCTACAGCAGATCCACTGCATGCCTTAAAGTGCAGTTTCTCCGAAATGGTTCCCCACAGATCATGACCATGACTTTAAAAGCTTCACGAACTGCAAGAACAAACTCTACTTGTGCTCTACAGGAGAAGAGGAGAGGCGAGCTGAGAAGGAATCAGAACCAAAGCCAACGGGCCAAACAAGTCAGTCCTCATAGGACTATGAAAACCAGTCACGCACCTTTCCACACCACTCGCCTGCGTGGGTACCCGGACTGCTACACGTGCACACACGTGCACGCATACGTCAGACTCTGCTGCCTTTCTAGCCCCACCATCCAGGGCTTGACCAGAGAAAGACAGTGCAGGGGACGGACGGCACTGGGCGTGGGTTTCGGAAGACCTCCCTCAGTGGCTCCGGACGGGGAGACAGCCCAGACGGGAAGAGTGCGTGAGCCTGAAAGAATCGCCCTTCCTCCGCAGGAGCGGGGAAGACTCCCCTGCCCACGCCTGCTCAGCTCTAACAGTTGCCTCAGTCCTTACAAACAGTTACGGGCAACTCTGGGCGAGGCCCCTGACCCAGGACATGAGAAGAACACCCCCACTCCTCCCCCCCACCGCTCCCCCTCCCCCCAACTGGTGACCCTGTCCTCAGAGGTGGACGAAAAGCGCGTGAAATGGCTGCAACAGGGATGAGGGAAGAGGGCATGGCGACAGGTGGTATGAGATTGGGGAGAAAAGCAGGCTGCTACACGCACACTCACGCACACACGCACACACGGGCACACGCACTCCCTTCCGAGCATTGTCATCAGCCAGGACACAGGAAAGGCTTCAGAGACAGGGAAGGCCAGTGTCAACAGGCATGAAGCCCAGGACGGAACCCCTGAAGGAGGAGAGGAAGAGGAAGGGAAATTGGAAAGAGGGGAAGCCACGGCAGAGAGCTCGGCCCAGCCATGGACTCGGGCAACCACACTGTCTGTGGTTATCGGGGCTGGGAGCCCACCGACGCAACAGATGGATGCCGCTCACATCCTGGCTGAGGGTGGGGGGTGAGAGGGGCCAGAAGAAATTGACGAGAGGGCGCAGCAACAGCAGAGGTGGGACGAAGAGGAAGAGGAAGCAAGAGGCAGGCCAGAGAAGAGGTTGCAAGGGGCTGGGAGGGCCGGGACACTGTGAGGGAGCCTCCGTCTCAGTCAGCGCCCAAGAGGCCTGGGAGGAAGGTGAGGAGGGCTGTGGGTGCCCAGCCAGGCCTGGAGTGGGGCGGCCACTAGCCCAGGTGGCTAGTGCCTTTGGGTAATTTTTTAAAGGCACCTCTTCCTGAAGGTGCACCACTGAAAAAGGGTCACCTTGGTCACATAAGAAGACGCTGTTGCTGCCACATGCAGGACTTCAGGGATGCGCATTCACACCTTCACTGTCTCTGTGCACACAGAGCGCCCAGGTGTAAGGTCCAGGCAGGGCACTGAGCCTCCGGCCCAGACCCCAGGGAGAGGGCAGGACCACTCCGCTCTGCCCGGGCTGCTGGATTACTTGAGAGGATGGATGACCTTGCCTCCGTGGAGAGGAGGGAGATGGAGGGGCGGCGGGGGCCTGGGTGTTTTTTCAGGGCCACTCAGGAACCACAGCCAAGAGCTGTGCTGCTTGGGGCAGGGCTCTTATGCGGGGAAGGAGCTGGAACCACAAGTTTCCTTCGGGTTTGTGACATCCACCACGTGGTGGGGGGGGCAAGGGGGACAGGGGCCATCCAGAGGCTACGGTTCTCTGGCACCTTCGAGTGTCCTGGCCGAGGTTCAGAGAGCACCCTGCCCCCAGAGGAGGAGGCTTCTCTAATCGCCCCTTTCACTCACGGCTGGGTATCCGGGGAGGAGGAAGAGGTGGGCAGGGAGAGCGGGCGAGGCCGAGGGGAGCTCACCTTCTGCGCACCGAGAAGGCGCGGCAGTGGCATGACCATTAGGTCACACGGCCTTCCCATCCCGCCTTAGCGTGCCTACACATCTGCACAGAGAAGGAGAACAGGTTGAGAGGAGAAAGTGGGCGGCAGCAGCGCAGATAAACCACCACAGCCACGGTGGACAGAAAGAGCACCAGACAGACAGACAGAAACGAGGGAATGGGCAGAAAGAGGGAAAAATGAGCCAGTGGGAGGAGAAAGGGGGTGGGGTGGGAGAGAGCACAGGCTGAGACAAGGGAGGGGGAGAGAGCGTGGGGGGAGACTGGGCAGAGGGCGGCAGTGGGGAGAGCGCCCCCAGCAGGCATGTCAAGACAGGTCACTCAGATGCCACGCTGAGGATGAAAAATGTGCCTGAGCACAGGACAGGTCCACGACCGAAGCCATGAAGGCCAAGCCCGGGGTCCCGTGTCCGTGGCAACCTGGGTGTCGTACTTCTGGGGTCCTGCCTGTGAGGGACCCTAGAAGAGGGCCTTCTGCCGCCTGCACTAACCTGGTAAGGAGAACATGCAAACCTCCGATGTCTGCAGGGCGGATGCCGCCCTGTAGTTGTGCTACCCTCGCCCAGTGCACAACTGGCACAACTGGCCCTTAACTCCAGGCCTCCCCGAGCAAAACTGGGCCGGGACACTTGAAAGGGCTCACAGCTGCCCAGCCCCGCCCTCCCTCCCTCCCAGGGGCTGTGCTCACGTCCAGGAACGCAGAGTGCACAGTGACCCCGCATGGGGCTCCCAGGCAGGATTCAGGAGAAAGCACCAAAGCCCAACAGGGCTGCACTCAGACCTGCTACGTCATGTCCCTGAGCGGGAGAAGCAGGGGCTTCCTGACACCTCTGCAAAACCGGTCGGCGAAGGCAGGAGACAGCTCCCCAGGTCTGCCTCCCGGGCAGTCCCGCGGCTCTGATAAAGCCTGTAGCTCCACAGAGGTGGTCCCGGGGGGGTGCTGCCCGCTGCGCCTCCCAAAGCCACCCCTGGCTGATTCCACCCACCAGCCCTTCCTGCTGAAGAGTGCTGTCTGGGGCCCAGAAGGCGAGCTCTTGCCCCGTCTTCTCGGAGAGAGCAGAGGAAGATGAGAGAAATACCGGAGATGCGGGTGGGAGAGGCCTGAGCAAGAACATGCCATGTGGGCACCAGGGGCTAACTCTACCACAGAGATGGGCCACCCAGACCCTGTCGCCAGGGGGAGGCGGGGGGGGGGGCAGGCAGGGGGGCGTGGTTTCGGGTCTGGCGTGAGGTATGCGGGGCAAGGAAGGAGCAGGGGCCCCCGGTACCTTCTGGGCGCCAGAGAAGGCATGGTAGAAGCTGGACACGTAAGTCATGATGGCTTTCTCATCCGGTCGGGCAGTGCCAACGATGTCTGTCAAGAAAAACCTGGAGTTAAAGGCGGCTGGTGAACACACAAGACGCTCCACGATCCACCCAGTCTTTGTGCCAAAACTGGGCCCGAACCAAACCAGCCTCTGCAGTAACTTCCACTTGACAGGAACAAGAAAGGCAGAGGGCTGGAATGGTGCCCGAGGAAGCAGCCAGACAAACCCAGAGCAAGGAACATTCACTGGGACAGCTGGCCAGTTACTGCAACAAGTTGGACATTGGAAATAAAAGGGCAGGAGAAATACAATGATTAAGTGCCATGTGCAGACCTTGGTTGGACAGTGGATGTGTCAAGGACTCACGGTCAATTTGCAAGGTGTGAACACTGCTTTATGGTTGCCTAAGAAAATATCCACATTTTAAAGACACACAGTCTGAAGTACGTAGCAGTGAAATACTGTGATGTCTGGAATTTGCTTTAAAACATTTCAACAAAGAAAAGGAAAGAATGAGAGAAAACCTCAGTCATTGTTGGAACTGGATGACGGTTGCAGGGAAGTTCGTCACACTTCTCTCTCTCTGCTTCTGTATCTATTTAAAAACGCCCCTCACACAGCTACTGCCCCAAACAATCGCATCTCCCATCTAGTCTCCAAAGAGGCCGTTCATCTTTCCAACAAGCCATTTGCTTTTCCGTAAGCGCCCCACCTTGCCCCCCCATCCCTCACGAAGTTGCGTGTGCACACAGACCAGCCCCTTGGTCACTCCTCCCGGCAGACTCCCATGCGGGGGCGATGCCCATGTTAGTGAACTTGCTGGCTTCTCTCTTGCTCGTCTGATTGTCGGCCTAGCTGATGGGCCCCCAGCTGGAGAACTTAGGAGGGCGGAGGGGGAAGGTTTTCTTCCCGCCCCTACAACAGAAGAACCCATGCTCCACACCAGCACCCGCCACCCAACTCCAAGGCAAAGGGGAGACCCATCCGTAGACAGTCAGTGAGGAAACCGCTCCCCAAGCACTTCTCAGCACCAGCTCTCTCACCTCTCCCTCCAAACCCCAGGGAACCACAGAGCCCCTGGCAGGCAGGGGACCCCAACCTCCTAAACGAGGTCCCCCAGACCAGGCCGCTGGGGGGCCGGTGGGAGAAGAGCTGGAGCCCAGAAAGAAAGCCTTTACCTTCAGCATCCAGCATCTTGGGGATGTCCAGGTACTTCTCCGCCACATCGAAGGCTGTGTTCAGGTTTGTGAGAGGGTCGTCCTAGAGGGAGGTGGGGAGGGAGGGGTTAGAGAGTGGGACTTGCGACGAGACACTGGGGGCTGCCCCCATCTGGGCGATCACCAGATCTTGGGGGCAGAGGGACTGCTATAGCTGTTCCTCGGCAGGCCCACGGCAGCCAGCGCCGGGTGCAGACGGCTGGCCTTGCTGCCAGGGCCCACTGGCTGTGGGCTTAAAATGCCACCTTCTCCTCCTGAAGCCTCAGGTTCTCTGTCAGAAAAATGGGGCCAACGGGACGAAGAATACTGGCTTGTAGCCCAAGAAAGAACGGCTAAGAAGCGAGTGTGCGAGCAGGGCACTGGCCTGGGGGCCGTCTGCCTTGGCCTCTGGTCTCAGCTCTGCCACTAGGGACGGGACTGGTAAGTATCCTGACCTCGGTTTCCCCGCCTGTTACCGCGGAGTTGGACTAGGCTCTCAAACCGCTTTGGGGCTCCCAGCCCATGAAATCCCGGGGCTCCCGCAAGCAGCTGCAGCCTTCTGACTATTCTGATTTCTGCAACTTTCTCAAGAAAACCTATTTGGTGCTGGTGAGGATGTGGGGGGACCGGAACCCTGGCACTCTGCCGGTGGGATGGCAAACCGGTGCAGCTGCCGTGGAAGACAGTGTGGAGGTTCTTCAAAGAGCTAAACACAGAACCACCGCGTGACTCGCTTTCGCAGGACGAGAAGAGCTCTGGAGACGGACAGTGGCGACGGTCGCGCACCAGCGTGGCCAGGGTGTGCTCGATGCTGCTGCACCGCGCGCTCAAAGGTGGTCGCAATGGTGAATGCTGTGTTATGTACACTTTACCACTATTTTTAAAAAATGTTTAATGTGGGAAATAACCCACAACTTAGTGCGGGGAGATCCTTGTAGGACCTCCCACTCTACTCTTGGTTCCCCAGAATAATCTAAAGCAAGCTGGTTTTGTCATCCTAGGACTCAGTTTCCCCATGTGCTCAGGTGGGACTCACAGGATACAAAAAAATAAATGCATTCACTTGGGATGCTTTCAGGAAGAAATTGTTCAAAATAGAGAAGGTGGAACCCTTCTGGGAAAGCCTCCAACGCTTCCAGAGTGATAAAGAATGCTACCAAGAAGTGAAGGTCATTTCTGTCCAGGGCCTTAACAGTCCTCAGGCCGGGGTGCCTGCCCCCCTGCCCCACCCAACCCCCAAAGCCTGCCAGGCCCCCACGCCCACCACGGCTGGTGCAGGAAGGAGGAACCTCCCGTCAGAGCCCCTCAGCTCTCCCCCACGTCCAAGCGCCCGAGGCCCTGGCACTGTGTGCTTTCGAGGTTCAGTGGGACCAGGTCTGTGCTAGGACTTGGGCTGGATTTTATTTTATTTTTTATGTTTTTTAATCCTTACCTAAGGATATGATTTTTTATTGATTTTAGAGAGAGAGGAAATGGGAGAGAAAGAGAGAAACATTGATTGGTTGACCCCCATGCACACCCAAAAGGGGATGGAACCCACAACCTAGGTACGTGCCCTGACTAGGAATCGAACCCACAACCTTTTGGTGTATGGGACGACGTTGGTTTGGTGTATCCAACCAACGGAGCCACCTGGCCAGGACCGGGCTGGAGTTTACTGATGCTACTGAATTAAACAGAGGGGGAGACAGACAAGTGAAACAGGGAGAAATGAAAAGACACAGAGAAGGACAGAGGGTGGGGACAGAGCTGGCCATGTATCAGACAAAGGCCACTGAATCCCTAACTCCCGAATGGTGGGGGCACCTGGAGCCTGTGGAGGGATGGGCGGAGGGACCGCACGGCCCCAGTCAGCCCAGACCTGCTGGATACGGGGATGGGAACAGCTGGGGGTCGACTGGCCGCTGCCACCCCGGCACAGCCACACAGGGACACACACACGCACACTGTCGCTGAAGGGCAGCAGCTAACAGCACGAACAGTTCGGAGGTACACGATGACACCTTTAAAAGAAAAATCGCCACTGCAAAGACTTCCGTCCTCTGCCCTGTTTGATTTGGCCGTGTAGCTTTCAAGCAGTTCAGGGAGTTTTTACACAAACTTTTTTATTTTTATTTTTGCAAAGCTGCTGAGTTGGAGAGCTGGGATCCTCCTATCCCCCAAGAGAGTATCTTGGAGTTGCCACCAGCCTGTCAGGCCTTATCACCCTGAAGGTGCCTGATCCCCAAGGGACCAGCCTGGGACAGGCTGCCCCCGCCTGCCCACACCTGGGCACAGCCACACGCAGGGCCAGGCAGCGGGCGCCTCTGCCCCCGAGGCTGGGCCCTTCCAGGTGGGTAGAGGCCCCAGCCTCAAGCTTCAGCCCAGCTTAGGATGCCCAGAGGGGAAGGGAATCTGCTCCTTCCTCCCTCACAAACCCTTTCCGGCAGCTCACTCCCACACACCCTGGAAACAGAGAGCTTGACGCTGCCCTGAGTGGCCAGAGAGGCCCCCAAACCAGCAACATCAAAGCTCGCTTGGCCGCCGAGAAGCACCAGAGGCCCCTCATGGGGGCACAGGTTAGAGGGGCTCTTCACTGAACACTGCTCTCCACATGTCAAAGTCGAGTGGAAAGCACAAGAACAGTCATTCCTAGGAGCTGCCCCGCCCGGGGATTCGAGCACAGACCGACAACAGTCCAACCCGAGCTGCAGATCAACTGGGGCACGGGGAAGGCTTCAGAGGGGACTCTCCCACGATGCCTATGCCACATGCCGAGGCACGGGAGGGACCGAGGGGAGATGGGCTGAGTACAGTCTCCAGGGTCTGGGCCAGCATCCCTTAACCAGCCCAGACCCCCTAAGAACCACCATGATGATGTACACCTAGCCCACCTCCTAGTGTATGCACACACGCGCGCGCGCGCGCGCACACACACACACACACACACACACTCACGACAATCCCCAACAGCTTCATGACAAAATGTAAATGAAATCAAGCAGCAGCAGCAGAAAATCCTGCAGCCAAACTTCAGCAACAAGGGACACCACGTCCGCCGTGGGAACCTGCCTAGGACCGCAGAGCGAGTCGCAGGCATGGCTGGGATAAATGCATCCACGGCTACGCAACATTTTAAATTGTGACAGTAACAGGTCCACCTAATAAAACCCCCAAAATGGGAGCAGAAACCCTCCACTTATTCCTCCACACTCACAGGGCTGCCGCAGTGGCTCTCACACCTCCCTCGTGGGCTGTGAGTGTGGGCAAGCACACGCACGCTGCACACGTGTGGCGCTGAGGTGGCCCTAACAGGGAAGCGGTTTTTCTCTTCTAAACAGGCTGTCTTCTTGGCTAACCTATGGAGGCTGACACCCCTCGTGCTGGACATGGGCTCTCGGAGCAGGGGCCCCGTCCTGCCCTGCCCTGCCTCTGCCCACTAGGGACGCGTGGCTGGGAGCTGGCGGTGGGCAGTCAGGTGAGCGCACGTACCTTTCGCAGCTTCCCGTAGTCAATCAGTTCAGGCCGGTGTCGGTGGATCAAGGCACAGAAGCCAAGGCCGTCCTTCCAGCTGCCCGGGGGAGGGAATGGGGGGCAAGCTGGTGAGCGGGGCCAAGCACTCACTATGGGGAAAGCACTAAGCAGGGGGCGGTCTCCCTTTTCCCGGAGGTGGATACATAACCCTTCAGAGCAGGAGCCAGGAGAAGACAGGATGGGCAGGAGCTTTTCTATCTGCCACGATCCCAGGTGCTTGGCCCAAGACTCTAAGGGGCTTGGCAAGTCGATACACCTGCCACATCCCACGCTACCCTCCACCAAGGCCGGGGCCTTGTCTGCTCTGCTCTGGAGCCCAAGGCTGGAACTTCCCAGACACCCTCTCTGGGAGCTCCCCGGGAGCCTGAGCACAACCAAGGTGTACGAGGCAGTAGCTGCGTCTGCCTGAAACACCGCTGGGAGGGAGAGGGGACACCGTAGGGTCGGCGGCACCCCCTTCCCACAGCAAGTGACTTCTTCCCCAAAGGCCTCTGCTCTGTCCTAGAGCTGAGACGGGCCCAGCCAAGGGGCCTGCGGGGCCTGCGGCTCTGTAAGAGCCCCTCAGCTCCTAGTCACTCACCTTATGTGGAAGTTCTGGATGTTGACGTTTTTGTAAGGGGCCGTCTTCCTCTGACACCACAAGAGCAGCCCTTCCTTCGCCGAAGTCTCTGTGGCGAAGGGAGTGACAGGCAGAGAGGTCAGGGGGCTGGCCTGGTGGAAGGAGGGCCATCGACTTGGGGGAGGCCCCACTCTGCCACACTGTTTCACACAGGGGGTTCACATAGACACCCCTAGATCCCAACCCTGCTGCTACCAGGCCAGGGAGTCCATTTCCCTGATGAAGGCTGAGAATCCACCTGATGTAGAAACAGGCCAGGCAGCTTTTCAGAGCCAGTGCGTCACGCACTGAAACACTGCGATAACGGCCTTTAAGGGAGTTCCCTGACACTCCCTTTAATTCAAGAAATGGTAACAATACAAAATAAGGGGGCGACCTATGTCAGGTGGCCACTTTGGGAAGGTTTGATTGGTCTGTGAAGTCTAAAATCCAAGAATCTACACAGGGGCACCTGTGCCCTGCCTGTGCTGTGCACACAGCCACGTGGGAAAGAAGCATGAGGACTCTGACGCCAATTTAGTGTTCACCTTACAAAAAGGTTCCCTTACCTTTGGTGCATAGATCACCAGCACTGGTGTGTGTGAAGTGGACACATGCCTATCAGATAAGGCAGGTCGGCCCTGGAGGGGACTGGGGGCTCCCAGAACAGGAGGGCTGCCAACCGCACTGCCCCCATGTGTTAGCATCTGGGAACTGCAGGTTACAGTACCCAGTAACGGGGCCCCCTGGATGATCTCATTTACTTTCAATTCACAACGTGGTCTTTAAAATGACATTAAACGATTCCGACAAAGATAATACAATCATTCGAGCATAAACAATTTTAAGAAAATCAGCAAAGCTAATGTTTCTACTCTTAGTTCAAGCTCTTTGTCAGCTATATTCCAATATTAAAACAGTAACTACTTAAAGCTGACAAGAAGTCTGCCCAAAAGAATCAAACTCACCAAGAAGGCTATTTGAAAAAGGGATTTATATCTACCGTCACTAACAAGAACCATGCCCTAAGTGACCGACCGCTACAGCCATCTTTTTAACCACTTCCACCCTAAACACCAACTATTTATAAACCAAATTTAGATCTTCACCTCGTTGTAATCACTAAGTGTCAAGCCAAGATTTCCATAACAAAGCAATTTAGTCCACATTGTTCTCATTACAAAGTTACTTTGAACAAAAATCCTTTCAAGATTTCTTTCAAGTTTCCGTTAAAATGAATTTAAAAGCCCAAGATTCCATTGAAATGAGCTAAAAGTATTATTACCTACATCTCATCTTTTTAAAAATTTGTTTTTTCGCTTGTGATATGCATGGAAATACATAAATATAAATTATGATGCAATAAACCCACACATCATCTGGGGTGTGGAATCAAAGTTTAAGAGAGCTCAGTCACTGACGGCTGGTGGCCCCTTGCAGATCTGCCAAGTGGCCACCAGAGGGTGCTGTGGAAGCAAAGAGGAAGACCTGGGATCGGCTCTGCATCCCAGGAAGCCCTCCCGGTGGCTATTCCCCTACCTTTTCAAGATTTAACAATCCAGGAGCCAGGCAGGGTTTACAATACACTTCCCCACAGCAACCTTGGGCTTTCTCAAAGTGGGGAGTTTCCCAGGGACCAAAACACCTGTGGGAACCAGCACCCCAAACAGTTCTTACTTGTCTACAGGCTACGAGCGAGGACAGATGCCAGAAATGGGTCAGAATGGGTCAGGATGTGGCCCTCAATCAAGGTCAGAGTCTCTCTAGACTGAGCCCAGGGAGGAAAATGTGATGGTGGAGGCACAGAGTGTGGGGGAGGGGGTTGGGGACGTCACTGTGCAGACAGACGGAAGACCTACCTTCCACGGAGATGTCCTGGATGGCAAAGCGGAGGATGATGGTCCAGATCATGCCCAGGGTCATTTTCACATTCCCATCCACGATTTCTACAAAAACAGCAGCAGGATGGGTCTTAAAGGGGCAGAGGGAACATTCCCTGAGCCGCCCGTCACCTGGTGCACCATGGAGGGAACCAAAGACCACACTGTTCCACTTCTAGAGGGAAGTCGGTATAGTTTCTAAAGTTAGTGCAATTAAATTTCGCAGGTAACCAGATATGGGAGTGTCCTATAAGCACAAGGTGGTAGACCAGGGGTGTCCTGGGGGTACACGTTGGGGGTGGTCAATTCCACTGTGTGCGTCAGGAAGGGTGACAGAGGAGGTGGTGTCTTAAGCCCTGGGCGGTGCTCACCAGCCTGATAAAGAGTGGGGGGAGGGGCGGATTCCTAAGCCATCTCGGATGTGCTGGCAACTCTGAGCTAAGGACCTCTGGGCGTCCGTGCAGGCGCTACAGAACGCGGCCAACCTAACCCACCATCCTGAGGGACCCACTAACTCCCACTCCAACCTCATAATGCCATTAGCTGGGTAGCTCTTAATAAAAAAACGAAACAGCTTCACGATCACAACTACAAGATACCACACTAAATTCAGTCTAAGCAGCCATACTTTTTCAACTTTTAAAATAATGCTATAAATCCAAAGAAGTAACTTTTTCCCTGCCAGGCAGCGCAAACATAAAGGCAGCCCCTGCGTGGAAGAGCCTGAGGCATGGAGCCAGGCGTGGTCTTGGGGGCTGAGCAGCTGACAATCAAATGTAGACGCAGTAGCCTCACCCACTTCCGGGCCAGAAGACGGCACCCTGGCCCTGTGGTAAGGTTCTCTCAGTTAAGAGTGAGGCACCCAAAGAATCAATCTCTCTCTCTCTCTCTCTCTCTCTCTCTCTTTTTCTTTTTTTTAACCTGCAACACTAGTGTTTGGGGAGATGCAACAGAATCCTGACAAGGGGCAACTTCTAGGCACCCCTGCTTCCCCAAGCCCACATCCACTAGAGTTTGCTCCCCACAAGCCCCTTAAACCAGAGTGAATCCCATTATGGAAATCACACTCGAAGACCTCATTCCCTTCCTTAGAAGGGAGAGTAAAACTGCAGCTGCTGTGTGACTGAGGAGGCACAGGGCACTGCCGCTGCTCCCTGGGGGACGGGAGACTCTGCTGAGCCTGCACTGAGGTGCTGAGCAAAGGAGCGGCAAGTGAGCATTCTGGACAGGGGACAAGATGTAACTCTTCCTGCTCACAGGGGGGCTTCAACGCTCCTGCCAGAACCCCAGACACCGGCCGGGCCCAGGCCTGAGTCGGGGGGCCTAGGAAAGAGACCCAGGGAGCTGTAGCGGTGCGAGACCACCTTCCTGAACAAGCACGTCAGGTCAGCTGGCTCTTTGCAAGGCACATTGGGGGCAGGGTCAGTGGAGTCAGTTCAGATTCAGTTCGTAAAGGTTTGAGATTTTTTAGATGCCCTTTCAGTTTTGACTTCTAATGGTTTCACATCTGTAGCATTTAAAGAGTTTACATAAACTGATTAAAAAAAAAAAAAAAAAAAAAAAAGCCTTGCCCTGGCTGGTGTAGCTCAGTGGATTGAGCTCGGGCCTGCGAACCGAAAGATCGCGGTTCGATTCCCAGTCAGGGCACATGCCTGGGTTGCAGGCCAGTTCCCAACATGGGACACATAAGAGGCAACCATACATTGATATTTCTCTCCTTCTCCCTCTCTCCTACTCTTCCCCTCTAAAAATAAATAAATAAATAAATATTTATTTTAAAAAAGCCTAAATTCATAATAAATAGGCAAAAGACGTGAGTAGTAGACACTTCATGAAACATGAAATAGAAATAACCCATTCATAGGATGTTCAATCTCATTTATAATCTTAAAAAAAAAAAAAAAAAAGCAAACATACACCTTGGTGATAACAAGGCTACTGCACCGTGGCTAGAAGTGGACACTGGCTTTAAAAAAATTTTTTTAAAAGCTTTCTGGGAAATAATTTGGCAACAGCAGCAAGCATCTGAAAGCCGTTTAACTTTGTGAGCCAGGTTCTACCCCGAGGAATCCACCCCTGGCTGAAGACGTGACATGCAGAACGAGGCTCTGTGTATGGTGCTCGCTGTGAGGTTGCCTGTCACAGCCCCAAACCGGAGGTTGTGTGAAGGCACAAAGCACAAGGTGTCACTGAGAAAATCCCCAGGCCCCGTCACCTCTCCGCTCAAAACGTCCATGGCTTCTCCTCACTCAGAGTCAAGGCCGGTGGCTGGCTGGGCCGCTCGGCCTCGCCGCCCACCACTCTCTCCAGCCACAGCTCTCCCCTGCCTGGATACGCACTGGCCGGTCCCCCAACTCCCTCCCATCTCCACTCACCCTTCGCCTTCTCACCGGGCCCCTCCTTGACCACCCACTTTGCTCCCCACTTTCTTTTTCTCCGTCTGATATAGGTATGTGTGTATTTGCTCTCTCCCCTCCTTGAACATCAACTCCAGGAAGGCAATGATTTTTTTCTGTTCTGTGTCCCTGCTTAGAGCCCAGTACAGTGCCTGGCACAGGGAAAGCCCCCATCAGTGTCTGCTGAATGAACAAACAAATGGAGGGATGGACAAACAGTGGAGGACACTAGTCACACGTGAGTGAGCGAGCAGCGGTAACGCAGGCCGGCCCAAGAGCGTAACAGGAAGGACCCATGTCTGGAATAGCGCACAGCTGGGCCCAGCAAACAGCTGATCAACACAGCCACGAAAGTTACATCCACAAGTTTCCGATGACTTGGGAAAAATCTTTATACAGTAATATGGAAAGTAGAAAACGCAGCCACAAAGTTTTATGAACAGAATTTTGAATACAAAGGGAAATGTGTTTTCAAGTCTAGAAAAAACTCCAGTGGTAATGATGCTGTCTCTCGGCCTTTCCAGGAGTGCAGGCTGCAGTACTGGCCCCCACCTACCCTAACGGGAGCCCCCACCATGCCCCACCCCCATGCCCCCCACACACTGCCCCACTTGTAAAGGCCAAATACCCGGGCCTCCCACAGCCCTGGGCCCGGTGCCCTCCTGGCGCTGCTGAAGACAAGGCAGCTCCGTTCCTGGGTCTTGCCTACTCATCCTCCTCAACTCCATCCCCAGAAAAACCCTGGGGACTTTTACTTCCTAAATGCACACTCATACCAAAGAAGCAGTTTCACTCCAGAAAACAGAGGAGCTAAGTACAAGCAAAGAGACGGGTGTGTTCAGTGACCACCCTGGGGACCCCTAACCCCAGCACCCGCCTGAGCCCCATCCACCCTCAGCGTGCAACCCAGGCACCTCTGCGTTTGCCGCAGGGACGCCCCATCTCACAGGAAGCTTTATGTCAGAAGGCTGCCAGGAATGCTGGGTCCCCAAGGAAGGTCACAAGGCCACAAGTGGGCCCTGGGGGAAAACCACGATGACAGATTAACGGAGTCTGCCACGGGGGTGGGAAGGAGTGGAGGCGTGTCCCTGCTGTTCCTGGGCTACAGGAGCTACAAAGCAACTCACTCCCTGGGTTTACTTGAAACCCGCCTCTCCCTTCCCCGCACTCAGCCCCCTGGGGTCCAGCCATCCATACGGGGACAGAAGGAATGATACTGAGGGGATCCCACAGGAGTCACCACCTCTGAGACCAGCACTGCACCTATGGCAGCCACCGCCCTGGCACCCTAAGGACAGACGCTAAGTCATCACCACCCCCGCAAGCTCTTGGCCCCCAGAGCTATCACACTTTCCCTGCCCAAAGGGCTGAAAAAATCCTGCTTGCGTCCTCTCACCTGGTTACCTCTCAACCACTCACCCAGGTCAAGCCCCAACCCCATGAGCCTAGACATTTGAGAATCGAGGATCGTACAAGAAACCTGAAGTATCTACACTAACCCTCCCTGGGGCTGCCTCCTGCCTCCGTGGGAACATCTTCAGGGACAGGGAACGCATGGCCTCCCCAGAGCCCGCAGTCCCTTCCCGAAGGTTCTGCCTGATATCCACAATCCCTGCCCAGGGCTCTCCCTTCTGGGCCTGGTCCTGCCCTTCAGGGTCGACCTGAGAGTCCAGTCCTTGCAGCAAGTGGCAATCCTTCAAAGGTCTGGGGTCTCTGCCCCGCCAGGCCTGGTCCCCACAGCGTAAGATGCTCCTGGGTGAGCACAACCAGCAAGGGCTGCCCCACCCCAAGCCCCAGGAGAGCGCACCGCAGGGGACCTGCCCACGGCCCTGTGTTTCCCAGTCTGCAGCAGCGAAGGCCATTGCATTAAAACACACGAAACCCGTTTGCAGCTCATCTGGTTTCCTGGCTCAGCAGAGCGGCCATGCTGGCAGGATCCTGGTGCTCAGCGAGAACCCAGAGAGATGATTTCAAAGCAGGAAGCCTCAGCTTCAGGCACTGGCTCCCCAGGGGAGTGAGCGGGTAAGGACTGTTTCGTTTTCAAGGAGCCTCTGAAATCTTTGGAGAACCGAGGCTTTTGAGGAGGAACTGGAAAACTGGCCAGCAAGGTTCAGGGACTTCCCAAAGATGAGAGGTGGGGTTGGAGTTTGTGTCATCGGTCCCCACCCCTCTGCGGAGGCTGGCACGGCCCACCGGACCGCCACGCCCCAGCTGGGGGAACGGCACACCCAAGTTCTGTCCTGCATCCCCCATGGGGGAGGCAGCAATGCCTGGTGGCGATGGGAACAGGCTGAGACCTCCGTTCTGGACCTGGAACCCCTGGGTTTGATTCTGGCTCTGCCACGTGGAGGGAGTCTGGCCCGCAGCCTCGGTGTGGCCACACTATGCGCTTCCACGCCAGCAACTTTTCTGAGCCTCGGTTTCCTGGAGTGAGAATGTGGCTGGTGGTGCTCACTCTGCAGGTCCGCTCACAGGAGAAGGGGACAACGTGTGGACGAGGCATCCTGTCTACCCGGGCGCGCATCTGGGACTCGGCAAGCACTATTCTCTCCCTTTGGTGCTCAGGTCTTTAAAAAAATTTTTTTTTGTTAGTTCAATCTTCCTTTCTAAAAATTGGTTTTCTGACTTCTTTTGGGAAAAAAACAAAGGGTCCTGACTGGTGTAGCTCAGTGGGCTGGGCATCATCCCGAAAACTGAAAGGTCACTGGTTCGTTTCCCAGTGAGGGCACAGGCCTGGGTTGCGGGCCAGGTACCCCCAGGTGGGGTATGCGAGAGGCAACGGGTGGATGTCTCTCTCACACATCAATGTTTCTCACCCTCTCTTTCTCCCTCCCTTCCCCTCTCTCTAAAAACAAATAAGTAAAATCTTTAAAATAATTGAAACAAGAAAAAAAGGAAGCTACAGCAGTGCTGGACCTGTATTCCCACCCCGCAACAACTGGCCACATCTACGTGGCAGGAGCCCAGCCTAGGGGACCTGCTGGCCCTGTTCCCCACAATCCCACCCACCCCCATCTCACACACCCTTCACTTCCCGGCTCACGGCGCATCTGAGCTCGCACCAGACCTGGGCAGCAATTTTTTTGGCTTCTCATTCCTGCCTAGTTGAAACTTTTCCTGCCAAGTCTTTATTCCTCCCTATTAACACAAAGCATTCCTTTCTTCTCATAAAGAGGCAGAGAACATTTTCCTACTCACCAGGCAAATTACCCTGCTATGTGAAAATCCTTCAAACATTTACTAAGCACCTACTAAGTGCCTCACGCTGCAAGGAGCTGGGGCCACAAGGGCGTAGAGGACTCGGCCTCAGCCTCACTGCTGGTGGGGCATGAGGCCTGTGATGGCCTCAAGCTGGCCCGAGTGTCCGATAAGGCAGGAGTCAGCAAACTTTTTCTGCAAAGGGCCTGATAGGAAATATTTTTGGCTTAGCTGGCCATACGGCCTCTGTCGCAGCTACTCAGCCCTGCCCTCTGAGCGGGAAAGCAGCAAGGACAGCATGTAAACAAACCGTGTGGCTGAGCTCCAATATTTATGAAAACCCACCCCAGCCAGCTTTGACCCCGCGGACCGAGGGTTGCAGGCGCCTGTGCTAACGGCGCTGCCTTTGACGTAGCGACCTAAAACCCCTCAGTGTCCAGAAAAAAGAGGAGGGGCACCTGGCTGTCAGCCAGAGAAGAGACCCCCTCCTACAGACGTCCTGAAGCAGGGTCCCCCACTCCTCACGGAAGGCCACTCTCCAGGGGCATTGCTCTGAGGCCATGCGGATAGATTTGAGCTCTGGCTTTGCCACTTAGGATGGGACCTTGAGCAAGTTCCTCCATCTAGGTAGGCATCTGTTTTCTTTTTGTGAAATGGAAACAGTAATTAGAGCCAGCTCCTCAGGCTGCTGCGGGGATTACATGAGATCGCTGGTGCAGGGTGCCCGAAGCACACTGGGGAGCACTCGCTAGCCACAGCCGCGATTCGATCACGAATGAGTGAGTGAACGAACGAACGAATGAACAAATGGAGATTACTCATCACGCGACCTCGGGCACGCACAGCAGGTGCCCAGTGCATCCTTGCTGAGTCCACGGGACGCGGTCCTGAGGGGCCTGGTTGTGGCATCTGCTCTGATCGCCCGGACCGTCCGCCGGTTGTTCAGGGCCGCCACAGTGCACGCAGAAGCAGTGCTACTGCCCTTTAACCACTGAGAATGTGCTCATGATAATGGTTTAAACTGAGCTTTAAAGAAAATATTTTAAGTGAAGGAAAGAGAGCCAAGATGTGCTTAATGCAACTAAGAATGCCCCTAAAGGCGTGTGGACATTGGCCTTCCCGGGGCTCCGCGGAGCCTCGGGGCAGCCTTCGCCCTCCATCCCCTGGTGTCTGCACCCTCCCCGCAGACCACAGGATTCTCTGCTGCAGGCAGCAAAGTGCAGCCAGGCCTGCGGATCAGGGAGGCCTTGCTGCAACACACAGGGTCTGCAGCCCTGGGACTGGCCGAGGGGAGTCGCTGTGTGGACCAGGGAGTGGGCCTTGGTTTTCCAGGGGCAGGGCTGATGGGAGGAGGAGGCTGGGACTGGATGGAAGGGACTGCTGTTACAGGAAGAATCCACAGGGTCAACCAGATGGAGGTGCGGGGAGCCCAACTTCCAGATGCCCCGGGGGATGTCAGGGTAGAAAGGGCCCAGGGACCAGCAAAGCAGAAACTCAGGCCCTGAGGTGGCAGCCAGAGAGCGGGCCTTACTCACCTTCCGCTCCGATGGACACCAGCTTGACCCCCTTGCTGGCTATGAAGTCCAGGGCCTTGTTGACATTGGAGATCTTGTGCACCCTCATTTTGCCTCTCTCCGGCTTGGCCAGGCGTTCCCCTGAATACAGACCGAGAGGGGAGAGGGAAAGTGAGGTGCCGTCGCCCATGAGCCGGGGCTGCTCCCACGACACCCTCAGCCAGGGCACATCCCAGACGGACACACACTTGAGGGCGAACGCCGCCCTGGCAGGGACGAGAAGGGGCGCCTGCCGTGGCCCTTCTCTTCTCCGCGTCTCAGACCCAACTGCTCGCAGTCACCCAACAACTCTGCACGAAGCCCCTAGTACGTGGCAGGGACTTGTCTGGGTACCAGGAATCCAGGGTGAGCAGAACCGGTTCCTGCCCTCATGGACTCACACGCACGGCCCAAGAGGAGAGACAGACCTTCAACGGAGGAACACGCAAATAAATATACGCAAATACTGAGACAGAGCAATGCCTAAAATAACTGCCTGGCAAAGGGCTGCGGAAGAGGAGGTGGGCAGCCGGAGGGGGAGTCACGCAGAGGTAGGGGAGGGCCTCGACGAGGGAGGACAGCCAGGCCTGGGCGGCAGGGGACAGTAACCAGGGCAGAAGGAACGGCACGTGCGAAGGCCCTGAGCTCGGTCTAGTCTAGACTGTCTGGGCGTGGGACAGGGTGTGGGTCACTCCAGAGGATTTTGAAAAGCTCCCTGGGGGCCGACACAGAGCTGCCCCCAGCGCCCCTCTCTCATTTGAGAACCAGGGCTCTTGTCCTGTCAACTGCTTCCCACGGGCGCCCTCAGCTCGGGCTCAGGCTCGGCTCCAAGTCAACCCCCACCCTTGCTCAGCCGCTGCTCCCCCACCCCGCCACCTTCCACAGGGGAGCTCCTGCGGCTCGGGTTTCAAGGCCAGAAGCTGTGTGGAAGCTGGGAGAGGGGCTGGTTCTCCAAACACCCCATTAAGAGTGCTTTTATCCCAGAACAGAGGCGTCCAGAAACCCCCTGAAACGATCTGGAAACTGTTCACGTGCAGCACACGCACCTGGGGAAGCGACACGCTGCTTTCAGAGTCTCTAAGGGGTCAGGAAGCCCAAATGGCTGAGAACCACCCTCCCAAAGCCTGAAACTCAGGACCCTTGCACCTGCCTTGGTCTCCAAACCAGACTGGCCCCCTCCCCCAGGCCTGTCAGTAGTCCGGCTGGGCAGGCTCGAGGGGCCAGGCCCACCCTGATGGAACAACGCGTCACCAGGGGCCTCCCAGCTTCTAGAGGGGAACAGACTTCCTGCACAGATGTCACTGGGCCTGGCAGCCCCCAGGGAGGCACCGCTGGGTTGTTATTAAGTCAAAACTTTCCACTTGTGGCTCTCCCAAGGCTGCGGCCACTGCCCTGCCTCCCCAGCACCCCACCGTCATGAGCAGATGAGGAACCACAGGGGCTCCCGCCCACAGGCTGCACGGAGACAGTGCCACGTGCCCCCACCCCCAGGCCCTGCAGAGCCTGAGCGCCCCAGCCAGCCCACCCACTGTGTACACGGGCTGGAACAGGAATTCTCCACAAGGGACAGGAGAAGTGGCAAGGCCAGCGGTTTGCAAACTTCAGTCAGCACAAAACCACCTGGAGAACCAGCTCACTACAGAGTCCAGCCCCATCTCCCCCTGCCTCCTACATGTCTGATTTAGGAGGTCTGGGGTGGCCTTCGAATCCTGGCGTGAGTGGCCCAGGGACCACACTTCTAGGACCTCTGCAGGCAGCGTCCCCTTCCTTCTCCTGCCATCCCACCCAGCTCCAGAGATGCTCAAGGAGACAAAGTCAAGGTCTCGGTGACTCAGTCTCCCCAGCCTCTGGAAAGAGACAAGCCCGCTTCACAGCAGTGCGCAGGTCCTCCTTGGGCACAGCCAGCTGCTCATGGGGAACGCACTGGTGGTTACAGAGGAAAGCCCACTTCGGGCATTTGGTCACTCGGACATTTGTCACGTGTCACCTGCATGCCAAGTACAGTTTTAGAACTGGGACACGGAGATAAGGCTGTCCCTGCCACGAGGAGCTCAGCGTGGAGCAGGGAAAAAACCAAGTGAGCCAAAATGATTAAACAGTGGGGCAAAAGACTCGTAAAGGAGTCAGTGGGCTGTTACTGGAGCCCGGAGGAGGGCGGTCCCTCACACTGGGGGTGGGAGGGCAGTCGGGAAGATTTCCTGGAGAACCCTGCACTGAGTTTTAGAGATTGAATAAAAAGAACAATGCCAGGTTTGTTTGTTTGTTTAAACTAAGAAAATATTTACATGAGTAAGTGTTGTGCAGGGCGGGGTGGGGGCAGCAATAGGGAAGGATACTCTAAAAGGTCATTGGGGAAAACAGTATGGCAGTTCCTGAAAACACAGAGCCCCGGCCAGTGTGCCTCAGTTGGTCAGAGCATCATCCCATGGACCAAAAGGTCGAGGGTTCAATTCCCAGTCAGGTCACATACCCAGGTTGCAGGTTTGATCCCTGGTCAGAGCACACATGAGGGATAATCAATTGATGTTTTTCTCTCTCTTACTGTCTCTAAAAGCGATGAAAAAATGTCCTTGGGTGAGGATTAAAAAAACAAAAACAAAAACACCTTAAACATGGAATTACCATACTGTCCAACAATCCCACTTGTGAGTAGTGGAATACTACTCAGACAGAAAAAAGGAAGGAAATGCGGACACAGCTATAACGTGGACAGACTACAAGACCTTACATGAAGGGGCAGTCACAAAAGGATAAAAGCTGCACGGTCCCACTGACGTGGGGTTCCTGGAGCAGCCACACACGGAGACAGAGGAGAGTGGCCGTGGTCAGGGGTTGGGGGGGGGGCTGGGCATTTAATGAATGTGGAGTTTCCCTGCTGGAGCTGGATGGTGGTGACGGCTGCCCAACCACGGAAGGTAGGGAATGCCACTGAACTGTGCACTTAAAAATGGTCAAAATGGTAAACTTTACGTTGCATACATTTTATTGCCCCCCGCCCCGCCCCAAACACACACAGAGAGAGATTTCACCTGCAAGGGGAATAAACAGACAAAAGTATTAGGGTTAAAAAAACAGGCAGCTAGAGCTTGTACAGAAGTGCGGAATGCAGGGAGGCAGGGGGCCTGAGGTCCGAGGCCTTTTTGGGAAAAGCTGGTGGAAACAAAGCAGGTGCCAGCTCACGGAAGATCCTGTGAGCTCTGCTAAGGAATGTGGGCTGCAGGCTCAAAGCCCTGGGGAGGCGCTGAAGGGCTCCAGCAGGGAACGGCCTGACCGTATTTGGGCTGCTGCATGGACCCTCCGGCTGCGCACGGGTGACGGCTGCGGTGGGAGGCGGTCCGAGGCCTCTGGCACCAACTAGGTGGGGGCTGATGCAGGCCCACAGATACCACGGCAGCCAAGGTAAAAGAAGAGCAGAGGAAGGAGCTAGAACGCACGGAACCTAAATGGCCAGTTGGAAAGAAGAGCAGAGGCAGAGCTGTCTAGGATTCCTGGACTGGGGTCAGGGGAACAAGATGAAAACTGCAGGAGGAAGAAGGGTGGCAGCGGCCAGGAGAAGAAAGTGCAATCTTGGACACGCTGAGTGGGCCCTGGGGGACATCTGGGTGGGGACGCCCCATGCAGTTCAGCAGTTAAGAAGGGGCTGGAGGGAGATGGCTAGACTGAGCCTCGGTCTGGGACTCACTGGCATCATGGAAGGTAAAGTGAAGAGGGCAGCTAAAGCAAGGCTAGAGTACTGAGGACCGCCAACCTTTCACAGGTGGTGGAGGAAAGGTATTCCGAAGAAAGCTGAGGTTGCATTCAAGGGGAGTTGCCCCTCTAGTTATTTGAACGATTTGGAAATTCCAAGCCGGGGGCCAGATAAGGGACTGGGATCGTGTAGCTCTCGGCAGAGAGGTTATAGTGGTGCCAAGATTTAGGGATGGTCAGCCATGGCTGCATTCTTGACCACAGAGCTCTGGCATTTTGGAGAAGGGACCTTAGAGACCCCCTCTTTTTTTGCAAATGAGATACTGAAGCAAAAGGCAGTGACTTGTTCAAGGACACACAGATGATCTGCAGCAGAGCCAGGACCAAAGCCAGTCCAGTCTCCTAGTCTGAATTCACATGTCACCCCCACCTTCTTTCAAGACACCCAGGCTAGCCATTACCAAAGGCAGAGCAGCGGCAGAGGTGCCGGGGAAGCGCTCCCAAAGCGGCAGACCCAGCAGGCGGCACCTCATCCCAGACCGGGGTGCCCTGTCCATCTGGCACTCGAGACCAGTGGTCCGCCTCACCTGAGATGACCTCCAGCAGCAGCATGAGCTTCAGGCCATCCCGGAAGTCCTCTTCGATGTTCTCGATCTGCGTCCCGGCCTTGCGGAGGTGGGAGTTGCACCATGCCGTGAACGTCTAGGCAAGGGGAAGAAGAGCGAACGGTCAGGCTCCCCCTAAGTCAAGTGGTCTCTGAGGCCCTTGCAGGGGCCTCAATGCTTCTCAATGCCTCTCGCCGCCTCTCGGGTTGTTCTGTATGAGGCACAGGTGGGACCAGGGGATGGAGGAAGCAATAGCCTCTTTCAATGCCTCCCCTCTGGTCCTGCTTCCAAAACATCATCCCCACCCACTTAGGAAGTACCAGCAATTTACTACTTAGGTTATAAGGCTTAATTCCAATCCTCACAGTTTTAGAAAGTGCCCCAGAGAGAACATATCAAGCCATATATTAACACTACAGGGTAAATGAGTTTATTAAATCCTCGTCCGCCTGGCAGCTAGCTAAGAAAAAGGATTAATCACTTTTGTTAGGGACATAGTTCAGAGTCATAGTGCCAGGATAAAAAGAGGGAAAGGTAAATACCCCACAGTGTATCACTGTGTCTTTGGGGTCGGGGATGGAGGCACCTTAGGCAGCAAAAGTATGAATTCCAGAAGGGGAATATAAGGAGACTAAATGAAAGACTGTTGATGTGGGAAGGTTCTAGTCTGTGGGGAGAAAGCAGCAACATCGCAACGCTTCTACATTGAGCAGATGATCACAGGCCACTAACCAAGCTGTCCTGTGCCAACAGCACCCCCTGGTGGCTCCACAAGGAAAAAGGCCACAACAAACCAAAGTGTGCATTTTGATTTTACATGCCCTGTCTACAACTTGGGCAAGTGTCTCTCCCCAGCTGTCACGTTCCACAGGAAACAGAGATGAGCACACTCCTGCTTCAGAGCCAGCCCATTCCCAGACAACCCCAGACCTCTCTGCACCGAATGGCACTCACAACTCCTGGGGGCTCGAGAGCCAACTTTCAGACCCCCACAGCACCACCAGTCACCGGAAGTGCAGTGGTGAGCAGCGCACTATTCCTCAGAGCAGCAGCAGCCACGCCAGAATGCCCTTCCTCCTCAGAAAGGTCACCAGACTCATGACCCCCACTACCACTTCCTCTTGCCCCGGGGAACACAGCAAAGGGAAGTGGCAATGAATGGGCAGAAGGAAGGAACACCACACCACTGAGTACTGGGGAAAAGAAATGGCTGCATAGGCTTATAAGCAAGAGCTGGAAAGTCTGTGAGCAAGAAAGGGCGACGAGGGTCCACACAGTCTTTGGAAAGACTGGCGCAAGGACTGGCACAACACGGACTGGAGGTTGGCAGGGGACATACAGACTCATCAGCCTGGGCTGTCCTCTATGTCATGCTTGGCTAATGCACACTCATCTTTCAAGATCAGGCTAAGATACCACCTCCTCCAGGAAGCCTTCCTGACAGCCACCCACCATGGTGAGTGGTGACCACGTCTGAGTTGGGGGCAGAGCCCACGGCATCGTGCACCCACTCCATGATTGCCCATGTCCTACTGCATGGTCCTTGCTTGTCCGCTCGTCAGCTCCAAACCTCCAGACTGGGGTGGACCCAATGCTCTCCCTAGAGTCCCAGGGCCCAGAGTCAGGGACACAGCCTTGCACTAAACAGCGAAAACCCCTGCCCTGGGGAGCGAACATTCTAGTGGATGTAAAAGTCAGGCCACCGGAGGAAGGAGCAAGTGAACCCACACAAAAGGTGGGAGGGTCCTGGAAGATCCAACCATGCCTGTGGGTGACGCTGAATGGTCGCAGGGGTGACGGGCCAGGCAGCGCTCTTGGGGACCCTCCCGAAGCAGAAGGCAGCTCGAGGAGCGGGGATGCTAGAGGGCAGGAGAGCGAGCCTACTGGGCACCCTTCCTGCAGCGCTGGCGCCACAAAACCGGCAGGGGATGACAGGCTACACTGGCTTTTATTTCCATTTTGTTGTAACTTTTGTTACTGTTGTAAAAAATGCAAGAGTTTCTAAATCTTTAAAATAAATATAATTTATTTTGTAGCTCCACATTCTCTCCCAGCTGTCATTTGTCCACGTGCGCACTTCAGCCAGGCGCCGTCGCAGTGCCCGTCCGTGGGGGTGGGCTGGGGCTGGGGCCCTTTTCCCTGACCACCACGGGTACTGCCAGGGCACCGCACCCTCATCTCCCTTCCAGGCCCACGCTCGGCCTCTGCCTGGGGACTCAAAGGGGACGGGACTGCCCAGCAACCCAAAGGGCTGGTCTCGTCTCGGGTTCGGTGCTTCAGTGCAGCCATGGTTGGGGGCGGAGAGACCTCACTGTTTATCACCTGGTCACGGAGGGGGGTTGGGTGCGAGGAAGAAGAAAGAGGCTGCTTTCGTAAAAACAAAAAAAGATGCTTTTGCAAGAGGAAAAGCACTGTTGAAAGCAGCCTGCCTCATTTCCTGGGGAAGCCAGGCTCGGAGCCCTGGGAGACAGACCACACCTGTGTTTGCTCAGCTCTCCCACACAAAGCCTGGTTCTGAGGCCCCGGCCTGCTCTTCGCTCAAACCTCCAAGGCCCCAGCCCCAGCTCCCACAGGTGACGGCCTTGAGGGGGTCTCTGAGCACCTCCCAAATAAGAAAGTTCCCCCAGTAAGCAGCACCAGTCTTGAATCTCAGGCCTAAGGAAGAAATGGCGGGGGCACTCAGTGATTAAGAACATGCTCTCCGGGGTGCCCCAGGTGCGTGCTCAATGCTCAAAGCCACCGTTTACCAGCTGTGTGACCTTCAGGTTAACGTCCCTCAGCCTCTGTGCCCCAGACAGTAAACGGGAATAGTGACAGCGCTTGGTAAAAGCCAGGAGTGTTGTCTAGAAATATTTACGAGTGCCTGCCACTCAGTACTCAGTAAATGGTGAGGACAAACCTTCCTTGGAGGACTGCCCCCTCTGTCCGCCGGCCCACACCCTCCTCCCTGCCTGCAGCCACCGACCTCCATCCGGGGCGGGCGCCAGCCTGCAATCACCGCTCAGTGCAGTCAAGGTGATGCCTGGTGTGTCTGAGAAAATCTTTTTTTTTTTTCCTGAACTGGTGCTGACGTACTATGGGAGAGGGCTAAAACTGTGGTGAGGGGTGCAGAAAGCCCAGGATTCTGGCAGTGGTCTTGTGGGTCCCCAGCAGGAGGAGGCTAACGGGGCCCAGAGGAGAGGGCGGTGCCCGTGACGCAGGCTTCCATGCACGGATTCTCTGCAGGTGCAAGGCGGGCCTGGCCCTGAACCTCCGCTGCCCACATCAGGACAGAGAAAGGCACCTGCCCCTTCATGGTACCCCAGGGGTCCGGCAAGGAGGAAAAGCCAACGGTCAGTCACAAGTGATGCCAGTGGCTAGAGACCCAAGGCCCCACGGCCTCTAGTCCGGACACCCCAGTGCGGTGGGCAGTGCTACCCCAGCAGGGCTACGGTCAGCCTCGGTCAAATAAAAGGCAAGGGGACATTTTACTGCCTCGGTCCCCACCATGACCTGCCCTATGTGACCTTCCCATTGCTCTAAGAGACCCATCACTGGGTCCCTGGCTCACAGCCTGACTAAGGAGACAGGGCCCACAGTGGACCCACTGTTGTAGAAATGGGCCCAGGGACGCTGAGGGGTTTCAGGAAGAGTGCTCGGGCACCAGGCTGCAGTGCTGACAAGGCTGTGGCGAGGGCTGGTTCCCTCCTCATTCCGCCCGACGCCAGCCCCCCACACCAGCCCCCCATGCCAGCCGCGCTGCACAGCCCCTGCAGGCCCGGACAGAGAGGGAGGGGCACCCCTGCTCCCCTTGAAGCATCTGCCCATACCTAACCTGGCATAAAGGCGATTTTAGGAGACAAAGAGAATAACCGTCCAGTACTGTAGTTCAAGTTGCAAATGCGCCTGGACAACCTCCGAGGGTGGAGGTGGGTGGGAGTGGGGCAGATACCTGAGCCAGGCCAAGGTTCCTGGAACTGATGGAGAAGCACTTTGTCTGCAGGTATGGCAGTCTTGCTTTCACACAGAATTCCTATCTTTCCGTCATATCTTTAACAAGTGCCTTGTCCAAATATTTCCTTCAAAGGGGGTTGAGAAGGCAACTGGCTTGAGAACATGCTCCCCCTACTCCCCAGCTCAGATGCACTAGAATGTACTAACTTCAGCCCCGAAGGCCCTTTCTGAACCTCAGTTTTCACATCTGCAAAATGGGGACAGGAGCATCCACCAGGCAGGACTGCAAGGAAGGTTAAATAGGATAATCGTGTGTTTTACCACAAAAAATTGGAAAAAAGATAATATTAACATGATACTTTCATGTATTTTAATAATGGTAATATATTACTATTTGTTTAAAATATAGTAAGTGTGTAAGAAATAGCCATTACCGTTATCATTACCATCTAAACTTTAGAATTGAAAAGGACACTGAATCATCAGTCACTCAGCTGGGACCACCCATAAATAAGCATGAGTTGGAGGCTGAGCTTTTGAAGTCACAGGACCTCCTCAGGATCACTCCACAGAGCAAGCGTCCAAGACATTAGAAGGATTAAATCACCCTGAAGACGACAATGCAAACCCCACGTCCATCTCCCTCCAGCCAGGTGGTACCCTGTGACTCCGCATGGCTCTGCCTCGAAGCGCTTACCTGTGAAATGGGGCTGATGCTATAATTTCATGGGTTTGGTTAGGAGTCAATGAGACAATTCACTTAAAACACTGAAAAGAGGGCCTATAGAACAGAGTACCAGCTCAACAATTACCTATTATTACAGTTACCACATAATTAGTTATAATTACCACAAGTTCATGCTATTCTACACATGGCATGAAAAAATGTTAGAGCTGGAAGAGACACAAGGCATCACCCAAATCCAACCTTCCCCTCACAGCTGAAAACACATGGACCAGAAAGGGTGAGCGGCTTTCCCCAGGCCACACAGCCGGATATGTTCACAGCTCAGCCTCCAGACTCCCAGTCTCACGTGCTTTCTGCTCCACCAGGATGATATGGGTTTCTGTGCTGGAAGGGAACAGCAGAACCAAGGCCGAGATTGTAACTGGCCAGACGAGTAGTGAAATGGACTGTCACTGAAAATGGGTCACTGTAAAGTGACAACATTACAACCGCTTGGAATCTGAGTGACTCTGGCTAGCACTGGCACAGAGTCTGAGTTGATGGAACATCAGTAGAGCTAGCGTGGGATGGGCAGCCTCTCTGGCAGAGAGAGGCCAGGACAGCAGAGCCTAGAGGCAGGCGAGTGGTTGTCCAGAGGTGGAAGCTCACTTTAGATGATGCGCCAATCGAAAACATGTCAGGGGGAACTCTGGGAACTGGGCTCTTTAACCAGGAGGACAGAAAGAAGGATTCAGGAGCTCACCTCAAATATTTGAAAACCCTCCTATGGACAAGCAAATAAATTTGTCAGGCACATCCCCAGGCAAAACAAGACAGGCGGCACACGCCGATGGTGAGGAATGTAGATTCTAGAGCAAAGCTGACCTGGAGCCACACCCAGCTCTGCCCCTCAGTGACCTTGGGCAAGTGACTTCATTTCTCCAGCCCTCAATCTCCAGATCTGTCAAATGGGTACAGTACTAGAACTACCCAGAGCAGAGTGAAGATCAACGCAACAACACACAGCAAGTGCTAAGCACAATCGTCCGCAAATAAGGCTCAACAAATGGTAGCTTCAATTATTAGGATGAAGGACAGGAAGCTGCAAGGAAGTCTAGAGTTCAAAATAATAAAGAACAGACCAAAAGTTGGATGTACAGTGTGTTACCAGCCAAAGGCATGCGCTTGGTGAGGAAACTGGGAAAGGATTCCAGCACCTTGGGGGCTGAACTAAGGTCCATTATAATTCTGATAATTCAAGAGCCCAAGGCAGCCCTTGGAATGTTGGTTTACAGATGTGCTTGAAAAGCTCATTCAGAACAAGATCACCCAATTAAATATCTGAGCAGGGTTGCAACCTCAGTACCATAATACTTTGGGTGGGTTACCTGTATGTTGGGGAGGGGAGGTGCTAGTCAATGCATCCTAGGATGTTTAGCAGAATCCCGGACCCTCCCCTCCACATACTCCAACTTCCCCTAACCCAAGTTGTAACAATTAAAAACCACCCCCGGATGAGAACCTGGTCTGGAGGAGACAAACACTTATGCTGTAAATAAGAGTAGTAAGAGTAATACGGTAACAGCAGCCAACATTGATGAGCACTTACTGTGTGGCAGACCCTCCTCTGGGTGCCTTACCCCTGTTGACTCACTGAATCTTCACAACACCATGAGGCAGGTGCTACTGCTCTCCCCATTTTATAGATGAGGAAACCAAGGCACAAAGGAGATTACTAAATGAGCAAAAGGCGCGGCTGAGAGAAAGAAAGGACTAGTTAGTGCTCGCCCCCACGTATGCTCACGCTGCTCCTGAAACAGGGCCCTTCCAGGCTGCCCTTTGTTCTTCCCTCAGGAGAAAATGGTTCTGGTGTACAAGCTGATAAATGACAACTAGAATGCAGCCTCGGTACCACGGCAGGGTCGGGAGGGGACAGGAGTGGCCTCCCCTTGACTCCACGTGGGAACATGGGCCCTCGGTTGCCAGACTGCCCATGAAGAGGAGCCAGAAATCTGGACTTACATGTGAATCCCCTCCCTGGCTTTTTAATGCTGATACAATTTAAAAATAAGACATCTCACAAGCCTCCAAAAAGGTGTCAGCCGGCTAACTCTGAATTAAGACCCACGGGGGTCTCTGGTTCTACAGTGGGAAACATGACATCTCTTCTTTTTTTTTTTTTTTAAAAGACTATTTATTTATCTTTAGAGGGGAAGGAGAGATGGAGAGAAATATCAATGTATGGTTGCTTTTCATGTGTCCCCTGCTAAGAACTGTCGCTGGGAACTGTCCTGCAACCCAGGCATGTGCCCTGACTGGGAATCGAACCGCAATCCTTTAGTTTGCAGGCCCGCGCTCAATCCACTGAGCTACACCAGCCAGGGACATCTCTTCTTTATTAAAGGTTTCATTTATTTCTTTTTAAAGAGGGAAGGAGAGGGAGAGAAACATCAATGTGAGAGAGAAATACGGATCAGTTGCCTCTCACGCACCCCCCACTGGGGACCTGGCCCACAACCCAGGCAAGTGCCCTGAGTGGGAATCCAGCCAGTGACCCCTCAATTTGCAGGCCAGCACTCGAATCCTCTGAGCCACACCAGCCAGGGCTGAAATCCTCCTAAGTCTCTGAACAAAAAAATGACGCACACAGGAGCGTATGGTGTGTGAAAGCAAACACTCGGCACACAGCTGTGCCCGACACAGTTAACACTCCAAACAGACCACGGGTGACACCAGCCATCTGGGAAGCTGGTAGCAAAGTCTCGGGGACTTCCTGGGAAGGGTGGCGGGAATCCCCTCACTGGGGCTTGGTCGAGGGCTGATACACACACTTTGTGCATGCACCCTGCCAGCTTTGTGAATTAAAACAAAGGTACCGTTTTCCATTTATTTCATTGGCAAAATAAAGTGGCTGCTAATCCCCATTATAGGGTGGACCGGGTGATGTGGGACGAACTCCTGCGCAGATCAACCCCTCAAGGGGATGAAAGTGGGCACGGACGCTCAGCCAGGAGCCGGGAGCCATCCTGGGTAAAAATGCTGAAGAAGGAAAAGGGCACGAGCACAGAAACGTTCTTGCCAGCATCGCCACGAGGCCAAAATCGGAAACAGCCCCACGTTACATTAATAAAGTATCAGGTTCATTAAATACGGCTCATCCACTTGGTGCAACATTCCACAGCCAAAATGATGGGTGCTGAAACTACGTATTACTGCGGAAAGAGGTTTGTATGTAATTAACAAAAACGCAGGACGCAAAACTGCATGTGCTGCGGTTTAAAACCGTACGAGCGATCACACAGACGTGGGAAACTAACCAACACAAAGCCCATCCGGACGCAGACGGAGCCTGCGCTCCAGGCACGCGATCATCCGTGACTGTCTTCTGCTTCCCTTGCCCAGGTGTCCACCAGTGTGGCTGGTTGACAATCTACTCCCAACCCCTGTCCCTGTGGGCGTTCTCCTTTTCGATGTTGACTTGCCTCCTTGCACAATTCGGGCTGGGCACTCCGAGCTGACCTCACCAGAGAAGCCTCCACTGACAAAGGTGCTTTCTCTATTGTACTGTATTTACAGCAAAGTAAACAAGATAGCCCATCTGCAGCCACATGAGACCGGGGCGGCGGTGGGACAGCAGTGCCACCTCCCCCGGCCACCAGGCCCCAGGCTCACGTGCTGACCACACCCCTCCTGGGCACATCCTCCTGCTCCCCTGGGCTCCGGACACTGGACCCCAGCCACAGGTCACTCCAGGGGAGCTATTGTGCAGAGGACTGGAGTCAGGAAACCTGGGCCCTGCCCTGGCGTAGCCAGGCATGCGTGTGACCTCGGGTAAGTCACCGCAGCCCTTTCTGGAATCTGGCAGCGTTCCTGATGGGCAGGATCTTCTCCTGGTCAGAAGGGGCCGATACACCCCACAGGGACAGTGTCATCTCAGTGAACTCAAAGCATGATCAGTGTTTCAGTGCCAGCTCCTACCCCTCCCAAACAGACACCTGTGATTAGTTTACTGGACGGTCCCTAAAAGCTTTCTGCCACCATAACTCTGGAAGGAACATGAGGACCTGAAACCCGGGCTGCCTCCAGGGAGGGGAGTCGGAGGCTCCTGACGGAGGGAGGGAGGGAGGGACGCTGGCTGTTCACAGAACACCTTTTGTTTCTTTTGAACTTTATACCATGTGCAGTTGTTACTGTTTTTTTAAGCTATGCAAATGTACCAAAAGTCTGTCCGGAAATATGTGCATTTTTCTGTTAAGTCAGACCTCTGGAATGGGATACAGGGGGCTTCCCATTTCTCTGGGAATTTTTTTTGGTGGGGGAGGGGGGCAGGGCCTATGTATTATCAGGGAGGGAAAAATGCCACATTTCCAAAATAAATAATATAAGAACAAGATAAAGATAAAGGAGGGGGGGGAATTATCCCATCTATTTAAAAGAATTCTTAAAAGCTGGCTTCCCATAGCAGGGCCTTTCCTCCCCCGGAGGCAAGCAGCAGGACCTTGGCCTGGGCTCCTCAAGCCAGAGACCAGCTCCCCTGCCCCGACCCCTGCCAAGGCGCCCCACCCTAGCTGCCACCAGAGCCTGCCCCTCCTCCTCGCGGCTGGCCAGGTGTGTGAGCATCAGGCCAGGGTCCCTGGAGAGGGCAGGGCCAGCACGTGTGCAAGGGGCTGAGTTCTCTGAAGCATCTGCTGGCAGGGAGGTCACTGTGGAGCAGCCAGGGAGTGTTCGTCTCCCTAGGGCCACCCTGCAGTCCCTGCGACCCCCACAGTGCGGCCAGGGTGTGGGCTCTGGGTGGTTTGTCTAAGCAAAGACCTGCCAGGAGTGATCTCAGATGCCCGGTGTTCTGGTAACGTAAACAGGGGTATCTGGTTAGCTTATCGAGGGCTGGCTGCCAGCCTTTCAAAGCGAGCTGTCAGCTGGTTCACTCACAGATGAAAAGCAGAGTCTTCAAGACATCTCCACCCAGATCTATTTACTTTCTACCCACCTGGGAGTGGCTGCTGAGAACCACCAGGCAGTTTCCTCTGCTCAGAAAAAACACCGCTCGAACAGACTGCCCCCAAGCCATGTGAATGCTGGGGTCCCGGAAACTCAGAGTGCAGGTGGTCGGTGTTGGGGGGTGGGGGGCGGCGAAGGAGCTGGACTTTGGAGCTACCGGACAGAGCTGGGGCCTCAGTCCCAGCCTCCATCTCTCATGAGCTGTCTCTTTAGACAGAACTCCTCATCTCAGCCTCAGGATGCCCATCTGGGAAATGGGAGTAACACCACCTATGATGGCACAGCATTCAAGAACGCCAAATTAGGTCTTATGTATTTAGTCTGGTGCGATGTCTACAACAGACGCTTAAAATACATGAACCTAGCCAGCCGTTGTCACTCACTGGCTGTGTGACCTTAATGAACCCATCCAGGCCTCAGTTGCTTCGCCTGACAAGTGGGGACACCCAATAGCACTACTTTGCAAGGTGGTTCACAAGATGAGGGCGCCATGGACGCAAACCAGACAGCAAGATGCCCAGACAGGCGGCATCCCAATAAAAATGCCTGCTGTCACCCTGACCTCACTTCCCATTTTCTTTCTACTGAATCAAAGTTAATCATTCACAGAGCTCTATGGATCGGAGAGAAAGAGGTCGTTATTTTTCCCTACTGATAAGGAAACCCTGAGACCAGCCTCCGAGGGGAGCTGGGAAGGGAGCGGGGGCCTGTGTATTTCCTGGTTTACATCCACCTTTGGCCCAGTTCAGGAGACACAGCACTAGACACCTGGATGGTGGCCAAGGCCAAAAAGCAGGCGGCCTGGGGCTTCAACCTGAGAGGCAGCTTGACCTAATGAACATACCCAGTTGAAGAGGGCTCCCAGACTTCCATGAGGCCCTCGGACAGCAGGCTGCAACCTGGGCAGGCTCAGCACCGTCCTGCCAGTGCAGGCAAAACTGGTGGGCTCCAGAGAGAGCTCAGAGCTGGTTTAAAAGTCAGGTGACATGTGATCCAGTGAAGAAACGAGGGCTGTCCTCTTAACTCCTGGCCAGTGAGAGTCCACTGCCCCCCACCATCTACCACCCACCACCGGCCCTCTCCCAGGGACCAGGGATAGCCCAGCAATAGCCCAGTCGTCACAGGCTCTGTCAACTACGGCCACTGAGATCCCAGACTCACTGAGCCTCGGTTTCCACATCAGTAAGCCAAAGACAAAAAGAGCATCTGTTCCATGCGGCTGCTGTGAGCGAGGGTTATGTGTTACTCGAAGGGCTTCCCCAGTGCCAGCCACAGACTGAGTGCTCACTCAATGTTTCAAAAAAAAAAAAAAAAAAAATCAGAGACAGAAAGTAGAGTAGTTGTCACCTTAGGGCTGGCGGTGGAGGGCTAAGGGGGTGACAGCGAGGGGGACAGGGGACAGGGCTTTGTGTGAGGTGATGAAAGTGATCTAACAGTGACCGCAGTGGTGTAGTGGTACAGATGTGAATACACTGGAAGCCATCCAGTTGTCCACTACGCACGGATGAAGTGTACGGTATGTGAGTTATATCTCAATCGAGTTATTTTCACATAACTTTTTTAGGTTTATTTTATTCTCATTGAGGGGGGGAGAAACATCAACGCAAGAGAGAGACACCGACTGGCTGCCTCCTGCATGCACCACAACCGGGGATCAAGCTCACAACCTGGGCATGTGCCCTGACCGGGAATCGAACTGGTGACCTTTCACTTACAGGACAATGCTCCAACCAACTGAGCCATGCCAGCCAGGGCTAAAGTCATTTTTTTTAAAAACTCAGATGTTCCAGGTTCCCACTAAGCCTGTTGTCCAGGGTTGGTGGTGGTTGTGGCTTTCACCCATCTGACCCACCGGTAAGAAACCAGTCTCAAAGGCAGGCGCTGGACCCTCGCCCACCACAGGTACTGCAGGAACTGAGCCACTCAGTCCCTGGCCGGGGCACCGTAAGCAAGCCAAGATGAGGACTCCACAGTGGATGGGACTGGGCTCAGACTTGGCCACACGCAGCACTCGAACCAGGGCTGAACTGTGAGCTTTGAGCACCAGAGGCCTGGCCCCTTCGAGTGGTTACTCTGAACACGAGGCCAAGCCCCAGGGCCTCTGTCTAACCATCAAAGTCCAGGTGGCCCCTCCCGGGCACAGTTCATACGGCAGCAGAACAGCCCACTCCCCACTGCTGTCTCCCAGCTGGGTCCTGCCTGTAACACCTCCCCCACGTCTGGAGTCCGTCTGACAGCACAAAGGTCATGAGGGTCACAGCTCACGGGAATGGTCCACACATTCCTTCCCCAAAGAAGGAAAAGCCACCCAAACGTGAGGTCATTTGGTTTTTCTGGCACAGATGCCGAGAACTACAGGCCACTCGATTCTACAGAGAACTTCCCCAGATGACTAGGATCTGACGCAGCCTGGTATTCACAAAATACGGGGAATCTGTGGTCTGGCTGACTCAAGACCTAACCTGCCTCCTCCAAGTAGTTGCATGGCCTGAAGATGGCCTCATCTGTACATGAAGAATGATTGAATGTACCCCTCCTGGGGTTGCAGTAGGAATTAAATAGCGCAATGCTTGACTCAATTTCTTGAGCTGGGGCTCAAGAAATCAAAGACCTGTGAAGACAGTGGGCCAAGAACCGAAGGGCCTAATTAAGTCAGTTCTCTTTGCCTGAGGTCCAGGAACATAAAGCTTCTTCTCCCTAAACACAAGCACAGATCAGCACATTATAAAACAGCCCAGAAATCCCTAAACCCTCTTATTAAAGAGCCACAGAGAACCCATGGGCCAATGGGAAGGCCCCCCCGCAGCCCATCCACTAGACCTGTCAGCAGTGTGGGGGGCCAGCGCCCAGCACAGAGGCCTGCTGGCCAGGCGGCCGGCCCACGCTGTGGCGTGGCCAGCCAGCTCGAGGGACGGGCGATCTGCAGCAGGGAGCAGTAGGCTGAGGAACAGGAATGTATCTAGAAACTTCTACATTTCTGAAATGGTGGAAAGAAATGCAGTTACAGGCAGATCTGGCCAGGACCCCCCGCCCCCCACTCTGAGGGGAGGGGGCAGGCCATGGGGCTTCGTCTGTGGGTAAGTATGCTCACAGCCCTGCTCGAAACTCAGAGACCCATGCCAGCTTGCCCCCCAGCAGCCAGTTTAGCCTCAGAAACTGTGCTGGGGGGAGGGCACCGCAGCTCCCCCCAAGACCTTGTTCCAGAGGCAAGTACAGTGGTGTGCCAGCAAAGGGGACACTGAGGGCACGGTGGGCCTCTGGGACCCCGAAGGGAGAGAAGGAGAGCAAGAGTAAGATACTGGAGTTGCTTGAAGGTCTTGGCTATTACCACTCAGCGAGGCATGGGCTATCCCGGCAAATCCACTCAACAGTGTTAGAGAAAACCAAAGGTCAAAACCGAAGGTCAGAGCATTAAGCAACCTTCCCAGTCACAGTTCTGAGAGGCAGAACTGAGATTTGAACTGAGGTCTGTAAGACACCAAAGCCTGAGCCCTCCTTTCTATCCTGGGGGCTGAGGCTCTTCCCCGTAAGCCTTCACCCTTCACTCAGGCCAGGGAATAATGAGAAATCAGCCAGTACCACCCACCCCAACCAGCCAGCGCTGCCCACCGTCCCACAAGGGGACCTGTGTGATATCCCGACAAAGTTCCTGGCCTGAACCTGGGAAGGTAACTAAAGACAGCCCAGGATAATGGGCTGAGAACCACCCCCAGTGTTCACCTCCTGCCATAAGAGAAGGTTCTGGACCTTGTGGCTCCCTAGGGATGCAGCATGGCTGGGCAAGTTCAACCCCTAAGTTCTCATTCTCCTGAGGTGGAAGGAGAGGTAGAATTCTTGTCTCTTCTGGCTTTCTGAACACAAAGCCCATTGAGAAAGGCCATGAATAATGAAAGGGGCAGCCAAGCTGGGAGATGTGCATGCCAGACTGTGTGGGCTCTGGGCTTGTCCAGGGCCGGACTGGCCAGACGTCAGCAGTTTGCCTGTCAGCAGCCACGGCAGATGTTCCCGACTCGCCCAGGCCCAGGCTTCCCCCGCCTGTGGGCTGGAGCCATGCTCATTCATTCATTCCCTTACTCGTTAAATACTTACTGAGCAATGCCTGTGTCAGGAACTGGGGTCGCATGTTGGGCAAATAAAGACACAGTCCCTAAACCAAGGAGCCTTTAGTCTGACAAAGATGATGAACATCAATCCAAGATTCGTATAAATGAGTGTATATTTGCAAACTGAGCTTAAATGCGTGCAGGAGAAGTTCCAGAAGGCATGAGACTAAAACAGGTTAACCAGGTCCCAGGAAGGATGGGGTGGTATGGTGTATGTGTGGGGGTGGGGGGGCACTACCCTGAGGAAATCAGGGGATTTTTAAAGCTGAGAAATTTTAATTAGCTGAAAAGATTGTAATTGTGAAGAGGGGCCATATAATTTATCATCAAAGCCAGGACACCTAAAAACTACAGGAAGTGCTGTTAATAATTACATCGGGACCACAGGTGCAAGCCGAGATGTGCAGTCACCCTGTGCACATGCATGGGGTCAGGGGTCGTCAGGAAACAAGGCATCGAAGACCCCAGGGCAACGGGAATGAGGCCGCTCACACTGCCGGAATACGGCCACTGGGGCCAGTGCAGGAGCAGAGGCGGCCAAGGCTCAGCAGGCCACAGGGGCATAGGGTTCCTGCAAGACGTTAGGATGGTTTCTCTGGAGAACAACGGAAGCCACCCAAGAGGTTCTGTTTGATTTCAGCTGAGGGTTGGTAGATGCAGAGATCAAACGCTGGTTTGCACATAATTACACCTGCATTTGGCCGATACCCCTAACTGCACTGTGAGGAGCAGAGCCAAGGTGGACAAGAATGGCAGCAGAGACTAGTGAGGAGACCATGCTGGAGGTTCAGGCAAGAGACTGCGATGGTTTAGACCAGGGTGGCAGCAGCGGTGGACAGAGGCATGCGTAGGTGCAAGAGATGCTCAGGGAGTGAGGGAGGAATCGGAGGTCACACCCAGAGTTCAGACCAGATTAATGAACGGGTGAAGGTGCTGTCCACCGAAACATGGCTTTCCACGCTTCCTGCCCGGAGACCCCCAGCAGCTCACCCACAGTTACTGAAGAAGGTCCACAGTCCTCGGCCTAACAATATAGTTTGAAGGTCGAGCAGAAGGACCAATTCTCCAAACCACCCTATGAGGTGGGTACCGACATCCCATCCTATAGATGAGAGCACTGAGACATGGAGAAGCTCACACAGTGGCTCCCGGTCACGTCAAACAGCTGGTAGAGGAGCCAGAATTCAGGCTGCAGACCCTGTGCTAACGAGGCTTCGGTCAGCCGGGGCCTCCCTCCTCCCTGCTGACCCTCCTGAGGGCCCCGTCAGATCCTTCCAGGGATGAGGCCTAGGACACGGAGCTCTCCAGGTAAAGATAATCCTACTGTGCAGTAGAGTGGACAACCTTGGCCTTGAAACACCCATGGAGCAAGTCCATTGCTTCCCCTCTGCCACCACCACAGCCTTGGTGCTCACCTCCTTCCTATAGCCCCATCTCTCTGCATCCCCCGCCCTTCCCATACTCTAGGAGAACGTTGATCAGCACAATGGACACAGCCCTGGGAGATGTGAGTTCTAATTCTGACTCTACCACAGGGGACCTAAGGCTTCAGGTCCGCTCCTTAAAGCATCATAGTCTCACCTCTGAAGGCTCCCACCTGCCCCACACCCGCCCCAGTGAATTCTTATGGAGATCAAAGGGTACTGCCACCACAGGAACCATCTGAGGAGAGCAACATTTCCCAACTGGCCTATTACAAACATGCTGAAAATACAGACCCCACTCCGACAACAGCCATTCTGGTTCAGGGCTGGGGAGGGGCCTGAGAATAGGTATTTTACCAAGTACCAAGCACTCCAGGTGACTCCTACAGCCAGGTGGTCACCTGTTTGGTATGGGAAACTCTGGTCTCCAGAAATGCACAGGAAGTCTTCATCATCAGACCTTCCGGGCAGAGAAGGGAAAAGAAGGGTTTGCTAAGAGCATTCCTTGGGTCCGAGCACACACACAAAAGGCACCGCCCGCTCCTACTTCGGGAAGCCCCTGGGGTGCAGAGCGCCAACCTAAGTGGTTTACATCCATCATCTTGTGTAATCCCGGCGATGACCCTGCAAGACAGAGTGTCTTCTCTTTATAGATGAAGAAACTGAGGCTCAGAATAGGGGCCTGTTCAAAGACACAGCTAGTAAGATGGCTGAGCTCCCCGCCAACCTCAGGACTGCTGATGCCGAAGCCGGGCTCTTCTCAATCCCCACAGCCTCTGCGAGAGGGGCTCTCTGCAGGGAGAGGCAGGAAGGAGATGGCAGCTCCAAGCCAGGCTACCCTCCAGGGTCCTCCCCCAAGCCTGGACATGACCCATGCATGCATGGGTGGCCCCCATCATCCTATCCTGCTGGAGAAAGGGACATTCTACTGCATGGAGATGGAGGACACTGTTTTCTGCCCCAAAACTTGAGGAAGACAGGGATCGTGCAATCTAGAGAGGTAGCCAGGACCTGCCTAAGAAAGAGTCATACAGCAACCTGAGGCAGGGGAGCACTCTGAGCTGAAGTGCCTGGGGCTAGAGCGAGGGGCAGCTCCGAGAGGGCCTGGCAGGGAAGGCCCTGACAACACGTGGCATCTAGAATGAAGTCCCAGGAGCCCTGGACCCAACACATACCACCCCGGCTTGGCGAGCAGCAGCTGGCCTCAGGACAGAGTTTAGCAACTCCCATTCCCTGGAGAGGAAGCAATTTCCTCCTGCAGAGGAAGCTGCCGCCACCCAGCCAGACGGCATCACCCAGCCCCTTCCTCCTGCCACCCGCCCTCTCCAGGGGGAGCTCAGCCTGGGACTAGACGCTGAGAGGCAGAGGGAAAACACCACGGTGGTCCCCAAACCGGGCCTTCCTGCACGGGTCCTCGCCCAGGCCTGGCTGCTGGCGACTCCCACTTAGAGGGCACAATGACAGAGCTGACATGTAGTGACTCATTTACTAAGCACATTACTCTTTTTGTCACATTTACTCACCACAACAAGCTTAAGAAGTACATTTCCATCCCCGTTTGAGAGACAAAAATCCTGGAGCCCCAGAGGATTCAGTAACTCAGATGCAAATGAGCAGGCCCCAACCCCAAATCCAGCAGGTCCCTCACACTGTCTCAAATATTTTCTAACTGAGGTATCATTGACACACAACATTGTATTAGTTTAGGCGTACAACATAATAATTTGACACTTGTATACATTCAAATCCCCTATTCTTTCCACTGCTTTCTCTCTTTTTCTCTTCCCATCCGCTAAGTACAGGGCGCAAGACCAGCCACTGCCAAAACAAGACATGCCCTGCTCTCAGGAGCCATGACAGAGCCGACAGGTGACTGAGCACCCAAGCGGGAACACTTCACAGGTCCCTGCAGGGGACCCGGGGGGCACAGTCACAGAAGACGCCCCCACCAGGGAGCAGGCAGAAACCAGTTGGTTCCACACAGGTCTTGAGTGTGGCCGCATCGGGGGCCTGACGTGAGACAATGGCCACCTTCAGGAACGGCAGACTTGGTGACGGCGGGAACCAGAGAGCAGATCCTGCTCTACTAGTAAGAAATAGAACTTTGCTCCAAAGGAGGCTAGTTTTGCATTAGTATCTGCAACTCACGGGCCAAAAATCCATCACACACTAACCTCCTGGAGAGCCTCAGGGTGAGACACAGCCTGGGGCAGAAAGAACTAGGAGGAAAAAAGGCCATTGCAGGGAGTGGGGCCAACTGTGGGGTCCCCGTTCCTCCCCAGGGTGCCCGGGAGGCAGCAGCCCCCTTCCCAAGGCATGCAGCAGGAGGAGAGTGGGGTCCTGGCCCCAAAAGAAGACCCTTCTCCACCAAACGATGCCAGAGCTTCTCATTAGCTCAGCCCCTCCGGACACAGCATGCCCGCAGCACCTCAGCTGGACGGCCCACCCACCTCTGTAGGCAGCTACTGTGAGGGCCCTGGCTGGCCAGGGACCCTGCCCCGGGGCAGGAGGGAGGAGGGGTGGTGTTCAGGGCCCTGTGCGGACCTATCACCCCAGCCTCGGGGACTCAACGTGCCTGAGAGGCACGGTTAGTAAATATTGTATGTAAAATATGGCAATTCCACTTCTGGGTGTGTACAGAAAAGAACTGAAAACAAGGACTCGAACAGATATTTGTACACCCATGATCACAGCCACGTTACGCACAACAGCCAAAAAGTGGAAACAATCCAAACGTCCATCAGCGGATGAATGGATAAACAAAATGTGGTCTCTACGTGTGCTGTTATTGAGCCTCCAAAAGGAAGGAAATTCTGACACATGCTGCAACGCGGATGGATCTTGAGTGTTATTCTAAATGAAAGGAGCCAGTCACAAAAGGCCAAATACTGCATGGTTCCACTTTAATGAGGTAGCTAAAGCCATCAAATCGCAAGGAGGAGAAAACAGAAAGACGGTAGTCAGGGGCTGGAGGAGTGAGGAGCCGTTTCCTGGGGACCGAGTTCCAGTTCTGCAAGACGGAAAGAGCCCTGCTGGGGACGGCCACCCAACTGCGGGAATGTACGTAGCACCACTGAACTGCACGCTTCAAACGGTGAACCACGGTCAATTTTGTGTTGTGTGCATTTTACCATAAAAAAACACAGAGACAGATTAAAACCCAGTAGCTGAGTTGTTAGAGCACCATCCCCATGGCCAAGGTTGAGGGTTTGATCCCGGGTCAGGGCACATACAAGCCAATGAATGCATAAGTAAGTGGGACAACAAATCCATGTTTCAATGTCTGTCTCTCTCCCCTCTGCACCCTTCTTCTCTTTCTAAATTAAATAAAAAAGATAGGTAGAACATATACGTGGCACGGAAATGTTATACGTGGCACAGAAAAATAAGTGTCACCTGTGGGAACGTGTTTGTTATTTTTTTAACCATGAGCAGGTCATACTTTCATAATAAAACAAAGACGTTGAAGATATTTAAGCAAAAATGTTTTAAATCATAACTCCTGAAGGTGTTTAAGAACTCCCTGTACAGCCCTGGCTGATGTGGCTTAGTGGATTGAGCATTGGCCTGCGAACCTCAAGGCTGGTGGTTCAATTCCCGGTGGGGGCACATGCCTGGGTTGCAGGTCAGGACCCTGGTTGGGGGTGTGCAAGAGACAACCACACAGTGATGCTTCTTTCCTCCTCTTTCTTCCACCCCCCTTCTCTTCTCTCTAAAAATAAATAAAATCTTAAAAAAAAAAAAAAGAACTCCCCATACAGAATGCAGGGGCAATGCTATCAAGCAACTTCTTTCCTTGCCCCCAGCACTAGCCTGCCCTGCAGAGAAGGACAAGAAACACCCGCAAAAAGCAGTAAAGGCAGATTTGGGGTGCGAGCCAGTTGTGCTACACAGGGCCTCCCCTGACCCAGAGCCAGGGACAGTGGGGGGCTGGGCCCCTGCCCCAGTCTCTGACTCCAGGGTGACTGCGGCTTTGGTTTCCCTGGAAGGAAATAACCCAGCCGGCCCTATTTCCCCTTCTAGGATGGCACAAGGGAATGACTTAGCGTTCACACCCAGCCCTTCCCCGCAGACAGCACTGGGACAAGCGCCCCTCCACCCTCCGGCGCAGGGGCAGAGGGAGCTGGCACAAAGAGCGGGGTGGAGGTCAGGGGGGCGCAGAGGACAAGGCGGGCTTGTCCTCCTCCTGCCTTCAGCTCCCATCACGAACACACCAGGAGGGATGCAGACTTCGGCTCTGTTCTAATTTGGTGGCCTTGCCTCAGTTTCCTCATCTGTAACTGGAAGGGGGTGGGACATTTGCTACCAAAGGCCCCTTTCAGCTCTGAAACTCTAGGCTTCTTCTGTAAGAGCTGGAGAAGACAGACCCGGCCTTGAAACAAGGAGAACTTCGGTGTGGAGACTCGAGGGACTGCAACGGGGGCATCCAACCAGAACATCGCCACCCGCCACCCGCCCCCCGACCCCAGTCACTCGCTCATTCAACATTGTCTGAGCTCTAACTCCCTGCCAGGGCCCGTGCTAGTGCTAGAACAGCGGCGGTGAGTCAGCCCAGACACTGAAGCCCTCAAGGCCTCACGAACACTGCCACCCGAACCCCTGTCCCCAAGGCCGGCCCTTTGAGGGAGCAGAGTCTGGAAGAGTAAAACAGACTAAAGGCCGAAAGGGATCCCCCCAAAAGCACCAAACCCGACTGAGTGAGAAAGTGTGGTTTGAACTCCGAGTGCACCTCTGATCTGTGACCTTGAATGCACTTCTCCAACCCTGCAGGCCTCAGCTTCCTGCTGCGTCAAGAGAGGCCTGGGTCTGGCCTCTCTAGGGCCTTCCAGCCCTGACACCTGGGCATCTATGGGACACAAGCCCTCAATCCCAGGATCACGGTGAGGAGGCCTGGCATCCAGGACCCTGTGGACGCCAGAGAAGCTGAGCTGACAGATGGCCAACTCTGTGGCACCGGGATGGAGCTCGGCCTAGCAAGGTCCGGCTGCGGAAGGCCGTGTGAAGGCCAACATCTGTGTTAACCTCAGGGGTAAAGTGGATGTCCCAGTGTTCTCCGAGTCGGAAGTGCTTAGTTTGGGATGGGTTTGAAGGAGCAAAAGGAAGCTTCGGGCATTCCCCGTGCACCACTGCCTAGTTGGGGAAAGCTGCGCCCTCTCCTGCCCCATCTCTGCCGAATCTGAACCATAAACACAGCCTGTCTCTGAAGGGAAGGACTTAACACAAACCAGATGCTGTAGGGACTTTCCCCCACCCGCTCCTGGCCCTAAAATTAAACGTTCAGTGTCTCCTCTGCCAGAACTCACTTGAAGGCCAAGCCTTAAAGCGCCAGCGCCTCTGGTTCTCGCCCTCACACACTCTCAATCACATCCCTGCTTAAACAAAATGTCAAAGTCGCCAAATGGCATGTGTGGATGGGGCAGCCCCCAGGAGCGCCTGGCACCCACACGCCAGCCAGGGACAGATTCACAAGGAGAGGTCACCCAAGAAGGGATGCTGATCCTCCACCACCCATCCTCCACCAGCCCAAGAGGGACCGTAGGGCAGCCTTCTAGGGATGGCTCCCCCTATCTCCTGGGGGACTGGCCCCTGGAAGGGCGCAGGAGCCTGCAAACAGAGGGCAACCAACCCACAAGGAAGGGGACTCTGCTCCCTGAGGGACCCTGGGGATTCCTGGAAGAGTTCATTTCCTGCACTTGAGCTTCCAGGCTCTCAAAAATGGGGTAGGTAACAGGCATCTCATTGACTCTGATCTCATTCAAAGCTGTGATGATCCAGGTGGAACCCTTCTTAAGGGATGGGCTCTGCTGGGCTCTGCAGGCTTCCCAGCTCCAGGCTGGTTGCTCCTTTACCCTAAAAGCTCTCCTGGACCCATACGTTCTTCCAATCTCGCTGAAGGCCCAAAACACCCACCCACCTCCCCCATCACCTCCCCATGGCTCCACCTGTGTCAGGGTCACGCCTTAGCACCCAGCACTAACCAGCTTGGCCAGCAGAGGCACACCTGGTCATCCCCCTGCCCTGAGGCTCAGGGGACCATGTCGTACACCCCCGATGCCTCATGGTGCACAGCACACACTGCAGTGCTCAGAACTGACATTAAAGCTCGTGAAGCTGCCACTCCTCAGGCAAAGGGACAGGGACAGCCGAAAAACACCTGGAGAGGGATGGTGCTTCGGAGAGTATCTCCCTGACTTGCTGTAAAATTTAAATACTATTTTTCTTAAAAAGTACTTAATCCTACAACCTTAACACCACTGTTTTCATTTTTGCATGTTCCCTTCCTGATCGCACTGGTTTTACAGGTGCAACCAATTAGAATGCACGTACTATCTCGTATTCTCCTACTACTTTCTTCAGTGTGCTGAATAAAAAGAGAGGCTATTCTTAAGCATTTCTTGGTTTCAGTTGTGTAGTTTCCTTAGGACACAGCCCCGGGGTGGAACTACCAGGCTGAAGGGCATAACATTTCCAAAGCTTCTGTGACCTAAACCAGCCGTGACCCTCACCACAGGCTGCACCAAAACTCAACGCTTCAAAAAGCAGCAGGTCTGCTTGGTCCAACTAGAAACCACCCCTGCTAGGAATTCCTTGTTCTTTTTTAAAATAGTTTCTCAGTAAACTTGTACCGACTGGAGAATTACCTCTTCTCTAGGCCTCCAGGTGAAGCACTCGGGGATCCTTTCCTTTAAACCACAAGTCCAAGTCCCACCTCCTCTAGACTCATCCTGCAAGCTTGGTCCACTCTGATGTCAGTGGACACGGGGCTCCCCTGATGCCTTACCTCCCAAACTCAATCCCCCCCATTTCTGAGACCCCTGATCCCCCCTCCACTGAGGCCCCCACAGTGCCACATCTCCCCTGAGGAACTACCGCTAGGCAGGGAAGAACAGCCAGGGAGTTCCTGACTTAGAGTCCCCAAAATGAACTGTAGCAGGGGAGTCACTGGGGAATCGTCTGTTAAACTGAGTCCTGCAGGCCCCTCCCAGCTTCCCACTGCCTGAGCCCTCAGACTCCCAGGGACAGTCTGAGTCAGTGCCAGTCACACCCACTGCTGCTGGCAGACCCCAGGCTGCAACACCCGTGTCATGACAATGGCAATGGGAAGGCATTCACGCAGCGTAGAGCCGACCCAAGCCCCTGCTGTCACACTGTCTTGGATGACAGCTAGAACCCAGACAAGAGCTCACAGTCAGAATATGGCTCAACTGGGACAGAGAATCAGAGGTCACTAAGGTAGGACAGGGAGGGGAGCAGGGTGAGGCAGGATACTGAATGTTGAAAAGCCCTCTCTCCACAGGAAACAAAACAACAGAACGGGCAGGTCACTGAAGGACACAGATGTTTGTGCTCAGTGGCAGGAGGGCCCAGGGAGCAGGCCCCTCGGAGCGCCCAGGATGAGTATGCGCAGCCTCCACCAGCATCACTGCACTATTGCTTCAAAGCAGCCCACCTGCTCCAAAGCCAAAAAAGGATTTACAGTCAAAGAAACTTGGTTCACATTTCGGCAGGGGGGTGGGAGGCGGCTAGTGAATTTATGGTCCAAGTCTACGAAGAGACAAAACATCATCAGCACGTCCTGGAGGAAGAATGAATGAGTGAAGGAGTTGAGTTTGCTCAGCTGAACTCCTACCATTCATACTGAAGCAACAATATTCCCTAGGTAATCCTTCAAAAGTTAAGTAGGGAGCCCTGACTGGCTCAGTTGGTTGAGCATCAGCCTGCAAACTGAAAGGCCACCAGCTCGATTCCTGGTCAGGGCACATGCCTGGGCTGCCAGCCAGGTCCCCAGTTGGGGACGTGTGAGAGGCAACTGATCAATGTTTTTCTCCCTCTCTTTCTCCCTCCCTTCCCCTCTCTCTGAAAATAAATATATAAAACCTTTTGTAAAAAAAAATTAAGTAGGGAGCTTGCTGGACATGAACTCAGAGCATTTGGTTCGGAAGGTCTGGGCAAGACCCAGGGGGATACAGTTTGTACATGAACCCTAGGTGGGCCACAGACCAACTCTCAGGGGATATGGCCGTGGAGTGAACTCTCCACTTGGGCAGTAGAGGGCAGACACGCCCATGGGAGCCAGAACACCTACAGAAAAGTCATGGTCACCTGGAGCGGGTGGCCATTTAATCAGGTGCAGTCCTGCACCCACTCCTATAGCAAAGGAACCTACCTCTTCTTCACAGAGTAAAGCAGAGTCCTTGTCTTCTCGGAGTCCCTCCCTCCTTCCCAACCACCATGAATCTTAACTAGACCAGCCCTTAGAGTTCACTGTGGTTTTGAGCGGAGAGAGGCGAAGAGGGTCGAATGTCTCGCAAACCAGACAGAACAAATCAATCCCAGCCTGTCCACATGGCCACAAGCTGCAGCCAAGAGGGAGCTATTACCCAAACAACCAGAACAGCGGCTGAGACATTCCAGCGGCTTCCGCCTTCCCTGCCCCCAAAGAAATGTCCCAACACCCAGATTTTCTCTGGTGAATTTAATGGCCTCAAAGTTCTGATCGTCCACAGACCCTAGACATTGGAAAACTGTTCCCCAACCATGTCAGATGGGCTGCCCCTAAGATACTCAGCACTAGAGGCAGCAAACGTCCTCTAGGTGCACCTCCAAGAGAGCCTAAGAGCTCCACACGTGGGCAGGGGTAACTCTAAGATGCCATCATTTGAGTATCATCTCTTCCTCCCCCAGGAGACACCCGTGGACCTCCAGCTGTGGTCCTGCCCAAACCCCGCCCAACCCAACTCCAAGGGAGGGCCAGAGTCATGGGAGAAAGGAAGCTTCAGAGCATCACCTCCTACATATTGAAAATGACACAAACATCCAGGTGTGTCACTACCGTGGGCACAGTGCCAAACACTCCCAATGTATTGACTCGTTTTGGCATTTGAAGCCACCTAAGAAATCCTTAGCCAGTTCCTGGGGACTGACACCTCAGTCTCTACAGCCCAACTTCTTCCCATCCCAGCAGCTGCGAAACTCAATCGGGCACTTAACTGCTCAGGTGACAGTGGAGCTGCTCAGTAACAGAGGAAACACCGAGAGTTAGGGGTGCCAGCACCCCAGGCCCAGAACCAGTGCCCCAGTCAAGTTCAACAAGAGGGCAACCAAGCACAGGAAGCGGTCTCCGGCACCTGGAGGGCTTCCTCCTGAGACAGGGGGTAGAGGACAGCATCACCTGGGCCGTGAAAGGTCTGGTTGAGAGAAGTGACACGGGGAAGTGAAAATCGGGCGCAGAGAGGGCAGGTCTGGGTTCCCGTTTATGAGTCTCCCACTTCCTTTCAATTCTACCAAACCCCCTGGCTCTTCTGGCAAACCTCACAGTCGGACAGGAACTTGGGGAATGTGGTCGGGAGCCAGGTCTGAGCAAAATCTCCTCAGACACAGTTCCCACATTTGACCACCTCTCCCACGACGCTGGCCAGCCGATCCCTGCCCCTTCGTTCTGCTAAGTTGCCTGCGGCTGACACTAACTTCACGTTTTCCTGCCAACCACTTAAATCCTGACAGTGCGGGAACCACCTTCAACGCTCCCAGTGCTGGATTAAAACGTGAAAGAGGCCTTCAGAACCCTAGAAACGTAAGCCCACAGTCACACAGGCCAGGGGCCAAGAGGATATTTTGGGGTTGGTGGAAAATCAGGTGCCCCTCTACCAGGTAGGGGGCACCCAGGGGCCTGCGGGGCTCAAACCCCGCCCCACAAGAGGCGGGGTCATTGCCCAGCCCGCCCACCGGAGAAACACGCCCACGGTCCCAGGGCGGCACAACTTCAGGTCATCTTATTTTCTTCTTTGTACTTGGCTGTATTTCCCAAACTTCCCACAATAAGTACTACTTTTCTTTTTAACTAGTAAGGAAAAATACGTGTGTACTGCTGGAAGCACATGAAGCTAGTCTTCCTGTGAGGAGAACTAATTGATATGTAAAAGGACACATAAAATGATCATTCTCCTTTGACCAATTAGCTCGTAGACAGCATCCTAAAATGCAGGAAGATGTCGGCAGCAAAGGAATATTTATAAAGGAGTTCCCTACGATAGCCCCAAACTGGAAACTGGGAAAATGCCCAAGAATGGGAGAATTAAGAGAGCACATGTACCCCCGGGAAAGTGCCGTCCCCAGGCCAAACCGGGACAGGCCCAGTGCTTCCTTCCCAAAGAGCCTCCTCGCTGCTCCGCAAGGCCCGAGGCCAGGATCCCCGTGCTGAGACACAGGGCAGACCTAAGAGGGCTCCTAGGAGGTGGCACTGGCCTCCACGGCCTTTCTTCTGAAAAGGTGCAATGGGCCAAACTCACGGAACTCCCGTTTTCCTAACAGAAGAGCAGCCGGGCGCTGCCCTCCTGTGCCCAGCACCCATGCAAACAGTCCTCTTCTCAGCAGAGGCCTGGGAGAGCCCCTGAACCCCGGCCCGGAACGCACGTGCACACGCACAGCCCGCTCTCCGGCTCCGTCCCACGAGCGCAAGGGCGTCTCCGGGAAACGCCGCTGAGCATCTCCGCCGACCGAGGCCTCGCTTGTGAGGCTGAACCTCTAGAAACAGGAGAACGAGATTTCTCTCGTCACTCCCACAAGCGTGACTTCGCGCCATGCCTCCGGCTCCACTGAGGGTTAGCTGATTTAAGGACCACTGTACAAAAACGATCTCCGTGGGTTCCAGGACAGGAACCCTGACAGCGTCAGCCGCCACTAGGTGCTCCCGCACCGGACAAGCCCTCGGCGCGGCATTCAGTGCTTACACAGTGCCTCTTTCCCACAAACTGATGACTTCCTTCTCTCAGGGCATAAACCTATGACACTCCGATCTCCCCTTTTGTTTTGGCTGCCAGGGAGCTCAGAACAAGGGTCGCTGCTGACTCGCAAAAATAAACCTCTTTTAACATTGTTTTCTCAGTTACCTCACCCCCACCCTGACATAGCTCTAGACCTTCTGCTACACACGAGCCTTTTCATGCGTTCTCCTCAACTGCGTTTTGGAAAGAGGCAGGGAAGTACAAATAAATATATACCATGAAACTATCTCCGTACTTGGGTCTCACTTTCTCCCAGGACAGAACGTAAAGGCTGTGTGGCTATGTAAGAAAAAATGCCTTCACCCTGGCTGGTGTGGCTCAGTGGATTGAGTGCCAGCCTGCGAACCAAAGGGTCACCAGTTCAATTCCCAGTCAGGGCACATGCCTGGGTTGCAGGCCAGGTCCTCAGTGGGGGTCAAACAAGAGGCAACCACACATTGAAGTTTCTCTTCCTCTCTTTCTCCCTCCCTTCCCCTCTGTCTAAAATAAGTGAATAAAATCTTAAAAAAAAAAAAAAACAAAGAAAAAATGCCTTCAATAAAATGCCAAGTGGGGAAATAAAAGATCAGGACTCCACTGTATACATACTTTGATTATGACTATTGAAGCGATGTAAGCATGAGGATAAAAACAAAAATAAGTTTCTGCAAATAAGTACTTGCGTTTGGGTCTAAGGGTTAAAATGGCCAATCTTCCCCCTGAAGTTGTTTATCTTCTCAAACAGATGCAGAAGCCAACACGGGCCAGGCAGGCAAGCAGGCGCTGGAAAAGCAGCTCCCTGACCTGTCCGCTGTCCCTGCAGACTGCCACACTGGGAGGGAGGGGACAGGCTACAAGCCCTGTTCTGGACTCATGGGGACTGGAGCCCAGTAGGTGATGGTCTGTATTTCTTAAGGTCCTGGGGAAGAAGCCTGGTGCTCTGAAATCACAGCTGTTTGAGATTCCTCCCAACCCCTGGACACCTGGTTCCCGGGGGGTGGGGCAGGTGCCGGGAGCCATGACCCCGACCTCCAGATGCCTAGGACTTGATTGGCAAAGAAACTTTCCTCATGCACCCCAAACACTGCCCCTACACCTGACCAACACACATTCACAAATAGCCTGCCTTTCTTTAAAATTCTCTGCACGCCTGAAATCACACCCTCAGCGTCTATCCAGGCCACAGGGCTGCAAGGCCCAGCAGAGCCGTAGCTGGTGCCCAGCCACATGAGCGGAGTGGCCTACCGAGGGGCAATGTTTGGCCATCTGCACTAAAGGCTTCCTCCCGCCTCCCGTGGAGTCAGGATCCCCAGGGCTGCCAGAGTGGCTGGCTGCTGCCTGTACTGTCCCCATGTCCTCTCTCATGACAACAGTCCACACAGGGCAGAGAAGCACAATGGTCAGAGGAGGGGCAGAGGCAGGGTCTGCTGCTCAACTCCCTGCTTGGTCCTAGAGAGCAAGCAGGGACTTCAGGGGCGGGCTGACTCATCACCTGGAAAGCAGAGTGAGCTCATTCCCTTCCAGGGCATCCTCCAAACGAAACTCACAGCAGAGATGGTTCCCATGGTGATGGGCCAGCACCTCCTCCACAGCCACCTTCCTTGGAGCACCCTTGGCCTGTGCCCACAAGCCACTAAACCTGCCCTCCCCCAGCCTCGACCCTTAGAACACAGAGTGAGGAGGGCCAGGCAAGGCAGAGCCCCTGTCTCTCCCACCCCCAGCTTCAAAACCTTGAGTCTACCCGACCCCATTCAAAACAGGAAACATATCTTCTCAGTTATAATCACCACGTTGCACACCTGAAACTAACATAGTATTGTTTGTCAACAGTAAGTGAAAAATTTAAGTACTTTTAAAAGGTTATGAGACAAAGGATGTTATATATTTATAAAACATCCAATACAGAAAAAGGAAAAAAAAAAAAAAAGACCAGGAAACTCATGACCTGACAGTCCATTCCTTCTCTGGAAAGTGTGACTAAGAGAAATTCTGTGCCAGAATTCGTCCCCACCCAACTCCCACTCCCACCGAGTCCCACTTCTCCCTGGGGGCCGACCAATGTGGCAAGTCCAGCAGAGCCCCTCTTCCACAGGACAGCCAGGTTCCGTCCGTCCTGCCGACACAGCCATCACCTTCCCCGCCCTCTACACGGAACGGCATCTGTCTCTAACCCCCTCCGCTCCGGGTGTCCAGTTCAGCCGAGCACTGTGCAGGGCTGAAGACAAGCCCACTGCTGCCCCGGAGACGGCCCGAGCTTGCCCCTCCCCTGACTCACCAGATACTCACTGTCACCCACCCCCAGCCTCTTGGTCTCCAGCTGCTCCCTAGCCACTCCTCACAGTCTCCTCCCTTCCCAGAGCCTGATACTCAGGGGTCACTGGCCCACCTGCCCCGGCCTTTACCACCAACCCCCAGCCCCCAACCCCCGGGCCTGACTCACTCTCACATATTCCAGATTTAAATCTAACTCACATTGTCACCTCCTCCAGGAAGTCTCACTTGTCTCCCCTCACTCTATGGGATGTGGCATCTTTGACCACGGCAGGGAAATGCCAGCTCACGCAGCTCTCACCCGCTGGCCGCTTCAGAGGCCGGGACCATGCATCCGGCCCTGGTCAAGAAGGAGCGAGTACTCACTATTTATTAAATCTGGGGGGCAAGCACACGGGTATTTATTTTACTATTCTCTGTACTTTCTTTTTTTATTACAGATTACATTCAATATAATTTTGAATTCCTTTCAGGTGTACAGCACAGTAGCCTGGTAATCGTATACTTCACAAAGTGTCCCCGCCCCCGTACTTCCAGTACCCACCTGGCACCACACATTGTTATCACAGTATTATTGACCACATTCCCTGTGCTGTACTTCACGTCCCCATGACTATTTTGTAACTACCAGTCTGTACTTCTCGATCCCTTCACCTTTTTCACCCCCAACTTCCCTCCCCTCTCTGTACCTTTCCTCATGTTGGAAACGTCATTTTTTATAAACGATCCCCAGGAACCGTGTTTTGAGTGGATGAACTATCGCTGGCTGCAGTGCCTCCCTCCCAGTGCATAATTTCGTGTCTGCTGACCTCATCCTTGAGAAACTTTCCTCCCACCCCGGGGCAGGGGTGCAATGCCACCTGGCCAGGCACGGGTGCAGTCAGTGCCAATCTTCAGTGAGCACCCGCAGCCTTGTGCCTGGCACAGCGGGCACAGGCGGCAACACAAGGTGAGTTTCATCAGCACCGTAGTGTCATTTTATCTCCGCTTGTTCCTACCAGCGCGCTCAGCTCGCCGTAAAATAACCCGGATGACTAAGTACGAAAGGCACGTTCTGCTGCTGATTGTTGAAGCTGGGTAATGGGTACATAGGGATTCATCACACCATTCTCTGCCCTGTGCTAGAGTTTTTCCATCAGTGTTTTCAGTCATTCATTCCTGCCACTCCAACATTCCATAAGTGCCTACCACATACCAGGCATAGTGACTACAGAGAAATAAGAAACAAATACCCCCGCCCATGAACTGATAACTTTATTAAATTCTAAATTATTTGCTCCTATCCCTCCCTGGTAATTAAACACCTAACAGCAGTTGGGCCACGCTGACCTCCTGAAAGGAATGAAGAGCTAATGAGGGCCTTTGGGCACTGTGTCTCCTGAGCTTGTCTTCCCAGCCCTGCCCACCCCCCCATCCTTGAAGTCTCTCCACACTCCAGGCAATCCCCCACTCAGTAAGTGGCTGCAGGAAGCAAAGGGTGGGCCTCAGGGTTAGCCATGCCAGGTCGCTGCGCAACTTTCCTTCAAAGGGCAGGATCCAAATGCCCTTCGTTCCATCGTCACAACTGTTCCTAGAGCCCGCTGGCAATCAGGTGCTAGGCCGGCTTTGGGGATAGAAATGAAGGCAACATGGAGGCCCCTGACCTCGAGGGAATCATGGTCTTATTGACGGGAAATCCTTGGATTCAAATCCTAGCTCTGCCACTTAATGGCTTGGGCCAATTACTAAACGGCTCTGGGTCTCAGTTTTCCAATCTGTAAAATGGGGCGACTCTTGCTCGCCTCACAGGGTTGTTGTGAGGATTATATGGTCTGTACACGGAAAGTCCTTGTCCCGGCACTGATATGCAAAAAGCTAAAAACAGCGCCAGGCACACAGCATCAGAAGAGTTAGTGTGCAGCCCTGTCCAGTGTAGGAGCATCGTCCTACAGACGAAAGGTCACTGGTTCGATTCCTGGTTGGGGCACATATGAAACAGCAAGCAATTGATGTTTCTCGCATTGATGTTTTTCTCTCTCTGGCCCCCACTCCTCTCTCTCTAGGAGCAATGAAAAAAATGTCCTCAAGTGAAGATTTAAAAAAGAAAAAGGAAGATTTACTGTGCATAGGTCTTAGAGTATTTATTATCATTATTATCATTATTATTATTATTCATAGGTCCACATGACAATGGGCACTGAAACTCTTTGCAAAGAGCCAATCACAGAAGCAAGGCCAGGAATTCCGGCCAAGATGGAGGCGTAGGTGGACACACTGTGCCTCCTCTCACAACCAAAATTAAGGACAACAAAAATTTGGAACAAAAAAAAACAAAACAATCAGAACAGATAGAAAACGGAATTGTATGGAAGTCGGACAACGATTCACCCAGACTGGTAAGAGGGGCAGAGTCAGCAGCTGGCAGAGAGGGATAGCAGCAGGAAAAAGCAGTGGTTAGTGGTCCCAGATGCACAGGCGGTGGTTGGCACACCCCAGGCACACAGCCGGCGGTTACCGGGCGCAGGGAGGCAACAAGCAGACCCAGTAAAACACACAAGGCAGGTCACACATTCGCGCGCAGATAAACCAGGTGAAAATGGGCAGCAGCAAGACAGACTGCGCAACCCAGGGCCTCGGCCCAAGAAATAAAGCCTAAAAGCACCAATTGAAAACACTTGTGGGGATTAAAGTGCCAGGAGAGACTCCCTGGGTCTGAAATCCAAGAGAGAGCACAGCAAGCGCCATTGTTCCCTCTCTAACCCCTCCCCCACATACAGCATCACAACTCTGCAACTGGGTTGCCCCGCCCTGGTGAACACCTAAGGCTCCATCCCTCATACATAACAGGCGCAACCAGACCAAAAGAAAAAAGGAAGAAGAAATGGCTCAAACAGGAGAACAGATCAAAGCCTCAGAGCCAATTCATCTAAGCAAACAAGAGATAGCCAACCTATCAGATGCACAGTTCAAAGCCCTGGTGATCAGGATGCTCACAGAACTGGTTAATTTTGGTTGCAAATTAGATGAAAAAATGAAGGCTACAATAAGTGAAATGAAGGAAAATGCACAGAGAACCAATAGTGATGGGAAGAAAACTGGGACTCAAATCCACGGTGTGGACCAGAAGGAAGAAAGAAACAACCAAACAGAAAAGAAGGAAGAAACAAGGATTCAAAAAAATGAGGAGAGGTTTAGGAACCTCCAGGACATCTTTAAACGTTCCAACATCCAAATTATAGGGGTACCAGAAGGGGAAGAAGAGCAACAAGTAGAAAACTTATGTGAACAAATAATAAAGGAGAACTTCCCCAGTCTGGCAAAGGAAATAGACTACCAGGACGTCCAGGAAGCTCAGAGAGTCCCAAAGTTGGACCCAAGGAGAACACACCAAGGCACATCATAATTACATTAGCCAAGATTCAAATGAAGGAGAGAATTCTAGAAGCAGCAAGAGATAAGGGGACAGTCACCTCCAAAGGAGTTCCCATCAGACTGTCAGCTGATTTCTCAAAAGAGACCTTACAGGCAAGAAGGGGCTGGAAAGAAGGATTCCAAGTCATTAAAGGCAAGGACCTACATCCAAGATTGCTCTATCCAGCAAAGCTGTCATTTAGAATGGAAGGGAAAATAAAGTGCTTCTCAGATAAGGTCAAGTTCAAGGAGTCCATCATCACCAAGCCCTTATTCTATGAAATGTTAAAGGATCTTATCTAAGAAAGAAGATAAAAAATATGAACAGTGAAAAGACAGCAAACTCACAGCTATTAAGAACCACACCTAAAACAAAAGCAAACTAAGCAAACAGCTAGAACAGGAACAGGATCACAGAAATGGAGATCACATGGAAGGTTAGCAACAGGGGAGTGGGAGGAGGAGAGAGGGGGGAAGGTACAGAGAATAAGTAGCATAGATGATAGAGAGAAAATAGACAGGGGGAGGGCAAGAATAGTGTGGGAAATGTAGAAGCTAAAGAATTTATGACACATGGACATGAACAATGTGGGTGGGAGGGGGTGTGCAGGGTGGAGGGGAATGAAGGGGGAACGGGACAGCTGTAACAAATCAATAAAATATATTTTAAAAAAAAAAAAGCAAGGCCAGATTCAGGGACAGGCTCAGACTGGCTTCCAGCTGTCCCCGAGCTAGCGAGTGCCCTTGCCTGAGCTCCTCCCAGCCCCCACATCATGAGGAGGAAGCGCCACGGGCCTGTGAAGCCCTCCACCTGGCCCCCTCTCTCAGGAGGCCAGCAGCACTCCTCCAGCAGGGAGACACGCCCTACCACACTGGGATGCTGCATCCAGGCTGCTTAGTGCTGGTTTGTTGCTGTTGTTGTTTAGGGGTTTTTCGTTGTTGCTCTTTTGTTTTGGGGGGGGTTGTTTTCGAGCCAGCTGCCACTTTCTGCTCACTCTAGGTGTCAGCAGGTGCAGGCACTTCAGCCCCACAGACCTGGCTGTGAATCTCAGTCTGCCACATACTCACCTCATTGCACTCCGGGGCTTCGCAGGGCTCTGCCTCCCTCACTTGTAACGGGGACTAACACATCTCACCTTGTTGTGGGGATGAGATAAGAGTGTGTGTGTGAAACAGCCGGCGCAGGGCTTGCAGCGAAGGGGGAGAAACACTGCTGTGGCTGTGTCACAGGGTGGGGACCCGGAACACAACTACGGTCCCTGGAGCACCCAGTCTTGACACAGCCAAGAAGTAGCCCCAACCAAGACAAGGCCAGCACCCCTGCCCCCAGCAAGATGAGGAAAGCACCTCCCCCCCCACAGAGGTAAGGCCCAGCACAGCCTCACCCCAAGGCCATCTTAGGGGGTGGCCAGCGCCTGGGGTACCCTGCAGAGCAAGAGGGGGCAGGCGCAAAAAAAGCAGGAGGGCAAAGAGGTGTGTGGGAAGGGAACACAAAGCCCCCATGTGACGCTGAGCCCCTCCGCCCTCGCCGCTCAGCGCAGCACTGGAGCCTGCAGTGTCGGGGCCCAGAGGGATGCCCCTTCCTGGATCCTCAGGAATACGTGCGAGGACAGAGGTATTTGGGAGGATGGAGACCCGGCTCCACCTCCAGTGAGGGGCTTCGCTTCTCCAGGCAGGGCTGACTCGCCCCCAAGCAGGAGTCGGCAGGGCAGTGAGGGTCCTGGGCAGGCAGCTGGGTTCAGAGGCCACAACCCCACTGCAGAGCTGTGCGGGCTGGGGCCAGTCATTTAATCTCAATAATCCTCAACGTCTTCTGCAGGGTGGAAATGAAAATGTGATATACCTTATACGTCACAGGGTGGTTATGATCACCCATTGATAATGGACTCAGCACCGGGCTGGGAGTGTGGTGGAGTGTTAGCTGCTAGGACCAGGACCAGGACCACCAGCACCACCAGCACTCGTCCCTCTGGCTCATTCCCTGCTCCTCTCCTCACCAGCCAAATCGGCAGCCAGTCCCAGGAACATCTGAGTGCTGGGGCAGCCATACAGAGGGCCCACCTGCCATCACCACCTCCAGCCTGGCAGAGCACAGCTGCCAGCATGTGTGAAATTCACCTGAACTTGACCACCCACACACCAGCCAGAACCCCAGCAGCTCCACCTGCCTTCAGAGCATATAGGTTCAACCTGCCTGTCAACAGGCATTCAGGAGCCCACCCACAAGGATGACTTCTGAAGACGGTTTACGTGCGCCCAGAATACAGAATCCTTACCCAAACCAGCCCCACAAGGAATGACATCATGGCAGAGTATCCCTTGGATAAGTCTGATCACCGCTATGGACCTCAGTCCCTTTATCTAAGGGGTGAGGGTCAGGTGACAGTATAGGTGGTCCCTTCTGGCTTGGACATTCAATGATTTGATTTCAATTCTTTCAACTGCTACAAGGGAGAGAAGGATAGAGCTGGGTTCTGGGAGTAAACAAAGTAAAAACCAAGGCTGCCTATTGGCACCAGTCTCTTGGGCAGATTCCAGGCTGAAACCCTGGCTCCCTGGCTCTGACTGGGGTTCCTCCTACCCAGGCAGGCCACCTCCCTCACAGCAGGCCTGGGGCAGCTGAGCCTACACAAAGGACCAATTATGAACGGTCCACCTTGCAGTGGGCAGAGATGCTCTCCTGACTCCTCCTGAGCCATCCCCATGCACCCCACCCCCACCCCTGGAGCTGGAGCCAAGGGACCTTCACCAACCGCAAACAAGGCCATCTCCACTCTCTCCCGCCAGGCCCCTGGACACACCCCAGCAGGCAGTTCCAGAGTAAGAGAGGGCAGGGCCCAAGAGGGCAGAGCCCCAGACAGCAGCCCTTCTGGATCCATGAGAAATGCTCAGTCACCTGGCCCACCCATGGCCTCCCTAGAGGGTAAGAACAAATTCCGGAAAGCTGAGGACACAGAAGACCTCTAAAGAGAAGGGATTTTGTGTTAGCGTAATAGTTGGCTTCAGGGCCAGGCTAGGAAGCCCTGGGATCAACCTCAAGGTCACCTCAAGAGTGGCCTGACTCTGCTGAGGGGCACCCCTGTCAAGAGCACAGAAAGGCAGAATGCTAGAGGTCACCTCCATGCAATAACCCAAGAGGACATTTACAACAGAGCACCACTACCGATCCCATCCAGACCCCTCTTTTTCTGGGTAAGGATCAGGTGTGACTTGTCAACGTCAAGTGGCCACAGGTGGCTCTAAGATGAGACCCAGGTCTCCCGGGACCCCGGTACATAACACACAAAATCGTCCTCCCTGTCCAGAGGGGACAGGACAGTGTCCTCCCAAGCACGTCTCTGGCCTAACAGTGCAAAACAGAGTCTCTCCTCGCCTGCTCCTCTGCTCAGTGCCACCCACAGGGTCCCGACAGAAAAGCAGCAGCAGAAGGCAGGTGAGCTGAGGTCCTACTTCAGAGGCTGTCTGGTCCCACACCTCCCTGGGCGCCGTGGCTAAAGACAAAAGGCTACTGGCATCCCTCCCTCCAGAGAGCCCTCCGAGCTGGAGCTAGAAGAAGGAAAACTGAGACCCAGGTTTTACTTCCTCTGAGGCCCCTGAACCCACACAAGAGGACAAGAAATTCCCTAAGATTTTCTGAAGTAGGGGCCCCAGCCAAGCGCAATAGGCAGGGAGCAGAGGGACACGTTAGCATGGCCAGTACCTCAGGACAGGAATCCAAAGTGGGCCGTGGGCCCAAAGAGGGAAAAACGCAGCCGGACGGCCTCACAGGGAGCGGGGCCCTGTGCTAGCTCCCACCACCCAGCGATCTGACACGCAGGGAAGGAGTGCCAAGCAGTTTGGCAGGCTGGAACCCCATCCTGAGCCCAAGGCTCTGCTCTGGGTATTGGACTCAGGCCCATCATCACTGGAGCAGCCCTTGGTGACTCAGAGGGTCGCCACCCAGCACCTTAGCGTCTGCCAGACGTCTCCTGGGGGACTGTGGTTGTCACACCCCCTCCAAAGGCAGGCACCCCCACTGTTCATCACATCTAATGTCTGTTGAGCACCTACAGTGTGCCAGTGGGAGGCTCCTGAGGAGTTACCCAGGCTCAGGGTGTAGGAGCATATCTCCACCCTGAGCCTGGGCCTCCCAAATAAAGAAAAACACAGCTTTGACTATTTCGAGGGGAGGGTGAAGAGGCAGGAGGTAAAAAATATCAGTAAAGTCACAGTCCGGCTCAGGACCTTCCTGGTGGAGTGTACAGACATCCCCTGTTCTTCCGTACCTGCCTCCTCAGCCAGCAACTCTGCAGTGTCCTCTCAGTTGCTAAAAATGCACATCTTCAGGCCCCACTCCAGACCTCCCGATGACAGGCTCTGAGGATGGGCCCCCGCAATCTGTGCTTTAATAAGCCCTCCAGGTGATTCTGATTGACGTTCAAGGTTGAGAACCACTGTCCTACCCCACAAGCCACCCCTGACCCGCTAGGCTCCAGGGCATGAGTGTGTCCAGATCTCACAAGCTCAGCTTTGAGGAGCCCCTGGTAACAGATCCCTTACTAGGGTGGCCCAGGAGACCCCACAAATACACCTTCAATCATCCTCAGAGTCCCAAGTCACTCATAGATCAGTGACATCCCCTGAGAACCCTCCAAATGTCCTCAGAGCCAAGAGTTTCACAACGGCGGCCAAAGCGAGTGTGATGAGGCTGCCAACACGCCTGTCCTTTCCAGCTCTCTCCAGCCCATCCTCTCTAGCCAGGCGTGCAGTGAGCGAGGCAAGAGCTGAGTGGCCCAGAGCCAGGGGGAAGGGACAAAGTGCCAGAGCCAGGAAACCTGGCAGGGACAGGGAGACATATCTGGAATCCCACTGGCTGCCCCTGGGTCCCAGCCAAGAGGGGCTCAGCCATGGCTCCCCTCCCCTGGCCTCTTCCAAAACTCTATGCGCGGAGAATGACTAACTTCCAAATGCTTTAAGGTGCCACTGTGGGACGCCAAACAGAATCCACTTAGAGGCATTCCCTGATACATCCACAGTAGCCTTCTGTCATTGCACATTTGCTTCATCAAGGAGCAATAAAAGCAAAACTGCTACCCTGGGAAAAGAGAAGATGGCAAAGTGGTGTGAGTCCCTAGAACCTGACTCCCAGGCTCCAGGAACAGAGGGCACCGAGCAAGGGCACGGGTGCCCCCCCTCCGGGGACGGGAGCCAGATGCCAAAAACCCACGTGGGAGGAAAGGAAAGAAACTGAGACTGACTTGTCCTCCCCTCCCTCATCAAACACCACCTGGTCTTTGAACTCAGGGCACAGAGTGGCCACTGCGTAACACAGAGCACCACCGCAGAGGCGGGAAGCCAGGCTTCCAGTGCCACCTGCCACCTGTGAGCGCTGTGTGACCTGGGCCAGCCCCCAAGTCCTCCAGCCCCTCCAGGCTTCAGCGATCTCATCCACAAAACGGGCTGCTGAGTCCATCTCAACAGCTCTGGGGTGCGGGAGAGGTGTGAGCAGAGGGGGCAAGGTGCACAGTGGGTGTGATACCATTTGTGTAATCTCTTAAACGGGCACAAAAAGACAACTACACAAGCAGGAACTATAGAAACATGTGCTTAGCATGAACACACCAAACTGGACAGGGGTGAATGCCAGCGAGGGAAGCGAATGGCATTGGAGAGAAGCATGCGGAGGCCTCAACTCTACCTATAATGTTCATGGTCTTTGGGAACTGGTCTTGAGAGCAGAAAACCTAGAAATAATGGCCGTGACCAGCTGAGCCTTTGTGGGCCTTTTTAAATGTCCTTAGCCCCTCATAAGGGTGTTGAGAGGATTAAACGAATCTGTATTTGTGAAATGTACCTGGCCCCTAGCGCAGTACCAGGTTAGTCCATGCTGGGGGTGGGGAGATGGGTGCTCAGCTCCATATTCCCAGATATATTCTGAGCCACAGGTGGCCGGCCCTAAGCTGGGCCTCCTGAACCAGCAACTTCTGTGGAAAGGGGATCGGGGCAGGGCCCCCGGCCAGGCAGCCCTGGGGCCCACTGCAGCCTCACCGCCTGTGCCAAGCAGCTGCACTAACAGGCTTCCAGCCAGGCCCACTGAACTGAGACCCCAGCGTGGCATTCTTTAATTTTTTTTTAAAGCTGATTATACACAATAAACCTCTAAATTTACTATTGCTTAACTTTAAAAAAAATGGGTGACTTTCATTGGGCTAAAGTTTGGGAAATTATCCAAATTCCTAAAGAGGGGCCTCGGGGCCTCAGGCCAGTGAAGCCTGCTCCGCACAGTTGCACCCTGGGTGAAGGGCAGGAAACCAGGGGTCTGGCCCCGCTTCCCCTGCTCCGGGAAAGCAGGATCCCTGAGCTAGCTGCCTGCCCTAAGCTCCCAGGGCCAAGTCTGCAAAAGCACTTTGGGTTCCTGGAAAGAAAGGCCTTTCCGAAATATCGGGAACTCTACTGGAAAGTGCCGTTACATATTATCTGGAGGATGTCTGTGGTGTTTGAAGGGGAGCCACTCCTCCGTGAAAATCAAGACGGTGGCCAAAAACAACAAAGGGGCTTCTCGGAGCAACACACGTGCGCGCGCGCAAGTGCCTGTCTCACAGGCCCACTGACAGACCCAGACAGACCCAGAGGTCAAGAGAGTGGGACCTTCGCAGAGCGGTGGCTCACTCCCTGCTCCCCGCTCCCCTGGGGATGGTAGGGATCCTGTTTCCTGGTGTTGGGACTTAGAGTTAAAAGCTCCGCTTCTCTCCACCCCCAAACCACAAGCTGTTCCGCGTGGACGTTTCCACATGGGACATAAGGACAAAAGCTAGAGTGTGCCTGCAGCAAGCCCCTCCCACCCACATGCAAGGCGTGCTGCCTCTCTTCCCAGATGGCAAGCCAAGTTCCACTACGAGACCTGCCTGCAGGAGGCCACCCACCTCCACGTTCCCTCCCCTGGTATAATTTCACCTACAGAGAATTTGAAAATAGAGCTGAGCACCGCTCCACTCTACGCCCATCAGTTATCATTGGCTTTACAGATGGCTTTAAAAAAAATAAGTCTTCAGGCCCATAAAAATGCTCCCCAACAAGCCCTGGCCTGGTCTCAACTCACAGGCCTGTGACCACCCCCTGAACAGCCCCATACCACCAACCACCCCAAAACAGGAAAAGCAAGGTGGGAAGAAGGCCACTTGTCAGGAAGGCTCCCTTCCGCCAGGGGTGGCTGCTCGGCTGGGCTCTCAGCCGAACCATTTGGGGCCTTGCATTTAGACCCTGGGTAGTAAAGGAGGTCAAAGCTGGGGGTCAGGAAGGGCACTGTCTTCTCCCTGGCCTGGCCTGGTGCACAGAGCTTAAAGCCAAAAGCACTTACCCCAACCTAAGCCCCCACGCCTTCCTTCACCAGCTTTCTTAACAGTCTCAAGGCTTAAACACGAACCTCTACCTCTGGGTACACGTGCACAGGCTTTCACAACCAAAACAAACACGGAGCCTCGGCTACCTGGTTCAAGGCCTGTTCGGTCCCCCTGGTGACCAAACAAAGGGACCAACAGGAGCAGGTGACACTGAAGGAATCAATGCAGCAGAGGAGGAGGATGTGGCTGAATCTTCAAGCAGGAAAGCCAGTCGCAAAAGCAGGGGTCAGCTCTACGGAAGTCACTAGGGACCCGGTGGGGTGGGGGGGCTTCCAGGTTGAGGGAACCTGAGCCTCTTCCTACTCCTGACAGTCTGACACTTTCTACTAAAGTGTGGAGAAATACAACTAAAATCCTCCACTGCCTTTTCAACTGGGAAAAAAAAAATACCTCAGAAAGACCCATGGCCACAGCCTCACAGCCCCACCAGTCAAAGACCTGGATTCCGAACCAACGGCACCCTACCCGGCTCCGGCTGTGAGGGAGACCAGGTGAAGTCGCTCACCCCTTCTGAGCCCCACCGGCCCTGTCCATGGAAGCAGGGTAGGGCCTCAAGGTGGCACATCGTGGCTGAGGGAAAGAAAACCACATGTGAAAGCGTAAAAGCTTAAAATCATGAATTGCGTGAGTGCATGATTTTATACCACCTTGAACTATTGCTTTTTATTTCATTTACGTAGGCCTCATCTCTCAATTACAACGAAAACTCCAGAATAACTAAGGCTGTGTCTGTACTTCCGGTGAACAGACGGGCTGCAAGGCCAGTCCACCTGGGTTCATTCCACACCTGGCTTCCTTCTGGGCTGGCCAAAAAGTCCATTTGTTTTTTCCGTAAAATAAAAGACATGTTTTCCATTTTCACCAATAACTTCGTTGATTTGGATAGTTTGAGTATGTTGGCTATCTCCAGCATGGTGGAATGTTGATTGTTCTCAAGTAAGATCTCGATTTCGTCACTATCAGCTTCAACTGGTCTGCCCGACTGTGGGGCATCGTCCAGCATGACACTTCACAGACACATTTGATCAGTCACAGCACCCTGTCCACACACTGCACAAACCACTTTTTTCTTGCATTTCAGTTGTGTTTTTACCTTTCTTGAAATACTAAAGCATGATATGCTAAAAATGTGTATTTTCTTTCATCTCCAATATTAAAATGGCTACCCAAAAATCCACCCATTTTGGTAAGAGGTTTTTAAATGCGTGCTGATACGACAGCTGTCACAATACAATCTAACAAAATTGTTCAAATGACGTTAACGACAACTAAGCGCTACCAGAGCCATCTTCTGGGAAAAAAACAAACACACTTTTTCACCAGCCCAATAGCTGGTCACTTTGGGCAACTTACTTAACCTCTCTGAGCCTCAATTTCCCTATGTGAAACAAGAAAATAACATCTTCCTCAAAGCGTTGTTGACCAGACAGAAGTAATCCAAACCATGCAACGTTCAATCAGTGTGAACTATTAGTCTTTTTACTTATTTGAGGAACCGAGACATTTTTAATAAACACTGATTGATTGGTTGGTTGGTTGGTTACAAAACAGTTAACTCTCACCCTGACTGGTGTGGCTCAGTGGATTGAGCGCCAGCCTGCAAACCAAAGGGTTGCTGGTTTGATTCCCGGTCAGGGGCCTGCCTGGGCTGTGGGCCAGGTCCCCAGTGTGGGGCGCAGGAGAGACAACCACACATTAATGTTTCCCTCCCTCTCTTCCCCTCTCCCTTCCCTTCTCTAAAAATAAATAATAAAACAGTTAACTCTCCGGTCCAGCCTCTTTCTCTCATCCCCTCTTCCCGTCCCAGGAGGTGAGCAGTGCTGACATTACCTCCCAGATTTTGGACTTGTGAAATGCTTTAAATCAAAATGAAAGGTTTCCTCTAAGGACCAAGCATACCAGCACCTTCATCCCCAGCCCTTTCTCCCTGTGAGGCTGTGAGCCTGTCATTTTATCTCTCTAAGCTCAGGATCTTCCTCTCGAAAGTGTGATCATCCCACATACCTTACAAGACTGTTGCAAGTGTTAAATGTGGCTGCTGACAGAACATGGCTAACACATAGGCCATGGTGCAAGAAGGGTTTCTGTCCTCCATCCACTGTCACTGTGGGTGACCGGTCTGGAGAGGACCCTATAACCTCTCACTCAAGAGCAGATCCCAGCCCCGTAACCCACTGTAGCCAAGGACCAAGCAAGCAGTTTCCAGGGTAACAGCATCCTCTGCATCTACTCCCCATTTCCATCTCTAGCTGCCTTTTATTCTCCCCCCACCTCTGTAGTAGGCTAAGTCACCTTTTCCCACTATTGCTAGGCAACCCAAGATGATGCAGCTGCCTCCTGGGGGAGGACCCTGACCCTCTCCTCCTTTCCCCTCCGCCATGCCTCAGGCCCTGGAGAAAGCTGCCCTTCTTGATTATTTTCCTCTTCCATTCTCCCACTCACTCACCGTGAACCCATATCCCTGACCTTAGAGTAAACAGTGTGGGGGAGAAAGGAGCACACACCAATGAGAGGAAGAGGGATGCGGAGGGCGGAGAGCATCAGAAACTCATGGGCGGGTGCTTACCTCCGGGAGGTGGGATGACAGGCAATTGTCATTTTCTCCTTTCTATTACTAGCATTTGCTGAGGGCTTTTTGAGCTATAATTATTACACCACAAAAGTCACCCATTTAAAGCATACAATTCAGTGGTTTTTAGTGTATTCACATACTTGCCCACTATCACCACTACTTAATTCCAGAATGTTTTCACCACTGGGTTTTGTCCTGTATATTTGCCTTTGGTTAAATGCCCCTAGGTACGGGAGCATTTTGTTTCATAAGCAGCAGCTCGAAGTGGTGAGGAGGCAAACTCCAGAGCACACAGCCTGGCCTCAGATCCCAGGCCCCGCTCTGGCTGGCTGGATGACCTCGGAGAAGTGGTGCGGCCGCTCTGAGCCCGTTTGCTCATCTGTGAAGTGAGTTAGCAGCAGAACCTCTCACAGGGTTAGATTCATTAATGCAGTGTAGGGTCTTGAGGACAGTGCCTGATACTTAGCATGTGCTCAGAAAGCATGAGAAGCCATGATTATTATAAGAAAAAGAGTTTTTTTAACTTAAGAAAAAAATCCAGTCCTGCTCCTGGGAAGATGAGCCTGCCCAGGTTGCTGGGGACCACCATTGTTTTTCAAGGTTTGTCTAGGAGGGGCTGGAGCTGGACTGGGGCCTGTCACTCCCCCCCACCATCCCCTCTGCAACCAAGGTTGCCATTTGGGAGTGGCTGAATGGGGCACACAGAGGGGGCAGGTTGGGGCTATGGCTTTGGGGACTACGCATTACTGTGCCGGACTCATGGTGTCCCACACATTGAGATCCTGCCAGGTAATTCCCAGCCAGGCATGACAGGGGGACGGCAGGTGAGGTAGGGCAGAGAGCACCTGACCAGCCTTCCCTACGAGTTCACCTCCTACCTGTTGAGAAGGAAGGATGCTGGGACTTGATGCTCAGCCTGAGAACCAGTTAGAAAGCTTGGCCATGTATTAAGAAGAAGGTAGGCTGCCAGGGTGGCTCTGAGCCCTGGTTTGCTGGATCTCCTGCCCCTGCCACCCCCAAGCTCCTTGCCTCCGTCAGGGCCAGGTGTGGACAGTGCATGCTTAGCAGGATGCTGGCACCTGGGCTGATGGAGATAGAACCCTGGGCTGAATCATGGTTCCACCTGGGTGACACAGTCTGACCAGGACTAAGGAACCAGACCATGGAGGTTCCCTCTGTGCTCAGCCTCTCAGGCATGACCTTGGGGGAGCCGGTGGGCCCCAGGACTGCTCTAGTGTCCTTGACAAGCCAGCCCAGCTCATGAGCCTTCTGCAGACGTGGCCACACTGAGAGGGGCTAAGAGCAGGGTGGTGGGGAAGGTGCCCTCATACCACAGCCCCTTGGCCAAACACCGGGTCCCAGGAAAACCTTGTCTGGTTCCATGCAGAGGCAGCTCACACGGGGTTAACTGGCTGGGATGGTCCCAGTGGCACCTGCACCAGAGGTGTGGGGCTGCAGGGCCCCACCTGGGAGCTATGCAAACAGCCTGGCTTCTCCAAAAGGTAAGAGAGCTCAGCTCTGGGAGAAGCAAAAAGAATGGGAAAGAAGGACAATGAGCGAAAACAATAGGAGGACCGTCCCCAGGCTGCAGGCCCTGAAAGGAAGACATGCAGTTGCCCCCACTGGGCCCTTCCAGTCTTCTCCCTGACCCCTCCTGTCCTAGCCCCTCTACACAGGCACACACACACAGCCTGGCTGCCGAGGAAAGAGGAGGCCTCCCAGCAAAACTGCCATCCTGCCTGTCCTTGGAGGTGAAGTCCATGTGCCCCTCAGCGCTTTACCTTCTCCACCCTCATAGGCTGCTGTGCTGGCTCCTGCCCGGCAGTGACCGTGGCATTTGTCTTGGCCACACTTCTGACCATTATAGGTGGAACCTAGTGTAATTCTGTCGTTCTGGCTCCCTCTCCACCTAAACTACAATTTCCATGACTTTGCATGCGTAGAGCACCTGACACTTAAGAAGGGTTCAACCCGTGCTCACTAAATGACTCCACAAGAAACGGTCAACGTTCTCACACTATTAAGGGACTGGAAGGTGGGGAAACAGACATCACAGTAGATGCCCTGGAAACACATGGCAGCAGGTCTGTGACTGTGAGGAGGTCCTGGCTCAGGCTTGAGCCACCCCGCCCTGGCTCGGGGCACAGAGGAGGCGTCTTGTGTGACAAGTCCTCCAGCCAAGTTTACGGTTTGTGGTCACTGGCCAGGTGCCCAGCCCCAGATCTTCCTCAAAAAGATGGAAAGAGGGAGCCCAGATCCCAACCACAGACCCCAAGCTACAGGATGCTCATTGGTCTGACCTCCTCGTGCTCAGAACTACCTCACGAAAAAGGGCCCAAGGGTCAGGGCCTCCTTCCACCTCCCACCCCACCCCGCAGTGGGAACAGCCTCTAGCCTCTCCTCAATGACCCAGACTTCAGGAAATGTGTTTCCTCCTTTTCCATTCAAAAAGGCTGGTGACCATGGATCCCGTAAGAGCCTGCTACCCTTACTCCTGCAAGCTGACCCCAACAGCCCCTCAAGGTCACCTCATTCCTGAAAACCAGAATGTCCGGTTCTCCACGCAGCCCAGGCCTCCCCACACCTGCCTGTCTGAGGGCGGCCTAGGTGGCAGCCAGAAGCAGCTGGCCTGCCTGGTGTGAGCCAGCTGGCCTCCACGCCCTGACGCTCCAGGCCCCCAGGCCCCCGTCCATCTCTCCACCAGGCTTTGTCAATCACTTGGACAACCAGCGGGGCACCTGTTTTCACTGCACCCACATGGGACAAGCTTTGGAGAGAAAGTGGCCGCAACAGGTCCTGAGGCACAGCAAGGCTGGGCAAGCTGCTCGGAGAATGCCCAGCCAAGAGTGCCCCAGCTCTTTAACAATAGGTGAAGGCACCCCCAGCCTGTCCTTTCGAGAAGATCTTTAGTTTGAGGTCACTGTACCTGTCCTATAACAAGCTAGCAAGCACTTTAACATGCATTTCTCCATCCTGTACATCTAGGAAATAGGGAAAGGCTGAACAAGAATTTACACCATTCTATAGGTGAAGGAACTGAGCAGAAAGGTCAAGTGACACTGACTTCAGGGTCACAAGTCAAGAACAACACAACTCCCTAGGCAACCTTGGCTCCTTCTATGATGGGTTTATATACTGCACCTATCTCAAAGCATATTGGGTAAAAGCCATAGACATTCTGGTACCTCGAAATTGTTAACATTTATTGAGCAGTGGCTATCCGCTAGGTGCTATGCCAAATTCCCTACATGTATTACTCAGTTTAAACCTCCACCTAACTACATCAGGCAGGAGTGATTATCATCTCCATTTCCTCATTTGCATCATCCAGCACAGAGCAGGTAAGTGACTCACCAAGATCACACAGCTAATCAGTGCAAAGGCCAAGATTTGAACCCAGAGTGCCGAGAGCATGTCTATCTGCAGGGCCTGGAGCCAGACACAGCCCCAGGATGGGGTGGGTGGTTTATCTGGAATGTAAAGCATTTCATCCCTATCTCCACCCCCAGCCCAGAGTTAAGAGCCATGAATGACGACAAGTTATTTCCTGACCACCCTATAAGACGGCAGACTTGCTAGGCACTAGGGATTCAGCAGAGAACAGGACAGGCTAGGTCCCTGCCCCCGCGGACACTGGCAAGGGGTGAAGCAGGCAGGAGTGAGAACGGCGAGGAGCACGAGGGCGGACACTAGAGCCAGCGCTCTCCTCTCCCGGGTGTTATTGCTGCCAGGCATCGCCCTGGCTTTAGGGGCCCTAATCTCCAAGACAGGCGGATGTCATCTCCCCATCTTCGCAGTCCTCCACATTGAACGGTGGCCTTGGTTAGCTCCTGTGATGGTCACACAGTCCAGAAGCAAGTGTAAAGAAGGAAGCCTCTCTTCCTGTAACCTGGCTTTCCAACCTTACTCCACAGGGGAGCAGAACCTGGACGTGGGCCTCTCTACAACCGTGCTCTTACACCTGCCAGGGCTGCCTCTGTCTCAACATTCATTAGCTCAACAAATACTGATTAAGGTCCTACATGTGAGAAACCCCAGGGCTGGCACCTGTAAAACACACAGTAAACCAGAGCATCCAGGATTCAAGGAGGAAGAGAGAATAAAATTTAACAGCAGAAGCTGCCAATTTGCATATCTTCTCCATCAACGGGGAAGGGGAGGGTTATTAGCCCTCCCCTTTTCTTAAAATAAGGAACTCAGAGAGTGACAGAGGTTGAGTGATTTGCCCAAAGTCAAAATCCTGAATCTGTAGAGTCCGGATGCAACTCAAAGACTATACTCTCTCTCCAGCCTGCCCCACTCCCTGACTGACACACACACACACACACACACACACACACACACACACACAAGCATGGGCAAGATCCATGGGAGCTGTGGTCAACCCAGAAAGATAGGCACCTTTAGTAAAGGTGACTTTGGGGCTCAGCCTCAAAAGTCAGGAAGACTATGAAAGTCAGGAAGACTGTGAAAGCCAGTAAACTGCTCTAATCCACTGAATTTTGTGTCTGAAGCCAGGGAGGGAGTCCAGCCTCATGAACTCTGCACTGAAGCATTCTTGGAAGATGGAACAAGCCACGGCCAACCGCCACAGGTCCCCGAGTCATGCCTCCTGCCTGCACAGACTTCTACCTGCATCCGCATCAGGCCTCACCATTCCCAGAGGAAGTACTTCTACCAGGTTATTTAATCCAATCCCTGTAGGAGCCCTAGAGGGTTAGCAGGGCAGGAATGCAGCCTCTTTACAGAGGCGGAAACAGAAGCGCCAGACACCTCATCTGCCTTGTTCATGGCTCTATCCACAGCACGCTGAACCATCCACGGCACAGAGATGGTGCTCCAAAAGTATTTGTTGAATGAGCTAATAAAAGCTCAGAAGTGAAATGACTTGCCCAAGTCTCAAAGTTATGGTTGCACAAGGGCTAAAAGGAGTCTTCTGCCCCCAACTGCACTGTGTCCTCCCTGCCCACCCCCGGACTCACTCTTGGGCCTCCATCTGGAACGGTTTTACTCTGTCCACTTGTCGGCTCTGGTCCCTCTCAGTCCTTGCTTCTCAGGGTAAGCAGGAAGGTGTCAAAAGCAGCAAGTTACTTTATGTCTGATTGTCCACACATACCACCACTTATTTATATTCCACTGAGAACTAGGTGGAATCTACAGATGAGGAAACTGAGGCCCATGCAAGGCGAATTCATGGCAGAAAGCAAACTTTGGACTAGATTTTCCAAGCCAGGCTCAGAGCTTGTCCCACCACCCCCTCCCATCCTCCCGCCAAAACAGGTGTTGGCTCCTGTTCGGTCAGATTCTGGCAGACCTGGACGCCAGGCCCAGCTTTCCCGCCCCCTTCAGCAATGAGGGACAAGTGAGGGGAAGCTCCCTGCCTCGAACATGGCTGCATCCCAGCCCCACCACACGCCAGCGTGGGACTCTGGGCTGGTTAACTTCCCCCTCTGCCCCTCATTTCCTCATCCTCATGTGTGCCTGGCTCATAGAGCTGCTGGGAGTTACAGCTGGAACAATAAATGTGCCTAGATGAGAGCAATACCTGGCATGCATCAGCCACTTGCCCAGACAACTGGGCAAAGTTTGATGTGCCTAGTCGATTACCAAATTTCCCACATGACCCTGTCCCCACCTGGCTACCCAGAGGCCTGGCACACACTCACACCACCCAGGCCAGAGTTTTATGAATGTGTGTGCATTACGTGTATATATGCAGAGAAAGAGAGACGATGTAATTTTTCTTCCCAACTATATTTAATACATTCATTCATTCATTGATTTGATCACGCTGAAGAGTATTGTGCAGATTTTCTGGTCAGTGCTGAGACAAGAGTTCCTGCTGCCCAGGAACTTAGTCCTCCCACAGTCCTTAAAAGGACCTAATTCCTAGCTCTGGGACAGTCCTGTCACTCCTGCTCCTCTGTGTGCCCCTCACTACTAGGCACACAGTAGGTACTCAAGGTACACAGTAGGTAAACAAGGACCTCCTACACTTCTCACTCTCCATGTTAGATCCCAAGGCATCCATCACCCTAATCCCACCACTCTTGCCCAGTTAAAATCTATTCTCAAGAAGGCCTCACCATGAATTATTAAAAAGCCCCTCTGTCTTGCCCCCACGGGAATTTCTCAATTATCCACTCCATTCTCTGTTCTTCTAATGCCCAATTGTCCCAGGAAATAAGCGGGTGAGTGGGGGGCAGTCGCCTCTCTCCCCAGCTCTCCTAGACGGGGCAGACAGGAAGCAAAAGAGGGGTGTTAAGTAACTGCGGCATTTCGAAAAAGTTAGCTCCAAGCTGGGGGACCTTCCAATGCCTTATAGGGCTGGACTCAGGAGAAGCGGGCCTGGGTCTCAGGTCGCCTGACTGTGAGGAAGCCCTTTGTGCGTGAGTTTTAAATGACCTCTGCTTGTCTGATGAAGTGAGTAAAAGGGCTTAGGATTCCTGAGTGAGCTAATACAGGATGCCTTTGGCTGAAAAAAAAAAAAACTTCAGTCGGCTCCCTAAACTCCCCCCCTTTTAAGTTTAAAAAAGGGAATGAATGTTACCATTTTTGGACATGAGCGTTCTCCCTCAAGCCCAGCCCTAACCGCACTATCCAGAGGGACGCGCCATCCTGTCCCCCCCATTCCCAGATCAGCGGGGGTGGGGGCGGGGATGGGGGTGGGGCAAGGAGGGACGAAACGAGGAAGGACCGGATGGGAGCGGGCAGCGGGGGAGGAGGGAAAGAGGGGTGCACAGGGTACGTGGCCGCCTGAGGCAAGAGCTCACCGAGCAGGCAGGAAGCAAAGGCTGTATTGGGGCGCTCCCCCACCCCACCCCCACCCAAAGAGTGGTTTCTGATCTCTTCCTGCCACTGGCCACTGGGCCGATGTCCCATCGTCAGCCGCAAGCCTTGCCCCGGTGGCGGAGTGCGCACCCGGTACCAGGAGCCTGGGACGCGGCTCGGTGGCTAAGCAGAGATCCCCAGTGACTGACCCTAAATATCCCCGGGAAAAACCCTCTGCCCTGGAGCCCCTCAACTCAGATCAAGTTGCCCAAATTCGCTTTCTCCCAGAATGAGCAGGGATCGGAGCAGGACACAGACTCAAGTCCACCTCTGCTCGCAGCGACCAACCCACTGAATTAAGCAATTAAAACGGTATGCCGTCCTGATCCCGCCCCCACAGGGCCCTCTGGGGAGCCCACTGACACCCCTGCCTTTTCTCGGCCCCAACCCCACTTCAGCAGGGCCACCTCCAGGCCGACCCGGAGGCAGCTTCCAATCCCTTCGGCTCCCTTTTTCCCCTCTGTCAGCCGGCTGGGACTGGGAGGTGCAGCGTCCCGCGCAGCTCGCCCCCTACAAGTATCCAGCCCAGGGCGGCCCAGGAAGGGCGCTGCCACCGCATGCCATATGGAGAGGCGGCCAGGGGGCGGGGAAGGGAAAATCGATCCGGAGCAGCAGCCACCGAACCGGGGTCTCAGCCTCAGCCTCCCAGGCACCGCCCCCGCCCCTGCCCACGCGAGGATGGTGCGGAGGCAGCCGGGCGACTCAGATCACCAGCCCCAGGGCGACCTGCCTGCCGGCGGCCCCACTTCCCCTTCGCAGACTCTGGGGCAGGGGCGCTCCCCCTTCCGCCCCGCGCCTGTAACCCAACACCCCACCTAGCAGCGGCCGCGCATCCCCCGCCCCCGTTCGTGCGCGCCAGGAACCGGTTCCCAGCTCGAAGCCGCTAGCGCGGCAGGCGGAGCGGGCCGGGGCGGGGGGCTGCGGCGGGCTAGGGCAGCCGCTGACCTTTCTCTGCTGCTTCTCCCAGGCCGGGTCCAGGAGCAGGTCTCGATCCCAGTCCTCTTCGGGCTGCATGTAGTCGTTGGTTTGCTGGGAATCATAATGGTCCATGATGGTGCGCGCGTGCTAGGACTGGATTTCTTCCTCCACCTTCTCCCAGCAGCAGCGGCGGCGGCGGCGGCGGCTGCTGCTGCTGCTGCTGCCCCGGCGTGGGGAGGGAGTCGGGCTGGGCTGGGCTGGGCTGGGCTGGCGGGGCCGGGCTAGCTCCCCTGCGCCGGGTTCCGCCGCGGCGCTGCTCGCGAAGTCTGCTGCTGGCGGCGGTGTCGGCAGCAGCTGCTTGAGCTCGCGAACTGCCAGCCTCAGGGCGGGCGCTTGGACCTAATCTCCACGCACACTGAGCCCGGCAGACACACCAGCGCTGCGGGAGCTAGGCAGGCAGGGGCGGGGGTAAGGGGCAGAGAGCCCTCCCTAGGTTCTCCATTGGCCAGGCCGAGTTGCCCAAACTTCCCCCCATCGCCTCTCATTGGGAATTCCTGGCATCCGTCAGCTGGGCCACGGCGCATATAGGTGGACTTCCCGGCGCGCACGCCCCCGCCCACTCCCGAGGTTCCCACTGCCCCGCGGCTCATGTGACACCACCTTAAGCTACACGGGACAGAAGCTGGGGGACCAAGCGGTAGCGCGCTTCCGAGCAGCAGGAGCCTCCAGGGATTGGTCACACGCCCCGTCGGCCGGAAGGCCCCAAACTCCGGCGCGCCCGCGTTATTGCGCTCCCACGCGCGCTCCAAACCCAGGATGGCCAGGGACTGGAAAAGGGCCGTGAGGAAACCCAAATTAACATTTCATTTTCTGTTTCCCAGAGTTCGGAGAGATGGGCACCCAAAGAAAGGGGCGGGGAATGCGGGAATGGAAAGGAATTTCCTGGGAATTTCCTGACTCCGCCGCCCCCACTCCCCGCCCCGCCCCGCCCCGCCCCGCCGGGTCAGCCTAACCCCTGCCCTCCGGGAGCCCGGTTTCGCGCCAGGCAAGTGCGCTCAGAGGCGACCGAGTTTTCCCGCCTCGCCGCAGGGTCCTCCCCGCCCGCCCTGGGGCTCAGGACACCGCGAAGCCACGAGGCTTCCCGGGTGGCAATTACCTCGCCCAGCTTCCCAGGATCCCCTGCCGGCCCCGGTGGGCTGGCGGACCCGGAGCTATGCACCCCGGCTTCATCTTTTTAAGAGGAAGGACCCTGACGGATGTCCCTACTCCACTCCTCCCGCCTCTGCCCACCACGCACACCTGGAAGATGGGGAGACGGAGGCTCCAAGAGTTGAGCTTGAAAAGGGATTGAGCAAGTTCTCAGGACTCCAAAAGCCAACGCTGTAACCTTATGCCAAAGACAAACAAAGGTTTATTGTTATTGGAGGAGGAAGGAGGGCAAGACTGACTAACACCTCTGACTTCTGAGTGCATGCCTGGGCTTCTTTCCTCGGACCTAGTGAGAGGAGGGTCTAAACACCTGCCCAACAGAGACAGACACGTGGGAGAGGCAGGCCTCCAATCCTGGTGGGCTCCTAAGAGGTTCCAGGGCAACAAACAAAAACAAAAACAAAACGGCAAATAGACCTCCAAAATCGTATGCACATAATGGTGCTTAATTTATATTTGTGGCCCGGAGGGATGACTGAGTCAACTACAAAAACGCAACGGCGACAGTCCAGAGGTGTTAACGGAAATGAAGGCGTTGGCGGAAAATTCACTGATAGGAAGAGCCATGAATTAGGATCCTTGAAAGGCCACAGATGGAAATGGTGACGAAAGTGCCTCCGACTCTCAGAGAGGGCCAGCTGATGCTACTGTAAGCAGATATCCGTGCTCCCTGCCTCATGCGTGGACCACACATGCTTATGCAAGTGTTACCCATCAGCACGATGCTTGCCACAAATCCCTGACTGAGAAAGCACACTTCTCCTAAGCCACGGAGACAGCAGATTTATGGGCTATTTTATAACTGCCTCTAAACTGTGGCTCTAAACCTACGTAGAGGGTAATGATGCTGCTGTATCCACTTATTCACTCAAATATTTGCTGAGCACCGTTTGTGTTGAGGGAGGTGCTACATGTTATAGAGAGATGAAAAAGACACGCTCCCTGCCCCTGTACCGCCCAGCAGAGACAGACACAGAAACAAAAATACCCCACAATGGGAGAGGTGCGAGGTCGTAGATCTGCCTGTGGGGGCACAGAGGAACGCTGAGCCCAGCCTGGGAAAGGAGGCTCGTGGCGTAACTTGGGAGGAGGTAAAATTGAAGTGAGCCTTGAAGAACCAGAGTCAGCCAGACAAAGAGGAGTGTGGGAGGTTATTCCAGGCAGCAGGAACAGTGTGAGCTAATACATGGGGGCAGAAACTGCCTGGTGTGAAAGGAATGCCTACCGTTTCAGTGTGGCTACACCAGAAATTCAAGGCTGAGAGGGGCAAGAGACTGCAGAGGTGGGCAGCAGCCAGACCGTGAGGGGCTTGTGCGCCCAGCAAAGTGTGGGACCGGGGAGCAAGGCTGGCTGGAAGCTGTGACACTCAGTTGCAGAGCTGTTGCAATAATCCAGATAGAAAATACTTAGTCCTTTTGGGCTACAGTAACAGAGTGCCATAGACTGGGTGGCTTAAACAGCAAACGTGTATTTCTTACAGTTTTGGAGACTGGGAAGTCCAAGATCAGGTCCAGTGTCTGATGGGAGCCTGCTTCCTGGCTCATAGATAGTCATCTTCTCTCCGCATCCCCATGTGGCAGAAGGGGCAGGGACCTCTCTGGAGGCTCCTTATAATGACACTAATCCCATTCGTGAGGGCTGTACTCTTTGACCTGTTCCCTCTCCTAATACCATCACACTGGGGGTTAGGATTTCAACATATGAATTCACCGGGGGTTGAGTCTACCGCAAACAGAGAACAGTGGATAGACTTAGGAGATACAGCTGAGAAGCCCAGGAGTCTGGAGGTGAGGATGAGAAAGAGGAGTCTTCGTTGCTCTCAGTGAATGTCCAATATGGACAGACCACGCACTTTACCTCTATCACCTTCTTGAAGCTCCGCCCCTGAAATGAGAATCATCTCCGTCTCACGGAGAAACCCAACTAAGTCCCCAAGAGCTAGCCAACTAGTCCAAAGTTACACAGGCAAGTGTGGCTGCTAAACCCATGGTTTTAACCCAGTGGTTCTCAACCCCGGGGTCGTCTGACAGCCCCCTCTCAGGGATATGTGGTAATGTGTGGGGACATTTTTGGTTGTCTCAACTGGTAGGCTGCTATTAGCATCCAGGGGGATGAAAGCAGGGATGCTGCTACACGTCCTGCAGTAGACAGGGCAGGCTCCCACCAGAGAGAATGGTCCGGCCCAAAGAACCAGCAGCACTGAGGCCGAGAACCTCTGCTTTAACTGCAGTTTCTGGTCTGAATGATCTGGTGAGTGGTGGGGATACAACCCCTGAGATAAAGACTTAAGGTGTGGGAGAGGAATCGTGGATGGAGTTTGAACACATTGAACTTGAAGTGCTCTGAGAATGTCCAGATTCAGCTCTCCAGAAAGAACTTGACTGCATAACCCCAGCCTTGGGGGAAACAGAGGTTTGAGAGTCACCTATTCAGGTGCCGTACTGACACCATGAGACCCTCCACAAGGAATGCCTAGGTGGAGCTGAGAAGAAGACCAAGGACAGAACACCGGAAAGCGGTGCTTAAACAGGGAGTGGGAGGAACCAGAAGCCCTGAGGGAGACAGAGAGGAAATGGCCAGTGGGCCGTGGAGAGTCTGGACCACATAGGGTTGTAAAAGTTGAAGGCGTGAACCTTCAAAGTGGGAGGAATCGGCTACCTCAAGTGTTCTTTGGATGTGACAGTTGGAAATTCCTTGGTGGCCTTTGCTTGTGGAATTTTAGTGACATGGCCAAGGCTGTGAATTTAAGAGCCACTGGGAGCTCAATAAATGGAGACAGTGAACTTCGAAGGGAAAAAGAAATATTGGGCAGTAGCTAGAGGGGAAACTGGGGTCAAAGGAGGAATTTTTTAAGAATAGAAGAAACTTGAGATCTCTGTAGTCTGAGCTGAGATTAAAGGCTTGGAAATGTAAGCTAAAGAAAGTCGAAGGATGGCACCAAGTTCTCACGAAGACAGGACTGTGTGGGGTTCAAGGAGGCAAGCTAACGTATGGGCCAATAAGAAGAGGAAAGCCCCTCATGTTCTGAGAGGGGAGGGGAAAGAAGGATGAGCAAGGATGCCCGTAAGTCTGTGGGAAGAGGGGAAGAGAGTGGGTTGAACCAACAGCTGATGAGCTAGGCTTCTCAACAGGGAGGAGGTCCTGAGGGATGGACCAAAGCTGATGAATTGACCAGCCTTTCTATCCAGGACTCATGAGTGGCCATCACGCTTGTGGTGTTAGGCCCATTTAACACCACCTTCTAGAGGGAAAACAGTTCTAAATGTGTTGATTCCTTAGGAATACCAAGGTGCATGCATATTTTTAACATCCATTCTTTTTTTTAAATTGGAGTATAACACACAGTGACATGCATGAATCAAATACACTCATCTTAGGCATGAGCTCCATGAGATTTTACACGTCTGCACTCACGTGAAGTATCTCTGGCACACCAGGTTTTCTCGTGCCCTTTCCAATCTGCACTCCCAGGCCATGGAGGACATGCACTTCTTTTTGAACTTGATAGAAGTGGAATGTACAGTATGTGCACTTTGGTTTCTGGATTTTCACTCAATTTAATGTCTATGAATTTGTTTATGGTGTGGCTTGTATTAGCTAATTTTTTGTTTGTTTGTTGTTTGGGGATGTTTTCCCTTATGTAGTATTCCATTGATAAGTATATCCTAAGTAGTTTACCCACTCTCCTGTCGATAGGTAGTTTTTCATTGCTTCCAGTTCGGAGCTACAACGAATAAAGCTGCCGTGAACATCTTACGTGTTTTTCTAGCGAACGTGTGCATTCATGCCCAGTGGGCATGTACCTAGGAATGGAATTGTCGGGTCATGAGGTAGGTATGTTTCATTTTAATTTTTATTGCCAAACAGTTTTTCCAATCAGCTGTAACAATTTACTCTCTAAGCAGCTGGGTATAAAAATTTCATTCACTCTGTATCCTCCCACCACCCTGTGTTATCAATTAAAAAAAATTTTTTTAGCCAATAGCCCTAACTGGGTAGCTCAGTTGTTTAGACTATCATCCTGATACGCCAAGGTTGCAGATTTGATACCCATTCAGGGCACATACAAGCATCAACCAATGAATAAATGAATGAATGGAACAATAAATTGATGTTTTTCTCTCTCTCTCTAATAAAAAAATCAGTAAGAAACAAATAATTTTTCTCCCTGGCTGGTATGGTTCAGTGGTTGAGTGCCAGCCTGCAAATCAAAGGGTTGCCGGTTCGATTCCCAGTCTAGGGCACATGCCTGGGTTGCAGGCCAGGTCCCCAGTGGGGGGGCATGTGAGAGGCAGCAACCATACATTGTTTCTCTCCCTCTCTTTCTCCTTCCCTTCCCCTCTCTCTAAAAATGAATAAATAAATAAAATATTTTAAAAAAACAAATGTTTTATTTTAAATTACCCAATAAGATAGGTGAGCAGTGGTCTGTTTTTGAGAGGTTTAATCTTTTCATGTGCTTATTGTCCATTTGAATAAATAACTCTCATCGCTACTGCCATTGATTCTAATAGCGATTGATTCTCAATGTACTAGCTGCTTGAGAAGGACAATAACAAGCATACACTAATTTCTCCACTTTTAATTACTCAACAAATATTTACTGACCAACTGCCCTATGCTTACTGCCATGCTTAGGGATTGAGGTGTAAGAGCAAACTGGCAGGTGTGGCCCCGCCCCTCTTAGAAGAGACGGCAGATGCTCAACAGATATTCCATAAATGATTGTTTGGCGAGGCTGTTTCGTTTGCTTTGGTGGGAAGCTGCAGCAGGTCTATTTCATATGAATTTTCAATAAAAAGCTTAAAAAACGCTCTTTAAAAAAAAAAATCCCTGAATCCCTGAAGTCACGTGAGCAGCCAAAGTGGAGCGAGGTAAGATCGGGAAGGAAACCAGGAGGAGTCCTCTGGAAACAATCCTGACTCCTTTCTTCCCAGTTCAATGCTAGTAAGTGCCTTTCACTTACCCTGTTGTGTGCAACAGGTCATGCAAGAGCCCTGTGGGGAAACGCAAACCAGTAGGATCTCCCAGCCTGGAGATCTGGGGGTTTCCTTCTTGGGGTCCTGAACCTCTAACCATAGCCTAATGGTAATGGACTCCCCGAGGGCTTTTCCTAAGAGCTAAAAGCATGGCAGTGCTTGCACAAGACTGGGAGGGAGGGACCATCACTATGGTTTAGGGGTTTTCCAGCTCAGAAGGCCAGAGACCTCACTCTTGTTCCCAGTCCCAACCCCAATCTAACCCATGAACTTGCTCTCCCCAAACACCTATAGCAAACCATTTATAACTGAGATAGAATTCTCTGCTTTACTGTGATCCTTTATCTATATTTTATCTCCTACTGTACTTGTGTGGTCTCATCCCCCACCTTTCCCCACACAGCCTAACACAGGGCCTGAGACATAGTAGGTATCCCACTTGGATATTTGCTGAACAAAAAAATGGCCTTAGTCAAATTCCATCTCTGTGCCTCAGTTTCTCCCACCAACTGTGGGAGCCCGTGGGAGCCTAGTTCTTTGCCACTGTCCACTGAAGCATTCCCTAAGTCCTCTGACCTCTCAAAACTCCAGTGCTGGAGAAAGCTACTTGGCTGTCATCCTCATCATATGCCCCAGACAGCAGTTCTCAGCCCTCACCAGGCCTAGGTCCTGGACCACCAGCAGCAGCAAAAGGCTGCTTGTCTCTGGGCCAGTCCCTGCCCCTCCCACACCAGGCCAGTCAGGGGATCAAAGAAGACAGTGGGCAGTTTCCCTCTTTCCTGCTCTCTAGTGAAAAAGACTGGCCTGGAGGAGGCAGGAAAGTGTCTTTTGCTCCCATGCTCTACCTAGCCCTCAGGTCTCAGGTCTCAGGTCATGGAACAGGAGGCCTGTCTGGTGCCTTCTTTTGCATCTTTTTGTATATATCTCTGCCCCAAATTCCAAGGGTCAAATCCAGGCTTTCCACCTCAGATAGCTACCCTGAGGTCAGCTCTGTGAGCAAGAGGTAGTCATACCTAACAGCTGCCCAACCAAAGCCCTCCGAGAAGGGTGGGGAGCTCTCCCACACCTATCTCCAGTTCCCAGCAAAAGCTCCCAAATCACAGCTGGAAAATTCCAGTGAGTGGGTGCCCCCTCCCCCTACACCCCCTTTGGGAGCTGGCAGGCAGAATCCTTGCTGGGGGAGTGGATTGCAGGGGAGTCTGATTAATCCCAGCTCCACCCCCCCACACACCCCAACCCTCTCAATAGCAGCAAAGTCCACAGAAGCTTGGTCCTACGGGCCTGCCCAGGTCACCCCCATGGACAGGATAGGATGGCTTTTGGGAGCAGGTGTCCTTATCTGGGAGGCAGAGGAAAAGCCCTGGGGTAAGAAGACCTGTGCGCACTGTACTTCAGGTTCTTCATCTGCAGAACGAGAGTCCCGCGCTGCCCAGGTGATCTCTAACTCTGAGCCTGGACAGGAGGGTTTGAGTTTTCTGAAACAGTGTTTCTCAGTCTTGAATACTAAGCAAATTCCTTTAGAAAGGATACAAATTCTCACAAAGTTACTTAATTTTTGTTTTGATGTTCCTTAAATGTGCAAAGACATAAAAAAAAAACTAGATACAAACTTCTTAAGGTTTTATGTTTGTAATCAACAATAAGATCAAAACAAGGTTATAATTCTCTCTAAAAGAAACTTAAAACGAGTAAGATTCAAATTAGTCATATTAATTTAACTGTGACTGTTGCTATTTGCTGAAACTGAACTGCTACTCCCAGCAAGATGTAAGTTCCCACCAGAGCAGGTGGCTCTTCTACGCCCAGGGTGCCTGCATTGCCGTGCGCCAGAGGATGACTCAGTTCTCCTACCACATTCTCTATCTGAACCACTTCGTCAGGGCACCATTTAACCTTCACTTGGTGGGAACACACTGTGATGCATTACTCCCCTCTGCTGTTTTCTCATTAGCACTCAACAATTAAAGTGATTTTTTTTCTTTTTAATCATTTTGCCAGTGGAATCCTTCTCTCAGGTTTTCATGTCTTTATTACAGAAGGAGAATCACCTTCATCCACCTACTCCACAGGATGGCTGTGGACATTCATTCATTCATCCAACATCATCGATTGAGTACACACTACGTGTCAGAGACTATTCTGGGCACACAGGGCATAGCAGTGACGAGAATGGACAGAAATTCCTGCCCTGTGTAGCTTATATTTCCATGGGAGAGACTTATAATAAATAAATGATGAGAACAGCATGAAAATGTTTTGGGGAAAAATAAAGCAGGGAAGGGGAATAGAGAGTATGGGGACCCAATATGTGGGGTTTCCCAGTGCCCCCAGGCAGTTCTCTGACAGCAGCTGGGCGCTGTACAGTTCAGTCCTGACACTACCTACCAGCAGATAGCATCGGACTCCGCAGGCTAAGGGCTCAGTCTTATAAGACTTTAGATGCCAATCGCAATGCAAGTCTGGGGTGTTATCTGCGCTTCTTACAGGTGGCCTATTTATAGGACACTGCCACTACACCCTCCTTTGGTTTGATTAATTTGCTAGAGCAGCTCACAAAACTCAGAGAACCATTTTACTCACTAGATTATGGAATTACTATGAAAGGATATAATTCAGGAACAGATGAACAGATGCATATGGCAAGGTGTGAGGAACTGGTACCTCTGTCCCAGAATCTCCACATGTTCACCCACCCGGAGGGTCTCAGGACCTCGTCCTTTTGGGTTTTTATGGAGGCTTCATTTCATAGAAATGGCTGATCAAATCATTGATCCACCCTCCAGGACAATTGACCCACCCTCCACCCCTCTCCCTTCCCTGGGGGTCAGGGCTGTGAGACTGAAAGTTCTGACCCTCCAACTACATGGTTGGCGCCCCTGCCCCCATCCTTAGGTGCTTCCCAAGTTACCTCATTAACATAAACTCAGGCGTGACTGAAAGGCATTTGTTATAAATATCAAAGCATCTTTATTGCTCTTATCATTCAGGAAATTTCAAGGGATTTAGTTCCAGGCCAGAAATGCAGACAAAGACCGAACATATATTTCTTCATATATTTCTTCATATAAATCGTAATAGAGCAGGAGGTAGAGAAAGGTTACTTTTTTTTTTTTTTTTCAAATGAGGTGCTCAGGAAAGTCTTCCTTGAGAAGGTAACATTTAAGACCTAAACAGATGAAGAAGCAAAAGCGTTAAAGGAACAGCCGGTCAGGTGGCTAGTGTGGAATAATGCACACGAGACACACACAGAAAAATACAATACAGACGTGCGTTTAGTAGATACACACTGTTTCACTGCCCAGCAACCAGTTTCCCTCCTAGCAACTGATCCTCTAGGATTTTTCTCTGGGGAGGCACCTCCCCTGCCCAGTCCCTGTGCTGTGCAGATAGAGTTGACTCCACCCCTAACACCGGGCTGGGCTAATGATGGGCCTGGCCAATCAGAGCCCAACAATTGGTTTAGGACTAGTCATGGAGCCCAATCAGAATTAGTGACACACAAGGAGACTCTTGCTGGCACTCCTGGGACAGAGGCACAGTTTTTTCCCCTGGAGATCCCAGCAGTGAGGATGATACGGGCCTTGGGTTTCCAGGAGCTACCGCATGGGGACTGAGTTTAAAAGCCCATGCAGAGGAAGACAGATCAAAGAGGTAAAGAGAAGCTGAGTTCTGGTAACATCTTCTGTCATTGATCCTTTGCACCAAGCTGTACCACTTCTGGACTTCTCAGGAACACCAGTTGATCCCCCTGCCCCTTCCTTTCATTTGCTTAAGCTGGCTGGTGTATAAGTTGTCTGTTACTACATAACAAGTTACTGAAAAATTAGTGGCTGGGAAGAAACAAAAATTTATAATCTCACCATTTCTGTAGATCAGGGTTTTGGGAGCGACCTAAACTGAATGGTTTTGGCTCAGGACCTGTCATGGGATTTGGGTGTAGATAGGAGCAAGGATTCTGAAGGCCTGGCTGGGCCTGGAAAAGAGGCTTTCCTTCTGGCTCACCCAAGGAGGCCTCAGTTCCTTGCTTTGTGAGCTCTCCACGGGCCAATTGTCCTCACAGCAGGGCAGCGGACTCCCACCCCACCCCCGCACGAGCCTCTGAGAGCACAGTGAGGGGAGCCCTGTTTGGCCTCACCACTGCAGTGCTCTGTGGCTTCCACTCACTCTGTCTGTTAGAAGTGAGTTGCTAAGTGACGCTGTGCTCAAGGGGAGGGAAATCGGGCTCCACCACTTGAAGGGAGTTGGATCAAAGAGTATGTGAAACCTGTTTTTGAAAACCACCCCACCTAGTTTGAGTCTGGTGTTCTGTCACGTGCAATCAATAGAGTCCTGATAGATATTCAGGAGTTTATCACTGTTGCGTTATTACTGGTACGATATGGCTCTCGGCAAAACAAACCAAACGCCAGCGGCCAAGGAAGTGCTAACAAAGCATGTGTTATAAATGCCAATTGATCCTTTCCTACCTAAGCTTAAAAGTCTCCAATGGCCCTCGTCCAAAAGTCCAGACTCCTTTACATCGGGCACGCGGCCCAGCACAGGTCACTCCTAGAGCCCTCTCTCCCACTCTGCTGCAGAGCCCTGCTTCGGAACCCCAGGCTGCTGGTCCCTCCGCAGTACGCACATTTCCACATCTCCATGCCTTCGTCCACGCCGTTCTAACTTCTCCCTGTAAAGTTCTGTTCATCTCGCAAAACCCAGTTCACATGTCTCCTGTGAAGATTTCTCTGACTTCTTTTCATTATTCTCCTTTATCGGTGCCTAATGAGTGTTAGGCACTTCATATTTATTACGTCCATACCCATAACCCTGAATGTATGAGCTCTTTATATTAGCCCATTTTACAAATAAGAAAAATCGGGCTCCCCTAGAGAGGCCGAGGAACATGCTCACCGTCACCCAACTGGGAAGCGGCAGAACAAATTTCAGCACACCCTGCTTAGTTAGGTGTTCCTTCCTCTGCTCCTGGACTGCCTGTGTGCATGCGCCGAACGCAGTTGTTGATGAGTCTGGCTCCTTCGAGAGACCAAGGACTCCCAGGGTCCTGGCCCACCCTGTCAGCCACCTCATGTAGCACTCACTGTCTGTGTTAGGCACTGGGGTCAATGTCGCCCCTTTTCCGGATGGAATTGGCTCCGAGGCACTAAATGACTGAGGTCTGACTTCAAACTTCGTGCCCTTATCCCTCTCATGCGACAGTGCATGAGATCTAGTGAGCGCTGGAGATCTAGTGAGCGCTCGATATGCATTTGAGCCAGGGGCTGCGAGGCTGCTGTGTGCCCGCCTCCGGTCGGTCAATGGGGCCCCCAGACGAGATGGAGTAGAATGCTGCGACTGGGAGCTGAGGGCCCCAGCTTCAGTCTTGGTTCAGCCTCCATCTAACTGGGTGACTGTGGGAGTTCCCTCCACCTCTCAGGGCCTCCTTCTTTTTTTTCTGTTAGAGAGAGAGGAGGGGAGGGAGAAAGAGAGGGAGAGAAACATCAATGCATGAGAGATACATCAACTGGTTGCTTCTTGCACTCCCCCATCTTGGCCCACAACCCAGGCATCTGTCCTAATTGGGAATCGAACCAGGGACCATTTTGTTCGCAGGCCGGCACTCAATCCACTGAGCCACACCAGCCAGGGCTCAAAGCCTCCTTTTCCAATGTAGGGTGAAGAGGTAGAGGTGCTAAGATTTCACCAAGCAGTGCCAGGTGGGATTTGATGTGACTCCAGACAGGAAGGGGCAGCCCAGACCCCTGAAGGTCCAGCAGCTGCTCAGGAGGCCACAGCCCAAGGCCCCCCTGCAGCCGGCAGGCTGCTTGCTCTGGAGGCTAAGGGGGGCCTCTGCCCTGAGCTGAGTGGGAGCCCACTCTCTGTGGCCTGCCCCAGCCTCTAGGGCTCTACCCCAGGGCCTGCATCAGAAAGGAAGCTGAGATGAGCTCTCACTCCAAGTGCCTTACCTTGAATGTGTTCAAGTTAAATTTTAGCTGCCACCCTTGCCTGGGACCCGGAGAAGATTAACTCCATCTGGAGTTTCTTGCAGGCCTCGACCGCCTCCGCCAGCTGAGACACATTTGGATCAACAACAAATTTTATCAACTCATTTCCGCCTCCAACCCTTACTAAAAGCATTAGGCCACAGCAGCCCCTGGGCTGACCTTTGCAGCATCCATTGTTATGGCTGTTATTACAGACACAAATAATAGCCAGGATAATAATTCACGGTTAAATGGTTCTTTTTAGCCAGAGGGTTAGAGGACTCTGGGGCCTTTACTTCAGGGGCCTGCTGACACACTCCCACAAGCCTTTTCTCGGGGCCCTCTTCCACACCCCTGCCTTCCAGAAAGCCCTCCTCCACATTCCCTCTAATTCCATGTTGGCCCAGTTTGGCCCATGTTGCCAGGTCCCAGCCTTGAAGAGAAGCCTCATGGAGGACGTTGTTCAAGCTTCAAAGGTCTCGTCTCCCACCTTTACCCTGAGCAAGCATTCACTGACCTCTTCCTCTGTACGCTCAGAAGGAAGAAAAATCATTAACAGTAGCTGTGTTGAAGTGCGTTCAAAGACTGAGGATGGAGAAAAAAGCTGGGTGAATACAATCTCGTAGTTGGTACGTGCCTTGCTGAGCTTGTCGGTGCCCCTGCTCTTGGTTGGCTGGAGGTAAAGTTGCCTGCAAGTACAAGCCGTTCTTGCAGAACTATTACTATAACGTACTTATCAACTCGGTTGTCAAGTTACTGGTTTTGTTTTCTTGCCTCTCCGTTCTTCCTTTCTTCCCTCCATCTAAAAGTCAGAATACATTTGCTATCATATCAAACCACCCAGCCTAAGTTAGGAAGAAGCTAGCCTACTCCCTAGATATCTCCAAAACGTTCTGGAATCACAGCAGTTCCAAATGCGTAGGCCAAACACCTGAACTGTTTTGGAAATAAACCTACAGGCAGGGGGAGATTATCTGGAGTGAGAAAGCCGTGTATGTACAAAGGGGTGGGGAAAGAAATGGAGATTAGAAAGAAAGTCTCCAGGAAACACAGCCTTTTCTCCAAAACCACGGTGGGGCTTGACAACCAAACGGAATATGTGGGTTCTGAAGTATTTGCAGCAGAACCAGGAAAGGCCAGTGAATGTGTTTAACTCTCCCATGAATATTGGTTTGCACAACTCTCTTTGAAAGAAACGGGGGAGAATCACAGATCCTAGATTCAGGCCTGTGAGGAAGTGGGTGGGGATGGAGCTTCCACCCGGACCAGGTGAGCTGCAGAACACACAAAGACCTGGGCAGAAAGGAGGGAAGGAGGAGAGCGGAGCTAGAGTGAGCGTGATCCAGACAGCTCTGCCGGAGGGGGCAGGGCAGGGACGCCTGAGTGGGTGGTGCGGCTCTGGCTCGGAAACATCTTATCCTCCTGCAAAATGGAGTATTAGCAATATCAAGGCAAGGTGTATCAGCCGGGGTTCTCCAGAGAAACGAAACCAACAGGATGAAGAATTGGCTCACGTGAGTATGGAAGTGGGCAGTCCCAGGATCTGCAGGGTAAGCTGAAGGCTCTGGAGAGTCAGTGGTGTGGCTCCCGTCTGAGCCCAAAGACCTGAGAATCAGGAGAGCTGATGCCGTACGTCCAGTCCAGAGGCCCGCAGGCTCCAGACCCAGGCAGAGCCAATGTTTCGGTTCAATGTTGCACTTGAGCCCAAATGCAGGGAAAAAGCCAACATCTTGTTTGAATGCCATCAGGCAAGAAGAATCATCCTTACTCAGAGGAGGATGATTCCAGTCTTTTTGTTCTAGTCTGGCCTTCAACTGATTGGGTGAGGCCCACTCACCTAACGGAGCACAAACTGCTTCACTCAGGCTATTGATCTAAATGTTTTTTGGGTTTTTATACTGGTTTAATAAAGTTTTATTTTTCAAAATGTACAGCTGGTGGGACCTGTTGTTCATGCCTCTTCACCAACAGCTGGAGCAACCCCACCTTTTGTCTTTCTGGTGTAAATTACTTGAGCTCTGTGCTTTGAAACTAGTTGAGTAAGTCCTTTACTAAGGAGCTCCTGAAGAGCTGCCCTGGCCAAGGAACTGCGGGTCTTCAGTTGCTCAGAGACAACCGCTGGGGTTATAGTAAGCCTATAGTTAGGAACTTCCTCACAGAGTTTGCCATACGTTGCTTTGTCAAACAAGACTAGGTTGTTGAGCTTGTCCTGACCTTTGCCTTTGGACCACTTCTCCATTTTGGTCTTGCCCCCAGATTTGTTCACTTGGCCAACTTCTCAGCATCTTTCTTCTTCTTGTCGTCCTTGGGCGGCATTGTGAAACTCGAGGTAAATGGTTTTTTTTTTTTTTAATTGATTTGAGAGAGAGGGAAACATCACTTTGTTCTTCCACTTATTTATGTTTTCACTGGTTATTTTTCTATGTGCCTCTGAGCCAGGATCAAACCTGCAACCTTGGCACATCAGGATGATGCTCTAACCAACTGAGCTACCTGGCCAGGGCTTAAATCTTGTCCAAAAACGCCCTCACAGAATGCCCCCGAATGATGTTTGGTAAAATAGCTGGGCGCTTGTGGCCCAGTCAAGTTGACCCATAAAAGTCACCATCCCACGAGGTTATTGACCCGTAAAAGTCACCGTCCCACGAGGTTATTTTGTGGACGTACCGGATGAGCTGAATGTGTGGAGGCGATGCGATTGCATCCATGCGTGCAGATGGGGTCAGCCGAGTCATCGCTGTGCCTGTGCCATGTTCTTGGCCTGAAATTCCCTCCTGTTGCTTCCCAGGTGAAGTGTGTCCTTGAGCAGAGGGAAGGGGTGAGGACAACCATGAGAAGAAAAGGGAAGGGAAGTGGCAAGGAGATGAATGTTTCTGTTAGTCGCAGAGAGCTAGGACCAGAGCATCTGGGGGAACTTTAGGGTTAAGAAAAAAGACAACTAGAAAGGCTGAAATACAAGGCTACAGAGAGAGGGACCCAGGCAAGGCCTGGCCAGTGTAGGGGACACTGTCCCCTGAGGAGCCACAGGGGAGACAATCCCTGCCTTGGTTCCTTGAGGCCTGTCATTCCTACCAGTCTCAGTGCCAGGGTCAGGAGGCCAGCCAGTCCTCATGTCCAATGGGTGCTGTTGCGCACGCGCACACACATGCACAATCCCTATAAAGCTAGATTAGATACAGTTAGAAGAGGATTCAAAATCTTCTCAGAAGTTAACAGTTATAAGGTGGCCAAATCTAAGAACCATTAAATTTATTCTAGTTATAATAAATTTAATATTTGTTAATGTTAAAAAAAATTAAAAAAAAAAAGAAGCTGGTCAGCACCAGTCCACATGCTTCCTTTGGCCTTCAGCGATCTGGAGGAGGTGGAGAGGGGCTCCTGCCTCCATCCCTGGGATACAGGATCTCACTGGAAAGTAGGAGTTCTTACCTTATTAATGTAGGGCTCATGTTACTGTTCTGAGAATGTGCTTTTTAACACTCTAAGTGGGAGTCAGGAGAATGTTCACAAACATGGCCCCTCCTGCTTTTGGACCCGACTCCACGTCACCCAGTCCATGTCCTCATGTGGGGCTAAAGAGGGTCAGGAGCCCCTGAGCATCTCTACAGCCAGTTTCCCAGCATTCCAGACAGCCCACCCCACGTGGACGCCTTTTGTCACAAGGAATCCAACATTGCTAGGGTGATGAGCAACACCTTAGAACCAACTGGGCGGACTGCAGAGATCACCAAACCCTATCACCCCACCCCCACACCACCCACGCTGGGACCCCACATTCAGGGATCCCCAGCATGGGTCTGGAGGGTGGGTATGTCCAGAGAAAGTGAAGGGAAGTTGGATGGGGGCTTGAAGCCCAGCTCTGGAATGTGGGTTCTGTGACATGCTGGGCTAGCTACCCAGCCACTTGGTTTAAATTCTCATCTGAACACAGTGGTTCTCAATCCTGGCCAGAGTCACTGGCTAAACTTCAGAAAACAACCATGCCTGTGCACAAAGCCAGACCTATAAAATTAGACTCTCTGGGCGTAGAACTCAGGAACCAGTAAGTTAGAAATGTCCCAGGTGATTCTAAAAGGCATGTCGATCTTTTCTAACTTGCTGCTTGGAATCCCCTGGCTGGGCAGCCAGATAAGGAAGCTTATTAGGGTGGAGTAGGGTGGGGAGTGAGGTAAGGATGAGGCCAGTTCCACGTGGCTACACAATTCAAACTGGAGCCACAGGAGCAAGTTACAAGAAGGCAGATTTGGGTTCAAGATTAGAAAGAAAATTCTAACCATTCCTGAAATGCCTCTTTGGGACTTGCCTTCCTGACCAGCCTGTGAGCCACAGAGGACGCTCAGTCTTGTATAAATTTATAGTGAACATGTCTAATTTTGCCGAGCTGGATTACCTAGTTTAGAAGACTTTGCTCCAAACAGCTTTTGGCTGCTTCCAAACATCAAAGCCATCCCCAAGAGTTATTGCAGCGCCTCTTACTGCAAGTTCCTTAACCGCCAAGCACCCTGGCTTCCTCCCTACCTCAGCCGTGAGAGTCACCCACACGCCTCACGATTTCAGTGACGTGAGGAAAGAACGGGCAAGTTCCTGATTTCCCTGGTGGAAGCTGAATGAAGGCGAAGCCTCTCACCTTCAGTCAGGAGCTGATGGGACAGCATTCATTCCAAGTGCTGAGGTCATTCTAAGCCTGGAGCGGAGAGGGCTTTGGGCCAGGGTTCAACTCCCAGCTTTATCACCCAGTAGTGACAAGATTTGATCTCTCTGAGCCTCAATTTCTTCATCTATTCACAGGACTATGAGGATCAAGTGGGAAATGCTTAGAAAGCTCCTACAGAGCCTAACATTTGGCAAATGCTCCGTAAAGGTTGATACCCTGTTACTATTGTCACCGCTGAGGTAAATCTATACCCTAGCTAGGTGGCCGTTTTGAAGGAGACACAGGGAATGTGGACGTGCGTGTCTGGAACGTCTGTGTGAGAGCCGTCCCACCGCTCTGCTCTGCTCACAGCTCCCAGGTAAGTACGTGTGTTGCATTCCGTTCATGTTCCAGGTCCTTGCCTCAGGAGCCCCCCTCCTGCAGAGCCTGTCTGGACATGAGAACACAAGCCAAGGCAAGCGTTTGCTTTGGAACAAAGAAGGGACAGGGATGGATTTCTGGAGGTGCTGGCCAAGTCAGAGAAAGGAGCCATCTGTTTCTCATAAGATGGAGTGTGGGGAGCAGGCTCCATTTTCCTGAGCTGTCTGGGACAGTTTGTTACTCGGCTGGCCGTGGCTTCTGTGGGTCAGGAGAGGGTCTGACGCAGGACTGGGGCCTTCCACAGCCAGGCCTAGACTCTGAGAGTAGACTAGAGATTTTTCTGAGTCTTCAAAGGTTAGTCTACAAGCATCTCTAAGCTCCTCTCCTCCATAACTGGACAAATGTGTGTTTGTCTACGTGTGAGCGTACGGTGGGGGGCGGGGCCTGTTGATGGCAAAGGTGTCCAGGTGAGCAGTTCCATCACTGGCTCTGGAAGAGTGCTATGGCCCTGATTTAAATTTCTAAGGGCTCTTTAACCTCTTCTGTCCCTCCCGTGGGATTCAAGAAGTTGCTTTCCTGATGCAGTGGAAAGTGTCGGCCTGGTCGCCAAGCCCCCATGCAGAGCCACGCCTCTGACAAACCTGCCCAGCATTAGGAGGCCAAAGAGCTTCTCCGTGGGGGGTTTGTTTCTCCCTATTGAGCTCTCATGTCCATGTTTGCTTCTAACACCACCACCTCCATTTCATTAAACTTAAAATAAGATAGAAGGCACCCACAGCTCAGGATTTTGTTATTATTTTTGTTTACCTTCTAAATGTTGTTGTTGTTAGAGCCAAGGTGTGGACCCAGTGAGGTTCAGAGGCACTATGGGATGTTGACATTCTCAAGGTTTTTGTGCTGCTTGGCACTGAGGGGACAGTCTGTGGCGAATGAGGCAGGGAGGCTCCCCCTCCAAACATTCAGCTCCCCGCACCCGCCCCAGTTGGTGGCAGTGGTGGGGAAGTGGAGCTGCCATAGCTGCAAACGGAAGGTGGATGCCGGAGGCTGTCAGTGCCCCATCTCTCGACAGCTGCAAATTACTGCCCCGGGACTGACACGGAGAGAAACTGGGGAGTGTGGAGAGACAGAACCACCGATGCCTGCTGCTTAATAAGGGCTGTGTGTCTGCTTCCCTGAGGAGGAACCATGACCTCATTGCTATGCCCCTGGGGTCCATGGGAAGGTCTGGTCAGGCAGCCTTGTCTGCTTTTGCCAAGAATGGCCATCTCGCTAGGGGAGGGCAAGAATCAATTGTTTAGTGAGCTCATTCCATGAGCCAACTTTGAGCTAAGAGTTTGACACATTCCCTCATTAAATCTTCACTGTAACTATGTGTAATGGGTATTATTCTCCCAGAGGAGGAGAAACTTAGACTCCCATTCTGCATTAGCCAGGAGACGCTAGGTTGTGTGGCAGTAACAAATAGCCCCAAGAATCTCAGTGGTTTTATGTAATGAGAGTTTATTCCAAAAAGCCGCACCAACATCAAAGTTTTTTTTAACATACATTGGTTCACCAAGTCCCTAAAACACCATAAAGAAGAAGGCGGGGCAGTTTTCACAGCCCCATCTCTTGAACTCCACAGCTCAAGAAACTGCGATCAGGAAGGTGACAAGACTTGACATGCTCAGAGCTAGTCACTGAAATACCCAGACTCAACCTAATGGGAAGCTCTTCCCCACCCACCCAACTCCTGTCACTTTTGTATCTGGAAAGACCACCTTTTCTCCCAAAATATTTCCTCTCCTCTACCTGCTCACTAATGCCTAAAATCCTGACATCAGGACATCATGGCTGCCCTGGACCCTCCTGTTGGGGAGGTCATCATTCCTGCAGACAAAACAAGTTAAAGTGTCATGTTATGTAGCCTTAGGTTTGAGAATATCTGAGACAGCCCCAGCTGGTATGGCTCAGTGGATTGAGTGACGGCCTGTGAACCAAAGAGTAGCTGGTTCGATTCCCAGTCGGGGCACATGCCTGGGTTGTGGGCCAGGTCCCCACTGGGGACACTTGAGAGGCAACCACACATTGATGTTTCTCTCTCTGTCTTTCTCCTTTCCTTCCCCTCTCTCTAAAAATAAATAAAATCTTTAAAAAAGAAAAATAAAGAATACTTGAGACAGAATTTAGAGAACAGAAAGATCAGGGTGAATGGGAGCGTCCAGCATTGAGAAGCTGCTGACTTTGGTAAGATGTGGGGATTCATTCCAGATAAAAATTCCTTCCTAATTCTCTCTTTCCTCTGTTCTATTTGGTTGCATTTTAAAATGTGCAGTGCCTTCCCCTTAACTATTCTACTTAATTTCCTGAAAAATTCTGTTAGCAAATCGAGAGGTCAGTCACATCTTTTTTCTTATGTGACCAAAAGCTGCAACTACAGCCGTGGCCCGCGTGGCCCAGCTGGTTGGAGTCCCGTCCTGTCAATCAAAAGCTCTTGGTCAGGGCGTGTGCCTGGGTTCTGGGTTTGGTCCCCGACCAGGGAGATGGCTGATCGATGTTTCTCTCTAAAAAAGAGAACAGAACAAAACAAACAAACAAAAGCACCCTTGAAACTTACAAAGGATAAAGTGACTTTTCTACCACCAGAGCAAACCAGAATCTACACCCAGATTAAAAAGCAAAAAGTTAAAGAGTAATAATCATCAATCATTGCGTGTATGAGTTGAAACTGTCACATTTAGAGCTACCTCATGGTGTATAAATTAATACATTTGGTAAAACTAAGGTTTAGCAAAAAAAAGTATGAAATATTTCATACATACAAGAGAGTTTATATAATGCATATATATTTAAAATACTAAAATGCTATATCTACCACCTGCTTACTACCACTGTTCTAAAACATTAGGTCACTTTAAATCATAAAAATGATATGTATTCTCGGCACAAAATTCAAATGATGCCGAAGATGGAAACTTTGAAGTCCCTTCTCCCATTCTGTCAACTTCTGGATTCCACCCCCAGGGTTACCGACTGGACACATGATCTCATATCTGTTCTTTTTGGAAAACAATTCGGCAACATATATTAAGTCATAAAAATGTCTATACTTTCAGTTCTATTACCCCATTGTAGTAATCTATTTCCGAAAAAGACCTCCTAGTCTTCCCTTCTTACAGACAGTCAAGCTCATTACCACACGCATCTTTCCCCTCCTTGTTTCCTCCGCCTGGAACCCTGTTCCCCTAGAGGTGCTCATGGTCAAATGTCCACTTAAGTCTCAGCTCAGAAGTCACCACCTTGGGAGGCTGCCCGTGGCCACGCACTGGGACTGGCTCCCCACCACAAACCACCAGGCACGCGGTGGGAACGCACGTCTTAGCTGAGGGGAGGCACGTGCGCTCGTGAAAACACCACCTGATCTATCAGAGAAGGGTGTTATTTGACTCACCTTGGAACCCAGGTGCTACTTCTGCAAAGATACAGTTCTGACTGGCTTTGCAGCCTCTGAGAAAGGCCTGTGAGGGAGCTCTGGCCAGCCCGGGGCTGCCCTGGCTGTGTTTTCGTCCAGCCGAGGGGCTGCCTTTCGGATGCAGGCACTGCGTGGAAGGCAATCTACCCTCCCTCTAAACCCTTTTCATTCTTGGCTTCCACAACAAAGAAGAGGTAAAGAAAATCCTTGGGAGAGAGTCTGTATGCCCTAGTTAATTAGGATGAATAATTTAACACTCTCAAGTCAGACAATGGAAACACTGAGTTTCCACCAAAACAGAAACTTGGCCAAGTGGGCGGGGTCTCCAGAAGTCTCCAGCACATCAGGGGTTGAAGGGACTTCTTGTTTACTTATGCAGTATAGAACTAGGGGGAAAAAATTCTTAATTAATAGTCCCATTAAATGATTAAAATGACAAGACTATGCTAGGTACTATCGTTACTTTTAAATCGAAGTTCCTAAAAGTTTTATTTTTCAACCAATAGAAAATTGATCTGGTTCCCACTATTAACTGCCAGACAAACGTCATGTTGAAAAACTAAATATTTTTTGTTGAAGAGCAAATTATAAGAAGTGGTTTTTGTGCCCTTAAAAAAAAACAAATGAGATTCTGATATACATAATGACTCTAAATCAAAAGTCACAAATGGTGGTTGAAATTCTGTCAACGTTCAGTACAATGAAACATAAACCCAGTTATTCTGCATGAACAATTCAAAGTCTATCATGGAAATGTCAGCGAGTCATAACTAGTACATTCCTCCTAATGGGCTCCGCTATCCTCCAAACAGGCCCAGCAGACATGCCCATCTGATCAACAGACTGCTTCGAAAATTAAAGCTATCAGATCTAAAAATAAAGAACACATAAATACGAACACTGTAATAATGCCAGAGCACTGGAACTGTTTAAAAAAGTAAGATGTGACAAACACATCTGATAGTTCTCTGCGTAAGCTGCTTTTCATTGATTTATAAAGCTATGGTTTTATAATTCTTGGAAAAAAATGTTGCTACGCTGCTGCATGCAGTAATTTCATTGTATGTTCTTGACTACAAAGCAATCTTCAAATCTTCTTGCAGTGCTTGACATGTTATTAGGATTTCTCCAGAAAGTCAGCTTATATTTTCAGCAGCCTTTAGTGCTTCAGTAGCCTTTAGAAGTTCCTTTATAACTGATGATAAAGCTTCTGGGGTAATTCCTTGTTCACAAAGCCATACGCAAATGGTCAGAGTCTCCACATCTAAGCCAGTGTTCAAAATTCTTGAAATCTCGAGCAGAACGTCCACCACCAGCACCGGCATTCAGATTCACCGCCGCTGCTACCACTTGCCCTGGCGGATGCAGAGGGAGTAGCCCTGCTTTCTCTTTCCTTCTAATCTCAGAGAAGACCTGGAGCCGCCCGACTAACACAGCAGTGTCCCATCTCTCTGCTCTGCAGCGCTGACACCTCCCAGCAGCGGCCGCAGGATTCTCCTTCTCTCCGCAGGACCCACGGGCTCATCTGTGGCTCCATTCCTCCGTTCCCTTGTAAACATCCCTCACGTTGATTTGTCTCTCCGTCTGCCCTTGCACCTTCGTCTCCTTGGGTCCCATTCACTCCTGTTCTCACTCTATCAGGCCTAAGTCCCGGCCACCCTGCTGAAGCTCTCTTGTCAAGGTCATCATGACCCCCAACTTGCCAATCTAAACATTTCGGGGTGGGTCCCTATCTTACCTCGGACTGTAGCTTTCGGCCCAGTGAGGCCCTCCCCCTTTCCTGCCAGTCTGGGTTCCCTTTGTCCACACACCCTGCTCGCCTGGTTCACTCTCACCTTGTGGCTCCTCTTCTTCAGTCCCCTGGGCTGGTTCAGCCTCCTTTTCCAGACCTGTCCCAGGTGGAGAACCAGGGCTCAGTGCTCACTCCCCGTCCCCTCCCTTCTAAGTGTCCCCAGGGATCCCATCTGTCCCACAGCTGTCAGTTCCATCTACAAGCTGTTGAAGTGGGTGTCTTCAGCCTGACCTCCCCTCCCTGACCCCCACCCCAGCTCAGCATCTCCCCTACTGGGCCTGACAGACACCTCAAAGAGAATTCTTAACTTCCTTCCTCCCAGCGGTGCCACCAACCTAGAAGCTCACCTGGAGGACCTAGGAGTCTCCTTTACCTCCTCATTCCTCACACCTGCCTCCATCCCATTACCAAGTCTGTCGGCCCCACGTTCAGTATACAGCAGCCGCTCTGGAATCCACAGCTCCTAGCACCTCCAAGGCTCATCCCCTAGTTCCCACCTCTCTCTCCTGGACCCGCTGCAGTGGCCTCCTGACAGGTCTCCCTGCCAGTCCACTGCTCTCTGCATAACAGCCAAAATGAACGTCGTAAACATAAGCCAGGTCTTGTCACTACTCTGCCTAAAACCCCCTGGGCCTCCAGAGAAAGAGGCCAGACTCCACAAGCCCCACTGAAGCACCTGCCTACCTCTCCTCCCTCACTTGCTACCACCCCTCCTTCTTCCCTCCCTGGAGCCATCCTGGCCTCCTTGTTATGCCTCAAACACCTGATTCCTTCTGGCTTCAGAACTTCCATACCTGCTGTTCTCTCTCTCAAATCTTCCTCCCTCCCTTCCTTCCTTCCTTCCTTCTGATCAGTGTGTTCTCTTCAGAGGCATTCCCCAGCCTCTGAGCACAAACAGCTCCGCTCTTCCCACCCTAATCACTCTCTTCCCCTCCTTGCTTCGTATTTCTTCCTAACACCACTACACTTGATTATGTTAGATATCCATTTGCTTACCATTTGGCTGTCTGTTCCTTTCTTGTATGTAAAATCCATGAGAGCAGGGCTTGGTTGTTTCCTTCACAGCCAACCTGCAGAGCCCAGCATGGTGCCTGGCACATAGAGAGTGCTGAATGAATGAATGAATGAATGAATAAGCGAGCACATGTTGCCTCGGACACTATACACAGCTGTGAGGAAGGTGCCTCAGCTCCACCTCAGAGACCCCATGTCCTCCCTCAAAAATGCTTTTGGAGAAGAAGCCAGAGCCAGTGCAGGGATGGTCACAGGGTCACCTGAGCCACGGCTGCGGCCCTTGTGTCTGGCTCCCAGAAACCCCTCAGCGCGACCTGGAGGCCAATTAGACCCTAGCTTCTTTCATTCCCATTTCTGGGTCTCTACAGCCCTAGGGACAGTCACATCAGATTCCTGGACTAGGAGCTAGAGCTCCAGGAGCCTTCCTGGACTGAAAGCCAGCCCCACAGCCTCTGCCTCTGGGTCCAGTTGCCCTAGAGGATGGTGTGAGTCCCTGCACCAGTCTTTTCAGCCCAAGGTGAGAAGTTAGAGAAGCATCCTTAAAGGAATGAGCATAACGTAGTCCCACCCCTCCCAAGGAGCCTCCCAGCTCCCTGCCCCCACACCTTCCCTGGCCCCTGAAATGAGCCCTCCTGCAGCGAAGGTGCCTCCCCTCTCTCCCAGGCCTCTCCAACTCCCCCTCCTCAACCTGCCCAGGTGCACCCAAATGCTGGGCCCGCGTGCTCCTCGCGCTGGTTTCCTACACCTCACTGTACAAATAAAATAGTAATAAGAAAATAAAAAGAAAGAAACCCCTCAGCAATGGGGTTAGAAATGTAGATTCCTGGGGCCCATCCCCAGGATCTGATTCATCTGGTTTAGGGCTTATGCCTAAAATCTGCATTTGAAACACACACTTTGGTCTTCTAACACAAAGACCCTCAAGTGGCACTGAAAGATACCCTGTGAGAAATGCTGGTGCCTGGGCCTCAGCCCTGGAGACCCTGATTTGGCTGGTCTGGGTGGGTGGAGCCTCAGGACTTTAAAGCCCTCTTCTCCGCCCACCCACGCCCCTCCCATTCCTTGCAGGCTCAGCTGGGCAGCCTGGGGTGGAAAGGCTGGCTTACCGCTGGCTACTGGTGCTCATCTCAGGCCTTGACTGGAACGGAGTGGCTGGCTTAATATGAGCGCCTCTCTGAGAGGGGTGACTCACTCAGCCACGCTGCATGCCGTGAACAATTCTGCCTGGCGGGTGTTTCCATAGGAGCCCTTGCTGGTTGCATGGGAAATACAAGATGTGGTCCCTCTCAGAGTTTCCATTCGCCTTGGAAAGCCAGGGTTCAGGAAGTGGTTTGCCATCCACGCGGGGTTCTGGTGATGAAGTGCAGGGTAAAGAGAGGAAGTGGCTGCCGTGATGGAGCGTGGACCCCGTGCCAGGCCGGCTCAGTGGATTCAGTCTGTCCTGCAAACCTGCCAGGAGGGCATGTTATGGATGAGGAAGTGAGATCCACAGAGTTGAGTAGGGCCCTGAATGCAGGTGTGTCTTAACTACTATCCTGTCCTCCCTCCAAAGCTGTGTATTGGCGGAGACAGGGCCCAGGTAGTCAGCCCTAGGCATTTGGCCCTTGAAGACTGGAAGGCCTTGGACACTTGCTGCCCAGGGTTAGGATCCCTCCAGCCCCAACCCTCTGCTCTTCAACCCTCTGCCCCCCAGTCCTCTGTTTCCATGTGCCCCAGATCTTGGACTTAAGAGTTTGAGCTCCTGCCCTCATCTTAATCCTGAGAACAGTCAGTTCAGGTGACCCTTAGCCAAAGACCTTAGTAGACTTGGGGCTTGACACTCAGGACTTGATACTTGGCACCAGTGGTGCTTAGTCTTTTTTAAAAAGTTGATTTTATTTTTAATTAACTAATGTATTAAGTAAATTATATTTTATTGATTATGCTATTATAGTTGTCTTGATTTTCCCCCCTTTGCCCCCCTGCCCCCAGCACCCACTCCCTCGGGCAGTCCCCCCACCATCGTTCATGTCCATGGGTCATGCATATAAATTCTTTGGCTACTCTATTTCCTATACTGTACTGTACATCCCTATGGCTATTCTGTAACTACGTATTTGTACTTTTTTAAATTAAAAAATTTAAAGGATTTTATTCATTTTTAGAGAGAGGGGAAGGGAGGGAGAAAGAGGGAAAGAAACATCAATGTGTGGTTGCCTCTCACATGGCCCCCACTGTGGACCTGGCCCGAAACCCAGGCATGTGCCCCAACCGGGAATCGAACCAGTGACCCCTCGACTCACAGCCCATGCTCAATCCACTGAGCTACATCAGCCAGGGCTAAATTAGATTTTCAATAAAGATTTTAATTATTTATTTTTAGAGAGGGAAAGGGATGGAGATAGGGAGGGGTACATCAATGTGTGATTGCCTCTTGAGTGTCCCCTACTGGGGACCTGGGCCACACCTCAGGCATGTGCTCTAGACTGGGAATTGAACCTGTGACCCTTTGGTTCTCAGGCTGGCACTCAGTCCACTGAGGAACACCAGCCAGGGCCCTATTTGTACTTCTTTTTTAAAAAAAATTTATTTATTTATTTATTTTTAGAGAAAGGAGAAGGGAAGGAGACAGAGAGGGAGAGAAACATCAATGTGTGGTTGCCTTTCCCATGCCCCCTGGGACCTGGCCTGCAACCTAGGCATGCCCTCTGACTGGGAATCAAACCAGCAACCCTTTGCTTCACAGTCCGGTGCTCAATCCACTGAGCCACACCAGCCAGTGCCCTATTTATACTTATTAATCCCCTCATCTCTTCACCCATGCCCCAGCAGCCCCCTCCCATCTGGCAACCATGAAAATGCTCTCTGTATCCATGATTCTGTCTCTGTTCTTCTTGTTTGCTTAGTTTGCTTTTTACATTCAATTGTTGATAGATATGTATTTTTTGCCATTTTATTATTCATAGTTTTGATCTTCGTTTTCTTTTTTTAATTTTCTTTTTCTCTCCTTTTGTTTTTTATTTTTATTTTATTCTTTTTATTTTTATTTTTTAAAATTTCATTTATTTATTTTTAGACAGCAGGGAAGGGAGGGAGAAAGAGAAGGAGAGAAATATCAATGTATGGTTGCCTCCCACGCACCCCTAACTGGGGACCTGGCCTGCAATCCAAGCATGTGCTTAGACTGGGAATTGAACAGGTGACCTGCAGGCCATCATTCAATCCCCTGAGCCACACCAGCCAGGGCTGATCTTCTTTTTCTTAAGTCCCTTTAGTATTTCATATACTAATGGTTTGGTCATGATAAACTCCTTTAGTTTTTTATTGTCTGGGAAGCTCTTTATCTGCCCTTCGATTTTAAATGATAGCTTTGCTGGGTAGAACAATCTTGGCTCTAGGTCCCTCCTTTTCATGACTTTGAATACTTCTTGCCAATCCCTTCCTAGCCTGCAAAGTTCCTTTTGAGAAATAAGCTGACAGTCTTACAGGAACTCCACTGTAGGTAACTAACTACTTTTCTCTTGCTGCTTTTAAGAGTCTCGCTTTATCTTTAACCTTTGGCCTTTTGATTATGATGTGTCTTGGAGTGGGCCTCTTTGCATCCATCTTGTTTGGGACTCTCTGTGTTTCCTGGACTTGCGTGTCTATTTCCTTCACCAAATTAGGGAAGTTTTCTTTCATTATTTTTTCAAATAGATTTCCAATTTCTTGCCCTTTCTGTTCTCCTTTGGGCATCTGTATGATGTGAATGTTGGAATACTTGAGTTTGTCCTAGAGGCTGTTTATACTACCTCAGTTTTTGAAATTCTTTTTCCTTCTTGTTTGGTTGGGGTTTTTTTTTTGTTGTTGTTTTGTGCTTCCTTATGTTCCAAATCATTGATTTGAGTCTCAGCTTCATCCACTCTACTGTTATTTTCCTGTGAATTGTTCTTTATTTCAAGTAATATATCCTTTGTATCTGACTGTATCTTTTTTATGCTGCTGAGGTCTTCATTAAGTTCCCTGAAGATCTTTATAACCAGTGTTTTGAACTCTGCATCTGATAGATTGCTTACCTCCATTTCATTTAGCTCTTTTTCTGGAGTTTTGATCTGTTCTTTCATTTGGGCCATGTTTCTTTGTCTCCTTGTTTTGGCAGCCTCCCTGTGTTTGTTTCTATGTATTAGGTAGAGCTGCTTTGACTCCATGTCTTGGTAGTGTGGCCTAATGTAGTAGGTGTCCTGGAGGGTCCAGTGGCATAGCCTCCCCTATCACCCTAGCTGGGTACTCAAGGAGTGCCTTTTGTGTGAGCTGAGTATACCCTCCTCTTGTAGTTGAGCCTTGGTTGCTGTTGGCAGATCAATGGGAGGGATTTACCCAGGCTGGACAGCTGCAAGGACTGGCTGTGACCACTGACCACCAACCTCTGCCCTCCATGGGGGATCAGCTATACAGAGGCAGGGTGGTGGTTCTCCGACAGGGTCTGTAGCTGTCCACTGGGTGCGCTGGCCCTGGGGTTTCCTGGTTGGTAAAGGCCAAGCTCAGCCCCCAACCTGTGTTTTTGCCCAGGGCTACCCTGCCTGAGTTATAAAGCTACTACTTTATAGCACAATATTGTTGCTACTTGTGCTGGGCTTGGAGATTCCCAGGCGAAGACAAGCTACAAATCTAAGCTGGCTGCTGCTAGTGCTGGGCCTGGCACTCACTGAAGCCAGCTGTTGCTTGTTTGATAGGATTTAGGAAGTTATAAAGCATGAGCCTAGACAAGCCATTCATTTGGAAAAACAGCTTGGGTGGGCCAGTAAGTTAGGTGGGGCAGAGTCTCTGGGGATTTCCAAAGCAGGTCTAATAGTGTTAGCCAGGTTGACGGAGTCTCAGATATGGCACCAGCTTGCTGGCCCTGTGTAGGGGAGGGTTTAGCAAAGGGACAATGGCCTCTGCTTGCCCCAATGCCAGACACTTAAGTTTCTCCCTGTGTGCCACTGGTGTCTTTCAAGCTGCTACCCCAGTGCTGGGGCTCAGAGGGAGTGAATCTGAGTAGGTGAGTCTGTGTGTAGGTTCTTTAAGAGGAACAGCTTGGGGCTGCAGCATTTTCTTCCACCAATTCAATCCCTGCTTGTTTTTATAGCCAGACGTTGTGAGGACTTATATTTCTGGCACTGGAACCCTGGGTTGAGGGGCCCTGGGTTGAGGGGCCTGATGTGGGGCAGGGACTGTTACTACTGAGATATCCCTCCCTAATTTTTATGCACCACACGTGAGTGAAGGATCAACCTGTTCTACGTTTGCGCCCCTCCTACCAGTCTGGATGGATGTGGTTTCTTCAATTCCATAGTTGTCAGACTTACATTCAACTCAGTTTCTGACTGTTCTGAGTGATGTTTGTTCTGTATTTTAGTTGTAATTTTGGTGTGGTTGTGTGAAGGGGTGAGCCATGTCTGCCTATGCCACCATCTTGACTGGAAGTGTTTAGTTGATTTGAGAGACAGAGAGGAAGGAGCAAGAAAGAGAGAGAAACATTGTTTTGTTGCTCCACCCATCCATGCACTCATTGGTTGACTACTGTATGTACCTTGACCAGGGATCGAACCCACAACCCTGGAGTATTAGGATGACTCTCTAACCAACTGAACTACTTGGCTAGGACAGGGGTACTTTGACTTGGCAGCCTCCTAGAATCACCTGGGGAGCTTTTAAAAATGCCCCATTAAATTAAAATCTCTGGCAGTAGGACCCAAGCGTCAATATGTTTTAAAGCTCCCTGGGAGATTCCAACAGGCAGCCAGTGTTAGAAACCAGTGCTCAAAGCTCATTTCTCAAACACAGTAGCGGCAGTTCTCTGATGGCTGGGGACTGGGCGTGGGAGTCAGACGAGTTTGACCAACTCTTGACCTACAAGCTACATATCCTGGTATAAGTTACTTCAGATCCCTCTCACTATTTTCCTCATTTGTAAAGTGGGGTATGCTACCAACCTCACAATAGGGTGCTTGATACAAAGTAGGTATTTAATATGTATTATGATTTATAGTCCATAGCTCAAACTTCCCCTCTTCGGTTGAGTAAACCTTCCAACATGCCAAGGACATGTTAACACACACACACCCCTCACATTTTTAACACAACCCCCCCCCTCACATTTTAAATTCTTTTTCCTGAGGCTGCATAAATCCTATTGTAAACCTTCTTAACTCCCCTCTTGCCTCTCACCATTGCCAGCTAGTTTCTTGGGATCGTAATGTTTCAGAGGTTGTCCCTGGTTGCCATTTTAAAAAACATTTATTTATTGATTTTAGAGAGAGAGAGGAAGGGCAGTGGGGAGAGAGAAAAACATCAGCTTGTTGTTCCACTTATTTATGCCTTCATTGGTTGATTCTTTTATATGCCCCGTCCAGAGACTGAACCTGCAACCTTGGTTTAATCAGGACAACACTCTAACCAACTAAGCTACCAGGCCAGGGCCTGGCTGCCATGTTAAAAGCCTCTCTGTGTCCTCCTTGAGTCTGATTTGCTGTTGGTGGGTCCCATTGGGTAGGGCTTTTTCATCTGAAGTCTTCAAATCCCTGTTATAGTAATGCGGAGGGGGCGGGGGCAGTGTATTCACCCAGGAAAAGCTCACAGCCTGATTAAGATGGTGTACCTTGCTTTGGGCTAAAATTATCTCACCTCATGCTGATTGGAAACCTTGGCAGGTGAATGCCTTTGATTAATTAAAATGCACAAACAAATCAACGATTACTTTTTCCTCAACAGAACCTCTCAGATGTGAGATTTCTAGAGAAAAATCCTGGCAATACAAGAGATCTCTGGTAAAGGTGTGATCAGGGACCCCTAGACAGGACAAGATCAATCAGAGGATGGTGGTGGGACAACTTTTAGCCAATCATATTCAGGCCTTGGGGTTCAGGTTAAAACCACGTCACTGTGGCTGACCTTTGTGCTCTGAGTGTCAGGAGGCCACACTCACAGAACCTGTCTGCCACCCTAGGCCAGGGCTAATGTCTGAGGTGAGGGGTGGGAGCTGAATTATGGGAAAAACTTAATGGTTGAGCTTTGCCTTAATAGACACGATTATTATAACAGATATCGTCTTTGAGATCCCACCACATACCAAGTATGTAACATACTTTCTCTTGCTAAATTCTCCCAATGGCCTTGTGAATTAGGTACTAATATCCCCAGAGAGAATATCTTCATTAATTTATTAAAAAATATTTATTGAGCTCCCACCATAAGCTCAGTCCTTTTTGAAGCACAAGCCAACACAGTCCTATTTCATGTAGTTTACAATCTAGTCTGGGAGACTATTTCTTAATAATAATACACAGATCGATGTATCGGAACACTTGGCAACATACAGATTAAGCTATTTCAGACAACCCTCTCTTGTACCATATAGAAATCCTGCATAAAAATATAAGAAAAACACTTGAAAATATACAGCTGAGCTCAAAAGAAAGAAAAATGTTCACATTCCAGAGGTAGTATAAGAACTCCAAGCCAGGATGAGCTAATGTTATGATTCACAGGGTTTTGACTATATAAAGGCCTTCAAAGCTTGGTGCCTGGAGTCCTAATGCTCTTGTAAAGATAGGAGGCAGCCCCAGGCTGTTTAAGGCTGGAGAGTTGGAACTTGCCCCTTTGAATTTATCCCTTTAAGGCTTTGCTTCTTGAAGAGAGCTCTAACCAGGGAAAAAGGAAGGCTAGAAAAATTCTATCAACCAGGCCTGCAGAAGAAGCAACAAAATGTCACTGTCCTGGGCTTGGGAGAAAAGTTTCTGGCTGGGTAGCTCAGTTGGTTAGAACATCGTCTCCATATGCCAAGGTTGTGGGTTCAATCCCTGGTCAGGGCACATGCAAGAATCAACCAATACGTGCTTGTGGAACAGCAAATCACTGTTTTTCTCTCTCTCTCTCCCCCAACTTCCTCTCTTTCTCTAAAATCAATAAATGAAAATTAAAAAAAAAAAAAAAGATGGAAGGTCCCAGCCTGCCCCACGCCCCACATGGTGTGGAGGACTGTTCCACCATAACCTCTGTCCTTGGTGTGCCCCGGATCCCAGGACTCCGTGCCCAAAAGTTAGATTAGAACTTCGGGCCCTGACAGAAGCGAAACCCAAAGTGCTATGTAAGAATATTTTCACAATTCAAGGCTCACAGATATCACACAGCAAAGCAACCCCCACTGGCCCTGACTGGCGTGGCTCAGTTGGTTGAGCATCTCCCTGCAAAGTGAGGTGGGTGCCCCTCACTCAAGGGTGGGGCCCACACTTATCCGCAGGATCGGACACAGAGGGTGCTGTGCAATGCCTAGTTTGACAGGTGCCTTGTTTTCCTTTATTTCCTATGAAAATAACCTTAACTATTAACCCCCTGAAGCAACTCGGTGTTCATTAAAGTGAGAGAACCATTAAAGTGAGAGGAAGGCAGGTCCTTCTGCAGCCTCCTGGGCCCTTCCAATAGCCATTTGCCCCGAGCTGGCTGTGGCCCTGCTTGCTGCTGGGTTTACTCCACTCTCTTTAGCTCAAAGAGTTCGTGGGTAGATTTGCCGCTGTGAGGCCTCAAGGGGAGAGTGGGGGGCTGGCTGAGTTCTGGAGCTGGCCTGAGCGCCCTGTGTGCATAATGCACCTGCCCTGGTCTCCACATGGTGACATGTGACATGGGTCTCAGGCCTTCAGAGCGCACTGCCCCTGACCTGTTCTCACCTGGCACCTCTTAGGAAAGTAGGACAGGAGCCACTGGGCTGCAGGCAGGGATCCAGAGTTTAATATCTTCAGTCTCTAGGACGGTGCCAGGCACTAAAGGGCCCAATCTACACTGCAAGGGAGTGAGGGACAGAGAGAGGAACCACCTCATCCTCTACCTCTGAGAAGAGAGGAAGCACAGGGGATCCTTTTGCACAGGCAGCCAGAATGTGCCAGAATTATTTAAATATTGAAATGGTTCCAGTCTGGCTGGTAAGTAGTCACAGTCCTGAGCTCCCCCCAGAGCCGCCCCTGCCCTTCCCCAGAGACCATCCTCCAGCTCCAGGACCCCGCCCCCACCCCTCAAGCTGAAGTCAGTTCTGTTTGGTCTGTGCCCGTAAGGGCCAGTAGGTATGTGGAGTATCACACCACTTGTGGGCTTTCTGTACCCAAGACACCAGCTGCTTCCTGGCTGAGGAGTTTGGCATGGGAATGGGCAAAAGAATCCGTTAGATAAGACTACAGGGGCTGACCGATATGTATGATGACAGCCAAGGCGAAACCGGGCGGCACCTGGCATTCTTGCCCGGGTTCTCGTGTCCAGGAAATGGCCGGCACAGGGCTTTGGGGAGGACTGTGCTCCCAGTGCAATAGCGGAAACGCCAGGAAGACTCTGGTTCTGAATACCCAGCCCTGTGACCTTGAGCAATTTACCTAACCTCTCTGAGCTCCTGCAAATATCCCTTGTGTAAGGTTGCCAGGGTAATGAACATACTGAAAACTTGGGAGCTCAGTGCCTTGCCTCAAGGTCCTGTGCTAAATCCAGACCTGTAAATATAGCAGCAGAGGATCTGCCCCCGCCTGCTGGCTCCTGCTGTTCCCAGAAGTACTCCCAGTTCCTGGTGATGGTTACCAGGATGCCGGCTGTAACCAGGTGCTCTGGTGGCCAAGGAGAGACGTCCCTCCTCCTCTGAGGGCCTGGGGATCAATAAGCAGGGAAGTGACTGGAAGGGCAGCTGGTCCCCATGCCTTTTTCTCTGCCCTGTCTGGTTCCTGGTGAGGGGGGCTCATTGCTGGGGGGATGGGGGAGGTGGTCACCCCCATTAGGATTCCTTATTATGGGGGCTGTCTAGCCTTCCTCCAGCCCCATCCCACCCTGACGCTCCCACACCACACATTGACGCACACGCAGGAACATATGTAGATTTGCATGCATTCTTACACACACTCACATTATTTGTACACACATCTACACTCACCCACCATGCAGCTACACTTAATGCACACCTCACATACATATTCACACACACATGCACAACTACACTCACACACAACACACAGATGCTCACGCACACTCATACACATATTCCCAAGAACATGTAAAAAATGCAGTTCATAAGACAATTTTAGGTGGTTCGCACATTTAAAAACACTTCTAATAGTGAGGGATGCATTTTAATATGTAATGAAGAAAAAGCGACACGCCTATCAAACTGGGGATTTGACAGCAGTGATTGTTTAGGACCAAAGTAAAGAAGGTAGGACAAGACAAGTAAAAGGGAGTGAGTTGCTTTTATTTTTCAAGATTTTATTTATTTATTTTTAGAGAGAAGGATAAAGAGGAAGAACAACGTTGATGTAAGAAAGAAACATCAATCGGTGGCCTCCAGGAATCGAAGGCGACCCGGCCGACCAAGCCACCGTGGTCAGGGTGGGAGCGAGCTGCTCTAAAGGGAAACGCTGAGTCAGCGGTGGCAGGACCGTGTGAGCGACCCGACCCCGACCCCAGGAGGCCCTGGCTTGGGGAGGGTGGGGAGGGTTGGCGGCTCCGCATGGGGCGAACACGGGGAGTGCTGGCACCTCGCGGTGCGGGGACCACGGCAGCTGTGGGGGGCTCTCCTAAGAGAAGAGGAAGATTCATCCATTTTTTTCTTTTGTGGTTGTTGCTTTCTGTGCCCTATCTTCAAAAATCTTTGCCTACTCTCAGCTTATGAAGGTAGTCTCCTGTGTTTTCTTCTAGAAGTTTTAGAGTTTTAGCTTTGATGTTGAGGTTTGTAATTAATTTTGAACTACATTTTGTGTACGGTATGAAATGGGGCTGAGGTTCATGTCTTTTCTATGCACAAGAAACTTGTTGCTCTCATAAAATTTGTTGGTATAACTTCCTTTACCCATTGAGTTGCCTTGATGTCATTGTCAAAACCAACTCATTGTATGTGGGTCTGTTCTTGGACTGTGCCATCGATGTGTTTAACCTTTGCCAATACCTCGATGATGACAGTTTTATCATGTCTTCAAATCAGGTAGTGTGAATTCCGTACTTTCTTCTTACTCAAAATTATTTTGGTTATTATAGGTGCTTTGCATTTCTATATAAATTTTAGAATCAGCTTCTCCTGATGGGATTTTGATTCGGATTGCACTGCATTTAAGCAATGTTAACAACTCTGCAACACTCTTTCGATCCACTAACCTGTATTTCACTCTGCTCGTTTCATTCTTTAATTTCTCTCAGGAATGTGCTGTCATTTCTAATGTACAGGTCTCAGACATCTTTCATTTAAATTCTTCCTAGGGATTCTATATTACATATATATCATTAACATTATATACATATATATATCTTGGTGGGAATATTAGCCACATGATTTTTCTGTGTTGATGATGAAATGCATCAACGTTTGGAAGGCTTGCTTATTCACTAAACCAACACTTTCCAAATGGTGAATGTACAAAATTACAAAGTCATGTGCAGGGAAAAGATCCACCTAAAGTATAAGACAGACCCACGGACCTCAATATTTCAGCACTTGGAAAGGTTATGGATTAGCTTCAGATTTCATGTTGCGGTTGATCTGTAAGAAACTACTGCTCATTAATTTTGGGTGTAGCGTGAAAGAATAGTCACAATAATTTGAAAAGGCCACTAAAATACTCCTCTCTTTTCCAGCTACATAACTGTGTGAGGTTGGATTATCTTCATATACTTCAGTAAAAATTATGTATCTCAGCAAAGGGGATGTACTGTAGAATGTGAAACTCCAGCTATCTTCTATTAAAAATATTTGCAAAAATGTAAAGGAACATCATTCTTCTCAGTAAGTATTTTTGTTTTGTAAAGTACAAATAACTTTTAAAGTTAAAAATAACAATGTTAACATGTAATGGGTTAGCTATTGTTATTTTTAAATGAACAAATAAATGTGTTTTAATTTCCGTGTTAATTTTTAACATGGTAAATATATGGATAATAGATATATAGCTATAACCTGCATAAATAAAAGTTCTTTGTGGTCCTTTGTGCAGACAGAGTAGAAGGGGCCTTGAGGTGAAAGCATTTGAGAACTTCTGCGTTAGAGGTGAAGTTGCTCACCAAAATCTGTGGATGAGGAAACGGGCTGAGAGGTCAAGTCATTTGTCCAAGCTCCCCCACATGGGGCTGCCTTGCAACAGGTCAGTAAACAAGGGATAGGCCTCCCGCAGCAGGGAAAGATCTAGAAGGAGAGTCTGTGGGCCACAGAGAGCCAGCAAGTGCATCTGGGAGGTCTGCACAGGGAACCAGGGAAAGTCTCTCTTTCTCTCTCTCTCTCAAACTATAGGAGAAAGTTTATTTAGAAAGTTGCAGAGGCAGGAGAGAGCCCTAGAAAAAAAGGGGTCAGGAAACAAGTTACAGAGATGAAAGAAGGGCCCCTGGAGCTTAGGAGAAAGAGGGAGAGAGATACACATCTTTAGGGACAAAAGAAGGAGGAGAGGCTGTGATCTGGGGGAGGGAGGGAGGGAGGGAGGGAGAGAGAGAGAGAGAGAGAGAGAGAGAGAGCGAGAGAGCGCGCACCCTGGGGAAAGAGGCTGGTGGGGAAAGGCGAGGGCCAGCCAGGGCACTCTGTCCTGAGGGCTTCTATCTGGAGGCTTAGGGGAGAATCCCATTAGAACATTCATCAGCTTTTCAGGTGGGCCCCCTCGTGGTCTCCACTGATTGGTCAGTGCCAGAGGGTCATTAGTCGATGCAGCTGGTCCTGATGTCAGCCATGGCAGAGCGACACCAAGGCTGAGCACAGGTGACACCTGAGCTGAGATTTGAATGACAGGTAGGATTTTGACAGTCCAAAAATTGTGGGAGACTTCATGAATCTTTTTGTTTCATCTCAACAAAATCCAGATTTGGAATCCATGAGGACACCCTGATGGACTCTGGTTGTTTTAAGGTGTGACGTGTCCTGTCCAGTCTGAAGGGTGGAGTCATGCCCTTGGCTCATGGAAACTGTCTCCTGCCATCTGTGTAGACTCCACAACTTACTAATGAAGCACTTCCATGCATGCTCTTTAATTGGATCTGTATAAAAGCTTTGGGTGGGAGGCTGGGCAAGTATCATTGTTCCCATTTTACAGAAGAGGAAATTGAGGTTCCATAAGGTTAAGTAAGAAACTGATCATTGTACTCAACTCCAGCGTAGGCACTGATGAATTATGAGACGGTGTGGGAGGATAATTATTTGAATGTTATACATGTGCATGGATTGACTGTTCAAACAAACACATTGAATGGTTTTTGTAAATGAGGTCAGGTGACTTTCCCAAGGTCACAGGGCTAATAAGTGGTGACACTGGGATCCCAGCTCCAGTAGCTGGGCTCCAGAACCACATCTTAACCACAATACTTTCTGACCTCCTAAAATATGCTATTTTCCAGCTTTAGAAACTGTGACACGTGGACACAAAAGGACAATTTTGTATCATTATTAATAATAGCATGGAATAGAGGGCCTTTTGGAGGCTGAGACTTGGGTTTGTCAGGAGCTGCTTTTGTCTAATTCATGGTGGTAGATCGGGCCAGAGAAAAGGAAAGGGGGCACCAACTCGGACCCTGGGGAAGGACAGCTCCTCTTCAGCCCCATGCTGACCAAGCAGAGAAAGCCAGTGCACGGAGAGAGCAGGCGAGGGCCGATGGACCACCGAGACAGATGATGGGGCGTTCCACCCGCTGACTCGCTAGTTCCTAAATCCAGATTCCCTTCTGTCTTACTAACCACCACTTAGCCCTGACTATGTTAACCGGAGGAAGCATGAACGGATTTCTGCTTCCAAAGCTAATCCAGTCCTGACTGAGTCCATGCATTAGGTACCTGCTGGGCCTGCACTTTGCTCTCACACTTTATATGCTTCCCTGGTCAGGGTTATTACAGCAACCTCCCAGCCGGGTCTTCCACCTCCCAGGTGGTCTTCCTGTTTCAAACCTCGCTTCTCGCTTCTCTTCGTCTATTCTCCACACAGCAGCACAGAGTGAGTCTGCTAAAATGTCAATCAGATCACATCATTCCTTTGCCAGGAACGCTCCTGCCTCAGGGCCTTGGCGTGTGCTGTTCTCTCTGGCTGGAACGCTCTTACTCCAGGGACCTGTGTGATTCACTCCCTCACATTTTTTTAAACTTAAAAAAAAAAATCCTCACCCAAAGATATGTTTATTGATTTTAGAGAGAAAGAGGAACGAAGAGAGAGAGAAACATCGATGTAAGAGAGAAACATTGCGTTGTCTCCCGTATGTGCCCCAGTGGGGGACTGAACCTGCAACCTTGGTGTATCAGGATGATGTGCTAACTAACTGAGCTACCTGGCCAGGGCCTCCCCTAGAGCCTTTGACTGAATACCAACCTGTGAATGCTTAGCTAAAACTCCATGTGGTCCAGCAAAAACAATTTCTGAGGAAAGAACCATTATTGGGGAGCTGTAAACAGAACAATTCCTAGAGCTCATACAGGACCTAGAATGGTTAAACTTTCTCTAGTCAGAGTAGAGAAACCTTGAGAAACACATGGGCATTCAGTGGAGACCCACCTCTTAGAAGTGGAGCTAAATTGGCCCTGGAATAAGACTACTGTAGTCCATTCCTAAAGGAGCTTGAACAAGAGCCTGGAAAGGATTGAAATAATCTGCATATTACTTAACTGCTTGCCAGATAGAGTCCATCATTCTTTAAAGGAATAAAACAAAATCCAGCACTCAACAATGTAAAATTCACAATATCTGGAATCTAATAAAAATAGTAACATACAATTAGGAGCAGAAAAATGTGACCCATAATGAGGAGAAAAATCAGGCCATAGAAACATGCCCAGGAATGACAGAAGTTCTTTAGGCAGAAATAGACCAATATGTAGATGCAGATGCAGATGCAGATGCAGATGCAGATGCAGATGTACACACACATACATACATATAGTCAGTCAACATTTTTACAAAAGCACCAAGGTTATTTAATGGAGAAACAATAATGTTTCCAACAAATGCTGCTGGAACAACTTGATATCCACATGAAAACAACTAACTTCAACACTTATCTCACACCATATGCAAAAGTTAACTCAAAATGAATTATAGAAATACAATTGATTTTTGTACATTGACTTTGTACCATGAGACCTTGCTCAATTCACTTGTTAGTTTTGTGTAAGGAGATGGGCAGTCAGGACAAGGGAAAGTGGGGTGGGGGCATGTGGGATTGGCCAATTTATTTATTTATTTATATTATTTTAATTTTAAAAATATATTTTATTGATTATGCTATTACAGTTGTCCCATTTCTCCCCCATCATTCCCCTCCACCCTGCACACCCTCTCCCACCCACATTCCCCCCTTTAGTTCATGTCCATGTGTCATAAGTTCTTTAGCTTCTACATTTCCCACACTACTCTTGCCCTCCCCCTGTCTATTTTCTACCCACCATCTATGCTACTTATTCTCTGTACCTCGCCCCCCCCATCTCCTCCTCCCACTCCCCTGTTGCTAACCCTCCATGTGATTCCATTTCTGTGGTTCTGTTCTAGTTGTTTGCTTAGTTTGCTTTTGTTTTTGTTTTAGGTGTGGTTGTTAATAGCTGTGAATTTGCTGTCATTTTACTGTTCATATTGTTTATCTTCTTTTTCTTAGATAAATCGCTTTAACATTTCATATAATAAGGGCTAATTTAGATCAGGTGGTCAGGGAGGCCCTCCTGGGAGAAGAGACATACGGATGGATTTGAAAGAGAGGCAGGGAGCAAAGTGGGGAAAGCCAGGCATGGAGCTCTCTGAGAGTGGGATGGGACGGTGGGTGTCTTCCAGGGCTCCCCAGAATCTGCACTCATGACAATGGTGGCAACAGAAGCAGGGGGCTGAGCCCAGGTCTGCCCTTTGGAAACAGCCTGAGAAAAAGTGCTTCTTTAGGGGCTGGGGAGTAATGCAGGCTGTACCTTTGGGCACCCAGACTGATTCTGGCAGCAAGCTGACTGGGGAAGCAGGTGCCTATTGTCTGGGTGAAGTGATGCATGGAAAGTCTCTTGTCACTTCCCAGACAAGGAAGCCCCAGCTCAGCACTTAGATCACTTGTCCAAGGCCACACTGCTAATAGGCGGCAAAACTGCTTCTCTCCAGCGCCAGTGTCTTTCTTTTCACACTGCTACACACCCTCACGATGCTTGGCAGGCTGAGCTTTAGAATGGGGTTCACAGCCATGGTGGTTGTTGTAGTGATGGAGTGGGTATCCCAAGTGGCTGTGGGCTCCTGTTAGACACCAGGAACCCTTGGGTAGGAGAGCAGACTTGGGCCAGATCCTGCTTCACACTCAGACAGCCATCTCATCCTGGAAACACTGCTACTCTGAGGATTACACAAGAGCTGGCCAAAGGCCCCAGCCCAAGGACAAGCCCATTCACACAGAGGGAGAGCCCTGGGACAAAGAGGATCACCGGCCAAAGGCCTGACTTGGAGCACCTGTGAACTCACAAACCTGACAGCACACCCGTTGAGTCTTCAGACATAGAAACACCTGGTGCTGTGGCTGACACACAGTAGGTGCTCAATCTCTGGTTGCTATGATTACATTAAAGACTTAATTTCCTTCTGTAGAAATTGAATTGGAAGCTGGATTTCCTTCTGGGCTGAGACCTGGGGAGCTCTCCAGGGCCAGGGCTGGGGGAACCAGATGAAATTTGTTCCTAATGGGGGTTCTGTGGAAGCTCAGCAAGTACTTCTATCAAATTAGCAGGCCCACCAGACACGGGGAGCAGAGTTCTTCCTGAGCCTGGGCCCTGCCATCCCTTGTCCCTCGAAAATCAGATTACCAGGAGGGCAGGGCCAGGGAGGAAACTGAACTAACACAATTACCAGCCCCAGCGTGTCCGTCTGAGCCTGGGGACAGGGTGGGGAGGAGGGGAAGGCAGAGGGGAGTCAGAGCCTCCCTCAGGAAATTACGAATCGGAGAAAGCGGACCGGACGAGCCCATCCCTGCTGCAGGCCCCGTCTCCACCATCCCGTCTCGGGAGTGGTTGCCTCATCGCCCTGCCGTTCCCACAGAGCGCCAGTAACAGAGGCCTCTGTCCTCCCCTGAAGATCAGTGTGGGAATGCCTTTTATAGCTGTGACGACACCATCCAGCCTCGGCTTGCCTCTCCCTGGTGCTGGGGTGTTTGTTACCCATCAAGGCGTTCCACTTCATTGTTGGTTCAAAACCAGCCAACTGCAGACTTGGGGTGGTGAACACACAATACAGTACACAGATGAGGTATTAGAGAATTGTACGCCTGAAACCTATATAAATTTTATTAACCAATGTCACCTTAATGAATTCAATTGAAAAAGCAAAACAAAACAGCCAACTGTAGCCAAGACCACTGACATCTGGTCTTAGGTTTGCCACAAACGACACGTGGACCCTTGGGGGGCCTTTGGCCCCAACTTCCTCATCTGCAGATGAGGTTTGCGGCCCTGTGGTTGGCATTGTGTCTGTGTTCTCGGTGTCCTCCCACCCTCTCCCGTGGTTAAGTTGTGCTTTTCCAGGTGGACTCCGATTTGCCAAAGTGCATCAGCCCAGCGCCAGGCCTCTTGCCATCCCAGCCTCAGGAGTCGTCACGGGTGTTGCCCTGCCCATGGCGGTCCCTTCGGACTCTCCCTCAGTGACTGCGGGAAGCCGCTCCGGCCCCACGATGGGAGCAAGGCAGTGTGTTGCTCTGACTGATTATGATGGAGGAAGCCAGCCCAAGACGAAGCAGACACACCGGAGGCAGGGCCGAGAGAACGGCAAGGAGAGGCAGCCCTGATGAATCACGAGGCCACGCCACCGCAGGACTTCTCAGTTCTGTGGGGAGCCAGTCAGTCACTGTCGTTCTTCACGCGGTTTGAGCTGCATTTCCTGTCACTTGCCACCACCAGTCTCCTAATGGGGAGAGGCTTCTTTCAGGCTTAAAAGTGCTGGAATTCCTGAGCGGAAACTGGCTTCTCTGTCCTTTCCATTGAATGATATCAGTCCCAGCCCTGGACACTCCCACTGTTTCCCCAGGAAGGGAGATTAGGAACCTGCTGGAAGATTCCTCTCATCTCCCACCTGGTCAATAAGCTGGGAGGGACAGGAACCTTTCTAGACCACACAGCAGAAGCCCGTCCACAGAAGATGACGCAGAGGAGGAGGAGGAGGAGGAGGAAGTCCTAATAACTCAGCTTGGCTCCTGAGCCACTGCACTCCCTTTCTCTGCTGCTGCCCCTTTACGTTGGGTTTCTGTCACTTGCACCCAACACTTGACCGAAAACCATTCCATCCATCTTTGTTTCCCAGCCACCAACGCACAACAGTTTCTCGGTTAAGACTGTGACTTCACTTCCCATGATCTGGACTCTCCTACCAATTTTGCCACGTCGAGATTGTATTCATATTTTTGGTTGTCTCTTTGGAGGAGCAGGTTAGATTTCTGTGGAGGCAGATTCAGCAAGCATCTGCCAAGTACTGCGTGTTAGATACGGGGCAGGTGTTTTCACATGGATAACTTCACTCACTATCCCAAGCAGCTCTAGATAATTTTATGCCCACTTCTCACAAAGAGAAACCGAAGCTCAGAGAAGTTAAGCAACTTTTTAGTCACACAGCTAATACTGGCCAAGCCAGGAAGGAAAGGCATGTCTTCTTAGAGTCACACTCTAAGCGTGTGGTTAGGCGATAAGAGTATGGCTAGTTAACAGAACGCCCAAGGCCCCGAATGTCCTTTCCAGGTTCCATTACTAGAACACCCTCCATGGCAGTGAGCCTCTTCAGGTGCTGGAGGAAGTGGTCTGTGTGCAGCCCGTTAGTTCTGCCCTGGAGCCTTTGGCCAGTGCTGGGTTTTCAAGCAGGAAGGGCCAGGGGCAAGTAGGCACCACTCAAGGGCAATGGCCCATGGCCAGGGTTAAGGTAGGTGAACCTCACCCAGTTCCCACACGAAACCAGAAGCACAAAGCAGAAGGACCAGAGGGTGACCGCGTGAGGATGCACTCCCCCTTCTGTTTTGCTTTTCAAATGTGTTTATTGAGATATAATTTGCATCCCATAAAACTCACCCGTTTAAAGTATATAATGGTTTTAACTCTATTTTCAGTTGTACAACCATCACTACAATCTAAGTTTAGAACATTTTTTAAAGGTTTTATTTATTTATTTTTAGAGAAGGGAAGGGAAGGAGAGAGGGAAAGAAACATCAATGTGTAGTTGCCTCTCGTGTGCCCTCTACTAGGGGACCTGGCCTGCAACCCAGGCATGTGCCCCAACTGCGAATGGAACAGGTGACCCATTGGTTCGAAGGTTGGCTGGCACTCAACCCACTGAGCCACACTAGCCAGGGCAGTATAGAACATTTCATCACCCCCAAACAGAAACCCTACATCCATTAACAGTCACTCTCTGCTTATCCCCAACCACCCTTCACCCCAGCCCTAGGCACCTTAGTCTTACCTTAGTCTTCCTGTTTCTTTAGATTTGCCTATTCTGGACATTTTACATAAGTGGAATCATACACTATGTGGTCCTTTGTAATTGGCTTCTTTTACCTAGCATAATGTTTTCAAAGGTCATCCATGTGGTAGCATGAATCAGTACTTCACTCCTGTTTATGGCCAAATAATTTTATGTATTGAGGTCTGTCCAGAAAAAGTCCAGCCATTGTTAATGTAACCAGAACAGTTTGCACGACATCAAGGTAACCTGGCAGCCAAGGAGAATGGGCTGGAATGTGCATGTGTGAACTATGATGACTTCACTGTACTAGTCAGTGGGGTGGTAGACACTGTTGAGTGAGCATGTGTGTTGTGTGGCCACTGCATTCAAAATGACTGAGAGAGTAGAACAACGAATCCGCATCGAATTTTGCATTAAGCTTGAACATTCCTCCACGGAAACTATTTGGGTGATTCAGAAGGCTGCAGCTGTGGGCAACTGGTGATTGGCAGCCTCGTCACAACAACGTGCCCGCTCAGGCATCATGTCTTGTGTAGTGTTTTTTGGTGAAACATCAAATCAACCAGGTGTCTCAGCACCCCTACAGCCCAGATTTGGCACCCTGTGACTCCTGGCTTTTTCCCCAAACTAAAATCACCTTTGAAAGGGAAGAGATTTCAGACCATCAATGAGATTAAGGAAAATACAATGGGGCAGCTCATGGTGATTGGGAGAACTGTGTGAGGTCCCAAAGTGTCTACTTTGAAGGGGACTGAGGTGTCACTGTCCTGTGTACATTGTTCCTTGTAGTTTCTTCAATAAATGTATCTATTTTTCATATTAAATTGCTGGGTACTTTCTGGACAGACCTCATGTACCATGTTTGACTTATCCAATTCATCAGCTGATGGACATTTGGGTCGTTTCCACTTTCTGGGAATTATGACTAATGCTGCCACGAACATTTGTGGGCACGTCTTCGTACGCTCCTCTCCGCTCTGGGCTTATTTCCGTGTGCCTCCCCACTCCCCACTCCCGTTTTCCTTCCCACATGAACACTTCCAGTGCATGCGATGTGCAGCTTTAGTTTACGTGTTCATGATAAATGTGTATGCTTCTTGCGTGAGTGCACTTTCAATTTGTGTATGTGATATTATAATTTTTATTCTATTTTTTCTTCACTCAGCACTGTGTTTTTAGGGTCCATCTACGCAGCTCTGAGCAGCACAGGTGACTCAGCAGTGCTGGGTGGCCCTTGGGGAGGGCTGCTAGCACATTTCGCACACTTACTCCTACGGAAGCAAACATCTTACTGCCCCCACCTCCCTGACGTCACCCACAAACCCGCGGTGGACGTCCTAGTACACGTCCCCTTCGGGACCTGGTGAGAAGGCCTAGAGTGTATGTCCAGGAGTGGATTGCTGGGACACAGGACATGCGCACTTACTTTGAGTAGTGCTGATTGTGGACGGGCTCCCGACGGCAGGCAGCAAGACTGGGGACGCAGGGAGGAGGCAGAATTGCTTTCATCCACTTTTCTCACACAGAAATAATAGCCAAAACACACTCCCCACGCAGACCTGCAAAGTTTCAGGACACCAGCACTGAGATGCACCGTGCCCAGGGGAGGAAAAAGGTAGACATGCCATTTTGTCTCATGTCTTACATATTTGGCTAAGTTTCTAGAACAATGACTCCATTTAAACATTATGATCTCACAAAGTGAGGTTGCTCTTAATTGCTCACAGATTAAAATTTTGAAGGAAAACTACTGGTCCCAAAACTTTCCTTTGTGCAAAGATCTATGACCTTGCGATGACCATTTTTAAGTTTTGTGACTGAAGAGGAGGTGCTCGGAGGGAACTGGCTCCTAAAACCCTCCTCAGCACACAAGAGCACCAAGGAACGGGAAGGGAGGGTTCGAATGACCAGCTGGGAACTTTTACCTCTGATTTGTGCCGACTTCCTAGAGAGAGAGGTTGAAATCCGTATGCGTGGTGGAACCTGAGAAATGTCTTCTCTAGGGCAATTCCTACATTATGGGCTGACTGACCATCTCAGCAAAGCTCAGGAGAGTCATATCACTGCAGGTCTACTGAAGAGGAGGTGGGTCCATTTTATTTACTTATTTTTAGAGAGAGGGGAAGGAAGGGAGAAAGACAGGGAGAGAAACATCAATGTGTAAGAGATACATCAATTGGTTACCTCTCGCATGCCCCCAACTGGGGACCTGGCCTGCAACCCACGCATGTGCCCTGACTGGGAATCAAACTTGTGACTTTTTGGTTCACAGGCTGGCACTCAATCTACTGAGCCACACGAGCCAGGACATTTTTATTTTTATTTTTTAATATTTCATTTATTTATTTTTGGAGTGCTTTCATTTTAAAGAACTCACTGTAAGGTTACCCTGCATCCCCATGCCCAAGGGTGCCTCTTTTTACACAACAGCAGGCACCATCATTAATTAGTCTTCTGCAAAGAAATCATTTGTACATAATGTGAGTCCTCATTTTGGTTTTTCCTAAATTCTAATTTCTCATAATTGGCTTTCTTAAAGTGAAGGCCACACTTCTGCTGGACAGACCGAAGCTCTGTCTGCACAGTCCCCAGTAAGTCGCAGGAAGGACAGCTGGGAGGGGACGCGGTGCCCGGCGTTCCCTCTTTCCACCGCCACTCCTTTCCCTTTGCTGGCCTCTCGTTTTCAAATTCTTGCTATGTTTCTCATAAATGCTGAGAGGGAACAGACTAGGAGGAAGAGATGACATCTTTGGAGAAGTCATCAGGACCTCTCTACTGCCCTTGTCCTCAAAATCTTGCATAATACCAGCATCATGGACATCAGGTCACCGGTCAGAAGGTCACTGGCCCTGAAAGAAGACATGATTATGATGGCAATAATAGCTCTCTTCATCCAGTGCCAGTGGCCTGCTTTATATTTTTACTCATCCACACAGTAATATTGCAAGGTAAGCCTCATCTCAACTGTGTGTATGAAGCAATTCAGGTTCCGAAGCTTGTCCTGTGTCACAAAGCAGGGATTTACCTAAGTCTCTCTGGCTCTTCAGGCCACCTTTCTACTACTAGAGGCTACCCTGGACCCCCACTTCTCAGCCCACCACAGGCCTCATCTCTCCCTGACTCACTACTTCTGCTATTCTGGGGCAACTGGGCTCTGACTCAGAGCACAAGGGAAGGAGGTTTCTTGGCACCAGGAAGGTACACAGGCTCAGCTGGAGTAACTATGCTAGTTCCCTCTCTGCTGGGATGGAGGGGAAACAGCAGTAGCAGAACAGAAGTGCCCAGAAGTAGGCAGGAAGGGGCGAAGGGGCACGAGGTTACGAGAGGCTGCCGCTCACAGAGCAGGGCACGCAGTGCGTCCTCAGAGGAGGAGGACAGAGCAGCTGAAGCAGCCTGGAAAACTGGGCAGCTGGACCTCTCCTAGGCCTTAAAGTGACACTGAGGACCGAGAAAAAGAAGGTCCCTGTGACTGTGGGCTCAGCAGGTGTCGGTGTCGTGGATGGTTTCCCTCTCCCTTTGCCTTTGCAACAACCTGGGCTCCCGAGCCCGACTCCTTGTGGGGCTAGTGGGTTCATCAGAGAGGGGAAAGGAAGGAGGAAGACTGGGGAGGGGAATGTGCAAAGCTCTGGGGAGCACCTAGCGCACTTGGCATGGGGGGGGCAGGGACTGAGAGTTCCACCTGATGGAGCTTGTGAGACGGTGATGTACACCTGAGCAGGTCATGCCTCCCACAACTCTGGGCAGGCAGTGCCATTCAAGTGGACCACCAGGCACGCTCCAGGCTGCGGAAGCATAGGAGTGAAATTGGCTCTAGGCACCTGAGGGCAGAGATCATCTTAGAGAGGCTTACCATTACTCTAGATTTCAATGGCAGGATACCTGGAGCTTAAATCCCATCCAGGAGCTGAAGAGGCCATCTGCTGTTGTGAAGTGAGCTGCTCCTGGCAAGGGCCTGTCCAGAGATCTCCTTCCTGGTTGTCAAAACCTTGTCCCTGGCTTTCTAGGCACCCAGGAAGCATCGCTGCATCAGCATCCCAAAAGCCAATCCCAATTAAACACAAAGTCTAAATGGTTTCTTTGGACACAATAGCTGATTCTCTTGAAGACATAGGTTGGCCTCTCAGCCCTGCTGTTCCAACAATTCCCAACTGTTGTAAATTTGACTTCTTTCCGAAGGATATTCCAGAGGCAGGCTTCCCGCTGATGCTCTGCCTTTTCGGGCTCCCATCCTGCTCCTGAGTCTCCGTCACCCCTGTTGTCCAGTGCACCGAGTTCAGGATCAGCCCCGCCAACGCCCCTCTTCCCTCCCTTCTGAGTGGAACCCAAGAACTCACTTTTCCCTGAATTCTTCATCCACATGTGTTCACCTGAAGGATGGAGAGGTGAAAAACAGTGTAGGTGTTTAGCAGGCAGGGGGTCTAAACATCTCCCTTCAGGGATACCTCAAGCATACCTGCCAATCTTAGGAGGAAGTGAGTTGCCGACTGTACCCTGAATCAGGAGTAAGTCAGTGGGTCAGATGTAGCTGCTGACTGGGCTCAGCTGGCCTCACAAGAAATAAGAGCACCCTGACTGAGCAGGAGCCCAAGCCTGGGACATCCTCAATGGTGTCTCCACAGGACAAGCTGGGGGAGGTGAGATTTGGGTTCTGGCCTGAGCAGGACAGATTTGCCTTTGTGCCAGTCCTTGCCCCTACAGTCAGCCAGACCTGGAATGAGAGTCTCCACCAGCTGTTCTACCGACTGGGGCTGGGCCCACGGCTGCCACATTGGCACTGACCAGCCTTCCGCAGTAACGCTAAACTTGGCAAGTGCTTGCCCACGAATTCCAACCCAGGCAGCTGCTTGAGGAACAATGTGCTGTGAGTTTCCTTTGGACAGGGAAGTTAAAAGCTGAGATAATGATAAAGAGATCTGAGCTGTAAGCTGCTTCTCAGAGCTAGTTCAGGAGAAAGATCTTACCAGGCCCTCATAGCCAAGGAGAGCACAGCAATGCGAACCAGTTTTCTTGGGCCTGCAACCAGGCAGATTCCACTTAAAATTTATTCCTTCCTCTTCCGGTCCCTGGGTGCTTACAGTTTGAAAGATCTTCTGTTGTTGAGTCCCCTGCCTTCCTAAAACCCGATGACCTCAGCTCCTACCCTCTGGTCCACTTTTCTCTTGCAGTTTCCCCGTGCGTTGATTGGTCCTCTCTGAAAGTCCTCTGAGGGATTTATTGACAACTGGTGCTTAAACATAGGACAGCCAGCATTTGGCGACCAGAGCTGCTGAAAGATACAGGGACAAGTCACACATTCATCCGTGTGTAGGTCCCTTGGTTGACTTTGTGAGGGTGGGCCACGCTCAGCTGGCCCTGGTTTTCCTTTGCATAAAGCTTTTCCCTCACTCCCTGCCTCCTCACAGCCCATTTTCAATCCCTTGCAACTGCTGGGTGAGGGGTCATGCTGGGTGAGGGTGGGGAGATCAAGGTAAGCCCCCCCACCCCCAATTAAACCACATCTAGGAACAGCAAGATGTGAGGAGAGCACTAGCCTTAAAAGCCAGAATAAGCCACTCTCTGGCCTTGGGCTCACCATCTCTAAAATGGCAGGGGTCGGGGGCTGCGCTGGGCTGGGCTGGGCGATGGAGCTAACCACCCCCACCTCCTTCAGGAGGTCAAAATACTAAATTAGGCCTGAACTCATCTACGACCTCCCTGTCTCCTAGACCCTTGCTCTGGCTTCTCTTCTGGCAGATGTTTTTATTTGAAAAGCTTGTTCTCCCAAGTATAATTCCATTGCCTCTTTTCCATCAGCAATTCAAAACCTTCCTCTCTCGTATTTCTCTGCCTGCCCTCTCCAAGTGCCACGAATGTGCTCTTGGATTTCTATCCCAGATCTGTCCTGAGGGTTTAATGGGACGGAATGAACTCTGACCCTTTCCCCTTGGACAAGCCTGACATTGCAAAACACTTCTTTCACACACATACACACACACCAATCCTGCATGGAAAACTCTGGTCAAAACTTTCCTTCAGCCCATCAGAGAGCATTTCCGTGGCTTGCCACTCTGATTCTCCAGGGCTGGCCCAACTCCGGATGGGGGGATTTCAGCTCAGAAGGCCAGAGTGAGGTTTGCTGTCCCAGCTCCGAGGTCTGGGTCACCTCCAGCACCACCATATTAAGACTAGTTTACTCTGCCACTCCTCCCTAGCCGCTGCAGACTTGCTGCCTAAGCAAGGATCTGCGAGGCCTCACTCAGCCACGCCTGGCTTTTTTTTTTTAAGTTCCCAGCTCTCAGAGTCTTTAGATGGTTGGCTCCCCAGTTGGAGCTGGTGTCCAAGGCTCCAAACACAGCTTTAGTCAAGTCCACTCTGATGGGGATAATTGGCTTTTCCCCTGTGGTTTCAGATTAAGGTTTGCTAACAGACAGTAAATTCTTTCTCTGTAGAACTCACTTTCCATATTCCTTGGCAGACCCCATCCAAAAAGGTTTTCCACGCGGTGTGCACGTTGCCATCAACAAGCAATGAGACCCGAGAAGAGAGGATGTGCTAACGAAGCAGACACCAGTGCTTTCCGCTCAGTCTCCGCACAAGGAGCCAAGCCAGGCATCCCTCCCCAACAGCACGGATGAACTTGGGGCTCTAAGCTGTCGCACACTTGCCAAAGACTGGGGCTCACTGACTGGTTCTGGTGGGTGCTGTGCAGGTATCCTGAGAACGCATTTAGCCAGCCCTGGAATGGGGAAAATCAGATTTTAGAGTTGAGAGGGACCTTCGTATTTCAGTTTCCAGGAATCTGAGTAATTTGCCCAAGATGCATGTAGCTACTCCACTGAAGAACCAGCATAGAACTCATTACTTTTGCTAGTACAATACCATTTCTAGCCCACTTGCAGGTCTCTCTTAGGAGGAAGAAAAAAGAAGTTAGCCTTAAAAATGTAAGGTAGGGTCTTAGAGAGACTAGAAATGTTAGAAAACATTGATTTGGGCCTTGGCTGTGTAGCTAATTTGGTTGTTAACGTCATCAGGATATGCAAGGTTGCCAGTTCGATTCCCAGTCAGAGCATGTATAAGAGTCAACCAATGAATGCATAAGTGGAACAACAAATCGATCTTGCTCTCTCCCTCTCTCTAAAATCAATAAAGAAAAATATGGACAACTGTAACTGAACAATGAAAAAAAAAGACAAAAAATAATACTATAAAACATTGACTCTGCGATATGAAGAGAATAGAAACAAAAATGGTGGTACAGGTGGGCCCCAAATGGCATGACTAACCTGTCTGGGAAGCCAAGCTGGGAGAGTCTGTTTCCCCATGAAAGCCTACGCCAATCACTGACAACCACACACTCACCTGTGCAGGCCTAGCTTTAAGTGTACTGGTGTTCCGGTGATTATGTGATCATTACTTAATGGAATTCATGCATTCAAGAAAAGAGAATTTCTCCCAAACCAATGTGCATTTTTATTGATGTGCAATATTGTAAATTCAAGATTTTACTTGGGGATTGTGGAGTGTTGACGACCAAGTGTTTCAGGTGCCAGTCCACGCCACATTCAACGCCAGCTCTGTGGATCTGGAAAGCTGTTGAACCTACCTAGCATTGAATTTCTTCCATTGTGGTCTTCCTAATCTCCTTCCCTCCAAATATCTTCCCTCCCAGTTTCCCTAGGCCACAAGAATGTCTCTCATGCCTAAGAATCCTGGGTTGGCACCCAGATTTCTTAGTATTTTATTGACTTTCTCTGGTGTGAGGTACTAACAAAGCCACATAGCGGGAGACTTGCAAGCTGGTGTTCTGTACTTCAGCTGAAATATTCCATTAGCTCATGGCTCTGGGCTCCAGAAAGAAGTCATTTCCCAACTTCAGTAATTTGAAATGCTAGATATCCCATTTCCTTACAGCGGGGCTGTCTCACAGACAAGCACTGCCGGACCCTGAAGCACAGTTTGAGTCAAACCTGTTGAATGAAGAAAATCGAACAACTCCCCCTGCTTGCTCCTGGCCGCATCAGTGCTGGCCCATGAGGTTTATCTTTGTCTCTAAACCTCCATTTTCAGAAGCATTTTACCACCTTTGTCCTAACAGTAAAATGCCATTAGGGTACCAATGGCTGAGATTTCCTTTTCATACGTACTTTTCTTCTGTTGCGAGTGGAAAGCACTGTTCTTCGAAGAAATTCAAAATCACTTCCAAGTTACCTGAATTCATGTTATTTCACTCCAGAACGAGCACTCAAGGACAACGAACGAGCACTTAAGCTGCAACACCCCTCCTGGGAGAACCACGTACCTTGTCCAAGCTATTATCCCGCTGCTGTGGGCAGGTCTGGACTCCCTGAGCCTTTCTTTGCTCGAGTACCTCGGCCCAGACACAGTGTCTTGCTCAGGCCATAAGGCAAGGCCAGGCTTTCTTTGGAAGGTCTGTTTTCCTCAGAGTCTTGGTTGGTAAGAATTTCTCAGTAAACCGAAGGAGGCAGCTTTACAGGCAGGATATATAAAGTTTTGGTTTAATTACTATTATTTTTTTTAAGAAAGTTTTCAGTGCCTGCCCGAGTCAGGGCAGGAAAAGCAATGTGATATTTGGAAACATCAGAACACATCATTTCTTTGGGGGCAGTTGGTCACACTGCTTCACTGCCTCGGTTCCAGTTACTAAAAGGATCAACTCCAGGATCTCGCTATCCTGAGACCATCTAAGCCTGGTGAAGGAGACCAAGTCAATACCTCGCCCTACCATACATTTTGTTGTCCAGATGTGACCTTTGTCCCAATTCCACAAGTGACAGTGACCACTGGCAGGGATGTGGAGTACCAGTTTTTGTTCTGGTCTTCGGCGTAGCCTTGAATCAAGCTTCCAACTAGGCAAGAATTAAAACAGGAGAGAAAAGCAGGAGGAGAGGTGTCTAAACAACCCCAGTCTTCCCTGGCAGAGAAGAGGAGGCCATGAGAAGTGAACAACAGGTTTATTTGCATACACACAGGGGACGAGTTAGCATCGCTGGGTGGGCCTGTGAGGGGGTAAGGCTTCAGCAGAGGAAGGCACCTTGACAAACAGGGGGCTCCCGGCTTAGTAAATCAAGCACAGTAGCAGCCTTCGTTTGCCCCTTGCCAACTACTCATTTAACTCGTTTAGCCGCTGTCCTAGAGACACAGGAATCACAAAACCAGGTGGAAAATAACGTCAAGAGAAACGGTTTCTTAGGTCTGGACCAGCCACTTAAAATTTTAGGTACAGGATGCAGAAAGAAACATAAGAGGCACTTTTGAGCAGTTCTTCATTTAATCAGTGCCACTGTCCTGCTAGTAAAAATACCCATCACACAAGAATCCGGGGATGAAACGTACCTCCAAACAAGGGGTCAGGCAAAAGGACCCTGGAAGTGGTTCCTGATAGGTTTCCAGGACCACAACCACAGACAGATTTCTGGAAATGAGACTGGAGTGGCTACAGAGATAAGCATTTCTCAGTCTGCTCTTATGGGGCCTATTTCCTGGCAAGCTGAATCTGGGTTGCTGGGAAGGGTCTCTCCCAAGAGACCCTTATTAAAACACGATCTTTCTTGGATACTAAAGTTGAACCAGAATGAACTTTGACCTCTGAGTATCCAAATGAGATTAAGGCTTTTAACATGAAACGACCGAGTTCTGTATTTGGGAGCAGTAACTACCAAGTGACTAGTTCACAAGAGAACTTGAACTATTTCTTTATTCTCCAGGAATATATACGGATTATCCTCAGAGAAGTCAGGAAAGGATACCTACTGATTAATTAAAACAGAAAGATTGGATATGCTGACTAGGAAGGGGAAGAGAAACACACACTGAATGATTGTATTTTTTTGTTTTTTGTATATAAAGGATTAAAAAATTCCAATTTAATAAATTTTGGAAAAGCAAATGTAAAATGACTTGGGCTTATAAAACCAGAATTTACAATAATCTGTGAATAGTCAAAAACAAATCATAAAACCATTTTGATTACAAATCCAAATAATTCTAATGGTTACAGAATCACTTTTCCCACTTCCCCCGTGAGATTACAGGTGTTAAATTGTAAGCATCCCCACTGCTACTCACACTCCTTCCTCTCCTCCTCCTAAGGCAGTGTTTTCACACCCAAGTCACATCACACATACCGGCACATCTTTCCTTCCCCAAAGCTTAGCAAAACGCTTTCTCCTTTCGGCTTAGGTCAACAGCCTTTCATAAATAACCTCTCTTCTCCCAGTGCCTAAGTCCATCCAAGTCTTCATTCTCCACAGGTTGTCCCCCCTGATCCCAGTTCCAGTAGGACAGGCCCTCCTCTAAAAGGATCAGTGAGGCCACACCAGCCACAGCGTGGGTCCTCCCTACACCAGTGCCGGCCGGGCTGCCAACGGTCTGGCACCTCTGCGCCCAAGAAAGCTAGTGCTCTCCTCTCTCTCCCCCTCATTTCTTGCCAGTATTCTGCCTTTTCATGCCATCTATGACAACGAGATATCTGGTCATTCCTGGTTCTTCCTGTCCTGCACAACCCTCTGCTGACAACCAGGTGACTGTAACTATCACTGCAATGCTGCGACTCTCCTGGTCTCCCCGGCTCGCAACCTTTTATCTACCTCCACAAAACGAAGTCTCTTCTAGGAGCCAGGAGTCTTAAACCAGTGACCCCTCCTTCCGCACGCTCTGCCTCCTGACAGACCTACTCAGTAAGGATCTGTTACTTCAAGATGCCCGCTGCTCTACAAGATCTGGTCACAACACCACAGCCTCTGTCAACTGCAAGCTTGAGGGGAGATGCCAGGCCCATCAATTCTCACCAATCATGTGGGGTTGAATTAAATTAATATAGTACCATACTCTGTTCTTTACTATACCTTTTAACACACATATAACATCCCCTTTAGTAGTTTGAGCACAAAGCTCTCGAGAGCTGTCTTTTCCCCTTCTTTCAATATGCTTAGACGCCACCACATGTCGCCAAGGAAGCGCCTGCAGGCCTTCTGGGTGCCTCTTAGAACTAAGTATCTAACTGGTTAAAGTGTTACCCACAACTAGTTACATTTTATGGCCTCCATACAGAACGTTTTGCAGCAGTTGCTCAATTTGTAATCAGTGAAATTTATCAGGGATCTATGTTCTCTTGATTCTGATCTTAAGTGCTGACCTCTCATCGGCATTAAAAATGCTCCACTTTTAGTCTGTCTACGTTAAATGCTCAGTGTAGAAGTGCTACTGAGGGAAAACGTGGAAGATTTCTTTAAGAAAGGAACCACGCTTTCCTTTCCAGCACAGCCAATGGGCTGAAGGCCCGTTTCCGGTCTCCTCTCCAGTCTTTCAGCCTAGACCCACTACTCACTGGCGGCACCACCGGATTCTGCCGGCACTCGTCGTTATGGCCAGAACAGTGAAGACCAGAACACCTACGGCACGTAAACAAGGTGAGATGGCAAACAACACGGGTCCACGGACCCTTCTCCGATGGAGGATGAAGGAGAGGTCTGAAACAGCGAGCTCACGCGTGCCAGTGCGCACGCACAAGAACGAGTCCAACGTCTCAACAAGGGTTTACTTTGACAGAATCTGTGCAGGTGCCTATGCTTACATTTTACTAGAAAGGAGTCACTTGGATTTTTCCCTTTCTTAACACAGCACAAGCCAATGGCCAACTAAACAACAGACCCATTGTTAAATAGAAGGGAGCAGCATCAGACACAAAATTCAGGCCCTGGTTTTATGTGCCTTTAATACTTTTTTTTTCCTTTCCTCTGTGTTCATTAAACAGGATTAAAAATTTTTTTGTAAAGCTCCTTTTTGTAGCTTTTTTTTTCCCTTTGTATTTATCATGTTTTTAATTTCTTCTCTGAGGAGGAATTCTCTGAATCTGTATCTTCCAATTCGACTCGGTGCCTTTTGAGGCCACTATGGCCACGAACAGCCCTGCTGCTGTCCACGCCTGGGGGGTCAGCAGGGTCCTCTCTCGTTCCAGCACTGGGGGTCTCACAGGCCATTTCAGACCCACAACAATCTTTGTGTAGGAGTGTCCCTGTCAGGGACAAGTTATGGTCAGTGTCTGAACATCCTGGGGAAGAGCAGGCCACTGCTTCCAGCTCCCCAAAGTTCTGTCCATTGTTGTGGAGGTGAGGGGGGCGGGGGTGTAAGCGTCCATTGTTGTGGTTAGCACAGACGGTTTCGAGGCTCCTCTCTTCACTGTCATCAGCCTGGGTCCTGGGACAGTTGCTAGTCTCACTGCTGAAAGTGGAGCCAGATGCCTTGGGGACAGGAGAAGAGGGTGGCTCCTCAGCCCGGCTGCTTAGGGCCTTGCTCAGGGCTTTTCCATTGAGCTTCCTGGTTTCATAAGAGTGTTCTACAGAGCTACCATTGTTAGTGTCCTGAGAGGTGTCCTCTGACGCCTCTGCCCAAGAGTGGCAGCTGTGCTCATGGCCTGGGGCAATGGTGGGGTTTCTAGAAGTCTCTTCTTTTAAAGCATCCTTGTTCTGGCCTTCAGGGGGCAGGTCCTGGTTCCTCTGGGCCATGGTGGTGTTTAGACAGGCTTCCTTACTGGAAGAAGGGGCTGGGTTGTCCTTATGGCTGGTTCCTGCTCTCCCTTCATCTGCTTCCCCAGATACCAGGGAGCTCTCTCCATCTTTGTTTGAGTAGGAGATATAGGAATAGCGGAGCCACTTGTAAGCTTTATAAATCTTCCGCTCAACTGACTCTATGTCCGAAGTTGGTGATGCCCGGCTTGGCTGAATCTCCAGAGCAGAAGAGCTCCGCTCAGGGGAGGATGTAGGGGAGGAAGAGAGGTCATCCACTTTAATCTGAGGATAATCATAGTTGTCTTCGCCAATGTAGGTGTTGGAGGGCTTGGGCGGGGCGCTGGGCCTCTCTTCTCGGGGTGTCTTCTGTCGGCGCCGCATGGCATTCCGCTGCCGGGTGGATGCTCGGCGTTCATTCAGTTCCTCCTCGTCCTCAGAGCTACTGGAGCTGCTAGAGCTGCTGGACTCATCTTCAGGGCTGGGAGACCGGGGACGGGGGAAGAGGTCCGTGTCCAGTTCAACCTCACAGGCATTTTCTTCGGAATCAGACTCATTGGAAAGCGCCAGGAGGCGTTTGTCCTGGTAGCGTCGTAGAGCTGACAGGCGCTGCTGGCGAGAAGCAGCATCCTCGCACGTGGGTGGTGGCGGAGTCGCAGCCACTGTGTTTGTGGTGGTGACCCGCAGGGGCCCTAGGTGGAAGGCGCTGTCGGCAGACTCATCCACCGTAGGAGGAGGGGACCGGGGCAGCGAGGCCGAGGACTCGGAGTCGGTATAACCCGAGCGTTCGCTGACCCCTGCGTGCAGCTGGAGGATGGTGCTCTCACTCAGGTCGCTGTCTGAGTCAGAGCTCCAGCCCTCGATCTCACGGCGCACCAGGGAGTCAAAGAAGGCCATCATCCGGGGGTCCTCCTGCACAGACTGGTTGGCGTAGTCATGCGACAGGCCACTCCCACTGTTCAGCACAAGGCTGATGTACTCTTCGTGGGTGTAGAGACAGCGGGAGTCATCCTCAATCCGACCGTCCAGGTCTCCGGTACATCCTGGCTGCTTGTAGGGGCTCCAGATCTGCACAGAAGGTGAAAACAAAACCAACAGAGCTGACCGGAAAGTACTGTAAAGCTCATGGTGATAAAGAGCACCAAGGCAGAGCTTCCCCAGGCCCTTCTTGTCACTTAGCCAGGACTTGCCAACCAACTTTAAAAATACATTCTTTATCAGACTGGATTGTGATGGGCACATACGAAAACCGAGGCTTCTAAAGCCAGATGTGGAAAAAAACATGGTCTGGGACACAGCATTAATCAGGAGACCTAAGTCCTGTCTCTAGGCCCAGGACAATTATACACCATCTACCCCACAATCCGCCCACCCTTTTAACTTCCTCTGTTAGTAGTATAAAGATGACAGTGGACCCCTTCATAATCTCAGAGGACAGAGGATTTAAAGATTGATCAATGTGTTCAAAACTCTCAGAAGACCGAAGCTATGCAGAGAGGTACCACTTTGCCGAAGTAAAAACAGACCCAGCAGTCAGTCCTCTGCAACAGTTAATATTTCAGCCTGTAACTCCACTTCTCTCCAACTGCAAGATTTCTATTTTTAACTAATGGGAATTGCTTACTGGAGCTTGATGAGAATAGCCAACTGCCTACACTGCAGTTCCCTCTTGGACACGCAGGCATCAGTTTCCCAGGAAACTGAGTTCTCTTAACCAGGGAGCTGCTGGCTTGCTCTCCAGCTCCTCTATCACCACAGGAAGAGGTAAGACCTTCCTCCCCAAGGATGCAGCTCCATCCCTCAACACCCCTCCACTCCATGCTCAGACACATGGGCTCACAGCCAAAATGTGGCTGAACAAGGATTCAAACTCAGGTCTGTCTGAAGCCAAGGCCCAACTTTACCAATTGAATAAATTATACAAAAACCAAGAACAAGGTAATTAAGCTGTCACCGCAAATGAGTACGATTAGCTTCACTTGACTGCTAGACTGGTGCACAGAGCAGCACAACGAAGCTTGGTTATAATCAGCCGGTAGCCATGGCAACTGAGATGAAATTCCAGGGGATTTTCTTGGCTGACAGGCTGGTGTCTATCTTTAGATGGCACCCAACCCAGAAAGCAGTGGCTTCTTATTCCCTACCCTCTATCAAGACAATGGCTTCATTTCCCCAAAGCTGGCCAAGGACAAATTCACTTCCATGAATTCACGGAGGCCTGCTAACTCCATGCTTTACTTTAACTCCTAGGTGGCTGCACCTCTTTGGAGGATCCCAGTTCAAGAGGGGCTGAAGAAACCTTCTAGGTTAGCTCTCTACCAATTCCCAACTCAGATTCATTCTTCCTTCAGCTTTGTTTCCTGCCCACAACTCCTCAGATGTTCTCCCGTCTCCAGCTTCATCATTTCACCCAGGGGAGTTTTAATGCAGTGGTTCTCCAACTTTGGAGTGCATGAGAGCCACCTGAAGAATAATTACAATGTTGACTCCTGAGCCCTACCCACCCTTAGAGATTCTGATTCTAACTCATGGGTAGGTATCAGGGTTCTGCAGTTTTTAAAAAATGCATTTTATTGATTATGCTATTATAGTTGTCAATGCAGAACCCTGAAATGGGACAGGCACTCAAGGAATGAGTAAGTGGAGAGACCAACTTTTAAGAAACACAGGAATACAGTTAGTAGAAAATAAGTAGCTGAAAATAACAGATTTGTCTAAAGAGATTCTCTGTGAGACTCATTGTGTGAGAAACATTTAAAACAATTTTTTTACATATTTTCTAGAGAGAGGGAAACATTGATGTGTGAGAGAAACACCTATCAGTTGCCTCTCGCATGCCCCCAACCAGGGACCTGGCCCACAACCCAGGCAGGTGCCCTGATTGGGAACTGAACTCTCCCTTCACAGGCTGGTGCTCAGTTCACTGAGCCACACCACCCAGGGCTGTTTGAGAAACATTTAAACATGGCCTTCAGCAACAAGCTCAAGCTATAAATGACTATCTCTGAGAACAGATGTCCAAGAGAATGGACGTTTGGTAGCCTAGAAAGGAAAATGAGGGATCCTAAAGGCAAAGTCCTCAGGAGGTTTTGTAGTCTTTGTCTATAGTCTGGGTCAAATCTCTCACTTCCCCAGTTTAAAAATGGTAAAATGTTACTAACCATGTAATCTAACATGAAGCTAAATCTACATGTACTTCACAGTAACTCAGAATTTGTTAACCCAAGTACAAAATATTAACGGCAAGATGCTGGTCTAACTAGCCAATGAGCTAGTTTCTAGGTTCTCATCTACTGCCCAGGGCCCTCTGTCTTCACTTTGGGAATGAAAACCATATCACTGAAAGCCAGCTTTTGTTCTGACTCTGGAATATATTAAGCTGAGGTAGACTTTCATTCCTGAAGCTTGGCGTCATGGAACAAAATGCTGGATCAGGAGGCAGGAGACTTGAGTATGGGTTCTCACTCAGCTCCTAGTTAGCTAGTGACCGTAGGTGAAGCTCAGCTCCCTCATCTCAGCAGTGAATAAATGATTGTTATCCAATCCTAAGGTTCACAGCAAAACAAACCCCCATTACAGACGGCCAGTCTTCTAGCCTCAGGAGCCCTGCAGCGCAAAGCTGCGGGAGCAGGTAGAACAGAAGGAAATTCCAGCCCCACTACTTCACACGGCACCGGGCAAATAACTTCACTCTTGAAAGTCTCTTTTCTCATCTGCCGAAATGAGAATCATTTCCATAGTCTATACCAAAGCATCAATAAATGTGGTGCATCTCTTCCATTTAGCAGCTGAATACCTCAACTGGGAGGTTTTAGACCCATCCTCAAAGAGACTTTTGAACATCAGAAGTACTGACAATCCCTGTTATCTCAGTCCTCCCTCATCCATAAAATAACAATTTCAACCATTTGTGAAATTGTTTTTAATATTTTATTTATCTTTCTTTAGAGAGAAAAGAAGGGAGGGCAAAAGAGAGGGAGAGAAACATCGATGTACATGTGAGAGATACATTAATCAGTTGCCTCTCACGCACCCCCAACTGGGGATCTGGCCCGCAACCCAGGCATGTGCCCTGACCGTGAATCAAACAGGTGACTTTTCAGTCGCAGGCCTGCGCTCAATCCACTGAGACACATCAGCCAGGGCAAATTGTTGATTTCTTTACAGGGCAAATTAACTCAGAAGGGAAGCAATGAAAATACAACTTCCTGTGATATGTTAAATGTATTAATAGCTAGACATGAGAGAAAAGAAAAGGGATGAACAGCTCTCTCCAAGCCCAGTGAAAAATTCAGCTCAAGAGGCTGCTGAGGAAAAGGATGCAGCTCAATTCTTATTCAAACATCATCGAAACAGAAAGCAATTAAGGTTAACAAGTGTTCTGATCTACACAGGTGACCATGACATGCTGGAGGCAGCAGCTCTAAGGCCCTCTTCTCTTTGGACTATTATAGAGTTGGCCAAAAAGTTCGCTGTTTTTTTCCATAAGACGGCTCTAAGGAGCACTTAGTTGTCTATAATTTCATTGCAAACAATTTTCTTAGATTGTACTGTGACAGGTGTCTTATCAGCATGCATTAAAAAAAAAAACCCACCAAAATTGGTGAATTTTTGTGTAGCCATTTTAATACTGAAGATGGAAGAAAATAAGTGACATTTTTGACATATTATGTTTTATTATTTCAAGAAAGGTAAAAATGTAACAAATGCAAAAAAAAAAAAAAAAGATTTGTGCAGTGTATGGAGAAGGTGCTGTGACTGGTTGAACATGTCAAAAGGGGTTCACAGAGTTTAGTGCTAGCGATTTCTTGCTGGACGATGCTCCGCAGTTGGGTAGGCCAACTGAAGTCAGTAGTGATCAAATCGAGACATCAGTGGGGAACAATCAACGTTCTACCACGAGGGAGACAGCCGACATACTCAAAATATCCAAATCAAGAAAGTTATGGGTAAAAATGAAAAATGTGTCTTTTATTTTACAGAAAAATCTAAACAGACATTTTGGCCAACCCGATACTAAACTTAGAAATATGTTCACCTACCAGGAAAAACTACGCAGACAAGGATCTAAAATGCTACTCAAGGGTTCTCTACATTCTGCAATATGGCTTCTGAAACAGTCCGGACCCACCTCTGGTCTACCTCCCCAGCCTTATTTCTTAGCCCCCCTTTCTTGTGCTCTTCACTTTGGCCAAACATGACCATTTTGGCCTAAACAGGTCCCACACTTTGCTGCTCCTGAGCATTTATTCATAAGCATCATGCTCGGAACACATTAGGTAATCAATAAATATTTGTTGATTCAATGAAGTAATTATCCATTCTCTCCATTTAGAATGTTCTTCCAATGTTACTCCTCTCCTTCCTTCAGCAGGCTTCATTCTGCAAAGTCTAGTTCAAACATTCCATACACTGAGATTATCTCACATGGGAAAATAATTTTTCTCTTCTCACAGCACTTTCTAAATGTCTCTTGTATACCTATTGCATTTTCCTTTACTTTTATTTCTTGTCTCTCCTACCAGGCCATCAATTCCTGGGAAGACCTACGTTACCTTTCTTTGCCTTTGTGGTCCCCACAGGGCCTCGTGCAACAACACACAATAGTTACATTACAAATATGAGGTGAATAAACATTGGTCTTTGAGGAAAAAATGTCAGCATTTGCCCTATCTTGCCTCCACTTATGTTTAACCAGAAAATGAACCCCTGTTTTGGTAAGTGCGGGCATTCAAGAGGATAGAAAACCGGTTACGAGTGAGGAAGGCTGGCCCCGACAGCAGGGTCTCTTCTCCGGGCGAGAAAGGCAGCAGTAAAGGACAAGACAGAGACACGGTGGGGTGAAGTGGAAAGAGAGGCGCGGAGAGAAAAGCAGGTGTCAGGCTAGACGAGACTAGAACATGGTGGGTTGACGTTCTCTGAGCCATTGATCCTCTCAGAAATAGCAAGTAGGAAAGTGACACTTATTAAAAGTCAGAAACTGAACAGCACAGGTAATTCGCAGGCTCTCTTCTGGGTGGCAAGTCATGGTTATTAGCATAGTCACTTGACAAGTGGGACACAGATTCAAAGAGCTGCCTGAGGGTACCAGCAGTACTGACTTAAGGTTTCAAATGGCTAAACTCGCCTTTCAGTGCGAACAGGATTCAACTCTACTAGAACCTGGAAGCTGTGAGCTCTATGGTTCAGTTTGGATAACCTCACAGAGAAAACACTTCCTTCTCTTTCTCCTCTGAGAACTTGGCTAGTTTCCAAACTATGACCTTTAGGGTAAAGACTCCAGTTGACTAAATAGTAATTGGGGAGACTCAGTACAGAAGCATCCCAGAGCACAGAATCAAGTAGGAATCTTTCTTCTAAAGGAGATGCCCAAGCAGAGCTCTCTGAGAAAGAGAATGATATCAACAGACCTGGAAAGGACACGTTACCATGCCAACCCAAAAGTCACAGGCCAAAGGAGCAGGGAAAGCAATGCAAGGGACAAAGCCAATTCACTGACTGCCCAAGTAAAGGACTACTGAGATGATCAAATCCAGCAGGAACATCAGGCTGCCTGCTTGCTGCCTTCCCATTAGCGTGGTGAGGGTGGCAATACCCTGGGAAGCTAGGGCTCTACCCTAACTTCACCTCTAATTAGCTGTGTAATTAACCCTAGACAGTTAGTTTATAACATAAACATCATCAGTGAAAAGAAAAAGTCAGTAAAAATGATCTTTAAACCCTGTCCTGGCCCTATGGGGAAATGTGTGCAATCATGAAAGTCAGAGGACCAACAAAATCCAAACGCAGGAAGCTGGAGTAAGGACAAATGAGCATACCGACCCACACTCCAACATTATGTTTCTGAGACCTTCCTCTGCCTCATATACAACCTGGTTTAACTTCGGATTTTTTTTTTTTTTTTTAAAGAGCAAAAGAAAATGAATACTACCATATCATCACAAACCAATTTTTACTCTCTCCCTGAAATCTCCCTCAGGTTTTCAAGGCCATTTTGTGGGGGGCTGGGGAGGGATTTTAACTTTTGAGGGGGAATATCATCTATCTTAACTTAAAAGTCAAGTTATCCCAGCCCTGGCTGGTGTAGCTCAGTGGATTGAGCGCGGGCCTTCGAACCAGAGGATCGCGGTTCAATTCCTAGTCAGGGCACATGCCTGGGTTGCAGGCCAGTTCCCAGCAGGGGACGCATGAGAGGCAACCATACATTGATATTTCTCTCCCTCTCCCTCTCTCCTACCCTTCCCCTCTAAAGATAAATAAATAAATAAATAAATCTTAAAAAAAAAAAAGTCAAGTTATCCCAGGGTCTTCAAATAATTCATCACCTCCCCCAAATCCAAACCCTCATTTTCACATGTAGGAAAGGGTGACTAGCAACCGAAATGTGAGTGAAGGGCAGTGAACCACCATTCTGGGGTCTCTCAGTTGCAGGCTCTAAAAATATCCCTTGGCAAGGTTAAGTTCATTCAGTTGATGTGCCATGGATGTAAGTGGTTAGCCCCAATGGCAGCCACATGCAATTATTTTTGATACGTCCTGAGACAATTTAGCTGATTCTGGCAGTCACTTAGTTACCTCTGTGTCATATTAGGACACAATTAATGCAAAGGGTACACTGAGTACTGAGGGGATGGTGGCTTCTTAACCTCCAGATGAGGTTTAAAAAGCAGAACTTATCAGACTCAAGATCAAAGGCCATCGGAAATGCAGCAACATACAGGTGTCTAGTTTCAAAGCCTGCAAACTGTTAAAAATGGTCCTGAGACACAGAGGAGGAGGAGGTGATATAAAAACAGAGCAGAAAGTGATTTGAACATATTGGCCCTGCGGTGATGCGACCATGAGTAAAGAGGCTGCAAGAGGGCACGCCCCAGGCCCAGCTATCTCTAGGGCTTTAAGGACAGGAAGGGAAGCCATTCTGTTCATTCAAGCTGCATTGAAGTATTTGCCTGAGTTTGTCATGTGCCCATGACGAACCTCTTCTGACCACCAGGAAGTTATCTTCCACCGCTCAGCAGAAACAATTGCTGTTTTACACTGATGCTTTTTCAAAACCCAGTTCTTTAGAAAAGCCTGTGAGTGAGTATCTTGTGAATTAATACTAGCCAATATATTTGAATAAATGACAATACATTTTTTCTTATTTAAAGAAAAAGAAAGGTCCTGAAAGGAGGGGTTTCAATCATTCTTTTTTAACATCAATTTTTCAATATTTTGTAATGTGTCAAAATAATTGAGAATTTTGATAGAAAATTAGTATGGTTAGATAATGAAGAAACGCTACGTACATTGTTTTGGTTACTTCCAACAGTGAATTGTAATAATTTCTCTAGAAGGACAGAAGGGAAGGCGCCTCACCTTGATAATCTTCTCTACCCCGGAAGAGCAGATCATGTAGGTGTGGGGGTTAAAGCGAACCTGGTTGACGATGGACCGGTGCCCTTTCAGCACCATGAAGGCTCCGTTGACCACCCTCCCGATGCCGCCTGGGAAGACAGAAGAGAACAAAAGTCAAATAATTAAACCAATAAAAAGTATACAGGTTCCAGTAATGGCAGGCAAACAGCTCTGAACGGGAGTCGAGATTTTTTATTAACTATACCACCAGCAGAAAGCTCAATCTTACAGATAAAGTTGCTATGGAAAGAGGGGAGGTGAAATATCTCTTAGCATATGTGCTCTTACCAAGAGCCTTTATTTAGCCTTTAACCATTGCCCACGCCCACCCACTGTAATTCCATTGTCAATGAAGCTACAGCCACTTAAAACATTTCCCAAGTTTTTGATACCAAGATAGAATCCAAGTGTTACCTTAGAAAATGCCAGTCATGAGCAAAAATGAGACTGAACTGCTTGGGAACAGTTTGGCAGCTAAGCCAGGGACAAGCAGAACCAGAGCATATAATTACTTACATGCACAAAAACATCTCTAGTCCGTTTGCCCTCAATTTCTATAATGCAGATAGCAAACAAAATGGCAAATATATAAAAATCACTGGGAAAATAATGAAGAATCTTTTTCTTCTTTTATTTAAAAACCCTGGTATCAGGGGAAGAACTAAAGATAAAGGGGGGAAATTTGGGTCACTTTTATAATAAGCAGAGCCCAAATATTGAGAATCTGAATTAGAGAGCATGGGCCTTAAAGACACCATGTGTGGATTAAAATCAAGAGGCCACTGATAAAAAGCTGTATTTTAAAGACCAGTCTTGTAGGCTTTCTTCTTCAATGACTGAGAAAAGTACCAGAGGCCTAGAACTTGCAACACAGATGAAGATATCATCCTTCACGAACTCGGGAGAACCTCAAAGGTTCGGCTTCACTGGTAAGGGCATCATAGTCACAGAGAACGCATGCACTCAAGTTCTGATCAAGGCTGCTTCTGAGCCACCATCAACCATAGCTTAATACACGTATGCTAACCCGTGACCCTGGAGAACTGGCAAATACGATGCATTCAGACTCAAACAAATCGTGCTCACTGATTTAAGCAATAAATACCTTCTCAGTCCCTACAGGAGCACGGCACTATTAGGGCAAAGTATACTGTGGGCTCCGCACGCCACACCATCGCACTCCCAGCCCCACCTTGTTCAGGTGTTCATTCCAAACATTTGTCATCTCAGTGCTTGGAAGGAATATGACCAGAACAAATACCCCTTCTCCAGATATGATCTGGCTCTGAGGAAGGTGTCGTCTGCTTTAGGCATCCCGACGTAACTCCTCTTTTGCCTCACTGAAGATACCCCTCTTTATTGTCATGTAAATATTTAAAAAAATCTAATAGCAAGCTTTCAGACTGTACTGACTTGCTTCTTGGCAGTGCCAACTTAGCTAATACTAGGTGTTTACTTGGTGGGTGATAAAAATGTCCTTTGCCAACCACCCCTCCCATATTTGACATGACCAATACTTGAATTATCCAAGATTGAAAACACATTTAAAGCTATTCATGTCTCAGCCCAATATCAAGTTTGCTAATGAGCTATAAAGGAAAAGAGAGTGACCAAGACGTAGAACTGGTTTGTTTTTATGAAGAAAAACAGAACCGGGAGAGGTGAAGCACGGAGGTAGGATGACACAGTGGGATCCCCTGGGCAGGCCGAGTGCCCTGCCTTCCGAGGCTGGAGTGGGAGGAGGGAAAGGTAACCTGAGTCCACTCAAAATAAAAGGGTTCCACAGGAATGTAAAACAGTTGTTTCAATACAGGGATCTCAGCACCCCCATGGAGTACCTTCGAGTCCATTTTTGTTCTACATGAGGTTGATTCAGCAAATAGTATTTCTGCTCATGGACTCTTCTGAATTCTACATTTTCTAACACCATACTCCTTATCCATACCCGCTTTGGAGCGGTCGCTAGCAAACAAACTTTGGGTTAAACTTAGTACAATTTCTTGTTTAATCCTACTCTCTCCAAGAAAAGGAATCTAAGCGACTCAGAGAATTTAAGCGACCTCTTCCATGTCATATAGCTAGTAAATGGCAGAGCCAGGACTTGAACCAGAGTCTGTTTGGCTATAATGTCTAATATCCTTTCCACTACATTGGTAGCCTTTAAGAAATGAAAGGATTTGAACAGGAATGGAGTCAGAAGCTTCTAAATCTTTATCATATGGGTTGGTTTTCTGTAAGTCCTCAATTCAAATGAGTGAAGGGGCAGACTCCATTCAAACATATCCCGAGTGCAAGCTCTGTAATATCACTGTAGGACATTTCATCACACTAACAACACTGAATGGACCGTGAGAGTAGAACTGGATCTCTTGCGTCCCTAGAATCTGGGGCCACAATGCCTAAACTAAGGCAGGCACTCAGTAAGCACTCGAATGGATAGTGTTTCAGGGAGGGCAATTCTAGAATAAGTACCTCTAAAGGAAGAAAGATAGAGGGTCTTACATCTTAAAGAATCAGTTACAACAGAACTAAAGTTTATCAACTGAACCAATCTTTCTGTCAAAGGTTACTTGGAATACAATTACAATAACTTTCAGATCTCAAGAACAGTTAAAGGGTATCAATGCTTGAAAATTCCAGACCATGGAAAATCTGTTTGTTTCTATTGCTCTTCCATGCACTGTGACCTTATGTGGTTTCTCTTCTTGGTAGCAACTTTAATATAAGGTCTTTTCTCCTTTTTCCCACCCAACTGGTAACTAGGAAATCTGAAAAAGAGGAGGAAGCCAATAGAGCTGAGACTGACCGTGTAAACAGGCACAGGAAGAATTATTGCCTCATTTGTTGAAGGTAACCAAGGCTATATACACAAATCACAGCAATGAAAGGGCTTCAGAGAAGTTCTCTATAGTTCCTTTCCTGGTTTCCAGGTTTCAATTGATTGAATACAGCTGCTTCTATACATTTTAGATATAATGACTTTTAAAGAATGAACTTTTATCAGTCCTGGAGACTTGAGTATTCAGATGGACAGATTTCCTTATTCTGAAATGGCTAAAGTCAAAATGCCAGTATCAGTAAGAACTTGGGACCTACTCTCCTCCGTTACTTAGCCAGACCCTGCCCATCAGCAGAAGGATCAAGCTGGAAGAAGTTAGGCAGGGGTTATTTCTTCCAAAAACCAAATAACCTATATACTCGCTGGAGGATCATCTCTAAGACTGTAGGGCCTGGTGAGGATCAACCTCACCCCATGGTTTATCGAATGCAGTCATGACCTAATCACTAATAATGAATACCAATGAATAAAATAGCACACATTCAGGATCCTTGATCCTTATTCACCCTTGAGCTATCATATTTATACAGTTCTGTACAAACCAATGGTCACTTCTCCGAGCCATCTGTTTGTCCAGCTAGGCCCAACATGTTAGCACTACTTTGCAGATTTCTTTAATAAGTTAAGGCCAAAGTTTCCTTATCTCCACCTTTCCTTTGGTTCAGAAGGGATGCTAGGGAGGTGGGGAAGGCTATATAAATCACTTTACCTACTCTACTGCAAAACCTCCGAAAGCAAAATTTTGAGGCGGTCTGGTAAGGTTCCAGCATCAGTGACTGACTCACTCACTCCCTTAGGGGGATCCGAAGAAACACATGGGGCTCAGAGGAAAACTCCTTGCTTAGAACCCTGAAAAAGACCTTTCTAAAAAGCCAAGGACAAATGTCCCCGCAGAGAAGGCAAGGGGTTAACTGTATAGGTCCTCATTTCCCTTCCCTTCTTCACCTGTGCTCTTCTTTTCACAACATTCAGCCAGAGAGTTGCCCCCTCAGGCCTCTCAGGGTCAGGACACCACTCTCATTTATTGCCAACTTGTTACTTCTGTCTTTCTCAATTTAATTTGCTTCAACAAAGTCCTGTAAGAATGACTGTTTTCAACTCAAAGTTCAAAAGCAACATGGTCACGATTTCCTGATGCCTTAGTCTAAGAGCATCTTATCGATCATGCTACAAAGTGGTCCTCAATGGCACTTGGGGCTACGGAACAGGACACTGCTCCCTGTCTCTCCCAATCTAACCTATCAGGAAATCCTGATGGTTTTACCTTCAAAGTATATCTAGACTCCAACCCTTACTATCTTGGTTCAAGCCACCATCACGACACAATTATATTATGTGACTCTCCTGCTAGTTCTCCTCGTTTCTCTCTTTGGCAGCCCTGTTCCTGCTGTCTACCCTCAACTCAGTAGCTGGAGCGATGCTTTTAAAAATAAGTCGGATCACGTCACTCCTCAACTCAGAATTCTCTAACGGCTCTCCACTTCACTCACACTAAGAGCCTATGTGACTGCACACCCCTGTGCCCCACTTACTCTATACAGCAACCCCTACTACTCTCCCCCTCCCTCTCTCTGCTTCAACACACTGATTTCCCTGCTGGTTCTCAGACACGCCAGGCACATTTTTACTGTAGAGCCTTTGTACCGGTTTTACCTGAAATGTTCCTCTCCCAGATTTCTGTCTGCATGGCTAACTAATGTGACCTTCTCAATGAGGCCTATACTGAAAATTCTATGTAAAATTGCATTTCCCTGATCGCCACCCCGAATGCCACTTCCTGCCCCCCTTATCCTGCTCTATGTTTCCTTTTCCACAGTACTTCTAACCTTTTAAACATAGTATATAGTTTACCGTGTCTATTGTTCATTGACTGCTTTCCGCTCTAGAGTGCTTAAGCCCCATGCTGGCAGGGCCTTTTGTTCCACTGTTGTACCCCAAGCCTACAGAATGGTGCTCATCATGTAGGTTTTCAGTAATTATTGGGTTGGCCAAAAAGCTTGTCTAGTTTTTTCTGTATGATGGCCCTAGTTGCTTAGGTGTCTTTAACTTCATTCAAAACAACTTTGTTAGACTATATTGTGACAGCTGTCATATCAGTGTGCATTTAAAAAAAACTTACAAAATTGGTGAATTTTTGTATAGCCATTTTAATATTGAAGATGGAAGACATGAAACATTTTCTGTGTATTATGCTTTATTATTATTATTATTTTAAAATATTTTATTTATTTACTTTTAGAGAGAGGGGAAGGGAGGGAAAGAAACAGCAAGGTGTGAGAGATATACATCAATTGGTTGCTTTTCACACACCCCCAACTGGGGAACTGGCCTACAACCCAGGCACCTGCCCTGACTGGGAAATCAAACTGGCAGGCTGGCGCTCAATCCACTCAGCCACATCAGCCAGGGCTATGCTTTATTATTTCAAGAAAGGTAAAAATGCAACTAAAATGCAAAAAAAATTTGTGCAGTATATGGAGAAGGTGCTGTGACTGATCGATCAAATATGTCAAATATGGTTTGCAAAATTTCTTGGCCCTATTGACATTTTGGCCAAATAACTCTTTGCTGTGGGACTGTCTTATGCATTGGAAGATGTTTAGCAGCACCCCTGTCTTCTATTCACTAGAAGCCAATAGTGGGAGATAGCCAATATACTCAAAATATCCAAATCAATAAAGTTATTGGTGAAAATGAAAAATGTGTCTTCTGTTTTATGGAAAAACTAAATAGACTTTTTGGCAAACCCAATATTTGATGAATGAATGAAAAGAGGCAAGTGTAATAGACTGTGGAATATAAGCACACAGGAAAAAACCCAGACTCTGTTAGTGGGATCTTATCCAACATGTGGATTATCTTTCTAAGTGTTTCTCTTCATCTTTCTGCTGTCCATTTTGAATGCCCCTTCCTCCCTCCCTCCCTCCCTCCCTCCCTTCCTTCCTTCCTTCCCTTCCTCCTTTCATCCATCCTTTCTCTCTCTTCCTTGCTAGCATTTTTACTATAGTGAGAATAGAGAAATAAAGGGGCTAAGATCCAACCCATGCTTCAAGGTCCTCTGAAATGCTAATTCCACAAAAACTGTACTGATACCCAAAGTCTTTTCAAGCCCTATCTTTTTTTTATGGGACTTGGAACACATTTTAAAATTCAGAGTACCATACACACATACACTTTTCTCATCCGTCTTAAACTGGAAGTTCTTTGAGGGCAAAAAGTTTTTACCTTTCAACTGCCCATACGGCTTTGCATAATGTCTTTTTAAAAAATATTTTATTGTTTTTATTACAGTTGTCCCAATTTTTCCCTCTTTGCCCTCCTCTGCCCAGTCTATGCCCCGTTCGCACAGTCAGTCCCTACTCTGTTGGCCATGTCCATGGGTCATTCATATATGTTCGTTGACTAATCCCTTCCCTTTCTTTCCATCATTACCCCTCTGCCCCCTCCCCTCAGGCAGCTGTCAGACTGTTCTATGTTCCCATGCCTCTGATTCTATCATGCTTGTTAGTTTTTGTTTATTAGGTTCCTCTCAGTAAATAAACAAATGGAAGTAGATGCCCTCATCATTTTCTCTCAAACAAGTCTTCAATGAGAAAGCAAAAGCTATTATCTACCAAAATGAAGTTTGGTAAATAATCTTAAGGCAATGAATCTACTTCATTCCTAACTGCACTGGTAGAATTAAGAATCTACTGCTTTACCTGGCTGGTGTAGCTCAGTGGATTGAGCGCGGGCCTGCGAACCGAAGGATCGCGGTTCGATTCCCAGTCAGGGCACATGCCTGGGTTGCCAGGCCAGTTCCCGGCAGGGGACATACAAGAGGCAACCGCACATTGATGTTTCTCTCCCTCTCTCCTTCCCTTCCCCTCTAAAGATAAATAAAATAAATAAATAAATAAATAAATAAATAAAATCTAAAAAAAAAAAAAAAATCTACTGCTTTAAGAGTCAAGGGACCAGTGGCTACTTCCAGATGGTGGCATAGGCAGCCATGGCTCGCCACTTCTCACAACCACATCAGAATTACAGCTAAAATACAGAACAACTATCACTCAGAACTGTCAGCAATCGAGTTGAACGGAAGTCTGACAACCATGGAATTGAAGAAACCACATCCATCCAGACTGCTATAAGGGGGCACAGACATAGAATGGGCTGGTCTCTTATCCACGTGTGGTGGATAAAAATTCAGGAGGGATATCTTAGTAGCAAGGAGTCCCAGCCCCACACCAAGACGACCAGCCCAGGATTCCAGTGCCAGGTAGGTAAATCCCCACAAATTCTGGCTGCAAAAACCAGTGGGGATTGAGTCAGTGAAAGAAACTGCTGCAGCCCCAAGAAGTTTCTCTTAAAGAACCCACACCCAGACTCACCTACTCAGACTCACTTCCTCTGAGCTCCAGCACCAGGGTGGCAGCTAGAAAGGCACCAGTGGCATACAGGGAGGGACTGAAGTGTCTGGCCTTGGGGCAAGCAGAGGCCATTGTCCCTTTGCTAAACCCCTCCCTAACAGAGCTGGCAAGCTGGTGTCATACCTGAGACTCCATCAACCTGGCTAACACTGTTGGACCCATCTTGGACACCACCAGAGACTGCCCCACCCAAGCTGCCTTTCCGTATGAATGGTTTGTCTAGGCTCATGGTTCACGTACAGGAGTGTCCAGCCTGTGCCCTGCACGTGGCCCAGGATGGCTATGAATGCAGCGCAACAAATCATAAATTTACTTAAAACCTTTTATTTGTCCATCAGTTTTCATTAGTGTTGTGTATTTAATGTGTGGCCCAGAGACACCCACCCCTGCTTCCTAAATCCTCTAAAACAAGCAACAACTGGCCTCAGTGAGCCCTAGGCTCGAAACTAGCAGCAGCCAGCCTACATTCCCAGCTTGGCTTGACCTGGGAATCTCCAAGCCCAGCACAAGTAGCAGCCATCTCAGATGGCTTTATACCTTAGGCAGGGTGGCCCTGGGTAGAACACAGGTAGAGACTGACCTTGGCCTACACAACCCGGGAAATCCCAGAGCCTTTACACTCAGGACAGCTACCAACCATGTTGGAGCACCACCTGCACAGCTGATCCTCCATGGAGGGTGGAGGTTGGTGGTCTGTGGTCATAGCCAATCCTTGCAGCTGACCGGCCTGGGTAAAGCCTTCTCATTGATCTGCCAATAGCAACCAAGGGTCAACTACAAGAGGAGGGTGTACTCAGTCCACATGAAGGGCGCACCCTGAGCCCCCAGTTTGGGTGATAGGGGAGGCTATGCCACTGGACCCTACAGGACACCTACTACATTAGGCCACACTACCAAGACACAGAGGCAAAGCAGCTCTACCTAATACATAGAAACAAACACAGGAAGGCTGCCAAAATGAGACAAAGAAACATGATCCAAATGAAAAAAGAGATCAAAACTCCAGAAAAAGAGCTCAGTGAAATGGAGCCAGGTAATCTATCAGATGCAGAGTTCAAAACACTGGTTATGAGGATGCTCAAGGAACTTAGTGAGGACCTCATCACCATAAAAAAGACCCAGTCAGATACAAAGGATATATTACTTGAAATAAAGAACAATTCACAGGGAAACAACAGTAGAGTGGATGAAGGTGAGAATCAAATCAGTGATTTGGAACATAAAGAAGCAAAAAACAACAATGCAGAACAACACAAAGAAAAAAAGAATCCAAAGAAATGAGGATAGTATAAACACCCTTCAAGAGGTCCAACATTCACATCACAGGGGAGAACAGAAAGAGCAAGAAATTGGAAATCTATCTGAAAAAAATAGGGAAAGAAACTTCCCTAATTTGGGGAAGGAAATAGACATGCAAGTCCAGGAAACACAGAGTCCCAAACAAGATGGATGCAAAGAGGCCCACTCCAAGACACATCACAATTAAAATGCCAAAGGTGAAAGACAGAGAACCTTAAAAGCAGCAAGAGAAAAGAAGTTACCTACAGGGGAGTTCCCATAAGATTATCAGCTGATTTTGAGAAATTATCAGTTTCCCAAAAGGAACTTTGAAGGCTAGAAGGGATTGGCAAGAAATATTCAAAGTCATGAAAAGGAGGGACCTAGAGTCAAGACTGCTCTACCCAGCAAAGCTATCATTTAGAATCAAAGGGCAAATAAAGAGCTTCCCAGACAAGAAAAAAACTAAAGGAGTTCATCATCACAACCAAACCATCATTATATGAAATATCAAAGGGACTTACTTAAGAAAAAGAAGATCAAAACTATTTACAATAAAATGGCAAAAAATACATATCAACAATTAAATCTGAAAAACAAACTAAGCAAACAAGAAGAACAGAGACAGAATCAGGGACACAGAGAGTGCTTTGATGGTTGTTAGAGGGGAGGGGACTGCTGGGGGCATGGGTGAAGAGCTGAGGGGATTAAGAAGTAAAACAAGTGCTGGTGAAGTTGTGGAGAAGAGGGAACCCTAGCACACTGTTGGTGGGATGCAGACTGGTGCAGCCACTGTGGAAAACAGTAAGGAATTTCCACAAAAAACTAAAAATGGAACTCCCTTTTGATCCAGCGATTCCACTGCTGGGATTATACCCTAAGAATCCTGCAACACTAATTTAAAAGAACTTGTGCACCCCTATGTTCATAGCAGCGTTACCTACAATAGCCAAATGCTGGAAACAGCTTAAGTGCCCACCAGTAAAATAATGGATCGAAAAACTGTGGTACATTTACCCAATGGAACACTACACAGCAGAAAGAACGAACTCCCACCCTTCATGACAGCATGGATGGAACTGGAGAGCACTATGCTAAGTGAAATAAGCCAGGCAGTGAAAGACAAATACCGTACGATCTCATCTATAAGTGGAACCTAATCGACAAACAAATGAGCAAAAAAGAGCCAGAGACATGGAAATAAAGAACAAACCAACAGTGACCAGAGGTGGGGGTAAAAGGGGAGAAAGGAGGGGAACATGATGTACAAAGGACCCATGGACAAAGACAATGGGGTGGGGACTGTCTTTGGCAGCAGGGGTTGGACAGGGCAGGGGAGAGCCCTGGGTGGGCGGGCAATGGGGACAACTGTAAGCGAACAACAATAAAAAATAAGTTAAAAAAAATGAACAATGGTGGGGGATTGCCTGAGGGAATGGGTGCTGGGTGAAGGGAGGCAAAGTGGGAAAAATCAAGACAATTGTAATAGCATCATCAATAAAATATAATTAAAAAAGAAAAAAGAATCAAGGGACTACCCCTGACCACTGTGGCTCAGTTGGTTGGGCACTGTCTTGCAAAGCAAAAGGTTGCTGGTTCAATTCCTGGTCAGGGCACATACCCAGGCTGCGTACAAGAGGCAACCAATCGATGTTTCTTTCCCCCTCTTTCTCCCTCCCTTCCCCTTTTCTCTGAAAAATAAATAAAATCTAAAAAACAAAAACAAAAACAAAAACAAAAGTCAAGGGACTACTCTTTTCCTTGCAGTCTCTAAAAGAGTTGTTGAAACACCCTTTAGCAACTTCAAAAGGCCAAAGTGGACAGTCCCGAGGTCTCCGAGTTTGAAACCAGAGAGAAGCACAGGGTACTGATGAGATGGAAGGAGCAGTGGCTGTCTCCTGGGGATCACGAACCACTAAGAGTTAAGAGAAGCCAGATGGCATGGCCAGTGCTGTTAGTAAAGCTCAAAGAGCTCCACAGACAGTGATGCTTAATTGCACAAAAAGTCAATTACACTAAGTTCTTCTTTCATCATCTGTATTTCACATGTGTTTGCAACCAACTAGTTGTACCAATTAAAAACAGTTGTTCTTCTAACTACATGGGGAAAAGCAGGTGCCCAGGCTTAACTCTCTGAAAGTCAGCACATGTGTAGAGAACAGGGCAGAAACAGAGCATGCATACATATGCAGGCCCCTGAAAATGCACTTACAGCTGTTCCCAGCATACTGGCAATGGGGGTGGCTGCAGTGCCTTGGCAGTGAAACTGCATGTTTTGCCCTCTGTTCAGGGAAACATTTGTCATATAACTTCCCCCCTCTTAGACTGCAGAGTGGAGAGCAACTTTCATACAAACACAACATAACCGACCATTCAGAAGGCACCAGAGAAAGATAATGTCTTGGTCTACGGAGTTTTTCAGAAGGAAGTTAAAAGGGAGAAGTTTTCTTAATGAGGAATAACAATCACTGCGTGGATACTGAGTACCCTCACAATATCCCTAAGAAGGTAGACATTGCTATTGATGTTAATATTCTTATTTTACAGACGAAGAAACAGAAGTTTGGCAAGAATAATTTTTTCCGAAGCCTCCAACGAGAAGAATGGATCAGGAACTTCTTTTTAAAGATTTTATTCATTTATTTTTAGAGAGAGGGGAAGGGAGGGAGAGAGGGAGAGAAGCATCAATGTATGGCTGCCTCTCACACACCCCCCCCCGCCCCTGCCACCCCACTGGGGACCAGGCCTGCAACCCAGGCATGTGCCCTGACTGGGAATCAAGCTGGTGACCCTTTGATTTGCAAGCTGGCACTCAACCACTGAGCCACACCAGCCAGGGTGGATCAGGAATTTAAACCCAGGCCTTCTACCAGCTCAATTACGACTCATAGTTCTTTCCATAAATAGGAAAGAAAGCCTTTGAGTAGAGGTTTGCCTGAGGGGAAGCAACTCTATCTGTGAAAACCCCGAAGCCCTTTCCAACAAGAATTAGGGGAATGGGAAGGAGAAGGCAATATGAATATTTTCCAGAGACATCCATCTCCACCACACGTTGCCAAATCCATTACTTCCATCCTAAGTTACTAGGGAGAAAATGCTTTAGAAATACGGATCTAGGGCACCGGTCTTATTATATACTTAACAATAACAATGTCTTACATTTGAAAGCACACAATTTTCAGAAAGTTTCTAAGACTGTTAAATCATCCCATGATTTGAGGCAGTGGGGGCAGAGGCAGTTTTACGGAAGAAACTGAGGCTCAGAAAATTGCTGTTAAATAACCTGCCTAGACTGAATCACTGAATCAACTAGTTGGTAGCAGCACTGGACTTGAAACCAGGTATGATTTGAAGCCTAATGCTCCTTCCAATACACCACACTGACTCTATACATCACTGGCAATCTATTTATTTTACTTTCAGAATTGTCACATAAAAACAGATGTTCTTCCTACCTACTTCAAGCTGTAAAACATATTCTGATGGGATTTTTCTTCGTGACAGCAAAATTGGCAGTTCTATTCTTTCCTCTAATTTTTAAAGATATTTTTAGAAATATCTTATTTGACATCAACTAAAATAGCAAGCCTAATCTTGCCAGGTAACAAGTTCTACGATGGGTTTTAGATCTTACTTCTCAAAATGATTTTCTCAGCCCACTAGGAAGCTCAATGAGAATTACTTAGCCAATTCTTTAAGTCAGTACTGTTTATATAATAAATACATTTCATCTCTCTTCTGTTTATATAATAAATAAATTTCATCCCTCTGGAGTGCGTGTAGCAAGAACAAACAAACAAATAAACAAACAAATAAAATCCCCCAGTGACTGTCAGTCTTTCTGAACAGAAGGGCGAAGAAGAAAAAGGCGCCCTTGCTTCTGGCTCACACTTAGGACTTCTCTCCATATAGTTCTCTCAGCATTTGGCATACACTATGAAGCATACAGCAGGCATTCAATAAATGTTGATTGCTTGTCATCTGATTATGCGATTAAGGCATATAACAGCAAACCAGGTTCCCTGTAGTAGGCTGCCTTAGTACCCTCCATTGAACTGGCATGCCTAGAGAGCAAACTCAGCCCCATTCCATACTGTTTACGCCAAAGAGACAGTAGATTAGATTAGAAATTTCCCAATAGACTTCTCGTCATCTAAGCATTCAAAGGTAGAATCCAAGAACTACATCTAGCCCCTCATATATTACGTTTGGTTTGCTGAACCTTGCCAAATATTTTTCGAACTATGAATTGCCAACGTTGAAAAACAGAGACCACATATAAAAATGAGAAGTGCTAAGTATTCCTGAAGCCAGGATGAAGGGAAGGGCTGTAAACAGGATTAGTGAAAGCCTGTGTAAACAGTAGTTTTGCCATCCCACCCCTCCCCCAGCACACAAAGCCAGGAAACTACCCCTTCCCCACACACAAGCAGAGGTGTAGGGCTTGCCAACTGAAAGAGATTTTGGACTGCGAACAACGCACACAGCTGGGGGTGGGATTAAACAAAAACCTGTGTATAGATACGAGATCCATAGTTCTATTCCCCTATCTGGCTCTTGGTACCATAACTCAACTGCCAGGTAAATATACTCCTGATAGAGATCAAAGATTCCTACTCAGGGGAACTGGCTGATTTCAATGGTAGACAGCCAACAGACAATGGCCAAAACTGAAAATTCAAAAATATTATTTGTATGCTATAGGAAGAAAAAGAAACTGTTGCATTAAAAATAAAAAGCTTTGTATGTTATATGGTGTAAAATTTATGTGCCTGTATTACTTTAATAACAAAAATACAATACTTAACTATAAAAATAGTAAAATAAATAAAAAAACAAGAAAAGATAGAAAAATATATGAACAAGAAATAAGAAAAAAATGTGGGTAAGTTATCATAATAGTGGCAGGAAGGCTGAATCCTCAAATGAGCAAAGGTTTGTTAAAAATAACCCAAAAAGGTACTTTGGTTACATGCAGAGCAAGATGATGATCAAAGAGACAGCCTTACTGTGATAGACTGATGATGTAATTTTAAGGGTAACACAGAGAAAACAAACCGGTCAACTACCAGTTAGTGAATCTAACAAGAGAGATAATCATAAGGTCCTACCCTTGTGTACAACGAAAGCCAAGCACCAAGTAGAGGATGGGGATCCAGGACCAACCACAGCCCATGTGGAAACCAGTGGGTTTCCAGCCAACCCTACGAATAAGCGGTCACGGGTTCTACGACTTCCAAAAACAGCTTATGTGATCCTGAGTGTACTTTCTGAAACACAACGTCACCCACTTAATTATCAAGGAACCAAAGATTTTCTCTGGTCTAATCAGTCTACATCTGTTGAACTTACTCAGTTAATTCTTAAACAGAGGTAGAACAAATCTAGGAGGGAAACAAGTACATCTGGGAACTGGGAAACTGACATCCTTTTTTTTGGTTGTTGTTTTTTTTTTGTTTGTTTGTTTGTTTGAAGTACCGCTAAATAAACTTGGGGCTGCTATCTCTGGAGGAGATGGAAAAGGTCTACCTTCAAATGAGTAAAAGGCTATTGGAGGAAGAATGATAATAAGGCCCTTCGCTGTAAGCTATCACTCAGAAAATTGTGGAGACCCCTGACCTGGGCCTGACACCTATGTGGTACTTGAACACCTCTGTCATGTTTTCATTTGAGGAATTTTAAAGAGATTTGGAAACAGGTATAAAACATATAGCTTAATGAAATTTTATGAGGTGAACACCCTCATAACTAACACCCAGGTCAAGAAATAGAGTTTTCCTGGCCATTCTGATGCTCCTATGTGCCTCATTCCGATTAAAACCTCTTCTGTCCCCTTAAAATAACCATTATCCTGACTTCTATATTACTAACTTCTCTGCATTTTAACACAATTTTATTCATCCAGGTGTGCATTCCTAAGTACTTCAGTTTTGCCTGTTTTTTTGTTTGTTTGTTTGTTTTGTTTTGTTATGTCTTTTTTTTTTTTTTAAAGATTTTTATTTATTTATCTTTAGAGGGGAAGGGTAGGAGGGAGGGAGAGGGAGAGAAATATCAATGTGTGGTTGCCTCTTGTGTGTCCCATGCTGGGAACTGGCCTGCAACCCAGGTATGTGCCCTGACTGGGAATTGAACCGCAATTCTTTGGTTCGCAGGCCCGCGCTCAATCCACTGAGCTACACCAGCCAGGCCATGTTATGTCTCTTAAGTGTCTTAAACAGCAGGTTTCTTCCTGTCCATCCTTCTGCTCCATTAGAATATATCTGTTGAAGAACATGGGTCTGACGGTTAGACTTCGTGGGTTGTTTCGTCACAAACAGCACAACATGCTCCTTGACTTCTGTACTTTCTGCAAACTGAAAGGTGGGTCCTGAGGTCTGATCAGATTCAGGTTGGTTTATTTCACAAGACTAGGGGTAGAGCTGTTTTTCCATGAGGAGCCACACAATGTCCGGTGGTCTCTCTTTTTGTGATGCAATCCACCGTAGATGTTCAATATCTAGATGCATTAATTCATTGAGGGCTCTAAATGGTTATGTTAAAATTCTATAATTTCATTAAAAAATGTCTTTGTTTTACTTACATTTTTGAAGGATATTTTCCCTGCATATAGAATTCTGGGTTGGCTTGTTTTAATTCTTCAAGAACTTTAGACATATTCTAACTTCCATAATTTGGCCATCAATCTTATTGTTGCTTATTTATAGGTAATTCGCCCATCTCCTCAGGTTGCTTTTGGCCTTCTCGTTATCTTTTGCTTTCAACAGTTTGACTTATGATGTGCCTAAGTGTGTTGTATTTATCCTACTTGTGGTTACTGAGTTTCTTGAGTCTGAGAATTGGTATATTTTATTTGTCTTGGAAAATTGTTATCCTCATACATTGCTTCTGCTCGTTCTCTCCTCCCTCTAGGACTTCAGTTTCACACGTCGGGTCATCCGCATTCCCCTTGTCCCTGACACGCCCGGTCCGCTCTTTCTGTTCTCTTTTCTCCCTGTCCCACAGTTTGGTTACCTTTTATTGGCTTGTTTTCTATTCACCGCCAAACCTGTCCTCTGGACGTTAAACCCATCCAATAAAATCTTAGCTCTAGACATTTCAGTTTTAAAATGTCTACATTTTGTTTCCTAAATAAATTCTAATTCTGTTGACGTTCTCCATCTTTTCATCAATTTAGCCCATCGTTTCTTCTATTTTCTTTGTCATATATATATATATATATATATAATATTTAAAGTCTCTGTTAATTTAAGTATCTGCATAAAATTGTGGGTTGGCTTCTACTGATTTTTCTCTCTCAATTACTGGCCACATTTTCATGCCTCATAATTTTTTTTTGGACAATGAGTACAAAAGAACAATAATACTGAGTTGTCTCCTCCAAATTCATATGTTGAAGCCCTAACCCCCAATGTGACTGCAGATGCAGATGGAGCATTTAAGTTTGTAATGAAGGTTAAATATCGTCATAAAGGTAGATTCTAATCCAATAATACTGGTGACCTCATAAGGAGGAAGGGACCCCAGGGACTTGTATGCACAGAGAAAAGGCCACGTGAGAACAAAGAGATGCAGCCATCTGCAAGTCAAGGAGAACCCTCAGGAGAAAGCAAACTTGGCAGCACCTTGATCTAGGACTTCTAGCCTCCAGAGCTGTGAGAAAATACACTTCTGTTTCTTAAGTCACCCAGTCTGTGGGATTTTGTTATTGTAGCCCTAGCAGACTAATTACAGAAACTAAAATTTACTTCCTCCATAAGCAGGTATCCATTCCACTCTTGAGAAAATAAGGTAAACAGCTGATCGTCTTCAGTCCAGTCAGCAGGAACTAGGTGAGGGCTGGGTTGCTTCTTTAGCTGCAATAAGTCTACTTCTGGTTTCAAAGGTAAGACCTGTGGAGTGCTTATGACAGCTCTCTTTCTCTAACTGGAGTCTGTTCCTAAGTACCAGGAGATGGCAGGATATTTCACCTTTCTGGTCCAGCCCCATTCTCGAGTGCAGCCAAGTCTTTGTTCTCCTCTGCTCAGAATGTTTTGTCCTTTGGAGGTTTTAAGCTTTGCTCTTTATCCTCCTTTTCCATGTAGGTTCAAAACCTGACCAACGCCCTGTGGGATTGTCTCCCAGGTGTTGCACTGTGTTGGCCAAAAAGTTCATTTGGTTTTTTTTCATAAGATGGCTCTAGTAGTGCTTAGTTGTCTGTAACTTCATCCAAAACAATGTTGTTAGATTGTATTGTGACAGCTGTCATATCAGTGTGCATTAAAAACAAAACAAAACATCAAAATTGGTGAATTTTTTGTGTAGAAAATTTAATACTGAAAATGGAAGAAAATACGCAAGATTTTTGGCATATTATGCTCTATTATTTCCAGAAAGGTAAAAATGCAACTGAAATGCCAACCCCTCCGCAAACAAAACAAAATAAAACAACCTCCCCCCCAAAAAACAAACCAGAAAACCCCCCCTTGTGCAGTGTATGGAGAAAGTGCTGTGACTGATCAAACGTGTCAAAAGTGGTTTGAGAAGTTTCATGCTAGAGATTTCTTGTTGGACGATTCTCCATGGTTGGGTAGCCCCGTTAAAGTTCATAACAATCAAATCAACTGAGAACAATCAATGTTCTACTACACGGAAGATAGCCAACATATTCAAAGTATCCAAATCAATAAAGTTATGAGTAAAAATGAAAAACGTGTCATTTATTTTACGGAAAAAACTAAACAGATTTTTTGGCCAACCCAATATTACTGTGGGAATTTCATTCTACCTTTCCGGCCCAGTCCCCTAGCTGCCAGCGCGACCCTAGCTCTAAGCAAATACAGCCTCAAAAACTGTTTTCTTCTGACCCCAGCAGAGTCTGTTCATGGCAGCCCAATCTGCAGCCTGTGCACGGATGTCCCTAGGAAAGAAAAGGGCCAGCACCTTGTGCTCAGCTAGGAAGGGCTCTTCTTCCCCCCTTCAGGGCTTTAGCTCTCCTAGCACACTTCCAGCTCTCTGACATCTCGAATATGGTGTTTGTCATTTGATTTTGTAGTTGTTGCAGTGGGAGCTACTTTCTATGCCCTGTGTGGAATCTGAAGTCTACCATGTTCTTTTTTCTTTTCTTTCTTTCTTCTTTTTTTTTTTAATTAAATACGTTTAAATTTTATTGTTGTTCGAGTACAGTTTTGGGCCTTTTCCCCATGTTCTTTTTTCAATAACAATTTTACATTACTCCTTTTTCATCCCTGAAACAATATTTCCATTTTACGCCTTAAAATTTCAACCTAATTTTTATGAAAACTCTATCATAGTTTCACCAACAAAAATATAAATACAAATTTAAATTTTTCTTTATATACTGTGACTTTAAGGTTCTAACTATTAAAACTTTTGTCTTGGATTAGAGTTAACACTACAATTATTACTGGAACATAATTGATCAAAATAAACTTCTAGTAAAGTTTTATAAAACCATTACATATAACAGCAACAATTTATTATAAATGCATTAGATAAGGGAGAAAATACGAGGGGTTAATTTTGGCTCTGTGATTAAAGAATGCTTCAGATATTTTGGCACCCTGTTGGGTTTTGGGTTTTACGCCTCAGGGCGATGCACCATGCTAAGGTTCAAAGGGTCAGAAATTTGTGGAGTATTTTTGGTTTTCTGAATTTTGTTGTTGTTTTTGGGTTTTTTCCCTGTAAAGTGAGAGGACAAAGGGACACGGGAGGTAGAAAAGGCGAATTGGTCCCTTCTTAGGACTATTGATTTTATGAAAGAATATATATGGAATTTAAGAATTTAGAAATGGATTTCTTTAAACCAGCTGTGCCTAGATAACCCTTGGGAAGTCCAGGTACCTACTTCCCTGTTTTAATGTTGGAATGCTAAATTAGCTATCAGGTGCTTGCCAATCCAGAGATTACATAATCATCTACTGACAAAGTCAGCTGAACAGTAGCTCATACCCTAAGTCAGAACAGAAATAACAGGAAGAGGAAAATATCAGCAATACTACTGCTAATTCTTCCCCCCTTCTCTGTGTATACAAACATGAAAAAGGTTCCAGAGAACAGTCTTGGGAAAGGAGGGTGATCCACTTTCTATTTTAAAGACATGTTGACTTAGTAATTAAAAGCTTTTCAAGATCTGGTAAAAGATACAATTAAGCCCAAAGATTATTTCTCAGCTAATCGACCTAGAACTTATGGGGGCATGAGACTTAATGCAGAACTACCTCTAGTGCTAGAATGTCACTTTTGGTTCACACAGATGATGCTGCCCCATCTGGTTGTGCTTTCAAAGGTAAGCTGATTCACTCATGCTTTCCAAATTCCAGCAGGGGAAAAGCCTTTTGCAACATGTTTAGTAACTAGATCACAGCAACAGGATAGTTACACCAATGGTGGGCCTCGACAAGTTTTGAAAGGCAAGTGTAGGTAACAATATTGTTAATTCAGCAACAGGCAAGCCAACCACTTCCTTAAACTGAGCACTAGACACATTCTGTACAATATACATTTGGTATAGTCCTCTATAATTTTCCCAATGCCCATTTTCCAGCTTGATACCATGTATAACCCAGAACAGATGTCTATATTAAGCTGTCCTGAGAATAAAAAATATATATTTTTTTACCAGTAGAAAGCAACCAGTGTAACACGTAACTAAGCATGTAAGGTCACTATTATTAAGAAGAATAAAGAATGATCTGCCCTGGCCAGGTAGCTCAGCTGGTTAGAATGTTGTTCCAAGAAGCCAAGGTTGTGAGTTCGACCCCTGGTCAGGGCACATACAAGAATCAACCAATAAATTCATAAATAATAAGCGAAACAACAAATTGATGTCTCTCTCAAATCAATAAAAATCTAAAACGTGTATTTTTAAAAAAGAAGAATGATCCATGCTATTTGAAACCTTAGCTGGCTGGCCTAGATCCAAATTTATGGAAAGCTGCAAGGTTTTTTTCAAAATACTTGTAGAGCAAATGCAGAAATATTTCCTCCTAATTTCTTTGATGTTGAGGGTCAGCCAAACCCCAAGGAATGCATCAGTCAGTCAACAAAGAAAATTTCACTTTAGTTAACATCACCAGGGAGGCCAAAGGAAGAGATCCTAACAACTATTTGTAAAGCAATAAGCAGATAAGTAATAAGCGTAATAAGTAAAGTAACATGCAGATAAATAATAAAAGCATATAAAAGCAAGATAAAAAATTCCAGGTGTGAAATAGGAGAGAGAGAAATGGACATAAAGGGATGTATGAAGTCTAAAAAGAAATTTATGGGAGAAAAAAACAGCATCATTATGTCAGATATAGTTATGTACGAGGTTATAGTTAAATCTGGCTTCTAATTGGTCACTTTTCTGATAAACGTCTTACTATGTTTAAAGAGAAATACCTTCCTCTATTGCTACAGATCTGCCCTTTCAGAGCACAGCACGCCGAAGGTCAGTGGCGCCAACATCAGCAGCAGGCTCACACTCGGGACACACTCACCTGCTTCGGGGTCGGCAGGGATTCTCCACATGTACAGATTGAAGTCATCGGAGCCTGAAAGGATATACTGTTGGGACAAAAAATTTATTATTTATATATCAACTGACTTATAAAATATTTATATTTATTTACCTATACAGAGAAAGCTTTTTAAAAAATAAACAAGACAAATGGAGATATATTTATGAGGCACCACACGGAAACACTGTCTTAAAAGTATTTGCAAATCAAAAGGCTCCTTGGCCAAAACTTAGCAACAAACCAACCCGATTCAAAATGGTTGAAAGGGCTTGACCAGACATTTCTACAAAGAAAATATACAAATGACCAATAAACACATGAAAAGATGCTCAAAATCACTAATCACAAGGGAAATAAACATCAATACCACAATGAGATACCACTTCACACCCATTAGAATGGCTATTACCAAAAAACAAACGGAGAACAAGTCTGGTGAAGATGTAGAGAAATTGGAACCCTTTTGCATTGCTGGTGTAAATACATAATGGTGTACCACTGGTGAATAGAGTGGAATGATGTTCCACTGTGGAACACAGTATGGCAATTTCTCAAAAAGTTAAACATATAACTACCATAACCCAGCAGTCTTAGGTAGGTATAGATCAAAGAATTGAAAGCAATGACTTGAGACATCTGTACACCAATGTTCAAAATAGCCAAAAAGTGGAACAACCCAAATGTCCATGAATGAGTGAATGAACACAATGTGGTATGTACATACAATGAAATATTCAACACGAAAAAGGAAATTCTGACATATAGTACAACATGGGTGAAACTTGAAGACATTATGCTCAATGAAAGAGGCTACATACAAAAGCAAATATTGTGTGATTCAACTTATGTGAGGTACCAAAAGTAGTCAAATTCAGAGACAGAAAGAATGCTAGCTGCCAAGGACTGGAGAGAGGAGGAATAGGGCGCTACTGTGCAACAGGGATGGACTGCAGCCTGGGAAGACGAAAACATTCTGGAGATGGAAAGCAGTGACAGGTGCACAACAATGTACTTTCACTTAATGCCCAAGAACTGTACACTTAAAGATGGCTATAATGGTAGGTTTTATGTTATGTGTATTTTACCACAATTTTCCAAAACAAAAATGTTTAAATGCAGGAAAAAAAAGAAAGAGCTTCCTAGAGATCTTTTATGCAAGACCAAGCATCTGAACTTCCCTGCTGTCAGCTGACGCCTTCGAATGGGAAGCCATTGCCAATCCCGCCACAAGTCAGTGCCAGGGACATAAGCAATCCCTTTGTATGTGGCAGCTTTGCACTGTTTAAGCTCAAAACGCTAGGTTAGGTATATTCTAATTAAGACTAAAAAACACTGTCTAACAGCAACAGTGAGCAATTCTGAGAGCAAATAAGCATTATTTATTTCCAAAGATTAACAAAAGTGTTCTACTTTAAGTTGAGGTCAGCATTACTACTGCTGTCTAGCTCCATCTGCTTATTTCCCTAGAAAAAGAAAGGGCTGTCATTTTCTAAAAAAATTTCTCAAGAATGACACTGAACAATTTCAAAAAGTGCAAGTCCAACATATACACAACCTTATGCCTAATGTAAATACTTTACTAAATACTTTGCAAACATGAAAAATCAATTTGTCAGTCTGCAAGATACCTGAGAAAAGGAGGCAAAAAATAATAATGCACATTTAAAGATGATGAAAATCGTGTTCACAGGACTCAGTGCAAAAGGAACTGGTTCAGTTTCCCCATGTGGTCACCTTCTCCTACGGTCTGAATGTGTCCCCCTCCAAATTCACATGTGAAATCCTAATGCCCAGTGTAATGGTATCAGTTGAGACCTTTGGGAGGTTATTAGGTCATGAAGGTGGAGCCCACATGAATGGGATTAGCATTCTTATAAAGAAAACCCAACATAGCTTTCCAGCCCGCTTCTGGCATGTGAGGAAATAGGGAGAAGTCAGCCTAACCAAGCTGACACCCTGATCTTGGGCTTCCAGCCTCCAGAACTGTGAGAAAGATATTACTCTTGTTTATAAGCCATCTAGTCTGTGGTATTTTGTTATAGCAGCCAGAACAGACTAAGACACACTTGGAGGATCATTTAATTCTAAGATTCTATGATCGCCCTGTGAAGGAATGGAAGAAGCCAGATCAGAGCTCAAAGTCCCTAAGCTGCTAGCCCGTGCTTACTTGACAAATCACTACATAAATATGTTCAAAGCAAGGAAACTCAAAGACTAACCCTGTTATACTTCAATTAAAAAGTCTCCTTAACAACAACAAAAAAACCCTCCACTTAATTAAAAAAATGAGCAAAGGACTTGAAAGAGACATTTTTCCAAAGAAAACATATGTAATGGCTACATACAAATGGCCAATAAGTACATGCAAAGATGCTCAATGTCACTAATCATTAAGGAAATGCACATCAAAACCACAATGAAACACCACCTCATACTCATTAAGAGAAATATTGTATAACTCAGTTGGTTAGAGTATCTTCCTGATCATGCCAAGGTTGTGGGTTCAATCCCTGGTCAGGGCACATACAAGAACAAAACAATGAATGCATAATTAAGTGGAACAACAAATCAATGTCTGTCTCTCTGAAATCAATGAACAAAAATAAATAAATTATAAAAACAACAAAAACAGAACAGAAAATAGGTCCTTAAAGAGTTCTTTAAGACTGCCAAGATGGAGGTGTAGGTGGACACACTGTGCCTCCTTGCACAACCAAAATTAAGGACAACAAAGATTTAGAAACAAGAAAACCAGAACTAACAGAAAATTGAACTGTATGGAAAGATGACAACCATTCATCCAGACTGGTAAGAGGGTCGGGGTCATGGCAGGAAAAAGCAGAGGTTGGCGGGACCTGGGTGCGCAGAAGCCCCAGGCTTTCAGGCTGCGGCTAGCGGACCTCGGGTGTGGGGTGGCAATGGGCAGACCCAGTGAGGCTGTGCAAGGCAGCTGGCTGACCAGGTGGTCCCACATTCACAAGCAGATAATCCAGGAGAAAACGGGGAGCGAGACACACCATGCAACCCAGGGCCCCAGCGCCAGGAAATAAAACTTAAAAGCACTGATTGAAAACACCTGTGGGGGTTGAGGTGCCAGGAGAGACTCCCAGCCTCACAGGAGAGTTCGTTGGAGAGACCCACAGGGTCCTAGAACATACACAAACAAGCCCACCCACAGGAAAATCAGTACCAGAAGGGCCCAATTTGCTTGTGGGAAGCGGTAAGGGACTGAAATAGGAGAGAGTGGAGCAAGCGCCATTGTTCCCTCTCAGACCCCTCCCCGACATACAGCATCACAACCTAGTGACTGGGCTGCCCTGCCCTGGGGAACACCTAAGGCCCCCGCCCCTCATATTTAACAGGTGCCACCAGACCCCCCCCAAAAAAAGTCCAAAAATGGTTCAAACGGGAGAACAAATAAAATCCCCAGAGCCAATTCATCTAAGCGACCAAGAGATAGCCAACCTATCAGATGCACAGTTCAAAGCCCTGGTGATCAGGATGCTCACAAAATTGGTTGATTTTGCTCACAAATTAGATGAAAAAATGAAGGCTACAGTAAGTGAAATGAAAGAAAACGCACAGGGAACCAATAGAGATGGGAGAAAAACTGGGACTCAAATCAATGGAGTGGACGAGAAGGAAGGAAGAACAACCAAACAGAAAACAAGGAAGAAACAAGAATTCAAAACAATGAGGAGAGGCTTAGGACCCTCCGGGACATCGTTAAACCTCCCAACATCCGAATTATAGGGGTACTAGAAGGGGAAGAAGAGCAACAAGTAGAAAACTTATGTGAACAAATAATAAAGGAGAACTTCCCCAGTCTGGCAAAGGAAATAGACTACCAGGACGTCCAGGAAGCTTAGAGAGTCCCAAAGAAGTTGGACCCAAGGAGGAACACACCAAGGCACATCGTAATTACATTAGCCAAGATTCAAATGAAGGAGAGAATTCTAGAAGCAGCAAGGGATAAGGGGACAGTCACCTCCAAAGGAGTTCCCATCAGACTGTCAGCTGATTTCTCAAAAGAGACCTTACAGGCAAGAAGGGGCTGGAAAGAAGTATTTGAAGTCTTGAAAGGCAGGGACCTATATCCAAGATTGCTCTATCCAGCAAAGCTGTCATTTAGAATGGAAGGGAAGATAAAGTGCTTCTCAGATAAGACCAAGTTAAAGGAGTTCATCATCACCAAGCCCTTATTATATGAAATGTTAAAGGGACTCATCTAAGAAAAAGAAGATAAAAAATATGACAGTAAAAAAAACAGCAAACTCACAGGTATTAACAACACCTAAAACAAAAGCAAATGAAGCAAACAGCTAGAACAGGAACAGAAACACAGAAATGGAGATCACATGGAGGGCTAGCAAGAGGGGAGTGGGAGGAGAGGGGGGGAAGGTACAGAGAATAAGTAGCATAGATGGTGGGTAGAAAATAGACGGAGAGGGCAGAATAGTGTGGGAAATGTAGAAGCTAATGAACTTATGACACATGGACATGAACTAAAGGGGGGAATGTGGGTGGGAGGGGGTATGCAGGGTGGAGGGGAATGAAGCGGGGGAATGGGACAACTGTAATAGCATAATCAATAAAATATATTTTTAAAAAATAAAACTGGAGGATGGTAAGGAATTAAATAAAACCTTGTAATCGTTAAAAAAAAAAGAAAGAAAGAAAAAAAGAATTCTCTAAGAGTTTTATACCTCTGTTCAGAGCAGCATTATTTACAATAGTCAAAAGGTGAAAGGAGCCCAAATGTCCATCGGCAGATGAAATGTATAAAGAAAATGTGGTCTGTACATACAATGGAGTATTATTCAGCCTTAAAAGGTAGGGAAATTCTGCAACACACTACAACATGGACGAATCTTCAACATTACGCTAGCTGAAATAAAAGTCACAAAAGGCCAACACCATGTGAGTGCACTTATGAGGTTCCTACAGTAGTCACATTCATACAGGCTGAAAGTAGAATAGTGGTTGCCAAGGGCTGGGGGCAGGAGAGGGAGGAGAGTTCACGTTTAATGGTACAGAATTTCAGTTTTACAAGAAGAAACACTTCTGGAGATGGATGGTGGCGATGGTTATTAACAATGTGAATGTACTCAATACTATGAAACTGAACACTTAAAAATTTTTCCAAGAAAGAAAAAAAAAGAGGAATCCTCATTGCTTTGACCTAGGTAACTCCTGTAACTAGATCCAGTAACTCCCTGCAGTTTACAACACTACACTGGCTGAAGTTAAGAAGCTGGAGTTCAGAAGCCCAAGGGCTTTCCTCTGACAGCCAGTTTGGCAAAACCACCTACTAGTTGGGGGGAGAGATTCATTTTAACTAACCAAGCACTTATGCACCAGGCACTTGGGGCTTACAATGACATACAATGTGATACCTGGGTTCCCAAGGAGCTTAAATCAAGTAGAAAATAGGCACGTAGGTGCACAACTGCCATGCCAAGCAGCAGAAATCACTAGGTGCCTTTATGAGAAATAAGGTGCCTGGTGATTGACAAGAGGCAAGGCAAGACAGATGTGAGCGCCAAGCCAGCCCCAGGTAAAGATGTGGTGAAAAGAGGGAGAAGGGGCCCAGGTAAAATAATGGTGCTCAGGCAGACTGCTGTTTTAATGGAAAAGAAATGTATGGTACAGCTCACTCCTTGATGCCTGTTCATATCCCTCAGGCCTTACTGCTCTGTATGCTCCCCAGGATCTCCAACTGCCAGTATCCAGGTCTCTTTGCCCCAGGGATCCTGCACAGCCTAGCAGGCTGCTCTAGAGAATGAACATTTCTTGGGAGCAGGCTCAACCAATGACTAATATCCAGCCAATATCCCAGCTGCCTTGTCCCAGGTGGAGTAACTCTGAAGTGCGTCTTCTATACACCACTCCCTTAAGATCAAATCCAACTGCCCACAGTTGCAGGTGGCTCACTGAAGCACCCTTCCATGTCCACATGTCCATTTCTCTACTACTTCCCACATTTCCAAATAAACTACTTGCACCTGAAAACTGAATCCAAATTAAGACACATGGGCAGGGTGCAGGGAGGAGGGGGAGTTCTTTTATAAAACATAATACAAAAGAACTGTCCACTGATAATTTATATATATGCATATGTGATAAATAATATATTATTCAGCAACTTGACATTAAACATGCTCTATGTTTAAAAGAGGCTATAAAACTTTATATAGAATTCCTGCTACCCTGCCCCCTGCCAAAACTAAACAAACAGAAATAAATATTAGAAAAGAGTGAGCCAAGGGTGGGCTTAAAGAGGTTTTACTATTTCATTGTGAAGGATCAGCGCTTTCCTACTCAGCTGTTCCCCAGGGAAAGCCATGAAAAAGGTAAAAGGGGACCGACTCCCAGATGGAACGCTGACTCAGAAGACTGCCTTAGAAGGAAGAAAACTCCCACAGTTAAGACCTTTGGAGTTAATATGACAGCTCCTAAAATATGTAGAAAATGCATACAATGTCCAGGCTTCCTGTCAGGGATAAGGGCAACTCCTCACCCTCTCTTCCTCTTGGAACCACCACAAGGGAACAGCTGGGCATGATTCCAAGGAGAGGGTCTTGAGCTGCTGCCGTCTAGTCAGACCATTTAAGTGCTCACACACAGTGGAATCACAAAACTGCCCTGAGGAATTCATTTATGACGTGTCATGGTTGTCTGCTGGGCCCCTTCCAGCATTCAAAGTTGGCTTCCCAGGACAATGCTGACTGTGGGAGACTGAAATAAATGAATCTGTTCCTTCATTCATTAAACAAATATTTATCAAATGTCAATTACGTGTCGGGCACTGTTCCAGGAAAAGATATACAGAATTGATCAAAAAAGAGCCTGTCCCTACCCTCATGAAACTAACTCACATTTTATTGTATGGAAAGAGGAAAAGAATTACACACACACACAAATACACACACACACACACACACAACGTGAATGAAGTTAGTAGAGGAAAAATAAAAATAAAAAATATCTGTGTGCCCAGTGGTGGCAAGTGATACAGAGAAAAAAGTAAACAGGAGGTTAAGGCATATAGGGAACATGAGGGTGGTCAGTTTCTGTTTTATTTTTTAAAAAAGATTTCATTTATTTATTTTTAGAGAGAAGAGGGGAGGTAGAAAGAAACATCATTTGGTTGCCTCTAGCATGCCTCCAACTGGGGACCTGGCCCTCAACCCAGGCATGTGCCCTGACCGGGAATAGAACCGGCAACCTTTGGATTCACAGGCCAGTGCTCAGTCCACTGAGCCACACCAGCCAGGCCAGCTTCCATTTTATATAGGGCAGTCACAGAAGGTCTCTCTGATAAAATGGCATTTTGAGCAGAGCCCTGAAGGAAATGACAGAGCAAGTTTGTGGCTATCTGGCAGAAGAATATTCCAGGAGAGGGAACAGAGTTCTGGGCTATTTTAAAACATAAGGTAGCCAAAAGAGCTCTTCTGTTCTCCCTCCCTTCCTTCTTACTTTTTAAAGCTCTGTGGAAATAAAGATTATTTCAAGTGGGCTGAGTGCAGAGATACATTTAACATCATCAGAGCAGCTGAACAGATTCCTCTTTTCTAAAACTGTGTTGGAAGGGTTCGTCTCTTCCCAGACTTGAGTTGGAGCCTCCAACTGTGGCCCTGCTAATGATTAATGCTAATGGCATTGCAAGTCTTGATCAGCCATCTCACAAATATGTAAGTATTTGCTGTTAGGAGTAAGAAAACAAAGACCACATAGCACCAACACTCACCACTACCAAAGGAAATTCAAACTACCTAAGTACATCCAAATTCATAAAACAATAGTAATTTGAATTAACCAGAAAAATGAGCTTAACCTCAAGCAGTGGAACTGGAGGTATAGGTTTCTCTCTTTCTTCCTTTTTTTTTTTAAATTTTTTTTATTTTTATTATTCATTTATTTATTTATCTTTAGAGGGGAAGGGAAGGAGAGAGGGAGAGAAACATCAATGTGCGGTTGCCTCTTGTATGTCCCCTGCCGGGAACTGGCCTGGCAACCCAGGCATGTGCCCTGACTGGGAATCAAACCGCGATCCTTCGGTTCGCAGGCCCGTGCTCAATCCACTGAGCTACACCAGCCAGGGCACTTCCTTTTTTTCTTGATATCTAATTTTATTTTTTTTTTAAGATTTTATTTTATTTTTAGAGAGGGGGGAGGGAGGAAGAGAGGGAGAAAAACATTGATGTGTGGTTGCTTCTCTCTTGCCCCCAACTGGGGACCTGGGCCACAACCCAGGCATGTGCCCCGACTGGGAATCGAACCAGCTAATCTTTGGTTCACAGGCCGGCACTCAATCCACTGAGCTACACCAGCCAAGGTATGGTATCTAATTTTAGACAGTACCTACACATTCTTACCCAGGCAATCCGGTGTTGGGTCTGCAGATGACCTGGAGTAAAGGGCCTGCCTCTGGCCTAAATAGCAGAAAGGCCCAGTAGCCAACAGCCCTTCATAAATTGGTAAGCTATAGAAACATAATCGGAAGAATGGTTGTCGGAAATTCTAAATTTAACATTTTTATTCCCTTTTGTGATGTAGGACTTCACAACCAACATTCACAATTAAAACACCACCATGAAAAAAACATGAAGATTACTGTTCAATTTGAGAAAAGCAAAAACTAAGTTAGATGATATTAAGATTGTGGCCTAGTGAAGTATGTGCTCTAGTGGGAATATGAATAACACATTACTTTTTCTCAGGTTTTTTTCTTTGATCTCATTCTTACCAATAAAGGGCAAATCACAAATTAAAAATGTACTTTATGTGAGTCTTTTTAAAAAGACTTTATTTATTTTTAGAGAAAGGGGAAGGGAAGGTTCTAGAAACATCGATCAAGTGACTGGGAACCAAACCCATAAGCTAGGCATGTGCCCTGACTGGATCGAACCAGCAACCTTTCCTGTTGTGGAAAGATGCTCAACCAACCAAGCCTCACTGGTCAGGGTGTTTTATGTGAGTCTTTTACCCTTGTATCCTGAGACAAACTGTGCCGACCTCCAAAAAGATGAGAAAAAGAAATGTTTTAGGTAGTCCATTATCTAGACGATAGAAGTCCCATTTCCCAAAATGCTCTGGGTTGTAGGGCAGGGGAGAGGGAAGAAGACCCACAGGCTACTTAATATCAGAGATTGGAGGACATACTCAATTTTAATTTGGTTTTGTGGGTAAGTGATATCAATGCAAAAATGAATATAAGTCGTTTTTATTCACACTATGGATCCACAGCATCCATAATCCTTCCCACCTGGCAACGAAGGTTAAAGGCTGGCCACACTCTGACCCATCTCAATTATTTTAAGTAGAATTAGCCCGAGGCCAGTGCATTTTATCTAATCCACTGTCAGTATGGAAATATTAACTTGTTCAAGCATAGAGGCAGAGCAACAACTGCTCCTCCCAATAAATTTAAAAAGGAACCACTACCAACACAAAAACAAAAGATTACCGCATTAGCACTGGGTCACTTGTCTCATTTGCCCACAGGTCCTCTGTCAATCCATGACCCATCGTAGAAAAGTTACTCACATCATACTCGCCAGTTCCTGGTAGATTGCTATAATATGCCTTGCACCCCCTCCAGGAATTCCTGCCCCTTTCTTCAACTCTCCGCAGTCTCAAAGCACACATGCTTTTAAGAAAGACCTTTATTAGATGAATTCCCAGAGAAGCCCACACTTCTAAATACTTTGTAGTCCAGGGGTGTCAAACTCATTTTCACCAGGGCCACGTCGGTTTCTCGGTTGCCTTCGAAGGGCTGAATGTAACTGTAGGGCTGTGTAAATGTAACTACTCCTTAACAGTTAAGCGAGAGTTTGGCGCTGCCGCCGGGTAGAAACAAGGTGCCGGGCGGGATAAAACAAGGTGGAGGGCTGGGTTTGGCCCTCGGGCCTTGTGTTTGCCGCCTTTGTTGCAGTCACTGAAGTCACAAGAAAATCTTATCAACTTGAAGGTTCAAAGAAGGATCTAAATTTAGCCGGCCATAGCAAACTGTTTATTAAATAGAAGCTTGCTGGTAAAAAATAATTATTAGCCATATTCAAGCAAAGCAACTATTTCTCTCTCTCTAACATCTGTTTAAACCTTAATGATTAAAACAATCCAAAGAAGGTACAAATTTGGAATACAGTTAACTCCCCATCAATTTTATTCTAAGGCTTCATTTGGCTTAGAAGTATGGATATAACATGCAGGACTTCCAGCCAAGATGGAGGTGTAGGTAGATATATTTTGTCTCCTCATACAACCAAAAGAACAAATTTAAAAACAAAAAATAACCAAAACTGTCAGAAAACTGAACTTTATGGAAGTCTGACAACCAAGGAGTGAAAGAACAAACATTCATTCAGACTGGGAGGAGGGGCGGAGACAGGCAGCCAGGGAGGAGAAGATGTGTGGCAAGGCGGTGGCTGGCAGACTGGGCGGTCCCACATTTGTGTGCTGATAAACCAGGAATACAGTTAACTCCCCATCAATTTCAGTTATTTTAATATGGAGGCCTTTTGGTTGATGGTCCTTCATCTTGCCAAGGTTTCCAAAAGAGCTTAACCAAATGAAGATTCATCTTCAAGTAATGCAGGCTACCTTGTTACACGCAGATGTTGGAGGTGGAGAAGCCAAAGAACTAATATGTACAGCCCATGGACATGAACTAAGTGGTGGGGGGAATGCTGGTGGGAGGGGTGGTGCAAGGTGGAGGGGAATAAAAGGGAGGAAAAAAATGGGACAACTGTAATAATATAATCAATAAAATATATTTAAAAAAGAAATACGGATGTGTTTCTTTATATATGTATATGTATATAATTCTCCCTACCCGCCTCCCCCAAATCCACATTAAAAAGAGAAAAAAGTTCTACAAGGCAGGGACAGGCCATCTACCTGTATACTTCAAAAAATAACACAAAGTATGTCTTAACAGGCTCTTCAGTCTCTCTCAGTACATGTCTCTGTGTATGCATAAGACTGAGGGTGTGTACGCACTGCATTTGATAATCTCCAACATCTGCTGATAGAAAAGGAACCATATCAATCAGTTACTATTCACTGAGTACTGATCAACTAGTTCTCTCCAAGGCTCCTTGGATAATAATTAATTATTCTCCAGTAAATGGCATGCCTGTCTAATTAACGGTACAGGCTATGATAGAAAAACCAGATGGCTCTCTAGCCTAGATCAATAATAGCAGAGAGGCTGTAATTTAACATTTAAATCAAACACAGCTCTTGTTTCTCCCTGACCTTCTGTCAGAAGGGGGAGAAAAGGTGATTGAACAATTTCCTGGTGTGCTCTCTAGAGACTTTTCCAGAAAACGGTTTGCCAATGGGTATATAAAATGCCTTTCATCATATCATTTATACCCACTGCCTGCCACAAATACCATCCAAAGCAATTAGGATTTTTTTTTTTTTTTTTGTGAAATGGACAAAACCATAGATTTTATTCGTGGTAGGAAAAAAAGAGAATTCCACTGACTCCCAATAAAAGCACACAAACATGTTTACCCATAAGATTAACACAATTTTTTGCATGCGAAGTTACATGATTCTTGCTTCTTTGGACCATTTGCCATTTCAGTTCTATTAGGTTCCTGGAATTCTTTGATTTATTAAAATAACCAATCTTTATGGGTTCTGAGTAGGAAAAATTCTATTAGTAATGAAATGCTCCATTAAAGATGGCCAGTAATAGTCAAATAATCAGTAAAGAAAAAAATTTTTTAATGCTCTAACCTCCAACAGCTGCGTGTAACAAGGTAGCCTGCATTACTTAAAGATGAATCTTTATTTGGTTAAACTCTTTTGGAAACCTTGGCAAGATGAAGGGCCACCAACGAAAAGGCCTTCAACAGTCAATGTCTCCTTGTGGGCCTCGGCTTTCGGATGTGGAGACTGGGAAGTGGGGAGATGGTATCATTTCTCCCAGTCTTCACATGAGTACTTATACTTTTCATTCAAGCAAAGGAAGAAATACCTACCAATCTTCCTACCATTCAGAGGAAGAAATAGTACTTACCTTTTTTGAAGAAACCTGAAAAAACAGGGCAAAGTGACCAAAACTAAAATCTCTGAGGAGGATGGGGCAGGTAGGGCAGGAAAGGTTCTGTTCCCTTCATTAACATCTACTAGGGATTCTTAGCAAAGCCCAGGCTCCTCGCCAGGAACTATAGATTAAAGGAGAGCTGTCAGGTTGTATCACCAGATCTTATCAATTCCATTTGTTCTCAAGAAGAAATCAGGTGCCTAGTGTTCCTTTCCAGTTGAACAGTTATAAGCCAGACCATGTCAAGAAGGCCTGCATACACTCCAAAACGTTTTAATCTTTCTGACTTCTAAAGCTGTATCAGCAAAGGGACTAAAAGAAGATGAAATCCATGAGTAAAATCTTAACTCAGATTGCTAATACCTGAAACCCCTAGGTTTCAGAAATTCCATAAACTCCCTAATATTATATACAAAACTATGTGTATATGTACATTTTCCTGAAATGAATGTTCACAGCTTTCAAACTTTCAAAGAGGCTTGGGATTCAAAAAGAGTTATAAATGACTGATTTCATAAAGAAGCTATTTTCATGCTGCCTCTTCTTTATAAAATAAAGTCTCCTAAAATATTCACCTAAATAACACAACGAGGAATTCTTCTGCCACAACATTCTGTATTCAGCTCTTCCTCACCAGCCCATGGGAGAGGAGGCTATCACCATTTAATCAGCACAGCACAGGTGGTGGTGTGCCCGTGAGGAAGAGGGTCCAATCACAGGCAAGACACCGAGTCCAGTCCTGTTCCCGCTGCTGACTGGATCTGCCATTTCGAACTACTCCAGGCCTCAGTGCCACATGGAGATAAAACCTGTCCAACTAAACCTGAAGGTCACTGGGAGCATTAATATAAAAGGAAGTGCTTTAGAAGCTAAAGGGCTAAATATATGACATAAAGGCAAGGAGAAGAAAAAATTAGCCTAAGTCATAAAGCAAGTCATAGGATGGAACCTAAGAGTTGAATTTCCCCCTATTACAAGTGTGCCTTTGCCCGGGATGGAGTGTCATCCCGTACACCAAAAGGGTGTGGGTTTGATTCCAGGTCAGAGCACATACCTAGTTGCAGGTTTGATCCTCAGTAGAGGTGCGTGTGGGCTGCAACCAATCAATGTTTCTCTTTCACAGTCACTCACATGCATGTTTCTCTCTCTCTCTCTCTCTCTAATCAACAAACATATCCTTGGGTAAAGATTTTTTAAAAAGTGTGCCTTTATTTCAGATGAAGTACTCACGGGCTGTCAGGCCCCCAAGTGAGAACAATAAGGACTGCATGGAATTATAAAAAAAGTAAAGTTGTAACTGTGTAAGGTGCTTCGCTGGCCTGGAGCACGCTTACTGGCAAATTCCTGAACCTTTGCTATGCCCGAACAGCGTCAACGCAGACAGGCTGGACGGTGATGTAATGTCTGAGGCCAGGCCATGTATTCAAGGCCTTTTTTTTTTTTTTTTGGATTCGCAGGATATAAGTCAGCTCTTTTCTCCAGGGAATAAGATAGAATGATTTAATTATCAAGATTTCGGAGGCCTTGACTTCAAGTTCAAAAGATCTGTACAAAGCAATCCAATTGCTCAAATACCAGTGCTCACCTCTTTCAAGAAAATTTTATTATGCTTTTCCATTCCTCTGTCAGCAAGATGTAGGGGACAGGCATTCGATGAGGCTAAAGCAAGAGAAGGTTTTAAAACTACCACGCTGTCCATTTCCAGGCCACACATACCTGTTAGCCCAAAAGCCTTACTTCCCAGAAGCCTGCGCTGCTCTCCTGGACTCTCATTAGCTAGGACAAGACCATTTACAGAACCGTGGGAGAAGGGCAACAAAAGCCGAGGGCTGTCTTACAAGTGTGTGCCAGAAAAGCTAGCAGGTGGAAAATTGGCCTTCTTTTGTAATCCTATTAAGAGACTGGCTCACTGAGTAATACAGAGGGGAGTGTGAAGCTTGGGAAAAAGAATGTACCCAAGTCAGGCTTCAGGGAGAACACGCAAGAAAGAAAGAAAGAAAGAAAGTCCAAGTATGACAGGAAAGGAGAACCTTTGGGATCATGCAGATTTAAGAGAAAGGAAGGCTTTTACTGCATGATTCCTCACTCTATAGTCCAAGAGAGAAGGTGAGCGGGCTAAAAATGAGAAAAGTTCAAGGCTTTGGCCGGGAGGGTGCTAATTAATTCTGTTTATGTCCAGCCAATCTCATATCCCTTATGCCACCTATTTCATGATAGAAGTTATTAAACTTGAATAATTAAAAAATTATACCGGAAATAAACAAACCATGTATTTTTAGCCAACAGTGGGGAAGACATTGTACGTATACAGGGCTTGGAATAAAAATCTCAAACAGGGCACTGTCTGGCAGTCATGTGACTGTCTACCACAGCAGCTGGCACACAGGAGATGCTCAGTAAATATCTGCTTTCATATTTTAAAAGACTGCGGTGGGAGGGAGCATGTAGTTAGGAAGGGTTTAGTAGGAGACAGAAACAAAGAACCTGTCTCCACTCACCTATGAATTAGTGACAGCTGAAACTAAAATGAGAGAAAAACATCCTACTGAAGCACAGAAGTTTCAAACTCTTGGCTCTTGAGCAAAATAGGTATGGTGCACATATTTGTTTTATCTACACAATAAAGTATGAATTTCTTGCAATAGTTAAAAATCAGGAAACCTCACATACAAATCTTTACTTCCAAGTTTTCCTCGGGAAAAAAAAATCCGAGGCCCTCACAGCAACAGTGGGCTAAAGCTGAGTCAAGGCTTCAGCTATACCCACACAACCTCAATGCAGAAAAGACTTAGATGGGGTGGGCTCTCAACTTGGCCATAGTCCTCATCACTCCCTGTTATGCTTCTAGCCCAATTCACTCATTTTTGCTGCTTGCCTCGTTACAGCTGGCATTAAGTTGTGGCTGTATAGTGAAAAGAAGTCTCAAGTGAGAGCTAAAAAATCTGGGTTCTACTCCTGGCTCAGCTACAAACTTGTATATATATGTCTTAACTTGTGTACCTAAACTTTCTGAGCCTCAGTTTTCTTATCTGTAAAAGGAAGGTTTATACAAAATGATCTCTCATAGTTCTATAATTAGAATTCATATGTAATGGTGGCAATGTGCATGGAGGAGAAAAAGTAGGCTCAGTTTATTTCACAATTTATTTCCTGAGTCCAATTTCTTGAAATGCTCATTTCATTTCCAGGCTAATGAATTACCTAGTGAATATCAGATAGTCGAAAATGAGGTACGTGCTGTCTGGTACAATATCTGGGTCCATTTGTGTGAACTGACAGCCAGAAGACTGTCTCAGATAGATAGGTCACTTAGTGCCTTTCCTAACCATGTTCATTCCTATTATGGAAATTCTCAGATTTCTTTCTAGGATAGTTACCCGGCCTCTGACTAAACGAAGACTTCCAGAGCACAGGGCCTCGGGCTGTGGGCGTTCTCAGAATATACAAGAACAAGATCAAATGCAAAGACCAATATATGGAAAGGGTAGGCTTTGGAATTTGAAAGCAGCAAAAGATCCTGTCTAGACTAGTCAAAGACTATACATGTCAGTCCTGCAAATCATGCTGTAACTGTGGCAGCTGCTGCTTTAGCGAGGTATAGAAAGCCAGAGCCTATAAATCACCTTTGAGAGACACTTTCTGAGAATAAGACATGAAGTTTGGCCTCCTGTGCCACACTTAGAAAGTATAAACTCAGTAGATTAATTTCACTGAAAATCCATTATTTAATTCACCCTCCTTAAGCCCCTAGAAGTTGAGCAGGAAAATGGTATTTATCAATCCTGATTTACAGTTAGAGAAGCCATAGGCCCAGAAAGCTAAAACCCACACATTGACCAAAGTACTCAAGATTCACTTCAATAAATATTTATTGTGCCCTCACTGTATACCACACACTGGAGACAAGACAATGATTAACTAGCTACATTTCTTAGTCTCCAAGGAGTGAATAACACAGGCAAACACAAATCTCTGTATTTCCTGTTACCCAATGTTATATAATTTTGATACTTTATAAGGGGACTATGAACAGACTTTAAAGACTTCAACTCTAAAACTGATCCAAAGTTAGATCCAATGACTTTGCATCCTCCTTTATCCATAGAAAATTACGTACCGAAACCAAAAAACTCCCTAGTTTGTCAAAGAGGATATATTACCCATAAATCTTCCCATAGGACAAAAGTCACAAATAACAAATTAGTCAAATCTGAATAGGGAAAATCAAGTCATTCAATGTTATCATTGTATAAAACATGAAAGGGAAAAAAATAACTACCTCTTGTCAATGTACATAACCAGGACCATCATAAAATACCTTGTGCAGCTCTGCGAATGGCAACACCTGTCCCAGTGTATCTGGGGAAAATGGGTAATTATAATTTAGGTCACAGGTCCTTAAGTAAGGGCAATCCCTCCGCCACCCCCTAACCCCAGAGACATGTGGCAATGTCTAAAGACAACTTTTCGTTTGTCTAAGGGATGGCTGGGGAGATATTACTGCATCTAGTAGGAAGAGGTCAGGGCAGGGATGCTACTAACTATCCTATGATGCACAGGACAATCCCACAAAATGTTGATAGTGCTGAGGTTAAGAAATCATGGTCTAGGTCAGGGGAGTCAGACTCATTTTCACCAGGGGTCACATCAGCCTCGCGGTTGCCTTCAAAGGGCCGAATGTAATTTCAACTCCTTAACAGTTAAGGAGTAGTTACATTTATACAGCCCTAAAATTATTTTGGCCCTTTGAAGGCAACTGTGAGGCTGTGGCCCCCGGTGAAAATGAGTCTGACACCCCTGGTTTAGGTGTTCTACATATAGGTAGAAGCTTTTCTTTGGAGTCTTTTAAGGACTCCACGCAGTCAGGATTTCACTACTACTATAGGAACCTTTTTCACTTTTCCCTCAGCCCCTTGTTTCTGGTAAAATGCTATAACCCATTATATTTAGTGTCTACTCTTTGTTGTTCAGTGAGATAGGATTTCATACATAAATGAGGTTGATAGACGATGGATAATCAATGAAAGCAAGGAAGAAAGGAAAGAAGACAGGAAGAGAGAAGGAGGTACTTCTCTGTTATTATTGCCACAGCTAAGTGAAATGAAATTAATCATTCTATAGTGCAGGCAATTACAATGATCTGTTCTATCATGAGTATGATCATCTCTAGAAACTGCTGCTTTCCACCCAAGAAACAAATTGCCTGTAAAAACAGTTATTAGCATTGCGGCCTCTCCAAGGAGACAATGCTTATATAGCTGAGGCCACCTAGTGGTTTCAAGTGTGGATTGCAGCTAAATAAGCCCCAGGACTTTCACTTGAATATAAAATCTGGATTTGGATACACAGTCTCTATTTACAAAAGGGGAAATCCCTAGCCTGGACAACTTAAAAGTTATTCCCAATTTATTTCACATTCAACTCAATTCAATGAGCATTTATTGTGCTCCAACTACATATACTAATCTTTAAGCTATGGCACTGGGGAACCTTTAGCAACATCCATCTAGGAAGAAAAGTCCTTGCTACTGCCTTCAAAAAGCAGGGACTTCACAGGTTCTCAAAGAACTGCTGCTTTTATGCCCCAGGCCCACAAATAACTTTAAAGAGATGAAGTACAGCATGTACGAATTACATGTCAAAATCTGACATAGTTGAGGGACCCAAAAAGAACACTAAACATTAGCAGGAGAACAAGGTTTCTCTTTTCCAATTCAAATGTGAAGCTGCACTAAGATTTGTTTGAGGAGAATAAAAATCTATTCACATATTTGATCAATCCTTCCTTGTATTTGTCTTTATTCAGCTTGATTACTCAGACCAGTCCAACTGGCCCACTCACTGACACCCACTTCAAAATTTCTATAGCCAAGACAGACAATCAAGAATGCAAGTATGTTTTTAAACTGCCAGCGCTAAGTCACTATCAGCATCTCAAGTCCCAGTGAGACTGTGAAAAGGCTGGAAACTCACAGCCTGGGTTCTCCCTCCCAGTTGTGATGCTGGCAATAAAAAGAAAAAGTCAGCATCTGGCTTCCCCTCAAACAAAGCGACTCAGCCCACTTCATCCAAGAAAAAGACGCCACCCCAAGGGGCCATTCAGGATATATGTCTCTTGGACGGTATTAATACTTAGGTTGTTTCATTCATCATTGCATCTCATTGGTATTTTTAAAAAGTCTTTTTTTGGCAGGCTAATTTTCCATGGACTTCCTCCTGTCTTTTGAAATGACACAGTCTTAGAATCTTAAAGTCTGCTCACAAACTTGGCAGAGTTAGGTTGCCCAGAACCATACTGGGGCCAGCCACGGTTTATGGTGTGTGCCTCACGCTACTCGATGGCAGCTCTGATGAAGAAACTCACTATTAAGCCAGAACATCCCCGGACACTGTTTCCCCTCAATTGCTTGACATGATGTAAAGAGGAATAAAGACCAGAAACAGCAATCTGAGAGGAAAGCAAGAGTGTGGGATGCAGGAGGCAGAAGGCACTTACCTGGTCACGATCTCCTGCAAAACAGCAGCTTTTCATGGTACAAGAGTTGAAGTAACCCTGATTGTCAAACTGGAACACAGGCAGGCGGGAGTGGATGTCATAGAGCACAGGGGGCAGGCGACGCCTCAGGGCCAGAAGCTGTGTCCCGTTGCTATTGAATCGCACACTCATGGCACTTTGCAATGATAGGTTGCCGCCATAGCGCAGGAGAGAACTGGAAGGCAGAATCACAGGGATCAGGCATGAAATAGGCTGGAGAAAAGGCTACAAAACACACTGCTCTTATTTCTTCCCAAGATGTGCCCAGGTTCCCATCCAAGCTTGTACATATTAATTGCCACAGGAAGATATTTTTATGCAGTGGGCTTGAAAGTAATAATGAGGATAGAATAATGAGGATAGATAATGAGGCTCCTGGATTACATTAAAGCAAGTGATTTAACCTGCCAGTTCCCCTCTTCAATCCCCAAAAGTTGAATTACCAGTAAATCTACAGGACAAGGAAAATATAAGCATCTTGAAAGAAGAGACATATTAAAATGATTCAGGACTACCGGCCAAGATGGAGGTGTATGTAGGTGGACACACTGTGCCTCCTCTCACAACCAAAATTAAGGACCACAAATATTTAGAAACAAGAAAACAATCAGAACGTATAGAAAATTGAACTGTACGGAAGTCCAACAACCATTCATCCAGACCGGTAAGAGGGGCGGAGTTCCAGCAGGAAAAAGTGGAGGTGCGGACCTGGGCATGCAGGCAGCAGCGGCTGGCAGTTCCCAGGTGCACAGGCAGCGACTGACGGACCCCAGGCCCACAGGCAGCAGCTGGCAGACCCCGGGCACGGGGTGGCAACTGTGCAGACCCAGTGAGGCCGCACAAGGCGGGTGACTGACCAGGTGGTCCCACATTCGCGCGCACAGACAATCCAGGTGAAGGGGAAGCAGCGGAAGGGACTGAAATCCAGGAGAAAGCAGAGCAGACGCCATTGTTCCCTCTCATACCCCGCCCCCACATACAGTGTCACAACTCAGCGACTGGGCTGCCCCGCACTGGGGAACACCTAAGGCTCCACCCCTCACTATGTAACAGCCTCGAGCAGACCAAAACCAAAACAAAACAAAACAAAAAAAAAAACCCACCAAAAATGGCTCAAACCGGAGAATAAATCAAAGCCCCAGAGCCAATTCATCTAAGCCATGAAGAGACAGCCAACCTATCAAATGCACTGTTTAAAGCCCTGGTGATCAGGATGCTCACAAAATTGGTTGATTTTGCTCACAAATTAGATGAAAAAAATGCAGGCTACAATAAGTGAAATGAAGGAAGATGCATGGGGAACCAATAGAGATGGGAGGAAAACTGGGACTCACATCAATGGAGTGGACGAGAAGGAAGGAAGAACAACCAAACAGAAAACAAGGAAGAAACAAGAATTCAAAAAAATGAGGAGAGGCTTAGGAACCTCCGGGACATCGTTAAACGTCCCAACATCCGAATTATAGGGGTCCCAGAAGGGGAAGAAGAAGAGCAACAAGTGGAAAACTTATTTGAACAAATAATAAAGGAGAACTTCCCCAATCTGGCAAAGGAAATAGACTACCAGGAAGTCCAGGAAGCTCAGAGAGTCCCAAAGAAGTTGGACCCAAGGAGGAACACACCAAGGCACATCATAATTACATTAGCCAAGATTAAAACGAAGCAGAGAATTCTAGAAGCAGCAAGGGATAAGGGGACAGTCACCTCCAAAGGAGTTCCCATCAGACTGTCAGCTGATTTCTCAAAAGAGACCTTCCAGGCAAGAAGGGGCTGGAAAGAAGTGGACCTATATCCAAGATTGCTCTATCCAGCAAAGCTGTCATTTAGAATGGAAGGGAAGATAAAGTGCTTCTCAGATAAGGTCAAGTTCAAGGAATTCATCATCACCAAGCCCTTATTATATGAAATGTTAAAGGGACTTATCTGAGAAAAAGAAGATAAGAATATGACAGTAAAAAAACAGCAAAATCACAGCTATTAAGAACCACACCTAAAACAAAAGCAAATGAAGCAAACAGCTAGAACAGGAACAGAACCACAGAAATGGAGATCATATGGAGGGTTAGCAACAGGGGCGTGGGAGGAGGAGAGAGGGGGAAAAGGTACAGAGAATGAGTAGCATAGATAGTGGGTAGAAAATAGACAGGGGAAGGGCAAGAATAGTATAGGAAATGTAGAAGCTAAAGAACTTATGACACATGGACATGAACTAAAGGGGGGAATGTGGGTAGGAGGGGGTGTGCAGGGTGGAGGGGAATGATGGGGGAGAAATGGGACAACTGTAATAGCATAATCAATAAAATATATTAAAAAAAAAAAAAGAACCACACCTAAAACAAAAGCAAACTAAGCAACCAACTAGAACAGGAACAGAACCACAGAAATGGAGATCATATGGAGGGTTAGTAACAGGGGCGTGGGAGGAGGAGAGGGGGGAAAAGGTACAGAGAGTAAGTAGCATAGACGGTGGGTAGAAAATAGGGGGATGTCAAGAATAGTGTGGGAAATGTAAAAGCTAAAGAACTTATGTCACATGGACATGAATGCGGGTGGGAGAGGGTGTGGAGGGGAATGATGGGGGAGAAATGGGACAACTGTAATAGCATAATCAATAAAATATATTTTAAAAAATGATTCATTATTTCATTTACCCAAACTAAGTACAGAATCAAATAGATACTCCGTCAAGATCCTGGGAGGTGAGCCATGTCAACACCAACTGGCTAATCATAGGTGGTATTTAAGGGACATGTTTACCATACGCATTAGAGACATAAAAACCATTAGAAAGAGTAAACAGCCCTGGCTGGTGTAGCTCAGTGGATTCAGCGCGGGCCTGCGAACCGAAGGATCGCGGTTCGATTCCCAGTCAGGGCACATGCCTGGGTTGCCAGGCCGGTTCCCGGCAGGGGACATACAAGAGGCAACTGCACATTGATGTTTCTCTCCCTCTCTCCTTCCCTTCCCCTCTAAAGATAAATAAATAAAATCTAAAAGGGAAAAAAAAAAAAGTACTTAAAAAAATCTTTAAAAAAAAAAGAAAGAGTAAACACTTTATAGTTAATTCTGAAAAAATATTCAGAATTAGTGTTCATACTTTAGTAGAATTAGTCTGCTCTAATTCTATAGAGCAGACAATTACAATGATCTGTTCTATCATAGAATTAGTGTTGAATTAGTAGACTTAGTGTTGATACTACAGAGCAGATACTTTATAGTTAATTCTGAATATTTTTCAATAATAATCACTTTATTACTTGTCTTTATTTTTGAATTTTTCATCAGTTCACAGAAAATTTTTATATTCCATGGCATGACTCAAAAGTAAATGCTAAAGAAAAAATTTTAATTAAATGCAGAGCAAGTAGTTAAAACAATTGGAAAAACAACATGACTTGTTTCCTTTACCACATCCGCAATTGAATTCTGCTTTTGGGACTTTATACTAAGAACTGGAGACACTGTCTGTCACTCATTTCAAAGCAATTATTTGGGGCTTGAAAATATATCCTATGAAGAGTCTAAAAAAATACCACCAGAGATTTAATATTAAAAGAAGATGACACTTTTTTTTTCTCTTTTCTTTTCGGCAAGAGAGTGATGGGGGAAATTGAGGAAAGGAACTTCTGAAATCACAGTGCAAAGGCAGCTGCCGACCTGGCCTGATCATCAAAACAGTCTGTGCCACCACTAGCCAGTCAGTCCTGTGTCCCCCCAAAGAGTCCTTTCACCAGAGGGAAGAACACTCTGGTACTACAGCTACATGTATAAACAAGTCTCGGGTGGACTTTAATCCTTATTATTGGAATGGCAGGAAAGAGACTAATCCCTGGAGAGAAATGTTCTTATAATGATCCTCAACACAGGCCACAGCCACTCACGCACAGAGAATGAATGACGGAGCTGTTAGAGCCCAGGCATTTCCTTCACAGGGTGCTCTAGCTGCCACAGGCATTTGGTGTTATCTAAACACTGAGCTCAAAAACAATGAGAGGCTTTCAATCCAAGAACAGCGTGGAGTGTGCAAATAAACCAGCATCTGCAGAACTGAAGAGGAGTTGGGGGTAGAAACAAGACTCAACAAAAAGAAACTTGGCCAGCCCCACCAGCCATAGCAGCAGGGGTCCGCATCAGCTCAGGCATCCCTGACCAGAGAGCTGGGGCCTCTGGCAAACAGGAACTTCCTCTGAAGCTTCTAGGCAGGTCTGGAGGAGTCTGCCCAGGACAGGAATCTGGGCCCACCCCATCCCCAGCCAAGCTCCTTGACCATTGCTCCTTGTTTGCAAACTGGACACTCTACAGGGGTCTCCAGGAGAGTCGCTAACTTTTTTCTTGCCTGTGTGCCTGGGCGGGGAACTCCTATTTCTCACACAGAGAGGGTAGATACAGAGAGATTTTGCTCCCAGAGTGTTCACGGGTGCCATCCAAAGAGTAGCAGCTACTAAAACTGAATACTCATGTTTGAGGGCAAAATTCAATTCCTTCTAGAGGCATGAAATGATGCAGAAATCCAGAAAGTGAGCTACGTTAATGGTGATTTCTAGCCAGGGCTTCTGCAGCTGGCTCCTCCTGGTAAGAATGGTAAGCATGACCTAGTCCGTTAGAAAGAAAAGGCTTAGAAGCAGTTTGCCCTCAGTCACAATATAATGTCAAAGATCCTGTAGTTTGCGGTTCTAAGTGTAATGTGCATGAGAGATCAACCGGAACTTTAAAAAAATGTAGATTCTCAGAATCCACCCCCAAAGATTCTTTGTTTGTTCTCTTTTTCTTTATTCTCCCCTTTAAAAAAAGATGTAACTAATATATTATCCTTTTAGAAAATCTTCCCTTAGTTTTTTATTTTTTAAAATTTTATTGTTGACACTACTACGGATGTCCCCCCCTTTCCCTACCCTTTGCCCCCCGCCACCCAGCGCCCCCCCCCCCCATGCCTTCACCACATTGCTGTCTGTGTCCACAGACACACGCATGTACGTTCTCCGGCTCATCTCTTCCAGTCCCCCGCCCGCTCTGAGATCTGTTAGTCTGTTCATGTATCCATGCCTCTGGCTTTATTTTGTTTGTCAGTTTATTTTATTCATTAGATTCCACATATGAGTGAGATCATATGGCATTTGTCTTTCTCTGGGTGGCTTGTTTCACTTAGCACAATACTCTCCAGGTCCATCCATGCTGTCACAAAGGGTAAGAGGTTCTTTTTGTACAGCCATGTAGTATTCCTTTGTGAAGTGTACCACAGCTTTTTTACCCACTCATTCACCGATGGACACCTGGGCTGTTTCCATATCTTGGCTGTTGTAAATTACGCTGCCATGAACATACAGGTGCATATATTCTTTCTGATTGGTGCTTTGCCCCAGATATTCTAAATCAGCAATTTTCGACTCCCTTTTCTTAATCCTCACCTGAGGACATGCTTATTGATTTTAGAAATAGGGGAGGGAGAGAAACACTAATCAGTTGCCCCCCCCATGCACCAACAGGGGACCAAACCTACAACCTATGCATGTGCCCTGACTGGAAACGAACCTGCAACCTTCCAGTTTACAAGACGACGCCCCAACCAACTGAGCAACACCAGCCAGGGCAATTTTCAACCTCTTTCATCTCATGGCATACATAAACTAATTGTTAAAATTCTGCAGCACACCAAAAAATATATTAAGGTATACCAAAAAATAGGTATAATTTTGATTTAAATTGCCCTGGCTGGTGTAGCTCAGTGGATTGAGCGCGGGCCTGTGAACCAAACAATCGCGGTTCGATTCCCAGTCAGGGCACATGCCTGGGTTGCAGGCCAGTTCCCAGCAAGGGACACATGAGAGGCAACCACACATTGATATTTCTCTCCCTCTCCCTCTCTCCTACCCTTCCTCTCTAAAGATAAATAAATAAAAAATCTTAAAAAAAAAAAAAAAAATTCATTTAATTTTGATTTAAATAAAAACAAACAAACAATGATAACAACTGCCCACCATTTTTGCTCCAAAGTGGCTTTTTAAAAAAATCAGGTGCCTATACTTGTAGATAAGAATTTCTGGTAGCAAGAATTAACCAATCAGATGCTACCTTATTATGCTACATGACTAATAGTATACAACTTTATTATATGATCTATGTATTTACGGTTCAAGACAGGGCATTCACACTGGAGGGCTCTTGTTGTGCTGGCTGTTTCCATTTCTTCAACTTGATGTTTTAAGGGAAAAGAGGTCAGTGGCCCTGACTAAACAGTCAGGTAGTGCATGTTTTAAAAATTCTTGCAGCACACTGGTTGAAAATCACTGTTTTAATTTAATATGGGAAGTGGGCCCAGGTATCTGAATTTAACAAGCAACCCAAATTAATTCCGATGAATGTGACTTTCAAACCACACTTTGAGAAACATGGTTCCATTTTGGAATTCTGGGGCAGCGGAAGTGGGGGAGGTGGGGAGAAAGCCAGGTGGAGCAAGATTACAGAGACTGAATGAAAAGCCAACCTCACTACATGGCACGTTTTACAGCCCCATGTCTATTAACATAAAGATCTCTAATTTCTTTTAAAATTAGAGTTCCAGTCCACTCACAGTACCTGAAATGTTTTTTTTTTCCTGTGCTCCACACATTCCCTGAAAAAGTTATTTCTTATTTCCTCTTAGAGAACTGAGGATACTTCTATGTAACGTGAATGCCTCAATCCTAACTTGCTTTCTGGGCTCTGATCCTGCTAACGGAGATGCCACTATCTCCACCCCTGCAGAGAAATGGCCATCATTACACACCCAAATGAGATGAGCAGTATCTTGAAAGGACTAGCAACAAGTTAAAATGCGATCAAGTCAAAATAAACCTATAAAAAAAAAATCAAAGCAATCTTTGACCAAGGATTTTTCACAAAGTGCAGTAAGAATGGGGTGGGAGATGATCCAAGGGTCAGCATGCAAAAGACCCAGGATGAAAAGCAAGAAAACTCTGAATACCAGAAAGGTGTTCTTCACTGGTGTAGTTTCCTGGTTTCTGGCCCCTCCACTCCCAATACTCAATTGTGTAAAAAGATCATTTTAAAAAGTACTGACCAAGGCTAATAAGGGCTTGAAACAGAAGAGAAACAAGCTGAAGCTCTTTCCAAGGAAAGTGACTGGGAGTGTCCTGTCCAGCAGAACAAGACAGAACACCCATAAATGTTCCCAGCTCGGGCTCCACAAACCTGGATTTCCATAAATCCATGACTAAGTAGTATTCATCTGATGGTGTTAATGAGGTTTCCCAAAGCCCACTGGCATGTGTTTCCCCTCATTTCTACGTGAAAGTTTCGTTAAGACCTGTGAAATGCTTGGAGACAAGGCGCCACTATTCCAGGTTACAGACATCAGAGTTGGCATCATACAGCCAGAGAGGCAAAATCGAGGTCTACAGGAGGGGGGGAATCTCTCCTCTGCAGCTTCTACTTTAGGACAAGATGACCTATAAGGAAAATCAATCAATTTGTGCTTCCTAGAACACACCCCATAGAAGGAGAAATCCTAGATTTCACTGGAATCAAGTAAAAACTAAACAAGTTCAGGGGGTCTCAGTCTACACCAGTTCCATTCAAGTGTGCCCTGGGTCCCAATAACCCCTTAACCACTACTTTTATAAGTAGGAAGAATAAACTAGCCTCTTTTGTTCTTTTCTAATACACTCCTCGGTTCCAGGATTTAGACACTTCTCCAGAGGAAACCAGAACTGCTGGACAACCACCGCGAAAAAGACACACCATGATCTGTGACTGAACAAACGCAATTTCCCTGGAACATGATTCACTGCCAAGCCTCTCTGGATTGAAACACAGACATAGGTTCAGTGTGCATGGTACCATTTCCTTACCTTTTGGGACATACAGAAATTTAAGTTTGAGCGAGTCAGCAGAGGCCTTGATTAAATTTCTGAGAAAGAGATCTTTAGATAACTAAATGGCATATCCGGTCCCTCCACAAAGCAAACATGGATGACAGGCATGTCACCTTCCAGAACAGGGACATGCCCAGAGTTGAAGGCCTAGAGTCCAAGTTTTTGCTTTTGTCCCAAAGATACCAAAAGTCATGCAGAACTGAAATTTCAAAATGAATTAAGAGGCAGTGCCATAACAGATTTGTTTCAGAACACATCTGTATTTTCCACAGATTTAAGGAACTCAACATTTAGTCATCTTTAGTTAACCAAGATGAACTGGCTTATTCAAAACACCCCTTTACCCCAAGCTGCACAAAATAGAAGTTTCATAAGCAGCCATTTCAACCTTCCTCTTAAAATTATTCCTGGTTCTACCTCCTGAGAGATGGTTACATAGCATCGGTCCTGCTGACCTCACAGTGTGTAAAACTGGGGAGGGAGAGTACAATGAGTAACTCTTGGCAGGATGAACAAAAAAGCAGGAGGAAAGAAGGAGATGCCAGTTACTACAGCAACAGTGAACACTGCAGAAGACGTGGGGGGAGCATATAAGCAGGTAAACAGTCCCTGATGGAAGGGGAAGACACTGGGCTGAGTGTGCTCACTATTGAGGCACAAGGTCACAAAGCCAGAGAAATGTTAAAGAAGAAAGAGGCAAACTCTGGGAAAATTCCTAAGCAGAAGAGGATCTGAAAACAAAAATCGCCATTTGGTACCTTCTCTTATACAAAAACAACAGGAGGGGAACATAGAGGAACAGGGAGAGAAGGCCAAAGGGCTGACTGATGAGACGTGATTACAGAAAGACAGCCTGTTTCATGCAGGAGCCACTCACTGAGAAGGCGTCCAAAAACCAAAGTCACCTCTAGCTGGGAGTAAATAGATGTCTTTGAATAATGACTTTCACATTTTTCTGTAGTAATCCATTTTATACTTCATCCCAATATACCCACACTTATTTAGCACAAATGCATTAAACAATATTTACCACCTACTATAAGCAGTGCACTGATTTTCTGTATTTGTTATAGAATAAATTCTTGTGACACCTAAACTGATTTCATAACCCACTGGATCACTGAAAGAGCTTCCTACCTTGTCTCCTTGCTTCTTCCATCCTTGGACCCAAGCTTCAGTTTATCCTGAACAAACAGCCAGAGGGATGCCGAACCACGGTCAGACCACATCATTACTCTGTTGAAAATCCTCCAGTGGCTCCCTCATTTCAACCAGAGTAAAACCCAAATTCCTTACAATGTCAGTAAGGCCTTAGGTAACCTCTCCCTATTCTCATCCGTCATGTCTTTGACTCTGCCTCCCAGAGCTTACCTTATACTCTGCTTCAATGACATGACGCCTCCCTACTGTTCCAAGAACAGGTCAGGTATGCTTCTCCTACAGGGCCTTTGCACTTACAGATTTCTGCAGCCCAGATGCTCCTTCCCAGATACAAGCACTTACCTCTTAACTCCTAACACCCTTCGCAAAAATGCAAACTTCCCCAATACCCCGTCTCCATTGCCTGCTTTAGTTTTCTCTACTATATGAGTCACCACCTTCCATATCACACACATTTGTAGGTATCTTATCTTGTTTCTTCTTTTTCCTCTCTCACTAGACTATAAACTTGTATATCTTTCCCCTGTGTATCCCAAGTGCTTAAACAGTGCTAGACACATAACAGGAATTCAGTAAATAGCTGTTGAATTCATGATCTAACGGATTATGAGCAGCAGTTTGAAATACCCTGACTTAGAACACTTAAAAAGCAAATCAAACAAACGAACAAAGAAGAACAGGCTCCATCAAGGTTCTTACGGCTTCTGACATCTGTCTGCCCACAAAACCCAGTCTTGAGAGGCAGAGCATCAGAAAATCAGAGAAACAGCAGGAGGCGTGGAGACCCAGTCAGCGTCCTCTTTCACAGGCAAAGAATCATAGCTCAAAAAGTGAAACAATTTGTCATCGACCACCTCTTCATGTCACATTGCTATATATCCTTCAAGTGAGTTAAATTCATCTACTTGCTAATAAGCAGCCAATAAGAAGAAAGAGTTTGGGAAACAGGATACTTAAAAGCCACCCGTGAATTTCCTAGGTTTTGAATACACACCCTACCCAATTATATTTAAAAAGAAATAGTGATAAACATTCAGGCTGATGAATGTAGTGAGACCCACAAGAAGATATATTAGAGCATAGGGTTTAGGTATTTTTTAAATATCTTTCATTTTATTTTCCAAAATGAACATGAACTTCTCCTATAATCAGAAAAAAATTTATTATTTTAAAAAGCCATTTCATACACACTCCTTCTCTAACTGGGACCACAAAACAGAGCTTTGAGAAAAGAGAGTAGGGAATTTAAAGACCTGCTTAATGGAAACCTGAAATAACATATCTTGCTCCCAGAATTCTGGTGCAGATGCTAAATTTGAAATTGAATCATTACTTTATATTCACATAATGATAGTCAAATCAAAAATTTCAAAGGACTCTGAAAACGTCAGGGTTCCTCGCTATCCTCCTCAATGAGGGCAAGTAATATCCCTCCTTTGATAGGTTTTTAAGTACCAGACAGGCCTTGATTAGCAATGGACACAGACACCAGGTTAGGTCTGAAATTACACTTAGTTTGATCTACCATCAAACACCCATAGATAAATGGCAAAGTTGTATTATTTTAAAAAATATCAAAATACAAAGTGTTTTATGCAGAATCCAGAAACATTAGCAATGTTCTTGGAAAATCTTCCAAACAAGGGTAAATTCATAGATAAAAGAAGCCAAGAGTATTGAGAGTGTACAAAAATCCCTATCTAAAATATGTGACTAACAGCAGTTAAACTATATGTGGTCAAACCTGTGACTGCAAAATAAAAAGTTCAAGCTATGACTTCACTGAAGGAATTATGTCACTACAGATATCCTGGAAGAAGCAACGAGTTCTTCATTAAATTTATATCCAAAGTGTTCCGTGTGTATACTGTGTTGTCTAACCCTTACAATGACCCCATGAGGCAGGTAGTGGGGGTGACATCATTCTCACCTCACAATGCAAGAGACCAGGGTCCGACACAGCTGTACGACTTGGCCCTGACTACACAACAGATAAGCAGCAGAAACAGGACCAGCAGTTCTCTTCTGCTCCTTGGTTCAACAAGACATGACAGAACACACTGTGGAGATGGATTATTCCACCCAGCAACGAGAAGAGGATCAGATGACAATGCATCAGGGCCAGAAGGATTCAAGTCATTCACTTCACACACCTCCCTGTAGTTCAGTAACTCATTCATCCACACAGGCATTTAATGAAGAAACACTGACTGACTACCTACTAACTGTTCTAGGTGCTGGGCTAGGCACACGGATTTGAAGACGAAGTAAGAGGAAGAAACCCTCATGACTAACGAGGGACGAGAATGCTATCAGTGTCCTTCTGTAACAGGAATCGTGTTTCTGACGGGGGGGCATGTGCTGTGAGAAACACAGAAAGAATGCCCTCCACCTGGAAGGCAGGAGTGGGAGTGGGAGTGGTCATGTCTTTCTAGAAGGAAAATCTAAGCAGGCTCTTAACAGAGAGAATCAGAAAGCTGACGAAGGTTCTTACCTGGCAAAAGAAACAAGATAAATATGGGTATGTTAATAATATATGGACAAATTCCCAACACGTAGCGATGAGTAAAAAAGTCGAGTTGTAGAATAACTGTATAGTTCTACCGTATTTGTGTGAAAAACACATGTATATATAGAAATGCCATATATTTTCTATGGGTACATGTACCAGCATATAAAATCAAAGAAGTTCTGGAAGCATATACTATGAACTTCTAACGCTCACTACCCTCAGGGGAAGGGGCAGGGCACAAGAACTGGAAGAGGTAGGCAGAGGGACTTGAGCCTTCTTAACAGTTTTAAAAAGAGAACATCTACTGTTAAACTTTTTATTTTGAAACAATTATAGATTCAGAGGAAGTTGCAAAGAAATGTACAAGTAGGTCCTTTGCACCTTAGCCTCCCCTGATGTTACCACATTGCATAACCATAGTTCATATCAAAACCAGTTACGACACACTGGTTTGTGTACGTGTGGCCTTATGCAACCACATCATGTGTAGAGCTGGCTGCAACCACCGTCATAATTAAGATACTCATCTGTACCATCACACCAAGACTCCCTCCTGCTACCCTCTTACAGCCACATCCACCCTCTACTCCTATCCCTAACGCCTGGCAACCACTAATCTGTTCTCCACTTTACAATCATACAATTCCATGAATGTTAAGTGAATGGAACCATACAGTACACATCCTTTTGAGATTGGCTTATTCACACAACTAATTCCCTAAGGTTCATCCAAATTGTTGCACGTATCAATGCTCACTGATTTTTATTGCTAAGTAGTATCCTATGGTAGAACCGTACCAGTTTTTTAAAACTATTCACACATTGAAAGACACATGGGTAGTTTCCAGCTTTTAGCTATTTTGAATAAAGCTACTATAAACATTGATATACAAGTTTCTACATGAAAATAAGTTTTCATCTCTCGTATAAATGCCCAAGAGTGCAATTGCTGGGTCATATGGTAAATTCATTAAAAAAAAAAAAAAATCCTCACCAGAGAATATTTTTAAAAAATTTATTTTAGAGAGAGAGGAACAGAGTAGGGAGGGGGTAGAGAGAAACATCAGTGGGTTGCCTCCCATGTGAGCCCCAACCGGGAATCAAATGCACAAGCTAGGTATGTGCCCTGACTGGGGATTGAACCCGCAACATTTTAATGTATGGGATGATGGTCCAGCCAACTAATTCACCTGACCAGGACGCTTAAGTTCAGCTGTAATTTATGAAGGCACTACCAAACTATTTCTCCAGAGTGGCTGAACTACTAATAACGCTCCGCCAGCAAAGTTTGAGTGATCCAATTTCTCCATGTCTTCACCAGCATTGTTTATATTTTAAAACAGCGAAATTAAGAGTTGATCAATGTATTTTAAAACAAAAGGAGACAAAACTAGATTTTTAGCTTCCTTATGGATGTACACAACACCATGCATGAACATTTTATTTTATTGATTATGCTATTACAGTTGTCCCATTCCCCACCTTCATTCCCCTCCACCTTGCACACCCCCTCCCACCCACATTCCTCCCTTTCAGTTCATGTCCATGTGTCAAAACCTCTTTAGCTTCTACATTTCCCACACTATTCTTGCCCTCCCTCTATTTTTTTTATTTTATTTATTATTTATTTTTATTATTTATTTATTTATTTATCTTTGGAGGGGAAGGGAAGGAGAGAGGGAGAGAAACATCAATGTGCGGTTGCCTCTTGTATGTCCCCTGCCGGGAACTGGCCTGGCAACCCAGGCATGTGCCCTGACTGGGAATCGAACCGCGATCCTTTGGTTCGCAGGCCCGAGCTCAATCCACTGAGCTACACCAGCCAGGGCTCCTCTGTCTATTTTCTACCTACCATCTATGCTACTTATTCTCTGTACCTTTTCCCCCTCTCTCCTCCTCCCACTCCCGTTGCTAACCCTCCATACGATCTCCATTTCTGTGGTTCTGTTCCTGTTCTAGCTGTTTACTTAGTTTGCTTTTGTTTTAGGTGTGGTTGTTAATAACTGTGAGTTTGCTGTCTTTTTACTGTTCATATTTTTTATCTTCTTTTTCTTAGATAAGTCCCTTTAACATTTCACAGAATAAGGGCTGGGTGATGATGAACTCCTGGAACTTGACCTTATCTGAGAAGCACTTTATCTTCTCTTCCATTCTAAATCACAGCTTTGCTGGATAGAGCAATCTTGGATGTAAGTCCTTGACTTTCATGACTTGGAATACTTCTTTCCAGCCCCTTCTTGCCTGCAAGGTCTCTTTTGAGAAATCAGCTGACAGTCTGATGGGAATTCCTTTGTAGGTGACTGTCCCCTTATCCCTTGCTGCTTCTAGAATTCTCTCCTTCATTTTCATCTTGGCTAATGTAATTATGATGTGCCTTGGCGTGTTCCTCCTTGGGTCCAACTTCTTTGTGCCTCTCTGAGCTTCCTGGACTTCCTGGAAGTCTATTTCCTTTGCCAGATTGGGGAAGTTCTCCTTCATTATTTGTTCAAATAAGTTTTCCACTTGTTGCTCTTCCTCTTCCCCTTCTGGTACCCCTATAATTTGGATGTTGGGATGTTTAAAGGTGTCCTGGAGGTTCCTAAGCCTCTCCTCATTTTTTTGAATTCTTGTTTCTTCATTCTTTTCTGTTTGGTTGTTTCTTTCTTCCATCTGGTCCGCTCCATTGATTTGAGTCCCAGTTTTCTTCCCATCACTATTGGTTCCCTGTGCATTTTCCTTCATTTCACTTAGTGTAGCCCTCATTTGTTCATCTAATTTTCAACCAAAATCAACCAATTCTGTGAGCATCCTGATCACCAGGGCTTTGAATTATACATCTGATAGGTTGGCTATCTCATGGTCGCTTAGATGAATTGGCTCTGAGGCTTTGATCTGTTCTGCCGTTTGAGCCATTTTTTATTTTGGGGGGGGGGGGGTTTCTGGTGGTGCCTATTAAGTATGAGGGGCAGAGCCTTAGGTGTTCACCAGGGCAGGGCAGCCCAGTCGCTGGGTTGTGACGCTGTATGTGGGGACAGGGTCCCAGAGGAACAATGATGCTTGCTCCACTCTCTCTCTTATTTCAGTCCCTTCCACCGCTTCCCAGAAGCAAACTGGGCCCTTCTGGTGCTGGTTCCCATGTGGGTGGGCTTGTGTATGTCCTAGGACCCTGCGGATCTCTCCAACGAACTCTCCTGTGAGGCTGGGAGTCTCTCCTGGCACCTCAACCCCAACAAGTGTTTTCAATCGGTGCTTTTAGGCTTTATTTCCTGGTGCTGGGGCCCTGGGTTGTGTCGTCTGTCTTGTTCCCCATTTTCGCCTGGTTTATCTGCGCGTGAATGTGTGCCCGTGGTCAGCCAGCCACCTTGCGCGCCTGGGACCGTCGGCCACCGCTTTTTCCTGCAGCTACCTCTCTCCACCAGCCACCGACTCCACCCCTCTTACCGGTCTGGATGAATGGTTGTCGGACTTCCTTACAGTTCAATTTTCTGCAATATCTGGTTGTTTTTTTGTTTCTAAATTTTTATTGTCCATTTTGGTTGTGCGAAGAGGCACAGTGTATCTACCTACACCTCCATCTTGGCTGGAAGTCCAGATTCTGTGCATGAAAATTTTTGTAACCTGCCTGCTGGCCCAAGGATATCAAACCTGAATCTGCTCAAGCCCATAGATGTAATGCTAACCTATGAACAAAACAGGAGTCAGAGAGAACATACTCAGACAGTATAAGAGTGCAATCAATATTATCTAAAATGTGGAAAATTCCATAAAATAAATAGTCCAGATTATTTAACAAATAAATTGCAAGAAAAAAAGTGAGAGGCAGGAGTACCTATAGATTCAAAGAGACAGAGAAGCACCATCAGCTATTTGCTTTGTATGGACCTTATTTAAATCCTGATTCATTAAAAGTAATTCATTCATGAGGCAATTAAGGAAATTTAAACACTAATTAAATGTGAAATATCAAAGAATTATTGTTAATTTTAGGTGTGATAATGTAGTCGTTATATTTTTTAAAATAATTATTTTACGTGGAACCTAATGAACAAAATAAACCAGCAAGCAAAACAGACACAGAAGCACAGATACATGGAACAGACCGACAGCTGCTGGAGGGGGGAGGGAGGAGGAAACTGGATGAAAGGTGAAGGGAGTAGCCAAAGAACATATACGCACGTCCCATGGACATGGACAAAATGCTGGGACTGCCTGAGGGAGCTGCGGGGGGCTGGGTGGAGGGGGCAAAGGGGAAAAAACTGCAACAACTGCAATAGCATAAATAATAAAATGTAATTTAAATAGAAAAGATAAAAAGAATGATCTTCTCGTGGAAATTAATTTGGCTGTCCCTCGCAAAGTCTAACAAAGGGTTACCATGTGACGCAGCAGCTTCGCCCCTAGCTACAGACCAAGCAAAATTGAAAACAGGTCCTCAAACACATGCTCACTCATGAATGTTAACAGTAGCATTATTTATCATAGTTAAAGGTGGAGACAACTCAAATATCTATCAGCGGGAGAAAAGATCAACAAAATGTGGCATAGCCCAAACACAGACAGTGATTCAGCCATGAAAAAGAATGAAGTATTGATATATGCTGCCATGTGCACGAATCTCCAAAACACTATGCTAAGTAAAAGAAGCCTGGCAGAAGTTCACATCATGTACGAAATATACAGAACAGGCAAATAAATCCACAGAAACAGATCGATGACAGCTAGGAGCCCAGGACTGGGGAGAAGTATCCTGGGGAGTAATTGCTTAATGAATAACTGCTTTATTTTGGGATGACAAAAATGTTTTGAAACTAGATAGAGGCAGTAGTTTCACAACACTGTGAATGCACTGCTACTTTAAAATGGTTAATTCTATGTTACATGAATTTTAACCTCAACTAAAAAATAATTACTTTCAGAGATACATATTAAAGCATTTACAGAGAAAATAATATAGTATATGGAAATTGACTTAAAATAATTGGGGAGGTCACAGATGAGAAATAAATTATTTTTTATGGATTAATTATTGAATGGTAATTTAATAATTGGAATTATGATAATTCGATATTGGATGATAACTATAGTAGAGTTCACTTCCCTATTTTACTTAAATATATATGAAGCTTTTTTGCCATAAAAAGACTTTAAAAAGAAAAAAGATGATTTGTTTAAAAAAAGAGTCTATTTATTTTTAGACAGATGGGAAGGGAGGGAGAAAGGGAGGGAGAGAAACATCAATGTGTGAGCAATACATCGACTGGTTGCCTGTCACACGCCTCCAATCAGGGACCTGGCCCATAACCCAGGCCTGTGCCCTGACTGGGAATTGAACTGGCAACCCTTTGGATTGCAGGCTGGCACTCAATCCATTGAGCCGCACCAGTCACGGCTAAAAAGAAAAGAGATATGACTTTAAAATAACAAAGTCCACTTGATTTAGGGACTTGATATCACCTTCTTCTGAGTAACAAGACTTGGGAAGTTTTAAAGGAAGGGTAACCAACATGGATACCTCGGGAGGTCACTCTCCCCAGGCTCTGACCAGGTGGCGTAGGGGAACATAGGGCTCTGCCCTGTGATGTACAGTGCCTTTCCACAATGCTGGAGAGAAAGCCAGGCCTTGAGTCTGTGCCTGCATATTGCTACAGCTTCTCAGAGTCCTTTGGACAGTGACTGAGGAGACAAACCATGCAGGAAACATTTAGTAATAAACAAACAAACAAACAAATAAATAAGGAAGGATAAGTACAGGCTTCCGGAACTCCTACCCACACACCAGACATTCCCCAGATGCTCTGGTCCAAAGCTAAGTCTCTTATTATAAAAGGCACATTTGTGCTTGATGAGAAGGAATGGACACAGGGAAATTACAGTCTCAAAGTCAAAGACCCTGGGTTTGAATAAACACAGCAGCAACTTCAACAAGGACCTCTGAGTAACCACAGCTTCCATCTTGCAGGATAAGCGAAGTTGCTACATCACCAAGGTATCTGTTTTAAAATGGCAGATTCACAGGTCCCAACAACCCAGATCAACAATTCCATCTCTTGGTCTATGCTCCAGGAAGGAGCACTTTCCCAAGTTCCCCAGGTGATTCTTGTTTTGTTTTGCGTTTTTTTATCTCTACAATTTACTAAATATATATATATATAATTTTTATCTTCACCTGAGGAAATGCCCATCGATTAATTTAGAGAGAGGGGAAGGGAAGGAGAGAGAAGAAACATTGATGTGAGGGAGAAATATCCATGTGAAAAAGAAACATCCATCAGTTGCTCTTGTACCAAACCCACAACCTAGACACGTGTCCCAAACAGGGAGAGAACCTGCGACTTTTCAACCAACTGAGCCACCCCAGCCAGGACTACCCCAGGTGAATCTGATTAACAGAAGCCCTGCAGAATCCAGTGGGCAAAGCTGATTGTAGAGCTCCACCTTGTGGCCTAAAAGCTAGAAAGCAACTTTGCCAGAATCCCTGGTTCCCCCACATACTAGCTCTAATCCAAAATTTTCAAAATCCAGCAAGAACTCTTATAACCAACTCTAGGGATTTATTCCTTGCAGACATTTTGACCCATGCCATTACACAAAGGAATTATAGGTCCAGAAAACATTACAGAAAGATAGTTTTGAAAATATAGATTATTTTGGGATGAGTAGAACACCGAATTCATTCAATATTTACTGAGGGTCCACAACATTCTAAATACTACACTAGGTATTAGAGATTGAAGATTAATGAAAATCCATAGAAAGTCCTGGTCAGGTACTCAGCTGGTTAGAGCATCGTCTCGATATGCCAAGGTTGGGGGTTCAATCCCTGGTCAGGACACATACAAGAATCAACTAATGAGCCTTGGCTGGTGTGGCTCAGTGGATTGAGTGCTGGCCTGTGAACCAGGGGGTTGCCAGTTCGATTCCCAGTCAGGGCACAGGCCAGGGCCCCAGTGCGGGGCATCAAGAGGCAACCACACATTGATGTTTCTCTCTTCCTCTTTCTCTCTCCTTTTCCCTCTCTCCAAAAATAAATAAATAAAATCTTTAAAAAAGAAAAATCAACTGAGTGCATCATTAGGTGGAACAACAAATTAATGTTTCTCTCTTCCTCTTTCCCTGTCTAAAAATCAGTTTTTTTAAAAAACCCACAGAAAAATATGACAAGTAATAGTACGAATTAGGACAAGTGCCTCCTTTCTAAGAAGCAATTCCTGGGCACTGGGAAGGAAATCGAGGACAAAACACTGATCTAGCTGGATATAAAAGACAGAGTCATATTAAAGATAACCAATGATGGGAAAAGCAGTGACTGAGACATGCAACGTGAATGTCACAGACTGTAGATCCTCTACAGAGGCTCTAAACAGCAATCCTTCCTCTAGCACACAGGGGGCAAACACAAGGGCCCTGGGCCGAACTTGGCCCCCCACCTTGTTTTATTGGGCCCTGGGCCGAAGTTGGCCCCCTACCTTGTTTTATCGGGCCCAGCGCCTTGTTTCTACCTGGTGGCAGCGCCCAGCTCTCGCTTAACTGTTAAGGAGTAGACATTTATACAGTCCTACAATTACATTTGGCCCTTTACAGGCAACCATGAGGCTGATGTGGCCCCCAGTGAAAACAAGTTTGACACCGCTGCTCTAGAAGTAAGGGAAAGCTTCATTCAACACATACTCTGTGCCAAAACTGTGCTAGGCGCTAAGGACACAGTGAGTGAAGGAAGCTTTAAGAACATGTAACAAGGATGTTTTTCCTGATGGGCTATCATTTGATCTTAGAGCTTGAGGGGTGGCCAGGACATGAATAGGCAAAGAAAAATCAAGAAAAAAGGGAGAAATTCTCCTTTGTGTGTGTATGTGGAGGAGGAATAAAAGATGGGACACTGGCACCAGAGAAGGGGCAGACTGCTTGCTTAAGGAGCTTTAACATTTTATCCATTAAAGTAGGTCATAATACAGTCACTCCAAAAAAACACTCTCTTGGAGCACCCCACATAGTGTGGTTCTGTGAACACGACCACGAACAAAGATGAGAAGCCACCAGAGCTCCTGGGTAGGACACTGGCAAAAGTGATGTTTAAGGACACGTGCTGTGTGCCAGAAGCAAGAGGGGAGTAAGAAGCCAGTGCAGTACGGGCGGGCCTGAAATGGTGCAGGGGTGTTAACAACTGAAAACAGTGGCTAGGCACTAACCGAGCCAGGCTGGTTATGGCAGAGGGATGAAGGGACAGAAGGGGTTTCAGCCAGCATGATTACAAAAGTGATGGTGACATTAAAAAAAAAAAAAACAGTTTTAGGAAGAAAAAAGCTTTTTAAAAAAGGTTTCAGTGTCTGGAACACTTGCCTGAGTGCTGTGTACGTACACATGGGCGGTAAAACTGGGTGAGTGGAAAAAGAGGTAAAGAACCAGAAGGCTGACGAGAAGACATGCCCCTCCACCATTCTGACAACTAACTCCAACGACCGCTAGCTTTTTTCTCCTGCAGTTTTCTGTAATACCGTCTACGTTGCTGGGTCCTGCTGGGTCCTACTCTCCGCTCCCTCTTCTGTTCCTTCAGGTTGCTCGATAAAGAGGAGATACTGCTATTCAACAACTGGAATTGTAAGGAAGGTAAATACACAATTGAAGGTAACAGTGACCTTGGATGCTTTTTTAAAAAATGTACTTTAATGCCCTACCCAGAGGTAACCACCCTCTTGAGTTCTGTAACCGGTCTGTCCTCAGCAGCATACGAATGGAACCACACACTCTTTTCTATCTGGCTTCTCTCATTCAACGTTATGGCTACAAGAGTCATCCACGTTAACGTGTGTTTCTGTAGTTCATTCTTTTTCCTGTCTGTGCAATAGTCTACTGTGTGGCTCTTGGGCAGTTTACTTATCCATTTCTTCTTTGATGGACATTTGTGGTGTTTCTAGCTTTGGGCTATTATGAATAAAGCAGCTGTGAATATTCTTGTACATGTCTTTGGTAGAGACATGTACTCATTTCTCTTAGCTACACCTAAGAGTGAGACTGGGTCATGGAGTCACGTGTAGCTTTAGTCAATACTGACAAATAGTTTTCCCAAGTGGTTGTACCAATTTACACTCACCGAAAGTGCACGAGAGTTTCAGCTGCTCCAAACCCTGGTCAACAACTGGTGCTGTCAGTCTCTCATTTCCCCCATTCGAGGTGCGTAGTGATACTTCACTGTGGTTTTGATTTGTACTTCCCTTGTGAGTAATGAAGCTTTGAGTACCTTTCAAGTGCTTACTCACTATGTGGATATCTTCTTTTGTGAGGCACCTATTCGACATTTCCACTCATCTAAAAAATTGAGTTGTGTCTTTTACTCACCAATTCGCATTTCTTTGTATCTTCTGGATATGAATTATTGCTCAATACATGTATCATGAATATTTTCCCCCAGACTATGGCTTGTTCTTTAGCTCACCTTTTCACTTAATGGTGTCTTTGATGAACAGAAATTCTTAATTTGAGTGAAATCCAATTTGTCAAGAAAATTTTTCATATATAGTGCTTTTGTTTAAGTAATTTAAGAAATCTTTCTGTACCCCGATGGCCTTGCATTCTGAGAAGAAGAAGGCCGTGCCTGGATAGCCTCATTCTTTAAAGTCTGAACAAACATCAGAGCACACCTGCCTTTTCCAGCCTTTCAGGTTACACCGTGGGCTCTATTTTCCACAGAGCAGTATGAGCAACCCTCAAATGCAGCATGGCACAGACGGCCTGGCTTGTTCAGAGGCGAGGAGCCACACTTAATTTAGTCTCTACAGGACGGGCATTGGACCTAGAGGCCTCCAAAGCCAGGCAAGGTCCTGAGAGCAATTTCCCTCTGATAGCAGAACGTGTGCTCATTGCCCCACTTTACGTGGGTCGTTTCCACAACATGTGAAGGCATCATCTTCTGAGTTACGTCTTACAGGAATTCCCGGCGTGCCCTAGTTTTATTATTGAGTGGGAAACAACCACTCTCTTGACTAGTCTTGTCAAAGCAAGACACTGTTACCTGTCACAGAACTAGCAGTCCCTGACAGAAACGGGCAGAAACGGAAGATATGAGGAGAGAGGTGGTGCGTGAGCAGACAGCTAAAACAGGCAACCGAAAGTTTGAGACAAGAAGAGTAACAGTGGAGGACTTCACTTTCCCTAGTACTTCGGGCGTTAAAGGGTCTCAGTGCTGAAAACTATTCAGAAGCCACTGCAACAGTCTCACAAGATGTCATGGGGATGTTGGCAGTGACAAAGGAGAGGACGGTTGTAGAAGATCAGCAGAGCTAAGCCAAGTGAATAAGTGAAACCTTGTCCAAACATGCAACATATATTTGCATAGGTGAAGTCCTCTCTCTCATGCAGTCACTTACATTCGAAGTTCCCTACCTACGGCCCACTCATTACCACTGAAATTGCTAAAGTAGACCTTTGCCCAGCAAGTAATGTAAATGAGGAAAGCACACTTGGATTAAGACATCAAGGAGTGGCCCTGGCTGGTGTGGCTCAGTTGGTTGGAGGGTTGTCCCACAACCAAAATGTTGCAGGTTCAATTCCTGATCAGGGCACGTACATACCCAGGTTGCGGGTTCAATCCCCAGTCTGGGCAAGTATGATCCTGGGTACATGCAGGAGGCGACCAATCAATATTTCACTCTTGCATCTCACATTGACATTTCTCTCTCTCCCACCCCCTCGCTGTCCCCTCTCTCTCCCCCTTCCTCTCTCTCTGAAAGCAATGGAAAAAAAGTCCTTAGGTAAAGAGTTTTAAAAGACATAAGAAATAGTGGGACCCAAAACACACCCTAGGGTTTAAAGAGGAATTCATGACTTGGTTTCAGTTGACTGTTGCAACATAAGAATAAAGGTCCAATGATAACAAATCTTTTCACTTTTTCAAGAGATATTAGAAATTGTGATTGTTCTGTGTAACTTTCCAAACACTATTACACCATGTAGGCCAAACAAAATATCTCTGTGGGTTGACTCTGGCCTATGGGCAATGGGTTTACAATCTCTGTTCGGAAGTTTTGCAGCAAGATAAAGAGCACATGCAGGTCTCCAGAGTTAGAAGATCAAGAATCTTGAAAAGCTAGCATGCAGACAAGGGACTGGACCAGGAGACAGTAAAAAGAAGTTTAACTTTTAAAGGCAGAAAGTCTAAAGACTCGGAGTTGGACCAACTTCAGAGTTGGACAGGTCCGTACTGGAAAAACCTGAGAAGAATTATTACAAAGTTCTGCTGCAAGGAGGTGCAGATTAAAAAAAACAAAAAAAAACTAGAACATAAAGGGATCCTAAATGATTAAAAAAGGGTGGGGGATATCACTCACACGCTCACACACACACACACACACACACACACACAATTTTACCTCTGTGTCTTGATTTACTTATCATTAAAACAGGAATAACAGAACCTACTTCAAAGGACTATCATGAGGATTAAATAAAAATTATTCATATAATTGTCATTATCCCTGGCAAGTAACGCTTAACAAAAGTTATCTATTGTTTGTTGTTATGGAACACTGATAGGTAAGGTAACTCACTCAAGATCACACTTGGATTTTGCACCCAGAATGTATGGCTTCAGATCCTTCACTCTAAACCATCAAGTTCTTCAGCCTCCCCTTACCTTGCTGGGCTAGATCAGTACAATGAGGACGTCAGACCAGATGATAACTGAAGTCCCTACTAGAGCTGACACCTTATTCTACCGGCCAGCCTTCTAACCAGCTTATTTCACAGTAAGCTGTGAAAGAAAAACATAACCCCGCTCACACTTCTACAGGTTACCAAGCTAAAGTAGGGAAGTATAGCTTAGGCTTGAAGTGGACCAGAGAAACCATTCCAGTATGGAACAATCCAAAGGTTAAGCCAGGAAAAAGCCCCCTTATTGATCCTTGGTGATTATATTCATTTCTAGGAGTCCAGTAGGCCTTTGAGCAGGCCCAGTATTCACTTACATAAACAACCTCTTATAAGCTGGAAGTCACCTATTAGCCTGCTAAGAAACCACAATAAGCTCTAAATCTTGAATCTTTAGAACACCAAGCGACTCTTATCCTGTTGGGGGTTAAGGGTCTCCATAAGAACCTAGTAAATTCTCTTTCCCCATCTTTGGGGGGTGAGGAGAATGCCATGTGTGCTCATTCAGGTACACAAGCACACACCATTTAACCTGCAATGATAAGCGGTTCGCAAATTCCCTGAAATCTTTCCCTACACTTCAAGTATCCACCCAGGGGATTCAGAAGTGCCCCAAGATCTGGGTTGGAGTTTCTAGGCAGCTGTGTTTAGGAGACAAATCATGTATTGCGAACTCAGCGTAATGAATCCTGCATGGAAAAGACAAAGGGCCCTTTCTTCCTTCCCCAGACCAACTTGGACTGAGAGAATTCAGACAGAGAAGACCTGTAATTTAATCCCCAAACACCAGTGGATGGAGAACAGGACCCCAAGAATATTTCATGCCCCTTTTCTGATTCCTACCCATAAAATCACATAGAACCTCAGAAGGGTTGAAAGTAACAGGTAAAACCATGCTAGTCTCCACGGCACTATGCTCCTCCTCTTATAAGAAAGGAATCAGTCAAGACTGCCAATTACCCTTATTAGATGACTTTTCCCTAGTATGGGCTTTGAAAACTATGGGTACCAAATAAACCATATAATCTCAACCACAACTGAAGAAGTAACCAAAACAAGATAATATTTCCCTCCCTCCCTCCCATAAGACAAGCAACAGTTTAAGTGTTGGTGAGAGTCTGGAGAAACATGTGAACTCATGCACAGCTGGTGGGCTTATAAATCATTAGTCTTTGGTGGTGGTGGGACAATTGGACAATTTTTACGAACCATGTGAAAACATATACCCTCTGATGCAGCAACTCCCTACAGATATTTCTGCAAAGGTAGTTGAAGATAGATGGGCAACCAGGTTCAATGCTGCATTGTCTATAACAAGAAGTCCTGACCGCTGGATGTAATCATATAAATGAAACATCATTAGCCATTTAAAAAGTTTGCTAGGTCTGGCCCTGACCAGTGTGGCTCAGTTGGTTGGGCATCATTCCTACAAGCTGAAAGGTTGTGGTTGGATTCCCTATTAGGACACATGCCTGGGTTGCAAGTTTGGTCCCTGGTCATGTGCAAGAGGCAACCAACCATCTGATGTCTCTTTCTCGCATGGATGTTTCTCTCCTTTTCTCTCTCTCCCTTCCCCTCTCTCTAAAAATAAAAAAATATATATTTTTAAAAAGCAGCAGGTCTGTAAGTGCTGATATGAATAAAACTCTAATATATAATGTTTTTAAAGTTGAGGACTGGATATTATGCATGATTCCTTTAGTCTAAATTTTTTTTAAGATTTTATTTTTTTATTTATATTTAGAGAGAAAGGGAAGAAGAGAAATATCAATGTATGGTTGCCTCTTGTGTGCCCCCGCAAGTGGGGACTTGGCCTGCAACCCAGGCATGTGCCCTGACTGGGAATCGAACCAATAACACTTTGGTTCACAGCCTGCGCTCAATCCACTGAGCTATGCTAGCCAGGGCTAGTCCAAATTTTTTAAAGGACATACATATATGCTATTATATGTAATAAATTATGCTCCCTGTTGGGAACTGCCCTGCCTGGTTTCAGAAGCTGTAACCCCCACATGGCTAAGGCTGAGTGAGTGACCTGGGGATCATACGCCATAAGACAAAGCTTATCTCCCTGGCAGGGGCACCGCCTCTGCCCCATTTACTTCACCCTGCCTGGCCCCCAATGCATGATTGGTTAGCCAATAACAGGTAAGATTCCTCAAGGGAGGGACGACCTAAGACAGGCATGATCAGGGGGCCCCCAGGGAAGGACTTGGGGGGCTATAGCAAAAGGGAGTGATGGACTATCGCCCCTAGGCTTTGACATAGCCTGAGTCCTCATTCTGTCTGCAAGAAGTCTCCTAATCTCTTGGCTGCCGTACTTCCCCTGCCTGACTTAAACCTGAAATAATGACAGAGGGCGGTACAGCTCTATACTGGAAAGGGCGGGTTCCCCAGGTGATCAGGCCTAAGAAAGAATACATAAAATCCTGTGAAACCTGCTTTGCTAAGAATGCTCTCAATTAAATGATAAGGGTCCAGCAGGAAATGAGTTTGTTTCCCCAAGTTTTGTAGCCTCTTAGCTAACAGACCCTGACTCAGAATAAGCCCTCAGAGTTCTTTGTATGTTATCTATTGTTTGATCCTTACTGCCTGACAATGATAAATGAGCTTTACCTGTATTCTTATGCAAAATAAACCCAATAAAAGCCCACTGAGGAAAAGGCTCTTGGCCCTTCTCCTTTGAGAGATTGGCCACCTTTCCTCCCCAAGCAGATCACGTCTTGATAGACTTATTCTCATCCGTGGCAGCTGGGAGGGCCCTGTGGACGAAGCACGCCACGCCTCCCCCCCTCCACAGTTCCCAAAAGATACGTAAGAAACTGTTTGCTGTCACTGCCTTTGGAGAGAGTGACTAGAGACCAAGAAGGAGAAGAACCATACTAATGTACAAACATTTAGAAAACATACCAGTAACATAGATTTAAAAAAAAAAAAGCTCCCAGGCATCTGAGGAAACCTGGGGCTGAAGATAGAAGGCGATACTGAAGGTAGACTCTCACTCCTACTTCATATATTTGCCTAGAACTGACTTTGTTGAGTCCAGACTCCTCCTCAGCAAGCAGTGTGACTTCTCACACTGCCTGTCCTGGAAACACAGCTTCCCTGGCTTCAGAGACATTAGTGCAGGTTAGGAGATGGCCAATTGAGATCAGCTGCCAAGCAGTTTCTCACAGCTCCTGCTGGCTGATCACATTACCTGAAAGTTGAGGTGGGGAAAAGTTTTCACACCTTATGAATAAAGAAGCTCACCTCTGAGGTTTCCGAATATCCCAGAGTCCTACTCCTTCCTTTGAGTTGGCTGTGGCCAACAACCTGGGCTCCACAGGGTTAAACATGACGCTGTGAAAGGCTGACGGATAGTTTGCCAGGCAGAAGGGCTCTGTGAAGAGAGAAAATACTATCAGTCCATTTGGGGCACCTTTGGGCCAGGGCAGGCAGACAAGCAGGAATGCGAGCAGGAAGAGCACACGCTCCAACGACCACGCCAACGGGCTGGAACCCCACCTCGGTCACCGTCACTCACAAGGTTCCCGCAAGTCCTAGCACACACTTTCCACACGTAGAAAAAAGCAACCGAGATATATATAAACAAATTTTAAGCTATAATGTTCAGAAATACATAGAGCTCCTATTCAGATCTTATGATAAAACAGAGACAGTCACCGTAAAAAGGAAGTAATCTCCTTTACAGTAAGTAAAACTGAATTCCACATGAGCTGAAAAAATTCACGACTAATTACTGTTAGGATTACTATACCTTAATCCAAATTTATGAAATTATAAGTATTAAAACTATATAAAAATGTAATGAAGACAAAGCAATACAGGAAGAAAAATGAAGCCAAGTAAAAATAGTAGTAGTTTTCCCTTCCGGTCATATTGCTCCCTAAATTGAAAAGAAAATGGTCTCCGTCTAGAATTTTAAGATTTCATTCCCCAATACTGGAATATTTTAACAACAACAAAAGATACCTACCACGTGAACTTGCACAGCCAGCTCCTAATCAACTTCACCTGGAAATCCAGCAGCCCTTGACTATATTAGCTAGCTCCAAGTGAGGAAGGAATTACTTGCTACCTGGGAGGACGTACCCCTATGGAAGTTGTTTAGAAGCAATAGAAAGCATTCCCCAGTCTACAATTTCCATATGTGACACTTCGTAGGCCCCTGTATGGGGTGGGACTCAGTTATTCCACCCAGCATGTGGTTCAGACAAAGGAGAATTTCATCTGCCAAGCATATGGTGACCATGGCTGCTGCTTGCAGCTACCTTACCTGCCCGACCCTAAGTACAAGCCTCTCTTATAGCCTGGACCTCAATAATGGCACAGCCCAGCATGTTAAATGCTTACAATATAGAATAATAAAAAGCCCCAGATCCTGCCAGACAAAGCAAGCAGGAAAGTAACTTTATGTACACAGGCATAATCATGACAAAGCTTCACCAAGGGTGGGGATAGGGGTGGCACTGAGGGTAAGTATTGGAGGAAAGAGCCTTTGAAGATAGGCAATTATAGAGAGAACTCTCTCTGCAGGAAATGAGCTGAAAAATGCATTTCCCAAAGAACTTCAGAAAAATTGGACAAAACAATTCTTTATTTTACACTTCGGAAACTCAAAGAACACATTTGGAGGAAGAACTTACCCAGATAATTCCCTGTAAACAGAGTTTATTTGCCGTCATTTTAAGTTCCTTATACACAGTTAAAGTTAGGTTCTGTGGTTCTTTCAGCAAAAAATAAGCCTGAAATTAGGATTCAAAAAAGTGCCTAACACCCCCTTCTCTGTAAATAACCAAGAATGCATGCATGTCAGAACCACACACAGAGCTGGCTCTTGCTTGCTAAGCTCTACAGTGAGGCACTGCATCTTCTGTTCCTTGGGGCCACTAATACCAAGCTGATGAGGTGTTGCCTATCAGTACAGGGTTTGAGGAGATTCACAGGTGGCTAGAAAGGACTGGCAAGGGGCCTCACTTCTGACCACTTAGGGGTAGGGTGGGACCTGCAGAAACACACATCTGTGCCCCTATGTGAGAGTTTCCTCTCTGTTTACTTCATTCCCACCCAGGTTACTCGGGTCATAAATTGAATCTGCAGTGAACTTGACCTCAAACCCTTCAACACAGTCCAATAGCTTTTTGCACAATGACCTTACCTCCATGAGGGGACTCCCGAATGTCCCAGATGAGAACCCGGCCATCATCTGAGGAGCTGGCAAAAATGTTGTCATTCACTGGGCTCACCGACAAGCCGTATACTGCATCTTCATGAGCAAACACATCCAAGGTCTCACTGCTGAGAGACAGAGAGCAGAGAGAGAGGCACACAGGCACACACATACACACAAAGATGGCGCTGAGTCCGAGCCCTCTGGTTCCTAGGGTAGGGTTACCCTTGATTTCCAGGAGAAAGGCAACCTAACTAAACTGAATATTACATTTCCTTTAAAGGTATGCATTCAACTTTCAAGTGAAAAAATAAAGGTACAATTAAAGAGACTTTTTATAGATTTCATGGTAAGGTTGCTCTTTGCACTAAATGAGCACATTTAAAAGTGACTCAACAGATGAGTTGTGTTTTCACTTACTACAGAATGCCTGTGCTCGTGCACAGATCTGGGGGTACCACTTGATTTACAAAAAGGAAAAGCTTTAAAGCAGCCAGGTCTGATACCAGCTGGGTAAGAGAGGGACCTACTGACAGTCTGGCATGGTGATAAAAGCTCTGAGGCCAGGTTGCCTAAGTTCAGATCCTGGCACCACCTGACTTTAAGTTTCCTCATCTGTAACTGAGGTCATATAGTATTGCCTCAAAGAATTATTGTAAGGGTTAAATGGATTAACACACACAAAGCACTTAGAATGGGAGCTGGCACATAAATCTTACCTATTATTATTATGTTTCCTTCCCTTCCAACTCTCCTTTTAAGTTTTCACCTGAAAGCTATATTCCATACCAACTTTGCAAATCTTTTCTCTTTTTAATCAAAATTTTATTTCAAAATTATTACAGAAATCTTCTTCAGAGAGGACAGCTGGTTTCATGGTATTTTTTCTTCTTCAAAAAACAAAAACTACTTTGGGCTGCTTTTCATATGAAAAACAGAGTCAATCACCTTCACATACTAACAATCTATTTACCTTTCAACATCATGGAGGATGACTTGCTCATCATTTCCTGTAAGGGAAAAAAGTAGACATGTGATCATTACAAGAAAATGATCCCTGTCCACATTACAATTCAGTATTTTAAGGTTTTCAGGGAAAAATTAAATATGAATGAAGTCAATGTTAATACAAATTAGGAGTTAATTAGAAAAAAGGTATTAAAAATAATTAAGGATAGGATATTCTTTTAGAAAATTTTAAAAGCATAGTAACAACTAGGTATAACATAACTGTTTCCAAAATGTATCACCCATTGTAATGTTTAAAAAAAAAAAAAAAGCTGTGGCCACTAAGGAAAAAGTAAATGATCAAGGACAAATTAATTCGAGCTAGCTTTTTTATTTCTTTATTTTTTATACAAAACACTCATTAACTGTAAGACCTGAAATAGTGCCTGCAACTTTTCTATGCCTCAGTTTTTTATCTGCAAAATAGATATAATAATTGTACCTACCTTACAGGTTTATTGTAAGGATAAGAGCGCATTTGTAAAAAGCATTCAGAACACGGCCGAGCACTTAATAAGCCCCCAGTAAATGTTTACTGCCATTCACATCCTTGTCATCTCTTATAGCATTAAAATTTGATGACTATGTGATTCTAAATAATGGGAAAGTTTTTATTTACAATTTTTGTCTCTTGCATTTTTCTTTATCACATCAAGAAATCTAAAAATACTACATTCATGATTATGTGTAGTCCCACCTTCAAATAGTTTATTAGCCAAAAAAGAATAATCTAACTGTGAAAAGACAGAAAGTAAAAAACTTCCATTTTATGCTGAAAGCACACCCAAAAGTCATTTAAATAGAAAGTAAAATTAGCAGTGGTCCAGACCATCTTAAATCCCTGGCTCTAAACTCTATTGTGGATACTTGCGAAGTAAATCAAATCCATACTAATGCCTTCTGGGTAGCAGGCACAGGAGAGGTGTTGGGCACGCAAGAAAAGAAAGATTCTTCCCAGCCCTTGAGAAACTCATAGTCCAACCACACAAGTAATTAACAAGACAGGTTGTCTTGTTATAGAGATATGCTTAAAATGGGGATGCAGATAAAGGAGTAATTGTTTCCTTCAGGGGTAAGGTGAAAGTACATGGCAGAAGGGAAGAGTGTTTTAATGGAAAAGGAGACATTTGAACAGAAACTCAAATTACTCAAAACTCTTCCAATGGGAGTCTTAGGGAAATTAGAGGGGACTGGACAATTAATGATGACCCATGAGGAATAGCATGAGCAAAAGGCACACGGGCACCTATGATGGCAAGTGGTTTAGTGGACTAGAGTACAAGATGCAGGGGGAGGGAGATGAGGCCAGAGAGTAGACTGGGGTTTAGACTGTACCCTGTGGACACTAAAAGGTCAAAAAGATTCACATGGTTCAGCCTTTGTTTTCAAACTGTGAGTGGTAGACACAGACAACAGTATGGTGACTACCAGAGGGAAACGGGAGTGGGGCGAGGGAGAAGGTAAAGGGGAGATAAATGGTGATGGAGGAGACACGACTTGGGGTGGTGACGTATAATTCGATATACAGATGATGTACTGTAGAATCATGTATCTGAAGCCTATGATTTTATTAACCAGTGTCACCCCAATACGTTCAATAAAAAGAAAAGGAAAAGAAGCCCTTTATTTTTAAAGGAAAACGTGCGTAAGCAATGAAGTGAAAGGAGGATTAGAGACTGGTAACAGAAATGACAGAAGGACACTGCAATAGTCCAGGTCAAAGACGAGGACCTGCATCAGGGCAGGCACAGGAAGAGAACAGAAACTAAAGAGGGAATGAGCGGGGCTTTCAAGTCTACTTGGTGACCGACAGAAGAATGTGCGCATGAAAGAAAGGCATGTTTCAGGATGACTTCAAGATTTCTATTAGGCTGAACCATGTGAAATTGTCATTTTTGTAAGTTGAAAATACTTCAATGTCAGCAGATTCTTAAAGTTAACCCTAACAATGTAAGCAATTGGGTAAATGGGGATTATAACTAAGAAAGGGAATCCAGGGAATAAGAGGAAATATTTGCACAGGGGAGGAGAACTAATCATCTTGGTTTTAGATAGGTTGCATTTAACTTGCTTCTGGAACACACAGGGAGATACTCAGTGGGGAAATCGGCAGTGCAGAAGAGCGGTCAGGACTAGAAGCTGGCTGGTCAGAAAGGAGTGTGCGTGGTTAGCTGATGGAAGCCATCATGAAAGGGCTGGCCTGAGCACTAGCCACTCCAGTTACACCCTAACACAATGTTTTTCAAATAGGAGCCATCCACGGGTCATAAGATCAATTTGGGCCACAACCTTTAAAATCCTTAAAAATGAAATAGGACAAAGCAAAACAAAACAAAAAAAATCAGAGGGTACCACACATAGTAACATTAAGTGCTGTTTCAAATATGTGTGTATGTCTGAATAGCAGATTACAATGTAAAAAACATTCTACCAAAAAAAGAGAAAAAGTGTGAGAGCCAAAGAATAAAAGGGAGGGCAGGGCAGAAGCGGGGGAGAGGAAAGGAAAGAAGGGAAAGAGAGAGAGAGAAGGAAGAATGGAAGGAAAGAAGGAAGGAAGGAAAAGAGGAAGAAGGGGGAGGACAGAAGGGGAGGGGAAGAAGGAGAGAGGGTGGGAGGGAAGAAAGGAAGAAGGAGAGAGGGCGGGCAGGGAGGAAGGGAAAAGGAGGAAGGTAAGGTGGGATGGAGATTACTCTAATACATGTGTCTAAATTGCTGAAATGCAGAAAAGGCAAGCTATGGAAAACCAGGAATTCTATAGAACAATGAAATAAAGAAAAATAAGAAGTTATTTTAGCATTCCTTTATGTAAAACACCAGCCACAGTGCACTTCCCCATGTGGAAATCTCCCTTCTTACCTCCAGAGAATACTTTGGTGTTCCCACTATTGAAAGCCAGGCAAAAAATGTTGGAATGATGCTCTCCTTTCAGCTGTATGGGCTTGACTCTGGAGTGGATAGCTTGTTCCATGTGCCATAGCAAAACCCTGCGATCATCTCCTCCTTAAGAGGGGAGTAAGAATCTAGGGTTAAAACAGCTCATATTTCAAGGGTGACTCTTGGTTTTGCTAGCTTTGAATCCCATCTTTTCCAAAACTGCATCTCCCCAACTCCGTGAGATTCTGATGGGACACGTAAACCCAGAGCTCAACCCCCTCAACCGTCAGTAAATACATGGCCCCTAAGCCACTCACTTCTCCCTAGGAATTAAATCTCAAACAGACAATACAGAAAAGGAAAGGAATAAATAAGCACTGATATTGAAATTCTCAAAGCCACTGTGTTCCTGACTTCCCAGAGACCTAGCTGTTTAAATATTTCTTCACTTACTACCTAAAATCCTTCCATTAAGGACTTTTTTGGGGGGGAGGGGTCATCTAGCAGTACCTGAGTTGGTTTCTAGTGCTTTCAACAAAAGAACTTAAATGTTCGTAGCACACTAGTTCTCCAAGCACTCTCCTTGATGAGATCTCATTGACGGTGGAACACCATACAAATGACAACTGCCTGTCTGTCACAGTAGCAGAATCTAGACAGAATCTAGGTCTCATGAACCTCAGTCCAACTCTTTCCTCTGCATAACTCTCAAAAAATCAGAATTAAATGAGCTGTATTACACTGTGCGAGTCAGCTCCTACAGAATAAGAATATTTATATTCTATGTACTATGTATTCTTTATATTTGAAGACACATTAAAAAATATATGGAAGGATGCAACACACTGTTGACAGTGGTTACTACTTCCAGGGAATAAGATTAAAAGAGAGGTAGAGGATAGACTGTAGAGTTTTTACTTTATATATTTGGCACTGCTTCACTTTAACGAACTTATATTATATTCCTAATAAAAATTAAAAACAACAACCACACATCAATGTGTGGTTGTCTCTCATGCACCCCCTACTGGGCACCTGGCCCACAACCCAGGCATGTGCCCTGATCAGGAATCAATCTGGAGACCCTCTGGTTCACAGGCTGACACTCAATCCACCAAGCCATGCCAACCAGGGCATATTCCTAATAAAATTTTAAGTTACAACAGGAGCAAACGCAGGCAGCAAACCATAGCAAACTCTATACCTCTGCCTCCTGCACTCCATTCAATACAACAGACGCAAACTGCAGCACATCCATACCACACAGAGACATACCACACAGCCATTTAATCAGGAGATCTTTAAGGACTTGGAAACATGTCCAGAGGTCTTTGTTAAGGGGGAAAATGGCGGGGGGGGGGGGGGATGCTATGTGTACCAACATCCACTCATTAAAACAAATTTTTAAGAAATCTCACGATAGCAGGAAGCTTGTCCATTTTGTTCGCTGCAAAGTCCCCAGTACCTAAATAAGTGCCCCCGAAAGTAGATATTGAATGAATATATGTAAACTTGCATACCAGTGCTTTTTAAAAAAGATTTTATTTATTTTTAGAGAGAGGGGAAGAAAGGGAGAAAAATATCTATCAGTTGCTTCTTGCACACCCCAAGCCAGATACCTGGCCTGCAATCCAAGCATGTGCCCTGACAGGGAATAGAATCAGCAACCTCTTGGTTCACAGACCAACAGCAAGTCTACTGAGCCACAGCAGCCAGGCCATATCTGTACTTGTATTTGCATATCTAGATGGCTATAAAAGAATTTTTTTATAATGGATACCACGTCTAGGCTAGAGTTTTGAAGAGTTTTTAAAAATGTGTAAAATATATATAACATAAAACTTACCATTTTAACCATTTTTTAAAAGATTTTATTTACTTTAGAGAGGAGAAAGGAGGGAGAAAGAGAGGGAGAGAAACATCAGCGTGAGAGAGATACACGATCAGCTGCCTCTCGGGCACCCACAACAGGGGGCCTGGCCCACCACCAAGGCATGCGCCCTAACCAGGAATGGAACCAGCAACCTTGCAGTTCACAGGTGGAGTGCAATCCACTGAGCCACACCAGCCAGGGCCCATTTTAACCATTTTTAAGTGTACAATTCAGTAGCATTACATACATTTGCATTGTTGTGCAACCATCACCACTATCCATTGCCAGAACTTTTGTATCATCCTAAACTGAAACTCTGTACCCAATAAACAGTAACTTCCACTTGCCTCCAATAACCACTATTTCACTTGAAGCCTCTATAAATTTGACTACTCTAGGTGTCTCATTTAAGTGGAATCATACATTTGTCCTTTTGTGTCTGGCTTATTCGCTTAGCATAATGTCTTCAAGGACCACCCATATTGTAATATGTATCAGAATTTCATTTTCCTTCTTAAGTATTCCGTTATACATAAACACACACACACCCACACACCACATTTTGTTTAACTATTCATTCATCAATGGACATTTTGGCTACTGTGAATAATGTTGCTAAGAACACAGACAGACTCATATCTGTTCAAGTTCCTACTTTCAGTTCTTTTGAGTATACACTGTTGAAAAACTTTTATGTTTTCATTTATAACTTCCTGTACTACTTGACTTTTTGCCATAAACATATTTCCTTCAGTAATTTAAAAAACATTAGAAGATACAGTGATCAAATCATACTCATTCTTCCTCCCTCCCAAGAAAAAAGTTGCTTTTGCTCCTTGGGTTCCTTTGTTTCTCGAATTCCTTCTTCCTTCCATTGTTGGTCAACATCAAGTTCTGACTCCTTGCAATTACTTCCTCATCTACCAGACATTCCCTTACGTGTGGGTCACAGTGTTCCGTATTTAGGGTCTGCCTATTTCAACGACGAGTTTTCTGGCCTAGGGCAGTGTTATCTAAATTCTGTATTTTTTACAAGTTAAGGTCATGAAAATAGTTTTTGTTGTTTTATTATTTTTTTTTTAATCTTGACCCAAGGATATATTCATTGAGAAATATTTCTTTGTGCCTAAGTCTCTGTAAAAAGTGGAAAACTAAAAGATAGAGGCCCACATATTTCTTCTACTTACTCATGTTTCTAACCTAATCTCCCTAAGCCTGAGTTTTATCAAATATAAAATGAGGATCATAATAGCTCTACTATCATGGGTTTTATAGATTATAAAGCCAAGTACCAGAGAGGACAACCCAGTACTCACTTCCAGGCAGTTACTGCCATAGGGCAGCGATTTCCAACCTCTTTCATCTCATGGCACACATAAACTAATTACTAAAATTCTGTGGCACACCAAAAAACTTTTTTGCTGATCTGACAAGAAAAAAGGTATAATTTTTATTCATTCACACCAGACGGCTGTTGTTGTGTTGGCTGTTGTCATTTTTTAATTTGACAGTCTGAGAGGGAAAAGGTCAGCGCCCCTGACTAAACAGTCAGGTACTGCATGTTTTAAAAATTCTTGCAGCACACCACTTGAAAATAGCTGCCATAGGGGAATGCAGGCTTCAAGTTGCCATGTCTTCCAAGTTTTCAAGAGAAGATAGCAACCTGATTTTGCAGGCTGAATGGAGTCCTCAGTAAAGGCTGTGTTTGGCCCAGGGGTAAATCAAGGCTGGGTGATTTCTCCAAGGTCACAAAGCTGTGGTCCCATGGCAGTCCCTAAGTCAGGGAAGTACACCTGCAAGTATGAAGAAATAAGGTAGGAGTGTCCAACCTTTTGGCATCTCTGGGCCACACTGGAAGAAGAAGAGTTGTCTTGGGCCATACATTCAATATACAAACACACGAAAACTGATGAGCCAAAAAAAGGTTTTAAGTAAATTTACGATTTTGTGTTGGGCTACATGCAGCCCATGAGCTGGACACCCCTGAAAGGGGAAGGTAGCATCATATGGATTTTCCCCTTCACAGCAGAAGCAGCCAAAGAGGGATAACATTTACAGATATGAACTTCTGCTGATAGCTTGTCCTTACCTAGTATTCTTTTTTTTTTTTTTTAAGATTTTTTATTTATTTATCTTTAGAGAGGAAGGGTAGGAGAGAGGGAGAGGGAAAGAAATATCAATGTGTGGTTGCCTCTCATGTGTCCCTTGCTGGGAACTGGCCTGCAACCCAGGCATGTGCCCTGACTGGGAATCGAACCGCGATTGTTTGGTTCACAGGCCCGCGCTCAATCCACTGAGCTACACCAGCCAGGGCCTTACCTAGTATTCTTGTTCTAAAAGCTGAATCTACTTATATACCTATTATCTCATTTTTCCACATCTCCAATCAGGTAAGTAGGGTAGAAACATTATTCCAACTTATAGATGTGAAAAGTGAGCCCTGGCTGGTGTGGCTCAGTGGACTGAGTGCCAGCCTGCAAACCAAAGGGTTGCTGGTTTGATTCCCAGTCAGGGCACATGCCTGGGTTGCAGGCCAGGCCCCCAGCTCAGGGCACATGAGAGGCAACCCTTCGCACTGATGTTTCTCTCCCTCTCTCCTTCCTTTCCCCTCTCTCTAAAAATAAAGACGTGAAGAGTGAGGCACTGGCTTGCTTCAATGATGGAAGCCTTGACTCCTAGCCTTAAGAACTTTACATTAAAGGGGAAGTATAAATGAAAGTAGCAACAGCATCCTAACTAACCAGCTGGGACCTCCATGAAATAAGATGGTTTCTCTAAAGTCAGGTGAGCAGGATTTTAAAATCCTATTCCAGGTATGAAGTAAATAAGCCATGGAGATGTACACTTCAGGAAATATAGTCAATTAACAATTTGATAACTTTGCATGGTGACAGATGGTTACTAGGCTTAGGGTGGTGATCGCATAAGGTATATAAATGTCAAATCACTACGTTATTCACCTGAAACTAATATCCTATGTGCCAATTATTCTTTCATTAAAAACTTTAAACCATAATTTCATAGATATTACATAATATAGTTTCCTTTCAAGCATTGTTTTGAGACGTCAACTAAAAAAAAAAATGTTTAAGTAATACCACAAGCGATACCTCTTAAATATGACAAAACAAAAACAAAAAAACATAGGACTCAAACTTCTGAAATTTAGAATAGTTCACCAGGCACCTTTATTACCTATCTCTTTAAGGGAGGGCCTCTATATATCTAAAGCTGGGGTTTGCTACATGTCCAAATGCAAACGGTAACTAGGGATCACTCTCAAGAGGTATTAGGAGAATGTTGTAACAAAGGTGCAAACCTAATCAGTTGTGATGTAACCAGCCTAAAGAAAGACTACGAAAATGGTCAAGAACAAGATAAAAAAATTCAGACTCACTAATAATCAAGACCAGTTATATGAGAACTGAAGCTATATAAATTTTTTAAATGACACCATTTTTCACATACTAATTGAACTGGCAAAGATTATACCATACTCAGCAATAGCCATAATGCAGTCTCAATGAACTGGTACAAATATAAATTGGTTCGTTCAACCATCTTTAAGGGAAAATATATATCAAATATATTTTATAAATATTTAAAAAATCATATCCTTTGACTCAGAATCCCATTTCTAAGATTCTATTCTAAAGGAAAACCCCGCTTGGCGTGGCTCCATGGACTGAGCATCAGCCTATGAACCGAAAGGTCGCTGGTTTGTTTCCTGGTCAGAGTACATGCCTGGGTTGCAGGCCAGCAACCAGTCAATGTTTCTCTCCCTTTCTTTCTCCCTCCTGCCCCTCTCTCTAAAAATAAATAAAATCTTTAAAGAAAGGAAAAAAAACACCCAAATTCTCACGAAGGTTTAGCTATAAGAATTGTGATGAAAGCCATAAACAAACCAAAAAAACCACGTGAGAGAAGTGGTTAAATTCTGATATAGGCCCTGAACAGGATACCATGCTGTCACAATATCATGCTTTAGAACAGTTGTTCTCAAACAGTGTTCCATGAACCCCAGGAGAGCTGCAAAGTTGAAACTATTTTCATAATAACACTAAAATGTTATTTGCTTCTTCCACTGTGTTGACATTGCATTGATGGTGAAAAAGCAATGGTGGTTTGTAGAACTTCTGGTGTCTTAGGGCTAATGAAGGCAGTGCAGCAGACTGTACCAGTCATTAGTGTATCCTTAACTGCCACACGCTGGCAGTAAAAAACAGATGTCAGTTTCATGCAGGAATGTCCTTGATGAAGCAGTAAAAATAATTTCATCACATTTCAACCAGAGCACACATCTTAATATTCCATATGATGGGAAGTACACACGACGCACTTCCACTGAAGAGCGAAGGACAACGGTGACTGTGGAACGCGTGTGTGTGATCGTTTCCACTGCGAGCTAAACTGGCTGCTTTTTTCACGAACACCGTGTCTACTCGAAACAACTGACAAACAAACTACAGTTATGCAGACTTGAGTACTCGGCAGACATTCTCTCAAAACAAACAAGATGAACCTGTCACGTCAAGGAAAACAACTGGTAGTATTTGTAGCCAATGATAAAATTTGGAAAACACCTATATTCCCAACGGCTCGAGCAATCATCTCCCAACACTTAAAAACTTTTCTGATGAGACTGGTGGTGATATCAACAAATAAGATTTCTCAAAATACATAATGAAACATGTCAAGATCTGGAAAATCTGCCTAACTCAGCGAATCAGTATCTTTTAAATGATCAATGTGTCCTGGTTATAAAACAATGCACAGAGCTCTCCTATTCCTTTTCACAACTGTAGGAAGCAGGTATTGTTATCCTTATTGTCCAGATGAAACTACAGATAAGCTAAACAACCGCAAGGTGCAAAGAAACCAAGAGTATGAGCTGGGATCTGAATCCAGGTAATCTGGCTCCAGCAAATGCTCCCTACCATGACACAACACTGCGTCTCAAATACAAAAGGGGCCACATAGCAAAACTGCCTAATTAAATTGCATACTGGAGAATACTCAACTCACTTTAAAGGACAAGCCACTATTCAGCTCCAGTCAGTTACTGCCATAGAGGAATGCAGGCTCCAAGTGGCCCAATGTTCCAATTTTTCAAGAGAAACCAGCAACCTGAGAGGAAGGCTTTAAAGGCAGAGCAAAAGATTTTAATGTAACAGACTATGAAAAGTTCTCTGATATGGTTCCATACTGTATATTGTAACTAATCTTTAAGAAACTTCCATGTTTTGCCCTGGCTGGTATGGCTCAGTGAATTGAGCGCCAGCCTACAAACCAAAAGGTCACTGGTTCAATTTCCAGTCAAGGCACATGCCTGGGTTTTGGGCCAGATCCCAGTTGGGGGCATGCAAGAGGCAACTGATGGATGTATCTCTTGCACATTGATGTTTCTTCCCCTCCCTCTAAAAATAAGTAAATAAATCTTAAAAAAAAAAGAAAAGAAAGAAAGAAACTTCCACTTGTTGAGTTTTGGTAGAGTAACAAAGTAGAAACAGTTATTTGATATGGCATTAAAATACTCTTCTTCTTTTTCTAATTACATATCTGTAAGGCTGAACTTTATATACATCAGCTAAACCACTATTTCACAACAGAGTAAATGTAAATATCTTCATCATGATGTCTACTATGACATCAAAGAGACTTGGGAAAATGTTCACAGTGTTATTCTTCTCACTATTGTTTATTTTAGAAGTTATTGTTAATTAAATCATTATTGTTAATGTAAAGTTTATTATTGTACTCTTAAATAACCTTTAAACTTTCTCAGCTTTAAATTCTAATACAATAAAGATCAGTAAGGTGCTCTCACCCTCTGGGAGCATTCCCATGCTTTTCCCTTCCTCTTCTTTTCCCCGTACAGGCACATATCTCCTAAACTCTAAGGCGGTGGTCCCCAACCTTTTTGACATCTGGGACCAGTTTCATGGAAGACAATTATTCCATGGACCGGGGGCGGGGGGATGGTTTCGGGATGAGTCAAGGTCACCTCCTGCTGTGAGGCCCGGTTCCTAATAGGCCTGGACCAGTAAGGGTCCACCGCCCAGGGGTTGGGGACCCCTGCTCTAAAGGACCCTAGGAGATTTGCAACCAGAGGAGCAAAGAGCAGCGACAGCTCATCCCCAACCCCTCCCAGGCTAACGGTTATTAGCCTCTGACCTTGTCCCCAAGGCCCCCTTTCTGACCCTCCAGAGAGCTAACAGCAGCCCCGCCTGGACTCTCTTCTTTCCTGTAACGTTTCTAGAGAGCCAACGCAGCCAGTCAAGTCCCTGTGCTGTTGCTTCTTCTGTCCTAGGCCCTTTCTTGTTTCACTGTCCCCAGCTTTAATAAACATACTCTTAAAAATCACCTGGAAGAAGAAAAAAGATAAATATAACCAACATAAACTGAAATTCTTTGAGGTCTTCAATGATTTTTAAGAATGTAAAGAGGTCCCGAGGCTAAAGAGTTTGAGAAGTTTTGCTTTGGAACAGCAATTCTCAACCAGAGTGATTTTGTCCCCCAGGAGAATTTGGCAATGTCCAATTTCCGGTTGTCACAACTGAGGAGATGCTACTGGCATATACTGGTTACGAGCCAGGGATAGTGCTAAACATCCTACAATGCACAGGACAGCCCCTGCAACAGAAGATTATCCAGCCCAAAATGTAAATACTGTTGAGGCTAAAAAGCCCTGCTTTTCAAGAATATGCAATGACCTATGAAAATGTTAATATTATGTAAGAGAAAAGTTACAAAACAGCAGAGATGGCCTAATTTCAATTTTATTTTTAAAATATGTACATATGCATATAAAAAAGGCTAAAATATGTCCCATGTATCAAAAATGGTCATCCTGAGTAGGTGGAATACTTCTTACTTTCTTTAAATATCTTTTTCCCCAAATTTCCTATAATTAATACATGATATTTTTAAAACTTATAAATAAGTGGGAAGCCTATCTTGTAAGTGCCAAATTCTAATGACTTGTATGATTCAACAGGAAATTCTCAACAGTGAAGTATGGAATTAGTGAAATGTCAAAGAACAAAAGCTTCTTAAATAAGACTAGAGGAGTATTTAAAAAACCAACCTCCTCCCACGAAAAAAAAAACCCAGATCCTTAGGGCCTCGACCATAGAAGGACCTTCAGAGAGGAAGTTAGGTGGTGGTGCTCCTAACCAAAGACTGTCGCTATGTCCAGTCCCTCTTCTCTTGCCATAGACAGCTAGCCTGGACAATATGCTCCCCCTGGTTATATCACACTTGCTCTTCCTTCATTCTGAGCAGGTTATGATATTTTAGGTTTTTTTTCTTTCAATAAGAACACTGCCTGTCTGACTTTTGCAAAATTCCTTGCATAAAGAACATTGACAACACAATAAAGGCTTCTTTTCGCTTCTTGGTCAATCCTAAAAAAGATTGGACCAATGCAGTCCCCAGTGCTTTTTTAGTCCTTCCGGGAAGGCACACGATACCCATCCTCAAGCATGTATAAACAGAGATGTCAACTCTGAAATGAAATCGAGGCTGCTTGAAGCTGGTTGCCAAACATGTAAACTTCGGTTTTTTTTTCTTGCTTGTATGTCTCTAGGGCAAAACACATGCCTCAGACATCTATGGCAGAAAATGCTACGTGCACTTGGCCATCAAACATCATTACAGTATCTATAAAAAAGAAACATTACAATCTCAGAGGCTCCACTTAGTCACTTGGCCTTAAGGACTAACACAAAAGATACAACTGGAGCGTTGCCTCGGTGGCTCAGCTCACTGGAGTGTCATCCTATACACCAAAAGGTTGTGGGTTTGAACCCCAGTTAGGGCACACACCTAGGTTGTGGGTTCAATCCTTGGTCGGGGTGGGTACGGGTACAGGAGGCAACTAATCCCTGTTTCTCTCTCACATCGATGTTTTTCTCTTTCTCCTCCCTTCCCTCCTACCCCAGTTTCCTCTCTCTCTCAAATCAATAATAAAACATATCCGTGAGGATTTTTAAAAAAGATAAAACTGGAATTTAAATACAAGACTTGAATGGAAATTCAGAATGAGGGAAGTTGTGTAACAAGATCTGACAGGCATCTGGATTTGCAAAACATTCCTCCTCCTCCTGAGTAATGTTCTTGGAAGGAAACAGACTTTCTGAAGTGAGGAAGTACAGGCAGGCTAAGAATTAAAACTGGAGACCTAGCCAGAATGACAGTCCTGCCTCTACCCTGGAAAATCTCTACTTACTCATCTGTGAAATAATGGGACACCACCAACTTACCCAAAACAACCATGTTTGCCCTGGCTGGGTTACCCAGTTGGTTAAAGCAGTATCATTCAGATCTGCCAAGGTTGCAGGTTCAATCTCCAGTCAGGGCCCAGACAAGAAGCAACCAATGAATGCATAAATAGGTACAACAACAAATCATTTCTCTCTCTCTAAAATGAATAAATAAAAATTTTATTTATTCAAAAAACCCAAAAACCAATGAATGCATAAATAGGTACAACGACAAATCATTTCTCTCTCTCTAAAATGAAAAAATAAAAATTTTATTTATTCAAAAAACCCAAAAACTATGTTCGAGAACAACGAAACCTCCTATCAAGTGTACTGGCAGAGTAAGCCATCTAAAGAGTTTAACACTTTACTTGAGTAAGTCCCTTACAAACGCAGAACCTCTTAACTTTCCCTACTGAGGGACCAGGTCAGAAGACCCACAATTTAACCCTGACTGTACTACTTAACTAGTAGTGAGCTACCCGGCAAATCACTTTACTCTTTGTTCCTTTTCATCACTAGTCCTTTCTAGCAACAAAATTCCATGATTCTACAGAGGAAGAACATCAGCAGTATAAGATCACAAGTGAGAATGGTAAAATCAGGACTAACCTAGATTTCTTAAACTTCTTTAAAAAAAAAGGGGGGGAGATGTTTAAATTATTTATTTGGGGGGGGGAGGAGAAAGACTGGGAGAGAAACATCGATGTGAGAGAGAAACATCCATCAGTTGCCTCTCCTACGCACCCTGACTGGGAATCAAACCTGCGACCTTTCACTTTCTGCGACGATGCCAAACTGAGCCACAGTGGTCAGGGCTTCGACTTCTTTAGTGATGACATTCCACAACATGAAAGACGTTCTAGAGCCAACTGGCTATATATCTGAAAAACTACAATTCCTGAAACCCCCTCTCAGGGCCAATCTACTCACTGGAGGCCCAATTTCACTCCAGACTGAAGTGCTGGGTAGGTAGATAATGCACAATACTAAGCTTGTAGCGCATGGTTTTAGTATCAACAGCATATCTACTTTTAGTTAAAACACTTCAGGAAAAAAATTCCCAACTAAGAGGAGAAGCATTCCGCAAAGCACCTTTCCCCAAAATCAACTCTGAAAACTAACAACCTACAGGAAGACTTAAAAAAAAATGTATATATATACATATGAACAGCAGAATAAGATCTCTAAGAGGAGGTACACAGAAAAAAAGGGGTAACTTAGCCTTTGAACTTAACATCTTCTCAGTAGTTCCCCCACACACACCCCTTCTAATAAGACAAGGAGTGGGACTAACAGACCTTACTGTCTCTCAGGCTCTATCCAGTACCTTAAAAGTGGCAGCTGAAAGTGCTCGCTTTGGCAGCACATACATTAAAATTGGAACAATATGGGAGATTAGCAGGGCTCCTGCACCAGAAAAAACAAGCGGCAGCTGAAAGGCGGGACATGGAGAAAAATGGAGGCTTGGAGGATTTTCCACCAGAGGCATTCAATGGTGAATGGGAGGAGTTAAGAGACTAAAGTTTTGGATTTTCCTGAGTACCAGACAGCTGGGATATTATAATGGCCATGTAGCTTATCATCCAAACTAGGGCCTTGTTAAGAATGGCAGGAGCACTATTAATTATACCAAGACAATGGGGAAATTGGGACGGTCTCGAGTGAACCAGGATATATGGTCACCTTAGTTAGGAAGGATCCCAGCAGGCAGCGAGGCAGGCAGGGGACCTACAGAGTTACCTTATCCACCATATAAAGTAATCTCACCTCGCCTTATCAACCAGCAGGAGGCCCAGCAGAGGCAAAAGGGAAGATGGGAATCTGCCTTTCCACCACCACCATCTCTGCTATTTGGATCTATTTAAACCTATCAACATCCTCAAATGCCATTTTCTTGTTGATCCCTGCATGCCCCAGCCCTGGAATATTACTTCCACTTTAAAAATGGCCCCAGAAGGAAAATGACACTCAGAGCACAGGGACCTGATCTTCAAGGCATATCAACTCTGAATCCTGAGAGGCACACGAGAGAATCTCGGTATTCAACACTGCGGAGTGCAGGGAGTGAAGGCAGCAAGGAAAGCGTGAACATGAAGGCATGGAAACAGCAGACAACTACAGCGACCAAGCACCACTGTCAGGTCCTTCCCTAAATCCCTCAGGAAAATCGCTGTGAAAAGCAAGGGGAACCTAAAAGCAGAACCTACAGAGCAACCCTCCTTATTCACCCAATCAGTGAACAACCTTAGAGATAAAATGCCTTCTTTTTCACAGAAGAATGAAGTTGCTAGTGACAGAAGTAAATTTTACTGGAGAGAACACTACACTTCCAGGTTATTAAGAATTAAACAGGTTTATCACCTGATCTAAGAGTTATACCTCCTTTTATGACACTGTGTCTGTGGGAAAGTGCTTCCAAATAACTTTCCAAGTGAGTGCTCTCTGGGCAAATAATCCCACGTTAGGTTGTTTAAACTTTCTTCTAAAAAGCACTTTATTTTGAACCACATTATTCATCTGTGCCTCAGGCATATTTTCTCCCCATGTATAATTATGAGGAAAGACACATATTTCTATTGGTTGAAATTCGGCAAAATGCACTCAACCAGCAGATATCAAACTCAAATTACAGGCTCAGTAAATACATATATATTGTTTGTACGTTTAGTTGGGCTAATGGAGAAGAGGAACCAAGTTAGTAATCAGAGTATACTTACTTTCCTTTTTTTTTTTTTTTTTTTAAAGATTTTATTTAGTTATTTTTAGAGAGGGGAAGGGAAGGAGAAAGAGAGGGAAACATCAATGTGTGGTTGCCTACTGCATGCCCCCTACTGGGGACCTGGCCTGCAACCCAGATATGTGCCTTGACTGGGAATTGAACCAGCTACCTTTTGGTTTGCAGGCCGGTGTTTTCAGTCCACGGGGCCTCACTAGCCAGGGCCAGAGTACACTTACTCTTAATTAAACTAAAGTACATGAGTTTAACGCAGTGTGAGGTTAATCACATAATTTACGTAAGCAAGTGTGGAACAAAGTGTAAAAAGTAGACTTTAGACGACTGCCCAGACCAAAATCCAGGTGAAGTGATTTCTAGCACCAAGAGAAATGTGCTTGAGGGATGCGCACAGCAGCTGTGACCAGAACAGGGCTTGTTGGCTCCAAGCCAGCACATCCGTCCTCCTGAGCACTGCCCCCATTCCTGTTTACACATGAAGGGGGAGAACGCAGTTAGCAAAGTAGCTGAGTGACAGCATTAAGAGACAAGAATGTAGGAAAAGAGTCAAATCCTTTCAAAACGCACATAACATTCTAAAAATTTCAAAGCAGACAGCAGCACGTCTTGGAGCTCACACAGACCCAGGCCGCAAATCCAGCTCCACTACAAGCTACAGAAGTTTCCACACGTTAATTACTCTAAGCCTCAGTTTCCTCATACGTAAAATAAGAATAATAGTACCATCCCTACCTTAGGAAAGATTCTTTTAAGTATTCGATGTGATCATTCATGTAAATGTGCCTAAGGTTAAAAAAAAAAAGCCCCCAAATAATACTTGATAAATAACATAATCAAACATTAGCTGTTTTTATTATTAAACATTTACTTTATAAACAGCTCAACTGAACATCAAGTGAGGCATCCCACTTAATTTGGTGAACACTGGGGAGCACGGTAGATTTTTGAGGGATCAGCAAGGAATGTGAGAAAATGAGAGTTTAAGTTTTAGGAAGCTTTTATTATGTTGGCGATAGTGACCAGTAAGTTTAAAGCCGAAAAGAACAAAAGCTTAGGAAGCACCTACCGGAACAAAATTGTCTACAAAGACCAAGGTAATAAAAATCTTTTTTCAGCCCTAGAATTATATTTCACTTCATTTTAACCAGAAACAATATATAGTAAGATCCATTTTTTTCCACTAATGTCCTATCTGTTCTCTACATCACAGAACCCTCAGCAGTCATTTATCAATGTCCTTTCTTGATTCTTCAGCGCTTAGTTATGACAGCTAATACAAAACCTTCGAATCCCCTTGTCTTTCCAGACTACAGATTATACTAGCCATTTTCCAAGTGGCAAATAAGACATACAAAATGCTCTAGCAGGGGGCCTGGTACACATTACAATTACATGCTAAATACATGTTAAAGCAATAATTATTATAGTTATTAAAATTAAAGAAACACGTAAGTTCACATTAAATATTTTAATGAATAAATAAACATGATACTTGCGTGGGACAAGTTAACTTTACAGCAAAACACAGAAATACAATTTATCATCTAAGAGGAGCAACTAGAGTTGTATATGTGCTGAGAAATTGCTAGCATTCAGCTTTCAATTCTTTAAAAAAGATCCAGAAAATCTGGTCTGCCCTATAAAGGAAGAAAAAGGAAAAGAAACATAAAAAGGCGACTTAGACTCAGGCCCCACCCCCCAGGGGCGCTCCCTCTCCCTCTCCCCTAAGCACTACGGTGCCTTTACTACTTCCCCCTCCAGGCCAAGTGCCCTTCACCACTTCTGGAATTTTCTAAATACGCTTTGGGGGGGGGCGCGGTTGGTGAGAAAGAAAGAAGAGGAACAGCCCCTGCCTGGGAGCAAGGAGCCGGCCTTAGGTCACGATGGCCAAAGGCTAACTGGGAGGCTCTGGGCAAGTCACTTTTCCATCTCTCCACTCCCCTTCCATGACAGGAAGACCTTTCCTTCCCTCTGACTCACTGAGGAAGAAAAGAAGATACGAAAAAGGTTACCTGATGCAATATTCCCCAAGCTTCAGTCAATCTGGACCATCTTTTGATTTTTGCTTTAACTGCATCACATATAACACCATTATTTTTCTTTAAATTATTTTTTTAAAATTTAACCCCAAATTAAGCAATAAAGCCATTAAAATAATATTTTATACATGCTAGTTAACTTTTCTAATAGGTAAAAATAAGTGTACTATTTTTTTAATCCTCACTTGAGAATATGTTTGATTTTAGAAAGAGAGAGGGAAGAGAAAGAAACATCATCGTGAGAAATACTGATTGGTTAGTTGCCTCCCATACTTGCTCCTTCTGGGGATGGAATCTGCAAGCAGCTATGTACCCTGCCGGGGGATTGAACTGGCAACCTTCTGGTGTATGGGATGATGGTCCAAACAACTCAGCCGCCTGGCTAGGGCTAAATGTACTAACTATTGAAATTTAAATATTCATTCAAAGATCACCTAAAATCAGCTTACATACCCAAACTCTGGCAAGTAGTAACCTAACCCTTATAATTCAAAATCAAAATTTTTGAAGGACAATTAAGTAGATAAGAATGTAACTTCAAAAAAAAAACCAAACCCAGATATGTACCCTCATATTCTCACAATAATCTAAGGGTAACTCCTAAAAGATTAATATTCAGTTCTTTAATTATAAGAAACAACATAATGTATTCTGAAAACAGAATTGATTCCTTCCTAATCTCTCCATTTGAATTAGGATTTTAGTACCTTCAATTTGAAAAGGCTTTAATTCCACCCTTGGGTATATAAATCCAGACTGAAACAATGAGAAAAGCAATTACTTCTTTCTTGAAACCACGAAAAAGAAAAAAAAGATGAAAATCAAACACAGTTTATTAATGACGGAAGTGCTCAATGCATAAGAATATAAATGCATCCACTTCTTAACTCAGCATTCGGAGAGCAGTATCCATTTGTGTCTCAAGATGTACTGGGAAAAAAGTTTCCCTAATCTGAACAATTTCAACTGTATCTGACAACCAAATCTATCAATTACCAGTGAATGACCACACACCTGCATCTGGCTGACACCTCCTTTTAACGTGGTGACTGAGGGGTACCACTTTCAGGAACTCTTAATAACCAAAAATGATTTGGTGTAAATCAAGTCAGTGATGAATCCTTGAACAACACTGATCATAAAGACAACTTTTTGATGTGCTAATAATGTCTAATGAGATTGGTGGTCATCAGTTAAACCTAACTAGGTTATTGCTAAGCAGAAGTGACAAACCGGGGCAGAATTCTAAATTTGCCAATCTTTGATAGATGCCACTTAGCTGACGACTGAAGAACAAGTGGGAAAAATAATGTGTATCTATAAATATCCATGTTACCTTATCCTTATCACATGATCTCTCTAATTTATCCCAGTAATGTTCTCCAAGGCCATTTCTATGAGCCTTGTTTCTTTCTGACTAAAGCTCACAAGCAAGAGGATTTTTGCTATGTTAAGTACCATAAACCAGGGGAAAATCAAAAAGGGTCATGCACCATTACAAATGAGAAGTAAATGCTCCTAAATGCTAGCTTATTGAGAGCATGATTTATACCCTATTCATCATCTCTGTTCTTCTCATAGCTCCTGTTTCATAAATAGTATGCACTCAAAAACTATTTGTTTAACCAATAAATAGACCAAAGAATGAAATTTAAAACCTTCAAAACAGAAGAAAGCCCAGAAGAAAATCAAAGAATTGATTCCCTAATCATCTTGTCAGAATGTTAAATACTAAGACAGCTTTTCAAAGTTAGAAATCTGTCCAACCAAGAGCCATATTCCTCCTGGCAAACTCACCAATGGATCAAGACATTCATTCTAATTAAACTCATGAGAAGTTTAATAAAGTCAAACTTTAACTGGCTAAAGCCAAACACTTTACCTATGGATAATATGCTCTGTGTAAGTTCATTTACAAAAAACTGATTCTATAATAAATAATGTGATATAACTAATGATTGGGCAACAGGAAAAGATAATTAATTAATGGTTCAAATTAAGCATATAGTTATTATCATAGCTGTTATTTGATGCTTAAAAATAGGATTTGATGACTATACTGGGATAGCTCATCATAGCTGATGAGCTTATTCACAAAGCATTTTTAACAGTTCATTGAGCTCTTTCTCAATTTTTCACATTGTACTCTGCCATGTACAAGAAACATTAGATATTAATGGTGTCAATTTCCTAAAACAACAATTTTCAACCTTTTTCATGCCTTGGCACACAAACTAATTACTAAAATTCTGTGGCACACTAAAAAGTGTATTTTTTTTGCCAATCTGACAAATAAAAAAATAGGTATAATTTTGCCCTGATCAGTGTGGCCCAGTTGGTTGGGCATCGCTGCGCTAAGCAAAAGGTCATTGGTTCGATTCCTGGTCAGAGTACGTGCAGAGGTTGCAGGTTTTGTCCCTGGTCGGGGTGCATTAAAGAGGCAACCAAATGAAGTTTCTCTCCCTTTGTCTCCCTCCCTTTCCCTCTCTCTATAAATAAATAAATAAATAAATAAAAATATATTTTTTTAAATGTATAATTTTGATTCATTCACACAAGATGGCTATTGTTGTGTTGGCCGTTGTCATTTTTTTTTAATTTGACAATCCAAGGGAAAAAGGTCAGTGTTCCTGATTAAGCAGTCAGGTACTGCATGTTTTAAAAATTCTTGCTGTGCACCAGTTGAAATTAACTGTCCTAAAAGCTTTTTTTTTGTGAGTTTCCAGTTCAACAACAATAATAACATTTGCAACAGCAGTAGCAACCAGAGCAACAGCATAGGCTAGGCCTTGTGCTAAGTAAGAACTTTACAAATGCTATTTCACTCAGTCCTCACCACAACCCTGTGAGGTATTACTGTCCTTATTACATGGATGAAGAAACAGAGGTTAAGTGACTTGTCAAAGGTAACCCAGTTAGCAAGCAGTTAAGCTGATGTTCACATACCCTGCCCCCACTGCCTGACTCCGGGGTTCATGGTCTTAATCTCTCTATTTAACTGTGGATACTTAGAATGATCAATACAGAGACCCACGTGAAATAGACATCAAACTAAATAGTTATCCCAGTTATAAATAGAAGGCAGAGTTACAATCCAAGTCAGATACACAAAGAGCATTCTGATTGGTCTGTCACTCAGATCCCAAGATGTTTATCTTCTTCCCAAAGAAAAAAGACAAGTTTAGCAAACATGTAAAGGACTCCATTCTAGGGAAAAGAAGCATAAGGGGAGGCAACGAAGGCAATGGAAAGTACTAGATGCAACCAAAAACTTAAAAGGTAAACCCAGGATATCCCCTAAATATATACTAACATAACATCCTTGATGTTGGGATCTCTTGCAACTAGAACTTCAACATACATTGTTCTTCATCCCTCAAAAGACTAACACATAAATATTTTAAGAAGAGGCTGCAAGCATCAAGCCCTAACTATTCCTTATAAAAAGTAATGTTCACAGAAACCCACATAGTTTACAAAGTACCTCTACATATAACATTTCACCGAATACCACTACCCTGTTAGGTAGTGAGAGCAATTTGTTCTCCCCATTTTACAGATGAGGAATGAAGGGATTACCTTCAGACTATTTGTGACTGGTTGAGCCTCCAACTCCTATCACATGGCACCAAATCCCAGGCTCCTTCCACACCACACTGTGCCTCCTTATTCTACATCAAAAGGTCACAAAACTATCCTGCCTGCCCCATTTGCACAGGTTCATTACAGATACTATAAGAACAAGTGTGGTGTCCACACCACAGATTATAAAGGGGAAAGAAAACAAACTCAGCATTTTCTCTGAGGCCTGGCACTCTGTTTAACTCCCAACCTAAATTTCGCCTAATGTAGTTCTCACACCAGCCCTTTAGTAGTGCTGATATTCCCATTACATAGTTCAAGAAACAGACTCAGAGAGACTCAGCAACTTGACTAAGGTCACACCTTAAATGACACAGCAGTGATTTTTACTATGTGTATGCTATACCACACTGCCTTACATGCGATTACAGAAATGTCCTTTTCTGATCAACAACAAAGAAAGTTACTATTTAGGTTAAAATATTTTAATGTTTTAAAATGTCAAAAAAACATCCTGCCACTTGTTGCTGTCACAATCTCACTTAGCTGATCACCCTTTCTCCTTCCTGATTTTCTCTGGTTTACTCTTAATATCTGCTGGGTTCACTGTGCCCTGGAAAGAGAGCTAGCTGTTAGAACAAAAAAAAAAAAAAAAAGCAATGACGCAACCTTAACAAATAGCATTTTATAAAGCCACAGGAATCATGCAAATATTATTTTTGCCCTAGGTCATAATTAATTCTATCAAATAGTATGTGTCAGTTATAAGAAATAGGAGCCTGACCAGTCAGGAAATGAGAAGAATGAGCAAACTATAAACAATCATTATAATCACCACTTTCTGATGACTTTAACCAATCCAGACAAGATATAAGAACAAAATGCATAAAAGTAATCTCATTACCATCCTAGAAATCTGGCCACCCACCACCTTACTGTGAAGCCTTAGGGATAGATAGCATTAACCTCAAAATACCATGTGCCTTTCCCCTCAGGTGTTAACTACTAAAGAACAATGATAGATAAAATGTAAACACAACACTATAAACAGTTTTAAATATGGAAAGACTGTTGAAAGACTCCCCAGAACAAAATTTAATTTGCATTTACAAGTTAAGCTGTATTTCTTATTCCCAGAGGGGGCTTCCTTATCTGAAGCAAACAGGAGGAACATTCGGTTAGCCCAAGTTGAAGTCAATGGAATTTGAATAGCTAAAAAGGATTTTAAGTAAAATTCTATGTTCTGGGAACAAATAAGAAAAGCTAAGTCTATCTGAACTAAACTGGAGGGGTGGGTGGAAAAGCCAGCTGGAAAGGACTAAAAACAGGGTAGCAGTAGATAAAAACGAAACAGGAAGAACTGAGCTACAGGAAGTACGAGGGGAAAGAGGAGGAATAGGGGCAAAGAAGGCTGGAATCCAGAAAGCACTGCTGGATATGGGCAAGTCAGACCTAGAAAAGTAAGGAAACAAATGCCTAGAACCAGGCTTGTCGGAGCCTGCCCTGTGGAAAGGACCTCAGCTTCCACAGACTAAAACCAAAATAAAGTAAATGAACTGGTCAAGACTAGGGAATGCAGAGTTCATTTAAGAGACAGAGGAAGTTCCTGAACAAGGATCACTATAACCGGTAGAGAATGGAGGCAACTTTTTAGTACTTTTTAGAAAATGTTAACTTTAAATGGGTGAATTGTATGACATGTGAATAATATCTGAATAAATCTGTTATCTTTACAAAGTGTGTTAAATTGGGCAATGTATGACTATACTTATGATTTAACTGAAATGATTAGTTCAGTCTATAAAAGAGCACCCCCCCCCGCCCCCGCCCCAGTCCCTAACCACTAGGGTGAGTTTACTTGTGTCTGGGAGCATCTGTTGGAATACATTAGTCCGGAAAGGAGACAAGATTATTATGAATAGAGAAGCACCAGTTGAGGGGGGAGGAACTGGGAGATTTTAGAGACTTTCCCCCATTTTGCCTTTGGAATTTTTGGCCCTGTGGGGCAAGAAAGCTTTTGTTTGGGGTATGCCTTGAAGTGGATGATCAGGTTTCTTCCGGGGATTATCTAGGGCCAAAATCTACCTAGTCAAAGAGAAAATGATCTGGGGTGAAAAGTCAAGTCAGTTCTGGAGAAACCCAGAATGTTCACCGTGAAATGATCGCACACATCTCATGTCTGCTATTTCCAAACTGGACTGCATACTCCGTGTCACCTCGACTGATAATCTCGAAGAAAGGCCGATGCTTTGCCATGATCTCAGAAGTTTCTGGCAAGCTGCCCACTGACGTAAATTACAAAATCATTCGGGGACCAGCCTGGGTGAAACGAAGCGCCACGTCCAGCGCTGGACTCCCTGCTCCTCTCGAAATAGGAAAACGGACGAGGAGGGCAGAAGGCTAGCGGGAACACCAGATCACCCGTGTTCGCCCTCCTCGTTTGGCTGGATTTCTGGGAGCCGCCCCCAGCGTACCTCCATCCCCACTCGCTCGCCTTGGTTCCGCGAGCCTCGGGAGGAGGGCGGCAGCGGCGAGCGCCCCCTCCAGCCCCAAGCGCACCTCCCCCGGGACAGCTGTCGCTACGGCTCGCCCGGCCCCGGCCTCCCCGGGAGCAATAGGCTATCGATTCAGCTGCCTGTCGCTAGGAGCCCCGGGAGAGCGAGGCCTACATCGCCCGGCCAGAGCCCCGGCCTCGATTTCGCCACTCTCCCCACACCGGCGGCTGAGCCGGGAGCAACCCAGCCCAATAGGGCGGGAGGGAGGAGGAGCAGAGACCACCTGCAACGGCAGCCGCGGGGAGGGGTTTGCGGGCGCGGGGCTCCCGCCAACAAGTCTCCAGGGGTCGCCCAGTCGCCACCCCCTGCCTCACAAGTTGCGCATTCAAGTTCAGGCCGGCGCCTTTTCGCCTCCAGAGCCCTAGACAATCCCGAAACCATAATAAAAACATGACGAAAGGAGATGGAGCTGGGCCCGTAAGGGCACCGAGGGGGGCGGCCAACTGCGACCCGCGGCCAGTCACCTCCTCTCTGCTCAGCCAGCCAGCCCCCGACCCCTCCGGCGGCCAGCCCTGTCACCGCCCTGCCCCAAGGCCCCTACCCCCAGGACACCGGCGAGGAGGGCTCGAGCTCCGCCTTGCATCGGGCGCGCCTCGGCCTCCTCCCCTTCCAATCCCCAAAATGCCCCCACACCTTTTCAAGTACGCGGAGGAAGAGTTTCCCATCAAACTTTGTCAAGAGGTAACCTCGCCCCCCTCTCAACCCACACTTTCGGGGCATTCGGCAGGAGAGATCACTTTACACTTGGGATGAAGAGAATTAAGGATCTGTCAACCATTTTGGGTCTTTTTTATAAAGACATCCTCTCCTTCCCCTCCCTTCCTCCCCTTGCAATGGTTTTAATTTGACACCAACCCTTCCCACCGCAAAAGGGGGGGGGGTTAGGAGGGAGGAGGTGGGGACGCAGGGCAGGAGGAGGGTGGTGAGGGAGAGCGAAACGGAGAGATTGGAAAGGGGCCGGGAGGCGCGGGGAGGGGAAGGGGGTTGATTTACCTGAGACCAGCCACTGGCCTCCATTGTTGGAGAATTCAATGGCATTGACACAGCCGAAGTGGCCGAGGAGGTCCTTCTTGTAGAGGTTTCTGCAGCCTCGCAGGCGTCTCCGCTGAAAGTCCTGAGTGAGCAGGGGGTCCCCATGCAAGCCCCGCTGGGACAAGAAGCCCACCACTGACCTCATGCTGCCCCCCAGGCCAGCTCTCCTCTTCATCCTGGAACCGCCGCCGCCGCTCGCGCCGCCGCCCCTCCCTCGGCCTCACGCGCGGCCGCCGCGCTCCCCCCACCCAGCCCTCCCCCCGCGCTGCGATCCGGATGGTTCTTTAACCAGCCATGGCAGACGGAGCGAGGTGTGCAGACACTCGGTGGCGTTCGCGGCTTCCTGATGGTCCCCTCCCTCCCCTCTCCCCCGCTCCTCCAGGCTCCTCCCTCTGCTTCTCCGCCTCCTGCAGCAGCTGATCCCCAGCTGTGGCCGCGCTTCCGCGGGCCGCAGGCGCCGGGAGAACGCGGGCGGCGGCTGCCCCTCCCCCGCCGCGGGCTGCTGGCCGGAAGAACGCGGGCGGCGGCTCAGCTTTCCCGCCGCAGCTCCACCTCGCGGGAGGACCCAGGTGGCGCTGGGCGGAGGCCCCGCGGCACCCCCTGATCGCCGCACTCTGTTAAGTTGAAAACGCGTAACAATCAAAGTGGCCACGGGGCTGCGGGCTCGCCTAGCTCCCCCGGCAGCCGACGATCCATCGCCTATTGGAGGCCCAGCGCCGGGACGAGTTCGGCTCCCCGTTCTTTTTTTCGGTCGGGAAAATGCAGCCCGAGGGGGCAAAGAGATGAGGGAGGACTGCGGGCGGAGGCTTCGGTCGTCTTCCCTCAGTTCCTCTCCTCCTGCGGTGACCCGAAATTGTCCAAGGGAAGGGACCCAGGAGTTAGGACTGGACTCGGGGTAAGGTTGCTTGGGGATTTTGTGGGTGCATCCGTTCCTGCCCCCACCAAATAAATTTTTAACACAGTCCCCCTTAATTCTGTGCCCTAATTCTCCCTCCAGCCATTCAGTAAAAAAGGCTAAATTGTACCGTCTGGTAGATAGGCAATAGAGCGGTATTTGGGAAAAAGAGAGAGGGGGAGGAGGATTCTTATACGAAAAAAAATATGCCCAAACCGAGTGGAGTAAGCTCTGAGAAACAGGAAGTACTTGGGTCCATTAGTTCCAAGTACATTTGCAAGACACAAGCAGCGTTATTAGGAAATAAGAATATGCATTTTATTTCCTTGGGTGCGGTGAGGTCCTCTTCTGGGTCTTAAGTGTGCCTCTCTGAAGCTGTACAGCTGTTGACCAGCTGCTGGTTCTAGGCCAGAAGTAGCTGCACTTCAGTAGGCTAGGAAGGATCCTTGGCCTTGACCCCAGTGAAGTGAGCGGAGTCAAGTGCTTTGGAATTCTACCAGATATAGTAAAAACCCCCTTTTTCAGTACATCGTCCTTTTCCTATTAGCTATCCTGTCATCGAATGGTAATAAGCTATTAGAATAGGTGGGTGTCAGTTTTGCCCTTCGAATTTCACAGGGATTACAACTGCATCCTCTGTGCTAGAGATGGCGTATGGGTAGTCAGTCAGTCTTGTATACCACCGTAAAAGATGAGCTGAACATGGAAGAGGTTGGTTCACCCATCAAGAAAAATCACCTACTTTTTGGACAATGACAATGATAAGATTACTAATATTCTAATGAGAGATATGCAAATAAATGTTTGAATTAAAAGTCAATATTATCACAAATATTGCTGAAGTTAACAGCAATTCACGAAATTCCAGAAATTATGTTTTAAATGGAACATTATTTTACTAAATAGGAAAATGGATAGTGCTTTAAAAATTTTTTAATCCCAGGATACTTGATCGTGTTTATTCATTATAATAGCTCTATAAGAATCAGCAGTAGTATACCAGCTTGGTCAAAGATTTAAAACACCGAACATCTTTGCCTATCAATAACAATGTGTAATTAATCATTTTGTGACTATATCATAGTGTCCTCCATTCTGCTATAAGCTCTTTGAGAGCAGGGGCCATATCTGTTCTGCCCATGGGTTCATACATCCAGAGCCAACACATGCCGCATTTAGTGGCCACTACGTACGTTAATGAACTTACAGAGCGGAGAGGAATTTGGAAAGTTTTCTGAGTTGTTGCACTAATAACTTTATCTTCAAGGAACAGTTTAAAACACTGTTTTCTAGTACCTATAAAGTAATATATTACCAATAGCCACTTTATCATCATTGAATAAGTCAGCAAAATTTGAATGCACTTGTCTTTTTGTAAGACAAGTGCAAGTTATTTATAGGTTCTGACAACTATTTTAATACTCAGACAAGAGACACCAGCAAGTCTCTAAGTGAAGCCAAAAACCTTTGTCATCCATCAATCCATGTTTCATCACAGATCACTGCAGTATGAAGATGGTGCTACGTAAAAATCTTTCTTCCACAAAAATGAACACGTTGACACCATCCCTTAAGCATGAAAAAATAATACTGGCAGGCACCGCCATCAATTCATCTGCCCTGTGGAACTCCTGTGTCTCCCTCGAGATACCAAAATGAGCCCTGGCTGGTGTGGCTCAGTGGACTGAGTGCCAGCCTGTGAACCAAGGGGTCACTGGTTTGATTCCTGGTGGGGGCACATGCCTGAGTTGTGGGCCAGGTCCCCAGCGGGGGGCGCACAAGCAGCAACCACACATTGATGTTTCTCTTTCTCCCTTCCTTCCCCTCTCTCTAAAAAATAAAAAAAAGATACCAAAATGACTCATAACCAGCTGGCATTCAGACTAACTAAGGATGCCAAATGTCCATCTGTATATTAAGTAGTAGTAAAACTCAATTTCTTTAAAATGTTTTAAATTAAAAAAATATATAAATAGAAATCTAACATTTTCTCTTAACATCCCAATGGACTATCCATCATGCACACCCTGGATGTGCCATCCTACCCCACTGTGGGGACCTTTACATTAGAGGACGGGGCATCTTTGGGACCCTTTCCACTTCATGTTGAGGAGCGTGAGGCCTAGACAGGTACAGTAAATTGAAGCTAGACAGGCCTGGGTTAGACAGAATTTCCTAAAATGGCTCCATCATTCGTCAGCCTGTGCAGTCTTGTGCAGATTATACAATCTCTGTGCTTCTGTTTCTGTTGTAAAATAGAATAATACTGTAAGGTGGAGACCACACCATATGGGACTGCAGTGAGGATTAAATAAAATAATTTTGTTGATATAACTGTAATACCTTTTCTAAACCCTCACAAATTGTGCACATTCCCCAAACCCTTGTCCTGCACCTTGACCTCCCCATCTACTTCACAAGAGTCATGGAGGCCATCAGTTGGAACTCCCTCAATTTCAGGTCTGCCCATGGCAAAACTCTTTACCTAAGCACAGTGCTTTCACTGTGTTCTCGAACCATCTCATGTTATCTTCTCATGGACCTTGTTCCATCAGTTATCCCCTCTTCTATGTACTAACCCACTCCAGTGCTACTGGCCTTTCCCCCTAGTTAGCAAATGTGTTCAAGGATAGCCCAACATTGAAAAAATTTTTTAACTTAAGTAATAAATTAAAATTCATATTTGCACTCTACCCCAACTTCTGAGAAGAAATAACAGTTTGTTTAGTGCTTAATTATTTTAAATTTCAATATAACATAGTGTTCCATAGTTAACAAACATTTCTTGAGCCCCTACATTGTCCTATGCACTGAGGATATAGCAGTGAACAGGCTGAATAATATCCCCTGCCCTTAAGGAGCTTACCTTCTAAAGGGAGTGGGGCACAGAAAGTCAATAAGGTAAACAAGTAAAATATATATGTTAGATGGGGATAAGTATGTTGAGGTTTAAATAGGGTGGTTAGAGAAAGCATCACTAAGAAAAGTGACATTTAAATAAAAATTAAAAGGAGGTGAAGGAGAAGCCCTCGTGGATATCTAGGGGACGAACATTCCAAGCAGAGGAAATATAGCAGGTGCAAATGCCCTGGGGCAGGAGAATGTTTGCCATTGAGTTATAGTTACAGTATCCATATATGGGCTGTGTTAGTTACTACTCATTCAGTCAAGATCCTCTGTGAATATATTGAAACGAAAAGACTAAATCATAAAATTAATCAATACCAGCGATCCTTATATAAAGCAATAAGGAGAATCAGGGTAGAGATTCTTTTATATTTATACTTAAAAAGCTAGAAGAAAATCAGCCTAGCTGTTACTGTGTTTATTTCTGTAAGTGCTCAACTCACAAAGTCATAGTGGACATTTGTACCTGTCGTCTTCCACTATCCATTTATTATTGCCTTTGCCCTCTGCTGGAATCTCTTTTTTTGGTCTGGGTTCTTTACCGGGTGGGATGAGCCAAACTTCAATTCCTGAAGGATCTAAATCCCTGTTAGGGTCCTGCCTTTTTCTAGTTGCTCTAATTTTGTGTTACTCTTTCCTATTAAACGTGGAAGTGCTCAGAGGCTTTCCCAAAGAATCTCTTTGGTTCCAGAGAAACTCTTGAGTACCTGTCCCTTGTGTCTAACAGAGACCCAATTGGTAATTAGGACCAATCACCTCACCTGGTTGAGTAACCCTTTCTTGGCTGTTGGTTCTGTGGCATAAGGAACCCAAAATAGCTAAGTGACATCTCAACTACCCAGTCAACGGAAATATTATGCTTCATGGTAGAAGCATTTTCCTTTTGGGAACTAAGCTCCAAACCATCAGAACTCGAAGTTTCAGGAATGGGAAATAAAAATTCTGCAAGTAGATTATTAGGTGTAAGAATGAGAAAACCCACTCTCATTTGCAACCCTTGATTTGTGGAGTAATGCATTCTGGCCGTAGAAGAAACAGTACTGTATACTGAAGAATATGAAGTGGGGTAAAAGTGGGTTTACAGTTGTGAGTATGTAAAACACAGTTTATTTTTACTCTTGTATCATTTATTAATTATTGTATTATTTTCCATGCGAACAATGGTAAACCTACTTTAGCCCCACCCTGTATATTGAATTTTATAAGCCAACCCCAATCTTTCAAGATGCTCTCTCTCCGCTGGTATTGGCACTAAAACCAAGGCATCAGTAGGCTATTCAAGCATTCCATGAGGCCAGCTGCTTCTGGGTAATGATGTATGTGGGAAGATCAATGAATTCCACAGACATGAGCCTGTTGCCACACTTCTTTTACAATGAAACATGTTTCCCAATTACAAGCAATATGTATGTAACAACATTGCAGGAAATAAGCCTGTGGATGGTGCTGCTGGCAGAAGTAGCATATGAACAGGGGAGATAAATCTATACCCGTAATATATGTCTATTCTAGTAAGGACAAATTGCTGTTGCCTCTATGATATAAGGGGTCCAGTGTAATTGACTCGCTACCAATTGACTGACCACTTTCCCCAGGGAAAGTGATATCGAGGGTCCAGTCTAAATCTTTATTGTAGGTATGTTAGGTTTCCTGAGGGGCTTGCTTAGCCAGGTCAGCCTTTTTGAGGGGAAGTTCACACTGAGACCACGCATAGTCTTCATCTTTGCAAGATGGCCACGTTGTACTTAAACTCATTGAGCAAACACTTGTGGGTCTGGAGAAAGAGGTGAAGTGAGGTTTGTAGTACATGTCCTCTTGTCCACCTGAGAGCTTCCTCTACAGTGGATGCCCTTTTGTGAACATTCTTACAGGATTTAAATATTAATGACATTCTGCCCATTTGAGAAGTCCATCCACACCTTCTTTCTACTTAGTGTCTCCCAATGCTTCTGTTCTTTCTAAGTCCTAAGCATACAGGGAAACTGTTAGCAACTTCCCACTGATGAACATAGGTCTGCCCTGGCTAGTGTGGCTCAGTGGGTTGAGCACTGGGGCCAAAAGGTTGCTGGTTCAATTCCAGGGCACATGCCTGGATTGTCAGGGTGCAGCCTCACTCACTGATGTTTCTCTCCCTCTTTTTCTCCCTCCCTACCCCTCTCTGAAAATAAATAAAATCTTTTTTAAAAAATCAGTGTTGAACAAAATAAACTAATGAGCAAGGCAGAACCAGAAACATAGAAGCAGGGAACAGACTGATAGCTGCCAGAAGAAAGTGGGGCTGGGGGAATGGTGGAAAGAAGGGGAAGGGAGTAGTCAAAGAACATGTATGAATGACCCACGGACATGGACAACGGTGCGGGGATGGACCGTGGGAGCGAGGGGTGGGGAGGGATGGAGGAGGGCAAAGGGGGAAATTGGGACAAGTGTAATAGAATAATCAAGAATAAAATGTTGAAACCTAAAAATTTTTAAATAAATAAGTAATTTTAAAAGTCATTGTAATCTATTCTGGCTATTTCTCAGTCAAGATAAAGTAGACACCCAAATGTATTTCTTAGAGATCTTGCTTTACCACTGTCTTTCAAGGATACTCCCCAAAAGTGCTTTCTGTTTGGTGCAGAATTACCCATTAGTCAGGCATGATACAGGTAAATTACGTTGGTTGGTTTTGAAATGTTAAACCAATTTTCAACTCCTGATATATTTTTTGTCTTCTCTCTTTTTTCTTGATCAGTTAGCAGCTTGTGGGTTTTATTGATCAATTCAAAGAAATAGCTTTTGTTTTCATTGATTATTGCTATTTTTGCCCATTTTCTGTTTTGTTGATTTCTGCTCTCGATTATTTCCTTGGGCTGCTTATTCGTGCTTGTTTTTCTAATTTTAAGTCTGTTTTCTTTTCTAATATACATGTTTAAAGCTATAAATTTCCCTCTAAGCACTGCCTTATCTATATCCCACAAATATCAAAATGCTTTATTTTCATTATGGTTCATTAAGAAATATCTTCTAATTTCTCTTGAATTTTTGACTTGTGGATTATTTAGAAATGTATGGATTGATTTCACTATATTTTGAATTTTCTAGGAATCTTACTGTTATTTATCATTTCATTCCATTGTCAGAGATATACTATAAAAATGTCGGTGTTTAAAAATTTATCAATACTTGTTTTATGGCTTTAACATATGTTGTCTACCCTGGTGAACATACCATTTGCATTTGAAAAGAATGTGCATTTCACATTTGTTGGGTGTAGAGTCCTATAAATATCAGTCAGGACAAAGGCGTTGATAGTGTTCAGTTCTTGTGTGTCTTTGATGATTTTCTACCTGGTTGAGTAGAAGGGGATATTAAAATCTTTAACTATGATTGTGGAATTGTCCATTTCCCTTTTAATTCTGTAATTTTTGCTTCACATATTTAGAAGCTCTTATAAGGTATATACGCATTTATGATTGTTGTGTCTTCTGATACTGACCCTTTTAATATTATAAAATACCCCTTTGTATCTCCTTTGGTACTTGATGTCTTGATCTGTTTTTTCTGATATTAATATAGTCACTCCAGTTTCTTATGTTTCCTGTTTGCATGTCTTTCTCTATTTATTTTCAAACTATGTGTCTTTATATTTTATTTGTTTAAAATGTGTATTTTATAGGTCGTAAATGCTGCTAAATATCTTACAGTGCACAAGGCATTTCCATACAGTGAAGAATTATCCACAGCCTAGCATGCTGAGAAACCCTGATTTCTGGGTGACAATGAGAGGTTGGAGTGAAACTTCAGAAAATAGACTTCCTTCAGATGATGTTATTAATTAACAGGGCTTTGAAGCAAGGGATGGAGGGCTGCTATTGATACCGATTCCTTCCACTGATATGGAGGTTTAGAGAGATTTGAGCATTCTACAATCTTAACTTTGCTTGCATGAATCCAAATGTCCCCATTCCAAGTTTCAGTGCCACACCCTCCCAATCAATGCCCTGTATTTTAATAAAGAGTTATGGCAAGGCTATGAATCAACTTATGTTGTAATTCTGAAACCTGTGTGATTAAATTTTATGTTTGATTCTCAGCAAAATTAGTCTGTGAATACAAAAAATAAGGGTTTCATTTAAGGCTGCCGTAGAAGGTTTCATTCTCTGGCTGTGCCTTGAACTGAATGTTTAATGGCTTGAACTTTCCATTTTTTTTTTAAATTTTTATTTTAATGATTATGCTATTACAATTGTCCTGATTCTTTCCTCTTTGCCCCCTTCCACCCAGCACCCCCTACTCCCTCTGGCAATCCCCACACCATTGTTCACGTCCATGGGTCATGAGTATAAGTTCTTTGGCTACTCCATTTCCTATACTGTAGGAATAAGCCGTGTCTTGACCAGAAGTCGAATGATCAGGCAGGAATCTTGAAAGTGAATAATTTTCCCTGAATCCTCATATTTTTAGGTACCCTCTACTTTACTCTCTCCAGGGAATTAATCCTAAATCTTCAGCAGGGGCCCTAGAAGTACAGTTACTTTGGAGCTGGGGGGAAATCTAGTGGTTTAACTACGTATTTTTAATCAGTTATTCTGCTTGTAGTCCCAACTTTACCCCTGCTTCTTGATGTACCTGGTGCTGCTCATTCTTTTTTTTTTTTTTTTTTTTAAGATTTTATATATGTAAGGTGGGGAGAAAATGCAGACAACTGTAAGTGATCAACTATAAAATAATTAAAAATAGATTTTATATATTCATATTTGGGAGAGCTTAGAGAGAAGGAAAGGGAGAGAGAAAGAGGGAAAGAAGCATTGACGTGAGCGAGAAGCATTGAGCAGTTGCCTTTCTCACGCTGTCCAGCCAGGGATGGCATCTACAACCCAGGCATGTATTCTGACCGGGAATCAAACCAGCAACCTTTCGCTTGGTGGCATTATGCCCTATCGCCGGAGCCACACAGGTCAGGGGTGCCCATTCCTCAGCCTTTTGGTAGTTCTGTGGGGCAAATCAGGCTTGATCTTGGCCTGTCCTTTGTTTATTAGATCGGTTCCCACCACCTTTCTGCTTTCCAGTTTCCAAAGTGTCAGTAAGTTTACCTCCTCTTCTGTTCTCTGAGTGATAGACAAATGGACAGACCATATATGACAATAGAACTCTGACCCACAACCTCTGCAGCAACCAGCCTGGAAAGCCAAACCACAACCTCTGACACAACAAGCCCATAATGGTCTGAACTTGTCAATGATTCAGCTTCCTTATATATATATATATATATATATATATATATATATATATATATATATATTTTAAGATTTTATTTATTTCTCTTTAGAGGGGAAGGGAAGGAGAGAGGGAGAGAAACATCAATGTGCGGTTGCCTCTTGTATGTCCCCTGCTGGGAACTGGCCTGCAACCCAGGCATGTGCCCTGACTGGGAATCGAACCGCAATCCTTTGGTTCGCAGGCCCGTGCTCAATCCACTGAGCTAAACCAGCCAGGGCATATTTTGCCCACACTTCCAACACAGGACCAACTACAGAAAGCTAATCCAATCACATAAGAAGTCTGGCTTCTAGGTAGCCCATCTGTGGCTTCCCCATGACAATAACCTCCAATGAGAGCATATTTGAAGACTTCCTTTGTCTTTCCCCCACTATAAACCTAAGCTTTCCCACCCCTCTGCCTGAGTGCTCTGAGTCTTTGCCAAACACAAGTGATGGTGGCTGACTCCCAGCTGTAGAAAACTCTGAAAAAATATCCTCTGTTTGTTCTCATTTGGTTGGTCTTCATCTTTCTCTATATTCTTCTACGTTGAAGTTTTGTGTTTTTCCCATTTTTAGAGGGATTTCAGGAGGGATTTCAGTAAGTGGAGTTACTTGTGGCTCAATCCATATTCTTTAACTGGAGGTCTCTTCCTGTGTTCTTTTCTCTCTGACCAATTTACCCTTTCCCCTCCAGCTCTAGATAGCCTGAAATAACCTTTGTCTTTTCTTTTTATAAACCTGGATGCAAAATTTATCACCTATTCATATTCCTCTAAAGAATCTCTTGGAACAAAAGCATTAGAGAATGATACTTTGCTGAACCTTACCTACGAGAGATAAATTAGGTTACATAACACATACCTCACAGTAAAGAACTTAAACTCAATTCCCCAAACACTGGAAACATTTCTTTCTCCCCCAGAGTCTTTCCTCTGAGATGATTTTCTCTTTTTCCCAGCAAGTTTGGAGCCTTGCTGACTTCTCCATCTGTGATTCCCCTCACCTCTTGACCCTACAAAGCAGTACAGCTCAGCCCCCAATCACTCCACTTACTGCAGAACAAAAGGAATGCTGATTCACCAGCCTTTCTAGTCTGTTGTTAGATGAACCTTTCCCATTGGGGATGTATGCATTTCACCTCACTCGAAGGGGCCTTCATGAATTTCTTCTAAATGAATACAGGTGTCTTTCCCAAGAGGTAGTTTCGTTCCAGGTCCTTAAAAAAAGTTCCCTGTATCTCTAAAAATGATACATTTTCTTACTTGCTAACAGTCTTTTTGTGTTTCCAACTAGCTTGCCAGCTTCTCGACTGCCTAGCTACGTATTTTTATAATCTGTGGAGTACCTAACAATATTACAAAAGTTTATGTAAGAGATCAGTGAGCAGAAAGGATGGATAGAATTTCACTGGAAGGAAATGGGTTTTTTGGAAAGTGCCTATTTAGTGGTTCCTCTAAGTTTGACCTTTATCTTTACCACACTAAACAAGTCCAATGAAGGTACCATATTAAAAGCCATTATTGTGTGTCTTCAGTGCTGGGCACTCTATTCAGCATGGTTTAGTTGACCTGTGTGGCATGCAGTCATTATTACTATCTTTCATTTCTTCCATCAGTTCAGGTTCGGGTTCCTGGTGACAAAGGCTGGGCAGCAGCGGCTTAAACAAAATAGTTAATTTTCTCATATAAACCAAGTCCAGAGGTAGGTAGTTCAGGGTTAGTGTGGAAACTACAGAAGGCATGAAGGATCCAGGCTTTTTCTACTTCTCCATTCCATCTTCCTAAGCACCTGGCTCCCATCTTCAAGGTGCCACTGCAGCATTAGGGAGCTGTTGGAGCTCCAGCCATCAGGCCCTAGTCTTCGCAGGAAACATGTGGAAGGGCAACGACAAAATAGAAGAGAACAAAAAGCCCGTGGCAGTCATCTGCACTCTTTCGGGGAACTTTACCAAAAGTCCAATGCAAAAACTTGTATTTACACCTCACTGGCCAGAACTTAAGTCACATAACCATACCCATTCCCAATGGAGACAAAAATGTTGTTTTTTTTTTAAGATTTTATTTATTTATTTTTAGAGAGAGGGGAAGGGAGGGAGAAAGAGAGGGAGAGAAACATTGATGTGTGAGAGACACATCCATTGGTTGCTTCTCACACACTCCCAACTGGGGACCTGGCCTGCAACCCAGGCTTGTGCCCTGACTGGGAATTGAACCAGTGACCCTTTCATTTGCAGGCCGGCATTCAATCCTCTGAGCCACACCAGCGAGGGCTAAATAAAAATGTGTTTTTAAGTGCAATTTTAAAATGTCCTCTGACTTCTGTTACTACGTACAGGGGGAGGATGGATGTGGGTGGGCCACTAGCACTTCCTGCCACAGTTCCTCCTGAATTTGCTGTGCATAGCGTTCTAGTGCTCGGTGTTAAGTTGTCCTTGGATCAATGAATACATGCATAAAGCATTTTTAGACAAACCAAGCAGTTCACAATATGATTTTTTTCTTTTAATTGACTTTGTTTCTAGAGCAGTTTCAGGTTCATGGGAAATTTGAACAGAAAGTACAGAGTTCGTGTATACCTCCTCCACCCCGACACACAGTCTCCCTTATTATTAGCAGTCTTGCCCTAGTGTGGTCTTTGTTACACTTGAACCAATATTGAAACATTATTATCATTTGAAGCCCACAGTTTATTTTAGGGTTTTCTCATATTGCAGAGTTCTATGGGTTTTGACATATGCATCCTGTACCCATTACTACAATATTATACAGAATAGTTTCACTGCCCTAAAAATCCCCACCTATGCACACTGTCCTTCCTCCCAGGAACACCTGGTAGACACTGATCTTTTTACCATAGTAGTGCCTTTTCCAGAATGTCATATAGTTGGAGTCATATGGTGTGTACCCTTCTCAGACTGGTTTCTTTCTTTCTTTATTGTTTAATGCGTTATTTATTTATTTTTGTAGAGAGGGGAAGGGAGGGAGAGAAAGAGAAACATCGATGTGAGAGAGAAACATCGATCAGTTGCCTCTCACATGTGCCCCGACCAGGGATCACAACTCAGGCATGAACCCTGACTGGGAATCAAACCAGCGACCTTGCACTTTGCGAAACGATGTCCAACCAACCGAGCCACACTAGTCAAGGCAAGACTGGTTTGTTTTTACTTAGCAATATGCATTTAAGGTTCCTCTATGTCTTTTCATGGCATGATAGCTCATTCCTTTGTATCGCTGAATACAATTCCATTGTATGGATGTACCAGAGTTGGGTTATCCACTCGCTTGCTGGAGGATACCTTGGTTGCTTTCGATTTATGACTAAAGCTCCTTTAAACATTTGTGTGCAGGTTTTTGTGTGGACTTACGTTTTCAACTAATTTGGTTAAATACCTAGGAGCACGATTGCTCGGCTGAATGGTAAAACTATGTTTAGCTTTGTACGGAACCGACAAAATAGCTTCGGAAGTGACTGCTGTTCTGCATTCCCACCGGCAACGCCGGGGAGTCCCTGCTGCTCCCTGTCCTTCCCAGCGTGTGGTGTTGTCAGTGATCGGATTTTAGCCGTCCCGTTAGGTTGGCCAAAAGTCTGTGTGTTTTCTTCTGTAAAATAAAAGGATGCATTTTCCATTTTCACCAATAACTTCATTGATTTGGATATTTTGAGTATGTTTGCTATCTCCTGCTATTGGCTTCTAGTGGGCAGAGGCCAGGGGTGCTGCTAAACATCTTCCAGTGCATAAGACAGCCCCACAGCAAAGAGTTATTTGGCCAAAATGACAACAGTGCCAAAAAAAATCCCCAAACCACTTTTGACACGTTTGATCAGTCACAGCGCCTTCTTCATATACTGCAGAAATCTTTTTTTTGCATTTCAGTTGCATTTTTACCTTTCTTGAAATAACAAAGCATAATACACCAAAAATGTTGCATACTTTCTTCCCTCTTCAATATTAAAATGGCTACATAAAAATTCACCAATTTTGATAAGTTTTTTAAATGAATGCTGATATGGCAGCTGTCACAACACAATCTAACAAAACTGTTTAGAATAAGTTCAACACAACTAAGCAGTACTCGAGCCATCATACAGAAAAAACGTAACAGGGTTTTTGTCCTGCCCTATAATAGGATTTAGTTATTCAATGAGATATTAGTATCTCATTGGTGTTTTAATTTGCAGTTCCCTAATAACATAATATTGAACATCTTTTCATGTGATTATTTGGATATTACTTATCTTTTTTGGTGAGGTGTCTATTTAGATCCTTTGTTCACTTTTTAATTGGGTTGTTGACTTTCAAAAGTCCTTTGTATGTTCTGGGTAAAAAATCTTTATTAAATATATGTGTTTTGCAGATATTTTCTCCCAATCTGTGGCTTATCTTTTCATTCTCTCATCTAATCAATTTTTTGTCCTAGTTATTCATATTTTCTTGTTTCTTAACTCTATGCTATATTTTTAAAGTGTTACTAAATTTTTATTTTTAAGTATATTTTATTGATTATGCTATTACAGTTGTCCCATTTTTGTCTCCCCTTTATTCCCCTGCACCCTGCACTCCTCCTTTCACCAGGATCCACATCCCTGCCCCCCACCACTTTACTTCACATACATGGGAGGTGCATATAAGTTCTCTGGCTTCTCTATTTCCTATGCTATTTTTAACCTCCCCCTGTCTATTTTGTACCTACCATTTATGCTTCTTAGTCCCTGTACATTTTTCCTCCTCCCCTACCCTGCTGCTGATAACCCTCTGTGTGATCTCCATTACTGTGGTTCTGTTTCTGTTCTAGTTGTTTCCTTATTTGTTTTTGTTTTTTTTTTAAGTTCAGTTGTTAATAGTTGTGAGTTTGTTGTCATTTTACTGTTCATGGTTTTGATCTTCTTTTTCTTAGATAAGTTCCTTTAACATTTCATAAGGGCTTGGTGATGATGAACTCCTTTAACTTGACCTTATCTGGGAAGCACTTTATCTGCCCTTCCATTCTAAATGAAAGCTTTGCTGGGTAGAGCAATCTTGGATGTAGGTCCTTGCCTTTCATGACTTTGAATACTTCTTTCCAGCCCCTTCTTGCCTGTAAGGTTTCTTTTGAGAAACAGCTGCTAGTCTTATGGGAACTCCTTTGTAGGTAACCGTCTCCTTTTCTCTTGCTGCTTTTAAGATTCTCTCTTTATCTTTAAACTTTGGCATTTTAAGTATGATGTGTCTTGGTGTTGTCCTCTTTGGGTCCAACTTGTTTGGGATTCTCTGTACTTCCTGGACTTGTATGTCTATTTCCTTCACCAAATTATGGAAATTTTCATTATTTTTTTCAAATAAGTTTTCAATTTCTTGCTCTTCTTCTCCTCGCATCCTCATGATTTGGATGTTGGTACATTTGAAGATGTCTCAGAGGCTTCTTACAAGGATCCTCATTTTTTAAGATTCTTTTTTCTTCTTGCTGTTCTGATTGAATGCTTTTTTCTTCCTTGTGTTCGAAATTATTGATTTGATTGTCATCTTCATCCCCTCCACTGTTCGTTCCCTGTAGATTTTTATTTCACTTAATGTAACCTTCATTTGTTCCTGGATCTTTTTTATGCCACTGCTGTACTCAGTGACTGTACTTCTTTGAGATCCTGATCACCAGTTTTTTGAACTCTGTATCTGATAGTTTGGTTGTCTCCATTTCATTTAATTCTTTTTCTGGAGTTTTGTTCTGTTCTTTCAATTGGGCCATATTTCTTTGTCTCCTCAATTTGGCAGCCTCCCTGTGTTTGTTCCTGTGTATTAGGTAGGGCTGCTTTGACTCCCTGTCCTAGCAGCATGGCCTACCTGTAAATTCTGTGGGGTGGAGACTTAGGTGATCCCAGGGTGGGGCAACCCGTTTCACCACTTCGTGGCTCTGCATGAGGGGAGGGCTCAGAGAAGGGACAGTGCTGGTGCCTGGCTTCTGGAGGTTTGCCTGGGAGGAAGCTGTCTCCCAGCACTCACCCTGTTTCCAGTCATGTCCCTTTCTCCCCAGTTATGCCACTTATACCCTTCTAGCTGTTGCTCGCATGCTGAATCCCAGAGGGGATGGGTCTGCGTAAATCCTAAATCCAGGCAGGCCCTTTAACAGGAGTCTCCTGATAATCAGGCAGTTTATTCTCCTGCCCCATCCCCCACTGGTTTTTACAGCCAGAAATTATAGGGATTTATCTTCCTGGTACTGTCACCCCGGGCTGCTGGGTGGGCTGGTTTTGGGCTGGGATCCCTTACTCCCAAAGCATCCCTCCTCATTTTTATCTACCACCTGTGAATGTGGGACCACTCATTCTGCTGCCTCCTCACCTCTCTCCATGTCTCTGTCTCTTCCACCTGTCTGGGTGTGTGTGGCTTCTTTAAATCCTTGGTTGTTGGATTTCCATACAGCTAGATTTTCTGATGGTTCTGGGTGATATTTGTTTTGTAGTCTAGTTGTAATTTTTTCTGTAGTTGTGCAAGGAGGCTAAGTGTGTTTACCTATGTCTCCATCTTGACTTGAAGTCCCAAATTAATTTTCTTAAATCTTCTTTGTATATTTGAAAAGTGTGTGTTCTCCAAATGCTATGTGCTGAGTTCTACACATGTGCCTTAGAAAATGTTAATAGTATTGGAGACATTCCTGCAATGATTGGTGATTCTTGGATGTTTTTTCATATTTAAGAGTACTATACACTGAATGTTTTATGTCCTCTCAAAATTCGTATGTTGTAAACTAATTCCAGTATAATGGTATCAGAAGGTGGGAGCCTTCAGAGGTGATTAGGTCATGAGGGTGGAGCCCTTATGAATGGAATTAGCGCCTTATAAAAGAGGCCCAAGAGAGACCCCTACCCTTTTGGCCCAGCGAGGATACAGTGAAAAGACAGATGTCTATAAACCAGGAGGCAGCCACTTACCAGACAGTAAATCTGTCGGCACCTTAATCATAGACTACCCAGCCTCCAGAACTGTAAGAAATAAACTTCTGTTGTTTATAAGCCAACTTCTGTTGTTTATAAGCCACTTAGTCTATGGAATTTTGTTATAAAAGCCTGAATGGACTACAACAAAGAGTGAAGTACTAAAAGCTGACTGGAAAGTCTTTATGCACAGATGGGGCTTGTTGACTGGGCTTTCAATGTAGGGTGAGTGGCTTATGGACCCAGATAATTCACTATGGGATTCTTCGAATGTCAATATTCTGCCATTCTAATCTAATTTATCTTCTAAAACTATGTTAATATTTGTGTCCGCTGTTATCCCCTCTCCTATTCTTTTTTTCCCTTTGGGTTTATAAGCTTTTGACTCCCTTACTTTTTATTACTTTTTTTATTGAAATATATAGGCATTCAGAAAAATGACCACAAATATGCAACCTGAACACACATGTAAACCAGCACTCAGATTAAGAAATTAAACATTATCAGCACTTCGAGAGCTCCCCCATGTTCTCCCTCGGTCATTATTCCACAAACGGCAGTGACTACATTGACCTCTAATAGCACGGATATTTGGGTAGTTTCCAGTTTAGGGCTAGTACCATGTATGAGTATGAACTTTTTTATACATATCCTTTTTAGTGAACATATTCACCCATTTCTGTTGGGTATACACCTAGGAGTGAAACTGTTTGGACAAAGGCTTTGCATATATTCAGCTTCAGCTGATAGTGCCAAACAGTTCAACAAAGTGATTGTAACCAATTCACATTCCTTTCAGCAGCTTATTTGAGTTCTACTTGCTCCACCATCTTGCCAGTACTTGGTCTTTTCTGTTTGTTTGTTTGTTTTTTTATTTATTATTTTCATTTTAGGCTTTCTGATGGATACGTAATGGTATCTCATTGTGGTTTTAATTATTTGCATTTACTTTTCACCTTTTTGTTAGTTTTTTTTTTTTTTAATGTGTTTCAGGATGCAGATTCAAATGAAGGGGGTTAATCCTCTACATCTGTCAGAAACTTCCCCTGAATAGGTACTGATCTAACGGAACTTAGACCCTTCTTCCTGTACCGGAGTAGAGATGCAGTAAAGAGGACGAGGGCAACCACCTTTGTAATCAGACATACTGGGGTTTGATTCCCAGCTCCAGTACCTACTAGTTTTGTTACCTTGAGAAATTTATTGAACCTTCCCAATTTTATGCAAAACGGCACTAAAAATAGTACTGCCTTACTAGGTTATTATGAAGATTATATGAGATACAATATGTAAAATGCTCTGCAAAGTTGCTCGCACTCTGTGATGACATACTCAACTAATGGCAGCTATTGTAACAGCTTATATTGTTTTATTTTAAATTTTATTTATTGATTTTAGAGAGGAAAGGAGAGAGAGAGACATCAATTTGTTCTTCCACTTACTTATGCATTCATTGGTTGATTTTTGTATGTCCTGACTGGGGATCAAACCTGCAACCTTGGTGTATGCTCCAACCGACTGAGCTCCCTGGTCAGGGCTATATACCTTACATTGTTTATGCACATCTCCTTTCTCCTTCTGATTTACACATCAGAGCACACAGCACAAAGCTGCCTCACATATAATAATTGCTGGAAAAGAGTGGTTTATTGAATGATTTTAAATATAAATGGAAGAAGGTATTGCGATTGTTATAAAAGATGGCATAAATTATTATAATGCCTAAAGTATCAAATGCACTGCTAATGAGTAATACATTATTTAAACACATGTCTCTCCTGAGCCCTCTCAGGGTAGCTCAGTTGGTTAGAGCATCCCCCATCAGGGCAAATACAAGAAACAACCAATGAAGGCATAAATCAATCAATCATCCTCTCTCTCTCCCCTCTTTCCTCTGTCTCTCTAAAATCAATAAACAAAAATTAAAAAAAGATAAAAGTGTCTCTATTTACCTTCATTATTTGACAGTTAAGTAAATTAATACAGGAGAGAAACACTACTAGAGCTAATTAGTAATGACAATTAGATGGCCCATATTGCATTTGTGAGGATTCCAGAGATTTAACCCTTTAAAACTGAAACAAAGAAAAATTCTACCCCAGAAACAAAAACAAAACACGATTTTTCTGAAGAGAGTTAAGCCTTTCAAATTTTAACAGATCCTTATATTCAGCAGTGGAAAGACTGGGAACAGCTGCCCCAGCGGCTTCCGTACAATATGGCGCCGCCCATTTGTGCACCCCAGCTGGGATTACGTCCTCCTAGTCCGTCGCAGGACCGGAAGTGGTTTCTGCCCTAGTGGATCCGGGTGGGTTCGCGCAGGTGGCTGCGGAGGTTCCAGTTCTAGAGCGTGAGGGACTGCAGGTGTTCAGGTGGGATCCGGGTTGCAAGTAAGTGAGGATCACGGGCTGGCAAGGCTTTTCATCCAGCTTGTCCGCTGGGTGGAGCGGGCTTCCAGTGCGGATTGAGGAGAGGGGTCGTGGAATTGGTGATGTCACCGTGTGCGGGGGCGACTGATTGCGGGAACGATGCGGTCCCAGAGCTGCTTGGCACTGCCCGTCTTTCCGCCCCTCGGCGCGGCTTTCTCGCACCCCTTGCTCGCGGTGGGGGCGGTTCAGACCCAGTGCGCGGTCACCCACGCCCTCCCAGGGCATACCCTTTGGACCCACTTTTCTCTGTAGGAGCACCTACCAAACCTTCACAGCTTCTTCACCCAGTAAAAACGAAGCACCATCTGCAGCACCTAGCAACTCCTTCGGCGCTGCGTGTTCCACGCGTCCAGTTACAGTTCCCTCCCCCGGATTCGTGGGGACTTACCCCCGCCCCCCATTGATACCACCCCTTTCCTCCCAGGCCACACCCGCTGTTTTGGGCCTTGCTGGGGAGCCACCTCTTCCTTTTTCCTATCTCTGGGACAGATCAAAACTGGAACATTAATGATTATTTATTACATAACTGATACTTCCTCATTAAAATATAAACAAACCCAAACCTTTATAAGCCTTTGACGTACTATGGGACACAAACGAACTCTTTTTAGCTACCGACTCCTTTATTAAAACACCAAATTAGTTATATCGTATCACAAGGATGGAAAGAACTACACTGAAATGTTTTGTTAATTGTCAGAATTTGGAAGTGCGGGGAAGGAGGTTGATGGGGGGGATGGGGGGTAAGAAGGTTGAATGAGGGGAGGAATGATTGATTTTGGTCAAATTGAACTTGTTTTAAAAATGCATTTATTCTTCTATATTTTAGTTGTAGTACATGCATGCAATCTCGTAAAACATTGATGTGAACATTTTAAACAGTATAGATTCTCTTTGACCTCTTTCCATTTTTTCTTCTTTAATCTCTTGCCCCAAAGTAAGAACCGTTATCCATTTGGGGTGTGTTTTTCTAGTTTGTTATCTTTATATTTGACAAGTGTTTGTACATATAAAATATATCGTGTTAAACTTTTACAAATGCATCTTTTTAAAAAGATTTTATTTATTTACTTATTTTAGAGAGGGGAAGGGAGGGAGAAAGAGGAAGAGAAACATCAATGTGTGATTGTGTCTCCCACATTCCCTACTGAGGACCTGGCCGGCAACCCAAGCATGTGCCCTGACTGGGAATGAACCAGCTATTCTTTGATTCTCAGGCTGGCACTCAACCATTGAGCCACACCGGTCAGGGCAAATGCATCTTTTACAAGTAAGGTGTATTGTACCTACTCAGCTACTTGACTTTTTGTGACTAAAAATGGGTCTGAGAACTTTCTTTGTCAGCATGTGCACATCTACCTTATTGTTTCTACCTGCTCTGTCAATTCCATAGTATGTTAAGATTTTGCTCTGGCTGGTGTGGCTCAGTTGGTTGGAGTGTTGTCCTGTAACCAAAAGGTTGGGGGTTCGATTCCCAGTCAGGGTACCTACCTAGATAGTGGTTTGATCCCTGTTTCTGGCCCTTACATTTCCCTGTATGGCACACAGGGGAGACAACCAATCCATGCTTCTCCCTTACATCAATGTTTCCCTTTCTCCCTTCCCCTCTCTCTAAAAAGCAATGAAAAAAATGTCCTCAGGTGAGGATTTAAAAAAAAAAAAAAAGACTTTGTAGTATGTGAGATTCTGTAGATGGCTTACAGTTTTTCACTGTGGCATAGAAAAATCCTTCCACATGTGTCTGCGCGCCCCTGTGAGCGTGTCTCAAGGATAGATAACTGCAAGTGGAATTGCTGGGTGGGAGGATTTGGATATTTTGTGTATGTGTGTTGTATTTTCTTTCAGTACAAAGACTTTCCCAGTCACATCACCTGGAGCTCATTTCACCCACTGTTCTGTTTGACCACCAGTCTCTTGTCTCTCTTTCAGCATGATGAGGCAGATACCCTGTCCACAGGGAGGGGAAATCCATGGTTTGTTGCCTTTGCCAATAGCAAAAATGTTGGAGAGCCTTGTGGCAAAGCTTTTGCCGTTGATATCGTTCACGTGAACTACGTCAAAAGAACCAGGGTATCTCTCTCTGTTGGTTATCACTAATTCTTCCCAAGTCAGCACCCCTGGACACCATACACAGGTTACCAGTATCAAACTTGATGAAATCAGTAATTTTGCTAGTCTCCAAATCAATCTGAATGGTGTCATTGACCTTGGTGAGGGGATCAGGGTAGCAGATGGTGTGAGTGTTCTGTGTCACCAGGTAAGGGATTCCCTTTGTGCTCACGAAGATCTTCCTCACTTTGTACAACTTGTACTTGGCCTTCTCTGTTGTGTTACAATGAACAGCAAAGCGACCCTTGGTGTCATAGATCAGACGGAAATTCTCTCTGGTCTTGTCAATGCTGATCACATCCATAAAACCAGCCCGGGAGGTTGTATCAGTTCGGACCTTGCCATCAATCTTAATGAACCGCTGCACGCAGATCTTCTTCACTTCATCTCCTGTCAGGACATACTTAAATCCGTTCCTTAGGAAAATGATGAGAGGGAGACATTCTCTTAGCTTGTGGGGACCAGTAGATGGCTGAGGAGCAAACACGCCAGTCAGTTTATCCAGCATCCAATGCTTTAGAGCTGCTGCACGCTTCAGAGGCTTCTTGGGACCAGGAGCCACGGCTGGGCTGGCACAGAAAGAGGCGAGGATGTGGCTATTTTAATGCCAAAGTAGTTACTAGTGAGAATATGTTGTCATGGTTGTTGGCAAGTTCTACGTCCTCTTTTGAGAAGTGTTTCATTTCTATTGGGTTGTCTTTTTATCTTTATATGTGTATGTACTAGTGTTATACTAGATAATGATCTTTTGTCATTTATATATTTTAAATATTCCCAGCTTAGTGCTTATTTATTTATTTATTTATAATCCTTATCTGAGGAGATGTTTTATTGATTTTCTAGAGAGAGGAAGGGAGAGAGAAGGAAAGAGAGAGAGAAACATCACTGTGAGAGAGAAACACTGATGGGTTGCTTCCTGTAGATGCTGGGACAGGATCAACCCCGCAGCCTTTTGGTGTGTGGGGCGATGCTCCAATCAGCCGAGCCGCCCAGCCAGAGCCCAACTCAGTGCTTTTTAGAGTGGTTGCTTGTCTTTAGCCATGTGGCATCTTTATTAAACCAAAGTTTTAAGTTCTGTGTTTAAATACCAATCTTTCACGTTTGTGTTTTGTATTTTCTGGCTGTCATTCCCAACCCTAATGGTTCTCAAGTGGGAGATATTTTGCCTCTGAGGGGCCATTTGGCAATGTCTGGAGACATTTTGTACAATTGAATTTATAGAGGGAGGAAGGGAAAGAGAAACATCAATTTGTTTTTCCACTTATTTATGCATTCATTGTTTGATTCTTTTCTTTTTATCCTCACCTGAGGACATTTTCATTTGCTTTTTTTAGAGAAAGAGGGGAAGGGAGAGAGAGAAACATCAGTGCAAGAGAGAAGCATCAATTAGTTGTCTTTGCATGCACCCACATGGATCCTACGCGTCTGGACTGGAGGTCACATGTACCTGTGCCCAGACTGGGAATGGACCCCACAACCTTTTGGTTATGGGATGATGCTCCAACCACTGAGCCACACCGGCCAAGGCCATTGGTTGGTTCTTGTATGTGCCCTGACTGGAGATTGAACCCACAATCTTGTTGTATGGGGATGATGCTCTAACCACCTGAGCTAGTCAGCCAAAATCATGTTTAAAATTGAGAAAGAAGGCACAATCAAGATGCAAATTGGCGCCCTGGCTGGTGTGGCTCAGTGGACTGGGTCACCACCAAAGGGTCGCTGGTTTGATTCCCAGTGAGGGCACATGCCTGGGTTGCAGGCCAGGTCCCCAGGAGGGAGCACGTGATAGGCAACCATACATTGATGTTTCTCTCCCTCTCTTTCTTCCTCCCTTCCCCTCTTTCTAAAAATAAATAAAATCTTTTTTAAAAGAAAGATGCAGATTGCTGTCAAAGTATGAAACATTTGGCTGAAAAACAAGAGAAAATTTAGGAGAAAGAACTGCAAAGTTTTGGATTTAAGTGCAAAATATGAACTACAAATATATGAAACTCAGTTTGGTATCTGAGTATTTTAATTTATCACAAGCTTTGTATTACCCATGAGTCATATAAAACATTCTACTACTACTTAAAAACATTTCATGCAGCATTAATAAAATATAGGTAACATAGGTAATAGTATCAATGTAGCCCACACCAATTAGACCTTGTCTCAAATACTGAATACAGACCTACGTGTCACGTTTCAATCAATACCTGGGAGAACTTGGGGCTGTTCAGAAGGACCTAGCCACAGTGGTGAGTGGTGCACAGACGAGGTTATAGGAAGGCTGGTTGGGTTAGGTAGACATACTAATGGAAGTTTTAGAGCTATGGTCTGCACATTTCACAAGCTCTCGGGAGGGAGTAATCTCTTTTGTCATTTCAGAGGCCAGACTGAGCATCAAAGAGAGCAACTTCTATGTAGCAAACTTTAACAGAATGCAAGGACTTTTCAACAAAGACTGCCTCTTAAGGTAATGAACTGTGTTCCTAGAAGTGTTCAGGTGCAGGCCAGATCAGAGACCAGAGAGAGGTCTATCACTATTACCGTGGAAAGGACTCTTGAATTGTGTGGGAGCTGAGTTTGGGAGGTTTCTAAATTTTAACGCTGTGATTCTTTGTTTTCCTTTAATAGAAGTTCTGTGAACCTCAGTAATAGTAACAACAAATATTTACTGAACCCTAATGTGATAGCCAATACGTTAAGTGAAGTATATCGATCATCTTACTTAAACCTCACAATAATTCTATTTGATAGGTACTATCTTTCCCATTTTACCAAGGAGGAATCTGAGGTGTAGAGAAGTTTAGTGAATTGAGTAAGTTTATATAGTTAGCAAGTGGCAGAGGCTGGCTTTGAACCTTAGGGTATTTGCCTCTAAGGCCCATGTCATTGTCTTCTACCTTGTGCTGCTCTCTGAACACTTTCACATATTTGTTTAATTCATTGAGTATGATTTGTTTCAGGAATATAATCATATTTCTTAGGTGTTAAGTGGGATATTTACATTGCCTGTCTCCAAAAAACATCATTTTAAAAACTTGTGGTTTTCTAATTATGGAGGTATACGTACTTACATAGAACTAAAAAATTATAACTATCATTTGTAATAATTACTCATACTCCTACTACCGTTGGGTAACCACTGCTCCTGCGCATGGTTACGCATGACTTCACGGGGATGCGTTCTGAGGAACGCGTGGTTAAGTGACTGTCGTGTGTGAGCTTCATTGAGCAACTGACACAACCTGGATGGTGCAGCCCTCTGCATACTGAGGCTGTGTGGTGACGCCTGTCTCTCCCAGATTACAGACCTGGACAGCATGTTACCATACAAAACACCAGGAGATTAAATTAAGCACAAGACAAAATGATGGCAGTCGAGATACAGTAGACACGAGGTGTAGGAGACTGCTGCTGGCAGAACACGGCACACTTCCAGCAAACCTCCTTTCAATAAGCAGAAACAGTGCAGTCTAAAATCACAGAAAGTATAGTATAGCATGTATTCATAAACCAGTAGCATAGTTGTCTTATTACCAGGTATTATGTACTGCACATAATTGCATGTGCTGTGCTTCTCTACGACTGGCAGTGCGGTCAGTTTGTTTACACCAGCAGCACCACAAACATGTGAGAGCAATGCCTTGTGCTGTGACGTTGTGAGGGCTGTAATGTCCCTAGGCAAAAGGAGTTTTTAGTTATGATCTGATGGGACCAGTGTTGTGTATGCAGGTCATCATATGTCATTATGCAGAGCCATTAACAAAAATCTTTTCACTGACGTATCGGTAAGTGGAAGCAAGGCTCTCACTTATTCTGTTTTAACTGATACGCTTTTGTGTGATTAAAAGAGCCCTGGGCAACCGGCAGAGGGCAGGAGGGTTTTCTTGGGTAAGGGTGGAGTACACAGTGTACAAAATTGAAGAAAAATTAAAATATCACTGTTTCATGTGGAAATTTGTAGTGGGGTTTTCATGGATTGTAAATGGCATTTTTTTTTAGGGGAAACTTGTTCCCCTGTAGGTTTAAATTCTTTGTGTAAATATACTGTTACCATTTGTTTTGCAGCTTGTGGGATAAGTGACATGCTTTCCTAAACAGCAGCGGAGTTGAAGATGTCTCGACAGTTGGTAGCTTTGACAGTGACTACACTTTTTGGTGTGGCGGTGGGGGGGTTTGTCCTGTGGAAAGGCATCCAGCGCCGGAGGAGGAGATCGAGCCGTGGGGCCCAGCAGCAGAAGCAGCTGCCGCAGCTGCAGCAGCAGCAAGCTCCAAGCAGGAGAGAGCTGCCCCCTCCAGAGGAGGACCAGCTGCACTCCGCTGCCCCCACAGCCTCATGGGAAGAGAGGATCCTTGACGCCAAGGTGGTGACTGTGTCTCAGAAAGCAGAGTGGGATCAAATCGAACCCTTGCTTAGGAGTGAGTTACAAGATTTTCCGGTACTTGGCATCGACTGTGAGTGGGTAAGTTAAAAAGCAAAAGTAAAGTCTTGTCTGCTTTTCCAATTAGGGACCTTGAATAGTCAGATAAAGGGTAAGATTCAAGGAGAATTAGCTTGTCCTCAACTTGATAGTAAGTAGATTTTAGCTGCAGAAGCTGCTTCTCTTCTCAGGAGAGGGGAGTGCTCATAATCACAGATTTTAGAGTCAGGCAGATCCATGCTGGCCTGCAACCCAGGCATGAGCCCTGACTGGGAATCAACCAGCGACCATTCGGTTTGCAGACTGGCACTCAATCCACTGAGCCACAGCAGCCAAGGCTACTATTAATATTTTAATAGTATTTTCATAAAGGTGCCATGGAAAAGCTCATTAAGAAAGTCTTTTTAAATGGGCATTATTATACAAGTTGGGATTTTAAAAGATAACAGTTAAAATTTTAAACATTTTTTACTGTAATCCAGGTAGTCTGCTGTTTTGTTTGATAGTCTCCTTTAGTTTAATTAGATTCTCCTAATAATCCCGTGTAGGGAGATACTGTTACTACCCTCCCTTTTACAGGTAGGCAATGGAGGCACAGACGGGGTCAGTTACTTGCCCAGGGCCACAAAGCTGGCAGCTGGCATTTGAGTCCAGGGCTTTCTTTGCCATCTGGTTCGTTTTCCTAACGGCTGTCAACTGTGGGGGCGGGGGGCGTTGTTGCATGGGTTCAATGACGATAACGTGGCACACGTACTCCTCTGTCATTCTGAGTCACAGAGTGCACTTCAGTCTCCTTGAATCAGAAGATACTACAAAAATATAAGAGTTATCATCTCTTATTAATTCATTGTAATACCTTGCCAAGAATCTCCGATGTTTGTCTTCTGGATATCTAGAATACAGCCAAGAACTAGGAAATGTAACCAAAAGGGGCCCTAAACAGAATACCTGCCACAAAGCCAGGTCGAGGTTGGTAGGAGTGACTACTGGAGGCCAACACGGTGATGACGAGGAAGAGATCACCGGACAGTGCGAGACACGTTCGCTGGTCACTCAAGGCCACATGGCGTAGCTGCTGAGGGTATCGCTTTATATCAGTGATAGTAGTAGTTGTTTATACCAGTGACCACTGGGCACTTTTAGTTTATTTTGTATTAAGAAATTATATCATTTTAGAAATAGTTACACCCACATCAGTAGAAGAAAACATTAGTAAGCAGTGAGGTTTGGCATTTGCCAAATGCCTTGATTATTCTAACTAATGAAGTGTAATTACAACAACAAACAGGGTATTCTGAAGTGAATAGTTAGTAACAGCAATTGACTTAATAATAATAGGGGTTTAATTCCAACAGCAGAGGCATGGAAAATTTAAAGTGGCAAATAATCCCAAACGCACTTCACGTGGGCTCTCAGCATGTGCTGCATTCTCGCCGGGTGCTGCGTCTCCCTGCAGGAGTGGCGGCCCTCTCCGCCAGCTGCCCTGGAGAGACCTTACGAGAAAGTCATCCGTCCTTGTTGTCGCCGTTCTTCCATTGCCGGTTCCCTTTCGCTTTCATTCACTTTGGCATGTTTGTTTAGCTATTGTTTTTGCTCTTCTTTTACAGTCAGTATTTGTTTAGATTTACCAAAATATTTACTTTTTCTTTTTTTAGTTCATCTTTGTTTATATCTCAGACCTTCTTTTTGGACTCATTTTCTTTCAGGTCATACTTTAAAAGTTCAGCATTTCTTGAGGGCCCATTAATAATAATTGAAAATGTCTTTATTTTGCTTTTGATCTTGAAGATGTTTTCACTGGATGTAAAATTCCAGTTTGGCAGTTTATCAACATTTTTGACATAGTTTTTCATTGTCTGGCTTCTGGCTTCTATTATTGCTGTTGAAAATCCTATCATTCCACATGTTGATTATTTATAGGTAATCTAATTTTTGTAACTCCTTTTAAGATCTTCTCTTTGAATTCGTGGTTCTAAAAATTCACTGTGATAAGACTAGGTGTTGTCTTCTTTCTGAATTTCCAGCTTGGGATTCAAAGAGGTGAGGATTGGTATCTTTTATCAGTTGTTAAATTCTCTTTAAAGATCGTCTTTATCCTGTTTTCTTCTCCTTTTTCTTCTGCTTCCTCTTCTTCTTCCTCCTCCTTCTTTCTTGCTGGAATTTGATCAGCTACATTCTAAACTTTTTTTTTTGAGATTTTACTTACTTATTTTTAGAGAGAGGGGAAGGGAGGGAGAAAGAAAGGGAGAGAAACACAATGTGTGGCTGCCTCTCTTGCACCCCCTACTGGGGACCTGGCCTGCAACCCAGACATGTGCCCTGACTGGGAATCAAACTTACAGCAACCCTTTGGTTCATAGGACAACACTCAATCTACTGAGCCTCACCAGCCAGGACCTACATTCTGAGCTTTTTATGCTAACCTACATGTCTGGTAATTTCTTTTACATTTTCTATTCTTAGTAAAGAATAGGCACAATTTCTTTGGGCCTTTTTTACAGTTCCCTTTTTCTTTCTTTGGCTTTGTCTAATCTGCTGTTTAACTTGCTTCCTGTGTCTTTTTTGTTGTTGTTGTTAACCTTTTTTATTGTGAAATAAAACATATCAGGGAAAGTACCTGCAACAAAAATAAACAGCAAAATGATTTATCTAGAGAACAGTATGTTTAGAAACTAGGTCAAGAGCAAAATTGCTACTACCCCAGGAGCCCCTCTTGTGGCCCCTTATAATCAGGGTTCCCCCCTCCCCTCTAAGGGTTGCCATTGTCCTGATTTCCTGGTATTTACTTTCTTGTTTTTCTTTATACTTTTATTACTGAAGCATGCACTGTTATATGGTTGTGCCTTCTTTTTAAATTTAATGTAACCAAACCATCAAGTGTGTATTCTTTCGTGTCTGGCTTCTTTCTCCCGATTCTGTGTCTGTGCGATTACCTGTGTTGTCTGTGACTGTGACTCACTGCTGCACAGTCGTCCATTGTGTGAGTAATGTCACCACTTATTTATCCATCCAGATGCTGGTGGGCATTCGGGTTGATCGCAGTGTGGGGCTCTTACAAAGAATGCTGCGTTTGGTGTTACTGGGCATGTTTATCTGATTGGGGTCCTGGGTCATGGAGTTCGTACATATGTCTTTAACATTTTTGTAGATAATGCCAAATTGTTCCTAAGGTGGTTTTAACTAATTTACCTTCATTAGTGAAAGAGTATACCCATTGTTTCCAGTCAGTTTTTGTTTGTTTTTTTAACAGTGGTACTGACTTCATTCCCCTTACTCTTCTCACTCACCCATCTGCTGTCTGCCTTGCAGCTGTGGAGTGGCCACATATGAGCAGACATCAGGGGCCCACAGGCCTGGGCATAGCCAGTCTACCAGCGCTGTGAGGGAACTGTGGCAGCACATGCCAGCATTGGAGACTTGGGCTCTGATCCCAGCCCTGTGGTTGTGGGGCTTGAGGCCTGTCTCATCTCTCCGGCCACTCACCCCCAGATGGCCCAAGACCAGGGAGCTCAGGGAGAGCTGGGTTGGGGACAGGCCCAGGTTCTGGACCTGAGTTCTGGTCAAATAGGCCGAGAAGTCCAGCTGGAGAGAGGGACCCCCTCACAGTGCGACTCCAGTGGGAAGTGATGATGATCCTGAGTCCCCTCCCCACCACTGCCACCAGCCCTAGGTAGTGGGTTTGATGCCCCACTACCCTCCCTCTAATATCCAGGTGCTTGTTAATTTATTTTTCTATTTTATTTTTTAAAATTATTTTATTTATTTATTTTTGAGAGAGGGGAAGGGAGGGAGAAAGAGGGAGAGAAACATCAATGTGTGGTTGCCTCTCTTGCTTCCCCTGTACAGGGGACCTGGCCTGCAGCCCAGACATGTGCTCTGACTGGGAATCGAACTGGCGACCCTTTGGTTTGCAGCTCATGCTCAATCCACTGAGCTACACCAGCCAGGGCTAATTTATTTTTAAAATAAAAGGGGATGGAAAAATTGATAAACCAAGAACCTGGTCCGTACTGGGACTGCTGAGGTTCCATTATTGCTTTAAACTCTCGTGGTCTGGCCAGAAAGGAGTTTGCACCCACAGTGGCCCAAAGTGAAGAGAGCATTTAGCATGAGGGACACAGGGCTCCTGTCCCCACTGGGCTGGGCCCCTCCAGGAGAGGGTGTGGCTGTGCCTGCCCAGGCTGCAAGGTTACTTTGACCAGGCCCACCTGCTCTCAGGACCCTCACCTCTCCTCAGAGGGAAGGTGTGAAAGAACAGGAAACCCAGTCTTGGGACAGGGTTTCACTACCAGCTCCCCCACACTCACCCAGGCTTGCTAAGGCCTCAGCACCTATTGGAGACCCTGGTGTCCATGACGGTGTGGGAACTCATGGGTGTCCTGGCCTAGAGCCCACTGGGGGAGATCAGCTTTTTTAAGGATACTGTGAGTCAGCTCTGAAGATCTGCCAGGCACTGTGACTAGAAATTAGAAATAGCAAGGAGCAGGGGAAAGGGGGAGGAGGGGACCCTGAGGACATCATGGAAACTCAGAGATAAGGCATTCAGGAGAAGGAAAGAGCTACAGTAAAGCAGGAGCCTAGCAGACCTGGCCGCAGAACTGGGAACCAGACTGGAAGCTTTCCTTTCTTGGGGAGTGGCAGCAGCCCCCCTATCTCTCCAGGGGACTGCAGGGGCCTCAGAGGCATCTGTAGGCTCTGGCTTCTGCTGCTTCTGCTGCAGCCCTGAACTCAGCCAGGCCAGGCACCGACGCCTCCGGCCCCAGAGAGCATGAGGCTGTGCGCCTGTTTTCAGAAGTGGTTCTACTAATTTAACCTCCCACCAAGACTGTGTGAGAATCACTTTGTCTTACATCCTCTTCAATATTTGGTGCTGTCAGATTTTTAAATTTTAGTCATCCTGATGTGTGTGTAGCAATATTTCATTGTGGTTTTAATTTGCACATTGCATTAGAGCAGTAAATCAGTTTGTGGGGAATTGACTTCTTTATAATAATGAGTTTTTTAGTCTAAGTATTAATTTAGATCTTTAATTTCTCTTAATGGTGCATTTATAGTGTCTGTGATATTTTTGTTCTTTTTTAAAAAATTAAAATGATGGTTTTTCATGGGAACCAGAGATATGGTTGCAATTATATTGTCCGACACAAAAAACCTGTGGAAGATCAGGAGTTGGAAGGTTACAAAACAGTGAGGGTAACGCTGGGTTTAAAAGAAAAGCTGTTCCAGAATCTCACAGGCTAATATAGCCTCTCCCTGCAGTCCTGTCTGTGGTCACCCCTGGAGCCCGTCTTGCCAGGGGCAAAGCCACCTCTGTCCCTACCACCCCAGCCCCCTTGGCAGCCCCCATGGTCCCCGCCTCGTCCTTGGTAGCTGCCCTGATCATAGCTGCCTCTGCCGCCACGACAGTCATCTCCACAGCTGCCCCCCATGCTGGAGCCTCCTGGTCCCCGTCCTGGGCCATCTCGTCTAGGGGCCTTACACTGGTTGCACTCATTCCTCTAAGAGAAGTCATGTTCTCACATGTAGGAGTACGACACTTCTAGTCCCCAGCTCGCTGCTGCCCTCCACCATCACCATCTCCACCGGGAGTCCTTCCCCGCCACCGCCACCGCTGCCGGTACCTCCATAGCCTCCACAGCCCATGGGTCTTCCTCGCCCTCAGCCTCCATGACCATTGCCACCACCGTGGTCGAAATCTGCTCGCTGAGTAGCAAATGAGACCTTGATGGGATTCCCAGAGAATTGTTTACCGTCAAACCCTCAGTAGCTGCTTTAGCAGAAGGTGGGTCATCAAATGATACTGCTGCCTCTCCCTTCAGTGTGCCCGTTTCCCTGTGTGTGTACAGTTTAAACATGGGCTGCTCTGTCTTCTTTTTTGTCTTTATTATGCCCCTCTGCTTGAAGTAATCAGCCACAGACTCAGTTGTAACATTCTTGTCCAGGCCTTATATGGAGATGGTGGTGTTGTCTGAATTATCCTGTTCCGAGTCATGATGTGATCCTTGGTCCCCAGGGCTACCAAATCTGTTCAAGCTATGATGGTCACTTCTTCCCATGCCACCTCTGGCTCCACAGCCACCTCCATGACCTTGGGGCTCGTAGCCACTACTGCTGTGCTTGTAGCCGCCACCACCACTCAGGCCTTGTCCCCCATGGTCCTGCTGGCCTCTCCCGTAGTCACTGCCACCACCACCTTCGCTCTGATTCTGATCGCCATCACCTCCGCCACTGCCGCCGCCAGCCATGGAGCACTGATCTTGGCCATAGTTACTCTCGCCACCCCCTCCACCACCTCCACTGCTACTGTTATACTGGTTCTGTTGTCTGTAGCCCTGAGGAGGATTACAGGAACTTGCTGCTGTCTGTAGCTCAGCTCAGCTCCACTGTCCACCGTAGCCAGGCTGCTGATCACAGCCCCACTTGGGCTGCGCCTAATTGCTGCTCTGAGAACTGCTACTGTAACTTCCCAGGTGCTGCTAGGAGCTGGCTGCTGGCCATTTTCAGGGCAGGACTGCTACCCATAAGATGACTGAGAACTCTGGCCACTGCCGTAGCCACCAGCTGAGCCATAACCTTGTGGAGCTGACCAAGTGCCATAGCCTGTGTTTGGGGTCTGGCCACAGCCTGAAGTGTCCCCTGACTGGCTGTAGCCACCGTAACTCTGCTGTCCACAGGGCTGATTGCTCCTCTGGGAATAACCCTGCCCAGGCTGGGTGAGGTAGGACCCATGGCTTTGGGTTGCTTGTTAGGTAGAGTTGTTTGAGGCCCTGTCGACACCTGCAAACACAGGCTGACAGGCAACAATATTCTAATGCCACAGAGCACTGACGACTCGAGGACTGAGCCAATTTTTAAAAAATAATTTTTTAATTGTTATTTGTTTACTTATTTTAAAAATTTTATTTACTTATTTTTTTAGAGAGGGAAAGGGAGGGAGAAAGAGAGGGACAGAAGCATCAGTGTTTGCTTGCCTTCTGCGCGCCCCCTCACCCCAGGCGTGTGCCCAGACTGGGCAACGAACTGGCGACCCTTTGATTCACAGGCTGGCACTCAACTACTTAGCCACACCAGCCAGGGTGATTTTTTTATTATATTTATTATATTACAAATTAAGACCTAAAAATGTTTGTGTTTCTTCCTGGTATATAGAAATGGAATTGATTTTTATATTTCTCTTATATTAAGGAACCTTACCAAACTCACTTCTTTTGGATTTCTATGTACACTGTTATGTCATCTGTGATATAACAACATTATTTCCTTCCAGTCCTTACACTTTTTATTTCTTTTCTTGCCTTGATGTGCTGGCGCTGGTCTCATGCTCTGTAGAAGAGGTGACAGCAGGCATCCTTGCCTCATTCCCTCAGAAAGACAGCTTTCAGCATTTTTGTATTACATGTATGTGGAATGGGTTTGTTTGTAGATCCCTTTTCTAGATTAAATACATTCAGTTCTATTCTTGGTTTGTTAAGAGGTGTTCTTTTTTTTTAAATCATAGATGGTTGAATTTTTTCAAGTACCTGTTCTGCATTTCTAGAGATGACTGTGTAGTTTTTCTCCTTTATTCTGTTGCTGTGAAATACATTGACTTTTGAATTCCTAGAATAAATCTAACGTGGTCATGATGTTATATTCTCTTTACGTATCGAATTTATTTTGCTAATGATTTTTAGAGAATTAAAAAAAATCTGTGAGTGATGTCGGCTTATCATTTTTCTTTCTAGAAATGACCTTGTCAAAACGATAAAAGAGTTAGGCTGGCCTCATACGAGTTAGGGCTGTTCCTTATCTTTGTGTTCTGTGGAAGAGTTTATGTAAGGTTATACTTTTCCTTTCCTTACATGTTTGATTAGAATCTAGTGAAGCCATCTGGAGTTTTCTTTTAAGGGAAGTTTTTAGATTATGGATACAATTTTTAAAATAGTTTCAGGCTATTCATATTTTTTATTTCTCCATGTCTGTGTTGATAAATTGTATTTTTCATCTAAATCTGTCTTATCAAAACTGTAAATTACAGGCATAAACTTGTTTACAATATCCACTGACGGTTTTTTTCCCTGTCTGATGGTTATGTAGGGATGGCTTCTTTTTCATTCTTGACATTCTCGCTTGTTTGTGCTTCTCTCTTTTTTTTCATTACTTTTTCTATGGGTTTATCAATTTTATTAATCTCTTCAAAGACCCAACTTTTGGCTTTGTTGATCTTCTTTATTGCGTATGTTCTATTTCATTGATTTCTGCTCATTCTCTGTTCTTTTCCTCTAGTCTCTTGGGCCTAGTTTGCTGGTCCCTACTTATTCTTTAGTCTACTTGAATGACAGCCTACCATTCTACTCCACTGAAACCCATCAGGTTGGTGGCTTTCTTGTTTTTTGATCCAATGGACATTTATTTGGATTCTATTATTCTGGCACTCAAAAACATCTGTACAATTCCTACACAAGACATTCTCCTCTTAGTCTTCATGCCTTCACAATCTCCTATTTCCTATCTTAGTGTTCTTTCCTTTTGTCCCTTTTCTGATCTCTTTTCTACCAGACACATAACTATTGACACGGCTCAGGCTTGGTCTCTCCTCTCTCGACCCCAGGGTTTGCACATTCAGATGCCTGCGAGCTCCAGACAGGACATACTAATGAACGATGTAGAGCTGTTATATTTTGGATGCATAGGATTATTCTTAAATTTCAAAGAAATAGGTTTCCTCCCTTTTTTCTTTAAACACAAGGCTCTGTGGTCTCTCTCTCTCATTTTCCTAGTTTTGAGGGAGACATGGATCCTGAAAAATACTTCTTTGTATTGGAAAATGGTGGTATACGAATACAGGGATAGATGGAAAAGGACGGTCGGCTTCAGTGTTGATGAGACATTATGGTGAAGCTGCTGTACAGTTCAAGCCAAGTGCTGCCAGATTGTTCAGTTCTTTAAAGAGAAACTTGGAATATGGATTTTTAAAAATGTGAACTCTACTAATTTTAAAATTCTGGCACAAGTTTTTAAATGTGTGGAGAGGAAAAAAAATTAAACATGTCTGTGTGTCAGCAGATGGGCCCACGGACCACTAATTTATGGCCTCTGATCTGTGTTACTTCTGTAAGTGATCATATATATATATATAATTTTGGAGAACTGATTATTTTTTACATTTTTTAAAAAATGTTTTATTTTTGATTTTAGAGAGAAGGAAAGGGAGGTGGAAAGAGAGGATGGGAAATGTCAATGTGGGAGAGAAACATCGATTGGTTGCCTTCAATACACACTCTGGGGACGGAACTTGCAACCCAGGGGCGTGCCCTGACCAGGAATCACACCAGCAACCTTTTGCTATTTAGAAAATTTTTAAATTAAAGTATCGTTGGCATACAATTATATACCTTACAGTGACACCATGCAAAGTTATTCCGATATTATTGATTATATTCCCTGTGCTGTACACTACATCTCTGTGACTTGTTTTATAACTGGAATTTTGTGCCTCTTATTCCTCTTCCCCTTTTTCATCCATCCTCCCACCCCTTTCACCACTGGCAATCATCAGGTTTTGGTTTTTGTTTTTTTGCTTTTGTTTTTTAGTGCCGAGTGTTTATCTCCCCTGCCCCCCAGGTAGGACTGCTCACATACACAGCGCACACAGGCCTTGGCACCAGAGGTGAGAACCAAACCCCTGGACTCTGAGGGGAGGACAGGGTCTCTGCCAGCCCCTGGCCCCATGGTGCGAGACGGAGGAGGAGGATGGCTTCTCTTTCCTGCCTTCACTGGGGACTGAGGAGACCCATGAGCAAACTCTACCCCTTCCACTTCTCATCCAGGGAGAAGCCACCTTGGTGCCATGTTTCGTTCCAGTTATTGTAGTAGGTGGAGAAGGGACTGGCTTTGTCCCAGCCATTACAAGGTACGATGTAAATGGTAAGGGAGAAGTGCAGTTTGGGTTAGGCCACAGGAAGGGGCAGGTGATACCCTCAGAAGCATGTGTGGGTGGGGAGAGCAGTTACTGGGCATCTCAGCTTCGTAGCGCTTGGCATAGGAAGAGTAGGGCAGACGGATGGGGCTTATTGTTTGGCATTGATGATGTGCTCGAATTCAGGCTTGAGGGATGCACCACCCACAAGGAAGCCATCCGCATCAGGCTCGTTTGCCAGCTCCTTGCAGGTTGCCCCAGTCAACCTTCATAAATGATGTGGGTGCTCTGAGCCCCACATCAGAGACATTGGCCTTACGCCATCCCCAGAGCTTTTCCTGCACTTCCTGGGCCTCTTGGGTTGCTGCGTTCTTGCCTGCACCAATGGCCCACACAGGCTCATAGGCCAGAACAACCTTGCTCCAGTCCTTCATGTTGTCTACGATGACCTTGGTTTGTTTGAAAACGACCTTCTTAGTGATGCTAGCTTCTCTCTCATCTAGCTTCTCCCCAGTGCAGGCGATCGCTCCAAGTCCCTTGGCCAGGGCATGCTCCACTTTTTGCCCACTCAGCTCATCTGACTTCCCAAAGATGTGCCTTCTTTCTGAGTGCCCCAGGACTACACTACCCATGTGGCTCCATAGTCTTTGATAATCCTGAGCTGATCTCCCCAAGAAAGGTGCCGTTAGTTACTTTGTAGCAGTTCTGGGCAGCCACAGCAATCTCGGGATCTAGCTTTTGCCTGCCGAAGTCAGTGTAGGTGGTGGGTAGTGCACAAACCACCTCGGTATCCGCTGGTGCCTTGGCTGCGTTCAGGGTGGAGAGGAGTTCCCCTAGACTTGTCTTCCACCCGTTCATCTTCTACTCCCCTCTTCCCCCCAAAAACAGAGGTTGTTGTGGTGCTGGAACCAACACCCTGAAGGTCAGGATCACCTAATCGTTTTGTTCACTGTACCTGTGAGTCTGTTTTTGTTTTGTTTTTTGTTTAAATTCCACATGGAGTCAGATCATACAGTATTTGTCTTTGATTTGACTTCACTTAGCATAATAATACCTTCTAGATCCATCCATGCTGTCACAAATGGCAAGATGTTTTTCTTTTTTATCGCTGAGTCCATTGCATGTGTGTGTGTGTGTGTGTGTGTGAGAGAGAGAGAGAGACCCACAGACACATCTGTCACATCTGTGAACATTCATCTATCAATGGACAACTTGCTTCCATACCTTGGCAAATTGTAAATAATGATGCAGTAAGCATAGTGATGAATTTATCTTTTCGAATGAGTGTTTTTATTTTCTTTGGAATAAATACCTAGAAGTGGAATTGCTGGGTTGTCTGATAGTACTATTTTTAATTTTTTGTAATCTCCAGCCTCTTATTAAATGTATCCCCCGTCTACTGTACATTTCCCCTGGAACGTCTTAATAGTCATCTCAAACTTAACACATTGCTAGCGGAACTTGATTTTTCTCCCAAGCCTATTATCCCTAGTCTTCTCCACCTTTAAGATTAAGATTAGGGATACATCCTTGCCCTAAGGGTTGTCCAGCAGAAGAGAGATCATTGAAAGTCAAGACACAAACAGGCAGTTATATATATAACAGTACGTATATATAGTGTGTGTGTGTATATATATATATATATATGTGTGTGTGTATATATATATATGTGTGTGTGTGTGTGTGTGTATATATATATATATTACGTTAACAGCGAAATACAGGGTCTGGCACAAATAACGCCCCTCTTTATTTACAAAATCATAAGCATGTAATTCTATAACGTAACAGCATCACACTCAAGCACATCATATGACATTTTAGGTGAAACGTTCAAATCAAAACTTTAAATTATTACGCCCATGTTCTTATACTACCAGCCGCACTTGAGCAGGTGTTCACTTCTGCCAGACTCTGTATATGGAAATTCGAAGAAATGTTTATAGAAATCAGGAAATGACCCAGCATGCTGCCAGATAGTGGTAGGGGTTTCCAGATTCCCCTAAGTTACCCATGGTGATATACAACTGTGGACAAGTCCCCTGTACAAAATAGGGATTCTGCCATGTTTCAGCAGCTATTATTTTGCCTTTCTTCTGGGGATGTGAGGATGGAGATGTTAAATATGCTTCTGGTCCATGACTCATGCCTGATTTTTTTCTGGAGTATATGGCTATAGACTTCCTTGCTTAACAGGTACAAATACTTGGTGCAATAAATATTGAATGAAGTGAAGGTCATTTTTCCCAAGAGCATCCTGCTGCAGGCTCAGGCTTCAGGCTTGCCCGAGGTCCACTTCCTTTCCTCACCATTAATGCTTCCCTTCCCATTTAGGAAGTATTACCAGTGCTGTCTCTGAAATAGATTTTGCATTCATCCACTCTGTGTCTCTTCTTCCTCTCTCATCTAGGCCTCATGTATCTCTCATCTGGATCTTTTTTTTTAAACATTTTCTGGGTTTTTTTTTTTAATTTTTAATTTTAAAGATTTTACTTATTTTTAGACAGAGGGAAAGGAGGAAGAAAGAGAAAGAAAGAAACGTCAATGTGTGGTTGCCTCTCGTGTGCCCCCCACTAGGGACCTGGCCTGCAATCCAGGCATGTGCCCTGACTGGGAATTGAACCATCAACCCTTTGGTTTGCAGGCTGGTACTCAGTCCACTGAGCCACACCAGCCAAGGCTGGATCTTTGCAGTAGCCTCCTGACTGGCCTTCCTGCTTGGACTCGTGTCCTACCATCCCTTTTCCATACCAAAGCCATCTTTTAAAAATGCAAATCAGATCGTGTCAGTCCTCTGCTTAAAACCCCCTTCCATGGCTTCAAATAAAATCAAGATGTCTTAATTATTTACACATTCCTAAGGACTTATATGCTCTGGCCTCTCTCACATCTGAATTTTTCTTCTAGTCTCTTCCCATCCTTCTCATTAATTTCTAGCCTCATTGGGCCTTCATTCTGTTGCTTGAACAGGACAAGCTCATTCCTGTCTCAGAGTCCTGGTCTAAATTTAACTGATACATAAATGCCACAGGCTAGGGATGCTCCTTGGTTAACCTGTTCTAGCCCACATGGTACCAGATCAGTCTTTACTCTCTGCTGCCATCATGGGGTCATTTAAAGAATCACTGGCGTTAGAGAAATTAATCAGCTCTGGACTTTTAAGAATCCTGCATAGCACTGGCCCACGTGGTTCTGTTGGTTGAAGCATCTTCAGTTAGTTGGGGCATCATCCCAAAGAACTGTGGGTTTGATGCCTGGTCATATGGGAAGGCAACCAATCAATGCTTCTCTCTGACATCAATGTATCTCTCCCTTCCTCTCTCTCTAAAAGCAATGAAAAAATGTCCTTGGGTGATAAAAAAAAAAAAAAGAAAGAAAGAAAGAATTCTGCATAAAGGTTAGAGTAATTTCACAGGTGTTCTTTATATTATTTGTGCTTTATAAGTTATATGCAAATCATATCATTTCAATGTATCGCATAAAAGCATGAGAAAATAAAATAAAAATTAATACTACATAGCATATAACCATAAATATGTTTAAAATGAAAGTATTTTTAGATGCAAAGAGAACAAGTCTGGAGGAAAAAATATCAGAATGTTAACAGTGGTTGTTATTTCTGGGTTGTGAAGTTTAGATATGTTTTTTTACTTTTGTATAATTATGTTTTTTGCAATAAATATGCAGTGCTCTATTTTATTTATTTTAAATCTTCACTGAAGATATATTTATTGATTTTAGAGATGGGAAAGGAGGGGGGATCATTGATGTGAGAGAGAAACTTTGATCAGTTGCCTCCTGTACACACCCTGAACCTACAACCTAGGTATGTGCCCTGCCCGGGGATTGAACCTGCAGCCTTTTGGTGTCCAGGACTACAGTCCAACCAACTTACCCACCCAGCCAGGACTGCAGTGCTTTATTGGAAAAAAAGAATCCTGAAGCTAAAATGGATTACCCACTGACCCTCAGGAAAGAGGGTTTCTAAACCAGTGCTCTCTAAGTGAGTCACTGAAACATGGAAAAAAGAGAAATTTTGTCTGTAGTGACTGATGGCATAATTCGTTTAAAATTTTTACTTTTGTATATACAGTAATGTAATATCTGTAATACATTAGTATAGAACTACATATATATAATTTATAAATACATATGCATATATGTTGTTTGTGTCTCAAACATTTTTTATGAGTTGACCAATAAAAGAAAATAGACTACTGAATTAAATAGTGCTAATAAAGTTAAAAATATGTCTTTTCCCATTAAGGGTTCCATTGTTTTCCATGAGTAGTAAGTGATATCAAGACAAAAAGATGTTAGAAAGCAAAAGGGGTAAATATGTGAGAAATAAAGATTGGATATCTTGTTAATTAAGCCAAATTAACTCTGCTAGAGGCATTATTCTTTCAGTTACACATTTAGCATAAATTGGGTACCTATTGCAATCATAATCATTTGGATTTCTAGGAGAAAACCTGAATCATAATATGCTGGACCTTGAGCACAGTCCAGAAACAATGTTACAAAGACAAGTTATCCATCTGCCCACCTATCTAGTGATTTACTTAACGTGTGTTAGACAATGGAGCCTCCCTGAGAAGGTGTGCAGAGACTCAGCGTTAGGAATTTGCGGTGAGTACTGTGTCACATTAGCAGGCTAAATATTAGAAGTGGAGATTTATAGCTTTTTATTAGAGCTGGTATTACAGGAGGAGGGAATTACTCAATAGAAAAGGCAATTTGGCCACATCCAGATGAATTATTAGAGAACAGGACCCATTAGTCAGTTTCTTGTAGGTTTTTTTGACCCTGGCTGAGCCCCAAGTAGACATATTAAAGATGAAACTGGCGTGCTTTCATTTGAGGATATGGAAATAGCCCTCACTGATAAAGCAGCACCTGAGAAGGGAAATCCCAAGGCTTTTGTGAGTTAAACCATGATTTTACTTAGCATTGAAGTTGAGGGCAAAGGCCTTCCTGAATTTTGCTTTTAACAGCAGTTCTTTAAGATCCTGGTTGTTTCTTCTCTGCGATACTGTTCACTTCAACAATAAAATCTCCCTCCCTGGATTACTTGTAACATTTTGTTTGAACCACTCCTTTGGTATTTACCGTGCAGTTTCTAAGGGTGTAAGCTTGTGTGTGTTGTACTCTACCTGAGAGGTTGTGATCTGTAAGGCAGGTTCCCTCTCTTATGCAACTTCATACCCACCGGGGCGCCTGGTGCAACGCCCAGCACACCGGCACTGCGGGCGTGAGAGGACCGCGTTGCCTGGCGCAGGGCTCTCTGCTGCTGCCATTCTGGGCAGATGATTCGTTGTTGTGAGGGGCGATCCTGTACGTGGCACGGTGTTTATCGGCATTCTGGCCTCTAGACACCGGTGCCCTCTCCCCCAGGTTGTGACCACCAGCAATTCTGCAGACATTGCCAGACGTCCTGGGTATGTGTGCGTGTGCAAAGTCAGTCTTAGTTAAGAAATACTGTTCTAGAGATTGGGAAGTTTAGGTTCTAGTCCTGACTTCGCCGTTCTCTCTCCATGTATAAGTGAACCGCTTGACCTGTAGACCTTAAATTTCCTCTTTTTGAAAATGAGGATTAGGATTTATTGGGAGCTTTATAGGCAACCTTTACTTAATGTCACTTTTGTATGTAGAAATTTCTGGGAATAACTTCCTTAGCTTTTAGTATTTTCTCTAACTTATCTATTACCTGAAAAAGATTAGAACTGTACTCCTAAAACTAATACAGAATAATATTGTCTGTAAACTGTAATTGAAAACTAAAATTAGCCCTGGCTGGGTGGCTCAGTTGCTTGGAGTGTCATCCTGTACACCAAGAGGTGTCGGTTTCGCGTTCCGGTCAGGGCACACACCTGGGCCCGGTCCCGGTCGGGGCGTGCAGGGGTGGCAGCCGATCCCTGTTCCCGTCTCACACCCATGTTTCTCTCTCCCACTGATGTTTCTCCCTCTCTGTCCCTTCCTTTCTCTCTAAAATCAATAAACATATCCTTGGGTGAGGATTTTTTTTTAAAAAAAAGGAGAAGAAAATTTTTAAAAAGATTAAAACTAGACTAGTTAATATACAAAGTTATTTTCATCTCTTAAGATACAAGGATCCTAGCTTATGCTCAGTATATGTATTTTTTTCTTGTGTGACCAACATTTGTGGCCATAAAGTGCTGAGAAAGTATTTTGTGCTGCCAGGACTTATTATAATGGCAGGCACCATGTATTTATACTAGCGCTGCATTTCCTGCCCCTTTTTAGAAATAAGACTTTATGATGAGGTAAACGAGCCCAGTCACTAACTAGCATGCGTGTTAGAGAGTCCGGACGGTGGAAAGAGTGTCTGTTGTTTGGCACTCTGCTCCTCAGCCTTTTTCTTATTGTTGTTATTAGCCTTTTAAAACTAGTGTGTTTCTTCTTCTTTTTTTTAGTGAATCCTTGCCTGAGGATATGTTCACTGATTTTTTTTTATTTATTTATTTTTAGAGAAAGGGGAAGGGAGAAAGAGAAACAGCCAAGCCACCTGCCAGGGCCACAACCGGCGTGTTTTGCACGGCTGTGCCAGTGCGTGTCCTGGTCTCCTCTGTGTCAGCAGGTCACCGTTTACGGGCTGCTCATGTTTCTGGCTCTGGAGTTTGGGCCCTCAGTGACCTTCGTTTCAGTTGTTGCTTCTCGGAGTCCGTCGCGTTTCTTAGTCTATGCTGATCCTCAGATTTGGACCGAAATCCGGTCAGCGTTGGGCAGCTAGGGATGTACCTCTCAGACTGTTTTGGCCACAGTGTCACGTTCGACTTGGTACTGTGCTAGGCTGTGACTGTGGCCCTTGTTTTCCCCTCTGTTGCAGGTGAATTTGGAAGGCAAAGCCAGTCCTCTGTCACTCCTTCAGATGGCCTCCCCAAGTGGCTTCTGTGTCTTGGTTCGCTTGCCCAAGCTGATCTGTGGTGGAAGAACACTACCAAAAACATTATTGAATATTTTGGCAGATGGAACTATTTTAAAAGTTGGAGTAGGATGTTCAGAAGATGCCAGCAAGCTTCTGCAGGATTATGGCCTTGTTGTTAAAGGGTGCCTGGACCTCCGATACCTAGCTGTGAGGCAGAGGTATGGTTTGTATGAATGCTCTGGGATTCTTGTAGCTGTGGGGCAGATACCGTAGCAAGGTTTGTAGATTAATGAAAGTCAGTAATGAAGCATCTACAATTTACTACAAGCCTAGAGGCTTCTGAGATGCCTATTGAATATTCCAACTTCTGAGAAAACTTTAGTTAATTAGAATTGGTCTTTTTATTTTTACTTTTATTTTTATTTATAAAAGTATTCTCTTTTTTTAGATCCTCACCTGAGGATATGTTTATTGATTTTAGAGAGAGAGGAAGGGAAAGGGAAAGAGAGAAACATTGGTGTGAAAGAGAAGAAACGTCAATCAGTTGCCTTTCATACGGACCGTGACCAGGGGTTGAACCCACAACCTAGGTATGTGCCCTGACCAGGGATTGAACCCGCAGCCTTTTGGTGTATAGGATGATGCTCCAACTAACTGAGCCACCCAGCCAGGGCTAGAATTGGTCTTTGTAAATGAAACATTTAATATACTCTCTCTATAAGCTATAGTTTATAAACTAGTGGCCCCACTGGCTAAATGAGGGCCACAGATTATTTTTGTTTTTGTTTTCTGCATATGGATTTTGAAAATTTTAGTTTAGATGCAGAAGATTTAATGTAAAAATCTGTATTTTTGGCTTCTCTTGAAAAATTTGATGATTTGCCTGTTCTAGGTCAGTAGCTCTAGACAGCAGTAGCTGGCCTGGTAGCCCTGTCCTCTTTAGATGAGCGTGCTCTGTTCAACTTGCCCGAGTCCCCACTTTTCTCATTGTAACTGAGACGTGTCCTGAAGCATTTGAGTTTGGAAACCCTGCGTTGGGACAAAGTGATGGTAGCTTTAATTCTTTACTGGGAGGAAGAAGGATTTTTCTTTCCCTTGGAATTCTATTTCTGTGTTAATTCTATTCTAAATTTTCCTAAGGAATTGCAATGACCTTTTCTTGTATATATACAGGTCCTCATTTTTATTATGTGGACTGAAACAGTCACACTCCCTGCCTTAGATGACACTGATATTAAAAGTTTGGAGGATTCGTGGCCCTGGACAGGTGGCTCAGTTGGTTAGAGCATCATCCAGGTATACCAAGGTTGCTGGTTTGATCCCTGGTCAGGGTACATACAAGAATCAACCAATGAATGCATGAATAAGTAGAACAACAGTTGATGTCTCTCTCTCACTTTCTCTCTCTCAAATCAATAAACAAAAGAAAAGTTTGGCCCTGGCAGGATGGCTCAGTTGGTTGGAGCATTGTTCCATGTACCACAGGGTTGTGGGTTTAGTTCTTGCTCAGGGCATGTACCTAGGTTGTGGGTTTGGTCCCTGGTCAGGGTGCATACGAGCAGCAACTGAGAGATGTTTCTCTCTCTCACATCAATGTCTCTCTCTCTCTTTCTCCCCTCCCTCGCCCCCTTCTCCTCTCTGTAAAAGCACATTCTCAAGTGAGAGTTAAAAAAAAGTTTGGAGGATTTGTTAAACTAAAAGAAGGCCTGATTAAAATCTATGCTGCTCATAATCTTTTAGTATAAAATGAAATTTTATTTTAGCTTTGTAGTTTGGTTTATGTAAATAAGATTCTTATAAATAAGTATCAATTTTTTTCAAGGAGTACATTAAAATATTTACTGTAAAAAACTGTGAACTCTGTAAAAATATTTGGAATGTCACAGCAGAAGCCGCCTTCCGTCAGGCCTTCCTCCCTGGGCACCGCCTCCCGGGAGGTGCCCACGGTTGCTCCGTTGCTGGAGGCAGGTGGTGTGTGCAGTGACTGCCAGCTGACTCGGGAGCAGAGTGTGTGGGTCGGAGTCCCAGCACTGCCACCTGCCAGCTGTGTGGCCTTGGGCAAGTTTCCGAACCTCAGTATTCCTCTGTCCCCTCGTCTGTGAAGTAGAGGTCCTAATGTCCCCACCTCAGAGGGCTGATGGGAGGATTAAATGAGATGAACCACGTAAAGAACTTAGAAATAGTGTTTGAAATATAGAGAATGCTGTGCAAATTTTAACTATGACCATCACCCCCAGTTTTTGTAGGATCATTATGTGATTGGTTTGTTTTTCCAGGTCTCTTTCTATGCAATTACAGTTCTCTCTATGGATATATAGAAATTAGTGGTGCTCTGAATTCTCTTTGGCTATATGCAGAATGGCCAAGTGTCAGAATAAGAATTTGGCCAAAGCTGAATATTACCATGCATGAACTTTTCTAGAAATAAAAATGAAGTACTTATCAAACCTTTCAGTGTTCATGAAATTTCATTAAATTTAAAAATTATTATATTATCGAGCACTCTAGTAGTAAAAAAAAAAAATTGATACTGTAGTATAAAAAAATGTGACATTCTAGCCCTGGCTGGTGTGGCTCAGTGGATGGAGTGCCAGCCTGTGAACCTAAAGGTCACTGGTTTGGTTCCTGGTCAGGGCACGTGCCTGGGTTGTGGGCTGGGTCCCTGGTTGGAGGCATGTGTTAAAAAAGAAAAAGTGACATTCTAGTGCAAGAATTACACTTAGCACTATTAGCTATATGGCATTGCTGATGTTTGCCATAAGAAGTTGTTATTTTTAGTTGACTTCAGGGAGGAGCACATTTTGGGGGGCGCAGGGGAATGCTGTCTTCTTTTCTTCATACTTTTAAATTTTTTCTTGTGTGTTAACTGAATATAATTTAGTATAGAGACTGTAGTATATGATTTTGGAATCTTTCCTAGTGAAACTTTGAAGTGGCAAAGGTGGCATCTTTTGTTTCATTTGTCATCAAGAAATGTGAAACCTTCCCAAATATGACACTTCATGTATTTAGTTTTAGAGAGAGGGGAAGGGAGGGAAAAAGAGAGGGGGAGAAACATCGATGTGTGAGAGAAACTAATTGATTGCCTCTTGCACGCACTCTAACCAGAGATGGGGCCTGCAACCCAGGCATGTGACCCAACCAGGGACTGGACTAGCGATCTTTTGCTTCGAGGGATAATGCTCAATCACTGAGCCATGCCAGTCAGGGCCCAAATATGACATTTTAAAAAGACTAATGTGGGTCGCCGGTTTGATTCCCAGCCAGGGCACAAGCCTGGGTTGTGGGCCAGGTCCCCAGTAAGAGTGCGTGCAAAAGGCAACCACACATTAATGTTTTTCTCCCTCTCTTTCTCCCTCTCTTCTCCTTTCTAAAAATAAATAAATAAAATCTTTTAAAAAATAAATTAAAAACAGACTAATGACCTAAATAGAATTAAATGTCTAAAAAATGAGTACTGTGCTTCAGTGAAGGTAGTGAGTACATTTGTGCTTGCCATCATGAAAGGAAGTCTTTGATACATTGAGTGATAGAGCAACTTGCAGAACAAGAGACAAAACAAATATCATAAAACTATAACTACCCCTCCACCTAACTGTCCCTTCACTTCCTGTGCATAGAGAAGTCTGGCGGGAGCCACACACCCTGTTAAGAGTCATGGTCCCGAGTGGTGGGAGTGTGGGGTGGAGGGCTTTCGCTGTTCCCCTGTTGTACTGCTCTGTTGTCTCCATTTTTAATAGTAAGCGTTTATTACTTTTCTAATTTCTCATAAGTAAAAGAAAGGTTTATGTCTCTCCCCGGTCCTTAAATTCTATTAATTGAACCAAGACCTTACGTATTTTACTTACGTGTGTCTGGACCTTTTTTTTTTCTTTTTAGGCAGCACTTCTCTTGGGAGCGATGAAATCCCTCAATTTACTGCTTGTTTTTGTGAGGAAACACTTCCTTTCTTCATCATTTTAATGCTTTCATTTCCTACAGTACTTGAGGGAATCGTGCACGTTTTAACACTGATGTGAACCTCCACCTCCAAGCTTCCTGCTCTAAAACTTCTAGTCTCGCTCTTGGAAACCAGAAATCAAGCTCCACTTTTGTAGACAGACATGTTCTTAATTTCACAGTTACCTCTTGGTTGGCATCTCCAATCTTGGGACAAATTAATTTTTTTTACCACCCCGCAGCTATGTTAATCAAAGTGTTTGAAGAACAGAAAGGTTACTCAGTTTTATTGCATTTTCACCCCCTCAATGAAGATAGCCTTATCTTTTTTTCAAATTTGAAAAGCAACACACCAACAGTAGCCAACTCAAACAGACAAATATAAAGAGGAAATATAATCATCCCAAATCCCACAACCAGAGATGATATCGCTAACGTTTGATTAATTTCTTTCTAGTTACCTCTTTTTTTCCTCTCTGTGATGACACACCTGAAATCACATACAAACATGTATTATGTAGTATGTGTAATAACATAAAGGGACCACAATGTATGTTTTCCTTCATGTTCTCTTTTTGCTTAACTAATATTCATGCATATTTTTTCACATCAATATAGATAGGTCCACATCCTTATTTTTAATAGCCGTATGGAATTGAATTACATGGCTATTTAACCAGTCTTCTACTGATGGACATTTAGCTAGTTCCCAATTCTTTGCTGCTTTAAATAGTGCTGTAATGGAGACTATTTTATATACATTTGTCCTTAGGCTGAATTTCTAAAAGTAGAATTGTTGAATCAGAATTTTCTTTTTTTATCCTCACCCAAGGACATGTTTATTGATTTTAGAGGGAGGGGGAGGGAGGCAGAGAGAGAGGGAGAGAAATATTGATCAGTCTCCTCTTACACACACCCCGACTAGGGACTGAACCCGCAACCTAGGCATGTGCCCTGCCCAGGCATTGAACCTGTGACCTTTCAGTCTATGGGATGATGCCCCAACCAACTGAGCCACATTGGCCAGGCCTTTTCTTTCTCTCTCTCTTTTTTTAATTGATTGATTTTAGTGAGGAAGAGGAAGGGAGACAGACAGACAGATGGACGGACATCAATTTGTTGTTCCACTTATTTATTCATTCATTGGTTGCTTTTTGTATTGCCCTGACTGGGAATGGAGCCCACAGCCTTGGCCTATTGGGATGACGCTGTAACCAACTGAGCTACCTGGCTAGGAATCAGAATTTTCATGTTCAATATTTTCATTGCTATTTATTGTTAAACTGTTTTTTATAAAGGCTGTAAAAATGTAAAGTTCACAAATTTTAGGTTAGACTGTGTAATTCTTCATGCTCTACCAATAGTAAATATAGTTATTTTAGGTAAATCTATGCAATCTAATAAATTAAAAAAATTGTGCATTATTTTAATTTTATTTGAGGACTGAGATTGAATATCATCTGTTTATTGGCCATTTATTTATGTTTTTTTGATTTACCTGTTCTCATCCTTTGCCCATTTTTGATACGTGATTTTACTTATGTTTTGTAGAAACAATTTGCTCTGTAATGGGCTCAGCCTGAAATCGCTCGCTGAGACCGTTTTGAACTTTCCCCTCGACAAGTCCCTCATACTTCGTTGCAGCAACTGGGATGCTGAGGATCTAACGGAGGACCAGGTACTTCTTACCAGAGTGGCTGAAGGATGGGGGAGTCACTGCTTGTGAACTATAATTGTTTTCAAAATTCTAATCCTCAAATAAGATACAAGTATTGGGCAGGAATGCCTTAAAATAGATGCCTTGTCTGATGATACCCAAGATAATGCTTAATGAAATTTTAGAAAATATTGGGTTGACCAAAAAGTCCATATGTTTTTTTCGTAAAATAAAACACACATTTTTCATTTTCACCAATAACGATTGATTTCGATATTTTGAGTATGTTGGCTATCTCCCGCATGGTAGAATGTTGATTGTTTTCAATTAATGTCTCGATTTGATCGCTATCAACTTCAACTGGTCTACCCGACAATGGAGCATCGTCCAGTGAGAAATCTCCAGCACAGAACTTCGCAAACCAGTTTTGACACATTTGATCAGTCACAGCACCTTCTCCATACACTGCATAAATCACTTTTTGTGTTTCAGTTGTTACCTTTCTTGAAATAATAAAACATACTACACCAAATATGTTGCATGTTATCTTCCACCTTCAATATTAAAATGGCTATACAAAAATTAACTAATTTTGATGTTTTTTTAAATGCATGCTGATATGACAGCTGTCACAATATAATCTAACAAAATTGTTTCGAATGAAGTTAGGGACAACTAAGCACAACTAGAGCCATCTTATGGAAAAAAACGAACTTTTTGGCCAACTCAACAATATTTAAATTTGACATTTTAAAAAAATAGATCGACAGCACAGCCCATGGCCAGGGTTTTTGGACTAGGAGGTTTTATCACCCCACTAGTAACTAGAGATTACAGTCAAATGTCAGTAACTAGAAGTCTTTTCTCACAGGCTACTCAGTTTCTCCAGAGATGAGTCTTCTAGTTTCTGCCCAGTATGTATGCCCACAGTTTATATTCCGGTAGCTGAGTGGGGGAGGGGTGCTGCTAGTCTCACCTTCAAAATGTAGACATTCTCGCAGTCCCCTCTTTTCCAGGTGACACTGTGCCTCCAGCATCCACCATGCCTCCTAACACTAGGTCCAGAGCCTCTGTGATTTAGCCATTGTATGACTTAAACTTGTCAAACCAGATTCTGCAATGCACATTGATTAAAACAAAGCAGAAAGATAAGTTTATTGTAAGGGTTTCCACCTGCAAGCTAGGAAATTCAAGGCTACAGGAGCAATGAGTTCCAAGTAGCTCATGGGTTTTTACTGGGTAAATGTGGAAGTTATTCAGCTGTTTCAGCTGATTGGTTGCCCAGTGGTCTTCTTCCTAATTTGGACGAGGGTAGCTGAGAGAGGAACAGGGAACCCCAAAGACAGTGTGAACAGACTTGGTATTTATTTGGGGGATTAGCTGGTATCCTCTGCTAATTTCTGAGGAGAGCTATACATTCTTGCAATTTATGTGAGGTGAAGTTTTGTTTTCTTTAATGTGCCTGCTTTGGCCAGCCCATTTTGTTCCTGACATAAGTGACTCCGTTTTAGTTTTGGTTCGACAAACTCATTACTCTTTTGGGTTAGAGGAGGAGTAATGGGCCCTGTGGTGTAAAGAAGCCTGGGGTTTGTGTTCTTTATGGAGCCTTTCACCTCATCCTCCTGTTTTCACCCCTCTTACGCCCTTGCTTTCACAGACACCTGCCGCCTCCGTTCCTTGTGCTTTGCCCTTCTTTGTGGTTCAAATTAATTGTAGTTTTAATTTTTGGCATAGTACCTCCTATAGGCTTAAGTTTTCAGCCTTCTGTTGGTTGCCAAGTCAGCTACCACTTGTTTATTCTTCCCAAATGTTGATAATGGAAAGACTTAGCAGTAGTTCAACAGTTAGTATGTTAAGGTTCCTATTATCCTGTGAGGGAGCTCTGGAATCAAATTATGTGAATCTGTTATGTGAATTAGCCATTTCTGATTTGCCGTGACCCTGAGTTACTTCTTTGTGCCTTGGTTTGTTTATTCATTCCTTCTTTACTTCCTTCCTCTTAATAGTTTTACTGACGTATAATTCACATACAATCAAATTCACCCATTTAAGGTGTACAAGTCAATGGACCTGAGTATATTTACAGAGTTGTGTAACCATTATCAGAATTTAATTTTAGAACGTTTTCATCTCCTCGAAAAGACAAACCATACCCATTAGCACTCACTTCCCATCCCCACCCTGTGCCACCCCCCTGCAAACACCTAGGTTTGGTGGAGTCTTTTGAAGCATGAAAGTTTTTGATTTTGATGAGGTCCAGTTATTCATTTTTAAAAATCATTTATGCTTTTGGTATCATATCTAAGAAGTCATTGCCTAACCCAAGATCATGAACATTTACTCCTGCGTTTTCTTCTAAGAGTCTTATGTTTAAGCTCTTATACGTAGGTTTAGGATCCATTTTGAGTTCCTTTTTGTGTGTGATGTGAGGTAGGGGTCCTGCTTCATTCTTTTGCATGTGGAAATCCGGTTGTTCTGGTACCATTTGTTGCAAGTGCCTGTTTAGTTTTTTTTTCCACTTGAAAAAATAATTTGTTAGAAAGCACCCTGAACTTTTCACATTCAAGCACACGCTCTTCCTATGGCAGACAACTTGCTGATAGATGTATGGACTGGTGTTGGGTCTAGGTGGAAAATTTTATCCAAACTTGTCTTATTCTAGAAGCACTAAAAAAATCCCTACTAATAATACCATTTGCCAGGCTTGATTATTAAGGTTATTAAAGGAATCAGCCTTGTGGATTGAGTGCCCACCTGCAAACCGAAAGGTCGCAGGTTCGATTCCTAGTCAGGGCACATGCCTGGGATGCAGGGTCAGGTCCCTGGTTGGGGGTGTGTAAGAGGCAACCGATTGCTATATCTCTTGCACATCACTGTTTCTCTCCCTTTCCCTCTCTCTAAAAATAAATAAAATCTTTAAAAATAAAAGAAATCTTAAAGTCTTTATAGCCTTTGTTGAGATAAGCTATTAATATACATAGCTTTGACTACTTTTCTTTATGACCAGGTTTCTTGTGACCTGTGACTTGGGAGAATGACTTACCACTATTAAATAAATTCCAGAAATGGACCTTGTGATTTGGATTTGAGGCCTATGTGTTTGAAGCCTTTTGTTTTCCTTGTTTTCAACATCTTACTAATCGGGATGGCAGTGAACTTCACTATAGTCACACAGACCTCTTAATGAATGTTGGTCTCAGCTGTTCTAGATGACCATCATCCCCAGTGTGAAGTTCACATACCAGTTGTCAGACCTGTAGTAACTACCCTATCCCAGGCTTGGGAGAAAATCTGTCCAACAGGTTTGGTAGCAGATAGAAACTTCACTGATTTATATAGATTAGGATTTTGGGGCATTTAAACTAAGTCATTATTGCCCTGGCCAGTGTGGCTCAGTTGGTTGGGAGCCTCATCCCATAACCAAAAGGTTGGGGGTTTGATCCGTGGTCCGGGCACCTACAGGAGGCAACCAATCAATGCTTCCATCTTGCATCAATGTTTCTCTCTTTTCCTTCCTCTCTTTCTAAAAGCAATGAAAAAAATGTCCTCAGTTGAGGAAAAAGTAAGTCATCATTTTAACTACTTTAGTTAAAATGTAGGGAACATGAGGATTCATTACACTATTCCATTTGCTTTTGTATAGTTTGAAATTTTTCATAATAAAAAGCTTTTAAGAAGTACACTGTGCCTCAGTTATTGTACATCTTGAATTAGATCTAAAAGTTGGTTATATCTTTGTAATGACTTTAAAGTTGCTTTCTCTGGTTTGCCTTCCAGATTCCACTGATCTCTGACTTTTCTCTTCAGGTAATTTATGCTGCCAGGGATGCCCAGATCTCAGTGGCTCTCTTTCTCCATCTTCTTGGATACCCTTTCTCTAGGAATTCAACTCTAGAAGAAAGCGATGACCTCACTGGCTGGAGAAAGGTCTTGGAGAAATGCCAGGATGTGGTAGACATCCCATTCCGAAGCAAAGGCATTAGCAGATTGGGAGAAGAGGTTAATGGGGAAGCAACGGAATCTCAGCAGAAGTCAAGAAATAAGAAGTCTAAGACCGATGTAACGGTGTCAGGCAACCACCAAGGGAGAGACCCCAGAAAACATAAAAGAAAGCCCCTGGGGGTGGGCTATTCTGCCAGGTAACTGACTTCTTTCCTGTCTAGTAAAGAGTCAGAGGCCTAACCTCCAGCAAAAGGGATACGATGTCTCACCTTGGGTCTGGGAGGCTTGTGGGTAAGAAAGCAAAGGTTCTCCACAGGTTAATAATTCTTCCTTTCCTTCAAGGACATTTGGAGCTATCCTTTGATTTATTTGTGTATTTTTCTCCTCCTCCCCTTTTACTTCTTCATTGTTGGGCAATTGAAGTAGAAATGAGGAGAGCTTAACCTAGCTTTGTCACTGACCCCAATCTGACCTTAAGGTCAAATTTGACTTTCTCCATGAGGGTATAATTATTATTCCTGCTTGCTTCAGAATAGCTGTGAAAATGAGTAACATGAAGTGCCTCATACTTTTCAGGAGAAATGCATCCTATGATTTCTTGTTCATTTGGTATTTCACTATTTAGAATGGCATCCAGCTCTAAGTCAATGTTACTGTCTAGCCAAGGAGAATTTATGCCTGTGTGGCAGAAAGATGACTAATAAGTACTTTGGAGTAGAAGTTTGGTCCCTATAGCAAAGTGCCTTTAGGAATTGGATGATCAGATTGAAACAAGTATTACGTTGGAGCCAGAAATAAACCCACGTGGTGCTCATTACTTTAGCCCGACCTTTAATTTTAATTCACTTTGTTTAATCTAATGATCGGTTACTCTTTAGGGCAGTTTTCTTGGTTCTCTGTTCCTATTTGTTCTCATAATAGAACCCACTCCCGAATGTCCCAGTCCATACATATAAAAGCTTAAAGTATAAACCATTCATTTTTAATTCTGTTTCCTAGCCCAATGCAGATGGAGGAATTAACATGGTTTCTTTCCCTGTTTGGGTTTTGTCTTTTTTCCCATAAATGTAATGTTTGTCCCCAGTGTTGAGAATAGCTTGGGTCACTCAGAAGAGAGCGTGGTAAGGCAACTGATGCCTTCACCAATAGTTAGCTTTCAGTTGTATTTATTTATTTGTTTTTAGAGAGAGGGGAAGGAAGGGAGAGAGGAGAGAAACATCCATGTGTGGTTGCCACTTACACGCCCCCTGCCAGGGACCTGGCCCACATTCCGGGCGTGTGCCCTGACTGGGAATTGAACCAGTGACCCTTTGGTTCACAGGCTGGCACTCAATCCACTGAGCCACACCAGCCAGGGCAGCTTTCTGTTTTAGATTTCTCTCTTTCTTCCCTGCAGAAAGTCACCGCTCTATGATAACTGCTTTCTCCATGCTCCTGATGGACAGCCCCTGTGCACTTGTGATCGAAGAAAAGCTCAGTGGTACCTGGACAAAGGCATTGGAGGTTTGAGATTCTCCTGTCATGTTTGATCTATAAACGAGGTTCATGAGGGCACTGGCAGGAGTGGAGGTGAGATAAGTCAGAGAGACCTCGAGTCACATGGGACAGGGCTATTCAAAACCCCCAAATAGTGATGTTTGCCAGGACACACAGGAGAACAATTAAGGTCTTTTTTCTTGTCTGGAGGAAAGATGGGCAGTCAGACACTAACTGAAACTTCTTTTCTGTAAGAGCTGGTGAGCGAAGAGCCTTTTGTGGTCAGGCTACAGTTTGAACCTGCAGGAAGACCTGAATCCCCGGGGGACTACTACCTGATGGTTAAAGAGAACGTGTGTGTAGTGTGTGGCAAGAAAGACTCCTACATTCGGTGAGTGGGGCTGCCTACCCTGATTGTCTGCCAATGAGGGAAATTGCCTTTGGGTGACGTGCAGAGCCCTTGGGGCTTGTAGGAGTCCGCCCACACTGGCAGGGAGACTTGTCCCTAGGGCACATTCCAGTTTCCCCAGAGAGTTTTGACACTGGGCCTGGCTTTGCTCTGGTGGCCCCTACCCTTCTGAGCCCAGTTCTTAGTTTCTGGAATGCAGTACTTCTCAGGACAGTTTGCCATGGGAGAGTGGTTGCCTGTGGCTCAGGAAGGAATGAAGACCAGTTTCTTTACAAGCCACCTTTCTCTCTATTAATGTAATCCTCCCTTGAGGGGCTCACAGGCCTTCTGATCTTTGGTACTGTTCCGAAGTATCCAGATGACCTGAGCCACACCATGGGATAGTCTGGGAAGACTGTTCTGTGTCAAGGTGCCCCCGCAGTGAAGGTGCCGCTGCCTGTCGAGCCTGGGTGCCCAGACACTTTGCTCTCCCCTTGGCTCCTGTGGAGTGACTCCCTTCCTTCCTTTCTCCCCGGGCAAAGTGAGACAAGTAGTTGTGGCCAAGAGTTGTTTTCTTTCTTTAAAAAAAAAAAAAGATTTTATATATTTATTTTTAGAGAGAGGGGAAAGCGGGGAAGAGGAGAGGGAGAAAAACATGAATGTGTGAGGGAAAAATCAAGTTATTGCCTCTCACATGTGCCCCAACCAGGGACCGGCCCGGAAACCCTGGGGTGTGCCATGACTAGGAATCGAAACAATGACCTTTCGTTTTGCAGTACGACACCCAACCAACCCAACCAACCGAGCCACACCAGTCAGGGCAAAAGTTTTTCTTGAGAGCTTAGCTCTCTTAGAAAATAATGATGGACTTTGGTGAACCAGGGAAATAATCTTAGAGTGAGGGATTCTTCAAGTGAAGGAAATTGGCTTTTTCAGGTCACCAGGCTTCCAGAATTTCAGGAGTAGAGGTTACCTGCTACTTGGTTTGAGAGAGTTGTCTTCCAGATGTTAAAGGCCGTTAGAATTTCTTTTCATTTCTCTGATACCTTTCCTTCTGGAAGCACTGAAACCTGATAGCAGGTAGTCTATTCTCACTTCAGGAAGAGAGGACCCTAAGGCCCAGGTAGGTGGGCGGGCCTAGAGTGAAATGGGTAGTATTGTCCTTATGTCACACTGTTGGGTTGTGGTGCCCAAGGTTTCGCAGGTCTGTTTAGGTCCAGATCAGAATCCCAGCAGCCCCTGTGCTAGCTTCCGGTGTGTTCTGTGCCACATGCTGACGAGCATTGCCTTCTGGGTGGGCCTGCTCAGGAAGAACGTGATTCCACACGAGTACCGGAAGCACTTCCCCATTGAGATGAAGGACCACAACTCCCATGACGTGCTGCTGCTCTGCACCTCCTGCCATGCCATCTCCAACTACTATGACAACCATTTGAAGCAGCAGCTGGCCAAGGAGTTCCAGGCCCCCATTGGCTCTGAGGAGGGCTTGCGCCTGCTGGAGGATCCCGAGCGCCGGCAGATGCGTTCTGGGGCCAGGGCCCTGCTCAACGCCGAGAGCCTGCCTGCTCATCGGAAGGAGGAGCTGCTGCAAGCTCTCAGAGAGTTTTATAACACAGACACGGTCACGGATGAGATGCTTCAAGAGGCTGCTTGTCTGGAGACCAGGTACAGTCAGCAGTTCTGGTCAGGGAAGGGAGTGAGGAATAATCCAATGACATTAACCATGACCGCTTAGTGGGAACACTTGCCAGGGAGGGGGCATTAGTTGTTTAGTGCTGTGCAGAACCCCCAGTAAGCATCCAATGACTTAAAATACCATGGGGGTGGGACAGAACAAGCTGCTTGAGAATTTCCTTTCTGTGGGAGACTTTCCTTCTATCCTTGACCCATTAAGGCCATACACTTATGTCCATTTTCCCTATTAGCAAGAGAGTTCAAGTGCAATAGCATGGTGCTTTATATATTTAAAGCAGAAGTAAATTCTCAAGTCAGCACATAAAATGAAAGTAACAGTCAAAAAATAACCTCAGATCAGTGAAGTTGCCCAAGAAATACAGTGCATGTGGTTTTGTGCCTCACCTACCCAGGTCTGTGGGGACTGTGACCACTGCATCCATGTGTCCTGTCTCCCCTGCACTCCAGGGGTCACGCCCACTGGATGGAATTTTGGCCAGGAGTACCATTACTATTTAAATTACTTTTCTCCTTTTCCTTCCTTCCTTGCTTTCTCAGACCTCCTTCTCCAGGAGTGCAGAGTTGAGTTCACGTGACTTCATTCAGTGCTCCTACATGAGCAGTGTGTGGTCCTAAGAACTGAGTGGGTCTGTGGCTCAGATGATGAAGACTCGGGGCCGCTGGCTGTAGTTTTGCTTCCCAGCCCTCCCTTTTCTCAGCAGTCCTAGGGCTTGAAATAGCTGAGCCCACAAGTTCACAAAGCCCTGATAGTGGTGCTGGTTGCCTGCAGTGTTTTCATTATCAAAAAAACCAAAATACTTTAACTGTAGCAACAAATATTTATTGAACAAATAATTACAGATATACTAATCTATTTAACCAAGCTAATAAACTTCATACCACTTGTCTTGATTATTTCTTCTAACAAACCCTATGAGGTAAAATTGAAGTTTCTTACTGGTAACTGCTAACATTATATCTTATGTTTTAAAAAATCTTTCAGGATTTAAAAAAGTTTATTATTGAATTTGACACTTGATATTATAGAACAGATATTGTTTTCCAAGTTCATATTAGATATGCTGAGGTTAAGTAGCTTGTCAAGGTCATGTTAGAAGTTCATGACACTGGCTCCTTTACCTAATTCCCAAATAGGGTATTTTCTAAAAAGCCAAACTTCTCCTTTCAGCCATAGACCTTTCTAATAAATTTATCTGGCTGACTTGGATAGGAGGGCTCTGCACTTGGATGTCTAGGACCGAGAAGAACAGGTTTTGAGGGAAAGATAGACAAACTAGTTGGATCCTTGGGAGCTAAGTAATAAAATGTCTGGAAATATTCAGAGGCCACTGACACTGCTCAACTTACGGAGTCTTGGGAGGGAGGATGAGAGTGGGGTGTGGATGAGGGAGAGGAGCTGACTCTGCGGGGCAGATAATCTTTAATCCGCAGGCAAGGTAATCTTTATTCAGAGGAGGCGAAAGCACTATTCACATGGTATCCGAGCAGTTTCTAAGGCCCGTCAGCTAGTTGGGGAGGAGTCAGGGATTCAGTTTCCAATTAAACAGCACCAGCTGCCCAGGGAACCACCACTGTAGCATTTCACTGTGACCGAAGCACTTCTCAGGGATGTGATTTGGCATTCTTTAGGGAGAAGGAAGGTACTAAAGAAATGGCCCCCCCTTGCATTTTACATTCAGGTATTAAACTGTTATGAAAAACAAACCCATGGCTTGATTTAACAACCTCATATAAATACTGGGAACGGTTCGGGATGAGTAAAAGAAGTGTGAGCTGGCAACTGAGCACCCTGGAGTACATACAGGACCAGCATTCTTCACCCATTATCAGCCATTTGTAGGGCCCCCTCCAGGTTCTCCCCCAAGTGTAGCATCAGGTTCTCCCACAAGTGTAGCCCAGAATCCCAGATGCCTTCTGTTGGATTGTGTGCAGCATGCCCAAACCATTTTTCTAAAGGCACGTATTGGAAAGGGGATGTTTCAAAAACATTAACGTAACCAAGCCGTTCGGAGTCTAGCAACCTCCCTTACGCGTAGCCTTGTGGAAGCCCCTTGGCCCGCAGCATTTGGAGCCCTCTGTAAGACCGTCTGGGGCCTGTGTCCCTCAGACTCTCTGCCCTTTGTGTCTTGGCAGGATTTTTAATGAGAAGTTCATTCCGCACGGGCTGAAGGTGGTGCAGTGCCACAGCCAGGGCGGGCTGCGAGCACTCATGCAGCTGGAGAGCCGCTGGCGCCAACACTTCCTGGACTGCATGCAGCCCAAGCACCTGCCGCAGCAGTGGTCCGTGGACCACAATCACCAGAAGCTGCTCCGGAAGTACGGGGGAGACCCTCCCATCAAGCTGTCATGAGAGCTGCTGTCCTCCCAGGTTAGGACCTCGGGGAAGCTGGAGCCAAGGCGGAAAAGTCACCTCTGCCTGTTTGAATTCGTTGTTAACTGTCAGCACTTGTGATGCGAATCCGAATACTAACCCATACTGACCCCAGGTTGCTTCTGGTGCAGCCCGGCTGTTATTTTAACGGGAGCCCATGGTTTTGAATTTTAGCTGGGCAGAGTGAAAATTCTTCTTTTCTCTCTTTATTTTATTTTTATGCACAAGGAGGGCCTCGAAATTATTTTACTCTTTCTCTCCGCTTTCCCTGTGCAGGTGGTAAATGAAGGGTTCCCCCTGAAGTGACTTGTCAGGGCTCTCTGGCTTCTGATACATTTCTTTCCTGTTCAGCGTGTTGACTTCTCTCAGGGTGGCAGGTATTGTCAGGTCAGGAAGAGGGAAAAAGTTCTTCTGGGGGTTGGAGATGTGAACAAGGGTGCAGATTCATTTTCCCAGTTCAACCATATAGTTACAAATGCTTTGGCTTCATGCTCTCCCACAATGCACCTGTTTGGGGTCCATCCCGTCTGAACCACTTCAGTTTATTTCACACACTCGAGAATGCTCCCCTGGAGCGGCCAGGACCAAAGCAGCAACTTCCTGCCCTGCGCTTCCACCCTCACGCTGGAGGGCATCCTTTCCTGGAACTCGGCCTTCAGCCTGGGTGGGGCAGAGAGGAGGCTAAGCACCATCTCCCAAGAGACCTTTGAAAATTCGTCTGGCTTTTCCTTTCATGCTGTTCATTGTCTGCTTGTTGCAACCCTCTTGCCCATAACTGCAAGGTTTTTAGCTTAATCCCTCTCTGAGAGGAAGATTATCTTTTCTCAGAAGCAGTATCAGGTCCCCTCAGTGTTCCGTGTTCCATCAGATCTGCAGTGCTGACCCCTGAGCGTTAATTCTCTCTGGGAGTCGTTCGGTTAGGTTGCAGTGCGAGGGTTTCCCCATCTCCTCCCACACCTGGGACACTGAGGTTACCGTGTTTAGATGTTCACACCAGTGGTGTTTTTATCTTTCAAAATGTGAGGTCGACACTTGCAGCATGAAATCGACTTATTAGCGATTAGTATTTTTTCTAAAGTGTTAGGAAAACTTTCTTACTTCATAAGATTGTAATGAGCTTAAAGAAGAATTTTAAGGCCAGAATCGAACAAGAGCTCTGTTTTGATATTGTGTCCACATTGGTAATGGTTGCTCTAATACTGATAAATAAAATTTCTAAGCACAAAACTCCCTGACTGTAACTGTAGAACTTTTTTCTTCTTAACTTTATAAAATTGGTAAATATCCTTGGGGGAGGAAACCGTTACCCTACGAGTTTCTGCCAGGTGGCAGTACCACGGCGTGTGTGCTCAGGGGGATAGACACACGCACGACGCAGCTTCGGCCCGGCAGCTGGTGCCCACGAGTGCCTGTGCACATCCTACACTTGTTCCCCTGCCCCTTGATCCCCACCTGTCCTCAAAAAGGCATTCCTGGGATCTGAACTGGAAACCCTCGGCCATGAGTAGTAGTACCAGGCACTGTGGGGAGCCTGGGCTCAGTGCAGTAGATTTACGGGACCTGTATCTCTGTGGTCATACTGCATGGAGCCCAGTGGCCGACCGTGGCGATGGCTGGGTGGTCACGTAGTAGTCAGACTTGCCACAAGGTGGCACTCACTGATTCTGTTTTATATTCTTTCTTGAGTAATAAGACGCTTTTACATACGGTTCCCGAACACAACTCATGACTTATGTCTCAAAATTTGTGTAGCTTATTTGGGGTCATTCTGATAGCTTCATAAGAGAAACTTCTTCCTCTGAAACAAGGAGGAGGGCTCTTCGTTCCCTTTCCCTGTGACCCTCCTGCTAAGGGGTGAGAAGCACAGGCAGGTCACTGGAGGTGCAGTGGTTGCTGTGAGAAGGAAGAAGGAACAGGCTCTCCGACAGAGCTCCCAGCAGCCACGGCAGAGGCAGAGGGGAGAGCCAGGCCGTGCGCACGAGCTCCCTCACCCGCGCCAGAAGAGTTGCCGTGAAGACTTGCATCTTCCAGTTCTCTGAGTCAGCCTTGGACTTTATCAACCTTTCCCTAAGGCTGACAATTGCTGTTTCAAATGAGATCTTTTTGAGTAGACATACTATAAAGTAAGTATTTATTGCTTTTTTCTGATACAAAAATATAGAGGAGTCTAAAAAAATAAAAATCATCCATCTTACCTCCATCTGAAACAGAACTAACCTTTGCTGGTATGTTTATGCATTTTAAAATGCCTGTAGTACATATATTTAAGCAAAGGTGAGAGTCATACATAGATCCAGCTTGGCATCCTGTTTTTCCCCCTCACTTAGACCATGCTATCACAAGTAATGAATTTCCTGTGTCTTTAAGTATTCGAAGTCAATTTTTAGTGGTTCTGCCTTACTTTAGTTATTATCCATTCCCACACTTGAAAATTTTGGATGTTTTAGGTCCATTGTTAATAAACATCAATGACACTGTGGCAAATTTTCCTGGGTATAAATCTTTTTTTAACATTTTTTTTTTAATATTAATTTCTCTTACTTTTTTTTTTTCTTTTAGATTTTATTTATTTATCTTTAGAGGGGAAGGGAAGGAGAGAGGGAGAGAAACATCAATGTGCGGTTGCCTTCTGTATGTCCCCTGCCGGGAACTGGCCTGGCAACCCAGGCATGTGCCCTGACTGGGAATCGAATCGCGATCCTTCGGTTCGCAGGCCCGCGCTCAATCCACTGAGCTACACCAGCCAGGGCTAAATCTTTTGACTGTATCTTTAATAATTTCATTAGAAAACCACCCTAGAAATTGTACATGAGGAGGGGACTTGCAGTGTTGCTGGGAGTACACATTGCCAGGGGTATCTGTGTCAAGAGGTATCTATGTCAAGGGGATGCTTCTCCCTGACCCTGTAGCTCGAGTCCCAGTGCCTTTGCTGGGCTTGCCCGGGAGCAGCGGTGAGAGGACAGTCCTAGTGAGGGCCTCTCTGACTGTGCCTGGTCATTAGGCTTGCAGGCTTAGAGTCCCTTCTCTGTTTCCCTCCTGGGTCCCACCCTTTATCACCTCATTTTCCCCTTGCAGTCATTGTTTTTTGGGGGGTGGGGGCGGGGGGAACTGCTTATTTTAAAATGTATTTTAGCTCTGGCTGGTGTGACTCAGTGGATTGAGTGCTGGCCTATGAACCAAAGGGTTGCAGGTTCAATTCCTAGTCAGGGCACATGCCTGGGTTGTGGGCCAGGTCCCCAGTTGGGGGCGTGAGAGAGGCAACTGATCGATGTTTCTCTTGCACATTGATGTTTTGCTCCCTTGCTTTCTCCTTCCTTTTCCCTGTCTCTAAAAATAAATAAAATCTTTTAAAAAACGTATTTTAAAATAAAATTTATAGACAGATTTTCCTCCCTGCTTGGCAAGCAGTTAGTGATTTGCTCTCCTAAAGTGAACAAAGCACAATATTCAGGGATTTGTTCCCTCTTAAGAGTGCAGCCATAAGTTATTTATTCTTATCCATGTCACGGGTAGAGATCAGATGGCAAAACGTGTTCTGGTGAAATAAAGCCATTCTAATCCCTCGTTTTAGACTCTTAGGAACCCAGCAGGCAGAAAGAGCTTTTGTTCAGCCTCCTATTCTACCTCTTAGTTTGGGGCCCTAACATTTGACTAAAGCTTCAGTTCTTAGTTTTCCTTGCCTCTCTGAGTTTTTTTATCCATTCGTTTATCTTTGCTTCCTGTTTCCTTCATTGTGTGTCATCATCGCGAGAGGCGTCACTTTTTGCTCTTGAAGGAGGGAGTTCCCCAGTTTGCTGTTCACCCTCAGTGCATGTTGTGAAGGGATTCCTTTCCCTGGTCTTGCGTCCTTCCTGTTGTGAAAATGGTTGTTTTCAGAGTGCCTCGTCCTTCAGGAAGCAGCAGGAATCAGTTTCTCTGGGAAGAGACAAGCGAAAAGAGGGTATAAGAATGATTCTTGTTATGATTGACTCTTGATCTGAATAACATGAAACTAATACCTGATCCCCCAAACGTTTTTATTTGAGAACTCAGCTGTCATTTTCGGGCACTCACCAGGCTGCCTCCTCACGCTTCCGCCTGTCCTTAGTCCTGGAGCAGGGCTGGCGTACCAAGCGTCCACCTGTTCAAAAGCACCTGTCCCACCAGCCTGCTAGGAGATGCGTCAGTCACTCTCTTTGTATGAGGCACCAAGGCCCTTGCTTAAATGCCAACGTGTTATTTGGGAAGTAGGAATACATTAGGCCATTGTTTCCTTCTAATTAGCTTTGTCTGTTGGCAACTCTGGCTAGAGGTCCTTAGACACTGGGTGGCAGGACCATCTGGGTATCACTGGGCATAATCAAGAACTGACTTCGCCTGCACAGGCGCGGAGGATGTCAGAGGACCTAGTTCGCGCATCCTGGCTTGCGCCTCTTCTAGTGTGGTGTGTGCTGCCTGAGCAGGCTGTTCTCCACGTACACTGAGTGGAGGCAGTTAGTCTCACACCCTCCAGACCACACTCAAAGCACTTCCAGCCTTTCGGCTTTCTTCTTTGTTATTAATTCTTAAATTTTTCTCTCTTACTAAATGGGTAACCTGCTGCCTTTCTGCCAGCATAAGCTTGCAAAGCTGTTGAGTTTAGAGTCAGCATTGTTATAAGCATGATATGTGGTCCAGAATATTCCTGAGCTGAAGAGGCTACTTGCATTCTCCTCCCGCTTCTCAAAGATCCCCGCTGTCCCGCTGCACCACGCTGGGGCACAGTCGGGGTTCTGACTGCTCAGGCCACCAGGGTCTCAACTAAGTCCTGGATAAGAATCAGAAATTCAAGCTTAGTGAGCTAACAGGCTGAAAGAAATGGGAGACGTGGGTCATTTTAAAGGGGATCTGTTTATCGGGTAGGGGGTCGATGGGGGCTGTAGTCCATGTACTTCACCTTTTGCTGTTTCCTGTTCTCAGTGCCGTTGTGAGTTGGAGGGTCAGAGGAGTGAGCTGGTGACCTGCGGTCTGGTTCTGGCCATCCAGCATGTTTCTTTGGACCCATCACTTAACTCTCCTGGGCTCCTTTACTTTACCAATGAAATTATGGGTCGGAATTAGACACACTGTTATGGCCCTCTTCACTGTAGTGGTCTGTAATACAGCCACTGTTTCTTTCTGGGGCACTCTCCCTTGGGTGCTGCGTGCCTTCTGCCTCATTGCACACTCTCCCCCCTCCCCCCCAGCCCTGGGAACGGAGACGGTGCATGGAAACAAGGGCATGAGGGACGCGGGACGCCATGCAGTGTCCTCCTGGCCTCACTGGCTGGGAGAAGCCTGCTGCCTCCATCTGCTGCTCCACCTGGGGTCAGATACTCCTCTCACCACCTATGCGCTGTGTGTGTGGCCTTAGGGGACTCACGTTTCCACTCAGATCACTGTTCAACAGCAAAGAAAGAAGAGAAGCCTTTCTCCTGGGAACCTTTGGCGGTTTCCAAAGAGCGCATTTTTGCAAAAAGCCCACCGTTATCTTCAGCCACACTGCTAGTGCTGTAAGGTTTAATAAGAGATAAGCGCAGAATGGAAATGAGGTGATTTTGCCAAGTGTTGTAGATGGGAGGATATCGAGGGGGAAAAAGAGTGACTCCTTCTCATTTTAAGGGTAGGAGAAATGAAGACTACTAAATGGAGCGAACTGAAAAGAATTGGATACTTTAAAAGGAAAACATTAAACCAGTAAGTTAAAAATATTCCCTTTTTTTACGTTGTCACGACTGCCTAAGAAAATGAGAGGGCCCCACATATTAACACGTTGTTATCCGTCTGTGAATTCTAAGATTTGAGGGACTCCCAGGGAGACTGGAAACTGGAAACTCGGCGGCCTGCATTTCGTATAACCCTGACTTGCCTTGGACTTTGTCCTGCTTACTTTTGCCAGGCTAGACAAACATGTGCAAAATGTGAAGTTTGTATTTTATAAGCAGCTGAAAGATACTTCTTTCTGTATCCATTCCCTGTGACCTGGCAGAAAATACATCCCCCCGCCCATCCCTGTGCTTATTTTCAGTCCCAGAGAGAGTGCGGTGTGTCGGCTTTTCTTCGTGTGGCACAGATTGGCACCATGTGTGCTAAACTTGAAGCTTGTGTCACAATAGCCACCTAAACATGGACGTGAGTCCCCATTTTCTACCAAGTTGGTTGTTATTCCAGAGAAAGTGACCCCATAGTCAAAAGGGAAGCTAAATATAGTTCTCTGCCCCTCCCCCCCAATGGACCCTCACTTTATGTAAAATTCTGCATCTTTCACTATACTTCACAAGGCTACCTGGAGCCCCAGTCACCTAGCTGAGTTTCTTTTCAATCAAGATACGCATGTCGGGCCCTGGAGGTTTGGTAGGCCTGAGCTATAGCGCATATGGCTTCCTCCGAGTTCTTGGATACAATGAGCAGGAGTAAAGTTGGCTCAGAAAGGAGCAGAAGATGACTCGGGGTTACTTTTTCTGTTTTAAATGTTATACAAGTGCAGAGCAGTTGGCTGCCATCCCCTCCCAAACCATCAGCAGAGCTTGACCTTGGCCAAGATTTTGCCTCATCCTCTCGGCATTTCAGCATAGAGTTGCGTTTCAGCCGTGGAATGCTTAACCAAAAGCACATGCTGTAGCGGCGGTTTCCAAAGAGCAAATTTTTGCAAAAAGTCCACATCATGTTGTTTTCCCAAAACAACAGCTTTCTGTGAACCACCAACCCAATAACTCCCCAAATTCTTTGGCTTATTTGTACACAATGGCTGAGATTTTTGTTGTTGTTAATAATACTTTATTGAATTCCACTATGATGAATATACAGTAACGTGTGCAAACCCTAAGAGTGCAGCTCGGTGAAATTTTGACAAATGTACACACCCCTGTAACCATGAAGGGCTGTTGGGCTGGGTTTTTTGTTTGTTTGTTTGTTTGTTTTTAACATGAAATCTCTCTCCTGATGATGTACAGCTTGGAGTTAGAAGGTTGCACATTCACCCAGCTGAGAAAATTACTGTAAGAAAGCACATCCAGGTCAAAGTGCACTGAAGCCTTGGTGGTCCCCGTCCGGGCTGTTTGCCCCTTTGTCACTAGTTAACTTGGTTACTGCAAAGCTTCATGATGTTTGTTTTTAGCAAGTTGCTTTTAAAAGTAGGTAATATGTGCACCTAGTACAAAACTTTTAAAAACTTACAGCATGAAAAGGGAATCTCCTTGCTAGTCCTTTCCTTCCTTGAAAGTAACCCTGTTACTATCACTTGTCCATGGTATTGCCTTCAGAGAGAAAGAGAGAGAGGCAAGTCGGTAGGTTTGTTTTCTTTATTAAGTCCCAGGTTTCTTCTCTGACTGTTAACCCGGAATAGGTTTCTCTGCCCTCCTCTTCATCCTCTAGGCTCTAGTCCAGGGCACATATGAGGAAACTTGCGTTCCACAGCCTCAGAGGAAACTTGCGTTCCACAGCCTCAGTAGGACTAGTCCTGTTTGTCCTGTACAGAAAAGTTTATTCTCTCTGTCATCTTATTTAAAGTCCATGTTTCTCACAGAATTTGCCACAAGTTGATAATTGTTGAAGCTGTTTTTTTTTAAGATTTCATTTATTTATTTTTAGAGAGGGGAAGGGAGGGAGAAAGAGAGGGAGAGAAACGTTAATATGTGGTTGCCTCTCATGTGTCTCCCACTGGGGACCTGGCTCGCAACGCAGGCATGTGCCGTGATTGGAAATTGAACTAGCGATCCTTTGGTTTGCAGGCCAGCACTCAATCTACTGAGCCGCACCAGCCAGGTCATGAAACTAGGTTTTTTTTTAATATTAGGTTTGCTACTTTTTAAAGATGGATTTGAAATTTTCCACAGTAACGTGTTGTTTTTCTTTTATTCCTATTTCTTTAGCAGTAACTCCTGCACACATATATCTGTCAGTTATTTTGTTCATTTTAAAGTAATGCTTGATTGTATCCTAAGAACAGACTACAGGAAGATCGATGAACAGTCGACCCTCTTCCTCGTATCCACCCAAATCAGACATTCACAATTCCAAAGTTACGACATGGACTGGGATGATTATTCACCTCCACAAGCCATCCTTCTCTTTAAACATAGGATTGATCTCACATTTATTTTGAAGAGCCAACTTCTCTGGCAGGCAAAATTTGATTTGATCACAAGCCAATAAATCACTCATAAATCTCATGCAGAGCAGTATTTTACACAACTTACAGGCTCAACAGCCAGGGAAGGAAGAACCTCTCATTCCCGACGCTCTCAGTCAGAGAGAAAGACGAAGCGTGTACAGATAGCTTTCCTTGGCTGCTTCTCCCAGCTCCCGTCCTCAGTCTCTGCTCCTCTACGGCAGGTGGGTCGGTAGTCATGTCTTCTACAGAGCAGAGCTTCCCAAAGACACGCACCTGGGGAAAGGAGTGAGGCTCTCGGTGTTTTCCAGTTCCAGGTCCATCTGGGTTCCCTAGGGCCATTTCCCGATGTCCTTTCATGCTCTCTTCTTTGTCTTGCTGTAATCTGATCACCTGAGGCCTCTCCAGTCGCCATCAGGAGTATTCCCACCCACCGGTCAGGGAGCTCCCTTTCAGTGTCTCTTCAGAGCAGATGTCACACCTGAGCAGCATCTGCTTTCTGATAAGCTTGAGGACAAAATGAAGGGGCTCATGGAGTCTTCCCCAGTGGAAGTGGGTGACACAAGCAACCTTTGGGACCGTGACCAACATGCTGTGAGTTTAGTGGTCAGGCAGCTTATGTGGGAGGTGGAGAGGCAGGCGGTTCTCAGATGGGGCAGGGGTCTTCATGGGCTCAGCCCGGTGGTCCCTGCAGGGTCCTGATGCTGGAATAGTTCCCTAAGCCTTTGGCTCCAGCCCTGTCTGGGTAGGGAAACAGAACAAGGCAAAATGCCTGGTATGTTTTAAATAGATTCTGCTTACTGCAGCCAGTAAGCCCAACAGCTTGGGAGGTGAGTGACCCTTCCTGAGAGATTTCTGTTGCTCCGTTCCTGCGGCTCCCCCCGCCCCCCCCGCCCCGTCTCGCTCCCCTTCTCTGACCTAACTCCACGGAGCTAGTTCTCTCACCGCTCTTTGGATGGTTCTCCTCCGGCCTTTCTGCTCTGAGTACTGATCACACTTTTATTGGTTTTCACTCTCTGCTTTATCTTTCCCTGCAGCTGTTTTTCCTCACGTGCGGTTTCTACATCCCTGGGACTCTGTTTGTGTCCACTCGCCCACGTGCATGTCCTCCGTCTGCTGCTCCCTGTCTGCCTCTGTCGTCACTTCTCAATTGTCCCATTGCCCCCACCTTCCCATGGCCTGTTGGGGAGCAATCCGCCCCCATCTGAGAAGAAGTGGGGTGCAAGGAATGCAAGTGGAGGGTGGTGGAACCTGCCTTGACCAACCCCGGTGGTGGGCAGGTGATATCTCCTGTCCGGGAGATGGACCTTAAAGATAGCCGCTGTTTGTGGGCAGAGTGGCAGTACAATAGGTAAGCCACTGGGGTAAGCCAGGGGTGGCGGAGTCGGAGCAAATCAGAGGAGAGGTGGAGGGCAGTGGGGGGCTCCTTTTCTGATAATCACCTGCGCCCATCCAAGGTGATTATCAGAAAAGGAGGCAGAAGAGGAAGGCCCCGTGGAAGCTGGATGTCCTGAGGCAAAGCTGTGGAGGGCCTGGCTCTGGGGGCGAAACCAGGGGAGCGGGGGCCCTGCAGCTGGCAGCCCAGCCCTGCCAAGTGGAGGTGCCTGGCCTGGGGGTGGGGCCAGGAGGAAAGGGAGCCTTCAAGCCCTTTCTCCCCACTCATCTTTGGTCCTCTTGCTTATTTTTCTTTCCTGTTCCTGTCCTCCTGTTATGTTAGCAGAAAACAAAAACAAAATGAAACAAAAGGCAGTCTATCTTTGAAAGGCAATGGCAAGATCTGGAGGATTGAAGGCCGGACACACCTCTGCCTTTGCTGAACTCTGGCTGCTGGAGCCAGGAGAGCCAGCCCCTGACTGGAGTCCTTGAATGGAGGCCCCATACTGGCTTGACAGCCCAGATGAGTGTCAGCAGCAAGGGCAGCCAGCTGTGATGTGCACCCACAGAGCCCTCCAGCCATGGCCCAGCCAGGGGCAGGGCTGCTAGCCAACCCAGCTGGAGCTGGTCTTAGGCAGGGTCTGGGCTGAGGGGGGGCCTCCAGCGTGTGATGCTGGCCACATCTTGGGCTCCTCTCCCCCAGGAACTGAACTGCAGAAAGGCCTGTGGTAGAAGAAAGAAAAAGAAAAACTCTTCTCTTGCTTAAAAAAAAAAAAAACAAAAAAAAACACAATTAATGGAAAAGGTAATAAATGCATGTGGCAAAAAATTAAAAAGGTACAGAATATACGAGCCTCCCACTCCTGTTCTCAAGTTCCCCTCCTCGGCGGCATCCCTCCCTGGACGTGCCAAGATCTCGAACATTGTTCTCATTTCTCCTTTTTAGGTATGCTGCAATCCAGACGTTTTCAGATTGATCCAGTGGAATATTTTAAATTTTTTTGGATGTATATACATGTACGTAATATATTCAGGGGAACCAAATGAAAATAAAGAAAATTATGTCTCAGTTCATTGCCAATAATTCTTGCTAGGGCAGGGAATGGTTGAAAACATTGAAAGAAGTCATTAGAATCCTAAAACACTAGCATTAGAAAGGACTTTCCAAGTCCTTTTATGCCGATGATTTTATCTTAAACATAAAGTGGTCCAGGTTACTTTCCAGGGTGACCACACTAGCTCATGGCACAACTGGGACTCATACCCAGGTTTCTCACTTCCTGATCCTCCCCCTTGCCCAAGAACACACTAAATGCTCCATCTTTAGGTACCAGCCTTTATAAAATATGTGATTTGGAAATGGAAGGAAAGACAAATGATTGGACATAGACTCAGAAGTTTTTATCATTGGACACAAATACAGGGAAAGAAATCAGTAATTTCAGAAAAAAACGTGAAGTCAAATTCCAATTTGAAAATAGGGTGCACGCATGCGCACAGGTGTTGACGAAGACAAGGTGAAAATCGGTAACGTCCACCGTCCGTCTGGACGCCACCCTCTGCTGGGGAACTTGCACCCTTCGCACCCGCTGTCCAGGGCTGGAGGCAGAAACAGGCATCTGGGTTGCTGGGCTGTGGGGCGAGACGCCAGGCTAGACTAGAGGGAGAGGACAAGCTGCGCATGGACACAGGGCCCAGCGCCGGGCGAGAGGGGCGGGTGTGCTGGCCCTGCCACCGCAGAGCTCTGCCACTGCTGGCCCCGTGGGTCCTGACAGCCCCAACTGTTTGTAACACTCACCAGGAGGAAACACCCCAAGATTTACACACTGACAAAATGGCAGGATGGTTTTTTGAAAAGTTCCCTCTGCTTTGACATCAGCTCCAGACACTGAACAGTTTCAGTATCCAAGCCAGATTGATGGGCCTTTTGATGGCTTCCGAGGGTGGCTCGGTGAGAAGGGACGTGTATACTGTAAACACTGGCTGTAAAAACCCTCAACTGCCTGGCAATGGTAAATTGCCAGGCAGTGTAGGTCTGATGTTACACGCCTTCTGCATTAACAGCTTTTTCTTCCTGTTCAATTATTTTGGCTGTTAACAGAGTGGAAATTGCACTTCGAAATATATCGATGGGTATTTTCAGCCTTGCTGAGAGCTTCAAAATGTGTACCATTCCTGGGAACATTCTCTTAATTTCTGCTTCCCAGTTCCTCAAGGAAAATACCAGTATGCTCTGACTGGTATGGCTCAGTGGGTTGGGCATTGTCCTGAAAACTGAAAGGCTGCTGGTTTGATTCCAGGTCAGGGCACATGCCTGGGTTGCAAGCCAGGTCCCGGTGGGGGGCATGTGAGAGAGACGACTGACTGATGTTTCTCTCCCTCTTCTTCTCCCTTCTTCTCCCTCTAAAAATAAATAAAACCTTTAAAAATTAAAATGCAAGTATCAGTTATAGGTATCATAAACTGAAGGAAATAACAGGACCAAGACCATGGGTCTTGATTCAGAGTCTCTCTGGTCTTACCATCTGACCTCTCTATGAGACAAATTTTGTTCCAGCTCTAGGTATGGGGTCCATCCTAATATGTACCAGATGATGAGATCCTTGATAAAGAAATGAGTATTCCTCAGAGCCTGGGTTCAGAGCCTGGAATCAGGGCATCTGATGGAGGCAAAAAAACAAAGCCTGCTTCTCTGCCTCTTCACAGGAGGGATCCAGAAGTCTTAATCTCTGATGCGCATGGCCTCTTCCCCATGCCTAGGTGCTGGGTACCTGGGCAGCCACCCAACAACGTCTTGCCCCAGTTGTATATTCTGGTTTTCTTATCTCTGACTGGCCTCTTCCACTCCTCTTCCTGAGCGCCAGACCTGGGTTTACAGCTGCCTTGCTGAAAGGACCACAGGGAACTCAAGTTCAGTGGAACGTGCCTCTGAAACCTGCATCTCCTCCTGTATTCCCCATTTCAGTTAATGGTTACCTTATGCCAAAGCACTTGTCTCCTAGGCAGGAAATGTACATGTTATTCTCACATCCTTTTTCTCACCTCCACTGATCACCGCATCCTTTGAGTCCATCTTCTTTCTCTTCTCCAATGTTTCCGCACTAACCCAGGCCCACAGAATTGCTTGCTTGGACTACTGCAATGTCATCATGATCTCCTGCCATTAGTCTTCAAGCCTCCTCACTAAAATTTATAGCTGATCATGTCACTCTCTGTTTCAGACTCTTGGACAGTTCTCCCATGGCTCACCGCAGAATAAGTCCAGACTTCTTACAAAAGCATAGAAGATGGTTAACTGGTCCACACCTGCCTCTCTAATCTCATTACCATCACCACCAAACACCATACACACCAAGCCACTCATCATTCCTGAGCTCCCGTACACTTCCACATCTCAGTACCTTTGTTTGCCTCTTCGTCTTCCAAGAATTCCCTTCCACGTCTCGCCTACCTATTTATCCTTTAAGATTCAGCTCTCACATGTAATCCTTCCTTACCAAGAAGCCCCCTTTGGGCTTCTATGAACTTGTATATTCTGGACCATTGACATAGATTCCACCATTGTCAGAAGCTGGGATCAGGTTTTGTTCATTTTTGTATCCCTGGAAACTAGAAATGCCTGGCATGGTAGGCATTAAAAGAAGGAAAGAAAAGAAAGGGACTGGAAATACCACCCCAATGGGTAAACAGGCATGGGCTTTACAACCTGAGTTGGCCATGTAGCATTTTCCTGGGACAGAAGGGAAAAAGCAGCAGCCTGCTGCCTTACATACTTACTCATCCACTTGCTCATTGCACAAATATTTAGTGAGTGTTGCCATGATGCCTAACACTGTGCTAGAAACTGGTGATACACAGGCCCCACTCAGAGGAACTCCCATTCAAGGGAGTTCAGGCATGTGACAGGCACTGGCCTAGCATTTTGGGCCATCTGGCCTGCTTGGACGACCTCTGCCACTCAGCTCCGCAGAGGCTGTGGAGGAGGGGACCAAGAAGAATGCGGTGGAGATGGGGAGGTCAGGGAGGACGTGGACAGTGTTCTGCCTCTGGGATCAATTCTGCTGACCAGCTGGCTTTATTTATGCATTTCTCCTTTGTAGGAATTCCTTGCTGTTAACAAAAAAGCATTTGACACATTTCTAATTAGGCCTTAGACTCTGCAATCCTATTATTCCCAAATGCAACAGCTGGGTTATTTCATGATCAGTAAGAACATTTGTAGTTCCTGCAGTTATCCATCAAATCGGGGGCACTGCTTCCCTGACTTCTGATGGGACTGCAGGGGACTGCAGAGGACTTCTCGCCTCTCATCCTGGGGCAGCAGGGTTTGGCTTCTGGCCCATGGCTGGGGGAGGGAGCCAGCTGCTTCCAAGGAAGCACTGTTAGGGCACCTGGGTTACTCACTACACATGCCCACACTGACCTTAGATGCAGCCCTCCTTTTCTCTGGGTTCTGTTCCTGCACCTGACTCGGAAGTCCTTGACCTGAGAGAAGTGTATGTTTCACAGAGCTACCCTACCTTTTTCCTTTTCTGTCTTCCTCTTTCCCTCTCTTCCTTCCATCAAGGAATACTTTTAAAAAATATTTATTAATTAGAGAGAGAGAGAGAGATTTGTTGTATCACTTATTGATGCATTCATTGGTTGATTCTTGTATGTGCCCTAAACCGGGGATAGAACCCGCAAACTTGGTGTATTGAGATGATGGCCTAACCAACTGAGCTACCCAGCCAGGGCCATCATCGAATTCTTGATGGGCATGTACTATGTGCCACTATATGCCAAATGCTGTTCTGAGTGCAAGGGAAACAGTGGTGCACAAAGCATATCAGAACCCCTGGCCTTGCAGAGCTGACATTCCTGTGGCAGAAGCTGATATGAAAAGCCATGGTTATCAGACAAATAGAATGATGAGTAAGAAGACTCTCTGAGTTCCTTCCAAAGAGCCAGGTCTTCTCCTCAATCTATCACAGTTTATGTAAACTGAACTTATAAATAACTTTCCCTTAGATGCACTGGTGCATTAAGTGCGGTCAGCTGGCAGCGGGTAGCCAGATGTGCCACTTCGTGGCTGCCTGACCTCTGCAAGCATCAGTCTCTCATCTGTGAAGTGGAGTGGTCACACCTTCCTCTCAGGGTCGTGGGGAGTATTCTGAGATCGAGTACGGGCATAACGCCTGTTGCATGGTAACGTACATTCTGTTCACCATCCATGCCTCCTTTCCTGCTTAGAGCAGCCGTGGAGGTCTAAGCTGTTCCCCTCACCTAGCTTCTGGGTCCCCACTGCAGCAGCAGACAGGACAAGAGGTTTCTGAGCTGGCACAGGGTCTCAAGGGCAATGGGTGTGCTGTCAGGAATAGACAGCAGGAGAGGCTGGCGCCTTGCTCTCCGACCTCCGGGTCTATTCAGCGGAAACTTGGGAGGAGGCAGCCACCCACCTGTAGGGCAGGCGGTTGTCGTTGTTGGACCTTGGGTGTGGCTGAGGAGGCCCACCTGGGGTTTGTACTCTTTCAGCACTGGTCAGCAATGCTGCGTGGGTGCCCTGGGCAGGCCCTCCTGAAGCTCCCCCTCACCCAGCCGCCAGCAGCAGTGCCTCCAGGGCACTGGGCTGGTTACTAGGCACTGGATTCTGCATGCTTTATTTCATCCTACCTTTCCCAGCTAAGTTAAGGGCTGTCATGCCCCATTTTACAGTTGAGGAAACTGACACTAAGAGGTTGAGAACTTGCCCAGGTCACTCTCCTATATGTGACAGAACCAGCAACTTGAATTCAGGTTGTCAAGCTCCAGAGCTAGGATCTTACACTGAGGTATGCCCTTTTCCCGCTGTTATCCACCCACCTCTCAGATCCATCCAATGCAGTGGCAGGGAGTTCCCTGGGGCCTCTGGGAGCACCAGGAGCTCATAGCCCTTCATCCAGCTTCTCTGAGTGCTGGCTTAAGCAGCGTTAAGAGAGAAGGGGGGCATGCCCAAAAGCAATACCACAAGGGAGAACATGCCCAAGGAACTGGAAGTCCAAAGTAGTGCAGTTGGAGGGACCTTGGAGGTCATTTCTCTGGATCCGTCCTTTTACAGAGAAGACAATGGAGGCTCGGAAGGGCAGGTGAGTTCCCTGCATGCAGAACTTCTGCCCACCCTGCAGACTTCCCCGTGGTGTCGGAACCCTGCACTGGAGCCCAGACGCTGCTGTGGAAAAAGGACTGAAACCCACCACTTACCTGCTGCAGGACTCTCGCTCGGCAACTGAGAGCCTCGCTGAGCCTCCAGTCCTCATCCGCGGGTTGTGGGTGTGTTAGAGATAATGTGTGTGAGATGGCGGCACAGCAGCTGGCACCTGCTATGTACTCAGTGAACTGTAGCTATTATTGTCACTCTTGTTGTTTTAGAAGTTCGTCAGATGTTAGGCAACACTGGCTTTTAGGTGTCACTTGATTCTGTGGTCCTGCTGGAATCCATTCCCAGGACCGGCAAGGAAACAATGCTCACTGTTGCCTCAACACGGAAATTCGTCTCAGGGACGCTGAGGCTCAGCTCTGTGTCTATTTGGCGTTAAGACTCTGGAAGAAACACCCTGAGCTGTAGCTGAGGTAGCAGCTGCTAGTTCCCGTCCCTTCCAGCGGGCCTGTGGCTTCAGGCCCATCACTCACCCACTGCGTCACATTTCTGTGGTCAAATGAGCATGGTAGTTACCCGCCCCCTTACCCCCACCCCCAGGGAGGTTTATCGTGTCCGTCTAAGGAAGGGTTGGCTGTGAAGTCTACCACCATCCAGAAAGGCCACTGTTCCTATGGAGTTTTCTGGTGGGGGTTGGGGGGAGGATGAGGAAGGCTTCTCTTTGGGACAGGCTACCAGGGAGTGACGATTTGGTGCAGATGTGTAGCATCCTCACCACCGAGCCCTGGGGAATAAGGAGTGAGACTCCTAGAAACTGCTAAGTTCCAGCTGTTCCTTCCCTCCCACTCCTCACAGAGCCCTTCTTCTGGTGCTCTCAGAAACCCCAGCAGCCTGGTTTCCGTTTGGCCTGGTCCTAGGACTGAGTTTGGAGTTTTTACTAGGAGTTAATGTAATGAGTTTGGATCCCACATGTTCTCAACCTGATTCTCTCAAAACCAAGGCCAACTAGATACGCATGGGTCAGGCTGGAATGAGGGGAACAGCCTATGGCCACCTGGCTGACCTGAAAGCCTGTGTGGAAGTGGGGACACTGGGAGGGCAGTTCTCTTACACTTTCTTGTTGTCTGGAGGTTCCTGTGGGGCCTGATTCCTAAGGAGCAAGGTTGCCCTGGCCTCCCACAGAGGGCATGACTGCTGCGTCTGCCCATGATTCCTGCATCTGCTACTTGTGTGGTTCAGTCCTGAGTGCTGGAGAAATAGGGGATTGAGTGGTGGTGACATGAGGATAGCTGGAGTAGGGAGACACAATCTGTGACACCACCGTTTGCCTGATTCTTGAGGGGGCTTCATTTAGAGGTCAGGACCCTCTGTGGGCCTTCAGATTAGCCACTGTCCAGCCGCACCTGCAGGAAGCAAACTCCCTGGCATCCAAGGGCCTCCTGAGCCCAGACTTGCCCAGCCTGGCTAACCTCAACTTCCGCCAAGACCTCCCCAGCATCCGGGACCCCAGCAACGCCAGGCAGCTCTTTTCCTTGAAAACATCAACTACTTCCCTCCTTAGAACCTTTTCTCCTGCTATTTATTCATGCAGCCCATACCCGGCCCTGCCTCCTCCTTCCCTGCCTCTTAAGGATTTATTCAAAGATTTATCCACCTTCAACAAGCCTTACCTAACTTTGCACTGCATTATTTCTTCCTCTGTGCCCCCCACTTGGTTGGTTTATTTAACATCTATTCATTTAGTGTCTGCTCTGTGCTCACTAGCGGGTGCTGGCCTTCCAGAATCAATTTAGACCACCTTGTCCTCTGCCTGAGTGAGCGTAGTTCACATGGGATTCTCAATGCCACCAGGGACTGGGGCAGAATCTCAATGAATTCTGTGTCTGTGTCCCTCACCACTGTGTTTTGTACTTTGTCCAAAGTGTCAGATGGAGAGGTGGCTTCTCGACTGGTCTCTGCCCACTAATTAGTCTCCTGGCCCTGGGTGAATCTTCCCGCCTCTCTGGGTTCTCTTCTTCCTGATGAAATGGTGATGATGGTACCTCAGTGTTGTCCAGGGGACAGTGAGGCAGGATAGAATGAAGCATCACGAAAGCTGGGATCCCCAGGCCAATGGAACATATGAGGTGGTTGTACCCCTATTCTCCTTTCACTGCTGTGAAGCGGAGCTCTCTTCGAATGTCAAGTGCACTAGTTTCCAAGCCCTCCTCAAGGGGGGCCCTCGGTCAGCTTGGGATCCTAGGCTGGAAAGAATTCCGGTGCAAACTCAACACTTTCCTCTAGCCCAGCGGTCCCTTCCCAAGGGCTCGCGGACTATAACTTAAGCAACGCTCCAGAGCGCAGTTCAAGCGCAGCCCAGATCCGCAGCTCCATGGCGCGGGCCCGGGCTCGGGCTCGGGCCCGGGCCGGGGTCGCGCATCTCCAGACGGTGACTCAGGGCCGCTCGGCCCGGGGGTGGGTGAAGGTAGGCGGGACAGACCAAGGCCGCGCGGGGGCAGCCGCCGGGCGCTCTGTCTCGTAGCGTTCGGAGTCGAGATTGGCTCTAACCCGTCGCCATTCCGCCGCGGGCGTCTGCCTCTCCCGGCCTTCCTCTCGCGCCACTTCGCACCCGAGGTGCTTCCCTCCCGGAGCGCAGCAGCCCGGACAGCCGGCGCGGGTTGGAGCTCTGGGCGGGCTCTGCGCGTGAATGAATGGGCCCCCGGGGGACGCGCGCGCGCGCGGGACTGAAGGGCATTAGGACCGTGAGGATCGCTCCGCGCGCCTGTCTCTCCCTATCACCCCCCCACCCTCCACCTCTCTCCTTTTTCTGCTCTGCAGGACTGAGCAGCCGGGCGCGAGCGAAAACAAACAGCTGGGGCTGTGAGCGCCCCCGCCTCAGCCCCTAGAGCTTGCCGGCCCCAGCCCCGGCCCCCACTCGGGGCGCTCGCCCGCCCACCATGAGGAAGATCCGTGCCAATGCCATCGCCATCCTGACCGTAGCCTGGATCCTGGGCACTTTCTACTACTTATGGCAGGACAACCGAGCCCACTCAGCATCCTCAAGCGGCCGGGGCGCACAGAGGGCCGGCGGGAGGCCGGAGCAGCTCCGCGAAGACCGCACCATCCCGCTTATTGTGAGTCCTCCCTGTGCGCCCAGGCAGCCAGCCGGGGAACCGCGGCGCGCGTCCTAGACCCGCGCGGCTGCAGAGGGCGCGGGGCCGGGACGGGGGCTGCGTGCCCGCCGCGCCCTTTCGGCTTTGTATATGTTGGAGCATTCCTGCACGTTGTTATGGCAACCTCCTTAAGGCCAGCGAGGCCAGGGCGCACGGATGGAGGAAGGGTGACAGCGAGTGGGGGTTGGGAGAAAGTGCTGCAAGTTTGGTGGGCCCCGCGTGCGCGAGCTACTGGGAACGTGGCTGCTCTCTCGGCACTGCGCCGCCGGGCTGGGGCGGGGGGTTACCGGCGCCTCATCCGCTCGGGAAGACGGCTGGACCTTGCGCGCAGCGAGCCGGCAGTGGGAACCTCGCGCGGCTAAGCGCGTAGGTGGCCATGCGCACCCTCTCTCCAACCTCCTGGGGGCCAAGGACGTGGGGTGGGGGGATGTTAGGTGAGGCAGGGTCACTGTGGGCTGCGCCCAGCTTTGCGTCATCTTCTTAGCCCGGGTCAACTTGAACCTGCTTCTTGGACATGGAGTACTCCCCACTAACACCCCCGGCGTTCTTTGGGTCGGGGAAAGGTCTCGTACTGTACGAACCCATCACCCCATCACGAACAGGTGAGCGTGCAGTGTCTGCGGCCGGGCTCGGGGATTTCCTTTCATGAGGTCAGCCTGGAGAGGTCAAGGCGAGCGGGGAAACAAAGGCGGCAGAGCAGGGCTAGGGCCTCGGCGGAGCTGCGGGGGCTCTAGGAGCTCCAGGGACCGGGATTGGGGCTTTCGGAGCCCTGTTGTCCTGCAGAGGGCGTGCCTGCCACCGCCTCCGCCCGGGCGCGGGGTGACGGTTGTGGCAGGGGCACCTGTTGAGGCCGGAGGCTCCCGGACCCGCGGAGAGGCCGCGCTCCGGCGGGCTGCGTTCCGACCCGGCCGGGTGTCTGGCGGCATCCTTGGGCAACCGTCGGGACCAACTGCTGGGCGGATGCAGCCTGGCCAGACATGGCTCAGGGGGAGGGAAACAAAGTGTGGGGCCGAGGGTGGGGAGTCGACCAGGGCGGCCATTCTGACCTGAAGAGACATGGGCTGCGGGAGGGAGGGGCTGAGGAGCTCCTGGGGAGATACAGGTCTGGAGGGCGAGGGCTTGTGAGGAGAATTTGAGATGTTTTTGCAGAGGCAGCTGAGCCCCAAGAATGTGGTTGTGGCAGTGGGGGGTGTCGGTGTGGAATCTCATATTCCCATCCTACTCCAGATTCTGTGTTTTGTTACCCACCCGAGAAGAAGGAAAAATCCCTGCAAAGGAACCGTATTTCCTGGCTTTGCCTGAGATACTTGCCTTGGGGTTTGCTGGTTTTCCGAGACCCCCGCCCCCCATTCCCAAACCTCTGTCTGGTTGAACTCTATGCGGGTGAGCCTAATTAGCAGGAATTTCCTTTTCTGGTCAAGGGTCCCTGTCACTCAGACACTGGTTCCAAAGCACTTGTGGATGTTTGGACAGAACGGCTGAGGAGGAAAAGCCTCCAGAGTGTTGGGATCGGGGTGGACTGACAGGTTGGAGTGGAACTGGCCAAACCAGTAGTGGCCCCAGGTATCCTGGGAGCTGAGCTTCCACACCAGGGACTCCTCCAAGCTGCCCCCTGCTTACATCCAGTGTTGATCTCAGGGTAGGTGGGCTCAGAGCCTCAGGGGACTGACTGGCAGTCTGGCCAGATGTTCTGTGCTCTGCCGGGGGAGGAGGGTCTGAGCCAGAAGAGAAGAGGGAAGGGAGAGAGGAGGGAAAATGCGGGGGAAGAGAGCACAGGGGGACTGCTGCTCAGAACCCCAGGCTGGGTCTCATCACATGTGCCTCTGCTTCAGAAGCCTGACCTTGCACATGGACCTCTCCCCTTCTCCTCCCAGGGCCTGTGGAGATCAGCCTGGAAGGCTACTCTACTGAGACTGAGAGCCTCAGGATGGTGTGGGGGGAGGGGCACTGCTGGAGGCATGGCACTCCTTTTGAGGGGTGGAAATTGGAGGTCGTGGAGGGGGTTCTAGTGAACCTCCTCTCGCCCTGTCCTGGTTCCTTGGTTTTTGACTTGCTGCAGATTAGAAAGAGCTGTGAACTAGAAGCCGACTTTAAAGTGTGAAGGAGCCAGGGAGTAGAAGTGCCAGAAGAGAGGGAGAGAGGAAGTTCCTGGGGAGTGAGTGGTAGAACCTTCTTTGGTCACGTAGGATAATAGTCAGCCCCCTCCCTGACTTCTTAAGCTTCAGTCCTGGGTGTCTGTTCCATAGTCATCGGTCCCCAGATGCACGCCGCCTTTGTCACAGTCTTGCGTTGTATCCCTGTCTTCCGAGGTAGTTCACTTCAGTCATCTGCCCTGCCTCCTCATTGAATGTAAGCTGTCACACGGGGACTATGCAGGAAGCTTCTTGCGTCCCCACGTGGATACACACAGCCACACGGAAGTACTAGTTAGACGAGCGAAGTAAGGTTTCTGCCCATCTCTGGGAGCAGTCAACAGTCCTAGCTTCATAGTTCTCTCATACTTCATTCATTCCCAGCTCCAACCTGACTACCTAACTTAGGAGATAGGGGGATGCCTATCCCACTTCTTCAGAAGTTGAACCCTTTCTTCAACTAACTTAAAAGGCGCAGATGTAGCTGAGGATTGGCTTTCTCCCTGAAATCTGGTTGCCGTCTCACTAGTCTTCTTGCCCTTGTCTCGCATTAGCTGGGCCTGGACACTGCATGGGGATTTTTAGCTTCTTAGAGAATGATGTGGCCAGCTCTGCTGACAGACGATGTGAAAATTCAGACAGGTGCCGTCATCATCACTCCCCTGGGGAGTCAGAGAGCTGGGTTTTGAGAGAGGGGGCCTGCATAGCAGCCGGGCCAGGAGGCAGCTCCGCCTTCACAAGGTCGGGGCTCTCCGAATCCAGCCAAATTGCTTCTGGACCTCGGAGGCGCTTGTTTGACATTGTGGAGTGTCGGCATAGCAACCATAGGGTCCCGATTTCTTGGGGAGGTCCCGATTTTTAATATTCTGTCCTGCTGTCAGCCCATGGGTCACAAATTTCGATGTGAAACGTTGGTCATGGACTCTGTAAAACTGAAGGGAGACACTGGCTGCATCCCTCGATGGCTGCGCACAATGCGGCAGGGTTTGTGATTTCTCCGTGCTGTACTTTATGGGGAAGACATTGGGTTTGGGGACATCCACTTGAATCTACATTGAGACATGCTGGCCCTGGACGTGGAGAAAGCAGGAGGCAAAACAGGCGCCGCTGGCCTTATGGCTTCAGGCCTCGCAGTCGAGAAGGACATTGGTGTCGGGTTTGGGGCTCAGGTTTTCCACATGCGAATTCTGTAACAGGGGTGGGTGGGGTGCTCAGGCCTTACGTGGAAATGTCACTTTACAGGCGTATTGTAAAAAGACCATCTATTATGGGTATTTTACAGATAAGTAGACTCATTTGCAATGTCTCCTGTTTGGAACCAGGGAAGTTTTAGGCAAGAGTTTTTCTAAACTGGAGTTTCTTATCCAACAATTGGGGTACTACTGAGTGACTATGGATAAAATACTTAGCATCTCTAGACCTTGGTTATTCTGTGTGTTAAATTTGGGTTAAATGATTTCTGTTGATCCTTAGGTAAGCTTATTCATTTCTTGACGTGACTAAATGGCTCTAAGGGACTTCTGAAGGGCACTGTGAGGTGCGTGGCTTGTCACTCTCGAGGCTTTGCTGGGACGCTCCTTCCCCAGCAGAAAAGAACACAGGTGGTGGCTTCCCAGTGCTATTCCCGGAGAGCAGAGGCTTCAGTTAGATCTGTCTAGGTTTATATTTTATTTATAATGTGTGCATTTTGGAACCATGGGAATATGATTTGCTTAAATGGCAAATGATTTTTTAATTAATTTATCTAGGTGCTGCACACAGAAAAGAGGGCGGGGAGGGAGAGGCAGAAACACCCACAATCCCTCTTGCCAAATGTTGAGATCGAAAGGGCCTGGTTTTCCGTCACGGGGGTCCCATCCTGGATCGCGTTGGGATCTGCTCCTGGGAGTTAGGGACAGACCAGAGGCTCCAAGGCTGGTAAGGGCCCTGATGGCCTGAGTCACCTCCCTGGGAGGTCCACAGCGCAAGGGTACGGGATCAGTTGTAGGGTGCTGCTCCTTCTGGTCCCTTATTTCTGTGCCATGAGTGCTCCAGGGTTTGGGCCTGGCTTTCTTCTCTGGTGGCTGATTGTTGGCTCTGTAAATGGAGCTCTGAAAGTGCCATCCAAGCCCACGGGGAGGGGCACAGACTGGCAAGGCTGGGCCGAATTCCCTGGGGAACTGTCTGGCTGGAATGGAGGAAACCGCCCTGGGGTTAGAGGTGAGCCTGGAGCTGGGTCGTTCATTACAGTCAGAAGATTGAAGATCTATTCCCGTCTGCTTCTTGAGACCTGAAACACCTTCCCGGTGAACAGCAGGTTAAAGACACAGGAGGCTAAACAGACAGGCAACCCAAGGCTTCTGGAAAGGAGCAGGGAGAGGAGCTTTCAGACGTGAGCCAGAGATGGTTACCGTTGGGCAGTAATTCCGGTCCCTGAATTGGACACTGGGCTTGGTGCGGTTACAGACAGTGTGCAGCCCGCTCTGGGAACGGTTTCGGGTGGCTTCGCCTCTCTCTGAGCACCTGTGCTCTTTGCTGTGTGTCCACCCAGCATCCATAATCGCTGTCACCTCTGTATTACACGTATGGTGGCTGACTTGCTGGACACTTTGACACTGTGTTAGACATTTTACAAGCTTTGAATCCCCTCAAGAACTTGTGAGGAAGGCGGCGTTATCAGGTCCAGTTAACGTAGGCGTAAAGTGAGGCTTAGAGAGGTTCAGTGGCTCACCCGGGACCCAGCAGCTAGTGCGTGCTTCTGAAACTCAGTGTTTCTGCCTCTGAAGGCCATGCAAGTGTCTCGTTTGCCTTGGAGCACTGTCAGGGCAAGAGCCAAATCTGATGCATCAGCACGTCTTTTCTGGAGCACCTAGAGCACCCTGCTTTGTATTCATTCCATAAACATTTATGGGAGGAGAAGCTGCAAAACCATATAGAACAAAATGTTAGCATAGTAAAGTAGGATTATGGGTAATTCCCCTTTCATATTTTGGCTCTTTCCAACATCGACTATAATAAGCACCTATTAATGTTATAACGATAAAGCCAAGGAAGATAATTATTTTAAAAACTATCTGAAGACTGAATAAAATCATTCTTGATTCCTGAGCTAACGTGTACACCCCTTAACCATGTCTCCCACTTCCAAATCCCCCATTGGTGCTCAGCACTGAGCCAGCGGAAAAAGCAGGAGGCTATTTGAATTATTCTGTAGAAGCAGAACTGAGGCCACCAGGTAAAAGTTGCGGAGGGAGAGATTTCCTTTCACCAGGAGGGAAACTTTCTCCCCGAACCTGTCTGTCACTGAACGCTGCAGAGGCCGACCGGGTTTCCCTTCCTGCTCCCTGTCAGCAGTCCAACAGCAGTGGGGAGGAGGAGGAAAAAGGCTCCTTGTCCTCCTGGCTGTCTCCTGAGATGTCAGGCAGCTCGCTAACCGAGTCTGAAATAGTCCAATTATTGCACCGCAAGAGACCTGGCACCTGGGATGCGGGGCCGGCCCAACACACCGAGCCCAGGGTGGAAGGTGGCGAAAAGAAGCCTGTAACTGCTGCTCAGCTCTCCCCTCCCTGTTTCTTTGGAGCTGCCAAGCAGGGTAGGGGAGGAGGCCCAAGGCTGGCCAGAGGCAAAGTCGCAGAGTAGGGAGCGCTGGTGCTGGTCATTAGCATCTTTCCCACTCCTGGGCACAGAGGCCCACAAAGGCTTTTCTGCCCCACTGAGGCCCCCTGAGTCTGACATTCCGTATTCCACTTGTTTTTTTATGTCCCTCATCTGACCTGGGGAGAGTTTACAGGTAGCCTGTTCTATCTTTCAGGGCCCTGCCCATTGCTTGTCAGGGCAGTCTTGAGTAGCAGCGTACCTGCGTGGTGTGTTTGTGGAGCAAAGTAAAATAAAGAAGCCAAAGGGAACAGGAAGATGAGAGAAACGTGGCCAAGAAAGGCCTCTCTGACAAGACGGTGTTTAAGATGAAGTTCAATGGAAAGAGTGAGCCATACAGGCCCCTAGGGAAAGAACGTTCCAGCCAAAGCGCAGGGCACCATCTCTGCGTGGGGTGTGCTCGGTGTGCTTGGCTGGGACAGTGTAAGCAAGGGCAGAAGTGGCCCACGTGGAAGGCCAGATCATTAGGCCTCACAGGCCGTGGTGAAGGCAGGCTCAGAAACGTCCCTGAGTCATCAGGAAGTGATAAATTACATTCAGTGTACGGGCTTGGGACGTCAGGGAACTGTGTCATTCAGTTCAGAACATTTTCCAGCAGTGTGGTCAAATACATTAGTAAGCTTTGGTTCTCAAACAGGTAAACCTAAGTTCTTTGAAAAATGTTCTATGGCTGGAACACTTCATTTCTTTATAATGTGAAAGCAATGAGGTACTTGTGTGTGTGCACACACGTGTGTGTGTGTGTGTGTGTGTGTGAAGCTAGTGAGGGGCCATGGAGGGTGCTGGTGGCTGAAGAGATTTATAAGACAAAAGTTAATGGTACTCAGCCCTGGCCGGGTACTCAGATGGTTAGAGCATCATCCCAATACGCCAAGGTTGAGGGTTCGATCCCCAGTCAGGGCACACTCGTACAAGAATCAGCCGTGAATGCGTGGCCCATGCAGTTGCCACCATCCACATGTGGCTTATTGAGCACTTCCAATGGGGCTAGAGCAACAGGAGGAAATGAATTTTTAATTTTATTTAACTTAGTTGATTTAATTTATTTTTTTTAAAGAATTTATTTATTTATCTTTAGAGGGGAAGGGTAGGGGAGAGGGAGAGGGAGAGAAACATCAATGTACGGTTGCCTCTCATGTGTCCCCTGCCGGGAACTGGCCTGCAACCCAGGCATGTGCCCTGACTGGGAATCGAACCGCGATCCTCTGGTTCGCAGGCCCGCGCTCAATCCACTGAGCTACACCAGCCAGGGCTAACTTAGTTGATTTAATTTAAACCCAGCCTCTCATTTCAGTTATTGGAAAACTTTTAGAAGCATTTGTAAGAATGTCAATATATGGAATCTACATCTTCAACTGTAAACTTTGTGACAGCGCAATACAGATCAGGTATTTCTGGTGAAAATTTAGTATCTAAGTAGCATTGAGCTGTAAGCGTAAAATACATACTGGAATTTAAAGACTTAGTACAAAAGGAAAATAATTAAATTACCCCCAACTTTTAAAAAAATATTGTTGCTGTGTTGAAATGATAATATCTGGACATATTGGACTAAAAAAGTGTATTATTAAAATTAATATTACCTCTTTTCTTTTTACTTTTTAAATATGCTAGCAGAAAATTTTTAATTATAGACGAGGCTTGCATTGTATTTCCACTGGACAGTTCTCGTCCTGTGTGTGTTCATGACCCTTCTCTAAAGTGCTCAGAGGTTGTCGGTGGAAGGTTATGTGTAAAGAATGTGGCTGCGTTCCTGGTTTACCTCGTCTCCAGGGTGGTCCATCTTCCTGGTCCATCTGCCGCTGAGTTCCTGAGTCACCATCATCTGTGGGCATGGGACACCTCTCAGCATGGGCCATTGCCCTCATCCCATCATTAAAACCAAGGTCAAAGTTTTCTGCAGTGTCTTCTCTTTTTAAAATCCCTTCAAAGCTCTGGCTGTGGGGACCGTGGGTTTTTGAGGAGGGGTAAGAGCAGTGGAGGCAGGGAGCCTTTCACTGTCTTGGGAAGGAGGGAGATTAGTTCTAGCCTGTTGCTTTTGGTGTTTCGTCTTTGTCCTGTTAGAGCCAGAATGACAAATAGGCCTTCGCTTTACTTGGCAACTCAGAACCTGTGGAAGTGGCAGTCAGGAGGCTGGTGCGAGACGAATTCTGAAGCTGCCTCCAGACTGAGTGGGAAAGAAGCGATTGATTAGCCATGTCTGCAAAGGGCATGGGAGGGGACTGTAGAACCTGTGCTTTGTATTTGCTGATCCTGCATTGATGAAGTTGTCTTCCTGGAGTGATTTTTCTCCACCTTATAGATCTGATATTTTTTAAAGAATATTTTATTGATTATTACAATTGTCCCATTTTTTTTCTCCCTCTTATTATCCTCCCCCTGCAACCCTGCTCACTCCAGAACTCCCCCTCCCCTTAGTTCATGTCCATGGATCGTACACATAAGGTCTCTGGTTTCTCCATTTCCTATACTATTCTTAACCTCCCCACATCTATTTTGTACCTACCATTTATGCTTCTTATTCTCTGTACTTTTCCCCCCATTCTCCTCCCTTTCCCTCCCTGCTGATAACCCTCCATGGGATCTCCATTTCTGTGATTCGATTCCTATTCTAGTTGTTTCCTTAGTTTGTTTTTGTTTTTTAGGGTTGATTGTTGATAGTTGCAAGTTTCTCATCATTTTATTGTTCATAGTTTTGATCTTATTTTTCTTAGATAGGTCCCTTTAACATTTCATATAATAAGGGCTTGGTGATGATGAATGCCTTTAACTTGACCTTATCTGGGAAGCACTTTATCTGCCCTTCCATTCTAAATGAAAGCTTTGCTGGATAGAGTCATCTTGGATGTAGGTCCTTGCCTTTCATAACTTGGGATACTTCTTTCTAGCACCTTCTTGCCTGTAAGGTTTCTTTTGAGAAATCAGCTATAGTCTTATAGAAACTCATTCGTAGATAACTATCTCCTTTTCTTTTGCTGCTTTTAAGATTCTCTCCTTATCTTTAATCTTGGGTAACTTAATTATATGTCTTGGTGTGTTTCTCCTTGGGTTTCGCCACACTGGAGAATAAAGACCTGATATGTTATACGATGTTAGCGCATTTGAAGAAGCAGGGATAAGGCTTGTGTTGAATCAGCAGATGTGCAGAGGCGATACTGGTCATCTCCATGGATCAGAACCCTAACTAAGGAGACGTGCTAAGAGTTTTAAAACATTGTGCAAACCTTTTAAAAACTCTGTGGAGTTGGCTGTGGTCTGGAACCAGCCTACTGATGGCATAGGAGATGGTTAGAGCTGAAACCCAAGGAGAAAGATAGGAACCTGGAGGATCTAAGGGAAGGAAAGAGGGTTGGCTTTTCTCATTTCTTTCCTTCTTCCCTCCTTTAAAATTGTTCTCGGTGAATTTGAGAACATGTCTTGCTTTTTGGTGCCACCACTCTGGTTATGGTTTTGTTCAAGAATGCAGCATGAGATAGTGGTTATGGGCACAGTGGCTGGAGCCAGAGTGTCACGGTTCATGTTTCGGCTCTACCACTTACTAGCAAGTTATTTAAGCATTCTGTGCTTCAGTTATCTTGCCTATAAAATGGGGGTGCTAGTAGTTCCCGTTTTAGATGGTTGCTATGAAGATTAAATGAATTAATTCACATAAAGTATTTAGAATAGTGCCTATCCCTGGCTGGATGGCTCAGTTGGTTGGAGTGTCGTCCCATACACCAAAAGGGGTTGTGGGTTTGATTCCTGGTCAGGGCACATACCTAGGTTGCAAGTTTTATCCCTGGTTGTCACATGTAGGGGAGGCAACTGATTGATATTTCTCTCTCTCTGTCTCTCTTTCTCCCCCTTTGTCTCTCTCTCTAAAATCAATAAAAACATATCCTTGGGTGAGGATTAAAAAAATAATAGAGTAGTGCCTAGCTCATATTAAGTGTTATACTAGCACTAGTATACAAATTAGTAATAACAATACAACTTGTCATTATTTGTTAACTTGTACATTACTTATTTAATGCTACATAACAAATCACCTTAAAATTTAATTTAAAAAACAGACTTCTGGCCAAGATGGAGGCATAGGTAGACACACTGTGCCTCCTCGCACAACCAAAAGAAGGACAACAACAATTTAAAAACAAAAAACATGCAGAACTGACAGAAAATTGAACTGTACAGAAGTCCAACAACCAAGGAGTTAAAGAAGAAACATTCATCCAGACTGGTAGGAGGGGCGGAGATGGGCAACCAGGTGGAGAGGACTCATGGCAAGGTGGTAGCTGGAGGGCTGGGGATCACACATTTGCATGCAGATAAACTAGGAGGAACAATCGGGGAGCGAGACAGACTGCACAACCCAGGGCTCCAGCTTGGGGAAATAAAGCCTCAAAGCCTCTGACTGAAAACACCTCGGGGGGTTGAGGTGGCAGTGGGAAAAACTCCCAGCCTCACAGGAGAGTTCGTTGGAGAGATCCACAGGGTCCGGGAAGGTACACAAACCCACCCACCCTGGAATCAGCACTAGAAGGGCCCAATTTGCTTGTGGGTAGTAGGAAAAGTGACTGAAAGCCAGCAGAGAGCTGAGCAAGTAGCATTGTTCCCACAGTAACATGGGTTGCCCTGCCTTGGTGCGCACCCAAGGCTCTTCCCCTTACTACGTAACAGGCACAGGGAGACCAAAAAAAAAAAAAAAAAAAAAAAAAAAACCGGCCCAAATGAAAGAACAGATCAAAGCTCCAGAAAAAATACAACTAAGCCACGAAAAGATAGCCAACCCATCAATGCACAGTTCAAAACACTGGTAATCAGGATACTCACAGAATTGGTTGAATATGGTCACAAAATAGAGGAAAAGGTGAAGGCTATGAAAAGTGAAATAAAGGAAAACGTACAGGGAACCAACAGTGAAGGGATGGAAACTGGGACTCAAATCAATGATTTGGACCAGAAGGAAGACATAAACAGTCAACCAGAACAGAATGAAGAGACAAGAGTTAAAAAAAAAATGAGGAGCGGTTTAGGAATCTCTGGGACAACTTTAAACGTTTCAGTATCTGAATCCTAGGGGTGCTGGAAGGAGAAGAGAAAGAGAAACTTATTTGAACAAATAATAAAGGAGAACTCCCCCAATCTGGCAAAAGGAATAGACTTCCAAGAAGTCCAAGAAGCTCAGAAAGTCCCAAAGAAGTTGGATCCAAGGAGGAACACACCAAGGCACATCATAGTTACATTAGCCAAGATTAAAATGAAGGAGAGAATCTTAAAAGCAGCAAGAGAAAAGGAGACAGTCACCTACAAAGGAGTTCCCATATGAATTTCAGCTGATTTCTCAAAAGAAACCTTACAGGCAAGAAGGGGCTGGAAAGAAGTATTCCAAGCCATGAAAGGTAAGGACCTACATCCAAGATTGCTCTATCCAGCAAAGCTTTCATTTAGAATGGAAGGGCAGATAAAGTGCTTCCTAGATAAGGTCAAGTTAAAGGCGTTCATCATTATCAAGCCCTTATTATATGAAATGTTAAAGGCACTTATCTAAGAAAAAGAAGATAAAAATATGAATAGTAAAATGACAACAAACTCACAGATATTAACAACCACACCTAAAACAAAAACTAAGGAAACAACTAGAACAGGAATCGAATCACAGAAATGGAGATCCCATGGAGAGTTATCAGTGTAGGAGTGGGAGGGGTGAAAGGGGGAGAAGGTGCAGGGAATAAGAAGCATAAATGGTAGGTACAAAATAGACATGGGGAGGTTGAGAATAGTGTAGGAAATGGAGAAGCCAAAGAACTTATATGTACAACACATGGACATGAACTAAAGTAGGGGGAATGCAGGTGGGAGGAGGGTGTGCAGGGTACAGGGGAATAAAGGGGGGGAAATGGGATAACTGTAATAGCATAATCAATAAAACATATATATTTATAAAAACAATAATCATTCATTCTCTCTTGTGTCTGTGGGTCACATATTTGGTAGTGGCTTGGCTGGGTGGTCCTGGCTCGGAGTTTCTCAATGTGGTTGCGGTCAGATGTCAGCTGGGGCTGCAGTCATGGAAAGTGTCAAAGGTGGCCGTCTCACGTGGCTGGCAAGCTGGTGCTGGCTGTTGTCAGGAGGGCTCAGTTCTTCACATGTGGGCTTCCTCACAGGCCTGGTTGAGTGTCTTCATGCTGTGGTGGCTGGCTTCCTCCAGAGCAAGCCCTCCAGCAGACCAAGGGAGATACTGCAAAGCCTGCTCGACCTAATCTGGGAAGTCACATTGGTAAGGCAGTGATGTGGTCTGTTTACATTCTGAGAGACCGCTGTGACTGCAAGTTTGAGACGGAAGGGTAACGGCAGCCCTTTTTGACTGCCGGATGTGTGCCCGGAGATTACCGGTTGTGTTTCATCTACTTTTCCTTGAGACTGTCACAGCTGGCTTGTGACCTGAATATTACTACCCCCATTTCACAGATAAGGGGTCTGACCCAGGGAGGGCAGCTTACCTGCTACCAGAGCCAGAGCTCAGCCAGGTTTTCCTGGCACCAAACTCTACAGAGGCGCCAGCTCCTCAGGATGCCCACCACCTGATAGCATGGCTTACGAGGGGAAAACAGACTTAGTGGAGGAGCTGAATTTCCTTATTTCTTGAATTCAGGGTGGAAAACCTAAAAGGGCGAAGAAGTATTCACAGGTTAGACAAAGGAGTGGGGTGGGGATTGGAGCTGGAGGGAAGATCCAGGGGTCAGGGTGGGGATTGGAGGGTTTTATGGACCAGAAGGATGTGGCGTGCAGAGTCCCTGCAGTTGGTGCAGGCTCTCCAAATTAGCAGAACCTCTGAGGTCAGGGAAGTCTTGGTGTTACCTGAGCTCCAGAGAGTCCCATGCAAAGGAGTCTGGCCCCTGACCTGGGCTGGATTGCCTTGCAGAAGTAAATGAACTAGATCAACATGTGTCAGCATGAATGGAGCTTAAAAACATGATGTTAGTGGAGGAGAAAAACCCGATGGCAGATCATTCAGTGTAATAAATACATTTGTGCAAATTATAATAATACAAAACAGTTGCGTTTCTTGTTCCTGGATGCGTGTGTGTCTGCGTGCATATATAAATTTCAAAGTATAGCACTGGACCAGAGAGGATGCCCAGCACACGTCAGGCAGTGAACCGGGCAGTGAACGTTGCTGGAGAGAGATGGGGGAGTGGACCAACGGGGAGTTTGGCTTTATTTGTAACATTTTATTTCAGTTGTTTAAAGGAGGGAGGCTTGAAGCCAATCTGACAAAATGTTAACAAACTGTGAATTCTGGTGGCAGTACAGGTGAGTGTTAGTCTTTGTACTTTTTGGAGTTAAAAAAAATCCTTACATCTAAAAGCACTTTAAAAGGAAAGAAAGAGCTGCTGCCCCAAGGTTGCCGGGTCTGAACTGCATGAAGATGGAGCATGAGGATAGTGGAGGACCGCCGGCAAGGCTCCTGCTCCCCCAGCCTTCCACAGAGCCTGCCTCCCGCCCGGCACCGTTTCATTTCCCTGGAGGACAGTAAAGCAATTCTCGGTGCTCGGTGCTTGTGTATGGAGAGGGGAAATCCATTTCAGCCTCGTTCCTCGTGAGGTTTGTGAGGTCTCACTCAAAGCCTCCAGTTGAATCCCTAGAGCAGGAGGGAGGGAAAGGACGAGAGGAGAAGTGGGGTAGTTCCAAAGCCCAGGGACCCCAGTGCTGTGCATCTGCTCTCCCCACTCTCAGGTGCTCTGTGAGCTCAGCGGTGGAAGTCCGTCTTCCTTGTTCCAGCGGGGCTATGTGGTCATGACAGCTGACCAGCCCAGCCCTCCATCCTCCTGGGCTCCACAAGCCCGCGTGACCCGGGAGACGTGACTTGCTCAAACACATTGACATTGCTCTTCCTTCTCCCAGGACGCAGGCCTGTGGCATTTCCGAGTCCTGATAATTCATAGGCCTGGGCAGCCCTGTGCAGTCCCCTATCACTGCAGACACAGTCCTCTGTCTGAGCCGGGTGTGCTGGGTAGGAGCTGAGCCTGTCCCCAGGGCCTGTCTAAATCCCAAGACATTATGAAGAGTATTAGAGAATGATATTCATTCTGAAATTACTTCCTGCTGGTGAGTACCAGCGTACTCAGAGCACTTCAAAGACCAAGTGTTAGGACTATTAATTCTCGTAAGTTACTTGATGGGGTTTGCTCCCAAGGACCTCTGAGAGACGTCAGAATTGACGAAGATTATATCTGCACTAACTGATATTTTTTTTTCTTTACCTGCAGACAGCTCATGCTGCCTGTTGAGGTTCCATACCCTTCAGAGGGGCTTGGAACCCGGGGCCTCTTATCTTCTAAAGGCAATTCCTCATGCCATTGCCTTGCTCACTGCTGCCCGGACACAGTGTTGTGTGTTAGAGCACACAGGCCCGGATGCAGTCAGGCCTGGGTTTGAATCCCTACTCCCACACCAGAGCCTGGGTTCAGGCAGGTGAGGAGCTTGGTTTAATATGCCAGGAAGCTTTTCCAGGAAGCTTTATGCTAGGAAAGATAGGATGTTGGTCATCACAGGAGGGAAGACCATGGACGCAGGAGTCTAAATGCCGGGGTCAAATGTAGCTCCACTGCTTACTAGCTGTGTGACCTTGGGCAAGTTACTTAACCTTTCTGTGCCTCAGTACCTACATCACAGGGTAGTTGCAAGGGTTTGATTATCTACTAAAAGTGGTGCTGTTGGCATGGGGCCTGGCACTTAGGGAGTGCTACCTTAATTATGTTATTATCCCTGTGAATTCTCAGCTTCCCTGTGCTGTGTCTTCATTTAAGTTACTGTATATTCATTAAGGACCTATTGCGCATCAGGAACTCTGCAGGGTGCCAGGGAATCGGAGGTGAACAGGACATCCAGGCCCCCGTCCGCACAGTGCTTACACTCTGCTGGGGGAATGGATGATGACAGAGGCCTGGATGAATGCCTGGGAGGGTGTACCTAAGAAGAAAGATTCGGCTCTGCCGTGCCCCTCCTGGTTTGGAGAAATGGACTCCTACCTTGGGGTGCTCATGCTTGCCCTGCTGTACCATCTCTCTGGCCCTCTCCTGGGACTAGAATCATCCTGACTTCTCAGAGGTTGCAGGGGCAGTAGAGACCCTGAGCTCTTACTAGTTGCTCCTCTTGCTGCGGTTCTGGTTCCGCATGGGAGGGTGCCTAGCCCAGGGAACAGGGAGCAGAGATGCTGTCTCCATGCCAGTGTTGGGCAGTCGGGTCACCGTCCCGCCTCCAGGCGCTCTGGCCGTCGCCCTCAGCAAGGACAGATGCAGGAACACAGGTGTGTCGGGAGCAGGGTTGGAGCAACAGGGTTGTTCTGGCCGACGCCATGGCACCCAGAAGGGTAGAAGAGAGGAGCCCCCAGCCCTGGGTCAGCGAATGCTCCCTGCCTGGTGTATTTCAAGGACAGTGATCATAGGAGCCAGAGTAAGGAGGTTCTTTATATGTGGGCTGCTCACGCATGACAAGTGCTCCAGAGCAGAATACTTGCCACCACGCCCTGCCTGTGACACTGAGACCCCCGCCCCCAGCACCTGCTCAGGCATGTCAGCCCCTCATCCAGCAAAACGCTGGGACTCAGTCCCTTAGTACCGTGAGCCCTGGTGCCACAGCTCACTGCGAACCTGGGCAATTTCCCTCTCTGTTCTGTGTCTGCTTCCTCAACTGCAGAATGGGGACAATGAAAGGAGAGTGCCTGGAGAAGATCGCTGTGGGGCCCAGATGGAATGAGGCATTAAAGCAGGCCGCACTGGGCTTGGCTTTATGAGGTTGATGTCATTTATTATTGTGTTATTTTCCAGGGACAGTTAGGTCATGCCTAGCGCCCATCCTACATGGAAGTTGGATGGCTCTAATTAAAAAAAGATTCTCTCATTTTCATCTCAACTCTCCTGTGTCCTATCACCTGCATTTCCATTTTAGGGGGCTGTTGTAGCTGCCCAGAGGAGGGGCCCATCCTCGTTACCCCAGACGTTCGAGGCCTGGATCTGCTGCTGCAAACGAAGGAAACTGAGGCCCCCTCGCCCATCCCTCCCGCAGGGGACATGTCCCTCTCACAGAGGCTGTGTGTCCCCGGTAAACACCCTGCATTCCTCACTAGCTCTGGCTTCCCTGTACTTTTGTACGTGGCCCTTGATCGTGGTGACCCAGTGCCCAGTCTATCCTGTGGCCTTCAGCTCAGGGTCCTCGCCCAGCTAGGGCAGTCTCTCCATTTCCCACCTCCTGAGAGAGACTCTGGTTGGCCCAGCTCATCCTGCTGAGCCCAGCCACAGAGGTTAAAGGTCACTAGTGAACAGCTGGTTGGACCACCTTTGGATCAGATGCCCACCCTGGTTGAACAGTGGTGGTAAAGCGATCAGAATCACGGGGCACAGAACACGGAGGTTAGAACAGCAGGGACTATGTGGAGGGAGCAGGGGCAGAGTCCCTTAAAAAGGGGCGGAAGAGGGAACTCTCTGGAGTGATATTAATGTTGTATTTCCTGGTAGGGATTGAGATTACACAGGTGTATGAATGTGTCAAAATTTATCTAAAGGTACTCTTAAGCTTTATGCATTTTATATCTCCCCACACACAAAACCTTAAACAAATTTTGAACTCCATTTAATGATATGCATGTTGAAATGTTTAGGGGTGAAGCATGCTGAGGTCTACAGCTTCCTTCGAAATACACCAAAAAATTAAGGTGGACTGATTGATGGATAGAGAGGTGGGTATGTGATAAATCAAATATAGGAAGACACTAATGGTAAAGTCTAGGTGGTAGATATGTGAGTGTTTACTGTATAATTCTTTCAGCACATTTAAAGATGTTTATAATAAGACCTGGCTGGTGTGGCTCAGTGGATTCAGCGCCAGCCTGTGAACCGAAAGGTCACCAGTTCAATTCCCAGTCAGGGCACATGCCTGAGTTGCAGGCCAGGTCCCCAGCTGGGGGCGTGTGAGAGACAACCAATCGATGTTTCTCTGTCTTTCCCCCTCCTTTCTTTTCTCTCTAAAAATAAATTTAAAAAAAAAAGTGTCTATAATAAAATGTAAAGTTTTAATTAAAAAAGAAAGGCAGGTAACTGACTGCCATCTCAACAGGGTTTGCTCTTTCTCTAGTCAAAAACCACAGGATGCCAGTGCCCCAGGCCAGCTACAGAATGCTCAGCCTCTCTTGACCAGTCTTGAGACGGGTTGATTAATAATTGAGAGAGTCTCCAGGATATATGAGTCACTCACCACTCCTGGTTTTCCAGATCAAGTCCCCACATCAAGCCAGGTCACCGGAAAGTGGCATACCTGGCAGTGATTTGTGGTTTTGCTCTCTGTTGGAAAGTCTTTGTGGAATCACATCTCTGCCGCCATGCCCTCGCTTGTATAGAGCCCCTTTCAGCCTCTTGGTATGATCGCCATTGGCGTCATTGTCATATTTCCATTGTGTGAGAATCCCCAAGAGAAAATCACCGTCCCCGTGGGGACCTCGGGGCTGGTTGCCGCTGCAGGCCCAGCACAGTGGGCCTCTCCCAGGTGCTCGGTGAGTGTTCACTGTTCTAATGCAGGGATGAGCAGATTACAGAATCCAGTGCGGAAAAGAAGGCTCTCTCTCCTGACTGATGGGTAAGCTTTTGTTTAGCAAACAGTGAGAAGTAAGCAGCACACAGTGCTTCCTTTTCGGTGCAGCTAGAAATTCAACAGAGCAATTACACCTGCTCCAGTAGCCTGGGGCCCCTCACTGGCAGTTGGTGGGTATCCAGTTCCTCCCTTCCAACACTCCGAATTTCTTGTCTTCTGGTTTTTAATAATACAGGGAATATATAATAAATAAATGATTGGGAGTCAAGTCCCATTCTTTCATTTTGCCTTTGAAGAAAATGACTCAGAGAGGTTGAGTGAATTGCCTGAAGGTGAACAGCAATCTGCCCAGCAGCAGAGTCAACACAGCTCGCATCGTCCCGGCTTCCTGGGCCACAGTGCCTCTTGCGTTCATATCTGAGATGATGCAACTGCCTGAGAGTGACATCCACTAAGTGAAAATCCAAACTGCAGGGCCCAAATCCAATAGAAAATTCTCCATTTGCTCTCATCTGGGCATCGAGTGACTAATTCTGAGGACTCGAAGAGAGCTCTCCACAGCAACGGGAACTCTGAACTGTCCCCTACAAGACTTTGGAGCTAAGAAACCAAAACGTTTCTTGGAACCAGTGATCCTGCAAGTCCAAAGCAAACTAGCAAAGGTGTCTGCCCCTGCCTCTGTCAAGTCCCCACAACCCACTTCCCAGCAGGAACTGGAAGAAGGGTCTGTAGACTCAGGAAATGGGCCTGGAAGGCCACCTGGGAGCCTGATTTACAGGGGAGAAAATGACAGAGAGAGGGTTGCTCGTTTAAAGTCACACAGTTTGTTTCTTGTTTGGCAGGCGAGGACTGGGATCCAGGCCTCCTGGCCATAATTCTTCCCACTATACCCTGCTGCCCCTTTGGAAAGCCACAGGACGTTTGTTCTTCATTAGGGCAGACCATTACGCCATCAGAATAAATTGAGAGCCAGCTGTGAAGAAGCCTCAGTGGTGAATGAAGTAAGTGGAGAGACTATCAAACCCAACACACACCAACATGTCGGGCCCACGAGCCCACAGCACTCCTGCCCGTAACTCCAGCATCTGCGTGCCTCTGCGGCCCAGCGGGGCCAGCACTGCCTGCGTTCCTGCTGCACTGAGTGAGCACCCAGCCTGGCCGGTGAGTGGTGGCCCCAAACCCGCTAGTTTACCACCTGGAATCTCTTGGAGATAATGAGATGCAGGGGACCTTCACAGGGTACATCCTCAAGGACTAGAAGGTTCCAGTAGGTTTCCATCAACCCAGAAGTCTGTGGATTGGAAATTAGTCAGTCTCCATAGCATTGGAAACCGGATTAACTCAGCCCAGGGTCTGGAAAGTCAGCCCCCAGAAACTGAGAACGTGCTCATGTTTGGGTCTGATGTTGCTGGGTACAAAGCCCAGGGCAGCAGTGGATAGAGATCTTTTCACTTTTCCTTTGGGGCCAGCGGGGGATGCTGTGGTCCAGAGGCTCTGGAGAGGCTAAGAACGGCTGAGCTGGTGTGGAAGCCAGTGCTTTGACAGGGCCACCATTTTGGAGTCTCTGGTTAAGTTAACATGACCAACTTATGTCTTAGGGGACCGAATTGCTGGGATACCTGGGACGCTAGAAACCAGCTGCTTTAGGTGGTCAAAACCTCTGAAATCTTCACTTTGCTAGAAGGCTTAGACTCTATACTTCTCTGTTGCTGTTCTCAAGCCTAAAGCCTGGGAGGGCCTTTGTGGCCCAGCTTAAGTCCTGTGTTTGCCCTTTGGTGAGAAGAAGTGGGATTTCTTCAAAGGGGCCTCCAAGGACCCTCTGCTTCTGTGTGATGTTGATGGCGGTGGGGGGAGTCCTTTGATTTACCCCACAAATAAGGTTGCCCTTAGAGACAAGAAACAATTCCCTAACAGAAAACTGGGGTGCTCTTTGGAAGGGAAAATGGATGCTGGGCTTCCCCAAACAAAAGCTGTTGTTTATGCCCTATGTAGAAATTGTTCTGGGACATTTTTACTAATCAATTTAACAAACATATGCTCTGTTGGTCAAAGTCAATGCTCTAATGTGTAAGATTTTTATTTTTTAAAAAGATTTTATTTATTTTTAGATAGAGGGGCAGGGAGAGAGAAAGAGGGAGAGAAACATCAATGTGTGGTTGCCTCTGGTGCTCCCCCTACTGGGGATCTGGCCTTTAACCCAGGCATGTGCCCTGACTGGGAATCGAACCAGCAACCCTTTGGTTTGCAGGCAGGTGCTCAATCCACTGAGCCGCACCAGCCAGGGCTCTAATGGGTAAGATTCTTAAAGGTGAGAGACAGTGCCATGGTGCTAGTTACTGTTGTATACCCAGATGTGCATACTTGTTATCAGAACTCAACATTTGCAGGTGCTTTCAAGTTTGCACTTTGTCCTACCCCAGCTTGCCCAATCTTTGCAAGGTTTCCAGGAGGTAGTCCTACAGAATTCAGTGCTCCCTTTGCCTCAGGAAGCCAACATCTTGGATTGCCTTGCAGGCAAACAGGAAGTGGGGTAGGGACAGACAACTATCCCAAAATATCAGAATTAAACCCAGGCTGCCGGTACCCGGACCAGCTCTGCAGGGCGGACTCCACCATCATCCCTCTTTGGGGCCTCCCCAGAGAGGTGAGACAACAAGACTTGCATGTGGGTTTATGTCCTTTGGTTTCACTGTTGATAATTTTAACCTAACAGAAGCGAATGAAAAGCCTGTAAGAAATACTAATGCTCTCGTTGACCCCAAGATACTGCGGTGAAGAGTGATTGAAAGATTCAGATTGAGAATGTGACTCCTGAGAGCACCTTCTGGCCCTCAGACCTGTACACTTCACCTCTGGGCTGGAACAAAGTCTCAGCCCAGAGGGTAATGGTCTCAGGAAATTACCAGCTCTTGAAAATGAGGGTGTAGAACAAAAATGCTATTTCAGCCCTATCTGGAAAGAATTAAATGCCAAAACCCCCCATCCCAGTTCCGTTATTTATGACAGCTAAGTTGTGTTAGAGCAAGCAGAACACACCTGCTCTCAGTCCGCTGGGAGCTCCCTCACCGCCTGTGATCTCAGAGGGGGCACGCTGCCCACAGGCCGGAGAGAGGGGCTAGAGGCTTCCAGAGGCTTTCCACTGACGCTCAGCGACCCTCCTTTCCTGTTTAAATTTTCCACTTTGACGCTCTTTACTGTAGACACTCTTTACTGTAAAGTTAAGGGATAAGGGAGATTCTTTTTAAATTTTTAAAAAATGTTTATGGATTTGAGAGAGAGAGGAAAAGAAAAAGAGGGAAGCATCAATATTGGAGAGAAACATCGATTGGTTGTCTCCCGTACACACCCCGACCGGGGATTGAACCCGCAATCTAGGTATGTGCTCTGACTGGGAATTGATCTCCCAACCTTTCGGTGTACAGGTCAATGCTCCAACTAACTGAGCCACACTTGGCAGGGTGGGAGATTCTTTTTGGAAGGGCTTGTCTTTATTATTTTGGTAAGACTTAATATTTTAAATTTTCACATAGAAGTGTTTCAGGTTTGTCTCCACTCCGGGTGGGACTCAACTCTGACTTCCCCACGTCTCTACACTGGAAAACCCCCCAGACAGACAGCTGTGCAGACAGCTGGGTTGGTGAGGATGCCACCTGGTGAGACCAGGACCCGTCGCCACCTCTCCTGCTCTTGGCCGGGGTAGTGGCAGAGGGTGCACCTTCTACTGACAAACACCAAGCCCTGACTTTGACCGTGGCCTGACCACTGGGCACAAAAGCGGAGGCAGAGGGCCCACCTCTGCCAGGAAGGCCTGGAATGAGACAGAACAGGAGTCTGATGTCCCAGGTTTCAGTCTGCCTTTTCATCTGTGGAACCCCTCGGGTCTCTTCATTTTAAAATCTGTACAACGGCTGTTATGATAATACACATAGGCTTATCTAATGAGATGGTGCATATGAAATTGCTTCACAAAATATTCAGTCCCATAGAGTCTAAGGAACCATGGTCATCACTGCAGTGGGGGCCCCAGGTCCTGTAACAGGTGTGGCCCCACAGGACTGCTAACTTGGGAGGGGTGTGGATGCCCCTCCTGGGCCCAGACTGGATGGTGTCCTGGTGTGTCTGTCTTTAAGACAGAAACCTGGGGTGGGAAAGGATAGCTCTGTCTCAGCCTTAACATTGGTCTAATAGCTGCAGTTTATGGAGTGTTAACTCTGTGCCCCGCACCAGGCTAAGCATTGTACACACATGATCTCATTTTCTTCTCCCAGCATCCCAGTGGGGTAGGCACAGAGAGTTCAAGTAACTTGTCCAACACTACCACGCAGCTGGTAAGTGGCAGAGCTGGGACTCCCACCCAGGTCGTCTCCTCCCTGAGTTAATGCTCTTAGCCCAGATGCCAGACCTCTCCGTTTGCCATTACAATCTCTGTCCTGAGACAGGCGTGGTGTTGCCTCCCTGTTCCTCCTGGGAGACCAGGCCAAAGCCAAGGCAGGCAGGGAGTGGGAGCCGCAGCCGAGAGCCCAGGGCGCATATCTGATTGCTCCTCAGCACATTCTGTCTCTGCCCCCTAAGACACCAAAGCAGGGCTCCCCTATACCCTTCACCCCACCCTTCACTGATCTTACTGCCCACTGGAAGTCCTCCTTTATACCTAACTGGGCCAGCTTGCTGCCCCAACCTAGACCCAGCAGTGCTTCCTCCGCACTCTGGGGAGGCGGAGAATTTCCCCAGCCCTCCCATGATAGCACTTCTACCAAACTCAAAGATTTACCTACAGGCCCTCAGACTTTGCTCTCTAGTCTGGTGAGGTTGGCTTCCCCTCACCCATTTGGTTTACAGGTGCCCTGTAGAAAGGCTGCAGACGCCTCCTGGGGACAGTGGCTGCACTTCTCATAGCCCCTCCAGGGTGAGGACAGGGTTGGTCCGCCAGGCAGCCTAGTCCCCATGAAGAGAGTTGGATCATAGTATTGCCAGTGGAAGTGGGGTTCTTGTGGTACTGCAAGGAAAAGAAATTTCCATAGACCTGCACGGGAAGATGGAGCTCTGTGGTATGGCTTGTTGATGATGTATAATTAAGGGGGTTCCCCTCCTAACTGTCCCATCTCCGTCCATTTCGCCATGGAAAAAGTCCAATTGTGTCTTCATTAGGGCCAGGATGAAGGGCGCTGCCCAGAGTTTATGCCCCACATTACAGCCCAGTCCAGCATCCAGCTAGCTTAGCATGTGTTTCCAGCTGCTGTCCATTGCTATGCTTCTTCGGTATTCAGGCTCTCTCCTGGAGGCCATGGGCCACTTGGCTGCTAAGGCCACATGGCCATGAAGAGAACAGGTGCGTGCACCATGCATGTGCGGGTCACAAGCAGGAGAAAGAGCTTCTTTGTTCCCCTGGGGTTATAACCAGGAGCTTGGGTTTGGGATGGACCAGGTGCTTTCTCAAAATCACCAATCAACTTCCCAAGTTTTTGTGGGCTTTGGATTGGGTCCATTCCCCAGTTAGACGGATAAGCCACTGTACCCCCAACAATCTGGTACGGGAGGGGTGAAGGGAGGAATGTTATTCCCCTTGGCGGAGCAATGCTGTAATCCCCTAGAGTGTGAAAAGCTGTAGTTTCCTGGTGAAGCAAACAGGGTCCTTGCTTCACAGTTTATTAAGCTCAATGTCTAGTCTCTTTTGCTCCCCTTCTCAATACCTAGTGAAACACCGACGATAGCAATAGTGTTAGGAGCATAGGACATTTGGTTAATCATCCTAAAAGAATTGCAGTGCTTCCTTAATAATCTGCAATGAGAAACATAGGTGATAAGAAAGTTAGATATAGACTGCTGGCCAAGATGGAGGCATAGGTAGACACACTGTTCCTCCTCGCACAACCAAAATTAAGGACAACAAAGATTTAGAAACAACAACAACAAAAAAAAACAACCAAATCTGACAGAAAATTGAACTGTAAGGAAGTCCAACAACCATTCATCCAGACCGGTAAGAGGGGCGGAGTCGATGGTCGGCAGAGAGAGGTTGCGGCAGGCAAAGCGGTGGCTGGCGGTCCCAGGCATGCAGGCTGAGGCTAGCAGACCCCAGCGCACAAGGCAGCTGGCTGACCACGGACACACATTCACGTGCAGATAAACCAGGTGAAAACGGAGACAGACCATGCAAGCCAGGGCCCCAGCACCAGGAAGTAAAGCCTAAAAGCACCGATTGAAAACACCTGTGGGGGTTGAGGTGCCGGGAGAGACTCCCAGCCTCATGGGAGAGTTTGTTGGAGAGACCCACAGGGTCCTAGAATGCACACAAGCCCACCCACATGGGAACCAGCACCAGAAAGGCCCAGTTTGCTTGTGGGAAGAGGTAGAAGGGACTGAGATACGAGAGAGAGTGAAGCAAACATCTGATGTTCCCTCTCTGACCCCGCCCCCACATACAGCATCACAACCCAGCAACTGGGTTGCCCCGCCCTGGTGGACACCTAAGACTCCGCCTCTCACTATGTAACAGGCGGGACCAAACCAATAATAATAATAATAATAATAATAATACTCAAGCGGAAGAACAGATAAAAGCCCCAGAGCCAATACACCTAAGCAACCAAGAGATAGCCAGCCTATCAGATGCACAGTTCAAAGCACTGGTGATTAGGATACTCACAGAACTGGTTGATTTTGGTTGCAAATTAGATGAAAAAATGAAGGCTACACTAAGTAAAATGAAGGAAAATGCACAGGGAACCAATAGAGATGGGAAGAAAACTGGGACTCAAATCAATGGAGTGGACCAGAAGGAAGAAAGAAACAAACAAAAGAATGAAGAAACAAGAATTCAGAAAAATGAGGAGAGGCTTAGGAACCTCCAGGACACCTTTAAACATTCCAACATCCGAATTATAGGGGTACCAGAAGGGAAAGAGGAAGAGCAACAAGTGGAAAACTTATTTGAACAAATAATAAAGGAGAACTTCCCCAATCTGGCAAAGGAAATAGACTACCAGGAAGTCCAGGAAGCTCAGAGAGTCCCAAAGAAGTTGGACCCAAGGAGGAACACATCAAGGCACATCAGAATTACATTAGCCAAGATTCAAATGAAGGAGAGAATTCTAGAAGCAGCAAGGGATAAGGGGACAGTCACTTACAAAGGAGTTCTTCCCATCAGACTGTCAGCTGATTTCTCAAAAGAGACCTTGCAGGCAAGAAGGGGCTGGAAAGAAGTATTCCAAGTCATGAAAGTCAAGGACTTACATCCAAGATTGCTCTATCCAGCAAAGCTTTCATTTAGAATGGAAGGGACGATAAAGTGCTTCTCAGATAAGGTCAAGTTCAAGGAGTTCATCATCACCCAGCCCTTATTATATGAAATGTTAAAGGGACTTATCTAAGAAAAAGAAGATAAAAAATATGACAGTAAAAAGACAGCAAACTCACAGATATTAACGACCACACCTAAAACAAAAGCAAACTAAGCAAACAGCTAGAACAGGAACAGAACCACAGAAATGGAAATCACATGGAGGGTTAGCAACAGGGGAGTGGGAGGAGGAGAGAGGGGGAAAAGATACAAAGAATAAGTAGCATAGATGGTAGGTAGAAAATAGACATGGGGAGGGCAAGAATAGTGTGGGAAATGTAGAAGCTAAAGAACTTATGACACATGGACATGAACTAAAGAGGGGGAATGTGGGTAGGAGGGGGGTGCAGGGTGGAGGGGAATGATGGGGGAGAAATGGGACAAATGTAATAGCATAATCAATAAAATTAAATTAAATTAAAAAAAAAGAAAGTTAGATATAGCCCTGGCTGGTGCAGCTCAGTGGATTGAGCACTGGCTTGCAAATAGAAATGTCACTGGTTTGATTCCTGGTCAGGGCACATGCCTGGGTCATGGGCTGGGTCCCTGGTTGGGGGCAAAAGGCCACCAATTGTAAATCAATGTTTCTCTCCTTCTCTTTCTTCCTCCCTTGCCCTCTCTCTAAAAATAAATAAATAAAATCTTTTTTTAAAAAAAAGAAAATTGGATAGAAGACAATTTTTCTATTTATTAAGCCCTAAGTATATGCTGCGAACCCGTGCTGATCACTCTACACATATTAGAGCGTGTAATCCTTACACGCCACAACCCATCTTTTTTCCAACCCGTTTTACAGACGGGAAAGCTGAGACTTAACAGAAGTTAAGTATCTTGTAGAGGATGGCCACATCAGCAGAGGAGCTGGCTTCAAACCTCATTCTGTGTTGCCCCAAAGCCTGCGCTCAACTCCTCAGCGCAGCATCCGTCTGTCTTTCAAAGAAACCCAGACACTTAAGTAAACATGAGGAATTGCATTGACTTCTCTATCCTCTCTCCGTACCCGCCCTTTTTTTTTAAATGTCTGAACCAGATATAAAAGGGATTTGATTTCTTTATGACCACTCTGGAGGTTTGGCACTTCCCTTTCAAACAGACTATTGCTTAAAGAGGCCTGGCTATTTATATTCTCCGAACATTTCAAAATACCACTGGACAAACGCAAGCCATTTGAGTGAATTAGATAGTGGTTTCTTCCCTGACTGGCATTTATTGAGTACTACATGTACGTCAAGCACTTTGTATCAATTGTTTTTATTTAGTTCTCATAATAACCTTAGTTAGGTGGTGTCATTGTGAGGTAGGGTCGTGCAGTGGTTAATAAGCACTTGGTTCTTAACATCGAGTTGCCTGCCCTGCTGCTTGCTAGCTGCGTGACCGTGGGCATGTCCCCCAACCTCTCTGTGCCCAGTTTCCTCATTTGTAAGTGGTGTAAAGTGATCACCATAGAAGCGTCTGGAGGGTTAATATATGCAGAGCACTGGGAGTCATGTCTGGCTACATAGTAAGCATTAGTTATCACAGACCTGCTTTACAGATAAGGACACTGGGAGGTAACATAGCTCACCTCACTAAGCTAGGGGAGCTGACATTTGAAGCCAGTGAGTCTCATGTTGGGACCCATGCAACCAACCACCACCACCTGTTAGAAGCCCAGTCCCATGTGGCTTTACTGAGTATAATTCACGCTGTAAAACTCACTCACTTCAGGTGTGCAATTCAATGACTTTTCCTAAATTTACAGTTGGGCAGTCATCACCATAAATCAAGTTTAGAACATTTCTGTTACCCCCCAAAGATCCCCTTTGCCCATTTAGTCACTGCCCCTCCCCACCCCCAGCCCTAGGCAACCACTAATCTCCTTTCTGTGTCTATGGATTTGCCATTTCTGGACATTTTCTATAAATGGAATCATGTAGTATGTTAGTATTTGCTCACGAGTCTGGCTTCTGTCACTTCATGTAATAGTTTTTGAAGTTCCTCCACATTGTAGTTGTATCGGTAGTTTGTTCCAGCTTATGATAAATAGTATCCCACTGCATGGAGACATCTCATTTTGTTTATTCACTTACCAGTTGATAGACATTTAGACGGTGTCCATCTTTAGACTATTATGAAGACCTTCTAAATATTTAATAACTTGTTCTGAAGAATGTCAAACATACAGTGAACCCCCATGGACCCATCAACCAGCTTGTAGCGCTAATGTCTGCCCTTTGTTCCATCCAGAGCCTGCCTGGACATCTGTCCTTTCGCTCTTTAACTTCTTCCTTTAAGCATATAATTTTTAGTTCATTCTTAATAGGTAGTATAGTCATAAGGTTCTAAAACCTAATACATAGTTAAAAAGATATACGGTGAAAAGTTTCACTCTGGAAACTTCTATCTTCCATCTGCTCAGTTTTCACTCAGTGCTATTCAGCTATTCTTGTTTTTATTATTATTATTTTTAATCCTCACCTGAGGCTATGTTTATTGATTTTAGAGAGAGAAGAAGGGGGGAGAGAGAGAGAAACATCCATGTGAGAGAGAGACATCCATTGGTTGCCTCCCGTATGTGCCCTGACTGGGGATTGAACCCACAACCTAAGTATGTGCTGTGACTGGGACTCAAACCTGCAAACTTTTGGTGTACAGGATGATGCTCAACCAACTAAGCAACCCAGCCAGGGCTCAACTATTTATTTTTATGTATTCTTCCAGAATGCACATGCAAGAAAATATGAATCTATAGTCTTTGCCCACTTCTATTTAAAAGGTCAGGATATTTTATATATATATATATATATATATATATATATATATATATATATATATATATATATATAGTTTTGTTACTTGATTTTTTTCACTTAACCATATAACTTGGAAATCTTTCCAATCAGAAGATGGATAGTTTCCTTGTTCTTTTCTTTTCATTTTTACAGCTTCCTGTTGTTCCATTATATGGATGTACCATAAGTTATTCAACAAGCTGCCTACTGGGGGGCATTTGGGCTGTTCCCAGATTTTTAGTTACAGAAAATGCCATGGTCCATAAACTTGTACATACAACATGTCTGACTTACAACAGAGTCCCTGTGGGATAAATTTCCTGAAAAGGAACTGCTGGGTCAGAGAGCATGCGCGATGGGAGCATTCGCAGCTGTCACCGATCTTCCCTCTCCGGCAGCTGCACGGGGCCTCGCCCCACCTGTGGTAGCCGCTGGTGCTTGATTTCCCTCGCCTTGCCGAAGCACCGAGTCATCCAGCTCATTCACTTTTACACAATAGTTCTGTTTTTCAGGTCTTGCCTCCTTTTCTTTCTTTCTCTTCTTATTTTTCTTCACTGTATACATTTTTATGTAAAGAATTTTTGAATGGGTTTTTACCTGCAGATCTTGAGTCCTTTTTCAGGCTTTTTTGTTAAGAGCCCTTCTGAGATACAATTTACATACCTTAAAATTCACCTGTTCGAAATACAGCCTTCAGTGATTTTTAGTCTGTAGCTCATTTTTAATGCTCATCTCTGACCTTTAATTTTTTTCTAATTACAGAATACCTTTTCAGTCCAGAAAACTTGGAAAAACAAAACACACCGAGAAAAATAACCGTAGTACCATCATTAAAGATATCCATTGTTAACATGTTTTTAAACAAAAATGATACTAAACGTATATACAATGCTGAAGTTTGCTTTCACCATTCTCACTTCTTTTAAGCCTCTCCCTTAATGTCTTCAGCCCTAGGTCTGATCGTCAACACCATCGTTAATGGTGATAGTGATAGCACTAGTGGTGGTGATACTCCCCTCTTACTGTGAGCCTGCGTGCCAGGCACTGCGTGTTGCACAATTTACTGAATCTCAGTTATTCCTTGAAATAATTTGGTGGCATTGGTACTACGCTCACCCCATTTTACAGCGGAAGCACCTTAGGCTCAGAGGGGTAAAGTAGTTCGCCTAATGTTAAACAGGCGGCAAGGGAAGGAGCCAAGGCTTGAACTCTTGCCTGTGTGACTTCAAAACCTGTGGTCACTAAAACACACTTCAGATTGGAGACATTCAGGACTGGTTCAAAGAAATAGCCCCTTCCTGGGGCAGAGCCAGGACACAGGGGTTACAGCCCTCAAGAGCAACCTCGGGGGGCCCACCAACACCAGCCCCCTCTGTCTGGGGTGGGGCTGTCTCAGGCCCATCACTGGCATTTGCAGGGTTTTCTGGTGGTGTGGGGCCCCTCCCTGCATCCACCTGCAGGAAGGGAGTGGAGGGGGTGAGGGATGTGTTTGTGAAGTGGCTAACATCACAAGAGGCTGTGAGCGCCCCTCTGGCACAAGTCATTTTACAGCTCTCCCAGCCCCAACCTGTTGTTGGGGAATTATGCAACAATGGCAGAAACACTGAGCTGTGCACTTCGTGAATGCCCTCCTGTTCCCCTCTCCCACTGCCCACATCCCCCCACCGTGTTCCAGCCTCTCAGACACTTTGGGGTGCCTCCCCCAGCTTTACCCAAGCCAAGTAGCCAGCAGGAGGCTCATGACTGTTAGCTAGAACAGCAGGCTGGCTGCTTGGTTACCATGGCAACAGCTGTTGTGAGTAAGTGGTCCTTGTGGCAGGAGACAAATTAATAAACCAAAATTGGGGGGCCCAGTGGGAAGATCTGGTAGAGGCTTTATTGGGTGTGTTCTGTGTTACTGGGGTACAGGCCGGGGGTGCAACTGAGGAGGGTTAGGGGCTTTTGTCCTGCAGAGGTTTGTCTCCTGGGACGAGAGAGCTGCATCCATGTCCTCAGCAATGCTGAGACTCAGCTGCAGACATCACCAAGGCCACAGCCTTGCGCTTCTACTCCCAGCTGTGATGTGTAGGAGCAGCCCTCCCTCCGAAAACAGCTGGAAGATCTGGACAAAACATTCAAAACATCTGTGTGAGGTCGAGACTGAGGCAGACAGGGCAGGTGTCCATCCCTAGGGGCCCATTTTGGTGTGTGTGGTGGCCCTGGGGAAGCCACGTGCTGTCTGTCTCCTTGTCTCTGTGATACAGTTAAAATCGCAAAAGTCCTAGAGAGAGTTGTTTATGCTTGCTGTACTGGCCCTCTCCTTCCATTCTTCCTTGATGCACTCCAAGCAGGCTTTTGTCCCTGCTGTTTCTCTTAAATGCTGTTCTTGAGGTCACCAATGACCTCATGGGGCTGGATCCCCTTGTTACCTCCCAGTCCTCATCCTTCTTTTCTATGAGCTGCCTTTGTCAGTCAGTCACTCTCTCTTTTTCTTGTCACTCCTGGTTTCTGAGAGTCCACATGAGGCCAGCTGATTCCTCTGTTTCTGTGTGCTGGGGCTTCTTCTTCCCCGACACTTACACTTTCGAGGGCTCGGAACTCAGGGCTCGATCATCTTTTTGTTCTCTCTTGACTCACTCCCTAAGGGATCTCACCTCGACTCTTAGGTCCCTGGGGAACAGGCTCTGGGACAGAGACTTGCATGCAGCTGGTTCACTGAGCAGGCCTTGGGGTGCACACCTGTCAGGGAGTAAAGGATGTGGAGGGAGAGGTAGAACTGTGATGCTCTTGCAGCAAAGGCTTCAGCCAATGGGGCTGGAATCTGGGGAGTGCCAGGCACTGCGCTCTTCAGGAATTAGCTCATCGAATGCTCGTAAAGCCCTTGTGGAGGAGGTTCTGTCATTGTTCCCATTTTGCAGGTGCAGAGGTTGAAGCTAACTGAAGTTATCCAACTTGGCCTCCTTGTAAGGAGTTGGGTGGGACTCAGACCCAGTCTGGCTACCTCCCAGAACCCTAGGCTCACTTTTGCTTTGTAGAGCTTCTAAGAAGCATGTTGAGTCAATTCTTGGTACAGGTCCCTTGGAGGCCCTGCCAGGGTCTGCGGATCTGCCAGTTACTACCCTCCCCACTGGCACCCTCGAATGCACCATGCAGGGCTCCTCCAACCTGTCCCCAGAGCCCCCCACACTACTGAAGAGAAGGAACACATCCCTCCAGAGGTCTAGGGCAGGAGGCTGAAGCCCCACAAAGCTGTGGGGTTCTCTTTTATTTAAAGATGCATGCAAAGTTTGAACCTGTCTCTTGTTTAATGGAATAATAATGTCCAATCTTCAAACCAAAGGAAGATGCACAGTGATGATCTCATGTCTGTATATCCCTGAATGGATTACCCCATATTCTTGATGTCCACAGGCTCGCCTTTGAGAAGCACAGACCTAGCCCTTTATCTTATAGATTCAGGGACTGAGAATGAGGGCAGGTTGAACAGACTCTCCCTCCCCACCATCTAGGCTAGAGCAACTCCCCACACCGTCCATCCTCCTTTCCTTTCCTCCCTTATCTCCAGGCGCCCTGGGCTGCCTACCGGAACTCCAGCTTCAGTGTACGGCTGCCAGGCTGGGGTTGGGGTAGTGCCAGAGGGGCCGTCTCTGGATTCCTTCTCTGTCTCCTCTGAAGGCACCAAGGTGGCAGGGGTTCAGTGTCTGATAGAGCTATTCTCAGGTGATAAAATAACTCAAACAGCCCCGGAGGCAAGATGAAGGGAAGAGGGCCCAGAGAGCCAGGCCTTTCTCCTCTCAGTGCCCGGGTGACTGTTTTCAGGGAGGGCTATTTCATGTGGTGCTGCCGTTCGCCACAAAAAAGTCAATGCCAAAATAAGCAAATCTCCAGCCTTTGGGGTGAACCCCTCTGCCTTCCAGAGGAGCTTTTATATTTAAAGTATATGTGCATGTGCCACACACACAAGCACACCTGCACACACACACATGTTCCATTACACACAAACATGCCCACACACATGCATGAGCACACCCATGCTACCTACGAGCAGGCCCATGCATACACACAAGTGCAACCACACACTCATACAAGCGCGCAGACCCAGAACTGGAAACCCTGACTGGAGTCAGGCCTGGAGCGATGCAGCCATTGTCACCCTTGCTGTCCATGGTGTAGCAGCAGCTGATGCTGCTCTGCCAGGGCCACCTCCAAGAGCTGCTGTTTCCCCAGGGAGTGAGGTGACATTCTCTGATCTCTGGGAAAACTATCTTTGCTTTTGCCTGCCCAGAGCCTCACATGATGTCTGAAGCCTGCTGGAGAGGCTTCGCATGCAGACTGGGGGAATGCTCCATTGGAGCATCTGTAGGATTTTCACCGCATCCACCCAGGGGCTGGAGGGATGGGCGGGGGGAGGGGGGGTTGGCTTCAGATGCAACCTTCTGGGTTTCGAAGGGGTGGGAGTCAGTGTGGGCCCATGGGAAGAGGACTGAGGATGGGCCATTGGTGGGTGGTGGGAGTTGGAGATGGGGGAGGGGTACTCCTTCAGTATGGAGTCCCTGAACTGCCCGGTGGCAGAGGCCGAGGGCACTGGTCCACCTCTGACAGGGCCGGCTAACGTGAGGGGCAGAACCAAGAATTAAAGCCCATGTTCATTTGAAACGTGTATAGGTTTTTAAAAATCGCAAAAACAGCACGTGTCTATTATAAAAGTGCAACAGTACAGAGAAGTAATTTCTATTTTTTATTTTTTAATTTCTGTTTTCTTTCACAGAGAAATAATTTCTAAAGAAAAAGTGAAATCTCACTTCCCACCCCTTCTCCCCACCCCACTCCAAACCCATCTCCCTGAGGTAAACGTGAACAGCCTGCCGTGGAATTTTGTGTTCTTTTTCCTATCAGCATAGAGATGCATGTATACATACGTAGCTAGCTCTCTCTATCTTGCCCTCTCTTTACACAGAAAAGGGAATGAGACCCTATGAATGATTCCTCAACTTGCTTTTGCCCTTAAATATTGGGGACATCTCTCCAAGACAGTGCGCTTAGCTCAACCTCCTTCTGTAGAATGGCCCAAGGATGGTTCATTTAAACAGTCCCGCTAGTGGACATTTAGCATGTCTCAAGTCTGGCCTTCTCACATGGTGCTGTAACAAACACCCAGACCTGCTCATGCTTTCATTCTGTATGTAGAGCGTCCAAACTGGGATTATTGGTTAAAATGGTCTATCTTAAATTTAAACCTGCCTTGCCAAATTATTTTCCCCAAGGTGGTGGAAATGAATACTTCTACCAGCCCTGTTCCCCGCATCCTTATCAGCAGGGGATGTTATTATTCTATTTTCATTTTTGCCCACGTGATAGATGAAAATAGCATCTTACTTTATTTTGATTTTCTACCTATCAGTTGTTCGGTGTGTTCGTTGGCAATCTGCTTCTCCTCTATAATGAACCGTCCATACCCTGTTCCTGTTTATTATTTGGATTGTTTGTCTTTTTCACGTCAGTTTGGGGGAGTCTTAGCATATTTCAGGAATTAACTTTTTGTCTGTCAAACATGGTATAAATATTGAGTTATGAAGTAATAGGATGTTATTTGTCTTTTGAATTTGTTCGTAGTATTTCTGCTGTAGGAAAATTCTTAATTTGTGGATAATTCAGTCTATCTACTTTTTTCTTTTCTTTAAAAAAATTTTTTTTATTTTGAGAGTGAGTTTATTAAAGCTAGGGACAGTGAAACAAGAAAGGGCCTAGGACAGAAGAAGCAACAGCACAGGGACTTGACTGGCTGCGTTGGCTCTCTAGAAACGTTACAGGAAAGAAGAGAGTCCAGGCGGGGCTGCTGTTAGCTCTCTGGAGGGTCGGAAAGGGGGCCTTGGGGACAGGGTCAGAGGGTTAGGCCGGATGAGCTGCTGCTGCCCATTTCTCCCCTGGTTGCAAGTCCTGTGGGGACCCTGAGAGTTCGGGAGGTTCGTGCCTGTGGGGGACGAAGAGGGGGAGGGAAAGGCGCACATGTGCTCCCAGCGGGGAGAGTGTGCCTATCTGCCTTTTTCTTAATGGCTATGGGCTTCCTGCCTGCCTTAAGGGTCTTCCTCACTATTTGGTTATTTAGCTAAGGTTTATTATAATATTTTTATTGATTTTTATATTTATATTTTAAACTAATCTGGAATTTACTTTAGTGTCTGTCATGAAGTAAGAGCCTCAATTTGTTCTATTCCATATAAATAGCCATTTATGTCAATGCTATGCCAAATTGTCTTTTCCACACTGAATTAGAATGCCAATTTGTCATGTAGCAAGTTCTTATATCATTTCTAGCTTATATTCTGTCCCCCGATCTGTTTGTCTTACACGCAGCCAGCACCGGATTGTTTTTGAGTATAGTGCGAGTTAGTTGTAATAATTAGCAAGGCAAGTCTCTTCCATCGTTTTCTGCTTTCTTTTGGGGGTTGAGGTGTAAAGGGAATAGAGAGAGGTAGGGCTCTTTTCAGATGTTTGTTCTTCCAAATGAACTTTAAAAATCTACTTTGTTAAGATGAAAGCAAAGGGGGAGTAAAAATGAGAGTTGTTCCCTCTGGAAGGGCGTTGGCGTTAGTCCTCAGTGAGTGTGGAAGCCCCACCCCTGTCACTGCAGGGGCTGGTTCAGGTGCTTACTGACCTTGTGACCCCGTGAGTACCTGGCAGTGAGGTGAAAAAGGTGAAGGCAGCTTTAGTTTGAGCTTAGAACTTTCCCTTTGCAGAATATTGTGGTGGTTTCCCCTTGGAAAAGAGACACAAATTCCTATTAGGTTTATAGGGTTTGGTAATGGTGTTTTATTTTAAAACATGTAATGGATCAGAGATAACTGTGTTGACTAACATACTTCAAAAAACACCCCATACGTGCCTCTTTGGGTATGTAGGTAAGCTTTGCTTGTTTGTTTGTTTGTTTGTTTGTTTGTTTTTAAGAGATACCAAGGGGTAGAGTTGCCAGACAGGAGGGCATGCGCATTTAACATCTCACAAGCTACTGACAAACCACCAGGCCCCACTGTGGGACCGCCCTCCCAGGCTCTCAGCATCGCCCTTGCCCTGTCTGTGGTCCCTGTGTGGTTCTCGGGGGCATAAGTGAGGGTGGCTCATGGTACTGCTGTTTGAGAGAGCTCTTAAAGGGAGGGGACGGCCTGCCAAGAGTTGACACAGTGCTCCTGTAGGCCACCCCCACCCCCTGCCCCATTCAGCCATCCCCAAGGCATAGATCATACGAAGTAGGAGGTACCGGCCTCTGATTTCCCTCTGGTTCTTTTTCCTGTTCACGGAAACCTCCCAAGTCTAATGTTTTTCAGCAGTACTTTGTGGGCAAGAAATTCTTCCTTGGCATCATCTTCTCTCTCACGCACACTCACACACTCAACACACTCACACACTGCTTTAGAAGTGTGCGGCAGTGCCCTGGGAATGCAGAGCTGGATTCCATCCCTGGCTTTGTCCCTTTTTAAGAAATCTATATTTAACCAGTTTGGCCCTAAAGGGAATTAGCTAAGTCAGGGCTCCAGGGAGTGCCAAAGGCTTGGGATTGCACCAGGGGTTCTGAATCTGGAGTCCAAGAGTGGACCTCAGGGAGTGTGTGAACCTCCGAAACTGCCTGCAGCAGCCTGTGGGGTTAGGGCTTCTGCTTTTAACTGGGTCTCAGAGCAGGTGTGTGACCACTGACCTTCCCCCGCCAAAAAAAAGCTTAAGAACCACTGCCACAAGGACAGAGTAAGTAGCTACTTCAAAAGGAGGCAGAAAAAAGGAATGGCATTCTAGAACCTAGGGAGGGGCTCTTAACACAAAGGGATGGAGGGGAAACTATATGCAAACTTGTGTGTGGCTGCACCTCCTGAGACTAGGACACAGAGATTGCACTGGGTCTCCCAAGGGTTCACAACTTCCAAATGTAAGAATCACAGAGATGGAGACTTAATGATGTTAAGTTATTAACGTCCTCTGAGAGGGAAGATATTTCCAACAGTGATTTTTTTCAGGATATAAATGCATTGATTTCATGGTAGAAAGTCTGAAAAAATCTTCTGGAAATCTCCTAAAAATCACCTATAATCCCAACATCCAGAGATAATAACTGTTTAAAAAAAGTTTTATTCAGAGTGTCTGGTATCTGTCTGTCGCTCTCATTCTCTCCATGTACGTGCGTGTGTGTATAAGCAAACCTGGAATCGTACTGATTTTTAACACGACTGTTCTACTTATTATTTTATGAGCACTGTCTCCTGTTGTTTTCTAAAACTGTCTTATACTTTTTTATGTGATTTCAACCAAATGTCACACAGAAGCCTAAAATATAAAATGGATGAAAGATGAGAAGTTCTAGCTAGAGCACAGGATAGGAGGGCATGCACAGGGAGAGAAGAAACACAATTTGAAAGCCACTGCTCTAAAAACATGAGTTTTAATGGTGATGTAGTATTCTATTACATGGATGTGTAGGGTCAGATTTAGCAAATGAAAATATAAGATTTCCAGGTAAATTAGAATTGCAGATGAACAATGAATAACTTTTTAATCTGACTATATTCCTATTTGAATTTTAGATAAGCAATGAACAGTTGTTTGTAGAATAGGTGTATTGCATTCATTATTTGAGACATGCTAAAAAGTCATTTGTTGTTTGTCTGAAATTCCGACTCACCTGGGCATCCTCTGTTTCACATGGCAACCTTATGATACGCCATAGTTCCCCTAACCAAGCTTTCATTGTTGGACACTCAGATTGTTTTTTTCCTATGTTTTACTGGTATGAAAAATATGGAGTGGTATATCTTTGCATGCGCATCTCCATATACTTATTATTTTAAAACACCCTAGAATTATAATTGCTAGACTGAAGGTTGGGAACATTTTAAAGGCTTTTGAATTATTTGCCAATTTGTTTTCCATGAAGGAGTCTACTCTCAAAAGCTGTGTATGTGAGTGCTTGTTTTGGGAGAGGTTAAGTATGTGTCGGTGTGTTACCAGCGGTTTCTGATGGCTTGTCTTGATGCCCTGGTGAGACCCTGAGACATAAATCTTCAAGGCTGGCAAGTTTGATCCATGGGGTTCAGAGTGGCCAACAGAGCTGGTCGGCCCACCAGCATTGGGGTGCTTGGGGTCAGGGGTCAGGGCTGCTGAGACAGGGTAGATGTGTGTGAGACCATCAAGGAGGATAGGCCACAGTGACGGATCTCACCCAGGAGAAGTACAAAGAAGCTGTGAGGAGCCGGGCTCGTTGTGAAGCATTCTTTTTAGTAAGCAGCCTGTGTTCCGTAAAGACAGCCATTCCAAGCAGGGGAGAGGAAAAGCCTCACAGGGTTTCTTTTTTCCACTTAAAAAAAATAAAAATGACATAAACATAGTAATAACCAAAAGGATGGAAAATCACCCATAATCTCTCCATCCTGACAAATCGCTGTTTTTATTTTCCAGTATGCCTTCCTTCCTCGTCGCAGCCCACAATTTTTACATATCTGCAATCACAGAGTATATGCAATTTTGATCCTGCTCTTTCCTCCCATTATTGAGCAAGCATTTTTCTGTGCGGCTACAGAGCTTTCAGAGCTGCTATTGTGAGTTATTTTTTCTCAATTTCACAGGTAGTAATTATTCATTAAGACAAATTAGAACATCCACGCAAACAAAAAATGGAATCACAATGCACATATTAATTTGTAGCCTGCCTTCTTTCACTGAACGGTATATGGTGAATATCTTTCTTTGTATAACAGAATATATTTCTGCATCTTTAGAAATAATTGCAATGTATTGTATTGAAGGAGTGTACCATAATTCATTGACCTAATTCCCTATGACTGGCAATCATAAGGTTTTTTTCCCTCCACAATCTTTTGCTATTATAAATGGAACCCATTTATAATCATTTCCTTAGGACAGATTTCTGAAATTGAATCATAGGTACACATCTTTTTCAGACTCTTGATACATACCGGTAAATTTGCCTCTGGAAGATTTATACCAGGTTATACTCCCTCTAATGACACATAAGAGTATACTTATTTCCCCACGGCCTATATCAATTATTGTAAATGGTTGCCAAATATCCTTTTCAGTTGATGGAACATAATTTACTTATTTGTTTCCCTACTGTTGACATTTGGGTTGTTTTCAAGTTTCCAGTCTTATAAATAAGACTGTCACCAACATCTTGGTGCCTGATAATTATTTATAATCAGTTATACGATTAAAATAGGAATCCTAAATGAGGAGGCGTATTTACATGCCACTCCCTCCTTCCAAAGGTTAAATTGAACTCTTCTGGCCCTGACTGGTGTGGCTCAGTGGGCTGGGTGTCATCCTGCAAAAGGAAAGGTCAATGGTCAGGGCACACACCTGGGTTGTGGGCCAGGTCCCCTGTTGGGGGTGTGGGAGAGACACCTGATCAATGTTTCTCTCCCTCTCTCACCCTTCCCCTCTCTCTAAAAATAAATGAATAAATAATATATTTTTTACATTTAACTCTTCTTGGTATATGGAAGATTCGAGCCTCAGCTGACACCCTACCTTGGGTCAGAGAAGGTAATGGACAAAATGAAACAGAAAAGGCCATCTGTCAAAAAATGCAACACTGGCCCTGGCTGGTGTAGCTCAGTGGACTGAGCACGGGCCTGTGAAGCAAAGGGTCACTGGTTCAATTCCCAGTCAGGGCATATGCCTGGGTTGCAGGCCAGGTCCCCAGTGGGGGACGCATGAAGGCAACCACACATTGATGTTTCTCTCCCTCTCTTTCTCCCTCCCTTCCCTTCTCTCTAAAAATAAATAAATAAAAATCTTAAAAAAAAAAAAATAAAATAAAATACATGTTATTAAAAAAAAAAATGCAGCACCGGAAATGTACTGCCAGACAGTTTTCCAAAAGGGTACTAATTTAATTACCATTCTAGTGGCTTAAAAACAATTTAATGTAATATTCAAAGGTATTAGTCAAAGAAGAAAAGCACTAGCCACCATTAACCCACAATAATGTCATTCCCCACAAAGAACTGTTCCAATGGAACATTCATGTCTGTCCCTCCCAGACTGAAAGCCAGCACGCCCATCTGCCCAGCACATGCGCTTGGTGGGAGCCATCAATGGGGCTCCCAGGTTACCCTGTTTCTTGCAGTTCCCCCATGCTAGAGATCCTTTCTATTCCTACCTCCTGTCCATACCTCAAGACCCAGTGGGAGGAAGTACCATTTTGATGACAATCAGAGCTGCTCCTCCAGTTCCTGTGGAACCGGGGTTTCTGGGGCGCAATGTCTGCACCTTGTTGATGTGACACACACCCCTGAGCACCTACCATGTGCCAAGCACAGTGGTGGGTCACTTAGGAAGAAGCTCTTGGGGGTCCTCCACAACCCGCAAGAAATGCGTCCTGAAGACTGATGGAGCAAATGGGTGCTGTCACAGATCATTTAATGTTCAAGGTGGAAGAGGCGTCGGAGATCATCCTGCTCAACCCCCTCCTTTTAGACAATCATTTAGTGAGGGCTCCCATGGGCCAGATGCGATGATTGCATTTAATACACGACACCCCTGGGCGATAAGTATCATTACGTCCTTTTGTAGCTGTGGGAACTGCTGTGCGCAGAGGTTAACTCAGGTGCTACAGAATGGTTTGTGGGCTAGCCTGACAGTCCTCTTCAACATTCCTTGGCCTGCCTGCCCCTGTCAACCGAGTTATTAGGTTAAGCACTTGACACCAGGGACTGCAGAAAAGGTTTAAAAAAAAAAAAAAAGCTTCAAATGATCAAAATGGGGAAAAATGCACCAAATGCTAGTACACCTGAGTACCAGCCTCTTCAGGGTGTTCTTCCGTGGTCGGTGCCTACAGTCCAGGTGAGGTCAGTGGCCCTTGACCAGGGTTTGCTTCTTAGTCTCAACCCCCCACTCTGTTTTCAATCGTCAGGTCTGTGCTTTGGGGAGAAATCACACTGGCATCCAAGCATCGCCTAAACAGGACTCACTTGCGGCAGCACTCCCCACCTCCACACTAGGGCTCAACCCCCCCGGCACCGCTTCACTCCTCCTCCACTCTGAAGGGGAGGAGAACACGCCACCCCCGAATATGCCACTTTGGTATATTGATTATTTTGAGCCGGAGGCGCTGGAACAACAACAAATGCAGGGACAGCCTTTCTCTGAACTCCCTCGTCTGCCTAAAGACAGATCCTCCAAAAGGAACTCACTCGTCATTAAGTCCCCTCCCCAGAGTCTCATCAAGCAGGGAAGAGTGACTCTTATCACGGGAGAGGGAACTAGGAGTTGGCACCACACCCAGACGCCTCACCACAAACTGTCATACCGCCCATCTATGCTTCTCAGAGCCCATCCATCTTTCCTAAACTCCGCTTACTCTCCTCTTTCCCTAGTAAGATGGTATTTAATCCTGACTTCTAAGCCACCTTGGGGAATTACTTATTTTCCCCCAGTATCTCCCATGTATACATGCGGTATACATATTAATAAACTTCTGTTTTTCTCTTGTTAATCTGTCTCTTATTACAGAGGTCTAAGCCAAGGACTCAGAGGGGCTCAGGGAAAATTATTTCCCTCCCTGGCAACATCCTTTCCGTTCCTCTCCATCAGAAATAGCCTGCTCCTGGCTGATACTTCTGCCCCCAAAAGTTACAGCTGAGGAAGGGCTTACTTTACATCAATTTATTTATCCCTGAGATTCGCTCTGATGATGACCATAAATAGCTCAACGTTTTTATCTTAGGTAGAGAATTAAGGTTCATCTGTTGTTTAAAAATAACTTTTGTAAAAGGTTAGTGCTTATTTATTAAAAAAGCAGACTTGCTGTAAAGTAAAAGGTCAAATTCTTCAGTCTTCCTATTCACTCCCACGCCACTTTCTGGAGATGCCCGCTGTTTAGCAGCTTGCCATGCATTTTCCCACATATTATCTATGCATTTACATATGCATGTATTTATGAACTGTTTGTACAAAATGAGTAATACCACGCATACGTAACTATTCCCTCTAAATTTGGTTAGCATTCTACTATAAGGATAAACTATAGTTTATTTAACTAGACCTCTACTGCTAGTTAGTCATTTATTTCCAGCATTTTGAATAAATACTACTGTAATTAATGTACTTGTACATTTTATGTACTCACATGAGCTTAATTACAGAGGTCATGCCTAGGAATGTAGGATGGTCATATAAGGTGCATACTGGGATTGTCCCAGGAAAACCTGGCGTACGTTCACCTAAAATCAGAGCCGCTACTGAGTCGAAAAGTGGCATTTAAAATTTAAAAATGCTGGCATTGTCAGACAGCCTTGGTCGTACCAGTGTGTAACCCACCACATATAGGAATTCTGATTTCTTCCAACTTTAAAAATACTGAGCACTATACTCATAATTATTCTTGAATATGCCAGAGAAATTAGCAAGAAATTGTATTTTTAAAAATTTGTTATTTATTTAAGAATCAACAGCCCTGGCTGGTGTAGCTCAGTGGATTGAGCGCGGGCCTGCGAACCGAAGGATCGCGGTTCGATTCCCAATCAGGGCACATGCCTGGGTTGCCAGGCCAGTTCCCGGCAGGGGACATACAAGAGGCAACCGCACATTGATGTTTCTCTCCCTCTCTCCTTCCCTTCCCCTCTGAAGATAAATAAATAAAATCTAAGAGAAAAAAAAAATTAAAAAAAAAAAAGAATCAACAAAGTTGAACAGCTTTCATTTATTATTGGTCTTTTGTATTTCATATTTTTACAAATTACTTGTTTATGCCCTTTATGTCTATATTTTAAAAAATTATTGGTACTTTTCCTATTGATTTGTAAGAGCTCTTTGTATATTAAAGAAGTTAGTCCTTTCTTGGCATATATTTGGCTAATATTTTTTTCCCAGGGTGATGTTTTTATTTCAACTTTGGGTGATTTTAGCCTTTAAAAGTTTTAAGTCTTTTTACATGTAGATTTTTTATATGACATTTGGATTTTATGTCCAAGATTGTAAAAAACAAACCAATTTTTTCTTTATACTTTTTAAATTTTTAAAATTTTTATTCATTTATTTTAAACGTTTATTTATTTATTTATTTTTAGAGCGAGGGGAAGGGAGAGAGAAAGAGAGGGAGAGAAACATCAATGTGTGGTTGCCTCTCATGTGGCCCCCACTGGAGACCAGGCCCACAACCCAGGCATATGCCTCAACCAGGAATCAAACCAGCGACCCTTTGGTTCGCAGCCCATGCTCAATCCGCTGAGCTACACCAGCCAGGGCAATTTTTTAAATGTGTAAAAATTTCGAGCCTAAAATTTATTTTGGTTTAAAAAATGAATTCAGCTTTACTTATTTCACATTAGCTAGTCACTTTATAAACAATTTCTATTGATTGATTTTGAAAGAAAGAGATAGAGAGAGAAACATCAGTTTGTTGTTCCATTTAATGATGCATCCAATGGTTGCTTCTTGTATGTGCTCTAACCGGGGATCGAACCTGCCACCTTGGCATATCAGGAACAACACTCTAACCAACTGAGCTACCCAGACAGGGCTCTAGTCATTTTTTGTAACATCATTCACGGAACATCATTCACGTGTCTCCCATGCCCCTGCCATCTGAAGTACGACTATATCTTATGCCAATTCTCCATTTGAACTTGTGTCTATTTCTGACCTCTCTCTTCTCTTCATCGCTCTACTTGGCCATATACCAGTAGTATCATGCCAAATAAAGTCTTCAGTCTTTTATATGTCTTAATATCTGGTAAGTCGAGTTCCTTATTTTTTTTCAGATTTTTCCCCCTGATTGTTCACTGGTGTTCAAACTATTGCAGTAGAACCCTCCCCCACCCCCCACGGTTGATATTTAACCAGGATTGCATTAAATTTATAGATGCAGTCAGGGAGGACTTATATCTTTATATCACTGAGACTATATGAAGAACATATATAATATTTTGTATATGAAGACCACATATAATAAATGGTTTATTTAGATTATATTACAAACATGACAAGTCATTGTTGCTCATCAGCAATTATGGTTCAGTGTACTGTGCAAAAACTGCAGTGGACGTGGTACATAACACCGTATTTCCACTGATGCCAGCATGGGCACCTTCTGTGCGCCGTGAGTGCATGATTAGTGTCTCTGATTTCTCATTGAGTAAAACTGCATGTGTAGCATATCCCAGAAGTAATCAAAAGGCTCTATCCATTGAAAATGTTACTATTATTCCTGCTTCCAGATTTTACAGCCAATTTTTATGTTTACCTGGATAAAGTGCCGGGCTGCAGAGAGAGGGGCCAGTCCAGAGGCACAGTCCCTCCTGAGGGGACAAGTTGTGCCTGCCCCAGAGGTGGCCTTCAAAGAAAGTTACATGAGGCAGGTTGCTTTTGTCCAATTCCCCTACCCCTTCTCTCTCTCTCTCTTTTTTTTTCCTTAATCTGATTTTAAAAGTTGCCTCCATTGTGCCCTCTCCTATCAGCGGATCGAACCTATTTGATTATTTGTTATGAACCACAGGTAAAGTGTGGCTGGGCTCCACCTGCAGAGCCCCATCCCTCCATCACGGATGAAAATAAAACTACCAAGACATGATCTGCTTGGGGAGGAGAGGTGGCCAATCTCTCAAAGGAGAAGGACCAAGAGCCTCTTCCTTAATGGGCTTTTATTGGGTCGTTTTGCATAGGAATATAGGCTCATTAATCATTATCAGGCAGTAAGGATCAAACAATAGATAATGTACAAAGAACTCTGAGGGCCTATTTTGAGTCAGGGTGAGATAGCTAAAGAGCAATAAAACTTTGAGGAACAAACTCACTTCTTGCTGGGACCCTTATCATTTAAATGAGAGCACTCTTAGCAAAGCAGGTTTCACAGGACTTTACAAATTCTTCCTTATGCCGGATCACCCAGGGAGCTGGCTCTGACCAGCACAAGGCTGCACTGCCCTCCTCAGAGTTTCAGGCTTAAGTGGATTACAGCCAGGAAGCAAGAGATAAGGAAGACTTCTCCTAGACAGAAATGGGGACTCAGGCAATGTCAGAATAGCAGGGTGGGGGCGGGGGGGGGTGAGGGTCCATCACCCCCTCTTTGCTGCAGCACGCCAAGTCCTTCCATGAGGGCCTTCCAAGTGGTTGTGCCTGGCTTAGGTCGCCCCTCCCTTGAGGGGTCTTACCATCCATCATTGGCTAACCGATCAAGCATTGGGGGCCAGTTATGGATGAAGCAGAAGCGGCACTCCTGCCTGGGAGATAAGCTTTGTCTCCTTGACAGATCATCCTCTTGACAGATCAGACCCAGGTGAAGCGGGTCCCTTGGCTCTTACTCAGCCTAGCCATGGGGTGGGGGTTACAGCTCCTAAAACCAGGTGGAACGGTTCCCAATAGTAAAATACTTCTATACTTGACCCATAATGACAATAAGGTACTGCATTGGCTGCTACTCTGATTTAGCTCTTTGTTTGAAAAGCATTATAAACTGAGGTGCCCAGCCCAGCCCATGATAGGGGTCTTGCTGAGTTCTAATGGGTTGCATTTCATCCTGACCCAGCTGGTCCTGACTTCAGTGTGTGAGGCAGGAGGCTGTCGCCACCCTTGAAATAATCATACCGTGTGTGTTCTACATGTTACACGGCCTGGTATCCTTTTTATTTTTCCAGTTAATATCTGACAGGGCCAAGTTCAATAGATTCTGAAATGAAACACCTGAAGTGCAATGCTAGTGCACAAATGTTGACATATTACAGCCGTGTGACTAGACCAGAATGGGTAGTGACCTGTACCATGTGTTGGCCAGGGGGTTGATGCTGGGGCCTGGGGGGCCCTGGGGTCATCCTGCCTCTGCGGTTTGTCCCACTGGCTTCCTTTCTTGCAGCTGCCCAGCGCTGTGTTGTTTGAGGGGGTGGAACCAACAAACAGACAAGAACCTGAACAGGAATTGGCTTTGTCTCCCCTTCGCTATGATTGCAACAAAGGCTGTCAGGACCCTGAGGGTGTCCTTGGCTGGGGAGACCCAGGAGGGCCCAGGCTGGCCCAAGGAAGGTTGGTTGCAGGCTTTTTTTAGTCTGAGTAATACAAATTCTTGTACTTTTCATTTTTTCCATAGTCTTCCTAGCCATAAGCCGAGTCATGCCCATGTCAGGCCAAGAGATGACAGCACTGGGCAACTCCCCATCCAAGGCACTAACCAGTGCTCTGAAGCCTGAGTCCAGGAGGGAGGCAGCCTCCAGGCTGTGCTTGTCAGACCTGGTTGTGTTCTGGGTGCCAGAGTCCAGCTTCCTTTGGAGGCGAGAGACTCCTTTGGAAGGGGGCGGGTGCCCAGCACTCGTGGGCCCTGGCGTCGTCTGAAGGAACACAGAGGGAGCTTTGTGCTCAGGCTCCGCAGCCAGACAGCTGCAGATCTAGTCCCAGCCCAGCCACTCAGCAGCTGTGTGACCTTAGGCATGTTGTTTCGTCTCTCTGGGCCTCTGTTTCACCCCTGTAAAATGAGAACAAGAGCATCTATTTGGCAGGACTGCTTGGCATTAGAAATAAGCATCTAGCCTAGCACCCTGCTTCTCATCAAGCTGGGTGAGGATCGTTGCAGATCCTCTACAAGCAGTGAGCATCGGCTCATTTCTGCAGAAAAGGCCTAATCTTTCCTCATGCTCTGCAGAGGCGTGGTTGGCAGGGTAAGGCAAGGTTCTGGTACCCTTCACAGACTGAGAAATGCTCTACTCCAGCTGCATAAGCTGATAAGCACATAGAAACTGAGCTGCTGCACCACACATCCCTTAGAGTCCCTCTGTCCCTTGATGGCCTCTGGGCTGGGCAGAACGTAGGAACTGAGACCTGGGGAGCTTAATTCGACCTGGAATCCCCCTGGATCACAGCAGAGACCACCTGGAATGGTGAGGCTGATGCCTTGTCCCAGCCTTGGACAGAGGACCCTGTTTGGCTGACATCCCTAAAGGAATGGGCGGTGCACACCGCTCTTCCTGGTGAGACCACTTGTGGCATGAAACTGTGAAGTCATCAGCACTCCTAAAAAAGTCAGGTCATTGTGGGAAATGTAACTGGAAGCCCTAGGTGAGCTTCCCAGGAAGCCCCTATCCTGTACTCCTGAGTGTGTAATTAAACTAGAGCCTCCCTGGGCCTATGGGAATAGGTGGCGCACGGCAGTGGTTTCCATAGCAGCCGTGGAAACTCTAGCTGAGTTGCAGTCAGCTCCGCTAATGGTCAGTACAAGCTCCCAGTCAGTACAAATAAAGGCCGGACATCAGACTCGCGGTGAGGGTCCTTGGGAAGGAAATCAGGGGAGACTAATGACTAAGGCCCCTCCTAGTTCTTGGTCCGGTGATTTCACCAGCCCACAACCAGCAGCTGCGCACCGTCCTGCACCTGTGTAAAGCAGCAGCTCAGCCTTGGGAACACACTGGAACCTCCTGGAGAGCGTGAAGAACTCCTGGGGCTATGTCCCACCTCCAGAGATCCTGATTTAATCGGTCTTGGGAAAAGCCTGGACATCAGGATTTTAAAAGTCTTCCAATAGAATTCTAATGTGTGACCAAGGTGGAGAATCACTGGTAAAAGGCAGGCAAGCTAATAATATTAATAATTAGAAGGGGGAAGGAGAGGTAGGGTAGGATAAAGGGGGATAAATTGTGATGGAAGGAGACTTGACCTGGGGTGGTGAACACACAATACAGTGTACAGATGATGTTTTATAGACTTGTACACCTGAAACATGTAACGTTATTAACCAATGTCACCCCAATAAATTCAATACATAAAAAATTAATAATTACAGTGTATGTGCCAGATACTGTGCCAAGCACATTATCTCCATTAGCTCCTTTAATCTTCCCAAGAATGCCCATTTTTGCAGATAAAAAAGCATGCTCAGAAAAGGCAAGAGAGCGGTGCGCACTGGCATTCAGGCTGTCAGATTTCAAAGCCCAGGCTGGTAACCCCCATAATGACTGCCTCGGAGACAGTATGAAAAGGAAGATGGGGATATGTCTGGGGCAGACCCCTCAGGCACCCTTGATACCCTCAGTGAGTTTCCCCTGCACCCAAGCTGAGGTTCGGGGCCCTGTGCCACCCCAGCATGTGGGCAGGAGGAGCAACACTGGCAGGCTGGTGGGGCTGGCTACTTCCCCAGAGCCCATTGACTCGTGGGGAGGCCCTGGGAGACCTGCCTGTTCATTTGGGAGAGGTGGAACCTGAGACTTTGTGCTCAGAGAGATGGTGAATTATGTGCTTAGTTTCCCAGCTCTCGTAATGAATGGCAGTCTTTCAACTTGGGACACAGCCTCAGATGAGATTTGGGTCCCAGGGGAGTGGTGGGGACTCACATTTTGTTCACCAGGTGTTTTGGGTTTAAAGCAGACTCAGAAAAAAAATGTCAGGAGGCTTTTCCCATAAAATAGGACCAGAACCTTTTTATTTGTAGTTCCATTGAAATTTAGCGAAAGGCAAACCCAGCAGGTACCTGTTTTACTGGCAGTAAAAGGAAATTGGACAGCAGTTATTTAAAAGAAGTCTGAGTTGTTTAAACCTAAAATCCAGGGGTACGTGTATGTTTTAAAAGAAAGTTTACAAGGCTTGGGGATTTGGGTTGAACGGTTTTTGATGAACATGACATGGAAAATATTTTCCTTTCTCATTTTAAACCTTCCCCTTTGCTGTTTGTTTTCTAAATTTAGAAGTCAGGAAAAAATATGCAAATCTAGCTAGAAAAAAAACATCAAGCAAGTCAGGCAAGTTTCAAAGTTTAATTGAAGTGATGGACTGAAAATAAAACTCTCGAAGATGAGAGATAATTCAGTTCTTCCCTTTTATAGAGCAGAGTCATTATTTCAACTTAAACCATTTCAGATGTGGTTGACCTTATTGCACACGGAAGTGCTGGCTTTGGCACTTCCCAAAAGAACAAAGCCTGGAGAGGAGGCAGCTGCCTAAATGTCAGCCAAGAATGCTCAGCAAGAGGCTGGAGGGCAGTAGGAGTTTTACCAGGTTGTCATTCCTCGTCTCCCCAACCTTGCTCCTGGCCATGGCAAATCAAGGGCCTCTTAAGCCATGGTCCCCAAGGGAAGCCCCATCCTTCCCCAAGCCAAAGCCTGACCGCAGACCTGCCGGCTGGGAATGCCCTGCCGGTCTCTGGGCTCAAGTCACTGGGCCACGTTCCAGAGACCAGCCTGGTATCTTGGGATGAATGGCAGCCACCTACACCATGTCACTGTGATTGGGAGCTCCTTTTGTTTCTTACTGTTTGAGAATGGTTGTCTATTCATTGAAAGGACTGAGGACTGACATTTCTGAACTTTCGGTCATTAGAAAAGAACACTCAAACCAGTTTAAGAAAATAGATAGAATAGACAGATAGATGGATAGATAGATTTAAAGAAAAAGTAAATTTGGAATGGGTGTGACCGACTCCAGGGACCCAAAACAATATCATTTGAGCTCTTTCTTTCCATCTCTTGGCTCTGTTTCTTCTTGGGTTCATTCTCCAAATAATATTTTTTCTTTTTTCAATTAATATATAATAGACCTACAACATTATGTTAGTTTCAGGTGTACAACATAATGACTTAATATTTATATATGTTGCATAATGATCACCACAATAAGTCTCATTAACATCCACTACCACACATAGTTACAATTTTTTTCCTTGGGATGAGGATTAACACCTACTCTCTTAGCAATTTTCACATATATTGTACAATACAGTATTGTCAACTATAGTCTCTATACTGTGGATTACAGGGACAAGCTTTGTCCATGTAATTGGTAAGAAGATCCTTGTCTGTCAAACTCAGCAGTGCTGATAAGAAGAGCTTACCTTACAAGGAAGGTCTCAGGGAAAATTCTGATTGGCTCAGAGTGAGTCAAGTGACCATTCCTGAACCAGTCCCTATGTTGGGGAGTGCAATGATAGGATCGGCCTAGCCTGGGTCTTGTGCCCACCCTGTGGTAGTGATCGAGGTGTTGGTCAGACAGGGGACGGTGATTGACAGCCCTGCCAGGAGCATGTGAGTGGACAACAAGTTCCCTCCTATGGCAGGTAAAACCTGCCTTGCCACCTCTTCGGTCCATCTCAGTCCCAAGTGTTGCGTCAGCCAAGAGTGTGTGTGTGAGGAGCCGGGGAGCAGGATGCTTGAGGTCAGGACGGCTCATCATTCATGTACTCATTAGCCGTTGCTTTTGAGTTCCACAATCACTCAGGCTCCGTTCTGGTCTTCGGGACCCAGCATTCAACAAAACAGGCAATCCATGTCCTGGCGAAGCTTATACTCTTAAGGGAAGAAACATTCAAAAAGATAAATAAGTAAAATACACATAGAATGGCACACAGTGCTCTATAAGGAAAAATACAGCAGGGCAGGAGGATAGGGCATTGAGCAGGCTTAGGGCCACAGTTTTACAGATGGTGGCAGGGACGGCTCACAGAGGAGGCCACATTTGAGCAGCACCCTGCAGGGGTGAAGTGAGGAGCCATGCAGACATCTGGGAGAAGAGCCTTTCCGAAAGAAGGCAGGAGGAACAAAAGGGCTAAGGGGAAGGGTGCCAGCCAGCTCACGGAACATAAGGAGGTGAGTGTGGCTGGAGCAGAACCAGGGAGGGGACAGTGGTACAAGCTGAGTTCAGCCGGGTGAGAGGGTATGCCCCCACAGAGTCTCCTGTGCCACTGTGAGCTCGGGGGCTTGTACCCTGAGGGAGAGGGAGAGCCATGGAACGTCAAGTGAAATGGCAGAGGCCCCCGTTTGTTTGCTGTTTTCTCCTCAATCCATTATCAGTAACCTGAGAGCCAGAGACGATATTTAGGTATTCATTCATTTACTCACTCATTCATTCATTCCTTTATTCAGCAAACCCCTCCTCAGTGTCTACTGTAATGCCAGGTGCTGGGAGCTCAAAAATGAGGAGCCCACCATCTAGTGGAAAAGAAAGAGAAGTAAATACAGATGTTAGCACCATGTGATACAAAAACTCCACAAACAGCCCCAAGTGATCTCACTGCCTGCAGAGTGGGCAGCGGTACAAGCCCCCTCAGTGGCTGCAAGCTCAGGATCTTGGGCCTCTCAGGCTGATCCAGATATAGCTCCTCATGGTCCCACAGCCTGAAGGCAAAGGATGCATCTACCCCTCATGTGCTCATGTGCTAAGTAAGCATCGTGGTGGGAAAAGAGGGTAGCAGCCACACACTTCCCCTCCAGGGTGGGGAGAAGGAGAGCAGCATTCATGGGCACCTAGTCCGTGGTGCCCGCGCCGTTTCCGGACTCCTGCCCCAGCTGGGGTTGGGGTGGGGTGAGCTTCCATGGCCAGTCCTCCAGCTACCTGTGCTCTAAGGTTGGGGATGAAGGGGTTTCTTCGTGATCCTCCATGGCCTGCCTTGGGGTAGGAAAGGGGCCAGATTTCTAGATTCCTCTTCCGAGGGCCATACTGCTTTGTGTCTGTCTCTGTCTTCATAGCCTCTTGCACAGTGTCCGCACTTACTGGACTTTCAGTCGCTGTTTGTTGATACTAGTGGGATGCCCATAGGACACCACTTGTGGACTCCCAGGGCAGGGGTCTAAATCACACTGAGGAGCATGGGGAGGGCATCGGGGACCCCTGGGTTGGTGGCTTGGAGGACCCAGAGGATGGGACTGCCCACGTCTGCAACAGGCAGTGCAGGAGAAGCAGCTGCTTTGGAGATCAGTGAGGAATTCGTTTTGAGGTGTTGAGTTAGAGTTACCTGTGGGACATCCAAAGGCCTAAGGCTCCAGATCAAAGAGCAGGGCCAAAGGGAAAGGCGAGTTGGAGAGCTGGAAGGAAATGAGCTGCAGTATGGGCGTGGGAACTGGGGCTAGAGATCCCAGGGAGAAGAGCACTGGGTGGTGCCTGGTGTGAGGCCAGGAAGGTGCTGGATGGAGAGGAAATAACAGCCCCGAGGAGTTCACATCCTGCCCTTCCTCGGTGTTCCAGCTACTTAGCTGGCCCAGGGCCAAGTGATGTTCCAGCTCCGAACCCTGGGGACTGCTGGGTCAATGTGAATGCAGAGTTGAGACCTCTGGGAGGAGGCGGGCCTAGTGTTTCCATGGCACCCTTCTTCATAAGTTGTCTCCCTGGTGAAGGGTCTGGCCTTGGAGGAGGGCTGGACCATCATGGGCTATGGGTCTGGGGGCGGGAACAGCAGATGTTTCCTGACAGCATCTCAGTTCTGAGGCCCTGCGAAGAACTTCTGTAGAGAGCATTGGCCGGAGCAGACTCAACATTCCACAACATTCTCTGTGGTCCTGAGGAAGCTTTGAAAGAAGGCAGCAGGCTGGGCATCAGGGAACAGTCTCAGAAGTCTTCCTTCCCCTTTCTGACACATGAATGGTGCTCAGCAGAGCTTTGTTGAATGAATGGGTGGATGCATAAATGAGTGAGTGAATTCAAGCATTTGTAAGCAAATGAATGAATGCTCCAGTGCACTGGAACTCTCAGAAGCTCATCCCAGTGCCGATAGATGGGCGGTTCTCTGTCAATATTTATTGGGTAATGGTAAGTGTGAGATTACAGAGTGACCTTAAACCCTAACTAAATAAATGTTATTTCCCACAATCAAAGGATAATTAAGCAGCATACTCTCCCTTTGGGAGCTTCTGCAGTTTTTCCTTTATTTTATCTCCTCAGCCATCAGCTGGCAGCTGCTCTCCATCTCCTTAACCCTGGGCTGGAAGGACAAGAGGAAGAGTTAACACCCATTCTTTTCCTGGTGGGAAGGGCACAAAAGATCTCTCATTCTCACTCTCAAAGCTGGACAACGTAGGTCCTCCCAGCTATCCAGGGTTCACGTCAGAACATTCTCCTGCCCTCCTTCCCTCCCTCCTTCAGTCTTTCCTGAAATGGATTTTGAGCCCGTGGGAGCTCTGCTACATCTGTCCAGCCCTTGGCATGGCACCAACTCAGAATATCTCAGTGCAGCAGCTGTAACCGTTGCCACCCCACTGAGCACAGCGGCCCTGAGCATCTGCGTCTACCACGGGGTTGGCCAGGACACACGAGGAAATCTCCCTCTCTAGTTCTGACCTGGGGAACTCAGAGACTGGCTCCTAGGACAGGGTGAAACTGAGAGGCAGGAACACTACAGAATGACACCCTTTAAGGAGACCAGCGCTCCCAGGAGCCTTCCACATTCCTGTCTGGTGAGGTTGGGAGCTGCGCTCTCCAGGGACCATGGAGGCCCTGGGCTGTGGCGGATGTTCCCCACCTCACTGAACACATCCGTTTCTTGTCCCGCAGGCCCAGCTGCCTTCCTGGGACCACCTCTGTAGGGACCAGGCCTGTGTCAGAGTCCTTCTGCAGGGATTCTGTGCATGGACAGTTCTCACCCATCTTCCTGCCACCTCTGTGTGCCCACAGCTCTAGCCCAGACTGCTGGTCACGTGAAAGGGTTAGAGTCGGGAGGCACTCGCAGCTGATGATGTTTCAAGGCACTCTGGGGAACGTCCGGCCAGCAGTTTGGTTCAAATGATGAGATGTCAGGATCCATCCATTCATCTCAGATGTGTTCTTCCCCAGTGTCTTTCATGGCGGGACTTGGGTAGCACAAAGTAGGGTGTGGCTAAGAGGGGGGAGGCTGGGCCATGGCATCGCCATCCATCACTCCCCAGCACTTAGCACAGGTGGACCCAGTAGGGCTGACATGAGGCTATTTCAGCAGCAAGCACAAGTCCCTGAGAAGATGCATCATTGTCTGTGCACTTGACTTCTAGCGCTTCTGACAAGCCTGTGAGAACCTGCTTGTCCTCACAGGTAGTTCTCTGCATAGCAGCTTGTCTAAACCCTGGGTGTTTTACTGACCATACCTAGCCCAATCGCAGGCCCAAGTTCACTGCTAAGAGATTGTCAATCTCCTGGTAGCTTGGCAACTAACTTCCAACCTCCTTGGACAACACATCTTGGGGTCTGGTGTACTGTAGAGCCACCCTCTCATAGCCAGCACACAGAAGTGGGCAAGGGTTTGGATTTCAGAGTTAAAACGAGCAATCTGAATCCAGAACCTGTGACTTACCAGCTGTGACCTTGGTGTTTTTCAAAAAGTAGGTTTTACCTTTTTTTTTAACAGCAGTTTTAGTTTTACAAAATTGAGCAGAAAGTACAAAGAGTTCCCCTTCCCTGCCCCGCACGGGCAGATACTGTTTTTGACTTCTTGAGCCTCAGTCTCCTCATCCATACAGTGGGGGAAACAATGACATGCTCCCGGAGTCGGGGTCAGGGTCAAATCAGGCCTTGCCGTTGGCTCCTGTCTGGTGGTAAGTGCTTACCACACAGTGGCCACTTTATCCTGGGCCCCTCTGATGCTGACCTTTGTCTCAGGTGACAGGAACACCCTCCAGAGGCTTTGATGAGAAGGCGTACTTGGCGGCCAAGCAGCTGAAGGCCGGAGAGGACCCCTACAGGCAGCACGCCTTCAACCAGCTGGAGAGCGACAAACTGAGCTCAGACCGGCCCATCCGGGACACCCGCCACTACAGGTGCCGCCTCCATTGTGCCGATGGAGAAAGAACGGTGGAGGGAAGGGCCAACCCAAGTGGGCTTGGTGTTTTCTGCAATCGTATGGACTTCAGAAATGAGGATGATTTCCTCAGATTCAGTCTACTAATGAGACACTCACACCCTCACCCTCAGTTGTTTACCTGACTCCTGTTTATTTCACTTGACCAAAGAGAACTTCCCATCTGGGACCAGGGAGGCCCCTTAGCACTCAGTCTGAAGTCCCAGTGAGAGTGACCTGCCAGAGGACCGCAGGGAGGTCTGAGAGGGTGGCCGAGCCTGGTGTTCTTGGTGCCCTGCTGGTGGTGCCTGACGTGGAGAGGGGCCGCCAGCCCTGCCCATAGTGCGCAGACCGAGGAGTGCTGTGTCTGCCCCATTACCATCTCTCCCCTTTCTCTCTTCTCACCCCGCTGCCCTCACTTCCTTGAAACTCCCAGAAATGCTTCCCAGTCTTGTCCTTAGTTCTCGCAGGGCTGAAGCTGGGAGAGGCTGAGGACCAGGACCAAGGGCGCCTTCCACGCTAATCCCAGCTCTGACTCCACTCAGCGTGAAAGCTCGACCTTGGGCAAATCATGGGCACCCTCCTGGGTTCAGATCCTGTCTAAATTACACGAGGTGCCTCCTTCAGTCTCTTTTCTTCCTGCTTTGGCCTCCGGAACAGCCTGAACTCCTTACCCTGAAGTGGGAGCCTCCCCTCCTCCCCCGGGAGCCTCCGCTCTTCTTCACCCAGCACTTAGTGGTCCCCAGTCCTATGCTTCTCCAGCTTCCCTCCTTGTCTTTACGCACTGTTTGCTCTTCCGAACCCCCTCCACACACACCTTCATGGCTCCCCTCAGTGTCCTCCCCTCCAGGAAGGGTCCTTCACCAACCCAGGCTGTTTAGGGGGCCTCTCTGCTCTCCATGCAGACTCCCAATGGAACAGCAAGGGGCCGTTGGAGCGGAGCCTCCCATGTGCCTGCAGCTGCAGCTTTGGATGGCCAGCCTGGGCTGTGCTGGGTGCAGCTTATGCTCCCAGAGCTGTGCTGCTCCTGGTTTGAGGGTAGGTGAGGGTGACTCAGGCCCGTTGTGGACTCAGCTGCTCCAAGGAACAAAAGACATATGTGAGATGAGGGTGCAGAAGGGGACCTGCTTTTAGCACCTTGACTGTCACTCATGGAGGTGTGCCCGAAGTCCGGTGGGCTTGGCAGCCTGTGCAAGGTGAGAAGGGCTTGGAGGTGGGGGAGCCCCAGCCCATTCTCCCTGTACTCAATCCCAGCACTGTCGGCCTCCAGAAACAATTCCTGCTCCCCAACGGGGCGATAATCCTGCTCCTCAGGAAGCTTCCCACTCAGGTCCAGTGGCTGGTTCAGGCCCCGGAAATTCTTTCTCGGCGGTCCCCAAGCAGTCTCGCCTCCTGTCTGCCTGCGCAGCTGGGCCTGCTAGCTTGTGTTCACACAGACCCACTCGGAGACCTCTTATGTGCAGTCCTGACCGTGGCCAACCTAGACCCCAGGGCCTGGAGGAGCCGCTGGCCCACGTCTGTGAATTGAGAGGATAGCCTGTATCCCCTCTGCCTCCCTCCCACCCACCCCCACTCTGAGCCTTCTCAGATGTTCACTGAGGAAATTAAAGGGGGAGATTCCTCTTGGGAATCCACACATTTTAAAATGAGACTCCTTAAACCCAAGGCAGTGGTAGGTTGGTGAGTTAGGCCTCCTCTCCTACCCCAGAGCTGCTGCATGGCCCTCTCAGAAGCCCGAGTGGGTCCAGGGTCTGTGTGTGCATGGGTGTATGTCCGTGTGGGCACGCGTGTGTGTAGGGTGAGCAAAGGAGGTGCTGGCTTGGGTGGCAGGACCTCCCGTGGTGGAGCCAAGTGTGCTGGCCCAAGCCACCCTCTTGCCCTTGGCCTTCCAGGCTACCCCTTCTGCTGGACTCCAGGCTAGTTCCCAGTTCAGCCCTCAGTCTAGGGAGCTCCCTCACAATGGGCAGCTGAGACCTAAACCATGTAAAACGAACCTACCAGCTCCATAGCCCCAAACTCAAGCACAAGCCTAGGACAAACCTCTTTAGAGGCTCTTGGCTCCTGGGAGCTGCTGGACAAATCCCCATTACCATAAATACAAATCCTAGCGCAGGGCAGGGTGGAGAGAGTTGGAGGGGGCGGATGAGAGAGGTCGAGTCTACCCTGCAGATGGGGTCTGGCCCCCTCGGGTGGAGGATGAGCATCACAATCCAGATTCCCTCCCTGGGCACCAGATGGTTGGAGTTCAGGGACAGAGACCTGGGGGCCTTAGGGGTCCATGCTGGGGGCTCTGGGCACCCAGGGGGTGGCTGCTTCTCCCAGCACTCCCCATCTCATCAGACCAAGCCCACCCCCCCACCCCCACCCACAAATCAGCCTGGCTCTGGGAGGATGGGCACTTGGGAAGCCTGGCAGAGGTGAATTTCCCTGCCCCCCACCCCCTCTCAAGGAGAATTACTCTGAAGCCTCTTAGGATTTCTCCCATGGGGGTCCCAGTCTGGTGGCCCTCCTGCCTGGCTGACTCAGTGTGCTATGCAGGGCAAGAAGTGGGCCTGGGAATTCGGCTGTAAGCTGCTGTCAGTGGAATGAATGCTGTAATGAAAAACTGGTCACTGCTGGAATAGTCAGAGCGCAATTGTAATAAAGGAGATTGCCATGAGAACCAGCGCGGCGGCTGCCTGCCTGCCGGCCCCAGGAGTGTGAATAACGCCTTCGCAGAAAGACAGATGAAGGCTGGCCGGAGTGGAGTGTTTTCCTTCCCTTTCCTGAGGCGGCGGGGGGTGGGGGGGCGGGGAGCCAAGTGTGGTCGGTGTCTGGAGGCGGTGAACACAGAGCTGCTGGGGAGAGAGGGGGCTGGCGGGAACTGCCATGCTGTCTTCTCAGAGGCTAGTGTCCCCCACGAGCTCCGGAGAGGCTGCTCCCCTGTCACCAGCCAGCTTTAGTGTGGGCAGGAGAGGCAGGAATTCACAGGCCCCAGGACGGGGGGTGACTCCTGTCCAGATCCCACCAGATGGGGTGAGGGTGGGGGGCAAGAAGGAAGAGCTGCAGGGTGTCAGAGACAAAACAGAGGCTGTTCCTGGCCCTCCACCCCATTTTGTCTCTTGGCTGCTCCATCCGCAGGGAGTTCTGTCTGCGGGTCCCGGCCGGGGACCCAGTGCGGTGCCTGCACGTGCTCCAAGCCCTCCTAAATGTCTCAAGGACTGTGGGGACCCCAGTGCTCGAGGTCTTTGGTGAACAGTTTCTTGGCCTGGGAAGGTCCACCAAACAGTGGTGTCCCTCCAGGGACTCCCAGCTGGGGGGCCTGAGTGGGTGGAGCATGGGTGTGGAGGAGCAAAGCCCGCATCCTGGCTTCAGGCTTTGTTTCTCTGACCCACAGAGGTGTTCTAGGGGCAGCAGGCTGGACAAAGAGAAGCCTCAAAGCCTGCCCTGAGGACACTCCCACAGCTGCCCTCTGACCTCTCTGCTCCCTTCTCAGCTGTCCATCCTTGTCCTACTCCTCGGACCTGCCGGCCACCAGCGTCATCATCACCTTCCACAATGAAGCCCGATCAACCCTCTTGCGCACAGTGAAGAGGTAAGCCCCGCCTTGGGACCCTCGTCTCAATGGGGCTGCTCCCTAAGGCCTTGGGGTGACCTGCTGAGCCCCTGGCTGGGGAGGACATTGAGATTAGGTGCTGTGGCCAGATGGGCACTGGGAGGGGGAGTTCTGCCTTCTGAGAAGCTGCAGCTGGTGAATCAGGCTCAGGGAGACCCCAGAAGTCCAATTGTTAGTGAAACACACAGTCCAACACAAGGCCACGTCCCTAGGAAGAAGGCAGAAATGCAGGGGTCAGGAACCTAGAGAGGCCGGGATGGATGTGAGGCCTCATGTGGATGATGGCAGCTTAGTAGGCACCTGTCAGTGATTCAGATGGAGGCACCCCTTCTGTCCTCTTAAGCTTGGCCCTGTGGTCAAATTTAACTCCTACCTCCCTGTTTCTTTGATGAACTTAGATGAGAATAAGATTCAGAAACGCGTGCCTGGTGGTATTCCAGGAATTAAAGAGGCTCGAGTTTCCTTTTCCAGGGAGTAGAGGAAGATGAGGGATGGTGGGAGATACAGAGTTGGGGGACTTTCTGAGAACGCCCCTCCTGACTCACGAGGCCCAAATGGGCCTGGTCAGCCTTTTAGGCAACAGGGTCAGCCAGGTCCCTGGAAGAGCCTGAGGAACACAGTGCTCCTCAGCTATGGATCAGGGCCCAAGGGTTTGCAAGCAGCTGCTCATGGCCAGCATGTTGGCCCCCAATGGGGGAGCCCCACGGCAGGGAGGGGTAAACAGAAGGTGGCCCCTAAATCTGGGTTTCTCTGTCCTCTTCACTGCCCCAGTGTCCTGAACCGAACTCCAGCCAACCTGATCCAGGAGATCATTCTGGTGGATGACTTCAGCTCAGATCGTAAGTGTGCGCATTTTTTGTTGTGCGCCCCCCCCCCGCCCAACCCCTATCTCCCCAGGGTGCCGAGGCAAGCGCTCTCCACGTTGTCCTGGCCATCATCACAGGCTGGCCTCGGCCCCCGACTGGCATCTTCAGTCTTTTCTAGCTGCCCTTCCTGGTGCTGCTTTTTGGTGCCAAAAGAGGAGAAAGAGTGATGTTGCTTTGATGGGACACCAATGAGATGACATTTTTTAAAAATCTGAAACAACATCAGCAGCATGCTTTCTTATTACAGCTGTCGTGGGGAGAAGATTGTCCCTTCAATCTAGCTCCACGGATGTTAGACTGGTGATGCGCTGGTGCTCTCTGGCGCCCCTGGGGGTAATGCCATAAGTACAGGCAGTCCTTAGTCTGGCCTGGGTGTGGGGGATCCACGGCAATCCTTTGGGTGCTAGAGGTGACATGCTCCTCCATGGCCCCCCATCCCCAGTGCTTGTCCGGGGCCTGGTATGGGCCAGCTCCTGGGCAGTTCTAATGGTGGCCAAACCTCTTGTGGTCTGATGCCCGTATCTGAATGAGTTCCCTTCTTTCCACCCTCAGCTGAAGACTGTCTGCTCCTGACCAGGATCCCCAAGGTCAAGTGCCTGCGCAATGACCGGCGGGAAGGTAAGTTCTAAGACCTGGGGTGCCACCACAAACCCTTTTTGGCCTGAACCTCCACACTTCCCCACGCCCTTTTACTGCCATGTCATACACACCTGCTGCGTTCCTGCAGTAAGAACCGAAGTCTGTAGAAAGACCCTCCTGTTATCCCAGGTCAGCCCCACCCCAGTGTGACTGTAAGCAAGTTGCCATCCTGGGAAATGAGGATAATAATCGTCCCTTTTTACCTTGCACAGTTATTGTAAACATGAAATGAGATAAGGCAGTATGGAAATGCTTTGGGACCACCCAAGGGCAGTATAAAGCAGATGTGACCACTTCCACCCAAGAGGTGTTTGGGGCATCGATGACAGCACAGGATTGTGCTGGGCACTCTAGGGGACACAAAAGAAGTGTCAAATGTGGCCCCTGCCCTTGGAGAGCTATGAGGTAGCCAGGGAGTCAGAATCCATCACAGCAACAGGCAGGTTTTAATTATGTGGAGGAATGGAGATCAGAGGAGAGGGTGCTGGAGGAGAGCGGAGTGATCGGGGAGTGGGCCTTCACGGGTGCGGGTGGTGGGGGGCTGTGAGACAGCGGAGTGGGGAGGGCATTCCAGGCTCAGGGACTCTGCACGAAGAGGCTCTGGTCAGGCGTGGGTACACAGGGACTGCTCACAACCCTCCTTCCAAGCGTGCATCTTACATACCCGGCATTCACTTTTTTAGCTTTCTCACTCAGTCCTCATAATAGATAAGGAGACTTGGGTTTAAGCGGTTCAGAAATTTCCCAGGGTGGGGTTGAGGAACCAAGATTTCAACCTGGGGAGGGGGCCCACCCCAGAGCCCAGCCTCCCCACCTCCTTTTTATTCTCCTTTCCCAGGAGAATCGGAGCCTGGTCAGCAGGGGGAATGGAGGTAGATGACAGAGGACCTTAAGCCAGAAAAAGACATTTAGACTTGATAAGGCAGAGAGTAGGGAGCCACTGAAGGGGTGTATGTGTGTGTGTGAGAGAGAGAGAGAGATGGGTGTGACGGACGGATTTAACAACGACCAGCCAGGCTGAGGGGACCTTCTTACTGGAATGGAAAAGGCCAGAGAGAAATCTCTAAGTATGGCAGGTCCTCAAATAATGTGGTTTCATTATAACATTGATGAATGCTGTAGGAACTTAATTCTTGCTTCTATTAATTAGCCTATGGTAAAAACTGGCTTTGTCATATGTCATTTCCCTTCAAGTCCCGGAAGTTACCCCGGCGTTGAGTGAGGTCTTACCGCGCAGGGTTGCAGACACCGTTAGGCCTGGAAACATGCTCTTCCCTGGGCTTTTGCCTGCAGATGCACATTCATGTGGTGAATTTAAGGGGGTTTAAATTAGGTGCTTTATAGCTACCTATTGAGTGAAAAGATGGGACAGACGGACTTGTGGAGAGATGGATGAATAGTTGGTTAGAGGCAGGGTGCCAGGCAGGGAGGTGACCAGGGAAATCTCTCCAAGAAGTGACTTGTATTTCGAATTCTCTGAGTGAGGCTCTTCTGCCCCCACAGCTTACAGGGCACCAGTGGCCGTTCTGTCAGTGAGGGGGCAGGGCCAGCTGGGCCTCCTCTCTCAACCCTTAATAGCTAATTTCCCAACCCTAACCAGGGAGCCACCAAAAGCAAGGGCACGTTTTGGCTGTTGGTGCACTGGGGGGCAGGTCTGGGGGGAAGGGGGTGGAAGCAGAGCAGAATCCAGCCCACAAAGACCTCCTGGGTGCCAGGCACTCTCCCTGACAAGCGGGGATTGTTCTCTCTCTGACTCTCAAGGTAAAAATCTGAGGCTCAGAGAGGTTAAATAACATGTTTAGGGTGAGCATAGGGGCTGGCATGCTAATTCCAGCCTGTCCTGGTCCAGAAGATTTTCTCCATGTCACCCATGATGGTGCAGCTGCCGGGGACCGCCCTGAGGCTCCCCCGGGGTCGGGGGAAAGGCTTTTGGTTTCTGGTTCTCCTTTGGTATTAAACCACACTTTATTGGCAATTTCCATTCACTGAACTCTGACTGTTCACCAGTGTGTTCCCAGAGCCCAGAACAGGGTCTGGCACATGGAGGGCATTCTGAGAATGATCTTGGAGTAATGACGGTTGATGGATGGACGAGAGAAAGAAAGAGAGGAAGGAAATATACAAATACAAAGTAGAGTTCAGTCACAGGAACTCAGAGGAAACCTCAGCTCCAGAAGGGGTGGAGAGCCCGGAGACTTTGTGGGGATGGCTGGGCAGTGAATCAGCTCAGCACCAACCCATCCACGTCCCCTGCAGGGCTGATCCGGTCCCGAGTTCGCGGGGCAGATGTGGCCTCGGCAGCTGTCCTCACCTTTCTGGACAGCCACTGTGAAGTGAACACCGAGTGGCTGCAGCCCATGCTGCAGCGGGTGAAGGAGGTGAGTCTGTCTGTCTCTGGGGAGCTCCGTTCTCTCCAGACGTGCCTGCTGTGTTCTTGGCATGAAGGCCTAGGAACTGTCTTTGAAGTTGGGTAGGCAGAGTAGGAGCCTCAGTGGTCTGCTACCCCCTGAGTGACTTCACCTCACGGAGCCTTCTTCTCTGAAAATGGAGATAATTATATTTGTCCCGCCAGGTTGCTGTGAGAATTCAATCAGATGAAAGCCTGGGTGAGCTATAAAGCTACTACTACGAATGGGTTGTTTTCCTGCTGGGAGAGGCAGGGTCCTGGACTGGCTCTGGACTGGAGTGGGTGGGGCGGTTTGGCCCAGGCTGGGAAGCCCGGGAAGGAGGGAGGAGAGGACGGTGTTCTCCAGGAGACCTGAGGACAGGGGAGAGATGAGGGCAGAGGCCCGACCATGTGCCTGCTGTTCTCCAGAAGGGGGAGGATTGGGACAGATGGAGGAAAGGATGAAGTGGTTACAACTTACTGTAGAAAGACAAATATCCCAATTTAAAAATGAGCACAGGATTTGAATGGGCATGTCTTCGAGGAAGACGCACTGTGGCCAACAAGCACATGAAAAGGTGCTCAGTTTTTTAAGTCAGTAGGGAAATGCAAGCCCAGACCCTGATGAGACGCCTAGTAGGATAGCTGTAATCAAAAAGGCAGACAGTAAGAGCACGGGCGAGGATGGGGACAAGGAGGAGCCTTCACACGTGGCTGGTGGGAATGTCAAATGGTGCAGCCCTTTGGGAGCCAGGCTGGCAGGTCCTCAAGAGTTTAATCACAGAGTTAGCCTCTGGCCCAGCACTACCACTGCGGGGCGTATCCTAAGAGAAATGAAAACATACTCCACACAAAAACTTACACACACGTGTTCAGAAAGGAATGAAGTACCGATGCATACTACAACATGGATGAACGTTGAACTTATTCTAGGCAAAAGAAGCCGGCCACAAAAGATGCATGTTAAATGACTCCATTTATATGAAATGTCCAGAATAAGCAAATCCACAGAAACAGAAAGTAGGTTAGCAGTTGCCAGGGGTTGAGGGGCGGGGGTAAGAGGGAGCGACTGCTAATGGGTGCAGGGTTTCTTCCTGGGTGATGAAAATGTTCTGGAATTAGATGGTGGCTGTACAGCCTTGTGACTGTAATAAAAACCACCAAATTGCACACTTTAAAATGGTGAATTTAATGGTACATCAGTTATACCTAATAAAATCGCTATAAAAATGTGAATCATATCTCAGTACAAAACAGTCCTTAAGAAGGACAAGGCGAGGCCCCCACAGAGAAGCCATGGTGGTCTCCCCTGATCCCTTACCTCCCAGGCTGTGTCATCCTGACACGGGGTGTGAACCCAGGGGCAGAGCTAGACTCCCAGGTGCAGACAAGAGGACTTTGAGGGTCCGTGCAGAGTGTGGGGAGAGGAGAGAAAGAAGAGGCTCTGTCCCATGTCCCCCTATAGAGGGCTGATAGAGGCCAGTTATCACGTGCCAGTATATGACATAATTCACCACTACCCCTACCCCTCAATAAAAATACTTTGGTAAAATCGACATTACCCACCAATGTTTTGGAGGTGGATTTGTGTTCTGGAGGTGATGAAGGGACTAGTGAGTCTAACTTGGCAGTAGCTGTGGCATGAAAGAAGTGACCCCCAGGTTACACAAGGGAATACAGGGTCCCTGCCCTCAAGCTGCTGGTGGCCCAGGTAGGAAGACCCAACCCAAACATGTACAAAGATGGACAACAGTAAATAGAAGAACAGATCAAGCCAGCAACAGAAGGCAGCATATGATTCACTGTCCCAGGAATTGTCTAGATTGTATGTAATTATGAGAGCATCTTAAAAGAGGAAGAAATCCTCAGCCTAAAGCAATCAGGGAAAGCTTCACTGAGGAGGTGAGATTCCAGCAGGGCTCAATATGATGTGAGAAGAAGAGGCCGGGAGAGCATTGCACCCGTGGGACCCAGGTGGGACCTTCCAGAAACTTGGATATAATGATATAGGACAGCTCCCAGGAGCCTGAACGGCCCTGCAGGAAAAGCTGAGTGTATGGCCTTGTGCCTCGGGGAGACTTTCCTCCCAGAGCGGGCAGCGGGCCCTTCTTTCTGAGTCCCTGGCCTTACACCATCTGGAATTTTTCTCTCCTAGGACCACACCCGTGTGGTGAGCCCCATCATCGATGTCATCAGTCTGGATAATTTTGCTTACCTTGCTGCATCAGCTGACCTTCGAGGAGGTGGGTCCTGCTACCAAGGGAGGGGCTCTAGACCAGAAAGGAGGCAGGTGAGGGCAGGCAACAGCCCTGGCTTAGGGCTCTTCTTCCCAGCTGTGCCACAGGGTCTCACAACACCATTACTTCCAGAAAATGGAAAGGGACTGGGTAGAGCCCTGGGGCTGGGGGCCAAGGGCCAGAGCCAGCAGCCGCAGGCTCCTGGTGCAATCAGTGGCAGAGCCAAGCTGGTCTTTCCCTCCCGCCCAACACTGGCACGCCCTCCCCAAAAGGGGCCAGCCCAGGGACCAAGGCCAAGTTCTGGCAGAAGGGCGTGATATGATACCTGTTTTGGGAGTAGAGCTGGGGGACCCTCAACCTTGTGCGAATTCCTAACAGGGACCCCCTAGAAATGGTCTGAACCTGTGCTGCCAATGTGGTAGCCATAGCCACGTCGGGCTATTATACTCTTAAAATATGACCGGTCTGAACTGAGGTATACTGTAGGTTCTGGAGATTCAGTGTGGAAGAATATGAGATATCTCGTTAGTAATTTTTTATATCGATTACAAATTGAAATGATAATATTTTGGGATATGTTTTGTTTAAAATGTGTTAAATTAATTGTAGGTGTTCCTGCTACTTTTTGATACGGCTACTAGAAAGATTTATTTACATATGTGCCTTGCATTTCCGGCTTGTATTATGTTTCTTTTGGGCTGCTCCAGTCTAGACTTTGGGGCTGTACTGTCCGATACAGTGGACAAAAGCCACATTTGACTATTTAAATTTATATTAATTAAAATGAAATGAACTTTAAAATCCAGTTCCTCAGTTGCACTAGCCACCTTCGAGTGTTCAGTAGGTGCATGTGGCTGGTGTCTGCTACGTTGCAAAGTGCAGATGTAGAAATGCCCATCACCGCAGAAAGTTCTATTGGATGGGCTGCTCTGGACAATCTAAGGCTGGGAGCTAGCAGGCAGAATGGATTTTGCATTTGGGGTCCAGATTTTCCATAAGTGCACATATCCGTTCATTAGATCTTGGGGTTGAGAGGGATTCTGAGGGGAGCCAGGTATTTCTCCTCTGGGAAGTCACCTCAGGGCCTCTCCACTTCTGTCCCCCTGCCTGGAATTCCCTTTTCCCAGATATCCACACAGATCAGTCCTTCATTCAGGTCTCTGTTCAAATGTCATGTCATCAGGGAGCGACTTCTGACTTCCCTGACAAGAATAGCATAGGTGTCTCTCCTTCATTTTCTTTTCTAAGCACGTTTTGCCCCTGAATGACATATTACCCCCCACTGATCCATCTTGCAGTCTCTGCCTCACCCAGTAGTCCAAAAGAAAGAAACTCCATGAGGGCAGAGACCTGTCTCACTCTGGTGAAGGGTTGAGCGCACGAATTGCCCAGGACCCCCTGTGAACAGGGCTCAGATCAACGGAGACCCTGAGGGGGCAACAGCCACCAGTGGGCTCTGCCCTGAGCCCACTTCTTACCCTGTTCTGTCCCTTAGGATTCGACTGGAGCCTGCATTTCAAGTGGGAGCAGATCCCTCTCGAGCAGAAGATTGCCCGGACGGACCCCACCAAGCCCATAAGGTCAGGGCTGCTGTGAGCTCCAGAGACACCCATTCTTTCCCCGGGTCTGGGACCTGGAGGCTGCGGGGGTACCTTTTCAGTCATCCGGGATTCAGTCATCGGGGACAGCCATGAGGCTGTCCAGTCTAAGTGGTGACACTATTCGGGCCCCAGGGACAGAGAGCAGCGAGGCCAGGGGCCTGGCCAGACGCCCAGCCCCAGTGACTCTGCAGGCAGGGGTTCTGGGATAAATGGGCTGGGGGGCTGGGGCCATGCAGAGGGGCTTCCAGCTTCGTAAGCTCACGTGTTGCCTTTCTCCTCTCCTTGCTCCCAGGACGCCGGTCATAGCTGGAGGAATCTTTGTGATCGACAAGTCCTGGTTCAACCACTTGGGGAAGTATGATGCCCAGATGGACATCTGGGGGGGAGAGAATTTTGGTAAGTTGGGAAATAGAACAATAGCAACAGCAACGATGTCAATAATGGGTGACTCTGATCGAGCACTTTCTATGTGTAAGGCCCTGTTCTAAGAATTTAATCCTCACAATGATCCCCTGAAGTAAGTACTATTATCTCCATTTTACTGATAAAGAAACTGTGGCACAGAGAGGTTAGGTACTTTGTCCAGAGCCACACAGCTAGTAAAGAAACAGAATTGGGTGGTTAGGGGGAGCCTGTGGCCACACAGCTACACATACATGTGGGAGAACATACAGGCTGTATCGTGGACCACAACTTGCTTCCCTACCAGGTCTAGGGGTGTGTTCAGTAGAGGGTACTGGTCAAATGTAAGAGATGGGGTCAGAGGGCCTCGTGTAAATCCTGGCCCTCTGATCCCATCGCTTAAGTTTAACCAGTACCCTAGGTTTGCTAGTTACTGGGTTACTGCGTGGAGATCTTATCACCTACAAGCTCTTTGGCCCTGGGCAAGTTGGGGCCTCCCTAAGCCTCAGTTTCCATAAGAGGCTGTTATGAGTACTAAGTGAGACAATGAGTTAAAATGCATGGCACCGAGCCCATGGCCGTTATCATGACTTCTGAGGCTGTCGGAACCCTCTAACGCCTGAAGGAAAGGGAAGAGCCAGTGAATTCCCAGGGTTGAGGTCTTTTATCAGGTTAGATAAAGGCCAGACACAGGTGGAACATCTGACGTGGGTAGTTTAAAGGGGGTTATTAAAGGGGCTGTTTACACTGAGTGGGCAAGATAGAGGCAGCCAGAGGAACAGCCTGTGTTGGATGAGGCTGGTGACTGCTGGGAGGTGTCACTACCCCTAGGTCTGAAAGATGGGGAGGGAGGCCGCCCCACAGTAGCTGTGGCCTTGGGGCACCGGCAGCCAGCCCATGGCTCCTAGATGGAGGGGGTGGGGGTGGGTCACAGCCACCCTGATTCTCTTCTCTCTGATCTTCCACTGGTGCCTCTACTGGCTGAACCTGTGCCCTGCAGGGAGGAAGCCCAGTGATACAAGCTACCCAGAAAGCCTCGCAGGCAAGGAGTGGGGTGGGAAGGGTGCCAGGGCATCCTGCAGGCCCCCAGAAGCGGGCAGATGCTTGGAGGCCTGTAAATACAGAGAGGCATGTTCTCGTTCTGACAGTGGACCGGGTCCTCTGCAGAGCTCTTTCCCACAGCATCCTTTTTCTTCCTACCCAAGCTTCTTTAGAAGTAAACAGGGCTGGTGGTATCTCACCCATTTGACAGGCGGGAAAACTGAGGTGGACGCTGCCTTCCAGATTCTAGTCAGGAAACTCTGCATCTAATGAGTGGGTGGGGCGCCTTGACCAGAGCCGCTCAGGTGTTGCGATCTAAGTGAAACCCCAGGTTTCTGAGACATGAGGAGCAGGCCTTTCTTCTCTCTCCCTGATCCGGAGGCATGTGAGCAGTGGGGCTTCAAACAGCCCTGACCCCTCCCCCAAACCGGCTGGAGTGGAGACAGGCATCGGGTTTTCTCCCCTTGTGACTTATTCTTGGAACACTTTCGAGACAGGCATCTGGAGGAGTAAATTTGGGAACGGGGGTGCAATGACCCTTGCATTCTGACGTCAGTTCATGTGTTTAGGTCTAGTGACATCCTCGGCCTCGGCCTGAGGGGAGCTTTGGCAAAGCCAGTTTCCTGTGAAGACTTAGGAGACAGAGAAACTAATGGTCTCTCTTGCATCCAGAGGCCTTTTCTTCCTTCCTTTCTTTTCTTTTCTTTTCTTTTTTTTTTTTTTTTTTCCCAGGCTGGGGACTGACAGGGAAACAAGTGAATGATCAGATAGCTGACTTCACACTCCGCCTGCAGCGAGGGCTTGGCTCGGGCTCGGTGGTTGGGGGAACTGAAAGGCGAACCAAGGAGTGGTTCTGGAGAGAGTTTGTTTCTCAGAAGAAATTCAAAGACCTGTCTAGGCTAGCCACAGTTTTGAGCTGGGAGACTCCTGCCATTGGTGGGTTTGGCCTTTCATTTTGTTTCTTTGTCGAAGGAAGGGAGATGTGCAAACTGAGACTCATTCCTTTCCCCGCCTCCTGCTCCCCACCAGCCAAACTTGGGAGCCAGAGGCCACCTTGAGTCGGGGTGGCACACGTGAAAACCTTGGGCGTTACATTCGGGATCTTTTCCAGACCTAGTCAGATCATGTCACTCCACTGCTCAAGACCCTGCCAGGGCTCCTGCATCGCTCAGAGCAAAACCCGAAGCCCCGAAGTCTGCCCCTCCCCCGCAGGCACACACCATCAGCTCTGAGCTACCGCACTCCACACTCCCACACTCCGCTCTGGCCGCCTGGCCTCCTTGCTGAGCCTTGAACTTAGCCAGCCTTGCTCTTGCCTCTAGGTCTTTGCCCTTGCTTATCCCATAATGAAGAGCATTATGCCGGAATGCTCTTCCCCTGAGAGCCACGTGACTCAATTCCTCGCCTCTTTTAGCTCAAATGTCCCCTTTCAGTGACAACTTCCCTCATCAGCCTAGTTAAAATTGCAGCCCTCCACCCCAATTCCGCTCACCCTCTTCTGTGCCCTACTGGCCTCATTTTTCTCCACTGTGCTTACTATTATCTGATAGACTGCAGACAGGTTCCGGCGCAAATAACGCCCCTTTTTATTACATTTTTTTTTGTTACAAAATCATAAGCATGTAATTCTGTAACATAACAATATCACACTCAAGCACACCATATGACATTTTCGGTGAAATGTTCAAATCAAAATCATAAATTATTACACCCACGTTAGAACCATAACACCCATATTGTTGCCCTACCTACTACACTCAAGCAGGCGCTACTTCTGCTGAACCCTGCGTTCTACTCATTTTCTTACCTATTTGCATTTTTGTTTCTTGTTTTACTGAGATCTTGTCTCACCCCACCAGCCTGTAAGGGATTCTAGAACAGCATGTGACATACAATAAATAAGGACTCAGTAAATTCTGAATTAACTAAAAAATCCGGTCATACAGTGCAGCTTACTGGACAAAGTGTGAACTTCATGTTGCAATTCTGCAACTATTTGAGTGACCTTGAAAAGGTTATTTAACATCTTTGATTTCCACAGTTCTTACTAAAAAATATGGTCAGACACACAATGCAATATATAGATCATGTACTATAGAAATGTACTCTTGAAATCTGTTTGATCTTATTAACTAATGTCACCCCAATAAATTTAATTAAAAAGTAAGAAAATCGGGTGTTTAACATGGAGTGGGTGTCAGACTGAGAACCTACTATTTTGACTTTGGGATTTTGTTTTTGGTTTTATTGACCCTACCTGTCACATCTTGTCTGTCATTAAATTAATGGGTGAAATAAAACTACCTATGCTTCAAAAATATATATGTGGGGATAATAGTACTGACTTCACATGGTTGCTGTGAGATTTAGACATCAGCTATACAGAGGATGGCACGTAGTAAGTGCTCAGTAAATGAATGATGGTTGCTGCTGTTGTTAATGGTATTGTTGCTAGTAATGACACTTGATAATAGTATGGGCAATATGGGCTGAGTGGGATAAAGTGACAACTAACGTAAGAAAGTTACTCAGGTAGAAATGGAACCAGATGCAGGTCTCTGTCCCCAGGTCCGTCCCCAGTTTCAAATCTCTGTTGCTAAGCCAGTTGCAGACGTCTGTCTGGGAAAAGGGACAGAGGGTTGCCCATTTGCAGCCAGACCTAGGGAAGCCCAGTAGCGTAGCCAACCCCGTGTGTGGGTCCAGATATGCCGAACGTCAGTCCTGGCCGCTGGACCACACCTGGAAGTCCCCTGGTGCACGCAGGCAGGCCAGAAGGCAGGCGTTAGTCCTGCTGCCTTGACTCCCCACTCTGCTGGCCACTGGGAGGCTCGGACCCACTGCACCAGGTGAAGGCCCTCAGGCCTGGCCAGGGACAAGGAGTGTCCTTAAAGCCAGCTGGAGAATGGGAAGAGAGACCAAGGGACTGAAAGAATTCATGACAGGATGCTCTTGCTTTAAAAAAACAAATTTTAAAGTGTTATGGGCCTGACTGGTGTGGCTCAGTGGATTGTGCTCGGGCTGGAACCAAAGGGTCGCTGGTTTGATTCCCAGTCAGGGCACATGCCTGGGTTGTGGGCCAGGTCCCCAGTATGAGGTGTGCAAGAGGCAACCACACGTTGATATTTCTCTTCTCTTTCTCCTTCTCTTCCCCTCTCTCTAAGAGTGAATGGATGGAATCTTTTTTAAAAAAAGTGATATGGTTATGGGTTTTCTGGGACAGGAAAGAGGTTTTTCAAAGTTACAGGGCGTCCAACTATAGAGCTAATATGAAAGAAAGTAGGAAACCTGAAGAGATTATGTGAGGTTCCGCCGATTGCCAGGGTCTTGCAAAGTGACAGTTGCTGAGTGGAGGCCGCACTGGGTGACTTGTGATGTCTCTCCCATTCTGGGAGGCGGAATGGCCACTTCTTTCATCTCCAACACTGCTGGGGACCACAGTCATCTGCAAAAGCTTGTTCAGCTTCACTGCCCACATCAGAAGGAAGGCTGGTTTGAGAGGGCTGGCAGCAGCTTGTAAATGGGAACCCCTGGGCAAGAGGGAGGTCAGGGCCGGCCAGCTGCAGCATCCATGGCTTGGTTGGTGGCTGCTTTCCCAACCTCTCAGGTGCCCAGCACAGGCTGCTGAGCAGATGCGTTCTTCCTTAGTTCATGTCTGGATGGGGCTTTCTGGACAAAGGTGGGAAATGACGCTGCTGTTTGATTCCCTTTTCCTTCTACTTGTGGTCTTGGTGTTCCTTCAAAGCTTTCCCCACTGCTCTTCCAGAGCTCAGAGTGTGTGTGTTCGTGGTGCGTATAAACGGTGTTTGTGTGCGGAATGTGTAGAGGGTGTGTGTGATGTGTGTGGAGGGTGTGTGTGGTGGTGGTGAGTGTGGAAGGCATTTGTGTAGAGGGTGTGTGTGTGTTGGTGGTGTGCGTGTGGAAGGTGTTTGTGTAGAGGGTGTGTGTTTATGGTGTGTGTGCGGAGGGTGTGTGTGGGGGTGGTATTTGTGTGGAAGGCGTTAGTGTGGAGAGTGTGGAGGGGGTGTGTGTGTGAGCAGGCAGAGCGCATGCAAACTGTCAGGAGTGGGTGCACCCGTGCAAACAGGCCCAGGAGCTCCGACCCCCGCGTGTGCCTCCAATGAGACACCGAAGGGAAGGACAGCCAGCCCCCTTCCCTTCTTCACTCAGTGGGGCCTGCCCAGGGGCTCTTCTCTCCCTGATGGCGGCTGTCTCCCACAGAGCTCTCCTTCAGGGTATGGATGTGCGGCGGGAGCTTGGAGATCGTGCCCTGCAGCCGCGTGGGCCACGTCTTCCGGAAGCGGCATCCCTACAACTTCCCTGAGGGCAACGCCCTCACCTACATTAGGTAGGTCACAGAACCAAGAGTCCTGAACTTGGAACCAGGACACCAGGGCTCTAGACCCAGCAGTCCTGTGAACTGACGGTGGGCAGCCACCTACCTCTTGGCCTCAGTGTCCCTGATGGCCCCTGCCAGGTCTTCCATTCAGGATTCCAGGCACTTTCAGCGGTGGGAGAATGGAGGTGGGGGTGTTGCTACCAGGTTTCTCTTGCCTTTACTATCTTTGAGGGTCTTGGAAAACTGGCCAAACGACCAACTGGGAGCTACCCTCCACTCACATGGCATGGGTGACTCTGACTTGGTCAGTGTCTGCCCATCCACGTCCCCAGCCACAGGCCTTTTAATATATACATCTTCATGCATTCAGTTTACGGGGAGAGAGAGGGAGAGGGATGCACATACACACCAGGGACTTGTGTTTGTGTTTTTATATAAGTGGGACCCAGCTCTGTGTGTTGTCTGCAGCACACTTTTCTGCCACTCAGCGCTAAAGTATAGACGTCCTTCCCTGGCTGTGCACGCTAACCGTGGCATTGCTGTTCAAGGTTGCCCAGTACCCCCTCGTGTGGAGGTGGTTCGTTATCCTCCACTGATGGGCACGTAGGCTGTTGCCAGTGCTTCATTAAACAGATATTCTTGTACATGTCCTTACTGCCTACGTGCAGGTCTATTGGTAGAACGGACTCCTGGAAGTAGAGCATCAGAGGGCATACGTACTTACAAAGTTGATGGATATTGACAGATTTTCTCCGAAAAGATTGTACTCATGTATGCCACCCCACTCAGTCTTGTTTTGCATACGCTTCTGAGATTTCCATCACTCCGTGTTCTCATCAATGCACAGAGCTGATCTTAATCTTACCCCTACCTCTGTTGCTGCCTTGGTGACTTCCTTTTGCTCCTTCCTCTCCTTTTAGGAATACCAAGCGCACTGCAGAGGTTTGGATGGACGAATATAAGCAATATTACTACGAAGCCCGTCCCTCAGCCATCGGGAAGGCCTTCGGCAGGTGGGCCCCTCCCCCAGCCCTCTTTGCCTCCCTCCACCCACTTAGCACAGCCTTAGCCAGAATATGAAATGGGCTTGCACACACTCACGGTCTCCTTAGTAACTGAGCCCCACCTGCTGGGCTCTTGGGGCCCATTCCATGTGCAGTGCAGAGACAGACACTAGTCCCTGAAGGGGGTGCAACCCCGTGGGGAGAAATAACCAGAGAGGGCTCGTTTATGAAAAAGAGTTTCTGCTCACAGGCTGTCTGCAGGGAAAGGGACCTCTGTGGGAGGACTTAGGGAGGCACTGTCTGCAGAAAACACTTAGGGTCTTGCCTCCACCCCCAGTTGTTCCCAATCTGTGTGTTGTTAGACTATTTTCCTAACTCTCATTGTTATGACTACAGTGTAGTTAAGCATTTCCAGAATTCAGATTGGTTGCAAAGTCAATTTAGTGGGTTGTGACCAGCATTTTTTTTAAAAAATGATGGGGAATGAGAACACTAGAGATTAGTACAGAACAGAATAGAAAATAACAGTTGATTGCTGTGAAGGGTAATATTGTTTTTGCAAAACTCTTATTTTAGTTAAGTGTGTGTGTGTCTACCTAAGTGCGTACCTGGGTAAACTTGGCCACAACGTAAGATGTATTTATCTCTTATTCAAGGTTGTGGTCAGGAAAGTTTAAAACCATTATTAGTGATCATCAGTGAATCTTCCTCCCTCTATTTACTTACATCTATCCCTTAAAAAAAAAAAAAAGAATTTTAACACTGACTATTTCTTTCAGTGGGGAGCTAAAATTTGCTGGACATTTGTGTCCCTTAATTTATTTGAGTCTCACAAAAACCTCCTGAGGTAGGTAGATAGTTATGTCAGCAGTTTACTGGAGGAGAAACTGAGGCTCAGAGAGGAGGTGAGGGCACCTGTCAGTGGCCATCACGGTCAGTGTAGCTGAGGCAGGTGAGGAGACCGAACTGCAGTGTCCGCCGACACATCAGAGGCTCTGATTTGCTAGAATTCCTGAAAGACCTCAAAGCCTGTTCCTCTTGTTAGACTCCATCTGCTAAACCGCAGTGCACAGAAGGAAAACTTGAGTTCATTAAGGCTCTGTTCTCTGTGGAAATAAGGACCTATGCTAACTGAGGGTTCGTGTGATGCTCGCTGAGGGCTCCAGGAGTGAGGAGAGTGAAACAGGGCCCCCTGCAGGCTGGGCTGATCCTGAAAGGTGAGCAGGAATTTGAGGAGAGGAATGGCCGGAAGACCTGGGTGAACTTGCAGGTCTGAGAATGTCTCCAGGAGGGCAAGCTGGGATCCAGACTCCTGGTTCTGACCTTCTCAGGTGGGGCCTCTGTCCATCCTCTCTGGGGCTTCCTCCCAAACCCACTGGCCAGAGCCTAAACCAGGCCTCCTCTTTCAGTGTGGCCACAAGGATCGAGCAGAGGAAGAAGATGAACTGCAAGTCCTTCCGCTGGTACTTGGAAAACGTCTACCCAGAGCTCACGTGAGTGCAGCCCTCAGCCCATGCATCTGGCCTGGGAGGGGGCTGGCAGCCTGGGGGACCCCTTACCCCAGGATCTCTCCATCCCCAGAAGCCTGGTTCTTCCTAGCTGTCAGTGTTTATCTTCTTGTGAAAGCTTTGAGGAGAGCGGGAGGACATTACCAGGAGTTAAGCACGATCTGTGGTAGGAACCAAATTTTTAACAGACTGGGGGTCTTCATGAGGAAGACAACACCGCACTTTGTAGCAACGGTCACAGAAGTCATCATCCCCTTTGACTCTGTTCTCTCCCTTCTGGGAGTTTATGCTAAGGAAATGAAGCAACTGAAGCAAGGAACTGTTGACAAACAAGTAGATCTTCGCTGTAGGCTCGGCTGCGGGAGAAAATCAAGAAACCACCGACAATGGGGGCTGGGTTTCACGAATCATGATGCACTGATCTAAACAAACGTTCTGTGCCCATTAATATTGTCATGGTAAAGGCTGTGGAAAAGCATGGGGACATTTGCTGTAGCAAATGCAGAAGTAACCTGCAGGTGGCGATGTGTGCGAGTGTGCGTGTGTGCTGAAACTGGCTACAGTGGCTGCACGGGCTGGAGAGGATTCTTCCTTCTTTTGAAATCCTTTTGAGTGTCTAGGCTGCATGCACATGGCTCATTTCCTCACCTCCTTCATGTCTTTCTCAAATACGCCCTTCTCAGGGTGACCTCCCGGAACGCTGAATTCATACACTACCCTGTCCCCCAGCATTCCTGTTTTGTTTTCCTGTCACCCTTATTATGGTCTAGCATACATCCTGCCAGTTAATTTGGGGGCTATCTCCCCCTACTTGAGAGTAAGCTCCGTGAGGGTAGAGGTGTTCATCTGTTTTGTTCACCATTTTTTCTCCAGCTTCTAGCATAGTGCCTGTCACAAAATGAGCTCTCCATAAATATTTTTGACTGAATAAATTGCAAGTCAATAATAATCCTCAGTAATAACTTTGCAATTAGCATTCTTTCTTCTCTGGCTGTCACTCTGGGGAGCAGGCTATCCCACTGTGGCCAGTTTTCTCCTGCAGATGCTGCTGTGACTTTCCAGAACACTCCACCCCTTAGAGCTTGCATATCTTTGAGCAGCAGATTTGATTTTTGGAAAACATCAGTAGTTGCATTGTGGCCAAGACCAGGGGATAAACTAGACTTAGCCCAGAGAGCATAACCCCGGGTCTCAACTACAGTATGATAAGACTGAAGCAAGTCACAAAAATGAACTGATGCTGGGAGCAGTTCCTGAGGAATTCCAGGACAGTTCGAGCAATGGCAGTGTCCTCAGAGGAAAGTTGGCAGCCTGAGTAACCCCAGGCTCCCTGGATGACAGCTGTGAAGGGGAGAACACCGATTTATGGGAGTATAATAAGTGAACAGCTTCCTCAAGTGACCGCGGCTGAGGAGATGCTTTCATTCTGATGTGTCATCTCTGAGAGAAAAATTCATTTCCTTACATTCTGTCCAAGTTCACACAACATTTGTAGGGAGCCATAACCTCTAGGCCTTGGGCAGGAGCTGGAAAGCCTGGGGGAGGTGTTGGGAGAGGAGGGACCGAGAATATGCCCTTCCTGTCCTCCCCAGTTCCCATGCAGAGTATCCCAAGTCATCTCCTGAGGACCAGAAAATAGGTCATAACTGTCAGAAACCTGGATTGGTTGATCCCAAGGCAAGAGAGTGGATGAAACCAGTGATGTTAAGTGAGGAACATAAGTCAACTTCCATTTATTCTGTCACTGTGTGGAAGTTTATTTACTGATTTTTAAAGATTTTTATGTATTTATTTTTAGAGCGAGGGGGAGGGACTCAGCCTGACAGGGGATCGAACCAGCTACCTTTTGGTCCGTGCATCAACGCTCAACCCACTGAGCCACCACACCTGTGTGAAAGTTTAAAAAAAAAGATTTATTGCTGTTAAGAGAAGCCACACACCTCATTTATGTGCAGATGACTCCTCCCCAGTCCACTCATTCGTGATCTGCCTCAGTTCTCAGGGTGAGGGCCGGGGGTTAGAAAGGAGATCAGTTGGCCCAAATGATACCAGCTTTCTTCCAAACAGGGGATCCTAATAGCTGGCCCACCCTACTGCTTGAGGCTCTGTGAGAACGGGTCGGTTCTGGGGTTCTGGGGGCTTCCAACCAGCTCTGAGGAAGGAAGACCTGGTTTGGCTGAGATCCTGTGGCATGTCTTCATCGAAGAATGCCAGAAGTGTTCCGATGCCCCTCGCCCCTGCCCGAGTTCTCTTGCTGACCCAGGTAGCAGGAGGCAGAGAAGGTTAGGCACATGGCCAGACTGGTTCCCCATCCCCCGCCGTGGGGCCACAATCCCTGAGTGCGTGCAACCTCCCAAGCCCAAGTATACAAACCTACATCTGCTGGGGCCGGCCGCCTCCTTAGGTTTATTGCCCACGGGGTCAGACGCTGGGTCTTACGTCAGTGTGTATGTGTTCACACACGTTTTGCTGCGCATACAAAGTGATTTGATAATGTGATATTTTGACACTGTTTGACTTAACGGCATGTTCTGAACGCTTTCCCGCATCACCGGAGGGTCTCTCACAGGCACGTGTCACGGCTACAGGGCTTTCCTCCTGCGGATGAGTCACAGCGCGCCTCGCCCACCCCCTGTCGGCTGTCTAGGAATTTCCAGTGCTTTCATATCATCGGCAACTCTGAGATGAATATTTTTAGACTGAATCTCTGCACACATCTATCATTATTGCTGTAGGATATTAAGCTCCCTGAAGTGGGATGGTGAGGTCAAAGGCGTGCACATTTTTAAGGCCTTTGCTACCTAGTAATAATAATAACACGTTGCCTTCCAGAAAAGTTAGGCTAATTTGTGCTTTCACCATAGGATATGATGCTAAATATACATATTTGTGTGCATACATATAAATACATATTCTTTTATATATAAAATATATTTTATATGTAAATAAATATGTAAGTACACAATGTATACATATATAGCAAGCAATGCTAACACTCTAATACATATTTCTTTAATTGTTAGTGAGATTGAACACATTTTCATATTTGTGCATTTTAAATTTGCTTCTTTGAAGTGACCCCTCCCCGTCATTCTGAGATTACTCGCTGAGCCCACATCCAGGTGCCAGCTGCTCCCCAGGCTCTCCTCTTTCTGTACTGGGGAGTCCTGGGTTTCTGGCCTAAGCTCTCTCCCCACCGGCGTCCTCTCAGACCCAGCCTCCAGGCTAGTCCCTGGGGCTCCTGGAGCTGCTTGGAACCCACTGGGGCCCAGGCCTGTCTTCCCAGAGCAACCCCTGGTCCCTTTCCCCTTTTTCCCCTGCCTCGCTAGCTACGCCTGCCCCCAGTGTTCCTCCCCCCAGACCTAGGTGCCCAGGGAGCTGACTGTGTCTGCCCTCTGGGTAAGCGCGGGTAAGCCTGACCCCGCCTTTCCTCTCAGGGTCCCGGTGAAGGAAGTGCTCCCTGGCATCATTAAGCAGGGAGTTAACTGCTTAGAATCCCAAGGCCAGGACACTGCTGGTAACTTCCTGCTCGGAGTGGGGATCTGCAGAGGGTCTGCCAAGAACCCCCCGGCACCCCAGGTAAGCTGTGCAGGTCCCAGAGTGGGGTATGGGGCTTTCCTCTGTTCCTCCTCCTCCTCTCTCTGCCTACACTCTCCATAAACCACTTTCCCAGGGACCCTGCCAGCTGTCCCCTCCCACCCTGCTCCTTGGGTCTGCTCCTGTCACATTCCCATCTCCTTTCCAGCCTGTGACACAGCTGCCCTCTGTACACCACACACTTTCTGCTTAATGAGGGAGAGATGCTGCCCAAACAGCGCCCAGCTCTCTCCTGGGGTGCAGCTGTGGTCGGCTGATGTGATGGGAGCAGGGCATCCAGGACTCTTGTATGTGCATGCGTGTGCAAAGCATGAGTGTCAACGTAGCACATCAAGACTGGAGTTGGTCATGGAGCCCCCGTCACGGACAGGCTTCCTGCCTGCCCTGGTCCATGTCCTGTCTTTCACCCCCACCCCAGCGACCCTCAGTACATTCTCCATTGCCCTCTAGCCAGCTCCAGCCAAGCTCCCCCAATACTTTATTATGAAAAATTTCAAATATATAGAAAAGTTGAAAGAATCGTACAGCAAATACCCATGCACCCACCCCTATTAGTAGAAAATGTTACCAAAATACACAGGATATTTGCCTTATCACCTCTCCACCCATCTGTCCATGCATTGCTGTACTTTCGGACTCAGCCTCTCTGGTTCCTGCCCTGCAGGCATGGCTGTTCAGTGACCATCTCATCCAGCAGCAGGGGAAGTGCCTGACCGCCACCTCCACCTCCGTCTCCCCTGGGTCCCCGGTCACACTACAGACATGCAACCCGAGAGAAGGCAGACAGGTAAGCCTCCTTGTCCCCAGGTTCAGGATGGCCAATAGCCCCGGGAGGACACAGGGTGGGGATGGCAGCCCCTGGCAGGGGAGCCGCAGGCTGAGACATACAGACTCAAACCCTCCAGAATGAGGAGCAGTGCAGGCCTAAGTCATTATCAAGGTCAAGTGTATGGTTTTACTCATAAGGAAGTCCTTTAGGTGAATATTCATTAAATGTCTGTCCTGCCAACCTGTGAGGTGAATGAGGGCAACAACTGTTTGTCTTGTCAATGCTGTCCCTAGCCTGTGACGACCATCACAGCCAAAATGAGTGTTAATTTCACCAAGAGCCCGTACTAGGACTTTTACCTGGGTCATCTCATCTACTCCTCCCAGCAACCCTGTGACACAGGCTCTAGTCCTAGCCCCATTTTGTAGGCCGTAAGACCGAGACTTCCTAAATTTAAGAGACATATGTTAGATCACACAGCTGGGATGGGGCAGGACTGGGATTAAAACCTGGGTAAGTGTGATACCGGACCCGCAGTCTTATCCCAGCACATAGTAGACTCTCAGTAAGTATTTCTTGACTGCTGGCTGGCTAGGGAAACCGAAATCTAGATACAGTGACTTCCAAGCTGTCATGCCAGCCTTATGTGACCACTGCCTTTTCCATTCGTCAAACACACTCTCTCTCTCCCTGTCTCCAAGGAGAGAGGTCAGGCCCATTTGTTGAGGAAGAAGGTGATGGTCCTAGCGATGAAGTTACTTGCTTAGGGGACGTAGCAGCCAAGGACAGAGTCAGCCTGGCTCCCGCGTCTATCACTCCCTCCATGGCTGGGAGGGCCACGCCTCTGCTTGGGAACTGGGACACAAAGGCCAGAGGTCTGCTCCAGCTCTTCCTCTGCCTGCCCCTCCTGGGTAGCTGTCCCTGTGTCTGACTCCTGCTAGCCTGTGGGGCAGTCAAGGGGCAAGGGGCTGGCTGCCTGGCTGTCTGATTCAGCCTGCAGGGTTCTCCTCCCACCCTGTTCTGTTTGGATGGGTCAGCTCTTTAGGGACGACTGGCAGTTTGCCATTCCACCTGGAAAAGCAACCCAATCCCCTCCTTGATGGGTCTAAGAGATTTGTGTGCCATGGCCTGCTTGCTGGGCCCACCAGACATTTCTGAAGCACTCTCACACTGGAGGGGTGCAGTTGGTCCTGTTCCCTGCCAAGGCTGCTCGCCCCTTACCCTGCAGTGAGCCGGTCCTGAGGCCCCCTTCCTGAAGCATGGAACTCTCTGCGTGTCAAGTCTTAAGCCCATTCCCACTCCCTTCTTGTCTTTTATTTTTTTTAATTGATTTTTAGAGAGAGAGAGAGAAATATCTATTTGTTGTTCCACTTATTCATGCATTCACCAGTTGCCTCTTGTATGTGTCCTCATTGGGAGTTGAACCCGTAACCTTGGCAGATCCAGACTCTGATACCCTGTATGCACATCCCAAGTTGGCTCCCTTCTCTGCCCACCCCAGGGTCCCCTGCAGCCATGGACCCGAAGCTGCATGTGGCTCACCTCCCTTCTCCTAGCTGCTAAAAAAAAACATGACCCCTACCCTCTGAGCCCTCTGGGCTCCCTCCCCATGGTCATGAGCACTCACCACTCTTTAGAGAAGACAAGGCGGATATGGGAAGAGGGGAGGTGGATGCATGGGAGGGAAATAGGAAAGAAGCCAAAAATAAACTAAGCATCCAAACCACACTTCATCCTCCATCCAGGCATTTCCAGAATGTTCTATCAGAACAGCTCTCCTTCCCCTTGTCAAGCCTGGGAAGGGGAGGCAGCAGGAGGTGAAGGCACTGACCTGGGAGCCCTTTCATGACTGTTATAGGGGACTCAACACCCCCACCAGCCCGCTGGCCTCACTCTTCCTCTCTGCCAAGATGGCAGCCAGTTCCCACTAAGGGGTGTAGGTAACCAGCTATAGGTGAGGGACGCAGCTTCGAGTTGCATGAAGAATCCTTGTCAGAAGAGGTCAAAGATTCACCTGTCCAGAAATCCAAACTCAGGTGTCTCCAGGAAGCCAGTGGGGAAGCCCGAGTGGAACTCAGGTGAACTGAGATAAGGGTCCATTTACAGCAGAGAGCAGCTGCTCGGCCCCAACCAGCTGATGCCACAAAAGACACCGAGCCATGTCTGAACGGAAGCGGGAAATGCAGCTTTTCATGTGGTGACTAAGCTAAATTTTAAGTTAACTCTGTGCAGGCCAAATGCATCTCTGCATTCAATCTAGACAGTAACTTCATGCCAAACTACAGAACGGGAGTGCATTGGGAGGCTCGGGCCTAGAGCTTGTGTCCTGGGGGGCAGGGCAGGGCTCTTATGTAAGGGACACACGGACTGTTTCAATAGGGTGGGCGGGGTGTCCTAGGTGTATGCAGGGCCACTTATACACATGTGCAATGAAGGTGTGAGCATTATTATTTTTAATCACAGTCTCCTCATTCGCTTCCTTCCCCGCTTCTCCCTGCAGAGATGGAGGAGAAAAGCCTCCTTTATCCAGCATTCAGTCAGCGGCCTCTGCCTGGAGGCCAAGCCTGCCCAGCTGCTGACCAACAAATGCCAGGCTGACGCCCCGGCCCAGCAGTGGCAGCTGCTGCCGCACACATGACGGTGGCCCTGGGGCCTCTGCTACCTTTTGCATGAGACTTTGGGACTGGAAGGGGGCTAGGGTGGGGGAGTGTAAAGCGGGCCGTTTCCATCTCCTCACATTTCTGCCGGAACCATCAGCAAACACCCCTGCCGCGAGACACCATTCTCCAAAGCTTATACAGCAGGGCGCAGGGGCATGCCTGATGCCCTGGCTGCCAACCCACCCTCACCCCGGGACAGAAGAAGGCCAGGATGCTGGACTGCTGCTGGGCAGAGACTGGGCAAGTGCCCTCGCCCTCGGTCCCCTCCCTTCTGCCTCCTGGGGACCCTCCCCTTGTTGTTTGGGGAGAACAAGGACAGAAGCCCACACAGGGTCCCCACTGTGTCACAGGGCCCCCACTGTGTCACAGGGCCTGCTTTTGGGATCAGGCATGGGGAAAGAACACAGATGGTGCAGATGGAGAGCCTGAGGCTGGGAGGGGAGGGGCAGCCTCTGGGGCGGACAGAGAACCAGAAGGGGTGAGCAGCTCGGTGGCCTGTCCCAGGCAGGTGCTGGGTTGGGTGTGGGAGGGATGGGATCCGGGGGGGGGAGGAGGGGTGATTTGTAGAAGGACATGGATGGAAAAGCAGCACATCACCCAAAGGGTGGGTCTCTTCCCAGAGACCTACCCCCCCATGCTGCACCAGCCCTGGGGCACTGCGCCTCTTGTCCTATGCTCTGGTCTTCTTGGCAAGAGGCTGCAGGGTGATCTTCAGGAGCAGCTTGGGACACAGTTTACTAAACAGACCCCACTTCTGTTCGGCCACGTGTCAGGACAAACCTCTCCCTCGGGCCTTAATGACCTGCAGGTGCCCTGTCCCCCTGCCTGGACCCACCATGAGGACACCATAAGGACAGGTGGCCACCATGCACCACTGGGCTGCCCCATCCTCAGTCGTGGTTTTTGACAACTGCTTTCTCAAAAGCTGTTGCTTCTATAAATACCGCATTATGGAGCCAGGTGGCCTGTAAGAACAGGACCTCCTTTCTGGAGCATCGACAGTCCCTCGGTCACTGGGGGGTAAGTCATCCCAGCTAAGCCTCATCCTCACCCCTCCCCAGTACAGGAGGAAGACCCTCAGGGGTCAGTCAGTGCAGTGGGAGGGAGGCTGGCTGGTGGCTCCCGATTATGTAGAGATGTCCCAGTTACTTCTCACAGCCACTGGGCCTTTCCCCCACCCCCATGGCCTGGTCTTGGAATCACTTCTGTTATTTCCCATGTTCCTCTTCTTCCACCGCCCTGGCTCAGGCAGTGTGATCTTGGGCAAAAGACTGCTGGTACCAAGACCCCTAGGGGGTCCCCCTCCCAAAGAAAACCAGTCAGAGACCCCTTGGGAGTTTATGAATTCCAGAGGGCCTAGGGATCTCCTGAAACTGTCCCCACAAATAGCGCATGAGTGTGCGTATGTGCATTTTCCTGGAGAGAGGGTCCATGGGCTTCCCCTGCTGCCTGCAGAGGTCCTTGATCCCCAAAGGGTCTGAACCCCTGCTCTGGCATGGAGCTACCACCCACTGGAGCTACCATGCCCCATCTCCCTCCCTGGTGTGCCTAAACTGCTGTCACCGGCTCCCTTCATGAAGCCCTTGGGGCCAGGAGCCAAGGGTCCCTGGTCCGCAGCACCCCGCCTGGAGGGTCCTCAGAGGTGCCCTCTCACCTCTGGCTCTCACTGGTGTCCTCCTGGTGCCCCTGTGTCCCAGCGTGTGCCCTGAGGGCTCACCGGCATGGGGACCACACTTCTCCCGTCCTCTGTTGTAATGTTTCATCTACCGCCATCTCCGTGGTGCGTGTCCACCCTGGTGGGCAGCGTGGACTTTGGGGATGGGGAGCGGGGGCTTCCCTTGAATGTAAGAGGGCTGCTGCTCAGAGAGCCTTGGAGAGGCCCTCCGTCCCCGGCACCTCCCTGGTGGTCAGACCAGGCTTGGCCCTTGTCAGCCGTCCTCTGTGGGACTCAGCCCTATTCTGTTTTTGCTTTTCCTCTTCTTGACCAAAGCATGTGCCACTAGCTGTCCTCGAGGACCTCGTCTTTATGAAACACACACCTGGAATAAAACCACTTCTCACACGTACACCTGCACCAGCGCCTTCCTTTCTGACTCCGGAATCAAGCCCTTTCAGCACCACCCTCCCAGCCTCGAAGGGAAGTGGGGTCTCTATTCTGTAAAAGTGAAACTGAACATGCTCACGTCTAACCCACTCCTGCACCTGAGAGCTTGCTCCTTGACCTACGTGCCCCATGGTGCCCCAGGGATCCCTGGACGACAGGCTGGCTGCGCTGCGGGGAGCCAGCAGGTGGCCCTGCCGCTGAGGCTGACTTGGACCACAGCCCAGGCTCCTGTGACCTCACTGAGGGATGCTACCTGGGGCTTCGAAATGGAAACCAGGGGGCTTCTCCAAAGGATCGCCTTTGCCAACACTCCCCTTCCCTGGTCCCGCTGAACTGCCCTTCGCCTCCACCACACAAGAAGGAGGTGGTAAAATGCAGGTGGGATCATCTTCCTGGGTAGAAACCGTAAAGTAATTGTCCCGCCAGTCTAGCTTTGTTTGATGGGGTAGCAGATGCTCTGCCTAATGTTTCCACGGAAACCAATGGAAAGCCTCTCCATTTCTGTGATCGGAAGCTGAACCTATTCAGGTAGAAATAAACACTTCAGTGCACTTAGGAACTGTAGTGGACAGGCCAGTGCAAGACTAAATCTCCCCTGAGGGCAGCCATTTCTGTCCCTGTCCCCACCTTGTCTCAGAGCTGCTCATCTGGATTCCCTAGCACTCAGGACCCCAGGCTGGAGGGGCCTGGAGCGAAGTGCTGGCGGGTGATGGTTCCAAGCATGCAGCGTGGCTGCAGAGCCCAGCTTGGGCTAAGATGAGCAAAGGTGGCAATTTACTGCCGCACACGGTGCAGTCCCCATGCATCCGTCTGTCCTCTCGAGGAGCGCAGACCACCGCCTGCCGCTGTCTTGGGCCCCCTCCCAGCTGGGCTAGGCCATCTGTCCACTTTTCATCTATTTTCCCTCCCACCTTGAAGGGCTCTGGTGCTGCCTCTGAAGCACACTCTTGCCCTCTAAACCTACCTCTCCAAGACCCATTTTCTCTCCCCCTCACCCCTCGCCTTTTTTTCCTGGAAACTAAGACTGTTAGCCTTTGGCCAGCTCCTGGAGGAATCAGCAAATGCCCTCTGGCTGGCCAGTAACAACGGGCCTTCACAACGGGCCTTCCTGTAACCCAACAGAAGAGCGAGCCTCCCAGAGCACCCTGTGTGGGGAGGGCGGGAGGGACACTGTATGGGGCCAGCCTCCTGTTTGTCCGGCAGTAAGGGCTTGCTCCATCCCTGGGCCCCTGTGACTTTCACAAAGGCTCCTCCCCTGACCCCTCAGCCTCCTCCTTTGCTGTTGGGGGAAATAATCCTGGCAGCAGGACCATGCTCTGCGGGGTCCACCCCTCCCAGGCCTGCGGAATGTCTTCCAGCCCTGAGTGGGGTGTGGCCCTCTCCCACCAGGCGAACAAGAAAGGAAACCTGGAAGGGAAAGGCTGGTCTTCGTAACGTCCTCAGCTCTATTCCCGACGATGTTCTCAACATCTGGTATTTCTCTGTGTGCCCTGTGATGCTCTGAGGCAGTTTGCTCCGGGAGGGGGGACCCAGGCAGGCAGCTTCTCTCCTCTGAAGCGGTCTTCACTGCCAGGCACTCAGCACAGACTTTCAGGCAGAAGAGGGAGGGGCCTTCTTCCCTCCCAGGCCAGGGTAGCTCAGGGAGGTTGAGGCCCAGAGCCACCTGAGGACAGTCCTCTGCTGTGGAATTCAACCCCATGGAGTTCAGGAAAAGGGTCTTATGAGTATGGACTCCAGAGACCTCATTAGCGGGGATGGATCCATCCCATGCTGCCTCTTACTAGCTCCGAGGCCTTAAATAAATTACTTCCTCTTTTAGCCTTGGTTTTCTCACCTCTAAGAAGGGGGTACTCACAGCCTGAGAGGGATTTTCTGAGGATGGATTTATCAACAACTGCAAAGCATCTGGCCCTTTCTCAATGCTTAGTAAGCAAGCGTCATCACTATTGTTAACAAATGTTTTCTGAGGGCCTATTCCATACTCGGCACTTTGCTGGGGCGATAACACAAACATAAAGAAGACAGAAACTGTCCTTGCCCTAAGAACTAACATTCTAGCAGGGGAGACGGACCAGTGAGCCAGCAGCCATAATGCCACAAGATAGAAGCCGCAGGAAGGCAGAAGCTAGGGGAGCAGCAAAATGGGGTCCCCCTATAGCCTGGGGGCTACCTGACGCCCTGGCTGGGTGAAGGGTGGGCAGGGTGAGGACTGGTGAGGTCAACTGGTCCTGGTAGCCCAGCTGGCAGCTCAGAGGGCCAGTGCTGAGTGGCCGAGGCTTTCCACCCCAGTGTCCGCCACGTCATGGTGATGTAGACCAATTGTTATCTTGCTCTGGGAGTCGTTCCAACCCAAACAGATGTGTCTTCTGCTTCTTGAGCCAGTGACCACTCCTGCAGGGCTCAGTTTTCTTTGTTTGTGGAGGACGAGAGGCAGGGTGGGGTCACATGGCCTGGAAAACTGAGTGACTCCATCTAGAGGAAATGAATACAAATGAGCAGAGGTGTTCCAGAACTTGTGTTCTCCTTCCTCCCTGGCTCAAGCATCTCTGACCCCCTCAAACTACTTGGCAACCAGGCTTGTCTTTCACATAAGTGTCTCTCAGGGTGCATTCAGATAACCTGCTGGGATCACTTGACGTGCTTGTAAGCACCTGCATACCTGGGCTGACCACAGCTGCTACCTCCGAATTTCCATCCGTGTGAGGAGTGGCCCAGGTGATTCTGACGTGCACCAAGTCTGCGTCCTCCTGGAGCCAGAGGGAAAGGAAGCCACGTGGGGCTCAGAGTCAGGATGGGCCCAGGCTCCAGATTGAGTACAGGGTACTTGATCTCACTGCGGGAAGGAGAAGCCAAGGGAAAGGAAGGCCACCCCTGTACTCCTCGTTACACTTACCCTGGGAGCCAGATGAATGTGGGGACCAGATCTAGGAGACAGAGGTCTGAGCCAGAACCAGCGCCCAAGGAGAGCAGTGATGAAGAAATTTCCCCAGCTGGACAGGAACTCAGGGCTGGCAGGAGTCCTTGCTTCTGGGTCCAGAACACCAGGGGGTGGCTGCTTAGAGCCTCCCTAACAGGGCCTCTGGGTTCGAGGCAGCTCCCAGCCCGGGAGGTGGCTTGCTGAAGTGTGGTGGCCCACAGATCCCACAGACCTCTTGGGCAGCTGCAGAGTTCCAGGTTTCTTTGTTCACGAGGGCAAGAGGGCTGCCCTTCCCAGGATGACGCTAATCTCCAGGGCCCTGTTCTCCATGGTGGTGGGAGAGTGGGGTTGTTAAGGTTAAATTGGGTCACAGGAAGTGGAGGGGGCAACAGGTAGGCCAGCAGAGTGGCGTGGGTGTGTGTGCGTGACCTCCGCCCTGGGCTTGCATCTGCAGACCTTCCCTTTCATTCTGACGGAAGCTGGGAAGGTGAGCAGGCTCTGGGCAGCAAGTGGGGGTCCTCAGGGATGCCTTCATGCATCATGCAGACCCTTAAACTCATCACCATGAACACCACCAAGCCCACTGCGATGTGCTGAGCGCCCACAACACAGAGGATACGGAATGGGTTCAGAGGAGCCCGGATACAGACAGCCGGCACGGTCAGGTCTGCCTGGCACCGGATACAGACAGCCAGGCCAGCCTCCGTTCTTCACCTGCAGTCCAGCCAAACTGACCTGCGTCCTGCTTCTGGAAGTTGTTCTCTGCCTTCTCTTTTTTGTGCTTTTGTTGTTCCTTCTGCCCTCTACCATGTCATCGCCGTGGGCCATATACTACTCATTCGTTCAGACAAATGCTGCTTCCATAAGGGAAACTTCCCTGATCTCCCACCTGTGTGAAAGCATCTCTCTCAATTATTTCCTCGTCATCAGTGTTCCTCTCCAGCTGCGGTGAGCACCTTCCTCCTCGTGCAGTGATGTGGACTTGTCCTCTCCAGTCCTTCTTTTTCTCTCTCTCTCTTTTTTAAGATTTTATTTATTTATCTTTAGAGGGGAAGGGAAGGAGAGAGGGAGACAAATATCAATGTGTGGTTGCCTCTTATGTGTCCCCTGTTGGGAACTGGCCTGCAACCCAGGCATGTGCCCTGACTGGGAATCGAACCGCGATCCTTTAGTTCACAGGCCCACGCTCAATCCACTGAGCTACACCAGCCAGGACCTTCTTCTTCTCTTTTCTGTCTTCTGTCGCACTGCAGCTCCTTGGTAGCGCGACCTATGTTTGCTCAGTTTCATGCCTCCCACAGCCACAGCACAGCACCTGGTTCTCAAGACTTCCAGTAAGTACTGGCTTGCCGAATAAATGAAATAAAAGATTCTAGCTGGGACTCTGTGTGTGTGTGTGTGTGTCTGTGTGTGTGTGTGAGATAAAGCATTTAGTAGTCAGTGCATTGCATGCAGAAAGCACTCAATTTATATTTGTTCATTTTTCCTCTCATTTGTTTTTAAAAGCTTGGTATCTCCACAGCTCCACCCTTCCTACTTATTTGTGGTCTCTGAGCAACTGTGTGTTGGTGATGCTAAGGGCCAGCATGGATTGGGCATTTCCTGGGTGCCCAGCACTTGGTACCACATGCATTCTCACAGGCCAGCAGTATCAGTATCACCTGGGAACTTAATAGAAATGCACACTCTTAGGCTCCACCCACACCAGTTGAATTAGAAACTGGGGGTGCGGCTCAGCCCTCTGCATTTACAAAGGCCCCAGGGATTCTGTTGCACACTGAAGTTTAAAAGCCTCTGGTTTGGTGGCTGAGATGGGTCCTGGTCCCCTGACTGGAGGGCACAGAAGGCTCAAAGCAGAAGCTGTGTGCTGTAGGCCACACCTCCGCTAAGCAGGCTGTTTCTACGCTCCGGTGCACCGGGCTGTGACGCTGTGACGGATCTCTCCGGATGGAGGATAGCAGGCATGAGGCTGGGCCAAGGTTCCCCACTGAGCCAGATGCCACATGCCAACCTTGCTTTGTGTGATTTATGAGTTTCTTCCCAACACCAGCCACATACCGCTGATTTCATTATAGAAAAGCTTCCACACCAGAAGAGTCATTAATCAAGGGATCGTTGCTCCCTCGCTGCCCTTCAAATGGGCACACAAAACTGTGGGTTCCGTGGCCACATCCTTCCTCTGCATCGCCCAACTGATGACATTCACAGCTAGTACTGTCCCTTGTGTACCAGTCACTGAGGTTCACACATTTCAGCTTCTTCACACCTTTATCAGGTAGGGAGTTTCATTGTCACCCATTTACAAACTAGGAAATCGAAACCCAGAGAAGGTAACACAGTTGCCCGACTCCCGGGCTAGTAAAGGGTGGAGCCCATCTTGCACTTGAGGAAACGGGGCCCCATACAAAGCTCTCGGTCTCACCCTGGAGCCAAGGCTTGTCCTCCTACGCTCTGCATCTTTTCACGAGTGATTCTTTGAAGCCTTCGTGGTGGGGTGGACCAGAGTCGGCTCTACCAGTGTGGAAGGAGCCTGAGAGGCCGATACACCTAAGGTCACAGAGCAGGAATTCGCGGGTACTGGGACTCGGTAGAACCGAGAACGTGACACAGTGACAGGTCAGTGTTCAGTGACAGTCAGTTGCTGATGACACTGCCTGGTGTGGGGTGTCTTCTCTGGAGCTCGGGGGTGAGACCTCCTCCGTGATGATCTTGCCTGACAGGCTGAGGCTGCTTTGCTCCGATGTCTGCAACCTCTTGAGGAATCTTGTTTTCCAAATGTCTTTCTGGCCTTAAGCTTCTCTGTCCTGCATTATTTCTCTTCTGATGCCAGTTGTGTCCTTGTGCAGGGGGGCTGTCCTTCTGCAGACCTGCCCCTGTGGCGTTGTCAGCCCGAGGTAGGGACTTTCGGGTGCCTAGTGGAGCCTGGTAGGCTCACCCACAGTGCTCCTCGGGCACCTGGGGCATCGCAGGCTCAGCAACTAGCTGGGCTTGCGTGGAGTTTACTAACCCATGTGTGTCCATCCCGGTTATGTCTCAGCGGCTTTACTGTGTGAGAGCAGGGGTGGAGAGCTCCGGCCTCACAGTGAGAGGACAGCTGCTCCCAGCCCAGCCACTGAGGAAGTCACTTCAGCAAGTCACTTAGGCTTCCTGGGTCTCAGTGTCCCCGACTGTAAAAGGGGTGTGAGATGTGGGGGAAGATCAAACGAAAAAGTGCTGTGGTCCGGCCTTGTGGCCTGCGAAGCCTGTGCAGTGGCCCGGGAACATCAGGGACTACTTCTCTGGCCCTGGGGCAGGCCAGAGCTGTTAGACCCAAGGCTAGGGACTTTCCAGCTGCTACGGACATTTTGCAGCCAGCAGGCCAAGGCCTTGAAGGTCAGACGCGGGTGTCCGAGGTGGTGGAAAACCATCCAGAAAAGAAGAGCTGGGGAGTCCAGGCACCCACTTTGCCCTGAGTTGGAGATGGCTGATCTGACCACGAAGCTGTTTTTGGTGGCACTTGCTTTTACTTTTGAGAAGCAAGGAAAGTAGATTCAGCTGGGGTCTTGATGTTCTAATAGGCTGTGAAAATGTTCAGGCTTGTGAGGAGGGCTAGGATGGGGACCAGGAGGGAGGGTTGTGAAGCAGCAAGAATGGTTCCTTCTTCGGGGTCTTCGGAGCAGAGCTGCCCCTCCCTTATCTGCACCTCCTGCCTGGCATGGAATAGGGCTCTTTGGGCCTGCCTCACAGAACAGAGGACATGGGGCTGAGCTGACCGTCCCAGGCAGGTGGCTTCTGTCTGTGGAAGCCCCACAGGGCATGGCCTTGCTGCTCTCAGGAGGAGAGCACCCCCTGAGGGAGGGTGACAAAGCTGCATTGATGAAAAGGCCCCACAAATATTTATCAACGGCACAGAGAGCTGTGGTCCAGGAGCTCACTCTGCCTGGCAGGGGAGCAAAGGCGGAGGCTGTGGAGCTGAAGCCTGGCTGTTTTCTCTTACCAGCTGGGCAATGTATGTCAGGTTACTTCACCTCTCTGACCTCAGGCCACTCACTGATAAAACAGGGACAATACTACGTACTGCTCAGGGATGTTGTGAGATTTGAATGAGGTGACGTTTGTGAATGGGCTGGAATTAAGAAAAGGGGAGACGATACCTAGAGGAATACCCAGACTCTCTGCAGAGGTAGTTGTCCTGTTCGGGCTGGAGCTCCTGCACTTGACACAGAGGAAGCGGTCAGCAAGCATTTGTGAAGGAGTGAGTGAGTGAATAAATGAATGAGTGGAGTAGCTCCACGTGAGGCAAAAGAGCCTCTCTGTGGCAGCTTTGACTCCAGCCCCAGCCCCAGCCCAGGGTCCTCAGGACTCCAGAAGTGGACATATGTTCAAGATTGGCTTGTTAACTTTGCAGAGAGAGGAGTCCTGTCGGACATGGGGTTGAGAGTTGGACAAACGGATGTAATTCATGGGCAAGAATTACAACCTCAAGCTTCCCTGAGATTCCTGGCCTCCATCTCTAGCCACTGGGTGAATGGCCTTCCTAGGGGCTCCCCGGGTGTCCGTTCGTCTCCCCTTTACTTCACATCAGGGCTGTATCGGGCTGGCCTGTACTTTTCTACACTCCCATTAGATTGCAAACTGCATGAAAAAGAAGGTCCTGTCCACATCAACCAATACAGTGCCCGGTGCACGGTAGGTACTCAGTGAATGCACAGTGAGTGACTGAATGAGTAAAATAAAACTGCTGTTCCCTCCGTTCTGGGAGTCCGCTCTTAGACCACAGGGTTTGGGTGCCTGTCAGTTTTATTCTCAGCTTTCTCTTCTAATCTGGCTGATTTGGGTTTTCCAGGAATCAGCTGATGTTAGACGATGAAAATTCCTTTTCCCTCGGCACAGGAGACCCAGCATTTGCAAGTTAATGCCAAATCAGTTCCCGATTAAACAGGCAACAAATGTAAAAACAAAAATGACACAGCAGAGAGGATGCGGCAAATACAGGTGGGGATGCACCTGCCTGTGAGAAGACTACATACTAATGAATTCGTCACCGTTAGGCTGAGGCAGTGAAAACCGCAGCATTGTGTTTATCTATGGTTTTCCTTTAAACTGGCAGCAGAAAGGAAGTGATGAAGGCTCCTCTGTGCTCCAAGCCCTTGGCTTCTTGAAGTTTTTGCCCCTGGCCATGGGCCATGTCTCTGCTCAGGATATAAGTCTTAAGTTTATTTGCATACAAATTGCAAACATCTACAAAATCTTCAGCTCAAGCAATTTTTAAGTAAAATGTTATTGCTTCCCTGAAGGCTGTAATTCCTTGTTTTTTCCCTCAATATTCTTCTCATTCAGCAGCCACAAAAGTTGACCCAGATTTTCCACCCAGGAGTGTCTACTACAAGGAGTGGAAGGAGCCAAAGTAAGGGAAAGCAGAGAAGGGAGAAGGTAGCTGGGAGATTGGACCCACTTTTTCAGGACACCCAGAATCTGACCTAAGTGTTTTAAGCATTATTTTATTCTGAAGCTAACTCGGTGGGGTAGACACTATTACTGTCTTCATTCGTAGTGAGGAAATCAAGGTTGGAGACATTGTGTGAGTTGCTCAAGGTCAGACAGCTAGGAAATCGTAGGGCCTGAACTCTAAGGGTGTCTGGCTCCTGGAATTTTACACACATGCACTTATAAATTTATACTATATAATTATAATTATGTAATTATGTGTTTTACATAATTACATATGTAATTATATGTTTTATAACACAATAAATAATTTAATAATTTAAAATTAATTTATAATTAACATTATAAATATTTTATAACTTTAATATGATTATTATGTAAGTATAATTACACATATATACATAAATATGTGTGTATATTTAAATATATATTTTTTTGCCCTGCAAAAAGCTTTATTGTTTCCATTTGACCCACGGCATGGGAGAGGGCGCCAGGGTGGTTACAAGGCTGATTAGCAGTTGTGGGGAGAGGCTCAGGCAGAAGGCAGACATTAGGGGAAGGCAGAGGGCCCCTCAAAGGCCTCTGGGCTCCAAAGGCTCAAGTGAGGGTGAGCCTTTCCAGGAGCTACTCGCCCTGCCCAGCCTGGGGGTGACCAGCCTGTGGAGCTTAGTCAGGTGGTCTCCCATCCTCTGGATGAGTTTCACCTCCTCGTCCAGGAAGTGGTTTCCAGGAAGTCACAGAGATGAGGGTCTCTGGTGGGACCCAGGCATGGAGATGCAAAAGGGCCTGGTCCAGGTTCTTCTCCATGACCATGGTGGCTTCCCTGGTGCCCTGAGTTTCACCCCACTCATTTGGGAAGAGAACGTGGCCACCGCGCTGGTTTTGCATCTTTAAGAGACGCAGGGGCCCTCACGGCAGTGGCCCACGCCCTCCAGAGCCACATCGTTGCAGTCGAGATAGAAGCCCAGAGAAGGGTCGGTGCAGGAGGCCGGCAGAGGCAGGTCGACCTGGCGGCCTCCGCCTCAGTGGAATAATCTTGAGGAATTTGGGAGCTCATGGTTGCTTGGCAATAAGGAGGTAAGCTCAAAAAATGGTGCTGGCTGCTCTCGGAGGCTGAGGATGGCTGAGGTGGTTTGGAAAGTGGTGACTGGAAAAGAGGTTGGAGGGTGCTTGGAGCTGGAGAAAGGGGTGTCCCTGAGTCTGTTCCGTCTAAACACTGTTGAGGCAGGAGGCAGACCTGGGGGCCTGCACAGGGTATTGTCCCGGAATTCTGTGTTTAAGCTCTGCTGTCTATGTAAATCACTTACTCTTTACATAGCTTAAATATATAAGGCAGCCTATTAACTTATTAACAGTAGTGCGCAGGGTCTGCGGACTTGTCCCTACACTGTTTTCAAATCCGAATATGCTAAGGGTTCTGGAGTTACTGTCAGGATAGGGTTGGCTACATACTTCGTGGGGTGGGGTTTATTGCAAAATAAAATTATGGGTCACCTAATTCATACACTATTAAGAATTTCAAAAATGATGACAGCAGAGTAGGGCTCTTTGGGGCACAGGACCTTGTACAGTGGCACCGACTGCAGGCCCATGAAGCTGCCCGAGTTAGGATTCTCAGAGGAAACGTCCATTTTTTCTGGGTACCTGGCCTGGGTCTGGCACATGATAGGCAGTAAAAAACTGTTGGCTAACTGAATGAACCAATGCAATAAATACTGTATTCATCTACTACTGCCTACCAGGTAGTGTTCTAGGCACAGGGCATAACAGCAGTAAGCAATACACACAGGGTCCCTGACCCCATGGAGCATAGATTCTGAAGGGATGGAAAAATATAAGGGCACTGGCCCTGGTTGGGTAGCTCAGTTGGTTAGAGTCGTCCTGATACATCAAGGTTGTGGGTTCAATGCCCAGTCAGGGCACATATTATACAAGAATCAACCAATGAATGTATAAATAAGTGGAACAACAAATCAATGTTTCTCTCTCTCTCTTAAAAAATCAATAAATAAAAAGAAACACCAAGGGCACTTCTACCAGGTGGTAGGGATTAATGAGTGGGGTCATCTTACAGGCCTCCTACAGAGACAGGATAGTGAGAAGCTAGGAAAATTCCTTGGCAAGTGCAATAGGGAAACTGAGACAGCTGAACACAATGGCTGAGCAATTTATAGACAGGTTCATTTGGTCACCACAGCAGAAGACCAGAGTCCCTGACAGGGGGCAAAACTGGGAAAACAAGGACCTCACTCAGAGTAACATTCCTCCCTGGAGCAAACATCTAGGCCTCAGGTGTATTTTAGCTCCAGGCCCAAAAAAGCAACAAAACCAGGTGGGAGAAACAGAATCAATTGCCACGACTAAAGAGCCTGCCCTGTCACTGACCAATCAGAGGAGACCATGACCCAAAAAGGGTGTTCCTAGATTACTGATGAATATTCTGCCGAAACCCTCCCCTGAGACCTCCCCTAAGGTTTCCTTCTGCAAGAGAGAAAACATCTCAAGACAAAGGCCCCAGAGTGCCCTCTCCCTCTGGGTAGCGGCCTGTGCCATTCTCGTCTTCCCCCACTTCTTTCTTCACAGGCATGTCTCTCCTAAACTCAAAGGCAATGAGAAGTGGCAGCTTGTCCCAGGCTGATCCCCTGAATGTGTCCCCCAAACCCCCTTTTCTCTGACTTCCCAGTGAGCTAAGGCAGCCCAGCCTAGGCTCTCCTGTTGCTTCTTCTATGCTAGGCCCATCCTTCTTTCACTGTCCCCAGCATTAAATAAATGTATCCTCACAGTTACCGGGACTCATGCTGTGACATCTTCCTATACGAAGTCAAGAACCCACACACTACAGCTGGCCCAAGGCAGACCTGCTCAGGGACGGGTCCTCGTCCAGTAACACTACCACGCAGGCCCCACCTCTTTCTTAGGTCAGGCAACCCAAGGAAACGTTTCCAATCAGAACATTTCTTTAGGATTTGGGAACCCAGCTAGAAAAAAGGAGTCCTTCTAAAACGGTGAAGCTTGGAGACCCTGTGGACAGCCACTCTCTGCCCTAAGTGGAAGAAACTGGTCCATGGCGAGAATGAAGCTGACGCCCCAAGGGAAGCAGAGACCAGCAGCCGTGGGCCTTCCCGACTGCCCGTGCTCCCCGTTCCATCGGACCCTGAGACTCGCCTGTGCTCTGGCCAGTCCGGGAGTTTGGCTGTATGAGTCAACAAGCTCCGCCACCTCTGTTGTCGCCTGAGCTAATTAAAGGAGGGTTTGTCATTTTAACAGGAGAATGACAACCAGTTAACTGATCCCTGAGGCAGGAAGTCAGTGAGGAAACCATGGCTGTACTTCAGGAGAGAACTAACTGGTGAGGGCCTCAAGTAAGGCCCTGGGGACGGTGACGAGGGCCCAAGCAGGAGACCGTGTAAGAACTGAGGGCAGGGGTCCTGTAGGACTATCCTATTCCCTGGTGTATCCCCGGAGGCAACACTGTGTCTGGCACCTAGAAAAGTGCTCAGTAAATATTCATGGAAATGAATGAAGGCAGGAAAAGTAAAAGCCAGGCTTGGTGACCAGCCCTGACAGTGTGGCTCAGTTGGTTGGGCTTTGTATTGAGAAGCAAAGGGTCACCGTTTTGACTCCTGGTTGGGATACACCCCGGGTTCAGTGTTCAGTCCCCCGTGGGGATGCGTATGAGAGGCAACAGATCAGTGTTTCTCCCCGTCTCTTTCTTTCACTTCCCCCTCTCTAAAAATAAAGTAAATAAAATCTTAAAAGACTTGCTGACCAACAGGAAATGGAAGATGAGCAGGTGGGAGAAATGCAACCTTACCGACTGGCTGGCAGCCCTGTCCAAGACGGGAGGCGCTGCTGTGCATGGGGTCACAGGGTGAGAGCCCCTCACCTTGGGTGATGAATCGTTTTGAACTACTGGCACGCATTTTCAAGATGAGTGGCTAGTCCAAGGAAACAGAGGAGTTAACACACCTACACAAGGACCATCCCTGTCTTCCCTCAGCCTCCTTAGCTCTGGCCATGTAACCAACTGAGTGACTCCGGTGTGTGCGCTCAACGCCTTTTTACTCCAGAAAAGACCTAATTTCACAAATAGGCAATGATCATAACTGCCTCAGGGACCGATGGTCCTTGATTAGGAGCAGTCTAAAGTTAGCATGACAAAACCAGCTGTCGAGTGTCAGCCTAATGAGTCCTCCTGTCTCCCAGCACAGTTCTCCTGGGTGCCCTGGATGACAGCTCACTTCCCAACCAGGCTGGGGAAGATTATAGAGATGAGCTGAGAAGCTTGAAATTGGGTATTCAGAAAACACACTTGCTTTTCTCCTTTGGGGATGCCCATATGGAGGCTGGGCATAAATGGCAGCTTTAAAAAAACTGGCATTATAATCTCCTTGGGGCCTGGGTAGCTCAGATGCAGAGCATTAAAGAACTGGCATTATAAAGTTGTCAGAGGTGGGCAAGGCCCCTTTTGTTTTGGCATTCTGTGTCCAGTCAGAAGCAGTGCAGGGAGATGGTTAAGCAAAGGTTGTTAAACTTCACCAGAATTTAGTTGGAAGTGCAGTGTTTACATCCCTGGGCGAAGCTCATTAGCGTGTGTCAGGAAGAGGGCTTCAGCGGCTCCACAGGTCCCCTGCTGCTCCTGCCTCACTACAAGCTCCGCTTCTCTAAGTTCTTCCAAATTCCTCCTGCCTGAGTAAACTCTTCTTTTGTGACCCCAATATGTCCTGCTTTGAGAATGCCTCCTTTCCTCTTCTGAGCTCAGGCCGTGGGGAGGGAGCTGAGCAGAGTATCCAGGGTGAATGGCGTAGTGAGCATGAGATGCTGCAGATACACAGCAGGGCAGTAAGAGGGGCAAGGGGCCGGTGCTCCTCACTAGCCTCCGAAACGATCCAGTCGGCTTCAGCACTCTGGCTCCGCAGCGGTCAAGACAGGCATAACTGCATTAGCAATCCCTTTTTTTAAAACAACTTTTCACCTTCCTCCCATTTCCACCCCCCATAGTTTTTGTCCCTGTGTCCTTTATACTGGGGTGGTGGGCTGGGGGCGGGGTAAAAGACAGAAAACTGTACAATAGCAACAATTAAAAAATACTGATTAAAAAAAGAAATTAAAAAAATAAATAAAGTCACACTCGTCAAGGGAAAAAAAACAACTTTTCATTATGGAAAATTTCAAGCATATAAAAAAATAGAGATTAATACCCACCACTCAGTTTCAACAGCTATCAATTTATGGCTTATCTTGTTTCATTTGAAACAAATCACAGTTATGTCATTTTATCTGTAAACATTTCAGCACATACTCTTTTTTTTTTTTTTTTTTTTTTTTTTTTTAAGATTTTATTTATTTATTTTTGGAGAAGGTAAGGGAGGGAGAAAGAGAGGGAGAGAAACATCAATGTGTGGTTGCCTCTCACGTGGCCCCCCACTAGGAGCCTGGCCTGCAACCCAGGCATGTGCCCTGACTGGGAATCGAACCTGCGACACTTTGGTTCACAGCCCGAGCTCAATCCACTGAGCTACGCCAGCCAGGGCTCAGCACATACTCTTTAAAAATAACAATACCGCCCTGGCTGGTGTAGCTTAGTGGATTGAGCGCGGGCCTGCGAACCGGAGGATCGCAGTTCGATTCCCAGTCAGGGCACATGCCTGGGTTGCCAGGCCAGTTCCCGGCGGGGGACATACAGGAGGCAACCGCACATTGATGCTTCTCTCCCTCTCTCCTTCCCTTCCTCTCTAAAGATAAATAAATTAAAAAAAAAAAAAATCTTAAAAAAAAAATAAATAAATAACAATACCATTGTCGAACCTAAAACACCTAATACTGATGGAATTGTATACTGGAGAGTGGAGAATGGTCCTGCACTACCTTACCCTTGGCCTCTAACAGGAACACTGTGTCAAATGAAAGCCTTGAAAAAAGGCAAAGGACCAAGGCAAGGCAAGGTTATGCCCACACTCAGATGCACTGATATGCATATGTTTGAAACATTTCTTGAAGTAGCCTAATAGAGGAGTTAAAAAAAAAACAAGAAACAAAAAACAGACCTGGCTGGTGTGGCTCAGTGGATGGAGCACCAGCCTGTACACTGGAAGGTCACCGGGTCAATTCCCGGTCAGGGCACATGCCTGGGTTGCAGGCCAGGTCCCCAGTAGGGGGCATGTGAGAGGCAACCACACATTGATGTTTCTCTCCCTCTCTTTCTCCCACCCTTCCCCTCTCTAAAAATAAGTAAATAAAATCTTAAAAAAAAAAAAAAAACAACCCCAAAACAGCAACCCTCCATTTTTGACCGTTTGGTGTTCCCCAGTGCTGCAAGGATAACCCATTAGAGAACAGAGAAGTCGGGGGAGGTGAGCAAGATTCCTCCTCTGATCAGTGGGTGGCCAGGCTGCCGCAGGGTCCTAGGCCTCCACCAAGGTACAAGGGCAATTTCATGGTAACGTTAATTTTTAGACTTCTTTCTGGTAGGGTTGTGTTCATAAAAGTATTAGATATTTCTGGGAAGTCAGTTTTATTAAAGTATACATCTATAGGAAAGTGCACAAAACTCTAAAGCTCACTTATTTTGTAATAGTAACGATCACTGGCTGAGCTCTATGTTTGTCCCAAGGATTAGGCTGAACACTGAAAGTGAGATTAAGTGGAACAACCGCTGTTAGGGCTGTTAGGGCAGTCGGTCACATGAACGGTCTCCTTGTGAAATCATCTCTGCGGGGTGAGCAGGATGGGAAGGCATCCCCATGTGGAGAGGCCTGGAGCGGGAGTCAGAGGAGCAGGCAGGGGAGATGTCTATGCAGAGGGTGGCCAGGTGCAGCATAGCAGAGCCCAGGTGGGGTGCGGAAGCCATCCACATGGGGGACCCCGAGTGATCCATGGGCTCTCAGGACATCACGCTCTGTGCTGAGCGCCAACACTGGCTCGCTGTTGGGTGGTGTGTTGAAGTGGTGATACAGCATCTTTTATAAAAACTGTATAATCCCAGAATGTAGGCTGGTCAGTTGCGGAAACTTTGGTCAGTATTAGAGATGGTCACTGTTCACATACAGGTCACACAGGCCTCAAAAACTCTGTTTAGGTTAGTGGTCATTAGCCTTTAAAAAAAAAGATTTAACTTATTTTTAGAGAGAGGGGGCAGAAGAAAGAGAGGGAGAGAAACATCAATGTGTGGTTGTCTCTCTCGTGTCCCCTTTTGGGGGCCTGGCCCACAACCCAGGCATGTGCCCTGACTGGGAAATGAACCAGTGACCGTTGGGTTTGCAGGATGCACTTAATCCACTGAGCCACACCAAAGAGGGCTCATTAGTCTTTTATACAGAAGAGGAAGTGAGGCATTCTCAGTCCAAGGATTGACTAAATCCTTGAGAGCCTGGCTCATTGAAGCCATCAAGTGAGGTGCTGAGGCCTTCCACTTTAAATCCCAGGACCTCTTGCTAACGCACATTCACCCTCAAACAGCCTTCCAGTGTCTTTCCTGATACTTAGGGAGTGTGAAGCAATCCCCTCTTGTTCCCAACTGCCACCTCTTGCTGGGATTTAATAAATGGGAAAAGCATTATGATAATCCTTCTTGGAATTGCTTCCTCGGTGGAAGGAAGTGGGGTGACCTTGCCTCTAACAGGCATCTGGCCTCACAGACAGTGTCACGGAGAAAGCTATTTCTGGAAGGGCCAGGGCCACTGGGTCCTCTCAGAGCCCAGCATTGCTGGGTTTATCCTGGAGCAGGTCCTGAAAGACTCAACCATTTTTTTCCCAAAGACTAGAGGGGCAACATAGTTGGCCAGGCCTGAGGGGTCCTGGAACAGAGCAGGTACTCCCCAACAAATGCTGTACGTGAAGGTAGGAGATAGCATTACCATGGCAACCCCTCCAACCTCAGGCTTTCAAGGAAGACACCATGATCGATCCCATTTCTCTTAAATTACAGTCCACAGGTCTTAAATTCAAACATCTGTCAACAAGGATACAGGGCCTGTCTCAGTTAAGTGATATAATCTGTCCTCATTAGCCTTCTCCCTACGCTCTTCAGAAGCATGAAGAAAATTACCTTTGGCACGGTGGAGACTTTTAAACCAAGCTCTTTGCAGTATGTCTCAAACTGAACATCCAGTTGAAACACATAATTACCAAACAGAAAAAGAGCGTGCTAGATGAGTTGACACAGGATCTCTAAATGTAGCTATTGCCTTTGAAGTTAAAATGTCTTAGATCAGGCCTGCAAGTCAAACAGTGTAATGGAGGAGGCAGACAGTGAATCACTAAGAAATTATGGCCCCCTACGGTTTCTGTTGCTGAAATTCCCCTTAGACCACCATCTGGCTTCTTCCAACTTCTCCCATCTCCCCACACGTCCTCATGACTGCAGTCTCTCAGCCTCTCTGTGTCTCTTCGTCACCTGTTGTCCAATGTCAGAAAAAGTCCCTTCACTCAGCCTGTTGTTTTCCAGTTGTGAAGTCTGCTCCTCACTCTATTAATGGATAGAAACGAAGTCCTGGGGAGCTTATAAAAAAAATTCTCATTTTCCCAGGTCCTAATCCAGATGGACTAAATCAGATCCTCTAGAGCAGGAGGCAAACTACAGCCCGCAGTCCCAATCCAGCCTGTAGTCTATTTTTGCATGTGTGGCAGGCTAAGAATGGTTGTTACATCTTTGAAGGGTTATAAAAAACACAAAGAATAATTTTGACAAGAGACCATGTGTGGCCTGCAATCTAAAATACTTATTATTGACCCTTTACAGAAAATGTTTGCTGACCCCTGATCCAGAGGAAGGGTCCAGGAATCTGATTTCAAAAAGCTCCCGAAGTGACTGGGGTAGCAGCTCGCAGAACAATACTCGGAATCCATTACTGTGGTGGCAGGAATGATCTCTGGAGCCAGAGACCTGGGTAAGTGCTCTGAACTCACTATTTCTAGTCATAACAACTGATGTGCAGGAATTAATGCAAAACATAAGGCATTCAGGTAAAGTACCTCTGTATAGTACAGCACAGGTCACCATCAAGTGGTTATTTTATTAGTATTTTTACTAAATAGGAAGCACTCATTGATTAAAGGTGTCTGGGGAAAAGTCAAGAGATGTGTTGATTAATTCCACTAAAAACGTTAACCTCCCCACATTTGTTCCAAGTGTTTCCCGCCATCATCCAGGCCCCTGATAAAGCTGCTCCCTCCTTTCTTTCTCAAAGATGGTGACCTATTTTACTCACTTAATGGGTTGAGACCATCTAACACAAACCCTCTCACCTTTCCATTTCTCTTGAGTTTCATGATTCCATCAGTACACTAAACATTTTCCCTCTTCAACCGGCACGGCAATTTTTCACCATTAATTACCCCACTACATTTGAAAATCTTAGACCCTTCATCCGCTTACATATGTGACACATATTGTCTGTATTAAAAAAATCTGTCCAACCTACCACTCCATTATTACCCCTTTTTCTTTCTGGGTTTCCAGTGAACTTGGCCTTCCTTGCCTATATTTACTCCATTTCCCCTTACTCTTTACCTACAAATTGCCTTTTTATAGTTCCTCATCTTACCTGTCACACTTGACTGGGCTTCTGGGACATTATATTCTATTTCCAGCCTAATCTACACAGAGCAGTGAGTTTCATCCTTTTGAAATTAAACTGTAGCTTCGCGTTCAAGGCCCCACCCCTCCTAAATACTGCCTGTGCTTCAGCTGTGATGGCTTACCCGCTGTTCCCTAAGCACCCCTAGCTCTTTACCATCCCATCACTCCTGTCCTCTTTTCTTGTTTCCAAATTTCAGCCATTCTTCAAGGCCCAGCTCTAATATTTCCTTTCATAAAGCTGGCTAGATGTGACATCTCACACTCTCTGCTAAGCCAGTGTAGCTCTTGAACTTACCTGCCTCACCTCTTGTGCCTGAACTATCATTTCTAGCGTGTACAGAGAATCATCTCGGGTGGCTATGTGAACTGCCACGAGGACTATTCACTCCCGTGGCAGAGAACCACTTGATGCTGGTTGGTGGGCTGTCTTGTGTGTCTACATGCTTTGCGTCAGCTGGTGACAAACATCACCTATTCAGGTATCGTGAATCCAAATCTTGTGAGTCTGAAAAGTTTCCTCTGATAGGTGTCAAGAAATTCATTACTTACCTCACCACTAGTCATTGTGGGGCTCCCAACACCCCTCAAGATCATTTAGCAGTTTTTGCAGTACTGTTGTGTGATCTGGGTGGATCATTTGAATCTGAACTTATCTTTTTTCACCATTAATAAAGGGATAATTATTTTCTACCTCGAAGGGTTGCTGTGATGATTAATTATGTAAAAATGTTTAAGTACTTAATTGCTGTGTCCAAGTGGAATGCCAGTATAATTATGCTTATAAATTAATATTCTCTCTTCTAAAGTTCTCTCTACAAAAACAGTATTTATTAAACAGTTCATATATTAACCCTGATTTTGATTCCAAACCTTAAAAACAATCTGACAGAGAACGGGCCATGCTGACATGAAGCTGACGTCATAGTAACTTCCCTCCAGCCCAAAGCATGGCCTGCCTTCAGGACGGTACAAAGGAGTCTGCCCCTCCCTCCCTGGAAGTAAAACAGTTCACCACCATTTGCACCCAAACGACAGGAGTAAGGTATGTAACTTGTCCAAACAATGCCAAAACATTTAGTGAGTTGCTAAAATATTTTAAGCCAGAGAACCGCAAGTGGAGTGAGATAGTTAAAATCTCCCTTTCACACTCCCAGGGCCTCTCAGATGGAATGCATGAATGCGTAAAGCAAGCAGCCGCGCAGCACTGTCAGCACACACTTCAGAAATTTCCAGGTATATAAAGTCAAGTGAATTAGAGACTCGGGAATTCTGTAATGTGTCTGGTAGGTTTGATCTTTACAGAGCAGCATAAAATGTCACTTTATAAACAGAAAACCAACCTGCTTCACCTGTGGGTGGGGAAGTCACGCAATCAATGCCCCGACTGACGTGGGAACAGTGGCTGGGGCGCGGCGGCCAAACCACTAAGGGTTTCATCAGATTTCACCTTAACAATGAAAAGGCTACTCCTCTTCTGTGTAATACCAGACAGTTAAATGGGGATTTCTCCCTATTTAGCCCAGTCATATTTTTCCTTAAGCCTTACACAGTTATGATTCGAAATACTGCTCCCCTCCTTTTTGCTCTCATCACCCCACATCTAGCACCCAGATGTTTCCTCGTATTCCACAGAAAATTGTTTTCTTGGGAGCCCAATGCCAGAAACTGTATTGTACCTAAGAATCAAGGGATCCCATTCCCTCCAGATTTGCTCTAGAGCAGGGGTGTCAAACTCACTTTCACTGGCGGCCACATGAGCCTCATAGTTGCCTTCAAAAGGCCGAAATAATTTTAGGGCTGTGTAAATGTAACTGCTCCTTTACTATTAAGGAGTTGAAATTACACTCGGCCCCTTGAATGTAAAGGGCTATTTAATGTAACTGCGAGGCTGATGTGGCCCCTGGTGAAAATGCGTTTGACACCCCTGCTCTAGAACATTACCAAAAAAAAAAAAAAAAAAAAAAAAAAAAGCAAAGATCCGATTTGTTAGACAAATAAAACTGTATTGATAGGACAGGCCTAGTGAAAAGTAGGACTTTCTGATTTTAAATCCATTAAAAAAAAAAAAAAAAAAAAAAGACTTACTTTTAGAGAGAGGGAAAGAGAGGAAGAGATACATTGGTTTGTTCCCTTCCACCTGTGCCCTGACCAGGAATCAAACCCACAACGCTTTGGTTCATGGGACAACTCTCCCACTGAGTGGGCCACAGCAGTTAGGGCATGCGCGCTGGTTTTAATAACCCTTTGATGCAGCGATGACATTAACAGAATAATTATTCTGTAGAAAAAGTGAGCACGTACAAATACTTAGAATTTGGGTGTGCATAAACAAAAGAATGCAGAAGCAGGGTCTGGGACAAGGGTAATATAGGGACACTTGTGAAGCCTCCGGAAAACCTGCAAAACTTACAGTGCATAAAGATATTATTGGCTGTCAGTCACAACTGCAGAATCAGGAAACACCCGCATCCTTGATGACTGCAGACACAGTACAGTGTATGTGTAAGTCACAGAGTGACCACACTCTACATCAAAAGCAAGAGGCTCTTGAACTTTGCTGTGGTCTTTCCCTCACTCTTTACACTGCCACACAAGAGCGGTAATCGGCACTCAGCTGCTGAAGGCTATGGGAAGGGCATGAGGCCCTCCCAGAGGAGCACATGACCAAAGCCAAGGAACTAACCTGGCTGCTGCTGCTGCTGCAGACAAGCCGTGTCACTGGAAAGCCTTTCATAACGTCCGTGTCTACAGTAGGCACAAACCTTGCATCTACAAATGAGATCTACTTATGTAAGGCTAGGAAAGTAAGGTAAAGCTTGTTAGCTTCACATCAAACAAATCACAGCAAAATTGAAATTCTGTAGCAGTCTATCAATTTTGAAACTGGTAATGCTTCACAAAAATAGTCAATGTTCAGAGACCAAAAAAAAAAAAAAAACCACTCCGGGGAAAATATAACTAAAGAACATTTATTCATTTTGCACTAAGACTTTATCTTAGGACATAACTAAATTGTGTCACCACCCTCCACCCCAACTTGAAGAAGGGTTAGTACAGTGAATGTTACAAAGCAGATATGAATATTAACTGACAAAGAAAAACCCTTCAAAATCATAACAATGTTTAAGTAAAAAAAAAAAGAAAAGAAAAAATAGGAGGTGATGGGAGTTTCAGATTGAACAAGATCCTCACATTTCATCTAACACATTCAATCCTGACTAGAGTGTACCAAAATGGAAACAGGATTACTATAGTACAAAACTTTTACTACAGATTGCTGTACACACCTGTGTTCCAAGCCCACCCCCAGACCCTAATTCTCCCAGCACAACTATTTCCCGGCCTGTTGGGCCTGCCGACGAAGGAGCACGTAGATCTTCTCTTTAATCCAGTCTTTGTTATAGGGCTGGTATGTCTGGGTATCAGCTCGGTAACTGAGGAAAAAAAAGTAACAGGCAAAGTTACAACCGTCAATTATTGACATTTTTTTAAACCCCAAATTAGAACTGCCCAAGGGTGTGACAGATACACACATATTCATACATGAACTTTAAAAAAAAGTAAAAGAGCCAATTACATAATTGTTGAATTTTTAAGTGATATGAACTTTTGATTACCTAGTACTATTTTATAGCAGAAAAGAAACCAAGGCCTGGAGATCTTAAGTTAAATGCTCATTATGTTTATCCACCTACTTCTTAAGAGTATGACTGGAAACTGTGTATTCTCCTGCATAGTCACTATTTTTATAGTATCTCTAGTAATTAAAAAACAAAACCAAACACTCACTAGTACCACAATTTCATATGTGCTAAATTTATTTTGAATTAACTAAAAAACCTTTAAAAACATTACTGCCACAAAGACTTCTTTCCCAAAATGTATTAACAAAAAGAAATCTTTTCACCTATATTTTAGGATTTGTTTTTAAAATAAGTAATGCTAGAGGCCAGTGAAGAACTATTAGGAAAGATAACAAGCTCCAAAATGAGAGAAGGGTCAGGACTAACAGTGGCAATGAAATTCCAATGGGACTCTAGGGTTTTAGGAGTCCAAAGTGTCTCACTGAATATTCAATCACTCAAGATGTCTTTAGAGGATTCAAAAAATAGAAACATTCATCTGCCTTACAACTGAAATCTCAGCTGACCAGGCAATAAAGTCATTTTTGGGGTAAAAAAACCCCCAAAAGACCGCACAAACACAAAGCATATCCCGGTGTTTCACGGCCATGTGCACCGTCTGGTGTAAATACTGCATGGCACCCTAGAGAGGCGGAAATGCAGTCTGCCTAGAAAGCAGTACACCTCAGGGATGTCCCAGGACAGCGCTTCTCCACCCATGTGCGGCAAGAACTCCTAAAACATGCCATCCCTGACTGTTTTAATCAGGGACACTGACCTCTTTTCCCTCAAATTGTCAAATACAAAAACGACAGCAGCCAACACAATACCAGCTGTCCAAAGTGAATGAATCAAAATTATACCTATTTTTCTGTCAGATCAGCAAAAAAAAATATATATATATATATACTTTTTTTTTGGTGTGCCACAGAATTGTTAGTAATTACTTTACATGTGCCACAAGATGAAAAAAGTTGGTAATTGCTGCTCTAGGAAAACAAAGTATCTAATTTATCAATTATTGTTTCATTTTATCTGAAGTTTCATTTTTCACCTTCTTAGCAAAAAGTTACAAAGATACTGTACCTATTAAAAAGTTGCCAACTGCTGGGTATAGCTTTAAGTGCTTATCTCAATCAACTCAATCCTTTTAACAACCCTGAGTGCAGATGCAATTATCCTTTTATAAAGGAGGAAACCAAGGCTTAAAGAAGTACAGCGGCTTATTAGCTAAGTGCTTGGGCAAGTAGCAGAAGCCCAAAACCCCTGAGCAGAGTCCTCCTCACTGTTAAGCAATTTTTGGCTTGAGAAACAAACTCCAAAGGCTTTGTTATATTATTTCCCTGAATGGTTTATTAAAAATGCACAAGCTTTCTACTTTTACAAAATGTTTAACCAAGTAAGAAAATTCTAAAAAGTAAAATTTTTTTCTGAATATCCTTTTTTCATGCTTCATAAGTACTAATCTAGTCTACTTCAAGGTATGGCAGAATAGATTACAACATTGATATTAACCCAGGAAAAGAACTAAAAAAGGAAGAGAATTTTTCAGAACTATTACATCTGGGTGGGACAGTTTTATTTAGACTCTTCCCTCCTTCAATCAGTTTGGTAGTGAAAATTTAGGAATCCATCAATTTGCAGGCTATTTTCCAACTCAAGAAAAAGTAATAATGCTTTCTTTATGGAAAGCTGTTATGTTGATGGTTAACTGGTGCTTGAAAATGAGACAATTAAATGTTAAGTATATTTATAAAATCCCAAGCTGTTGGCACAGATGAATCTTTTAGCTTAGTGTTTGCTCAATGCACACAGGTTTATAAAAGAACAGGCTGTAGGAGTGAGCGGTGAAACCAACCAGCATCTTTACTGCAGTCGGTGTTTTCCTGATTAGGAGTACCTCCTCACTTTACGACAACTAGGGATAAAATTGTCCCTTTTGTCTCTAAACAAATAAAAACAGCTTACATATTCAAAAGGCCATTATTTTCATCTTATAAAAAGTCCTTTGACACTGTCAAGTACACTTAATAGAAACAAGTATACGGTTCATTTACAAACCAAACTATATTCAATTCCTGGTCTAAGGAGTCAACAACAGCCCAGGTCACAGTCCCTAAATAAAGAGAGGAGCAGGATGTGCTTGCTAACTGCGATAAGAAGTGCCATGACGATGGGTGGACTTTGTACAAACAATACTGTATTTCTCCTGAATACTCAAGTAACAAAAGAGACATAACAAAGTCGTATGGGCAAGATGGCTCTAAATCCTAAATTTGATTCTTTTGAAAGTTTTCAGAAGCCAAAAAGTTTCAACATTATAAACAGAAACATAAGCTACAATTTATAAATTTTCAGGTAGACTAATAATGCAAATACTAGAAATCATTTTAGCATGCCAGATGTAGTTTCTAGTTTACATTTAATGACAAAGAAATGTTATGTTCCATTGTTAACGACATAGAGTATCTCTTAAAACCATTTTTATTTTGTGCAATTTTCACTGTCAAAAAACCCAGCATAAAACTTCTTTATTAGTTTATTAGTTATTAGCCAGCACAATTTTAAGTTACTTGTGGTATTTAAAACTTATCATTTGAGTCAAGGCAAATTTTAAATAGTCAATCGACTCACTGTAATTAAAAATATGCCCTAGGTGTGTGGCTCAGTGGACTCAGTGCTGGCCTGTGAACCAGAGGGTCACCAGTTCGATTCCCAGTCAGGGCACATGCCTGGGTTGCCAGCCAGGTCCCCAGTAAGGGGCACTCAAGAGGCAACCACACATTGATGTTTCCCTCCCTCTTACTCCTTCCTTTACCCTCTCTAAAAATAAATAAATAAAATCTTTAAACAAAATTTTAAAAACAAAACAAAGGCCTGGCCTGACTTTGTCAATCTGTTTAAAAATGGAGTTCCTGCTATCTAGCCAATCCGCTGTGCTAAACAAGCACTGGATCCTTACAGCTAATCCTGAGGGAAATTTATCTTAATTTTCCAAATGAGCAAATTGAAGATCAGAAGTATTAAGCTAACTTGAGCATGGCAGCCAGAAAATGACAGAGTCAGCACTCAAACTCAGCTATGGCTAAGTCTGAAACTCCAGCTAACTCTTATCTACAACCTTTCAAAAGGTGACTAAAACACCATCTTTAGCTTTAAGTAACTCCCCACCTGTTGAGAATGAGTGCCATGACATCCCTAAGCCTCAGGATACCTGATGTCTCAGTAAGTGATTTTCATAAAAACAGAATAATAGCTATTAATTTTAAAAATAAAATCAGTAATTCACTTAAAAAGTAAAGTGAGGGTATGCGTATGAACACTGCAAAATTTAGCATGACATAAGTCAGATTCTTCACTTTTGTTTAACTACCCTACCAATTCAGAATATAGCTATGATGTAAACAAAGGAAAAGGGAAACTTCCAAGAATTTTAAAAAGCTATGCCTCAAACTATATGGGTGACATGCATTTATACAACCAGAATTTACTCAATATCAACTATGTGCCCGATACTATTCTAGGTACTGGGGATACAACGGTGAATAAAAACAAAGCTTCTGTCCTCAGATTAAATTCCAGAAAGTAAATATGTTGTCTGTGATTTCATATCTAGTAGATAATTCTGCCAACATCTGGGCCTCTCAGTTCCTTGAACTATTCTCCTCCAGTGACCTTGTCTCTTTCCCTTCCGCGGCCAGACCCCTTTACTTTATCATTACTAGCAACTTCAATGTCCCAATTTCAAGTATCTCATTTGATCACTACTACTTCCCAACAGTCCAGGGATACTTTCTTGTATCTTCAACAACCCTTTGACCCCCCCACCCCAGGACCTATAATTAATTCTACTCTGTCTTGACTTCACCCCAACCCCCAATTACATTTCATGGTCATTGAGTCTGCTACACAATACTCCCTTGCAAATGAGGTCTGTCTAGAAAAAGTCCAACCATTGTTAATATAACTGTACAACAGTGATGTAACCTGGCAGCCAAGGAGAGAGGACTCGAATGCACACATGTGAACAACAACTTCACTGCATTAGTCAGTGGGGGTCGTAGACATCACTGAGTGAGCATGTGTACTTGTGGCCATCACATTCAAGATGACTGAGTGAGCAAAGCAATGAATCTACATCAAAATTTGCATTAACCTTGAACATTCCTCTGTGAAAACTATTTGGATGATTCAGAAGGCCACAGCTATGGGCAACTGGTGACTGGCAGCTTTATCACTACAAGCCCACTCATGTATCACATCTCCTGCAGAGGTTTTTGGCAGAACATCAAATCACCCAGGTGACTCAGTGCCCTACAGCCCAGATTTGGCTCCCTGCAACTTAGGACTTTTCTGAAAACTAAAATCACCTTTGAAAGGCAAGAGATTTCACACCATCGATGAGATTCAGGAAAATATGATGGGGCAGCTGATGGCAACTGGGAGAACTGTGTGAGGTCGCAAGGTACCTACTTCGAAGGGGACTGAGGTATGACGTCACTGTCCTATGTACAACGTTTCTTGTATCTTCAATAAATGTCTCTCTCATTAGTATGTGGCTGGATACTTTGTGGACAGACTTCATATACCCTTAACTTTTTGTATTTGCCAACTCCTACCTGTAGCCATCAGGTTAAGAATGACTAGAGAAAACCCCATTACCACAATGACTTATTTCACTTTAAATACATTATCAGATACCCCGGAAATCACACATTTCCCTAATCCTTCCACCCTCCTAGATTATCTCTTTCCTTTTTTCACAAACCTTCAACACCTTTCCCCTCACTCACCCTTACCTCTCAAGGGTATCCATGGCTCCTATTTCCCTGAGATAGCTAAAACAATGGGAAAACAATTTCTGCAAACTTCCATATCTGTCTGCACTTCCCTCCTACTTTACTATTAACACACTATCCAAGATCTCATCTAAAACGACCAACTTCTCCCTCTCTACTAGACCATGTATCATCAGCCTTTAAACTCACAACCACCCCTCCCACCTTGCATCTTCCTCCAGCACTGACCCCACTTCTCTGCTCTCCTGCTGGCTGCCTACGGTTCCTCCATTCTCATGAGCCTAATGACTGCAGCTTTGCTGGCCTCTTATTGTTTTCTGAGCGTTTTATATTAAAATTAGGACCTACATACTTTTCACCACTGAAAAGCATATTTACTTCTAGCACAGTGTCTGGCATAGATAAAATTTTAACTTGACAAATTTCTGAGAATAGAAAACATATGGGTCTAAAAATCTCATTCTAACATACCAAAATATACACGGTTAACACTGGGTAGGATTAAAATTAAATTCCATTTCAGTCCTGCATGTATTTACATTTAAAAAACAGTGTCATGAAGGCAAAAAACTTAAGTTTTAATCCAAAGCCAACTGTTTCAGAGACAAAGACTACAAGGGAAGAAAAACTAAGATTGTTTGATTTAAAGAACAAAGAATCAGGACTCTGAACCTCTTAATTAGTATTCTCTCCGCATATTAACTGTATCAATTAGCAAAGTTCTTTAGGTTTTCCTGTGCCTTTATCTTTATGTTGCCAACTTAATTTATAAATCATATGTAAGTGAAATACCAGTTATTACCTAGTAGTTAAAATGAAAAGATCAGCGTCAGGCATGGAGTAAGCTCCTAATACCATAAATCACCTCAAACAGATGAATAAACAATAGAAAAATACAATGTAAGAGACCTGGTGGTAAATACTTACACAAGACAGCTGAGGTCTGCCAGATCATCAATAAAATCAAACAACTGGCTGATATCATATGTAATAGAGGGGCTGTTGGGATTCATTCTCTTCAGATGTTCTTCATACATTTTACAAACGCCTAAAAGAATGGGGGGAGGAGGGAAAACCAAGATCTTATAATTGCATACTCTGGATGTTAGTGTTGTATGTTGATATCACAATACTAATTTTCATAAAATTGGCCTGGGAAAAAAGAAAGTAAGTTGGTCGCATTTGTTTTAACTGTTACTACTAGGACTTTTTAAAAAATTTATAAACTCACCAAAATGTTGATATTTTGTGCCTTAATGATTACTTCAACCATTGGATTTAAAAGAATTTTAAAGATTTGTCATATGATGGTTCAGACAAGTGAGGACATTGTTGAGTCTTACCAGGTTTTTCAATAAATGAATATTCCCAATGCCTCAGAGTAAAGAAACACCACACTTGGGAATGAGGGATGACAAACAGATGCTATTCTATTTTGCTTTCAAATTCTGATACAATACAACACAAAAAACCACCACCACCACCACCACACATACAGCAACAAAAAACAAAACCTGGTAACAAAAACAAAACAAAACAGGCAATGAGGAAGAGATTATCCTAACAGAATATCTAAGATTATTGACTCTGGATTCAGAGACTTGACACCGTCTTCTGAACCCTGTTAAATGGAGATGATAGTATCTTCAGAACTGTCATGAAGATTATGTGAAATAATGCACAAAATGCAACCAGCACATGTAATAAGTACTCAAATATAATAAAGACAATAAAATCATCAAAGTCACTGATAGCAAGCCTGCATTAACTTAATTATCTAGAGAACACATTATTTTTTAATGTAGTGGCACACACCTCTCTTGTTCCTGATAATAGCAAGCATAACCCACTTCAGTCCATCCCACTTCAAGTACACACTGATTAATTTGTTCTGGAACTCATGACGAGTGCCCAAACCAACGAGTACCAAACAATGAAGCATTTTCTCTTGCAGGGAAGTGTCACAACTCACACAAATTCTAGTAAATGCGACGAGCCCTGAGAAAGCGCCTACAGCCTGAAGTTTTTCTCGTCAAAATGTGACGAGTACAGGGTTTGATTAGGTCTGAAGCTGATAAGTACCAAGGTATGTCTGTATTTACACTGACCCATAGCTACTATCGTACTCAATAGTGGAAGACTATATATGCTTTCTCACTGATTAGGAAGAACACAGTATCTGTTCTTGCCACTTGTGTACAACATTGTACTGGAGGTGCTGGCCACGGTGGTTTGGCAAGAAAAAGAAATGACAGTCATTCAGATTGGAAAGAAGAGGTGCAACTATCTCTATTCACAGATAACATGATCTTGTATATAGAACATCCTGACTTCTGGCCAAGATGGAGGTGTAGGTGGACACTGTGCCTCCTGCACGACCAAAATTAAGATGATTTAAAAACAAGAAAACAACCAGAACTGATAGAAAACTGAACTGTATGGAAGTCTGACAACCATTCATCCAGACCAGTAAGAGGGGCGTAGTCATGGCAGGAAAAAGTGGAGGTTGGCGGACCTGGGAGCGCAGGCAGCGGCTGGCAGATCCAAGGCATACAGGCGGCGGCCAGTGGACCCTGGACACCGGGTGACAATGGGCAGACCTAGTGAGGCTGCGCAAGGCGGCTGGCTGACCAGGTGGTCCCACATTCGCGTGCAGATAATCCAGGCAAAAATGGGGAGTGAGACAGGCCTCGCAACCCAGGGCCCCAGCACCAGGAAAGACTCCCAGATTCATAGGAGAGTTCATTGGAGACCCACGGGATGCTAGAATGTACACAAGCCCACCCACATGGAAATCAACACCGGAAGGGCACAATTTGCTTGGGGGAAGCAATGGAAGGGACTGGAATACAAGAGAGCGGAGCAAGCGCTACTGTTCCCTCTCGGATCTCGTCCCACATACAATGTCACAACCCAGCAACTGGGCTGCCCCACCCTAGGGAACACCTAAGGCTCCACCCCTCACTACATAACAGCCGCAACCAGACCAACAAACAAACAAACAAACAAAAAACAACCCAAAACAAAAACAAAAACCCCCAAATGGCTCAAACCGGAGAAAAAATCAAAGCCCCAGAGCCAATTCATCTAAGTGACCAAGAGATAGACAACCTATCAGATGCACATTTCAAAGCCCTGGTGATCAGGATGCTCACAGAACTGGTTGATTTTGGTCACAAATTAGATGAACAAATGAAGGCTACAATAAGTGACATGAAGGAAGATGCACAGGGAACCAATAGAGATGGGAGGAAAACTGGGACTCAAATCAATGGAGTGGACCAGAAGGAAGAAACAAACATCCAATCGCAAAAGAATGAAGAAACAAGAACTCAAAAAAAATGAGGAGAGGCTTAGGAACCTCCAGGATATCTTGAAACGTCCCAACATCCAAATTATAGAGGTACCAGAAGGGGAAGAGGAAGAGCAACAAGTGGAAAACTTATTTGAACAAATAATAAGGGAGAACTTCCCCAATCTGGCAAAGGAAATAGACTACCAGGAAGTCTAGGAAGCTCAGAGAGTCCCAAAGAAATTGGACCCAAGGAGGAACACCCCAAGGCACATCGTAATTACATTAGCCAAGATTCAAATGAAGGAGAGAATTCTAGAAGCAGCAAGGGATAAGGGGACAGTCACCTACAAAAGAGTTCCCATCAGACTATCAGTGGATTTCTCAAAAGAGTCCTTACAGGCAAGAAGGGGCTGAAAAGAAGTATTCCAAGTCATGAAAAGCAAGGACCTACATCCAAGATTGCTCTATCCAGCAAAACTGTCATTTAGAATGGGAGGGCAGATAAAGTGCTTCTCAGATAAGGTCAAGTTCATCATCACCCAGCCCTTATTATGTAAAATGTTCAAGGGAGTTATCTAAGAAAAAGAAGATAAAAAAATATGACAGTAAAAAGACAGCAAACTCACAGATATTAACGACCACACCTAAAACAAAAGCAAACTAAGCAAACAACTAGAACAAGAACAGAACCACAGAAATGGAGATCACATGGAGGGTTAGCAACAGGGGAGTGGGAGGAGAGGGGGGAAAAGGTACAGAGAATAAGTAGCATAGACGGTGGGTAGAAAATAGACAGGCGGAGGGCAAGAATAGTGTGGGAAATGTAGAAGCTAAAGAACTTATGACACATGGACATGAACTAAAGGGGGGAATGTGGGTGGGAGGGGCTGTGCAGGGTGGAGGGGAATGATGGGGGAAAAACGGGACAACTGTAATAGCATAATCAGTAAAATATATTAGAAAAAAAAAACATCCTAAGGAAACCACATACATACCTATTAAATGAGTGCTGCATGACTGTAGGATGTAAGGTCAACATACAAAAATTAATTGTATTTATATACCCCAATAACAAACAATCTGGAAAGGAAATAACTCCCCAAAACCCCCCAAACACACACACACACACACACACACACACACACACACACACACACCCTCGCACATTTAATAATAAAAGTGTAAGCTCTGGCCAGTGTGGCGCAGTTGGATGGAGCACCATCCTGTGAACTTAGGGGTTGCAGGGCATGGTCCTGGTTTTGGGTTTGATCCCCAGTCAGGATGCATTACAGGAGGCAACCAATCAACGTTTCTGTCTCTCAAAGCAATAAAGAAAAAAAAAAGGGTATTCGGGTGAGGATTAAACAACAACAACAACAACAACAACAAAACAATGAAAACTACAAAATGTCATTGAAAGTAAAAGCTTAATGCAGTATCTTGTGTTCATGGATTGGGAGATTTAATATCAAGATGATAATACTCCCCAAGATGATCTATAGCTTCAATGCAACCCCTATCAAAATCAGAGTTTTTGCAGAAATTGACAAGCTGACCCTAAATGTAATAGGAAATATAAGGGACTCGGGTTAGTCAAAACAATCTTGAAAAGGAACAAAGTTGGAAGACTCAATCTTCCCATTAGAAAACTTGCTATAAAACTACAGCAGTCATGACAGTGTGGTATTGTTTATGCATAAAGACAGCATAAAGATCAATGGAACAGAAACAAGAGTTCACAATAAACCCTTATATTTACGGTCAACTGCTTTTCAACAAGGATACCAAGACAATTAAACAGGGAAGGAATGTCTTTGCAACGAAAGGTATTGGGAAACTGTATGTTCACGTATAAGAGAGTGAAATTGGACCCATACCTCAGAGCACACGTAAATATTCACTCAAAATGGCTAGGAGACCTAAATGTAAGAGCCATAACTATAAAACCCTTGTAAAGAATCCCTGTGACTTTGTATAAGGCAATGGCTTTTTAGGTATGACACCAAAACCACAAGGAACAGAGGAAAAAATATGTAAGTTGGAGTTCATCAAAATTTAAACTTTTTATGCTTCAAGAAAGCGAAAAGACAAGCCACAGACCGAAAGAAAATCTTTGCAATACACATGTGATAAAGAACTGTTACCCAAAATATACAAAGGACTCCTAAAACTCAACAATAAGAAAACAACTCAATTAAAAAATGAGAAGATCTGAAGACACCTTGCCAAAGATACACAGATGGCAAAGAAGTATTGGGAAAAGATGCTCAAGATTGTGTGATTAGGAAGCTTGCAAATTAAAACAATAAGATATCATTATACACCTATTGGAATGGCAAAAACCCAAAACACTGATGCCAAATACTGCCAAGGATGCAGAGCAATAGGGCCTCTCATTCATTGCTGGTAGGAATGCAAAATGATACAACCATTTCTAAAGACAATTTCAGTTCCTTACAAAGCTAATCATAGCCTTACTATATGATCCAATAATCATACTCCTTGTTATTTGCCCAAAGGAGGTGACAACTAATACCCACACAAAAACCTGTACACGAATTGTTTACAGCAGCTTTATTCATAACTGCCAAAACTTTGAAAGCAACCAAGATGTCCTTCAATAGATGAATGAATAAACAAACTGTGGTACATCCACACAATGGAATATTTCAGTGATAAAAAGCCATTTACTGTATAATCCCAACCCTACTCTGGAAAAGGCAAAACTATGAAGACATTAGAAAGATCAGTGTTTGCGAGAGGTTTTGGAGGTGGGAAGAGAGAGGAACAGGTGGAGCACAGGGGATTTTTAGGACAGTGAAATTATTCTGTTGATACTGTAATGGTGCATACATGATATTATACATTTGTCAAAACCCACAGAACTGGCCATTGCTGGATAATTCAGCTGGTTAGAGTGTCATCCTGATACACCAAGGTTGCAGGTTCAATCTCTAGTCAGGGCACATACAAGAATCAACCAATAAATGCATAAATAAGTGGAACAACAAATCAATGTTCGTTTCTCTCTCTCTCTCTCTCTCAAGAAAAAGAAAAATCAATGAAAATAAAAGACCCATAGAACTATACAACACAAAGAATGAATCCTAATGTAAAATATGGACCTCAGTTAATAATGATAATGTATCAATACTTATTCATCAACTGTAAACAAGGTACCACACAAATGCAAGGAGTTATTAACAGGGGAAACTGTGGTGGTAGCGGGATAGAGTAGGTTGGGGTGGGGAGAGGAAATATATGAGAACTCTCTGTACCTCCTCTTTAATTTTTCTGTAAACCTAAAACTGCTCTAGAAATAAAGTGTACTAATTAAAAAAACATTAGGCTTCAATAAAATTAGTGAAGGTTAGTAAAGAGCATTGCAGAATCAAAGGCCAAACATAGTATAGGTAAGGCAACAACCTGCTGAGGCAGCATGCAAACAAAATCTACCTAGATGGCAAGCAAGAATGTCAGCAGAGAAAGGGAGCTGAGAAGAGCCTTGCTTTTCTTTAAAAATTAGAGCAGAATTTGCCCTGGCTGGCGTAGCTCAGTGGATTGAGTGCGGGCTGCGAATCAGAGTCGCAGGTTCGATTCCCAGTCAGGGCACATGCCTGGGTTGCAGGCCAGGCCCCTAGTGGGGGCCACGTGAGAGGCAACCACACACTGATGTTTCTCTCCCTCTCTTTCTCCCTCTCTTCCCCTCTCTAAAAATAAATAAATAAAAATCTTAAAAAAAAAAAAAAAAATTAGAGCAGAATTTGATGGCAACCAGGAAGACATGGTACCAGTGACCTAGAAGCTGTCTGTAAGTATTACAACTAGTTTTTTTTCACAGGTCTACCCATTGTTGGCTTGCTTTAAATGAACAGATTTTAAGTAGAATCCAGTTAGCTTTGGACAGCAACAAATTCAGGGACATGCCTAGCTGTAAAAACAGTGAATATAAAAATCTTTATAGGAGTTCTGGCCTGGTGGCTCATCTCAGCACCAAAAGCTTACAGGTTCAATCCCTGGTTGGGGTGAATACAGGAGGTAACTAATTGATCTCTCTGTCTCTCTCTCTCAAATCAATAACCCTTGGGTGAAGATTTAAAAAAATTCATAGAAAAAGAACGAACAATTTGCTACAAAGGGTACAGGGCAGGTACAAATGGTTTACATGAAGTTACAATTCAATGTAAGGAGAAATGCAATTTGTAAGGATCTAATCTATGTGCTCTCATCTAATGGTTCACCAAGTAAAGAAACATTAAGGGCTAGTAGTTCCCTTCTGGGTGTTGTCAGCTTATCAAATGCACAAGAAATTATACTGATTTGGTTCTATTTGCCTTTATTCTGTGAGCTAATTTTCATTTGTTAACAACATTCCTAAATATCTTACCCCCCCTCCCCACTCAAATGAACAATCCAAGACATCTGGAGTAAAGAACAAACCCAGTTCTTAAATGACATATATTCTAACAGTGAATGTCAGGGGGGAAAAGATGTCTACCCCTTGATTAGTGTTTAAACTCACCTTCCATGCATTCATTCACTGATTCATAGTCAGCGTAAGTTCTGCCTTCTGGCCTCTTGGTAGGCTGTACCAGTAAAATGGTGTGAGACTGCAAGGGAAAAATGTGATTTCAGTGTAAGCTTCTAACTCATACTTGAGATATTCAATTTTGCTATAAAATTCTTCATGAAACCCCACTATTTTCAATTCCTACTGCTCAAAGACAAAAAGTAAATAACACTAAACAAATAAATGACCAAATTTATAAAAACTATAGTCACCATGATTATTTTTAAGTGGTAGTGCTTTCCTGTACCTTCTAAACCAGTTTTGGTCATTTTTTATTGGAGCCATTTTCAGAACCTTTTGGTTTTATTAAAAATCCAAATATATTTGCCTTATAGTTTTTTTCCTTCTTTCAGACAGATTTAATCCTTGATTACCTTATGGTCCTCTTTCTCAGGAGAAAATACATACTTAAAAAAAATCTATATATATAAATACATACATACATACATACATACATAAAGTCAAACCTCAGTTCTCCACAAGTTGTTCACAGGAAAAAACTGTCTAGGTTGTTAGGTGAAAACCTTTCATGCTGATACAATGTAACCTGGGTTATCGAACTTAATTCATTCAATTTGCAATTGAAGGTGTAGAAGAAGGAAGGCAGGATATTCCTACTTCACTAATCAAGGAAATGCTTGGTAAATGGGGAGAAACACAAGAGATCTTTTGAGAAATATCAATCACCCTGACAAAGAAGTAGCAAATTATGTGATAAACTTGTTCAAGTAGTGTTTCACTTCAGGCAAGTGTTAAAAGGCAGGCTAAAACAATCGTGGGTAGGTTTTTAGTGAGAAGCCCAGTGAGCCTGAAGCAAGCTCTAGCGAAGCAGAGACAAAAGAACGAACCCCAAAAGACCAGCTACCTGACCTTTTCCGTGGAAGGGGACTCTCCTTCCAAACAGTAACAGCCCTCTACCCCTCCTCTCCATATTCAGACATCAAGAGCTCTTAACATTCAAGGTAAGTTCTAGTGTGCACATAGATTTCATTTTTTAACTGTACATTTAATTTCCTTTTTGTTAAATTTTCATTTATCCAATACATTTCATGTCCTTTTTGTTTTTTAAAGTGTTTATAGATTAAACTACAGTAGACATGTACTGTATATAAGAAAGGTTAAAACAGAATCATTTGGGGTTTGGAATGGATTAATTCAATTTACACTGTTTCTAATGGAAAAAAATTATTCGATTTTTGAACATTGCTTCTTAAAGAGCCTTCTGGACTGAATTAAATTTGAGAACCAAGGTTCCACTGTATACACAAAATAGAAGTACAATCAGGCAAATATAAATATATTTACATATTTGCCACAATAGAAAAACATCATGAAATGTAATCAGAAAAAATGTTTCAGGGAGAAATGGGACAACTGTAATAGCACAATCAATAAAATATATTAAAAAAATAAAAAATAAAAAATAAAAAATGTTTCACAAAATTATCTTAATAAAATCTCTATTCTCTGATTACCAAGCAGCTATGCTTCACTCCAATGAATGTTAATCTGTTACCTTTTTTCAAGCCTTACAAACATGAACCCTAAATTCTCAGTAGTTCTGAGAAATACTACAATACATACAATTTGCTCATTAGCTTTGAAAGAAACTGAAGCTTGTAGCTCCAGTAAAGCAAAAGATTTTTGAAGCAGTAATCAAATACGAATTCTAACTTTTAATTCTATAAGGAATTACCACTGATAATTGTCGTCGGAGAAATGAGTTGATGTGAACTGTCACCTTTTCAGATCTTAATCTAAGCATTTTAACATGACATGAAATAGTGACATAGAAAGCAGAGAAAGGAAACTCAAATACTATAAAATGACTTGCTCAAAGTCACACAGCTGGTTATGACAAAACAGGAACTGGAAACCCTATCTTCTAAATACTGATCCTCTTGGGAGACTACGCGGGGTCAAATACTGAAATAGCTTAATTCAGAAAAGTACAACCTGAAAAAGTGCCCTCTTCCCAAAAGCTGCATAACTTGTTAACAGTAACTGCAGCAATCACAAAACCAAAGTTGAAGTAATCTCTGTGTGCAACTTTTTGAGAGTTAAAAAAAAAGAAACCAACCTATCCACCCACTGCACTTGACCACCCGGGTCAGATTCTAAAGAACCGGGTCCCTCAGCTGAGCCTATCTTTTCAGCCTCCACATCCAACAGGATGTAAATCCGGGTAAGACCAGGCTTGAGGGCCGAGAGCAACGCCAAACCAGGCTTCTAGGGTCTTGGAAAAGAGAAAAAGTTGTATTTTTCAAAAAGTAGAGCACAGGAAAAAAGAGGGGATAGTTGCGAATGCACACTACAAAACAAAGACGACCTTTCTTGGCCCACACCCTAGGTGCAATATATTCAAACCGTTAGCGTTGGGAACAAGTCTTCAGACGTTCCCTCGCCCATTGTTCCTAAAGTAAGACAGGGCGTTTGGAGGGAAAAGGAAGCATCTCTACGTGTGCCTCTACCAAGCAGCCATCCCGAGAAAGCGCGCAACCACAGGGTGTACCCGGGCTCCGGGGCCTAGTGCCAGGCCCAGCATCTCCGCGGCGGGAAGGGGAATGGTCGACCCACAAGCCGGAGGACTGGGGAGCAGCACGCTCGCGCTAGATGGGCTGGGTAAAAGAGGTACCGGGATGGGGTCACCCGGAAGGCTGGGGGTTCGGGAAGCCACGGAGGCATGTCTCACCATCGCGCCAAACTCTTTCGCTGCAGCAGCCGCCGACACCACCACCTCACACGAGCTTGGCCACAACGCCGCCAACAGCCAACCCCCGCGAGAGGAGCCGCCGGAAGTCGTCAGAAACGCACCGCGAAAAAGCCTTTTGGACCATAGAGGCTCACGTATTTCCGGCAGCTAGAGCAGATTCCGACTCTGTTTCAGCCATCTTGGATAAGGGCAATGAAGTACAGAGGGAGACTTTCGGAAGGTTTAAAAAAAAATAGTAATTTCTTTCAAAACTCTGTCTTCCATCTCTTGTTGTTAGGCATACAGTTAAAGTGATCACCGATGTAGACATTGACACAAGTCATGTTTCATTTGCCCTACTCAAAAATGGCGGCAGTATAAGAATCCCGCCATAGGTCGGTTGTTACCCGGAAGTACCCTTTAAAGGAGGGGCGGTGAGGCAATCCGGAAGTGAATGTAATGAAGCGGTGCCACTTGGCGGCCATGGCTGCTGTAGTATCGGTAGCTCCGGGTCAAAGCCCAGTGGAGTGGAGTAATATGGACAGCACCGGGTATAGGGCAGAGACAGCTTTGTATCGGATTCGCTGCTGAACCCCTAAGACCCATCGTTAGAGAATTACTGGACTCCTTTCCTCCTCCTAGACTCGGACGAGAGTTTGCTGAGACTGGTGGGCTGGTCCCAGCCTGAGGGGATCATTGGCAGGGTGGCCCAAAGAGCTGGGGTTGCCGGGAGAACGAACAAGTTCGCTTGGGTTTTCCTCCTTTCTGCTGACACCTGCAACGTTGTCTGTGAAAGAGTGGGCCCGTTGTGCCACCCTCATTCCGACCATTGAAGAAATCGCTCATTCGCTGTTTTCCCCATTGACTTTCCCATCTTTGTTAAGCCACCGGAATCCAGTGACTGGCATCTGAAAACCCAGGGGCTGGGGACCTAAGATTGCTGAAAGTTCTCTCTGGTGCTAATATCAGCATAAGGGGCTGTTTCCAGGTACGTTCAATAGAAAGGTGCCTCGTGAACACATCTGCTGGTTGGGAGGACCAAAGAACTGGAAAGTCCCTCTTGTTCCCCTGGAATCACCACACGCATTTAAGAACCTTTTGAAGCCACTGAACATTTGTAGTCTGGTGGTGGTGGGTGAATAAAGGAGGGCAGAATGGATGATTTCATCTCCATTAGTCTGCTGTCTTTGTCTATGTTGGTGGGATGTTACGTGGCTGGAATCATTCCCTTGGCTGTTAATTTCTCGGAGGTAAGAAATTTGCAATTTTTTGTCAGCTGTCAGGATGGTTGCTAAAAAGTAGTGACAGTTGAAAAGGGTATCTGCTTCCCCCAGTTAATCTAAGCTAAAAGTCTTATTAAGGGAGACTTATGTTTTTAAAAGGATGCATAACATTTAATAATAGAAGCAAATTTCATATTCAGCATTAGAGTTTTTAACCTAGGTGGGTGGTGGATCCACTGCAGATTCTGGGGTACTCTGAACTCCCTAAAATTGCATACAAAAATTTGGAGCTCTGCATTTTCTTGGAGAAAGTCACCATAACAGTCTTTTGATTCTCAAAAGTTTCAAGGAATGGAGATTTGTGATTGCTGACAAGAACTATAAATAGTGACTGTTATTCGCTCATATGAGTTAAGATTGATATAACTTATCTTTTTGAAAGAATCAAGTCTCAAGCATAGTTTTTTGGAGAAAGGTAGTTTTTTGGTACCTGTATTAGAATGAAGAAAAAAATGCTTAGAAAAAAACTACCAGATTTTTCAAAATAAAAAACTTAGATTGTTCATAACTAATTTTTCTTTTTAAAGAAGAAAAGCATTGGAATGCATATTCGGTGTTGTTTTCAAATCTGTTTGCTTAGAAATGAATTTTTTGCTAATATGTTTTGACATTTTGGTTAATTGTTATTACTTGAACAAACATTAACTGACGGGGGGAAGAAAGACAGATGAAAGCATTGCTCAGTGAAAAGGGAGATAGATTCTGCAGGCTGTCATAAACAGTACACGAGGTGCACAGTGCTTAAACCTTTAGGGAGAAAAACAGCTACGCTGCGGGGAACAGGATTTCATGAGTCTGGTCTGGCCCTAGTTTTACTGCCAGTCCTGAAAGTGCTTTCGTAGAACAGGGGAAAGAATGGCACGAAATGGAAAGGAAAGGTAAAGACAGGTAGGCTTTGAAGATAGCCTGTGGATGGGAAAGAAAGTGAGACCAGGCCCTGTGAGTTTGAAACATAGTTAAGCCCGCAGCCAGATGGAAGGGAGGATTGAATTGCTGCTGCTCCTTTGCCGTTTCCTTTTTGTATCTGTAGCCTTCAGCATCTCATGCTAACATTAAGCTACATTTCTTTTGAGCATGTACACTACCTAACTTCATTTAAAAACACCTAAGGAATCTGAGATTCAGGTTATGTAACTTGGATAAAATCATAAAGTATGTTAGAATTAGAGCTGGGGGTTTTTTTTTGTTTGTTTTGTTTTTTTTTTGTTTTTTACTTTTTTTGTTGAATTTACTTGAGGCGACATTGGTTAAATAAAATTATATAGGTTTCAGGTGTACAGCCCTGTAATACATTATCTGTATATTGTATTGTGTCTTTATCACCACAAAGAAGTCTCCTTCCAGAGCCGTTTTTTAAGTCTAAGCTTTTTTAGACTCAGAGCAGTTTGTAGCCATTGTAGCAAACTGGTAGCCTATGTACCAAATTTAGCTGGCAGACATAGTCGTTATATTAGTGGAGTGTTTAATTTTATTATTGTGTTTTTCTTTCATCTGTATTTCCTCAAGGCAACAGTTAGCTAGAGCTGAGTAGCAGTAGACTGCCTCTGTGTCCTTGGCCGTGAAGCCTACCGAACTCATTTTTAGCTGCCTGCCTGCCCGGTGCTTTGTGAGCCAGCTGTCTTTCCTCTCACATAAACCTTATTTTCTTATAACTACACTAGAATTGAATTAACAATAATGGGGCTGATATTTATGAGCTTAAGTTTGTTCATATATTTAAAAATTTATTGAGGTGACATCAAGAATTATAATTCAAATAAACCGATAAAACTTATTATTTCTATAGCATGCTTTAGGAGTTTTCCAATTTCAATATTTTCTATATCTTGGTGATTTTTACATTAAGCAGGTATATGCTAGTTTCTTTTCCACCAAAAGGAAATGTGTACACAAGTGATATAATTAAGTAGGCCATTAATAAAAGTAATCTGTATGTTCTCTCATTCTAAATTGATAGTCATGTGGTCTTTTCCAACTGTAGGTCTTAAAATGCTATAAATTGGCATTTGTAATATGTTTATTATCAAAGCAGGAACAATGCATTTTGAACTGTTAGAATAAAATGAACGTTATAAATAAATTAAAGGCATTTTAGAATTTAACTGGTGTTTCTATTTTGTAGGAGTTGAGCATTTTTTCTAGGTAAATTATACTATTATTATTGACCAAAGTATTGTGAAAATAGTGAGATGATAAATTTGTAAAAATAAACTTTATCATGGGGGCTGGGAAACACAACTTCTACCCTTAGAAAATAGCTCCCCACATTCCTAGCTTTTCTTAGGGACTAGTGTTATTGTAAATAGGAAGACCAATAAACCTAATTTATTATACAGTTCACTTTCATTTACATGAAACAATATGCTTTTTATTTATGTTCTTAATCTAGCTGCTGCTTTGTCACTCAATACTTTTTTCTTCAGAATGTCTCAGCAGGAATAAAAGATCAATAAAACTATTAATTATGGCAGGATTGATGTTTAGAAATGAGTTAAAATCAGATAGTCTGAAATTACTGTAGCAGTGGTGTCTGCCTGCCATATCCGACCATCAAGAAGTTTACATGACATTGATTTCTCTGTCATTTTCTCCAACATTCCTTGCCCCCAAACCAACTTTCTTGATGGTTTTATAACTTCTCTTCCTTGCCTTTTGGCCTGATGACTGTACCTTCATGCCCAAATGATTTCTGAAACAAAGGAAAAAAACCTCTGACTCTCATGCATTTGTGAGTTACCAGTGAACAAGATGCTGACCATATGGGAAGGAGAAAAACTAAACTTATAAAGGAGGCCAAAACATGCTCTATGCAGATGAGGTCCTGTCTGGTAAGGGAGTTGGACAGACTAGCTTAGCATTGTCTTATGTTTTTTGATTCCATTGTTAATAAGCAGTTTTCTTCGGCTCTAAATGGAAATATATGTGTAGGTTGAGAACCTACAACTTAACATTACCTAGTAAAAACCCAACTTAGCAGGTGATCTGATTGATGAATGAAGTTAAGATATACACGACAGCCAAAGTGGCATTTCAGCTGTATCATCTGAGGGTTGTAGTTTACCTGTGCCTGTCTCTTTTGTCACACAGCTGGTAACAGAGTGCAAGCTGTGCTTGCATCAGAACTCTAGGGCAGTGTTCCTCTGACTGTCTGGTAAATGGCAGCTTTTGTTTTTAACTGCCATTTGAAGACCCAACATATTTGTAAAAATGAAACACTGAAGGTAATGAAGTGGGGGAAAACATACAAAATACAGGCCCAAATGTAGTGTTACTAAGTTGAGACATACAGTTACTCCCTTAATTATAATGATCATATTGCTATAAATTGTTTGAAGGCTTTCTTTCAGTTTTGTACTTTTCTTGTTGTAGACTAATTTGGATTATAAAGCCACATTTTTCATGGGTTAAAACAGTACAAATCCATAGGTATGCAGATGAAAGTGTACTACTCTTTAATAAAGAATTTAAGGTGATTAGTAATGCACTAATTTCAGAAGGTACTGAGAGAGGTAGTATAGTTCAAAATCAGTGTCACTGCTGAGCAAGCTATTTAACATCCAACTTTGTTCTGATTTTAGTAAGACTGCTGTGAGGTTATAATGAAATAATATAAGCACAGGGCTTAACACTGTATTTAGAACATAATAAGGATTTTCTAAAACATTGAGGATTATTCTCAGTACTGATTATGAAGACTTCTGAGGTTTTAATTTTTTAACTTTGTTGTAAGTTATAATTTTTAAACTTTTTATTTTTGGAACAGACTTACAATAGTGGGTAACCCCTTACCACCACCACTTCCCTTTAACATGGGAACTCCTCAGCAATTTGGAATCTGGAAGGGTCTTTTTTTGGGGGTTGGCATTCCTATTCATGAATGTTCCATTTGGAGAGGCCAGGGCTTTTCCTTTAGTCTCCCTGCCTTGTAGTACTTTCCTTAATATTTAACTTTCTTTTCTCCCTTATACTTATTCTTATTTGAAGCTGTGTTGTGTTGTTTAGGTGTAGAAGTTTTGTTTGTTGTCTAATTATAACTGACTCATTTATAATAAATATCGATAGGGCTTTGAGTTGCCACCAAATGAAAAGTTTTTTTGTAAAGAACAGATTTGTTCAGTATGTTTTTTTCCTGGCAGTTGGTTCTTTTTGAAATAGATTTGGCAAAGTTGCACTTTTAAAGACTTCTACTTTGTCTGGTATATTCACCTTTTATTCTTTTATTCTCTCTCTCTCTCTTTTTTTACATCTGTTAGGAATTTCATTTCTAAATTCTAATATTTTAAAGTTTGCATTCTCTGTAATTTACCTGTATCTGGAAAGCACTCCGTAACTTTGTCTTTTTTTCAGGTTATTTTCTTATAAGGTTAAATTTGGATCAAATAAAATCTCAGTGCAATCTGATTCAATATTATTTCCCTGAAAAACTTTTCTCTAGGATGTTATATGGACAAGTATCATTGAAACTTAGGTGCACATTGCTTATTGAGCTCCTTCTGTGTACCAGGCACTGATTTGCATCATCGTATTTAAGCTTCAGGATGCGACTGCGATAGATGCTGTTAAACCTCACTTTACAAGTCAGCATGCTTAGACTTGGAGAGGTCACAAACACTGGTAGAGATGGATTTGAAACTAAGTCCGTTAGATCACCAATCCAAAGCACTTGATCATTAGATGATTTTTTTTTCCTAATGAAAACTGTGTAGAAAGGAATGAAATGGATCTAAATAGCCACCTTTAGCTCCCCCCATTAGGAACTTCTTAACAACACTAATAATGTACCCCTTAAACTCCCCAACTTAGGAATTTTTTTTTTCTGGCTGCTTGTCATGTAATTTCCACTTGGTGCAAGACACACGGTTACTGAATACCGGGAGGGCTCATGGGTAGTGGAGAGGGGGCTCCCTTAACTTATTGTTTTTTGTTTTTTGTATTTTGCTATTCTGATATAAAAGAACCTAATTGCTTTTGCTTGCTGCAGCCTGCCTAGCCTATGGGGTGGGGTCAGGAGGGGAAGGAGGTAGAAGAGGGGTGTGAAAGGGGTTCAAAAGAGTCTAGCGCTCTAGTGGCTGGTGGCCATCAGGATAGGGGCCTGGTTTTGGCTTTGCCGGTCTGGCTGCCAGACTCTTTCCTTGTGGCTTCCAGAGCCAGGTCACAGGTGATCGTGCTGCTGAAGGCCTGGGGAGATTCCGAGTGCCCTAGGGACTCCAGTACTGTGGCCATGAACGGGAGGGAGGGTAGACTTCCTGAAAAAGAAGCGTGCCCACCAGTGACCCAGGTCAGCCTTGGGTGACTAGGGTGGTGGGCAGTGGCCTTCCCAGGGTACTTGGCACTTCCACAGGAGCTGTTACTGGAAGTGGAGCCCAGGCAGCGGTGCTGGTAGTAGTCGTGGGTGGCACCAGCGAGCCGCTGGAGGGGTGTCTGCCATGCTCTTGCTTGTAGACAGGTGGAAATCTTGGCGGTGACCCCTTACTGGCCTCGGCACACGATTATGGGTGTCAGGGAACCTGGGAGCTAGGCCACAGAGCCCTTTTGCAGAGGAACTCAGCTCTGCAACTGAGCCTGAGCCACATGGCATCCCACCTTAGGGACTCACTAACATTTTACCTTTCACAGAACCTCTCGTGCCTTGTGCTTAGTCAGCGTAACAGTGTGGATATTACAGAGGCAGACAGTCTTCAAATAACTTTTGGAACCTATGAGAAGGAACTACGTCTTAGATGTCTGGTAAACGAACACCCACCAAATTGGGATCTGAAGCAGTTCCTGTTTTGAACTAGCCAAGATTAATTTCACACTTTATATTTTCATAGTTTAGCCATTTCTCAATTGTGCTATTTAAGAATTAACATGCTTTTTTGAGGGAAGAAGACCTGAAATGGATTCAGAATGCTTCTGTATGTGACAGTCTTAACCTTTCCTCTAACTGGAGAATTTAGTTGGGACTTCATTGAATGATAAGGTTTAAGATCCTCTATAGCTCATTTTGGAATTCTAGGTAACAAATAGTAATGCTAAATATAAGTATATATAGGTACTTTTTAAAACCTGTGATGGAACTTTAAAAATCTCAATCCTCCTTGAATACTAATATTCAGTGTCTAACTTTATTGAAATAAAATAGAAATTGGTGTCAGTTGGTCTGGAAATTGAAATTCTTCTACCCCAGTTACATGGATTTTTAAGTGATAGGGTTTTGGGGTTAACTACTGGATAATTATATCAAACTACTTATTAAATCCCTGTATTTACCTGGAGGTCAATTTTCTATTAAGGAAAAAGTTTTACTATAGCTTCTGTACTTCGTTGTATGTTCTTTTCATTACTTCTTTTGCCAAAGGGAAATTGAGGAGAGAAGACAGGTGCTAAAAGCAAAAAATGAAACAGTGAAATGGGTTTTGTAGAGAAGCAGTTTAGCATAGTGCCTCAGAGTAAAGACCCTGAAGCTGGACTACCTAGGTTGAGATCATGGCTCTGCCATGTGCCAGTCATGTGAGCCTGAGCAAATTATCTGAGCTTCCTGTGCCTCTGTTGTAAAGTGGGGATACTAGAAGTACCTACCTCATAGGGTTGAGTTAATAGATTATAATAGAACATGCTTGACACAGTAAGTACTTCATAAATGTGAGTTACTATAATAGAGATGAAGGAGAAGGATATTGGTAGCACCTCTCATCACTTAGGAAATTCCAATGGTCTTAGATGTTCCAGGCCAAAATCAGGAATGAAGACCAAATATATATTTCTTTATAGTTAGAGTGACTTTTGTTATGTGAATAAGGTGACTTATCTTAGGCTATTACTAGATAACCTAAGGATGAGGGCTGGTTGGAGGATTGAAACTTCACTCTCCCTGGGGAGGCAAGAGGGGCTGGAGGTTGACTCAGTCGCCAATGTCTGATGATTTAATCAGTCTTGCCTATGTAATGAAGCCTCAGTTAAAAAATGGGGTTCATGCCTTGACTGGTGTGGCTCAGTGGGTTGAGTGCCGGCCTGCAAAGCAAAGGGTTGCTGGTTCAATTCCCAGTCAGGGCACATGCCTGGGTTGCAGGCCAGGTCCCTGGTAGTAGTGGGGGGCATGTGAGGGGCAACCACACATTGATGTTTCTCTCCCTCTATTTCTCACTCCCTTCCCCTTTCTCTAAAAATAAATAATTAAAAGGAAAATAACAGAGTTCAGAGAGCTTTCAGGTTGGTGAACACATACATGGAGGTCTTGGGGAGTTTCACACTTGGGAGGTGCATGGTAGTTCTGCACCCTTTCCCCATTCCCTGACCAGTGCATCTCTATCATGTGGGTGTCCCTGAGTTATATCTTTTAATGATGAACTGGTAATTTAGTAAGTAAAATGTTTCTCTGAGTTCTTAGTAGATTAATAGAACCTAAGGAGAGGGGGTTGTTGGAACCTCCAGTGTATAGCCAGTCGGTCAGAAGCCCAGGTAACAAGGGCTTCTGGCTGACTTCTGAAGTGGGTGGACTTGGGCAGCCTTGTAAGACTGAGCTCTTACCCTGTGGGATCTGATGCTGTCTCTAGGTAGATAGGGTTAGAATTCGGTTGAATTGTAGGACAGCCAGCTGGTGTCCCAGCATTGCTTGGTGTGGGGAAACATAACCCTCATACACACACACACACATCAGAGTTGGTCCCAGAACCTTTACTCCCAGTTCGCTGACCCCAGCCATGCCCTCTCCAGCAGGGTTTGTAGCTCAGCCCTGGTGGGACCTCTAATATGAGCACTCTCTCTGAGCCCAACAGTAGTGACTGGTCCTTTTATTTGCTACTCTTATATGCCTTAGAATTCTCTCTTATTAACTAATTTCTTATTCACTCCCCTGCTGCGGTTATTCTTTATATTAAACTTGCCTGTTCAAATTACTTTTTGATTTCTCTTTCTTGATTGGACCCTACTAGGTAATGGGTTATAAAATCAAATAACTACTGAGGCTGAACAGTGAATCAGGCCTGGAGTAAGATAAAAAACAGTTAAAGTTTATGAGGCTGAACAGTGAATCAGGCCTAGAGTAAGATAAAGTAGTTAAAGTTTAATCAAGATACAGGGTGGCTGACCATCAGTGTCAGTGCCTGGGAGCACTTGGGAGTAGTGAGAACTGTGGTCAGCTGAAGAACATGTGGCAGTTGGTGACACCATCCCTGGTGTTGCTGAGTCTTTCTATTTTTCAGGAGTTGGAAATATGGGTTTTTACATGAAATCTTCTGAATTTGACATTTGGCTACTAGTTCAGATATTATTACCTCACTGTGTGGGCCAGACAACCCATGTCTGTGACCTCCAGTGTAGAACCTCTGCGTTAGCCTGTGCAATTTCTAAGCTCTTTGAACACTTGTTTTAGAAATAGTGAACTAGAATGGGTGGGGGAGCAAACAGAGGACATGTGCCACAGCATGACAGAAAGGGGGAGACTAAAACACATTTCAAATTAGTACAGAAACCTCAAAGTGCAGTTGTTTAGAACCACTTAGTAAAGGGGAAAACATCTCTTTACATTAAGGACATTGTGCTCTTTAGTCCAACCACACTACTATGATTGGTAATAATAATAATAATAATAATAATAATAGCAGCTACTGTGTCAACTGAAGTGTTAAGTTCTGTGTAGCTCTTAACAGTAACCTTGGAAGGAAAGAATTCTTGTCCTGTTTATAGATGAAGAAATTGAGCCTCAAAGTTTACTAAGTTCAAAGCCATTAGTAACATAGCCTCTAATTAAATGACCATCCTTTAAAAAATAAAAAGCCTGATTATATAGTAGAGACTCTTAGTAGGAAATTTAGAAAATGTGATAATGTGTAAAAGGAAAATAAAATCATCTTCTAGCCCTGGCTTGTGTGGTTCAGTTGGTTGGAGGTTGTCCTGTAGACCAAAAGGTTGCAGGTTCGATTCTGGTGAGGGCACATACCCAGATTGTGGGTTCAATTCTGGGTTGGGGCATGTATGAGAGGGCAACCAATCAGTGTTTCTCTCTCACATCAGTGTTTTTCTCTCTCTCGCACAAAATAATGAAAAAAAAATGTCCTCAGGTGAAAATTAAAAAAGAATTCTATCCCACTGTCCAATGAGAATCACTAGTAACATTTTTTTCTTTCCATTCTTTTTTTTTCCTATTTGTTGCATTTTTAACATGGTGGTTTATGTAGTAGATGTAGAATTTTACATTCTCCCTTCATTTACTTGGTAGTATAACAAGCTTTTCCGTTATTATTATAAATGTGTTCTGGGCATTTTTAATGCCTTTATTACATTCTGTTATTTTATGTACAGAAATTACTATTATGTATTTGATTTGTTTTCATAACAGTGGTTTTTTAAAAACTATTTTATTTATTTATTTTAGAGAGGGGAAGGAAGAACGAGAGGGAGAGAAACATCAATGTGTGGTTGCATCTCGTGCGCCCCCTACTGGGGACCTGGCCCTGCAACCCAGGCATGTGCCCTGACTGGGAATCAAACCAGCAACCCTTTGGTTCCCAGCCTGTGCTCAATCCACTGAGCTGCACCACCCAGAGCTAAATTAAACATCTTATAAATTAATAACAGTATTTATTACCAATGTTTTCCCATGTCCTTTCCCAATGGGTTTTTGTTTGTTTTTGTAGTTACATTGAACAGTCTTACGGGATTTCCATTTTTGTTCAGTTCTTTTATATTTAAAGACTGATAGAAAAAGAAAAAGGAATTAGTCTTGTTTTCCAAGATTGGAGGAAGTGGCATTAATAAAGTATTGCTTGTTATTTCTTCTATGTCAATGAATTAGGAAAGGGAAAGTCTATATGATGCTGGCAAAATGGCAAGTATCATGTAGCATTGTTCACTTGAACTTAAGGATCTGCGTTTTGTTTTGTTGTTCTGTTGGAGGAGGGGTTCAGAAGCTTTCCCTTGCATACAACTGATGCTGTTAAAAATAAGCAATAATGGCAGTTACTATGTGCTAAGTGTGCTCATATCCGACTCCTACATGATAATAGTAGTAATAGTAATCATCTCAGCTCCTTCTTGTAGAGGAGGACACTGAACTTGATCAGGGTCACACAGCTGCTACCCAGAGGCAGGAAGTTCTTCAGTACCTGTTACTGACATTTAGCAGATAGTGTAGTAGTTAAATTGACATTAGAAAGTATCTCCTTGAACAGGGTTGTTCTTAAGAATATGGAGAAAGCCTTTGTTGCTTGAACAATAGTTATTCTGTACCCTATATATTTCATCTCTTCAGTGTCTGTAGCTTGGAAGAGGTGCATCTCTAATTTTTTAGGAAATTACAGTTGATTTCATTATGAAGGTGAGCACAGTACAAGGGGTGTTGAAATAACTATTTTCAATATTAAAAGCTTTAAAAATTATTGGCTTATATTTAGGGTAACCAAACAATTTATTGACTCTTTTTATGAGCAAGGAAAGAAAAACCATTTAACTATCTTGGTGTCTGCCAAGAAAATTAAACTGACTTCAAAGCTTTGCACTGATAGTTAATGGCATTGAGTACATGCTGTTGTTTAAAATAATACGTCTGGTCAGTCCTTTGGCTCAGTCAAGCTACAGCTGTGAAATGGTAAAATGAGATGACATAAAACCAATGCATTGCACGGTTCATGTCTCTCTTGAGCATGTATTTTATTTCTTTGACAGAAATGATCGTGTTGGGAGCTCACTTTTCATCTTGCACTACACTTGGAATTTGTAGCTCTTCCTTCAAATGCACCTTTTTAGTGATTTACCATAAGCAAAGGAGAGAAACTGTCAGCATTTTAACTGCAACATGCACATAATTTTGAGATTGAATCCCAGGTTGTGAAGTTGTGTGAAAGAATACAGCTATACAAATAACATGGAGCCACATCTGTAGTGCTTAAAATAAGCATGATTGCATCTAAAACGATTTAGGTAGTTAAGAAATTTAAAAAATAAAAACTGAAATGACATCTCATGGCAATGATGCTTATTTCTTTAAATACTGGTTGTTCCTTTTGCGAAAAATGTCATTTCTATAGTACTGATCACTGTGAGGTTAGTAGACATTTACTAAGCTAATAAAAGTTATGTAGAATTGAGCAACGTAGATGGTCAAGATGGCGATGTAGGCAGACATGGTTTGCCTCTTCACACAGCCACATCAAAATTACAACTAAAATATAGAACAGCCATCACTCAGGAAGGTCAGAAATCAAGTTGAATGGAAGTATGACAACTATAAAATCAAGTTAAATGGAAGTCTGACAACTGCAGAATTGAAGGAACTGCATACATCCAGACTGGTAGAAGAGGCACAGATGTGGAACAGGCTGACCCCACACCCATGTGGATAAAAATTAGGGAGGGATATCTTGGGAGTGAAGAGTCCAGGACCCCTATCAGGCCCTCCAGCCCAGGGTTCTAGTGTCAGAAAGGTAAGTTCCCACAACCTAAGGCTGCAAAAACCAGTGGGGATTGAGTTGGTGGAGGAAGCTGCTGGAGCACCAAGCAATTACTCTGGGGAACCAACACATGGACTCACCTACTCAGACTAGCTCCCTCTGAGCTCCAGCATGGTGTGGCAGCTTGAAGGGCAACATTGCTGTACAGGGAGAGACTGAAGTATCTGGCATTGGGGTGAGCAGAGGTCACTATCCCTTTGCTGAGCCCTCCCCACACAAAGCCTGTAGGCTTGTGCCATATCTGAGACTCCACTAACCTAGCTAACACTGTGTGACCCACTTTGGAGATCCATAGAGGCTCTACCCCACCCAATTTACAGGCCCACCCAAACTGCTCTTCTGTATGAATGGCTGGTCTTGGCTCCTAACTCCTATCGAACAAGGAACAGCTGGCTTCAGTGAGCCCCAGCAGCAGCCAGGTTAGATCACAGCTTGGCTTCACCTGGGAATCTCCAAGCCCAGCTCCAGTAGCAGCCGTCTCAGGTGGCTTTACAGCTGAGATAGTGTACCCTGGGCGAAACACAGGTGGGGCCTGACCTTGGCCTGCACCACCCAGGAAACCCTAGGGCCAGCACACCCAGTAGACAGCTGCAGACCATGGCGGAGCACCACCACCCTGCCCCTGAACACCTGATCCTCCATGGAGGGCAGAGGTGGTAGTAAGTGGTCACAGCCAGTCCTTGCAGCTGACTGGCCTGGGTAGAGCTCTCCATTGATTTTGCCAACAGCAGCCAAAGCTCAACTACAAGAGGAGGGTGTACTGAGCCCACACAAAGGTTGTACCTTGAGTGCCCAGCTTGGGTGATAGGGGAGGCTGTGCCACTGGACCCTACAGGACACCTGCTACATTAGGCCACACTACTAAGACACGGCGTCAAAGCAGCTCTACCTAATACATAGAAACAAACACAGGGAGGCTGCCAAATTGAGGAGACAAAGAAACATGGCGCAAATGAAAGAACAGATCAAAACTCCAGAAAAAGAGCTAAATGAAATGGAGATAAGCATCTATCTGATAGATGCTTACGGAGCATCCATAAGATGCAGAGTTCAAAACACTGGTTATGAGGATGCTCACTTAGTGAGAACCTCAGCAGCATAAAAAAGATCCAGTCAGAAATGAAGGGTACACTAATCAAAATAAAGAACAATTTACAGCAAAACAACAGTAGAGTGCATGAAACCAAGACTCAAATCAATGATTTGAAACAAAAGGAAGCAAAAAACAACCACACAGAACAACAAGAAAAAAAAAAGAATAAAAAAATGAGGATAGTATAAACAACCTCTGGGACAACTTCAAGAGTTCCAACCTTCACCTCATAAGGATGCCAGAAGGAGAACAGAGAGAGCAAGAAATTGGAAATCTATCTGAAAAAATAATGAAAGAAAACTTCACTAATTTGGTGAAGGATATAGACCTACAAGTCCAAGAAGCACAGAATCCCAAACAAAGTGGATGCAAAGAGGCCCACTCCAAGACACATCATTATTAAAAGACCAGAGGTTAAAGATAAAGAGAACCCTTAAAAGCAAGGGAAAAGAAGTTACCGGAAGGTCGCCAGATGGGAGGTTGCCAGGTGGAGAATGGGTTGCCAGAAGGTTGCCAGGTGGAGAATGGGTGAAGAGGTGAGGAGATTAAGAACAACAAATAGGTAGTTACAGAATAGCTATGAGGATGTAAAATATAGTGTAGGAAATGGAGTAGCCAAAGAACTTATACATGTGATCCATGGACAAGAACAATGGTGGGGGGATTGTCTGAGGGAGTGGGGGGTGCTGCATGGAGGGGGGCAAAGGGGGAAGTCAAGATAACTGTAATAGCAAAATCAATAAAATATAATTAAAAATAAAAAAGTTATGTAGGGTAAAAGTTTTTGTATCACTTTATTGAAGATTAAAACAGTAACTAAACACTTCTTGGCAAAAAATAGATGTTATTTAAGATATTTGCATTAATGAGACAAATAACAATATTGCCTCACGTTCACTACGATGGAATCCTATTGTTCTTTATTATAAGTTCTTGAATACCCCTTAAGCCAAAGCATAAATTCCAAATCAGTTAACCACTGAAAATTCTTGATAAGGTTACACTTTTAAGGAACATGTTTAAGTTTGTTTCCCAGCACAGATATTCTAAAGAAGTTCCATTATGTTCATATATTTGTTGATATTAGGGCCAGTGAAGTGGGGCCTAGTGTCTTCTATCATACTCAACATTGAATTTATTCTTTCAGTAAATATTTAGGAAGACTCTGTTATGTGCCAGATGCCGTTCTATAAACAGGTTCAGCAATAAATTAAAAACAAAAATCTGTGCCTTCATGTAACTTAAAATTTGGGGAAAGCAGTACAGGGACATACAAACATAGTGTTCAGTGGATGTTTAATTTTTTTGTATATAAATGTGCTTTACTTAATTTCAGAATGAGCTGAAAACATAATACAGTAATTTTAGCTCATACTGCCTTTCCTCCAAAGAAATATTACAAAGCTAGATGATTCGCTCAGGTTTATCTTCATGAGCACTTCCTACAAATTCTTATACTTACTGTTTCCGAAGTTTATTATGGTTATTATAACAGAGCTCGTGCTTACACTGTAGATCATGGTTTGCCAGGCTTTTGGATTTCACAGGCCAGGAACATTTTTGAAATTAGGGAGAATTGATACAGGGTTGCCTGTTTTTTGCCAAATAAAGATGCTAAAAATAGAAACTGTTGTCACCATTATTTTTTAAAAGAAAGGACATTTGATTTTTTTAAAATTAAAGTGTGAAACTATAAGCAAATTTAATTTAATAAATATTACTAGAGAAGGATACAGGGATATATATCTCTATTATTTCTTACAACCATTTATAATAAAAATTATCTCAAAAAGTTTATCTTTTTTAGAGATCCATTGTGTTTGTTTTTATTGTATTTTTTCTTTTTTTAAATATATTTTATTGATTATGCTATTACAGTTGTCCCTTTTCTCCCCCATCATTCCCCTCCACCCTACACACCCTCTCCCACCCACATTCCCCCCCTTTAGTTCATGTCCATGTGCCATAAGTTCTTTAGCTTCTACATTTCCCACACTATTCTTGCCCTCCGCCTGTCTATTTTCTACCCACCGTCTATGCTACTTATTCTCTGTACCTTCCCCCCTCCTCCTCCCACGCCCCTGTTGCTAACACTCCATATGATCTCCATTTCTGTGCTTCTGTTCCTGTTCTAGCTGTTTGCTTAGTTTGCTTTTGTTTTAGGTGTGGTTCTTAATAGCTGTGAGTTTGCTGTCTTTTCACTGTCATATTTTTGATCTTATTTTTCTTAGATAAGTCCCTTTAACATTTCATATAATAAGGGCTTGGTGATGATGAACTCCTTGAACTTGACCTTATCTGAGAAGAGCTTTATCTGCCCTTCCATTCTAAATGACAGCTTTGCTGGATAGAGCAATCTTGGATGTAGGTTCTTGTCTTTCATGACTTGGAATACTTCTTTCCAGCCGCTTCTTGCCTGTAAGGTCTCTTTTGAGAAATCAGCTGACAGTCTGATGGGAACTCCTTTGTAGGTGACTGTCCCCTTATCCCTTGCTGCTTCTAGAATTCTCTCCATTTTAATCTTGGCTAATGTAGTTATGATGCGCCTTGATGTGCTCCTCCTTGGGTCCAACTTCTTTGGGACTCTGAGCTTCCTGGATGTCTCGGTAGTCTTATTTCCTTTGCCAGATTGGGGAAGTTCTCCTTTATTATTTGTTCAAATAAGTTTTCCACTTGTTGCTTTTCTTCTTCCCCTTCTGGTACCCCTATAATTCGGATGTTGGGATGTTTAACGATGACCCGGAGGTTCCTAAGCCTCTCCTCATTATTTTGAATTCTTGTTTCTTCCTTGTTTTCTGTTTGGTTGTTAGTTTCTTCCTTCTGGTCCACTCCATTGATTTGAGTCCCAGTTTTCTTCCCATCTCTATTGGTTCCCCATGCATCTTCCTTCATTTCACGTATTGTAGCCTGCATTTTTTCATCTAATTTGTGAGCAAAATCAACCAATTCTGTGAGCATCTTGATGACCAGTGCTTTGAACTGTGCATCTGATAGGTTGGTTATTTCTTCACGGCTTAGAGGAATTGGCTCTGGGGCTTTCATTTGCTCTCCGGTTTGAGCCATTTTTGGTTGTTTTTTTGTTTGTTTGTTTGTTTTGGTTTGGTTTTATTCTGGTCGCGGCTATTATGTAGTGAGGGGTGGAGCCTTAGGTGTTCCTCAAAGTCACTGGGTTGTGACGCTATAGGTGGGGGCGGGGTCCAAGAGGGAACAATGGCACCTGCTCTGCTCTCTCCTGGATTCAGTCCCTTCCGCCACTTCCCCTTTGCCTGGACCATCTGCTCACGGGAATGTGGGACCACCCGGTCAGCCAGCCGCCTTGTGCGGCCTCACTGGGTCTGCACAGTTGCCCCCTGTGCCCCGGGTCCGCCAGCCGCCGCCTGTGCACCTGGGAACTGCCAGCCGCTGCTGCTTGCGTTCCTGGGTCCGCACCTCCACTTTTCCCTGCCGGGACTCTGCCCCTCTTACCAGTCTGGATGAATGGTTGTTGGACTTCCGTACAGTTCAATTTTCTATCAGTTCTGGTTGTTTTCTTGTTTCTAAGTATTTGTTGTCCTTAATTTTGGTTGTGAGAGGAGGCACAGTGTGTCCGCCTACGCCTCCATCTTGGCCAGAAGTCCTTCTTCCTAGTTCTTAACTCTGTTTTTATTGTATTTTTTCCCATTACCATTTATCCCCTTATACTCCCCACCCCACTGTAATCACCACAGTATTGTCCATGTCCATGAGTCAGTAACTTGTTCCTTTTGGTTCCTGAGTAGAATTACATTGTATAAATTAACCACGATTTGTTTATCCATTCTCCTGTTGATGGACATTCGTTCCAGTTAAAGCTTCTGTAAACCTTGTGAATGTACATCTTCATTTCTCTTGGTAAACACCCAAGAGTGGAGTTGCTGGTTTAACTTATAAAAGATTACCAGTTGTCCACAGTCGTCATAATATTTTATGCTTCCACCAGCATTGGATGAGAAGGCCAGTTGCTCTGTATCCTTGCTATCATTTAGTGTTGTCAGTCTTATAATTTTAGGCATTCTTGTAGGTTTGAAGAGGTATCTCATCGTAGTTTAAATGTGCATTTTCCTGATGACTAAATGATGTTGAGCACCTTTTCCTGGGCTTATAGGCCATTCATATATCTGTTGTGAAGTAGCTGTTCTGTGATATATATATATATATATATAAATTATATAAATAATTTATTTATTTTGGTCTCTTACTGAGTGTAGAAATTCTTTATATTTCAAACACAAGCCCTACCTCTGTATCTTAGGTTGATTTCCCAGGAAAACAGACTGACAAGGAGATTTGCTTGCAGGAAGTTAACTGGGGAGTGCTCTTGGGAGTAAGGAGTGTGAAAGAATGAGCTGGATTAAGTAGATGGAGAAATTGAACTGTAATTCAGTTGTAGTAGCAGCGTCAGCTCACGCCACAGCAAGGCTCTGGAGATGGATGGCCCTTCAGAGATATCCTGAATATCCCTGCAAAGGGAGCAAACTTTGTCCTCCCTCCAGATGATCCAGTGAACTAGTCAGTGGACATGGACTGCCCTGGAAGGGGGAAGTATTTCTCTTTGGCCCAGGGTCAGTTCCTCAGAGGGAATCATCTGTAAGCCAGGGGTAGGCAACACTTCCAGCAGCTGGGGGAGCAGTGTCTTTGACCTGAAGGGGGTCAATGGGGACAGTGTTACCACAGCATCCACCACGGATTGTATGTATTGCTGACATTTTTCTTCCAGTGTGTAGCTTGTCTGTTCATTTTCTAATGGATCAGCAAACGTTTTAAATTCCGATGTTGAATTTTGTGTTTTTGTGTTCTCACTAAGCAATTTTGCCAACCCAAGATTGCAGGAGTATTCTATTCATAGTTTCATTGATTAGAGAGAATGATGAAAAGATGAATTAATTACCCTATCAATCTGCACCTAATGGAGCTGGTTTTCCATCTTGTATTGTTCATGCTCTGACAGTTTGTCTCAAATGAATGCTGTGATTAGCAACATTGGTGAGTTTAGTAACATGGAGAAGACAAAGACTCTTAGAATAGCTCAGTATTAAATATTAAAATAGTAACACCAGTTGTTTGGTGTCATTTTTCCTGAAATGCTTTAATCACTTTATTCTGTTTCCTCCTAAATCTTCACAAGACATGTAGAAATATTCTTATTTTACAGAAGAAAAGTTGAGGTACTGAATTGTTAACCAAGTTGGACATGGAATCAGTTATATCTCCCAAGCCAGTGCCCCAGCCGCTGGATACATTTAGAATCCTCTCAATTTATACCTTGCTAATAATGACCATCCTAAATGTTTGAAGGGCCGACCTGGCCTGTGTGCTCACGTTGTGGGAATTCTCTTTTTGCTGTATGGCAGGTGTTAGTTGGTGGTGGTAAGCGACTGTAGTTCCTTGTTTTCAATAGAGACACAGTGACCTATGGATCCCTTTCTTCTTCCCAAATGGGAAACACAGTGAGCTATAAATCACTTCCTCTTTCCCAAACAAGGAGGTAAAATTTTAACCAGCCTTTCAGCTAAGAACTCATTTTCCTCTAGAGATATACATATATTTATTTCTCCAGCCTCATAGACACAAGTTCAGTAGTACATCAGAACTAACACAGCCACTCGTATTTTGCTAACCTCATAGAGAAAAGTAAATAGAAAAGTAAAGTACATGATATACCATTAAATTATTGAAACTTTTTCATGAGGAACATACAAAATTACCCCTTACAGTTTGCAAGATCATTTTTTATACTGCTAAGACTCCAGGAAGCCATAGAAGATATACCACTGCTTCAGGAAGTTTTGAAACGTAGTCCTTTTTATTTTGCGTGTCAGGAGGCAGCTCTCAGAGAAATCCAGGTTAAAAAAAATTGGGATTAAGTTGGTTTAAAACTGTTTATGGCAAATACATCAAGTTGTACTCATTAAATATCTACAGCTGTTTGTATGTCTATCATACCTCAGCAAGTGGTTTTAAAAAACCCATAGAACACTTTAATATTGAACTAAACACATTTTTTGTTGTATGAGTAATACATGTTCATTTTACATAAATTATAAATGTTTTATAAAATATATATTGTATGTTATGTTTATAAATTATAAAGAAATTTGTTAACATTTATACTTGTACTTACATGTATACTTTTTGTTAAAAATATGAGATTATCAAAAAACAAAAACCATGTTGTCTGCCACCAGCTTTTTTCTCATAGTAGTACATTATGAGTTTCTGTAGCCATAAGTGGACCTATATCATAATTTTTAAGGGCTGGGTGCTGTGGTACTGTGATGAAGTATTATAGTTTATTTAGCCAATCTCCTTTCTTGGACATTTAGGTTATTTTTGGGTTTGCACTCTTAACAAGTGCAGTGGTCACCTTTGTATAGTTCTTTCTTCTTTAGGGTGAACTTCTGGAAGCGAAATTGCTGAATCAAAGAATTCACGTTTTTTTTTTTTTTTTTAATAAATTTTTTTTCTTTTAGATTTTATTTATTTATCTTCAGAGGGGAAGGGAAGGAGAGAGGGAGAGAAACATCAATGTGCGGTTGCCTCTTGTATGTCCCCTGCCGGGAACTGGCCTGGCAACCCAGGCATGTGCCCTGACTGGGAATCGAACCGCGATCCTTCGGTTCTCAAGCCCGCGCTCAATCCACTGAGCTACACCAGCCAGGGCAGAATTCACGTTTTTGAGATGTTAAATCTGAATTGCCAAACTGTGGTCCAAATAGATTGCAGCAATTCACATTCCTTCCATTGTTAGACAGGTGTGCTTATTTCTCCCTATTATGGATGGTATACAAGTTTTCCTACATCACTGCCAAGCTTGCAAATTTTAAAATGTCATCTTCAGCCCTGGCTGATGTGGCTCAGTGGATTGAGTGCCGGTCTGTGAACCCAAAGGTTGCCCGTTGGATTCCTAGTCCAGACACATGCCTGGGTTGCAGGCCAGGTCGCCAGTAGGGGCACATAAGAGGCAACCACACATTGGTGTTTCTCTCCCTCCCTTCCCCTCACTCTAAAAAAAATCAATCAATCAATCAATCAATCAAGTTTAAAATGTGAACGTCATGTTTTAACTGGCATTAATTATTCAGGAAGCTGACTCTTTTTTCATTTTTACTGGCCATTGCAGATTTCGGTCTCACAAACGAGCACCTCACAGTCTTGATCAGAACTTTTTTCCATTCATTGAATGGTTTCCAGTCTTTTCAACAGTTTCTTGTATTTTCTTTCCAGGAGCGACTAAAGCTGGTGACTGTTCTGGGTGCTGGCCTTCTCTGTGGAACTGCACTGGCGGTCATTGTGCCTGAAGGAGTACACGCACTTTATGAAGATATTCTTGAGGGTGAGAGTGAAAAAGGACTTCTTTGAGACATGTCATTGACATGGAGGGTTCAAAGGAGCTTAATGGTATTTTTTTCTGAACTCAGTTCAAGTTTGCCATGGAGTCTTCCCTGAGAAGAGTTATTAAAATACATCTTTTCAAATCTGTGACATTGAACATCCCAATTCATGAATGCCACTTAAGATTTATTTGCAATAATGTGTGAATTTAAGTCTTTCAGAATATGACTGACCTTTTCTTTAAAAAAAGATTTTATTTATTTTTTTGGGGGGGAAGGGATGGAGAAAGAGGGAGAGTAAAACATCAATGTGTGGTTGCCTCTAGCGCACCCCCTACTGGGGACCTGGCCTGCAACCCAGGCATGTGCCCTGACTGGGAATCAAACTGGCGACTCTTTGGTTCGCAGCCAGCGCTCAATCCACTGAGCCACACTAGCCAGGGCAGGTGTAAGTTTTTATAGATCCCTTTTCAGGTTAAGGAAACTTTTTTCTATTTTACTTTGCTGAGAGTTTTTGTTTTTGGTTTTTTATCTTAAATAGATGTTGTCAAATGCTTTTTCTTAGTCTGTTAATGTGGTGAAATGGAGTGATTTTCAAATGTCGAACTAACTTGCATACACCACCCTCCCCACCTCCTCTTTGCCTGTTATGTATTCTCCTTTTTATATATTGCTAGATTCAGTTTGCTAATATTTTGTTGAGGATTTTTGTGTCTCTGTTCATGAGGAATATTGACCTGTGGTTTTCCTTTCTTACCAGGTTTTTATATGGTTTTTGTTATCAAAATAATGCTGACCTCTTAGGATTGAGAAATGTTCTCCCCCCTTCTATATTCTGGAAGAGATTGTATAAAATCAAAAATATTTCTTCTGCAAGAACAAGTATAAAGGACACATGGACAATAACAAGGGGGGGTGGAAGTGGGAGGGAGTTGGGGACTGCGGGGGTGGGTTGGGATTGGGGTAAAAGGCAGAAAACTGTACTTGAACAATAATTAAAATTAAAAAAGTATATATATTTCTTCCTTAAATGTTTGCTGTAGTTTACCAGTGAAATCATCTGGGTCTGGAGTTTTCTATGTTGGAAGGTTTTTAGCTATGAATTCCATTTCTTTAATAGAGATAAGACTATTCAAGTTCTCTGTTTCTTCTTGAGTGTGCTTTTGAAGCTTATATCTTTCAAGGAGTTGATTCATTTCTTCTGAGGTGAAGAATTTAGGGGCATAAGGTTGTTCATAGTAATCTTTTATTATTACTTTCATGTTTATAGTGATTTCTTCTCTTTTGTTCCTGATGACGATAATTTGTCTTCTGATTTTAACTTGGTCGTTCTGGCTAGAGGTTTTTCAGTCTTTTTTTTTCTTTAAGAACTATATTTGATTTCATTGTTTTTTTCCTGTTGATTTTTCTGCTTTCTATTTTATTGATTTCTGCTCTTTATAATTCTTTTTGCTTGTGTTAGGCTTTATTTGCTCTTTTTTTTTTTTCAAATTTCTTTAGGCAGAAGCTTGTTGATTTGAGATCTTTCTTCTTTTCTAGTATAAACAGTTAATGCTATAAATTTCCCTCCAACCACTGCTTTAGTTGCATCCTAGGAATTTTGGTATGTTATAGTTTTACCTTTATCCAGTTCAAAATGTTTTCTAATTTCCCTTCCAAATTCTTCTTTGGCTTATCTTATTTAGAAGTGTTATTTAATTTTCAGTCCTTTCCCCAGATTCTTTCTGTACTGATTTCTAGTTTAATTTTATTATTTATGGCCCTAGCTGGTGTGGCTCAGTGGATTGAATACTGGCCTGTGAACCAAAGGGTCACCAGTTTGATTCCCAGTCAGGACACATGCCTGGGTTGCAGGCTGGGTCCCCGGTGGGGGGCATGTGAAAGACAACCATACATTGATGTTTCTCTCCCTCTCTTTTCCCTTCCTTCCCCTTTGTCTAAAAATAAATAAATAAAGTCTTTCAAAAATTTTTATTATTTATGGTCAGAGAACGTACTTAGTATGATTTGAATAGATACAAATTTGTAAATGCTTTTTCTAATGGTCTAGAATATGGTTTGTCTTGTTGAATGTTCCATGCGCACTGAAAAGAGCATGTATTCTGTAGTTATTTGGTAAAGCGTTCTATAAATTTCAAATAGGTCAAGTTGTTTGATAATATTGGTCTTCTATATCCTTGCTGATTTTCTAATTGTTCTATTAATTACTGAGATAGGAGTATTGACGTCTCCAAGGAGGATTGTGGATTTGTCTATTTCTTCTTTCAGTTCTATTAGTTTTTGCTTTATGCATATTGAACCTCTTTGGCTAGGTGCCTACACATTTAGGATTGCTATGTCTTATTGATGAATTGACCTTGTTCTCAGTCTACTTAATACAGCCACTCCAGCTTTCTTTTGATCAGTGTTTACCTAGCATATCTTCTTCCATTCTTTCACTGTTTATCTGTGTCATTCATTATATTTCAAGTGAATTTCTTGTGAATAGGATACAGTTGGATCATGTTTTTTAAATCTGATTTGACAAGCTCTATCTTCTAATTGACGTGTTTAGATTAGGGGTTGACAGACTGTTTCTATGAAGAGTCAGATGGTAAATATTTTGGACTTTGGGAGCTATGTGATCCCTGTGGGTCCTGTTCAACTCTGCCCTGGTAGCTAAGTTGACTGATCCTCTCCTGTTTTCTCCTTTCTGCTGCTGGGCCATTCAGTGAATTTACTGTTTCAGATAAGTTCTAAAATTTCTACTTGGTTCCTTTTTATACTTTGTTTCTCTGCTGACAGCACCCATTTATTTGACATGTGCTTACCTCAGAGAGCATAGTTTTAGTTGCTCTAACGTCTTGTGTGTATTCTAGTGTCTGAGTTGTATTGGGGTTGGGTTGTTATATTTTCCCTTGGTAACTGGTTATATTTTCCTTTTTCTTTGTATGTCAAGTAATTTTGGATTGTATTCTGGACATTTTAAATATAAGAATTTGAGACTCTGGGTCCTTTCAAAAATCCTCTGGAGAATGTTTATTTCTTTCATTTCAGCAGGCAGTTACCCTGGTTGGGTTCAGACTGCCAGTTCAGTGTTGCCTTTTTTGGGTGATGTTTCCAATTTCAGTTCAATTTTCAAAGCCTTTGCGATGCTGCTTTGGGTGTGTCATGTCCCTGCAGATTTTGGGGGTGAGTCTTGGACTTGTGTCCTTTATACACAGGGTTAGGGGGATATCACGCCCCCCCCCCCCCCCAGCTCTTTCCAGTATTTCTCTCATACTCTCTGGCTCCCAGGGTACCCAGAAGAAGTTTCTCTAGGAGTTTTAGCTGCCTGTGCTGTTATTGCATAGTTGCATGTAACCTGGGCTGCTTTTGGAACAAAGTGAACAGAATGACTGAATTTCCCTCCATACTTTTCAGATGATTGAGAGCATTTTCCTAGTTATGATGGCCAGAAAGATGGGATTTTTCTTGGGGTTTTAATGCCTGTGTTACTGCCATGCATTCTGCCACTGGGGCTGCTTTCAAGTTCGGCTGGGAAAGAAAAACGGGGGAAAGGGAAAAAGGGGAGTGGGGACTTCCCTGCACACTGGTACCTCTCAGCAGCCCTTTTCCCTGGTCCTTTGGTCCTTTTGAAGCTTTTGCTGCCCTCTCTCTTCTTGTTGTTGTTTAGTTTTTTATAGTCTTCAGGTAGTTACTGTTGATGTTTTTTGAACAGAGTTTTGGTCTTAATCAGTATGTGATTGAGACTATAGTGGATTTAATCCATTTGACCAGCACTGGAAGTTCCCATCATTCTTTATAAAAAGTAAAATATTTTTAGTAGCTTAACCATGATACTAGCTTGTTTAAACTAAGCTGTCTCCAAATTTTCCATACCTCTCTTCATACCGATGAGTTTAGTTACAGTTGTTATAGTTTCTACTACTTTATCTTTTTCTCCCCTCACCTTTTCCCTCTCTTTATTTGTAGATCAAACCAACTTATATTTAAATAAAGGAGTTTGTTTACTTGTTACAACAGCCTATGGCTTAGTTCTTCCATGGACCTTGTAATTATGATAATTAACAGATTTTTTTTCAGATCTCAGTATACCATGTTAACTAAGTACTCTGATACTTTAATAAGCACTATTAAATACAAATTAATATAAAAAGACATCTCTCACATGTTCTGTAATTATAGCTCTAACACCACTGGAATTAGTTATCAGCATTCATGTGAGAAAATTGTCTTTCTATATTTGTATTTATTTATTTTTAGAGAGGGAGAAGGGAGGGGGAAGGGAGGGAGAAAGAGAGGGAGAGAAACATCGTGTGTGGTTGCCTCTTATGTGGGCCCCCACACTGGGGACCTGGCCTGCAACCCAGGCATGTGCCCTGACTGGGAATCGAACCGGCGACCCTTTGGTTCCTAGCCTGTGCTCAAGCCACTGAGCTACACCAGCCAGGGCTAGAAACAGATTTTAAAAACATAGTTTATTGAGTACTGCAGTACTTGTTAACTGTGGAGCTAAATGTCGAAACCCCCATAATTCCTCGGAACATGTTTAGGAAAGTGGGCTATTGGGTCAAAGACCTAAATATAAATGTTATGTATTCATAGATAATCATTGAGACTGTTGTTATGTGGACTGATTCAGTATTGACTTCCCACTCATTTCTGCAAGAGAGATAACACTTACCAGCTTATGGCTTTTCTCTGTCATTTTGTTATACATTTAAACTTAAAAAAAAATTTATAAGGGTTCTGGCCTTGAAGCATTTATGTTTTGAGTGTCAAATGTGTGAATATAAACTAGTAGTATTTCTTAGCCAGGTGTTATTTACTATAATTCAGAATCTCCCGATAATCATGATAATTCTAGAACTGAATTTAGACTGCAGGCTGTGCCTCTTTTAAACTGCTCTCCTCTTTTGGTTTCTAGTTAGTGACTTCCCCCTGATATTTTTTAAAGCTAAAAGTGTTATATTCAATTTGCTCTTTATCTGCAGTTTTAATATCACCCTAGCTATAAAACTAGATGAATTTGATTGTGTTTACTTTTGTTACTTCTCTTCATTCACCTGTTTTCATCAGGGCAAAATTTACTGTGGCTTCTGATGAGATGGGCATGAATTTCTTAGCCAAAAGTGAGGATGTGGGGATAATACTCCTTGGGATTATAATTGCTTGCTTGCTTGGTGATTTGCTTCCATTTCCTAGGTTTTGAGAGAATAGGCAATTAAAAGGTCTGCATGCCAAAAGCAGAAGACACATGGGAATTTTTACATCATGAACTTTAACTTGAAGGAGTTTAGGATTAGTTGGATTACAGTATAGGAAATGGATGTAAGTAGAAATAAGTAGAACTTGAAACACCAAAGAATGGAAGCTTCTATGTGAAATGTTTTAAGAAGAAAACATTTTTTCTCAGAAAACATTTTTTCTCTTTATGGTTCATTCTGCTCTAGGGAAACACCACCAAGGGAGTGAAACACAGAATGTGATTGCATCAGACAAAGCAGCAGAAGTACCAGTTGCCCATGAACATGAGCACAGCCATGACCACACACAGCTGCACGCCTACATTGGTGTTTCCCTTGTACTGGGCTTTGTTTTCATGTTGCTGGTGGACCAGATTGGCAGCTCCCATGTGCATTCTACTGATGGTAAGTGATACTATACTAAGGCTTTCTGGGCATGCAGTAAATTTGCAGTTTAGAAAATCACAAATGATAGAATATTTTAATGTGTGGTACAGGCCTGATTTAGGGTTAAAACTCTTGTCTCTTCAAGTGCCTGTGAACATTTTATTCAGTCACGGGAGCTAGTGAGTTGTGACATGTGACACAGAGAGTGTTCATTGAGCACTACCCTGGTTATCTTAAAACTGTCAAGTTTACTTAAGAGTCTGGGGCAGAAGTCTTAATTCTTTTGGTGCCATGGGACTCTTAGGTAGTATAAAGCCTGTGGACATTTTTTTTGGAGTAATGTTTTTAAACGTGTAAAACATAGTGCATAGTGAACAGAAAAAAACAATTATATTGAAATATAGTTACCAAAGCACTAATACAAATCTGTGATCTAGTAATATATGTGTTCTTTATCAATGCATTAAATAATGAGTTAATACATTTAAATTATAAGCAAAGTTAAGTTTTATTTTTCAGAGTATTTGTATGATAGCTACTACTGTTGCTTAGCTTGAGTAAGAAAATCAAAACGTGACATGGGTTCTAACAAGACAATGTGAGTGTCAAGTCGAACATCCGTTTCATTCGGGTGTTTGTTTTCATGATCATTAGTGTAGAAAACCCTGATTCACAAAGATATTTTCTTATAAATATATGTAAGCACATGTGTAGCTTGCTTATCAAGGAAAGATAAGCTTCTTTCTTATCTAAGAACAAGGACAATTAGAATTCTCCAAGACTTTTTAAATTTAACTCCAGTTATAGTAACCTTTTGTTTTAAGATCACTGAATTCATCTTTGGTGAGGTCAACATCTTTGATATGGTTTGTATTAAATAAAAATGGATTTTGATCTGTGATATAACTTTGAAGTCATCAAAATAGAAATCAATTGGAAAGAGTTATAACAGACATAGGGTTTTAGAGATACGTTTTTTCAAATACATCGACAGAATTTTTGTAGATAGGAACTACTGGAAGGCAGCACAGATATCTTGGTCTCTAGTGGGCAGCAATCCCATGACTTTCACTGTGTGACAGCTAAATGACTGTTAGGTGCAGAGATGCCTGATAGTTGCCTGGCTCTGTCACGTGAGCATCTACAGACAGGAAGACTAATTAGGCAATGAGGCAGCAGCTCCATAAGCCCTTAATTTAAAGTAGTGATGAATGAAAGCAATAATGGCAAGATATCTACAACAACTGTAAAATAATACGAAATTATCTGGGTTCAGGCAAAAAAGTGTAGGTAGTGCCGATATTATTTGTGGTTTATTGTCTACATTCGTAATTAAAGGAAATGCTAATTTTTAGCATTTAAAAGAGGTTAGTAAAAATAAAAATGTGTTTTTTTCCCAAGCTAAGGCTACAGTCACACCTGCATTCTACATGTGCTCTTCTCTGTGGATCTCAGGTTCATAATCCTTGGCCTGAAAAGAACTGGAGAAAAGCAGGCAAAAGACATGAACAGATAGTTCATAAAAAGATATAATAATGATCTTTAACATATGAAAAGTTGCTTACTTTCACTTAAAATAAAAATATTGTAAATCAGAACTCGGCTGAGATGCTATTTCTTACCTATCAGGCAAAAATTCAAAAGCTTCACAATACACTTTATTGGCATAGCTGTGGTGAAACAGAGACTCTCATCTATTCCTGTGGGAATGCACAATGGTAGAGTTACTGTGAGGGTGAATTTCGCAATATTTAACAAAACTAGGCCCTGGCTGGTGTAGCTCAGTGGATTGAGCGCGGGCCTGCGAACCAAAGTATCGCGGTTCGATTCCCAGTCAGGGCACATGCCTGGGTTGCCAGGCCAGTTCCCGGCAGGGGACATACAAGAGGCAACCACACATTGATGTTTCTCTCCCTCTCTCCTTCCCTTCCCCTCTAAAGATAAATAAATAAATAAATAATAAAAATAAATAAATAAAATATTTAAAAAAAAAATATTTAACAAAACTACATGTGTATTTAGCCAAAAATCCCACATTAAGAATTTGTTCTGATAATATGGTAATATGGCTCCATTATGAAAATGTTTATGCACAAGATTATTCAGGTCAGCACTATTTATCATTATAAAACCACTTAAATGTCCAGTTATGAGATTGCTTGAATGAAATGTGGTATGTACATATAACAGAGTTCTGTGTAACTGTGAAAAAGAACAAGGAATCAGATTTCTGTGAACTGATAGGGAGAGATTTCCAGGAGATATTAAGTGAATAAAAAAGCAAAAATGTAAATTTGTTTCTATCATATACTATATTTTGTGTAAGAAAGAATGAATGATAAGAATATATATGTTTATTTTTACAAAAAAAGGAACAGAAGGATCAGCTGGAAAATGTAGTTGGTTACCTGTAAGGGGTGGGGTAGGCTAGATGGGGGCTATGATAAAGGAGTGTTAGGAGGGTATGGTACTTCCCTGGGCTTGCCTTTTTGATATAGTTTTGACTTTTGGAAACATGTTAGTATTCTCCTTATTCAAAAGTAAAATGAAATCAACAGTGATGGGGGAGCTAACTGAAACAGATGAACTGTATTGTAAATGAGTAACACAGTCACACTGAAGGGGATTTTAAAAAACTAAATGAGACTTCTGGTCAAGATGGAGGCGTAGGTAACACTCTTTGCCTCCTTGTGCAACCACAGAAAAAATTACAACTAGACCTCAAAACAAATAACACCCAGTCCCATCAGAAAATAGAGCTTTATGGAAGTCCGACAACCAGGGATTTAAAGAAGCCACGTTCATCCAGATGGGTAGGAGGGACAGAGATGTGTATTGCAGAGAGGTGGTGGTGGCAGAATGGGTGGTCATCTCACATTCACGTGTGGTGGATAGAAGTTGAGAGGGTACCTTGAGAGCAAGCGATCCCAGCCCCAGGCCAGACTGCACAGCCCAGGGTTCCAATGCCAGGAAGCATAACTTTTGGCTGTAAAAACCAGTGTGGGTTGGAGAGGCAAAAGAAACTGCCAGATTTTCAGGAGACTGCTTAAAGGGCCTACACAGACTTAAAATGTGTGCAGACCTATCAACTCTGGGATTCAGCACTAAGGCAACAGCTGGAAGGGTGCCAGTCGCACAGGGCAAGTGCCAGGCAAACCTTCAGGAGCCAGGCAGGAGCATTGTCCCCTCTCTGAGCCCTCCCCCCACACAGAGTCACAAAGCCATGAAGTGGGTTACCCGATCCTGGCAATTACCTAAGGCTCTGCCCCACACAATTTACAGGTGCCTTTTCTACAACAGGTCACACCACCAGGACAGGGAGTCAAAGCAGCTCTACCTAATACACAGAAACAAACACAGGGATGCTGCCAAGTTGAGACAAAGAAACATGGCCCAGATGAAAGAACAGAACAAAACGCCAGAAAAAGAACTAAAATGAAATGGAGATAAGCGATCTATTAGACGCAGAGTTCAAAATACTGGTGATCAGGATGTTCAAGGAACTTAGTGAGGACCTCAGCAGCATAAAAAAGATACAAAGGATTCACTAATTGAAACAAAGGATTCACTAATTGAAATAAAGAACAATTTATAGGGAAACAACAGTAGAGTGGATGAAGCTGAGAATCAAATTAATGGTATAGAACATAAGGAAGCAAAAAACAGCCAGTTAAAACAACAGGAAGAAAAAAGAATCCCCCAAAAATGAGGATAGTATAAGCAGCCTCTGGGACAACTTCAAGAGGTCCAACAGTAACATTACAGTGGTGCCAGAAGGAGAATAGAAAGAGAAAGAAATTGAGAATCTATTTGAAAAAAAATAATGAAAGAGCCCTGGCTGGTGTGGCTCAGTGGATTAAGCACTGGCCTGTGAACCAAAGGGTCACTGGTTCCATTCCCAGTCAGGGCACATGCCTGGGCTGTGGGCTAAGTTCCCAGGGGGGGCATGTTGATGTTTCTCTCCCTTCCCTTCTCTCTAAGAATAAATAAATAACATCTTTAAAAAAAGAAAAGAACATTAAAAAAATAATGAATGAAAACTTACCTAATTTGGTGAAGGAAATAGACATACCAGTCCAGGAAGCACAGAGAGTCCCAAACAAGATGGATGCAAAAGGCCCACTCTAATTAAAATGCAAAGATAACGTGAAAGATAAAGAGAGAATCTTAAAAGCAACAAGGGAAAAGAAATTAGTTACCTACAGCAGTCATGGGAGTTTCCATAAAACTGTCAGCTGATTTCTCAAAAGAAACCTTACAGGCTAGAAGGTACTGGGAAGAAGTATTCTAATTGATGAAAAGCAAGGACCTACAACCTAGATTACTCTACCCAGCAAAGCTATCATTTAGAATTGAAGGGCACATAAAGTGCTTCCCAGACAAGGTAAAGCTAAAGGAGTTTATCATCACTAAGCCATTATTGTACGGAATGTTAAAGGGACTTATCTGAGGGGGAAAAAAGATCAAAACTATAAATATTAAAATGGCAACACATAACTATCACCAACTCAATGTAAAAAACAAGCTAAGCAAACAGTCATAACAGGAACAAAATCATAGATATGGAGGTCATTTGGGGGGTTATCAGCTGGGTGGAGGAAGGGGGAGAATGGGGAAAAAGATGTAGAGTTAAGAAGCATAATTGGTACCTACAAAATAGACATGGGGATGTTAAGAACAGTATAGGAAATGGAGAAGCCGAAGAACTTATATGCACGACCCATGGGGGAGCTTATATGAACTAAGGGGGAGGGATTGCTGGAGGAAATGGGGGTACCAGGCAGAGGGAGGCGATCGGGAAAAAACTGGGACAACTATAATAGCATAATCAATACTTTTAAAAAACCTAACTCAAGTAACTTATGACCGTAGTATTTGCTTATATATTTTTAATCTCGGGTGGAGTTGGGGACGAAACATAAATAAGCAGTGAACTCTTTTTAGTATGCTTTGCTTTTTGTAATGGTATGGGCAAAACATTCTAAAACTGTTGTAGGTATATCATAGGATTAAGCAAATGAGTAAATGTGTTGCTATTGGTGGAAACAGTGTTCTCACTGTGGAAGAAGGGACATACACATATGGAATTGGGGAAGGCAAGAAAGAACCCCTGTAGGGATGGATTAAATTAGAATTGGAGCGATTGGACTCATGATTTCTGAAACTTACATGTGTAAAGGCGTATGTGTGTATGTTTATGTCTGCATCTCCTATTTCTGTCTGCAGGGAGGGCCTAGAAGGAAAGACACCCCACTAGCAATGAACATATTCAGAGAAATGGCTAATTCTGGACAGGGGCAAACTGGGTACAAAATGAGCTTGGAACATCTAATGCTCAAAAAAAAGCAAGAAGGAAGAAGGCGGAAATTTTTCACAGGATATATCAACCAGCTTGAAGGGGCTCCCACTGGCCAGATAATAAGCCAGTTAGTTAGAGCACCAAAATAATTAAGAATAGTAACAAGTGTAAAGCATCGACAAAATGGGAATCAATGAGCCCATCTGGGGAGTGGGAGTAGGTAAGGTAGGAGGTTGCGGGGAGGGAGGGAGAAAGCAAGTAGAAGGAAAAGGGAGTGTGTTTGCTCACAGTAGAATGCTGAATGCCAACTGGTAAATGTAGAAAGAATCTTGGAGTTGGAAAAATCATCATTTTTGCAAGCTTCATAGTAAAAATTGGCTTAGGCAAAAATCATCAATGACCGTTAAATCTAGGGGGTAAATTTTGATTTGTTTGTTAGTTGGAAGAGAAAAAGAAGTAACTAAATGAAGAAATCAGATAATACCTTGACTAGATGATCCAAATTAATGGCTTTAGTGTTCTACTTTCAGTGTGGGCAAGTAAGTTCCTATCAGACCAACCTCCCTACAGATAACTCTAAACTCTGGACAAAATTTAAAAAACAACTACCCAAAGACACAGGAGAATGATCCGAAGCAGGCAGATTGTAGAAGGGAGTCATTTTTGTGAGAGTGCGAGAGTTCCTGTTTCTACTGCTTGCAGCAGTCAGCACATGGGAGGTCACTGGGTCAAATGAAGTGTTTTCTCCCATCTACCCACCTCTTCAGGACAGGGGAAACTTTTAAGGATTTGAAGCAGAAGAAAAAAGACGGTAGTGAGAAAAGTAACGTACTTCAAGAGTTTTCAAAGGATGCTTCTACCTCCAGGTCAGTAGTCTTAACAGTTCTGTTTCACATTGCTTAATGGCTGCCTTGCTTATTTTTACCTCAGATCCAGAAGCAGCAAGGTCTAGCAACTCCAAAATCACCACCACGCTCGGTCTGGTTGTCCATGCGGCAGGTAGGGAGCCCTTCTCTTTTCTGTTGCACAGTGAGAGACTTAGTGTTTACATCACAGGGACCAACCATGTGAACCACTTTGGGGCTGGCCCTCAGGGAAAGGCGTGCTTAATAAAGTCCTCCAATGCAAGCACGAGTCCTGGTGTACTGAATGGTTTTTATATTTTTTACCAGTTGGAAAAAAAGGGTTATTTCATGGCAAATGAAAATTACATAAAATTCAGATTTCAGGGTCTATACATAAAGTTTTATTGGAACAGCTGTGACTGGTGTAGCTCAGTTGGTTGGGCATCGCCCTACAAAATGAAAGGTCTGTGGTTCGATCCCCAGTCAGGGTATGTGCAAGAGACAACTGATCAGTGTTTTTCTCCCTGTCTTTCTCCTTCCCTTCCCCTCTCTCCAAGAGTAAATAAATTAAATATTTTCAAAACCAGTTTTATTGGAATGAAACCATGCCTACTTGTTTACATATTATCTGTGGCTGCTTTCTTACAATAATGGCAGAGTTGAGTAGTTGCAAAAGAGCAAATGGCCCACAAAGCCTAAAATATTTCCCACCCGGCCATGGCCAGGTGGCTCATTTAGTTGGAGCATAGTCCCTTACACCACAAGGTTGCGGGTTTGACCCCCGTCAGGGCACACACCTGGGTTGCAGACTCAACCCCTGTCGGAGTGTGTAAGGGAGGCAGCTGACCTGCGTTTCTCTCATATCGATGTTCCTCTCTCTCTCTCTCTTCTCCCCTTCCTCTCTCTCAAAAGAATCAATAAACATATTATCAGGTGAGGATTTAATAAAATAAAATGAAATGAAATATAAAATAAAATAAAAATTTCCTATCTGGCCCTTTACGAAAAGTTTGCTGATCTTTATCCAAGAATTTCATCTTGAAAAGAGCCTCAGCACTTTTGTACTGAACAGCCCTGCTGCCCACTACATACCCCAAGTGTCGGTTTGGGCAGAGGGGGCCTGTAGAGGATGAAGTCTCAGCATTGCTGACTGGGCATGCCTTAGAATCATAACCCAAAACCTGTCCCGTAGACGGATTCTGTCAGTGGCAAACAAAGACCGACAGGTAGCACACTATTACCTGGGCCTTTCTAGTATCACATGCTTTTCTAACCAAAAATTTATCCATTCAGCCAACATTTACTGATATGTCAACCATGCAGAGTCCTGTCTGTTTATTTTGCTTTTGCATCTATAAGATGTGGAGCTACTTCCTTTGAAATTCTTTGATATTTCTGTTATTACAATTTGATTACCAGTGGACTTTTTAGGAATTGATTTTAGAGAGAGAAAGGAAGGGAGAGAGAAAGAGAAACATCAAGTTGTTCTTCCACTCATTTGTGTATTCATTGGTAGATTCTTATACGTGCCCCAACTTGAGATTGAACCCACAACCTTGGTGTGTCGGAATGACACTCTAACCAGCTGAGCTACCTGGCCAGGGCTTATCACGTGATTGTGTGAGCATCATACTTGTTCCAATAACACCAACAGTAATGGCTGACATAGTGACTGTTCCGGGCCAGGTGCCAAGCACTTTGCCTATGTTATCTCAGCTAACCCTCATGAAAACCCCAACAATACATACTTTATTGAGTCCATTTTAGAGGTGAAAAGGCTAAAAGCTCACAAAGATTAAGTAACCTTTCCAGAGTCAAACCCAGCTCTGCTTGTCTCTACAGCCCACACAGTCAACCACTACACTGTTACAGTTGTTATTTATAGTGTTTTATGTTTTGCTTTTCTCAAATTTAGCTGATGGTGTTGCATTGGGAGCAGCAGCTTCTACTTCACAGACTAGTGTTCAGTTAATTGTGTTTGTGGCAATAATGCTACATAAGGTAAGCAAAATTTTGCTGTAAGATTTAATATTGAATATATTTATAATTAAAATGTATCTTCTATCATTAATGTTTTTCTGGAATGGAAAATTTTTTATTTTCATGATTGCTGTCCATTTAAGAGAGTTGAATAAGTCTGTCATAGCTGCTTTTTTGTTATCATCTTCTTTTAAACTTTTACTTGAAAGGGTTGTTTTTTTTTTAATCCTCGCCCAAGAATTTGTTTATTGATTTTATTTGATTATATTTTATTGATTATGTTACTACAGTTGTCCAGATTTTTCCTCTTTTGCTCCCCCTTCACCCAGCACCACCCACTCCCGCAGGCAATCTCCCCACCATTATTCATGTCCATGGGTCATGCATACAGGTTCTTTGGCTACTCCATTTCCTATACTGTGCTTTATATCCCCATGACTATTCTGTAACTCCCTATTTGTACTTTTTAATCCCCTCACTTCTTCACCCACTCCCTCATACCCTCTCCTATCTGGAAACCATCAAAACACTCTCTGTACCCATGATTCTGTCTTTGTTCTTTTGGTTTGATTAGCTTGTTTCTTAGATTTGATTGTGGATAGATTTGTATTTTTTGGCATTTTTTTATTCATAGTTTTGATCTTCTTTTTCTTAAGTCCCTTTAATATTTCATATAATAATGGTTTAGTGATGATGAACTCCTTTAGTTTTTTCTTGTCTGGGAAGCTCTTTATCTGCCCTTCAATTCTAAATGATAGCTTTGCTGGGTAGAGCAATCTTGGCTCTAGGTCCCTGCTTTTCATGTCATTGAATATTTCTTGCCAATCCCTTCTAGCCTGCAAAGTTTCTTTTGAAAGATCAGCTGAGAGTTTTATGGAACTCCTTTGTAAGTAATTATCTGCATTTCTTTTTTTTTTTTTAAGATTTTTTTTTTTTTTTTAATTTATCTTTAGAGGGGAAGGGTAGGAGAGAGGGAGAGGGAGAGAAATATCAATGTACGGTTGCCTCTCGTGTGTCCCCTGCTGGGAACTGGCCTGCAACCCAGGCATGTGCCCTGACTGGGAATCGAAATTATCTGCATTTCTTTTGCTGCTTTTAAGAGTCTCACTTTATCTTTCACCTTTGGCATTTTAATAATGATGTGTCTTGGAGTGGGCCTCTTTGCGTCCATCTTGTTTAGGACTTTGTGCTTCTTGGACTTGTATATCTATTTCCTTCACCAAATTAGGAAAGTTTTCTTTCATTATTTTTTCAGATAGATTTCCAATTTCTTGCTCTCTCTCTTCTCCTGGCACCCCTGTGATGTTACTGTTGGGCCTCTTAAAGTTGTCCCAGAGGGTGCTTACACTGTCCTAATTTGGGGGGATTCTTTTCTGTGTGGTGGTGGTGGTTCTGTGTGGTTGTGTCGCTTCCTTATGTTCCAAATCATTGTTTGATTCTCAGATTCATCCACTCTACTGTTGCTCCCTTGTAAATTGTTCTTTATTTCAATTAGTGTATCCTTTGTTTCTGACTGGGTCTTTATGCTGTTGAAGTTCTCACTAAGTTCTTTGAGCATCCTCATAACCAGTGTTTTGAACTCTGCATCTGATAGATTGCTTATCTCCATTTCATTTAGCTCTTTTTCTGGAGTTTTGATCTGTTCTTTCATGTGGATCATGTTTCTTTGTCTCCTTGTTTTGGCAGCCTCCCTGTGTTTGTTTCTATGTATTAGGTAGAGCTGCTTTGACTCCGTATCTTGGTAGTGTGGCCTAATGTAGTAGGTGTCCTGTAGGGTCCAGTGGCACAGCCTCCCCTATCACCCAGGCTGGGTACTCGAGGTGCACCCTTTCTGTGGGCTGAGTACACCCTTCTCTTATAGTTCAGCCTTGGTTGCTGTTGGCAGATCAATGGGAGGGATTTACCCAGGCCAGTCAGCTGTGAGGATTGGCTCTAACCACTCACCACCATCTCTGCTCTCCATGGAGGATCAGCTATTCAGGGGCAGGGTGATAGTGCTCGGACGTGGTCTGTAGTTGTTCTCTGGGTGTGCTGGCCCTGGGGTTTCCTGGGTGGTGCAGGCCAAGGTCAGCCCCCACCTGTGTTCTGCCTGGGGCACCCTGCCTGAGCTGTAAGGCAATCTGAGATGGCTGCTACTGGAGCTGGGCTTGGAGATTCCCAGGCGAAGCCCAGCTGGATATCTAGGCTGGCTGCTGCCAGTGCTGGGCCTGGGTTTCACTGAGGCCGGCTGTTGCTTATTGGATAGGATTTAGGAAGTTGTGAAGCAGAAGCCAAGACCAATCATTAATAAGGAAAAGCAGCTTGGGTAGGCCCAAAAGTTGGGTGGGGCAGTCTCTAGGGATCTCCAAGGTGGGTCAGCGTTAGCCAGGTTGATGGAGTCTCAGATTTAGCACCAGCCTGCAGGCTCTGGGGCGGGGGGGGGGGGGGGGGGGGGGCGGGGGGCGGTTTAGAAAAGGGACAATGAACTCTTCTGGCCTTGATGCCAGACACTTCAGTGTCTCCCTGTATGCCACTGGTGCCTTTCAAGCTGCTACTGTAGTGCTGGAGCTCAGAGGGAATGAGTCTGAGGAGGTGAGTCCATGTGTGGCTTCTTTAGGAGGAACTGCTTGGTGCTCCAGCATTTCTTCCACTGACTCTATTCCCACTGGTTTTTGCAGCCAGAAGTTGTGGGTACTTATCTTCCTGGCACTGGAACGTTGGACTGTGGGGGGCCTGGTGTGGGTCTGGAACTTCTCACTCCCTACTTATCCCTCCCGAATTTTTATCCACCACATGTAGGTGAGGACTAGCCTGTTCCATGTCTGCACCCTTCCTAACAGTCTGGATGGAAGTGGTTTCTTTAATTCCATGATTGTCAGACTTCATCTTGATTTCTGATGGTTCTGAGTGATGGTTGTTCTATATTTTAGTTGTAATTTTGATGTGGTTTTGTGAAGAGATGAGCCATGTCTGCCTATGCCACCATCTTGACCAGAGTCTTGTTTATTGACTTGAGAAAGAGAGAGAAACATCGATTGGTTGCCTCCCATATATGCCCCGACTGGGGATCAAACCCACATCCTAGGTATGTGCCCTGACCAGGAATCAAACCCATAACCTTTTGGTGTATGGGAAAATGCTTCAACCAATTGAGCCATCCGGCCAGAGTGAAAGGATTTTATTTTTTATGGTCATACACAAACTATTAAATTCTGTATAGATTTCTATATTTCATAGTACTTTTTGTTTATAAATTTTTTCTTCTACTTTTTTTTACTATTTCTCTTTTCCTACCATCCAGGAAACACACACATATGCATACAAACACACCCACAAATACTATATTTTCTTATTGTAGAACATTAATTCCTAAAAGGCAGAGTCAGTCTTGGTGTTATGCTTGTTATTTTTGGTATGAAAATTCATCAAACAGCAGGTACGTCTTAATGTAGAAGTAATTCACACTTCTGGAGTAATAAGGGATAATTTATCTTTTCCAGGCACCAGCTGCTTTTGGGCTGGTGTCGTTCTTAATGCATGCCGGCCTGGAGCGGAACCGAATCAGAAAGCACTTACTGGTCTTCGCGCTGGCAGCACCGGTTATGTCCATGCTGACATTTTTAGGACTAAGTAAGGTAAGCCTAACTCATCCCTACTTGATCTAGACAAAGGCCTAGTTCTTTCGTGATCTACCAGAACTTCGGTCTCTTGTGTTGAGTTTTTAATTATCCCCTCAAACAGGAGTAAAAACCTTTACAAGGTGAATGTCTTAATTCCAAGTTGATCCTCTTCACAAACTTAGAGCATTTCCTTAATTTATTTAATCCAAAAACTTTTTTCCATCATTTCCAAAAATATTTGCACAAATATATTATCTTTAACATAATATAACTTAACCCTAACCAGATGTGCTAATTTTATTCGACAGACACATACCTCACAGTACACATTCAGTGTTCAATTAGGCACATGAAGCATGAAGGCCAAACATGCAGCAGCTTTGAGAAGAGGAGGGGTAAGCAGAGATGTCTGCATTCGGCTGAGACTCACATTCTTCTACACCCACTTCTCATATCTCTGAATATTAAATATTCAGACTCAGAAACGGAGCTCAGGCTGATGGTTGTTAGAAGGGAAGAAGGGAGGGGGTGGGTAAAAAAAGTGGGGGGGCTATAAAGTCAGTATTGGTGTAATAAGTTTGCATGGTGAGGCGAGCACATTGTAAGGTATATAAATATTGAATCACTATACTCTACGCCTGAAACTAATATAATTTGTACACCAACTATACTTAAAAAATAAATAAATAAATAAATGTCCAGTTCTTTATCACTGGACCGAATGTAGCTTCACGCCTGCAGTGACAAGAGTCATTCGTCAGGTCAGACCCTGGTGGACCTTCCCATGCCTTATAATTCTGTCCACGAGGGCTGTAGTTCTTAGCGGCAACCCTCCCAATTTTACTTAAATGTCAACTGGCAGAAATAGGAGGAAAATTATAGAGCTAAGCTGACTCAGGGCTGGTGCATGGGAACTGCTTCTCCCCATAGTCTAACTGAAGGTCATTCATTCCTCTGAGTGTCGTTTGGTTCATATTTGATAAGTAAAACTTGTATTAAAGGGAACATCTGAGAAATGAGATGGTTAAAGGATGGATAAGTTCCTATTAACCAGGGGTTTGTTTATTGGGATTGCTAACAAATGAGGTGCTATGAAACCCCTTGCTGTTCACCTTATCTTTTTTCAGTCAATGAACAATATATCATTCCTTTAAAAATAGTACCCTATTTGTCACTTCATTCATCAGTGTAAGTTTTTAGAACTTTCGACAGGAATGTAGGATAATTCTGGAGGCATGGAGTTAATTTATGGCATGATCTTTTTTTAAATTTTAATTAATTACCTTAGTTCTTAGGTCCACTTTTTAAGTAGGAAAGCTGAAGGTAGCTTCCTGAGACATGTCTAAGCTCTGTGAGGGCAGGTACGCATCTTGATTACCTCCGTATCTCAAGCATCTGGCCTACAGCCTGGTGCATAGGCAGTATTTGTTAAATATCAGTAGCCTAAATGCATGAATGTATGAAATTTAGTATCTGCATGAATAATGCTGTTGATTCCATCTTATAAATAATACAGACCGAACCTGTCAACCAGGCTTGAAGAGTGTCTGAAACAGCAGCTGTGGACATCACCAGTAGTCTTCAGTGCTTATTTAGAAGCTTCCCATAAATAACATGCAATTGCTTCGATCTCACGATGTCCCCGGTGTGCTGGATAGCACTAGTTGTAAATACTGAGTGTTTTTTGGTTTGGACTTCTTCCTGACCCCGGATTGTACTTGACTTAATTTTTCTTCTCTTTCTTTTTCTGAATTCACAGAGCAGTAAAGAAGCCCTTTCAGAGGTCAATGCCACTGGAGTGGCCATGCTTTTCTCTGCCGGGACATTTCTTTACGTTGCCACAGTACACGTCCTCCCTGAGGTGGGCGGAATGGGGCACAGTCACAAACCCGACCCCACTGGAGGGAGAGGCCTCAGCCGCCTGGAGGTGGCAGCCCTGGTTCTGGGTTGCCTCATCCCACTCATCCTGTCAGTAGGACACCAGCATTAAACGTTCAGGTTCCAGCCGTAGCCGTGGCCGTTTGCCATCCAGCGAGGACAGCCAGCACATGACAGCTGCTCACTTTCTCAGTCTCTTGTCTCACCTCGCCCATCTCCACCTGTATTCCTAGCGTCCGGAGGGAGGTGAGATTCAAATCTGGAGTTAACGGAAAGCTTTTAGAGTAGAAACAACACATGCGAGTGGGTACAGACATTCCATTGTGTTGTCTTTTAAAGGGCCCTGGGCATTTTGAGTTTTGATGTTTCTCTTAACCCTATTCTCAGGGAAGATGGAATTCAGTTTTAAGGAAAAGTGGAGGACTTTTCGTACTCATAATGAAATAGTAATTAAGACAGTACAGTGTTCTGTAATTAAGCTAAATCTCTTAGTTTAGAGGCTCTGCCACTTTATCCATTGATTTTTAACATGGTTCTTGCCGTGTAAGACTGGTGCTTTAGCATCTGTGCCACATGCCTTGATAGAAGGTCATAATGCCTGCTGTCTTAGATGCTAAAGATAACTGCAGTTAATTTGGGGCGAGGGTTAAGAAAATGATAGCAAGACACCTTGAAAGCTGACTTTATACTCAAGAGGTATCGACTGAAAAGGGATGTCTGGAGGACTTGAGCCTCCTTCTGCTCGTGCCTCCTTGAAGACAGCCTGCCGTTCCACCAGATGGAGCAGCAGAGGCGGGCTGGCTGCTGAAGAGGTAACTAGTGCTTCGTAGCGTTTCTTTTAAGTTCTCCTTTGCGGAACTCCTGGCTCCAGCACATTCTCATGAGCAGCCAAGTGCTGGTGGGTTCAGGCTGAGGCTTTCCTTCAAGAACAGTCAGATCCCAAAGTATCTTTGGAGATTAAGTGGTGTTTAATTTTAAGTGAATTTGGACACTTACTGACATCTTTGTAAAAGCCTTTGTAAAAACCAAAACCTATGTTTTGTTTTTTTTTTTCTTATTAAGTATTTATCTTAGCTGACCAGCAGTCCCTCTGAAAAATACATGGTGTCTCTTGGGAGATGCCAGGTCAGTGTCACCTAAGCACCCGCAGCAGTGAAGAAAGCCCAGATGTGTCCCACCGGGCAAGTGTCCGCCTGTTCATTGAAAGCTTGCTGAAAGCATGTCCTTTGTCTCTTCATCTTTTCCATGCCTTTCTCCTCACGTTCCCCCCTGCTCCCTCCTCCCTCCAGTTTGCTGCTTACTGCTGGTGGTGATGTTAGTATTTATGTGCATTGAGTTCCCTTCAGGACAACCACTTCTGGAGCTGTGGTGACGAAGATAAGATTGTCTCTGTTCTTTACTCCCTTCAAGGAAGTTACCTTTGTGTCACATGCAGCTTTGATAAGCCCTTAGAATAGCTCTTCCTCATAGGTGAGATGACACAATCACTAATATTCTGGTAACTTACTTAAACAGTTGAGACAGTTAAAGTGTTTAACAAACTAGGGTGATTTTTCCACCTTTGCCAATATCCCTGCAAACCTTATGTTATCAGATGAGTGTATAATGTTGTATTATTTATTTTGATTTTTGGTACCATTTCAAAACATATGACATAAAGAGGGAACTAAGACTATTTTCTTCAGGGCAGTGGATTTGGGAGTTTGTAAAATGTTTTATATGACGCATATGCCAGCATGCCTGTGATTTCTTTATTCCTTCTTAGAGTTATCACTGGGTCAGCAGCTGTGGAAATAGAACTTGGGAGCCCTCTGCTGGCACTAGACCAAAGCAGCATAAGTGGGTGTAGGTTTTGTGCAGTGTCTCACAACCGCTGCATACAATATTAAAACCAACGGAAGACACAATGTGGCAAGTCTGAGTGACTTTTCTGATAACAACACTGACTTCTGAGAGTCACGGGGTTTCACCTGGTCCTTCGAAATGACATGGTTGCCTCGATTCTCCCTGGGCGTTTTACTTTGTTAAATGAATAGCATACTTTAGTGTCTGGTTTGGATAGTAGCACTTTCTATCATATTGTTGTGTGCAATGACGAGAAATTTGTTCTGCTGGCCAAAGCCTCTTTCAGCAGTGCCTTGCCATCATGCTTAAAAGTTTGGCTAGAATATCTTGCTGGTTAAGGCCTTGAACTCTGGCAAGGATTGAACCATCTAACTTCTAAATTTGCCTTCCTCTCCGGACCTCACGTTAACAGGCAGACCTTTCAAGGCTTATCAGCTCTCCGAAGCTGTGGGCTTTCCCAGATTTTAAAGCTGCTGCCTCAGGAGCTACTCTTTGCTCTCCTGGTCAGCAGACAGAAATAGCCATACTAACCTAATAGGGCTCAGATGCATCTTCAGGCAGCAGGGACTGGCCGCGCAGCCAAGGCCTCCCTTCCCTGGGGAAAGAACTTGCTCGTGGTGGGCAGTGTCCCAGGAGAGGCCACATCGATGGTCACTTATTGGCACGTTTCAGTTCTGTTTTTGTCTTGTTTAAAACTGCCTCCTTAGATGTGGATGCCTTAATGCTCTCATACATTTGAAAACATTGCGGTACTTAAGTGGCTGCCATGATTACAGATGGAATTATTGGCTACCAAAGATGCAATTGATGATGAAAAGCATAGTCCTTCCTCGTGACCAAAGTTAATTTTAATTGCGATTTGACTCCCTTTCCTTGGTGGGGATAGGCATTCTTCAGATTCCCCGTACCCTCTTTAATGGCAAATTAAGTTGAAAAACACTACTGATTCATTCTCCTCACTTGTTCTCCAGCGAATTGCTAATCAGTCCCTGTTTCCCCAGTGCAGCGATGTCCCAGGTCTGGTGGCTTTCCTGTGCATGCTATTGCCAGATTTCTTTTTTTAAGGCAAAGGTTCTGCACTGGAGTGTAGAGTTAGAAAAGGTACCATCTACAGAGGCTACACGTTCTCTCTTCCTATCCCACGCTAAATCACCTTTTCATTTCCCTATTCAAATCAGCTGAGTCAGCCCTGTTCCTGTATTTTGAATCACCTTAAAAAAGAGAGAGTTGGCCATTTTGAGTGGTCAGTTCTTTGTAGAAAGGAGAAAATGTAATTGTGTTTTCGACCGGCCTACTACTAAGTGTCCCTGCCTGTTTTTTCTCGTTTTCAAGGGTTAAAACTAGGAGGACACACCAGCATTGAGTGTATTCAGCCCCTTAAGCACATGGTAGCTAGTTACTGAACCCGGGAACTGTATGTCAACAGCACAAGCCCCCAAAGAATGTTCTTGCCCATGGGGTCCGGGGCCCCCTGGGAGACCAAGAATAATGACCAGATTCATCCAAAATTGCCACAATGCCAGATGAGAACCCTCAGTGTGTATCCTGCAGGGGAGCCTTCCTTGCATTAGGAAATTTCTGTTCAATACAGAATGGTTCGCATAACCCAAGGAGCACTGTTGGAGATGCTATACAGTTAAAACCAATGACGTGGCCCCTTTGAACCTGGGACATCTAGATTCACCTCAGGAGACCTGAGGGAAATCTGTGACCTGTAGGAAAGGACAAGACAACCATTAGGAATTCTCTAGATATGCTCAGCCTAACACAAGAGAGATTGGCTTTGATCTTTTTTCTGATAGCATCTTCTAGCAAGTTGGAAGTCTCATGAGATAACACTGCAGTTCCCCTGGTTCAGTAGCCTGAACAGTGATTTTAAATGTCCCATTTTCTGGATCCTTTGTAAACATGAATCATTCCATGGATGGCTGCCTTATAATTTTGTCTCTTTCCACTTTTATTGTGAACGGTTAAAAAATTTTTTTTGCTGTTTTCTGATTTATGATATTAAATTTTTATTAGTGCATACTTTATGTGAGTAGCTCATTAATTTTCCTCTTGGCAGTTTGTTTTTTCTGTTCGATGACCAGACTTGACCCCCATTTGAACAGCAGGAAAGGTAATAAATAGCTTTGAGGGGCAAAGGAAAGATGGACCCACTGTGTGCACGTCCTTTAAAGGAGGGAAGGGAAGGAGGGAGGGTATTAAATATTCCATTCACTGTCTACCCCAAAAGATACCTGTTCATTGCAGGTCTTTCTTTCTTTCTTTCTTTCTTTCTTTCTTTCTTTCTTTCTTTCTTTCTTTCTTCTTTGCTATTATTGTTAGCAAATACTGTTTATGAAGGTAGATATCCACCCCCGGAAAGGAGAGGCAGGGCACGGATCCTCATCATAGGGGGTTCATTTCAGAGGGCGAAGTTGCTATATGAGTACACAGAGGCTGTGGACAATTGACTCTGGAAACAGATTCATGTAAAAGTACAACTTGTAAATTTGATAAATGTTTTCTTCTGAGGACTTTAGCACTGGAGCTCACTTTTTAACTCATATGTAGGTAAGCACTATATACAGCAATGTATCACTTAAATATACAGTTTGTATACTTAGTCATTAGATTCCATTTCTTATTACTGGTCCACTTTGTGCTGGCTTTATGTATCTCATGGGCTACAGTAAGTTACAAAGATTGTGCCCAGAGTTATATGTTCTCTCATGAATAGGCAAAGAGTACGCATTCTTCTGATTCCTGCGTCTCTGACAGAGGCCTTTGGATGGAATGCCGACCTCCCTCCTTTGCCTTGAGCAGTGACCTTTGAAATCTCAGGGAGCCAGCATTGTTCAGTAACAGCGCTGTCATCCTGCTTCCTTGAGATCAAAATATATAGACAGTATGTAGGTTTAGCCCAATAGCCAGCAATCCCTTTACTTTGTTTAGTTTTGTTCCCATTCTTCCAAGCTAGATCTGTGTCTGGCAGTGTGGTTTTTAATGTAGGAAATAAGCAACCTTGTATCGTCTTGTCCCTATGTTTAGAATTGTCCCTATGTTTAGAACGCCAGTCCCCCAGCTCCCCACCTCCTTTATTTTAAGTCTAGATCCAAAGTCCTCTTCCATTAGGCACACCCCCCCCACACTGCCCTATTTAAATTGTAATCTGCCCCACCCCCACCCCAGTGCTCCTCGCCCTGTTCTATTTAATTTTCTATAGCACTGATGGCCTTTTAATCTGCTTTATATTATGTCTTTACTTTGTCCCTCTTCCTAGATAAAATGAGCTTTGGGAGGCTAGCTCTCAGTAAATATATGTTGTTAAATGAATTGGTCTGCCCTAAGGGGGCACTTTTTTCCAGTCTACGCTCCCACCCCCACCAGCTGCTGGCCTGACCCCTGGCAGAACCAGCTGCTGGCCTTAGGGTAGGGGAGCTCCACCTTTGTCTTACACAGGGATGGGTGCTGCTGGAGTATTAGCAAGGAGGGTGGTAATCAGAAAAGATCTGGGACTAGGTGTACAGGTGGGAAATGAACAGGGTTCAGGTCACTAATCCCGTACTTACCTTAGTAAGGTGCTGTGTGACTAACGTAGAAAATCTGGACTCTGTTTCTGGCTCAGCTACTGGTGTCTGTTGCAGTGTTAGCCACTGCTCAGTTTTAAAAATACTGGCTAGGAATGTGAGCGAAAGCCTGTGTCCCACTCTGGTTACCTCATTTGTAGATCCTGGCAGAATTCAAGAGTCACCAGAGGAGGGAGCCCGATGGAGAAGGGGTGGAAAGCTGGGACGCTGAAGGAGGCCTGGAAGGAACTGGCGGGTGTCTGGAAGGCCCCTGGGGGCAGAATTTGACAGCTGTCATCAGATGCTCAAAGGCTGTGAGGCACAGGAAGCATAGATCCTGTGTTCTCCAGGGGCAGACTGGGGAAGTAAGCGGATCCCCACCTCTCCACTTGTTGTTACCTGCCTCTTCCTTCAATTCATTGAGCCCTTCTTGTGGACCAGGCACTCCTAGGTGCTGAGTGTACAAAGGGAGTGAGGATCAGTGCCAGTCCTTAAAGAGCTTGTGGTTCAGCGAGGGATTCAAACAAGAAGATGCACTTGCCAGTAGGTAACGTATGGGGAGACAAGGAAGCACAGGCTGCTCAGAGAGCACAGTGGGGTGAGGAATCCAGAGTGGGGACTCCTGGGAGGACATCCAGAGGGAGGGGAGAGCAGAGCTGAACTCAAAGGCTGGGCAGAATGAGCTAGTGAAGGAGGTAGGAAAGGTTCTCTGAGTAGGAGGACCTATGTGGGCCAAGCCCAGGTAGCACTTCCGCACAGAACGTGGACTCTGCATAGAAGTGCCACTGGCTGGAGGGGGTAGGGGGTGGCAAGAGGTAGTGTGCAAGACATGTCAGTTCCCTGGGTGATGTCTAAGTTTCCAGATTTAAAATTATACAGGCAAAGGCCTAGCGAGGGTCTTTGTAATTCCTGCCTCAGCTCCAACTGGATCCCCTTGCCAGGTGATCTTGGCTGGCCTCTCAGTTCCTGTCACCACATGGATGACTCATGGACGTGGCAGTTGTTTCCAGGTCTGTGCACTCCAGTGACTCCTCTGGCACCTTGAGGGGAGCTTGGCGACTTTTCTCCTCCCTTATCCCTGCTTGTCTCCCACACTTCCTGGTTGGGGCCCAAGGGCTCCCTTCAGTCCACTTGCGAACATCTGTGTTACAGCTGCACACAGAGGACCAGACCTGGTCTGGGAGGGGCGCCCAGTCTTCCTTCTGTCCTCTGGTTCCCCGTCCCTAACACTCCCGTACCCTCTGGTCTCCTTTATTAAAGGGGAAGTGCTCTCCTTTGATGCCCACCCCCTTAGTCCTTTGGCCTACTGGCTTCCAACCTGCTTGTGACGCCCTTTACCCTGCCTCCTCTCTCTCCCAGGTTCGTCTGCCCCATCCCCTCTTCTCAGGCAGCCAAGCTCTGCAACAGATAATGGAGCCTAAGACCTACGCCTGGCCTTAGGAAATGCAGCCAAAGTGGAACACAATTCAATAAAAAGATGTTTTAATCCTCAGAAAGGGGAGGAGGAAGTGGCAGCAGAAAAAACTTCATAAAATAAGTCATTGGAACATGGTGGCTTCTCAGAGCATTAGATCCAGTGTGACTGGAGCAGGGGCTGGGGAGCAACAGGGGAAGAGCCCAGGCAGTAGCTCAAGACCAAATGTCAGGACTTGGGAGCTGCAGTCCAAGGAATGGAGTCCCAGCCATGGGTTTTAAACAGGAAGCTCATGCGATCATCTCTGGGCCTTGCAGAGATCACAGGAGTGATGGTGGGGAGTGAGGATTCCTCGGGGGATCCTGCTGTGGATAGTTGGCGGAGGCATTTGAAAAGTGGAAGAGGACCACATGAGGGAAGTTGGAAGGCTCGGAGTCCAGGGACTGGCCTCAGTTCATCCAGTTAATGGCAGAGTCTGGATGGAAACCCATTTTAACATGAAAAGCAGGTGGCAAATCAGCTATTAAAGATTGCTTTCACACGAATTCGCAGCCACCTCACAGATTCTCTTTTGTAGTCGAGGCAAAGTGGAGGGCCTGAGAGGGCAGTCTCCATCTGGTAGGCAGACCGGAACAAGAAACTGCAGCACCCGAACAGGGGCCAAGTGAAAACTATTTGGAAAGCATTTGTTTAACATCTACTACATGCACACGCCCTGGACTCTGTCCTCAAGGGGCTCAGTCTGGAAGGGACATGAGCACATAGCTAAGTGAAACGAGCCAGACACAGAAAGACAAATACAGTATGATCTCACTCACATGTGGAACCTAAAAGTCAAACTCACAGACCCAGAGAGTAGAACGGTGGTTTCCAGGGGGTGGGGAAAATGGGAAGAGGTTGGTTGAAGAGTACAAACCTTCAGCTGAGTAAGTTTTGGAGATCTAGTGTACAGTTAATACTGTATCAGATGCTTGAAATTTGCTAGGAGAGTAGATCTAAAGCAGTGAGTATATGAGGTGATGGATGTGTTAACAAACTTGATCATGGTAAGCATTTCCCAGTGTACACATATGTTGCATCATCACGTTTTACACCTTAAAATTATGTTGTACAACTTAAATATATACAGTTTTTATTTCCATCATATCCGAATAAAGCTGAGGGGAAAATGATAAAAAGAAAATGTGTGCTCGTTATTAGGAGTCTATCCCTAAACACGGCTGAGAGACTTTTCGTAGTGTAAATAAAATTGCATCTTCAGTTGTGCAGGAACTTGGAGCCTTAGATGAGTTGGCAGTTGAGAAAAGGTACTAGAGAAAAAGGGAAAGACCGAAAGAGGGGTCTCGCATTTTCCCAGACGGCCCTTCGCATGGAGCTGTGTGGCAGTGGGGTGGGCCTGGGCTTGGGAGCCAGGCCCAACCAAGCAATAACCGCGTCCCGCCACTTCCCTCAGTCGACGCGTATTTGAGCGCCTGTCGTGTTCCAGGAATTGACTGGCTGAGTAGGCCTGCGGTAGACAGCCCTTTTGAACTTCACTTTTTCTCATCTGGAAAACTAAAAGTAATGCGTACCTCGTTGGGGCTGTTTCAAAGATTAAATGAAATGGGTACGATATGAATAGGATGTCTGAACATCATCAGCTCCGTGTCTGAGCGCGAAGGGCTCTCAGGACCCTGAGTTTCCAGCCCTGACTGTTCACTTAGTTCCTGGTAACACCCTGTAGCCCGGGCCCACGGGGCTGGGGCACTGGGTCAGCACTGCGCTTGTTTGGTCTTTTTGCAGAAGTATCTGCCAGGCACGGGGCACTCCCACCGGCAGGAACAGAGAGCACAAAAGGAGGCGGAAACAGCTTCTCCCAAGGCTGCCTTGGCGCGATCTGGGCTGGTTAGTTGAGCAAAGCAGAAGCCACTCACGCATCTAGTGGCCCCTCAAACTCATGCCGTTCGCCTCAGAGGAGTGTTTCCACCTGCCTCACCTGCCATCAGTTAAGGTCTGTTCAGACGTCTCCAGACACAGGCAGAGGGGATGGGCAAGGTTGGTGTCTCTTTGCCATGAAGAAACTTGTGCTCTGTTTCTTCCACTGAAGACAGTGAGTCTCCCAGGAGCCATTTGGACTCCACCCAGCCCTTCTGCTTGGGAAGGACTTCTTTAAGAATGATTTTTCCAAGTATCCTGCCTTTCTCCTACCTATGGTTCACAAGCTCATCCCGAGTCTTAGCTGGTACTGACCTGAATAAGCAGAAAAAGAATTATTTTATTAAAAGGATATTGCCAGGGCTAGAGAACCATGCCTGACCAGAGGTGCAGCTTCCAGGAATGCCACCCAAGACTGTGCTGCCGAAGCAACTCAATGAGGAAGCAGCTGCCATTTGGGTGCGGCCAGCAGCCCACACACATGCTGCTTGCTGCATTGGGAACACAACTTTGCAGCCACAGTGGACTCCCAAAGCAAGTCAGATGCCCTCCGTACCACCTTCCCCTGAGAAACCAATACCTGGGCATGGTTTTTCCTCACATTTGTCACCTGCAACTTTGAGTTTAGAGTCCTGTCCTCGCGCCCCTGGCCAGTAAACTCCACACCATAGGCTTCCAATACAAGTTTTCTGGTTTCCATCTCAGAAAGGTAGGACTCCCAGAGTGGGAGATTTCCCAAACATTAGGACATGTCAAGCCATAACCATGTGAAATGGGCTCTCATCTTCCTAGTCCTGTCTCCTCCTATTGATGAACCCAGACCCTGGGCCCTGTGTTAAAGCTTGGCCTGTGATTTTCTATAGGGACACAAGAGTTCAGATGGGCCCCTTTGGACAGTGAGCAACAAGGGGTGCTGCATGGGCTTGGGAGCCTGGGAGTGGGTTAGGGAAGGGGCGCCAGGGCCCTGTGGGAGGCCCCTTCCTAACTAGACACATTACATGTTACACTTGGGAAGGCCTGGGGACGCATCTAGTGAGGATACAGACCCAGATGCCTACAAGGAGCCAGGCAATAAATCAGGGAAGCAGGTTGAGCAAAGGATGGTGGCTCTTCGAGAGAATGCTATTTTAGTTGTTAAAATTTTAAATTTAACAAAAGGCATGCAGATGTTAAGAATCAGAAAGTGGTTGCCTGGGAGGGAGTGGGGGGCAGTGGAGTTGACTAGATAGGAGCAGCATGAGGGAACTTTCTGGGGTAAGGGAAATGTTCTGCATCTTGCTTTGAGTAGTGGTTATGTACATTCATCAGATAAACTTCATCAAATAAATACTTAAGATCTAAGCATTTTATCATGTAATAATTGTACCTCCATTTCTCACTTGGGCAAGTTAAAGTTTATGTATAAACTGACTGGGCTCTCGGACTACTTACTCATTTGCAAACTTCTGTTCCAATCGGATTTCTTTAACACACGAGGAATCACAGATTCCCCTGAGAGGGGAAGAGGTTTTCCCAAGGGCGCCCGTGAGTCCTGACTGCCCTGAGGCGGCCCGTGGCTGCTCCGCCCGGGAAGACGGCAGCGTGGTCTGGCTGGCAGCCGCCTCCTGCGCCAACTCACTTTGCCATTGGAGCGGTGCCGGCAGACAGCGGTGTAAACACAGCCTTCCCGCGGGCGGTCCCCAGAGGCCAGACAGACGTCTCTGCCCTGGCCTGAAAGTGGGACGGTCACCTAGAACCGCTGGGAGCAGCGGAAGTGGATGGAGCGCCGGCCTTGGGAGCACGGGCCAGGCGCACAGATAAATCACGGCCACCGACTGCGCTGGCAGTTCTTTCGGGCTTGGCGCTGAGAGCCAAATGCCGATTCAGACAGCCAAGCTCCGGGAAAGGAAATCTGATCCCTGCGAGGCAGCGGTGGTGCAAAGTGAAACCCACCTGAGGAGGCGGGGAGGGCAGGGAGCGGCCGCCGGCCGGGACGGAGCCTCCTCTGGGGCAGGCGCTGCGGACATTTAACTTTGGTCTTACTTGGCCGCCGTCCTACCTGGAGAGGTACAGACACCTATGCTTTTCAGGTGAGGAAACCAAGGCTCACCGCAGCTCCATGGCGCTATGTAAGGGCTGAGTTGGGATTCCAAGCCCTGATGTCTGACCCCAAACCCTTGCTCCTTACCCTTCCCAGCCCAGAGGCGAGCAGGGATCTGCAGGGGTGACTCCAAGCCCATTCATTACAAAGCAGACGTGGTTCCCAGTTTCGATGTAAGCGCTGCACTTAAGGAACCGGGGGAAGAGATCGAAGCGAACGGTGGGCGTGGGGAAGTGCAGAGGTCGCGTCCCCATCCCAGAGCCCCGCCGGGACCTTCCGGACTCGCGGAGCCCGGCCTTCCAGCCGGAGCCAGCACTGATTGGCGTTCGCGGCCGGCCTCCAGCTGGCTCACCTGCCCCGCCCAGCCAATCCGGGCCACCAGAATTGGGGCTGACGCGGGAAGGCGGTGGGGCGCGGGGGATGCTGCTAGCAGAGACCAGCCGCCCTCCCCGCCGAGTTCCCGCCGGGCAGGCCCGGCCCCAATCCGGAGGCTGAGCCGTAGGCTGCGCGCCCCGGCCCCCTGGGCGCCGCGCTCTCTCGGGCGCTTTAATGCAGCAGCTCCCGAGTCGGCCGCTCCGCGTCTCCTCTGGCTGGGACGCGCCCCGACGGCACCCGGAGCGGCCTGCAGACACCGCCTCCCGCAGTCGCCCGCAGCGCGTCCGCGCTCGCCTGGAACCTAGCGGCCCTGCAGTCCCCGGGAGCGGGTGGGCCGGGCCGGGGCAGCCCCACTAAAGCGGGATGTTCATGTCCAAGTCCAACTCGGTGTCGCCCTCGCCGTCCTTGGAGCAGGCCGACTCGGACGCGCTGGACATCAGCACCAAAGTGCAGCTCTACGGCGTGCTGTGGAAGCGGCCCTTCGGGCGGCCATCCGCCAAGTGGTCCCGGCGGTGAGTGCGCCTCCCGCGCCCCCTGAGGACCACCTGGGGAGGGAGACCGAGGCCTGTGGACCCCCTTCTATCCCCTTCAGTACCATCCTGCTTCTGCCTCCTTTTGTGACCTTGGCCTCCCCTCGTTTCTCTCTAAGCTGCCTTCCCTGGAAAGTGTGGATCCCATGCTGGGCTGATCTCTGCCCGAGGGCTGGTGAAGCAGGGGTGGGACTATCTGCCGCGGGGGTGGGGTGGGGGGAGGGGGCGGTGGTCAGTTCTCTGTGGAATGGATCTAAGTCCGGGTGGGGAGGATAGGTGTGAGCTGAAGAGATCGTGGCCGTGGTAGGAGCCCGGCTGGGTCAGGTTGGGCCAGACTTGGGCCAGACTCTGCTTCGTAAGGAGAAGCTCCATCTCCAGCCAAGATACCCTCCTGGGACCCCCCACTGCCAATTCCGTTAAGTTCACAACACCCCTCCCCCAGGCCACGGGGTGGGCGGAGAGGTGCGGCAGGGGTGTCCTGCCCCCACGGATGCACACTGTAGGATCTTCTAAAAGACTCGGGCCAGGGGAGGGAGGAAGGGCCAGAAAGGGTGTGTGCCCAGCCCTGGAGGAGCAGATGTTGGCAACCCCTCCAACCAGCCCTTGAAATAATTAAAAACAAACAAACAAAAACCACCACCACCAACAACAAAACACCCTGGGCGGAGAGAAAAGAGATTCCAGTGCTTCAGGCAGAGAAACTGGGACAGAGCAGAGGGACTAGCTGAGGTGGAAATGGAGCAGGAACTGAGGGGAGTGGGGCTGGGGATGGATTGGTCCTGTCAGAGGAACTGATCCCTTGGAAGGTGTGGGGGGTGGGGAGGGTCAGAGCAGCGGCAGTTTCCTGGCCCCCAACTCAGAGGCAACGCCCTAGACATCAGGAGCTGCTTTCCACCTACCAATGGGCCTGAAAGGTACTGGAGGAAGGGGAGCTCCAACACTGGTTTCAGGAGCAATGGACTATCTTCTGGACAGTGTCCACCGTCAAGCCAGTCTCAGTTCTGAGATTCGCTACCCGAATGGCTTATAGAACCCAACCCTGACCCAGCTTCCTGGAGGTGCGACCCTGCCAGGAAACTGGGAGTGTGTTCAGATGCCCCTTCCCATCCCGCACCACGAGTCTGCCTCTCAGCAGGGGGCCTCAGATGTCTCCAGGACCACAGATCACAGGGATGTAGTTCGTAGTGGTTGGTCCTAATGTTCTGTTTTCATGAATAATTTAGTATTTCTGTAAGATCACGGAACAAACAGAGCTGTGAATGGTGTTTCACACATTACATGGCTGGTTTCACATACACACTTCTATTAGTCCTGCCAGGTTTCTCTCTGAGATTTCACGGGATATAGGCTCCTGGAGTTCCTCCAAAGTTGAGCTTATCTTTGATCCCTTAAACAGAGGCCTGGGGCAGCACAGGGCACATGTTGTGAGGGTCTTCCAGCATTGTGCGGACTGAACTGTAGACTCCGAGGGCCAGGAACAGCCTTGTCTCTATGGGGAGCTCCAGTGCTTGTGCGTTCAAATACCACTAGCAGCATGCCCCGCCTTTCTCTCTGCTGCCTCTGTTGCTCCAGGCAGCCAGCGCCCCTCCACTGGGCCTGGCTGCTTGCGCTTGGTATTGCTTCTGGGCCTGGTCAGCCAAGACTTCTGTTGCCAGGCATCTTCACCTGATTGCATCCCTCGTAAATGCTAGGAACCTGTGACCAGCACCCCTGCCCCCCAGAGGATGTCTCTGACCCCTCTTCATCCACAGTTGTGGGGACCTGGCTGCTGCACCCAGAGTTGGGAGGTGTCAAGGACAAAGGCTCCCAGCTAAAGACATGGTAGTGGAGCCAGGGAAGGCATGCAGAATTGTAGCACTGCTCACACCCGGAGAATTTCCCTCAGTAGCCCCACAGCCACTCAAAAAAACATCCAGTCTAAGAATTCTAGAGCTGTCACTGTGTGAAGGCCCCCCTTCCACTGGAGCTCAGGAACAAACTAACATCCTATCTGCCCAGTCTGACCTGTGTTCATGTTCACAGTTGTAGAAATACAGCCCCCCGCGTTACACACGCACACTTATTAGCCTTGGGTCAGTGACAGAGCCTGCCAGCATCTGGGGGTGGGAGAGGCATGATGCTAAGCTTAGGCCCCTTGCTTCCCAGCAGAGCCCCTGGGCACCAGTTCCCCATTTGTGAAGTGGAGTCTCTGGACCTCAGCTAATTAGCAGCCACAGGAAGGCTTGGGGAGTGGGCAGCTCAGGCCCCACCCGCAGAGCCGTGCCATTAGGGCGATCGATGGATGCCCTCGCTGGGCAGCTGCGGGGAGGGGTCCTGGAAAGCCTCCTGTGCCGCATAAATAAGGAATGGGCAGGATGGAACCGGCTGTGACCAGCTGGCTTTCATAAAGCCTCTTCTGCTCAGGGTCCATCTCAGGGCCTCCAACCTCTACTGCCCAAGCAGCCCGTCCCTTCCTGGGCTGGGAAGATGCCCTTGAACTAAAGGCTCAGCTTTTTTTTTTTCCTATGGGAACAAAAGGAGAAAGGGATAAAAAAAACATCACTTCACAGATATAAGAGAATCAGGGAGAGGTGTTTGGAGGGTAAGGTTGATGACTTTTCTTCCTTAATCTGTGAGCAGTGGAGACATGGGTGCTGTTGGCAAAAACCTGGGCAGCTCAGAGCAGAGGGGGGAAGGGGCGGGGTGTCTCAGCCTTGGCCAGTGTCAACCCCATGGCGGGGCTGGGCTGGCACACAGCTGAACTCTTCCCCAGCATTTAGAATGCTGTCTCCAGAATTCTAGTTCCTCTCCCTGAGGCATTCTGAACAACTTCAAGGCTGGAGCCCTTGTCCAAGTCCGTCCTGCAGCAGGGCAGCTACACTCCCTCTTGTGGCCCCCCCCCCCCCCCCCCCCGGTGTAAGGTAGCCAGTGGGTCCCTGCCTCAGGGAGCTGATTCACAGAATCCACTAAGTGCCAGGGGGACCATGGTGCCGGTGGCCCCAACCCCCATACACCCATTCTGTTTCTGGAATGCAACTCTCTCCCCCTTCTGCTTCCTCACAGATTCCTGAGATACTCCTTCCTAGTCATTCTTCAGAACCCTCCCCTCAGAGAACTCCCAAGGGCAGACACCTCAACCATTCATTCCTCCCTGGTCTGCACTCATCCTGTGTCTCATACAAACCTAGCGTCCCGGTGTACCCTGGTGCTTTACAATGTTGCAGTAAACATTTTCATTGCCCCGGCTCTCCACTTACCAGCTGCATGATTTGGGGCATATTACTTAAGTTCTCTGTGCTCACTACCTCACCTAGCTCATTTGAGGAATGAATGAGTTAACACACATCATGCTGTTTCTAGAATAGGGCCTGGCACAAATGAAGAGCTCCAGAAACATTAGTTACTTTTTAAACTATTGATTTCTACCCGCTTTCCCTCATTTAACTAAAAGCTCCTTGAGGGTAGGGAATCATCAAGCCCCGGGGCCCAGCGTAGTAACTGACTGTACTGGGTGGATCCTTAGTGCTCTCCGACCTGAGCTGGCCCGTAGCTTGCAGACACGGCAGTGCCACGGGATGAGGAGGACCAGGCATCGCAGAGCACTGCAGTGGAGAACGTGGGCTTTGTCAGCAACATTGAGTTCCAAGTTTGCCGCTTATTAGTTGCTTAATCTCTGTGCCTCAGTTTCCTCACCAGTAGAATAGAAAAACAGATATCTCCACCTTCAGAGTTACTGCGAGAGAGGTACATAAGGTGATGTCACTAAAACACTCAGCAAAGCGTGTGTCTTGGTACCTTGTAAGTGCTCCTTAATCTAGAGGTGCAAACACTATTGCGTATGACTGGAGAAAGGAGGCAGTCAAGATTGACATGACCCCTCACCTCGCACATGCTCCCCAGCCTTTACCTTGCCCAGTGGGGTGGACAAGGAGGGTCCTGAGGGCTGGGCTGAGGACCAAGCTTTGCAGGAGTAGAGCTGGGCCTGGATGGAAGGAGGGGCTCCAGACAAGAGGGAGGGAAAGTGCCATGTACTGGGGGGACAGGGAGGTGGCCAGCTGGGCAGCGGCCAGCAGCTCCCACTGGTAGGAGCCATGGGAGCACAAATGCGAAAGGTCGGGGGGAGCTGCAGCAGATACTGAACTCAATAATAGTACTAATAAAATTAGGCATTTATTGAATTATTTGTCATGTGTCCCACAGTGTTCTAACTCATGTGTGAACAAACTCATTTAATCATCTGGACAACCCTAAGAGATATAGGTACTATTGTTACCCTCAAGTTACGCTGAGGGACCTGAGGCTTGGAGAGATCAGGTGACTTGCCCTGGTCACACTGCTGGTGAGTGGCAGAGCTCTGGCCCTCAATCACCTCAGTCTTGATACCTACAGCCCCAGACCCATCTGCTTCCTGCCCAGGTGCCAGCACGAAGGAGGAAGCAGCTCCTTAGGCAGTGTGATGTGGGAAGTAGGAGCCGGGACTGTTGTCCGTGGGCTGCAATCCCAGCTCCACCTCTGCCCTAGCTATGTGACCTTGTACAATTTACTTCACCTCTGAGCCTCAGTTTTCTCGTCTGCAAAATGGGGTCAAAGAGCCCTACCTTGCAAGAGGGTTACATAGATCAAGTATTCTGCTACTTATAGAGCACTTAGCATGGCAGCTTGCCCAGGAGAACACGCCAACCCTTGTGTAGCCAGCCCAACTCTGCAGGGCCCAGAAAGGAGGAGGAGGAGGTAGTTATTTGCTGAATCAATGAATGAATGTTCACAGCAGCCCCAAGAGACAAATACTCGCACCCCCATTTTATAGAGGAACTTGGAAAGGAAGGCTCAGCCAGGCTGGGAGCTTGCCTGAGACTGTGGCTGGAGGGATGGAGGTCACTGGACTTCACAGCCCCTCTTCTCTCCCTGCCCACGTGCCTAGTGGTCATCTGCCTGCTGCACCCCTCCCCCAACCCCCCCCCCCCACAGTGCTTTGCCGTGGGAGGGGAAGAGGCTCCAGAAGTGTCAGGAAAGCCAGAAGGTATTTGTCTTGGTCAGCTCAGCCTCCAGTAACAAAATACCATAGATGGTAACTTTCTGTTAAACCGTTCAGTCAAACAACAGAAGTTCATTTGCTCACTGTTCTGGAGGCTGGAAGTCCCAGGTCGGGGTGCCAGCATGGTCGGGGTCTGGAAAGGATCTGCTTCCTGGCTCACAGGCGCCTCCCTTCTCCATCCTCCTATGGCAGCAGGAGAGGGAACGCCCCCTTTTCGCAGGAGGCCGTAGTGCCCTCAGATCGCGGCCCCACTGCTGGGCCTCCTCTACCCTCATCACGGTAGGGCCTCAAATAAAGTCGTTTTGTTCAACGTCCTTCGTTATAATGTTGACGAGAGGCCATAGGAACTTAACTCATCTACATAAACTAGCCTATGGTAAAATTAATTTTGTGTAAGTCATTTTGCTTAAAGTCGCAGAACCTATGGATGACAGTGAGGGCGGACTTACTGTGCCTCTTAAAGACCCCATCTCCGGAGACAGTCAGGTTGGGAGTTAGTGCTCCACGTATGAATTGTGTGCGGTGGGGCATAGTTCAGTCCATAAAGGAACGTCGGAAACCATTCGAGGGGAAGAGCAGGGCCCCGGGGCCGCCCGAACTGCCCGGCTCAGGCTTTCCTGTGGGTGGCGTATGTTCAGACCGCCGGGATGCACCGCTCAGGCCGCTCTGGCAGAGCGAAAAGCACACTCATCCCATCCTCGCGACGATCAGCTGAGGTGGGTGTTATCGCCCCCGTTCTGCAGGCAAATGAACTGAAGCTCAGAGTGAGCTCGCTTGCCCAAGGCCCCCCATGTGGGACGATGGCAGGTCTCTGTGATGCAAAGCCTGTGTGACTCTGTGAAGGTCCCTTGAAATAGGCAAGGATGTCTCCTTTAGCTCACAGGAGGGAGTGGATATGGCCTGTCCTCCAGGAGCTCAATGTCATCCTGGGGACAGGATGGGCACAAGGTGTGGCCGTGGCTCTAAGTGCCAGTGCCCAACCCAGTCAGCAGGTGCAGAAGGAGCTCAGATGGCAGCATGGGCTGGTCTGGTCCCCCAGGTGAGAAAGGTTCTGCCAGGTGAGGGGTGAGATGGGAGCGTTCCAGGGAGTGTGGCCTGGTCTCTGCAGGATCCTGCAGGGTGTAGTGAGGGGTGAAGCAGTGAGCTCAGCGTTCACCTGAGCAGAGAAGCCGAAGGGCAGAAGTGGGGGGAAAGCTGAGAAGGTGGGCAGGGGTCAGGTGCTGGAGGGCCAGAACGTCCTCAGCATCCTGCCGAGGGTGGTGTCCATGCGCTCTTTCCCCACTGGGGGCAGAAAGGCCTGGGGAGAGCTGGTTTTAGCAGGATGTCACCTCTGAGATCCACAGCACCATTCATTGTCTGGCTGGGCGGAATGGGTCAGTGCAAATGGAGAACGTGGGTGGGTGTGAGACACACACCAAAAGACAAAGTGTGCTTCGCTTTCCTGGGGGAGGCGAGATGGCAGCTGTCAGCAGTCCCAGGGACCCTCCGTGCAGCAGCTGTGGCCTCAGGAAAGTTCAGGGGACTGGGGGAAGCCTCAGAGATTGGCTGACTTAGCGATGCCCACCAGCAACTTTTCAAGACACCCCCCAAGGGGGCGTGCTGGTCAGTGGTTAATGACAGGGTCTCCGGGTGGCATTGGGGGGGGAACAGTGCTTTGTGGCATCCAATGATGCTCATGGTTGTGAACACTCCCACTGTGACTGATAGCAAGCTACCAACACAATGTCACCGAACTCGGAGCAGAAGAGACTTACCCCGATGGCTATTGTGAGCCCATCTGAGCCGGCTCCAGCTCCCCGCGCCTCCCAGCATTCCCAGGCCCATCACTGCAACAGCGGCAGTAGCAGGGGCCCCAGGAGGAAGGGACACCCAGGCTCAAGGGGGTCATCTTATCCTCGTCAGCGCCGACCATGAGTCCTGAGGGGGTCCCCAGGGGGCCCCCAAGTGCTCCACGTGTGGGCATCGAGGCTGTCGCCTCCCCAACAGTCAGAAAGCACCAGGGTCCCGGAAGTCCTAAGTTCGACCCGAGTCCCAGAAGGAGGCTGTGGAGCAGGCTGAGAGCAAAGGGAGTGCAGATGCCACACGCACGCAGGCTGCACGCCCGGCCCCACGAGCCTGGTTCCCACGTTTCGTTTGATCGCCAGCCTTCCCGATCCCTTGTCAGAAGACTCATCTGGGAATCTTGTGTCTTCTTTCCCTCCTGCCCCTTCCTCCCCTCCTGGGGAAGACCCTAAGGGACTGGAGACAATGGCTCAAGGGGCCAAGGGTACCCAGGAGGATGTAGCACAGATGTCCCCCTGTGCCAAGGGTGGCAGCTCAAGAGGGATGGGGGAGCCAGCCCCGGAGGCTACTGTTTGCTCCGAGGTGGAATGTGAGTTGGCGAAGATGAGTCTTGATGTCCCCATGGGCGCCCCGTGTGAGTGCAGGGCCCCTCAGGAACCTCACCCTTCTCCTTGTTGTCCCTCTTTGTCCACCTCCTGCTGTAGGTTTTTCATCATCAAAGAGAGCTTTCTTCTTTACTACTCTGAAAGTGAAAAAAAGAGCTTCGAAACCAATAAATACTTCAATATACATCCTAAGGTGAGGGGGCCTCTCCCCGGGGCCACAGTGGGGGAGGGTATTCTGTTAGGGTAGGAGGCTGTCTCTTCTCCTGATCTAACACAGAGTCTGGAGCACAAACCCTTCCTAGGGCAAAAAGTCCCCTGCCCCTCTGGGCTGGGTCCCCAGCCTCCTGTGCCCTCAAACCACCGGGCCCTGCCTCTCCCTGCTGGAGAGCTCTGGTCCTGGGAGAGCTCAGGTCTGGCTCCCAGCCTAGGGCCCGCAGCACCGCTGGACTTTGGCTGAGGGCTCCCACAGGCCTTGAGTGACCTGGGCTGGGCAGGGTGAGAGCTGCCTGTTCTGGTTCTTTCTCAGGGCGTCATCCCTCTGGGCGGCTGCCTGGTGGAGGCCAGGGAAGAGCCCAGCATGCCCTATGCCATGAGAATCTCCCACCAGGACTTTCATGTGAGTAACGCTGTCGTCTTAGCCTGGGCTCCGCAGGGGCAGAGCAGCTTCTCTGGGACCCCCGGGCTCCTGGGGCAGCCCCTCCAGCGGCAGGGGTGGGGGGCAGTGGGGTTCAGCGCCATAAGGATGTGGGTGGAGGAGAGCAGAGCTGGGCCTGGGGCAGCCTCCACGTCCTCTGAACGGCCTTCTCTCAGGTGCACCGTGGCCCCTCTTCCTGGCAGGGGAATATCTTGCTGGCGGCAGAGTCTGAGTTTGAGCAGACGCAGTGGCTGGAGATGCTGCAGGAGTCAGGGAAGGTGTAAGTGCTCCCAGCAGGGGTCGGGGCAGCCTGAGGTTGGCGGGGAGAGGGGTGCGGGCTGCGCTGACCCTGACCTCCCTGTCTCTCTGCTGGGATCCCGGGGCACTGAGGGTGCTGGGAGAGGGCAGGGTGGGAGGAGGATGTCTGGGCCTCCTTGAGGACAGGGCCATGGGAGTTGGTTAGGGTGGGCGAGAGGAGATACAGTCTAGGCTTAGAGCATCTGGGAGAGGTCTCCTAAGTGAGCTTGATGAGGCATGGAGAGCTTTGCTTGTCTAGAGTCACAGGTGGCAGGCGTGGGCACCATTTGTCTCCCATGCTTGGAGTGAATCCAGCATCACTAGTAGGATTGGGCTGCCTCCGCAGCCCCATCCCATCTCCCCAGGCCCATCATTAACCCTGGCACAGGCAAGCTCTGTGAGTCAGGGCCCTATCACAGAAACCTTCAGCCCAACATAGTTCATTTGCCCATAAACCCTTGTCCTTGCACCTGCCTACTCAAGTTGGGTCGTGCTTTTAGTTCAACAAATAACCCCGAGTGCACGCTCTGTGCCAGGCCGTGTGCCGCATGGGAGGCATTCAGTGCTGTGGAGAGCAACCGGGAAGCGATCTCCTCTTTGCTCCAAAAGGGCTGTTGGCCCAGCCCACAGTGGCCCACTTTGCAGCCTGGGCCAGCCTCCAGGGCCGTAACTGATCGAGGCTGGTGGCATGCCCAGAGCCTGGGGTGCCAGGGTGAATGTGAGCTGGGATTCTGGAGAGAAGGGACAGGAGTGTACAAAACACTCACATTCTCTTTCTCCCATACCCTTCTGTTTTCACGATTTTGTATTTCTTCCTCTCCTGTCCCATCTGCCCTCCCTCCCCAGGACCTGGAAGAATGCCCAGCTGGGAGAAGCCATGATCAAAAGCCTGGAGGCCCAGGGGCTGCAGTTGGCCAAGGAGAAGCAGGAGTATTTAGGTTGGCTGGAGGGCCGGGCTGGGAGCTGAGATTCCCTGATGGTAGCACTTTGGGGCCAGGGGCTTGCTGGGGGACCGAGGTCGGTGTTGTGGGTGAGACTTAGCAGGCTACGGAGAGCCAGACACCAGCTTGGAGCCTGGAGGGCTTTATAATAAGCGTCCTGTTGGCCATCGTGACAGGAGGCAGGAGAGCCTGATGGTTAGGAGCCTGGGCTGTGGACCCAGCTTTGTCACTTATCTGTCAGCTGTGTATGTCTTTAGGCAGCACAGCCTCTCTAAGGCTCAATTTCCTCATCCTTAAACTGGAGACAGAGATAGCCCCAAGCTGTTAGAGGTGGTGTGGGGATGGAGTGACTGAGAAAACGCCTGTGAGCCCTTGTATCAAGCACACGGTAAGGGCTCTGGAAATGGAGTCGATGTTGTTCGCCTGCCCTAGGCCCCCAGGTCCTGGCTTGCCTCTGGCTGTCACACCACAGCCCACTGTAAACCTGTCTGCAAGGTTCCAGGCCCTGGCACCGTAATGGCTGGTTAACATGCTGTTTGGGAAAGAAGCTGAGTCTGGAGTTTGGTTCTTTACCTCGGACCCTCTTCCCCAGGCCTCCTTAGATACCTAGGGCCCCCCAACATGGGCTCCCCTCTGCCTGCTCCAGGCACCCCTCTCTGCCCAGGACGGACCTCCCCCACTGCCAGACACTCAAGCAGCCCTGGGGCCTTAGAGACTCACTTGAGCTTCCGAGGATAAGCCCATCCTTGACTTGTGCATGCACAGAGCAGGGACAGTGACAGGAAAGGAGGGTAGCAGCTCCCATCGCTAGGAGCTGGCCCCACCCTTTGGCTGGCCTGGTGCGGCCGTGCTGACCTCTTCCTTAGGAGAAGCTGAGGGTGACAGAGGTAACCGCAGCACCAACCCCTCGGGACCGGATCTGGAGTGAGCTTTTCATGGAGTGTGTGTGTGTGCTCACTTTGGCAGACAAACTGATGGAAGAGACCGAAGAACTCTGCCTGCAGAGGGAGCAGAGAGAGGTAGGCACCCTCGGAGGCTGCTCAGAACCGCCGCCCTTCCCCACCACCTCTCACTCTGGGGGCCCTGGACAGCCTAGGTGTACAGCTCGGTTTCTGGCACGAGAGAAGGATGTGGTGGAGCAGCGTACCCAGAGAACCAGCTGGAAAGTCAGACTAGTGGAACAGGAGGGCCAGTGAGATGACAGTGCTTGAGATTTGCAGTAGCTTCTTGGCAAGAAGTGTATTTCCTCTGGCCAGCCCTGGGGAGCAAAGTATAAAGGTGGCCACCTTCTAGAGAATGAGCCATCCCAGAATTTCATTAGCTGTGTTGGTAGGTAATGAGCTGCTTGCCGCTGATGATATTCACAGGAGGCCGGGATGGCCTGTATTATTTATAGAGGGGTTTCTGGCACCTGAAGGGTGAGGGAGTTGGTTATCTTCCAGGTCCTTTCATTTCACTAAGTGTCAATAATACAAGTCCCAAGGGGGCCAGGCATTGGCCTGAGGCACCCTGTGCCTCATATGGGGGTGGGGAGCCACTGGAGTCCTCTTCCTTTGGAATGTCCATGCAGCGCTGGGCCTTGCCTGTTCCGAGTCATTACAACCCCCGGAGGGCCGATGAGGGTGGCGGTTGGCAGTATGGCCCTGGAGCCCCACTGTGGCCGTGTGACCTCTCTGAACATCAACATTGTCACATGAACAATGGGGATAATAACTGAACCTGTCTAACTAGGGATGTTGTGGGATTAATGAGATGTTAAATATAAAGCGCTTGGCACAGAGCACGTGCGTAGTGGATATCTGTGTGTGTTAGTATCACAGTCGTGTTGTGATTAATTATGGGCGCATCCTGCACGTGCCCTGCCCGAGGCCCAGAGCTGCCCAGCGGCTTGCCCAGAGAAGCCCACGGAGGGAGGCCACTGCCCTTTGCCCGCTGCTCTTCCCTGTCCGCTCCCAGGCGAGGCACAGGGCTGGGACGGCAGCCTTGCCTCACGCCTGCCTCTCGACGTGGCTCTTGCTCACTGCTCACCCTCCCAGCCACCCCGTACTGGGCTGGGAAATAGGTCCTCCGGTCACCCTGTTGCACCGCAGCCAGTCGCAGGGCCTGGCACAGGCCCTGGCCCAGGTTGGGCACGTCATGCATGGTTGTAGAATGACTCTATGAATGAACTATTTTTTTTAGTTTAAATATCTTTTGATTTTTCAATTACAGTTGATGAACAATATTATATTAGTTTCAGGTATACAACGCAGTCATAGGACATTCTATAACTTACTAAGTGATCATCCCAATAAATCTTGTGCCCATCTGACACTGCACATACTTATCACAGTATTACTGACTACATTCCCTGTGCCCATGACTGTCTGTAACTAGCAATCTGTACTTCTCAATCCCTTCACCTTTTCCACCCACCCCCCGACACCCTCCCCTGCCGAATCTGGCAGCCATTAAAATGTTCTCTGTATGAGTCTGTTTCTGTTCTGCTTGCGCATTTATTTCGTTTTTTAGATTCCACGCATAAGTGAAATCATCTGGTACGTGTATTCCTCTGCCTGACTCATTTCACTCAGCACAGCCCCTCCAGGTCCACCCATGTTGTTGCAGGTGGCAAGACTTCATTCTTTTTCGTGGCTGAGTCATGTTCCATTGTGTGCTCACACCACTTCGTTATCCATTCATCTATTCACGGACACTTACGTGGCTTCCATATCTTGGCTACTGTAAAGAATACTCCATCGAACATATGGATGTCTTTTTGATTTAGTATTCTGGGTTTCTTTGGACAAATACCCAGAGATGGAATTGCTAGGTCCTCCTTTGTCTCTCTGTTTTAAAGTCTATTTTTGTCTGGTTTAAGTATTGCTACCGCCACTTTTTGTTTGTTTGTTTCCAGTTTCTTGATTTATCTGTTTCTGGCCCTTTACTTTTAGCCTGTGTGTGTCTTTCACTCTGAAGTGAGTCTCTTCTAGACGGTGGATGTAAGGATCTTATTTTGTTATCCATTCAGCCTCCATATGTCTTTTCACTGGGACATTTCATCCATTTGCATTTGAACTAATTGCTGATAGATGTGTATTTATTGCCATTTTTATTCATATTTTTCATCTTTTTTCTTCTTAAATAAGACTCTTTAACAATGAATGGACATTTAAAATATTTTTTATTTATTTTTAGAAAGAGGGGAAAGGAGGGAGAAAGAGAAGGAGAGAAACATCAATGTGCGTGAGATACATTGATTGGTTGCCTCTCGCAACCCCCAACTGCGGACCTGGCCCACAACCCAGGATTGTGCCCCAACCAGGAATCGAACCAGCGACCTTTCAGTTCGCAGGCTGGCACTCAATCCACCGAGCCACACCAGGCAGGGCGGAACGAACATTTTTGATTCTTGTAATTTTACATTACATCTTGACTTTAATCCAGTAGGAAAATTCGCCCTCATTTTTCTTCTTCCAAAATTTTATCAGATATTCTTGCTCATTTATTCTCCCGGCTGGACCTCAGAATCATTTTTTTCAGTTAACAACAATTAAAAAATCCAAACCCAAACGAACAGAATTCCCAAACCAGACCTGTTGCGCATCCGTGTTAGGACTGCATGGGTCTGAGGACCGGTGTGGTGACGGCAGCGTTTGGGCCCCTGTGTCTCCAGGTTCTCGTTCTAGGTCCCACAGTAGCGTTTGGCCAGTTTTCCTACAGTTCTGCACAGTTTGAGAAGTGAGACTTCCGGTGCATTATCAGTGACTTAAAGACAGGTAACTCAGGAAGGCAGGGGATGGGATGGAGTGACAGACAGGGCCACTGGCAAAAAGACAGACAGCCTTATGCATCAGAGAGGCTGAATCTGGGGCAGCAGTTTGCCAGAGGAAAATTTAGACGCTCTATCTAGGTCTTTAGCCAGGAAATGAGGACAGTGGAGACCCACCACACACAGGCCTTGCTGAAAGCCGTGGCACTCCGAAGGAGGGGCGCCTGTCAGCTGTGAACTCCCTCCTTGGGGGGGTGGTTGGTACAAAACGTGAATGAGACTCACTGGGGCCTAGCTGGTTGCCTCGGTGAAGGCTGCTCTGGGCTGGCAGGAGGGAGGGGACCGTGCCCGGGCTCTCGGTCTCGTGCCAGCTGCTCCAGATCAGGAATAGAACTCACTGAGTCATTCCGTCCAGGGTTTTCCTTCCTCAACTTAATCATCCGTATAAGGGGTCTGCCTGTCCCCTGCACTTCAACCCTCTCCACTCCAGATCATGGAGACTGTCTGGGTGTGCCTTGTGCCACTTAAAAAGGCATTTGGGACAATGGCCCAGTGATGAGATGGAGATTCTCTGGTCTCCGGAGGCTGCTGGGCCTAAAGGCAGACTCAGGGTCTGGGATCAGGAGCCCCAGGTTCGAGTCCCAACTCTATCGCTGCCTGCGTGGCCTTGGACAAGTTAGCCTCCCTGACCTTCGGGTTCACCTGTGCTGCTCCGATAAGCGTAATGGCTGCGCCTGCCTAGCTCCCAACTGCTTGTGAGGCTTAATGAAATAGAAAGCAGGGGAGTGCTCGGTGTACTGGCAAGTTCCATGCAGACGTGTGCTGTGTGATGGTGCAGCCCGACAGCCCCCGTGGGCAGACAGGGCTGGGACTCTGGGGCAGGGGCAGAGCGTGCGGGGGCAGCCATCCTGGGCTCCTCTGCCCGGGGCCAGAAGACCATGCCCTCTTCCGTCCCAGGTCCCTCTGGTGTCCCTGGCTCCCCGTGGCCTCATTTCTCTCACTGCCTGGAGGAGGGCAGCCTGCCATTATTTCCTTTTCTGGTCAAACTGTGAGGGCATAGCCTTGCGCATAGGCAGCCACCTGGGAAATCAGAAATGCCCGGGGCCAGTCAGGCAGGGTTCTTGCCACCCAGGGTGCTCCAGTCGGAACACAGACTCTTGGAGTCAGAAAGTACCTCGTACTTCAAAGTGAGGCTCTTTGCTGACCTTTCTGGTGGATGTTGATCCTGATTCTGTGATGTACAACTCCCTCCCTCCGGAGGTTGCCTTTGCATTACTGCTTCATTATTTGAAAGTTCTTCCTTTCACTGAGCTGGAATTTGCCGTCTAGTATCTCCTTTCCAGCCTTATACTCCTGCAACTTAAGTCAAGCCCAATAGTCAGGAGAACAACACTGTGTGGGAAGAAAGGCTTTAGCTGAAGAGATCCTGGTTGGCCTCAGTCTGTGGCAAGGTCACTACAAACACTCATACCATCCTGGGCTGCAGGAACAGGAGATTCTGGCTGCTCTATGTTTATAGGTTGAAGGTTTCACTCTAATCAGCGTTCTCAGCTGCACTTGGACATCAGCTTCATTTAAGAGCCATACTGGGGAAATGAAAGGTGCAAAAGAAGCGAGCAACCAGGAAGGAAATTGTTTTTCTTTTTCCTCTATAATACATAACTTTTTCCTAATGGTAAAATCGTGATCTTTGTAGAAAACTTGGAAAACAAACTTATCGTTAATTGCACAGTTGACAGCTATTGTCAACTTTTGTGTTTAATTTCAGTGTTTTTTTAAATATATTTTATTGATTATGCTATTACAGTTGTCCCATTTCTCCCCCATCATTCCCCTCCACCCTGCACACCCTCTCCCACCCACATTCCCCTCTTTAGTTCATGTCCATGTGTCATAAGTTCTTTAGCTTCTACATTTCCCACACTATTCTTGCCCTCCCCCTGTCTATTTTCTACCCACAGTCTATGCTACTTATTCTCTGTACCTTCCCCCCCCCTCCTCCTCCCACTCACCTGTTGCTAACCCTCCATATGATCTCCATTTCTGTGCTTCTGTTCCTGTTCTAGCTGTTTGCTTAGTTTGCTTTTGTTTTAGGTGTGGTTCTTAATAGCTGTGAATTTGCTGTCTTTTCACTGTCGTATTTTTGATCTTATTTTTCTTAGATAAGTCCCTTTAACATTTCATATAATAAGGGCTTGGTGATGATGAACTCCTTGAACTTGACCTTATCTGAGAAGCGCTTTATCTGTCCTTCCATTCTAAATGACAGCTTTGCTGGATAGAGCAATCTTGGATGTAGGTTCTTGTCTTTCATGACTTGGAATACTTCTTTCCAGCCCCTTCTTGCCCGTAAGGTCTCTTTTGAGAAATCAGCTGACAGTCTGATGGGAACTCTTTTGTAGGTGACTGTGCCTTATCCCTTGCTGCTTCTAGAATTCTCTCCTTCATTTTAATCTTGGCTAATGTAATTACGATGTGCCTTGGTGTGTTCCTCCTTGGATTAATTTCAGTGTTTTTAAAAATGCATTATTCTGCCCTGCCTGGCATGGCTCAGTGGATTGAGTGCCGACCTGTGAGCTGAAAGGTCACTGGTTCAATTCCCAGTCAGGGTACATGCCTGGGATGTGGGCCAGGTCCCCAGTTGGGGGCGTGCGAGAGGCGACTTGTACCTTAGCCCTGGTCTACTTTTCTAAATATTTCTGTAGATAGAGTCCTGTAGGTGAATTACTGACTCAAAGGGCAAGAAGCTTCAAGACTCCTGATGCCGGTTGTCAACTTGCTTTTCAGAAAATTTGTACCTAATTTACACTCTTACCAGGAGTGTATGGACATTTCCATGGCATTTTAATCATTTACTTTCTCCCATTTTCAATTACAAAAAGATACCCCAGTGTTGCGGTCAGTACAGGGAAATATTTGTAAGTCAGAGTTCTGGAGAAAGGGGCTCTTCAGGGGGGAGACACCAAGGTCGTGGGGTGGCATCCTCTATCTGGGTCCTGGGTGATCTGTCCTGAAGCAGCAGAAGCCAGGTGCCTATGAGAGCCAACTGCCCATGTGACTTTTCAAGTCTAAGCTCAGGGATGCTTGTAGCCTGTACCTTCCCCAGTCCCCTGAACAGCCCTGCCAAGCAGGCAAAGGCCACCAGAGAGAGGATATAAGTCAGTTTTTGAATTGAAGGCCACAGGGAAGTTATCATCACTAGCAACACCAAGTGTCAGTGATGGAGAATGTATTAAAATTGAGGTTTTCAAACTTTTTGAAACTCAACTTTTCTATCATTAAAAGGGGGAGGATAGACAAGAATAAAATTTTAATTAAGTTTCTATTCTGTCTATACATGGCTGTGTCTACTGCAGTAATGCATAACTCCAACATGCTAGTGGCTTTGAAGGGCAAGCAACCCTTTCTCACTTGGCGACGTGGGTCAGCTGGGGGCTCAGCTCCACACCACCTCTCAGGGATTCAGGCCCATGAAGCCTCCATCACTTGCAGCACCTGCCATGGCCAGGGAAAGGGAGCATAGCGTGTCACGCCCTGCCTCTTAGAGGCGTCTGCCTGGAAGTGACACACTTCTGCTCACATTCCATTGGCCTTAGCCTGTCCCGTGGGACTGCCCAGCTCTGGCAGGTGCACTGCGGCCCTGCATTGTGCCCAGAGGGTCATCAGAATGCCAGCGAGCGGCCCTCGTGGCAACCACCAGTGAGCCACGCCAAGAGTGCCAGAAATGATCCGAAGGGAAAGGAAGAGCAACTTTAGAACGAAACAGGAAGAGCAGCTTTCGGGGGTAAGAAGCTCGGGAAAGTAGGGCATAGGGTTTGGAATCGATCTCTTCCCTTTTTTTACGTTTTATCTCCTAGAAGCCAATGGCGACTCCTCCCTCCAGGCAGCCCCACCCCTTGGTGGGCTTTCCATGGACCTTGAGAGCACAGCCTGTGGGTGAACAGTGAGAGTATAATTCGGAACTAGAAGATGAGAAAGGAAGTGGGTCTAGAACTAATATCCTTCCGCAGTGTGAAATGTGGAGGAGCAAAGCAGTCTTCACAAAAATGCTCCCTTGAAGTGTATCTACCAGCCCCGCCTGCCGTTGAAACACCCAGGACCCCTGGAGGGCGCCGGCGAAGGGAAACCCACCTGTTTGCCGGCATTTCTGGTGGGGTTCTGTCCGTCTGGACCAGCCTGCTCTGGGCTTTCTGGCTCTCCCGTTGCCTGGGGGCTGAGTATAGGGGACACAGCAGTGCCTTGCTCTCATTGCTTTGCAGATGACTTGAGAAAAAAAAGAATTCTTATGCTCTGACTTTGGGGTTGAAAATGGATTTTTTTTTCGTCACTTTTAGTAAATGTCGCTCTAGGGATCTTTAATGGAAATACACTTACCACTTTATCCTCCAGGGCCTGAGGGTCAGCCAACGTGCCTTAGGATGTGAGTGATGTCCAGAATAATGGATCACAGGAAGTGATGCTGGGATCGTTCCTAAGCCCTGCCTTCAGCTCACTAAGTGTGTTTTAAATGAGCCCAGGTCACCACAGACTGCGGTTTGGTTGACACTGTGTGTCACTGAGAGGGCCGGGTCTCCGCAGGACGCAATCTCAAGTTTGGTCCAGTGTAGGTCCCAGACCGTGCTGAATCCCAGAGGGCCCCTGGGTTACAGTGGAGGTTCCCTTTGCGGCCCCTGACTCTCTTTTCTCTCTGTTTTCTTCAGGAGCTCGAGCGCCTCAACCAGGTGCTGGAGGCCGAGAAGCAGCAGTTTGAGGAGGTGGTGCAGGAGCTGAGAGTAGAGCAGGAGCAGATCAAGAGGTGGTGGTAGTGCCCTGGAGGGGAGTGGGGGAGGGTGCAGCTGGGCAAAGGCACCTACAAACCAACACTCCTGGTCAGCTGTGGGGAGGCCCCTGCCCAGGGAACCGTCACTACCTGATGACTTGGTTTGGTTTCTCTTCCCAATGCTCCAGGCCTTGGGGTGTGCCCAGAAAAAGCTATAGACCCCACACAGGTGGGCCACCTCTGCCCACTGGGGCCTGGGGCCTGGGGCCTGGGGCATGGGCAGGTACGGACAGGCATGCCCTAAGCAACACGCCCTCCTGCCTCCACCCAACCCCCCTCACCCGGGGCAGACAGGACCAAGCTGGTCTGGAGGCACCATTAGCCAAGATCCCCAGCACCCTGTCTTTCTTGCACAATCCCTTCACGTTCTGGCTAGCGATGTCCCTTGGGATCTTTAATCCTGTGTGTGGCTTGCAAATCAGTTGCACATTATAATTAAACAGAATTAGAATCTCTTACAGATAGAGCTCAGAAATCTGTATTTTTAAAAAGCTCCCTCGGTCATGCTGATGCAGCTTATCCAGGAATTTGGAGGCTCTTGCTCTGGGTGCCGTTGGTGGTGGTGTGGTTATCGATCGTCCGCGTCGTTATCACCATCATCATCACTATTGATCATCACTGATAGCCCAGAAAGATTTTTTCTGCAACAGCCTTATAAAGGAAGTCATTAGCTATATAACCGGGGGAGGGAGAAGCTCAGAAAATCTTACTAAGTAAATAGCCCCAACACCCACTCACACCTGTGATTATGCCAGACCCTGAGAAGACTGGTCCTCTTCCTGGGGATTTGGCTGGGAAAACCAGACTCACACCCAGGAAACCTCAATGCAATAACATGTGACCGAGTGCTGGGAGGCGCGGGGCAAACTCCTTGTGCGGCAGGAATTAAAATATATGCACAATCCTTACGGGCTTGAACAGAGATTGGACTGAGCTGGGCCTTGGAGATGGGTTTGGAAAATTGAGCCAGAGAAGGGAAAGGCATTCCAAGCAGGAGGAGGGGAAACCAGGTGTAGAAGTCTGAGGTGGCCCAGGCTTGTTGACAAAACAGCAAGGAAAAAAGAAAAACAAACAAAAAATACAGCAAGGAATTTGTCATCCCACAGAAAGGTCTCAGCTGTGTCCCATGTCAGAGTGAGTGTGGGTTCTAGCAGGCACTGTCCAGGGAAGATGGGGTGAGACCACGACCCCTGTGGTCCCCTAGCACTTCTCTGCCTGTGGGGTGGCCCTGGGTTTCTCCCCACTGACAAGTGCATGAGTACCTGGAGCAAGTGACTTCAGCCCCACTTAGCTGGGACCTCCTTTCAGCCCTGGGCCCCTGCCCAGCCATACAGAGGGGCTGGCCTTCCAAGGACCCCACCAAGCCTTACTGGGAGGCGAAACAAGCTATCCAGGCACAAAGGGGACTGGGAGGGGTGGGCACTTCCTTACCCATACCCTCTGTCCCCGTAGGGAGCTAGAACTGACTGCAAGATGCCTCAAGGGGGTGGAGCAAGAGAAGAAGGAGCTGAGGCACCTCACGGAGTCCTTGCAGCAGACGCTGGAGGTGAGGGGCCATCAGTGGGCCGGCTGACCAGGACGCGGGCTGGTTGGTTGGGCCACGTGATACTGTTTTTTTCCAACAGTATTTCTCCAGTTACTGAGGCATCCGCAAAGCTAAACAGGGCACAAAGGGGCGCTGATCTGAGGGTCTTCTCTCTGTGGACCACTGGGAACTCCAGCTGACTTATGAGGCCCATAGCAGGACCAAGAAGGGCAAATTCAAGTTTGCTCTTGCTGTGACCGTGACCTCAGGAAATCCACCTTCTTCAGTGCTTATATTTTTACACCAGATGGAGGATTGATTAGCATGGTTAGCAGGGCCTCTCACCACTTCCTTCTTGTGGCTCATTCACTTAGCTACTCCAGGGCAAAATTGAGCACAAAGGGAAATCAACTCTCAGGTCACCTCCATTTGATACCACAGAAACTGTGAAGGGGATAACGTGGCATGTGTCAAGGACAAAGTGCCAACTCTGCAGCATGGCACGCAAGGGTAAACTCAGGCGCCAGCCTCTCCTCCCCTGTTGCCCTCTGCTGCCCCTCCACACCCTGAACAAAGACACCCCACCCCCTACTCCAAACCACTGAGCTCACATGCCCTGAGGGGGCCAAGCTCTCTCATCCTCCACACCTTTGCTTGGACTGTCCCTTCTACGCAGAATGTCTTTCCCTTCTTTCCTGCCTGGAGAACTCTGTCGTCCTGCTAAGGCTTAGCTTAGACGTTACTGTGGTCAAGCTTCCCTGTCTTTTTGCAGCAGAAATTTGCTCTAAACTCTGGGCTCCCACGGCAGTTTGTGCATCTGTTATGGCACTTAACGCACCACTAGGTTGTGTTTTCCAAACTGGGAACTTCACTAGGCTGAGTCTTAAGGTCTTTCCAAGCCCAGCACTTAAAGTGAGCTTGGCATGTCCTGGAGAGTGTAGTGTTTACTGCGTTCGTGAACTTCCTGGCAGAGTACAAGGGATTCTGTTCTCCCTTTACTGACTGGGGCTTTGTTTGTGGTGCCTTTACTTGTTTATCTTTTTCCAGTTCACATCGTGGGAGGGGGTTCCCATGGACATTTCAGCTCCGGAATTCCTGGGTAGTGCAAGACCCCGGTCTGATAAATGGGGATGATGCAAACCATCTCCAGTCTGGTCCTGTTGGGTGTTTATCACATGACCCCAACACCCCTGCCCCTGGAGAGACAAGCACCCCAGAAGGTCATGGTGCCCTTGCGTCTTGGGCCCTGGCTGTAGTAGGTCCCACCTCCTTGGAAAGCCTCACTGGGCTCCTCTCTGACTCCCTTGATGGAGGGGTGACCTTGCCATGTTGTGAGCAAGATCTTGGTTGGCCTTTTAATTCAAGGGAAGAACGAAGATGTTGCAGGTGGGCCTCACACAGGACTGACAGTGGAGGGCCTCACTCCCTGGAGTTGGAAGGCAGCTGAGGGCAGCCACGGTGCAGAACCTAAATTAGGCTCTTTCTCTCCCTTCTCTCTCTTCTCTCCCTCCCTTCATGCCAGGAACTCTCCATAGAGAAGAAGAAAACCCTGGAAATGCTGGAGGAGAATGAGAACCAACTGCAGACACTGGCCAGTCAGAGCGAGCAGCCTCCTCCCGATGAGGGTCTCCATAGCAACCTACGGCAGATAGAGGAGAAGATGCAGCAGCTCTTGGAGGAGAAGCTTCTGGCAGAGAAGCGGTGAGGAGCCTGGGACCCTCAAGTTCATGATTGACTTTGGCGACCAGTACTTTTCCTTGAACTCCATGGACACCTGGACTTTTGGGTTCTAGTTGCCATTGCCCAGATAGGTCACTCACTTTCTTTTGCCTGGGACTCAGTTTTCCCACCAGGCAAACGGGAAGAGAACCTTCACTACCCAGAACCGACTGCATCATTGTCTCTTGCAATGGTGCGAGCCATCCTGACAGTCACTAGGTCCGTATAACTATGCTTTGTGGCCTCCTAGGAAGGCCCTCTTAGCCCCTTTTTAGAGAAGAGGAAACTGAACCATGGAGGGGTTATAGGACTTTCCTAAGGTCACAGAACCAACAAGGCCTGGACTCAGGACTCAGGGCTTCTGACTCTAAGACTGTACTCCTCTCCTCACCTGGGTGACAGGACCCCGAACGTTCAGGGGCTCCTGAAGCCTGGGTCTCAGAGCTTCTCCAGCCAGGTCTGCCTATGAGGGGCAGCCCTCCCCCTGGAAACCCTGGGTGAGCCCTGACCGAGGGCCTCTTCCCCCCCGGGCAGGATGAAGGAGAATGAGGAGCGCTCGCGGGCCCTGGAGGAGGAGCGTGAGTTCTATTCCAGCCAGTCCCAGGCGCTGCAGAACTCGCTGCAGGAGCTGACAGCACAGAAGCAGCAGGCCGAGCAGGAACTCAAGGTGCCTTCTCTCACCTGGAGACTTCCCTCACAGCCCTGCATGGTACCTGGCAGCTACCTGAATGCTCTCTGTCCACCTGAGCAGGCAGGTGCAGGCCACCCTGAGGGGAAGCAGCTGGCCAGCCGCTTCTGTGGGGCATCATTGCCTCATGTATGGCTGAGTCCAGGCCATCTGGTCAAGGGTTTGAGACACAAGGCTGGAGGTGGTAGCTTCCATCCACATGCAAAGGCGAGAAAATCCATTTGAACTGGGGGTGATCAGGGAAGGCTTCCAGGGCAGGTAGGTGGCAACTGCTGCCCAGAACCCCACATCTGTCTCCTTCCCTCTCCCGTCAGGCTGAGGTGAAGGTCCGTATGGACCTGGAGAGGCGTCTTCGGGAGGCCGAGGCAGCCCTGAGGAGCCTGGAACAAGGGCTCAATTCCAAGGTGCGGAACAAGGAGAAGGAGGAGAGGATGCGGGCTGACGTGAGCCATCTGAAAAGTAAGCCCTGCCCTCTGGTGCCCAGCCCCTCAGCCCTGGAGCTCAGCCGCAGCCAAGTCCAGCCCCATGGAACCTGGAACAGAGCCTAGAGCCCTACACAGGGCCTGCTGTGCATTAGATGTTCTATATATTGATGGAGTTTCTCCAGAATCCTGCCTGCAGGCATCTCTTTGGCGCAGCTTCCTTTTGGCTGTTGGACCTCCAGTAGGGGCGGGAGGGAAAAGCCTGCAGTTCTGCTCCCCCCAGCAGGTGGCGCCGGTTTCCCAAGAGATGGGGTCAATGAGTTTCTCAATCGCTGGCACCTGGAACGTGGGAGGGGCGGGGCGGAACGGGGTGGGAGTGGAGGATGCAATGGAACTTCCACGTAGGGTTCTTCGAGGAGTGCATCCGGAACGCGGAGCTGGAGGCCAAGATGCCGGTCATCATGAAGAACTCCGTGTACATCCACAAGGCAGCCACTCGCCGCATCAAGAGCTGCCGTTTCCACCGGCGCCGGTCCAGCACCACCTGGAATGACAGTGAGTGTGGGCGTCTGTCTGCCCTGGTGGGATGGGGATGGTCACAGGCCATCAGTGACAAGGCAGGACGAGGGCAGAGTGCAGACGGCAGAGTGGGAAGGGCCAGCCCAGCTCTGAGGCCAGACAGTGTGGTCTTGAACCTGCTCCGCCAGCCTTGGGTTTTTCCCAGGATTAGGGGAACCTATGGATGGGAAGAGGCTGGATTTTCCCAGTGCCAGTTAGGGCAGTGAGTGAGGAAGGTGGGCTGGGGCTGGGGACAGGGCCAAACCTTGCTGGAGGAAGGGCTGTTCACGAGCTGGTGGGGCTATCATCTCCCCAGTGAAGCCGTCCCAGTCCTTCATGACCTCCCAGCTGGAAGCCAACAACATAGAGGAGCTGAAAGAGGTGGCTAAGCGGCTGAGCCGAGACCAGCGCTTCCGGGAATCCATCTACCACATCATGGTGACTCAGCCTGGACCACCCTCGGCGCTCCCCAAGGGTGGGAAGTGAAGGGCTTTCCTCCCGCCTCGTAGGCCTTTCCTGGGCGAGGACCGGGAAGGGGCAGCAGTGGGAGGCTGACTCTGCCAGGCTTCTCTCAGCTCTCCTTTGGGCCAGCGCTGCACCTGGGGGCAGCCTCACCCTCAAAGGACAGGGACGCTACCTCCCTCACCACCCCCACCCCAGGCTCTACCCCTGGGTCCGTACCAGGCCCATGCAGGGCCCAGCCAGGTGCTGCCTGGTTGTCATGATGAGGCCAGGAAGAGGCCTGGTTGCATGTGGAGACTTTTTTTTTTTTTTTTTGGTTGGGGAGTGCGGTGGGCAGGGCCCACAGCTCTCTGTCATGCCCGCTCTACCTCTCTGTGACTCTGCCTCCCTTCCCGTCCTGGTGTGTGCAGGCCTCCCCTCCCGACCTTGACACTTGCCTCCCCTGAGGGGCTTCCTAACGCTCTCTGCTTCAGCGGCCTGTAGACATCCCTTAGTCGAGGGCCCTCACTTTGGCCCCATCTGGGTTCATGGCATACCACACCGCCACAGTATGGCCTTTCCTGAGGCTGGGCCCTGGCTGTGGGGTCACCTGCTTGCTCCCCTCTGCAGGCGAGCTCATCCACCTACAGCCTCAGCACCCTGTGAGGGTGATGTGATACCCACCTCCTACCCCTCCGCATCCCACCTGCATATGTGCCTAGGGCCCTGGCTCCTGGCTGGGAGCTGGGCAGCAGTGACGCTAAGAGCTCCCCCAGAGGACTCACGTAGTCAGGCAGCAGATGACGGTGGCCTGGCTCCTGCAGTATCTTCTCCTGGTTGGACAGGGAGGCTGCTCCCTCTGGCTACGGTGGCTGTTGGTCCATGGGGTCCCAGATGACTCCCTCCCAGCTGCCCCTGCTTTGGTGGCCTTGCTCCCTCCTCTCCCTGCAGAGGCTTTGCCCGGTGAAGCAGTGTGACCGTGAACCCTGGAAGGTGGGGGCCGGGGCCTGCGAAATGGCCAGTAGCCATTGGTTGGCCCCATGTCAACAGGGGTGAAGCTGAAACACCTATCTGCAGCTTTTGCGGAAAACCACCACCCTCCACGAGCCTGAGGGCTGTGGGGTGTGTCCCTCACCCAGCCCCTCTTCCTCTAGGCCCACCCTCCAAAGCCTCCCGAGTCTGTGGGTCTCTCCAGAAAGGGGATCTATCTGGGATCAGGGTGCTCTGGGACACTGGTGGCATTAAAGGTGCTGCGTCTGCCGCTTGGAAAACTGAGTGAGGAGCTCAGTCTGAGAGACGGACAGATGGCTGTAGGGTCAGTCCCTGCAGAGGCGCAGGTCCCTGGGGACTTGTGTGGGACTATTCTGTGGGAGGAGGAGTGTCCCCTGCTCTGTGCTCAGAGCTGCTTGGTGAAACTAATCTCAGCGGTCCCTCCTCTGTGGTGAGTGGGCTTTGCAGGCTTCAGCCAATCTCTTCTGTGTCTAGGTGGGGACGGAGGCGGAGGTGCTTCAGAATCAATGCCTCTAAGTTGGAATCGAAATTTAAAGCCTTCAAACATGTAGAAACCTGCATTAACCTGGAAATAACTCATTCACTGTGTATGTAGGATGGACTTGGAAATGTGGGGGAAGAGTTATAAAGCCAAGATTACAGTTTTATTTTTTGCATCTTTGTTTTTAAAGCATTAGATTAATACTGGTTTGCTTTTGGAGAAAGATCTTTTGGACATTTTCAAATGTATTTCTTTTTTCTGGGCTAGCTATTAACCAGAAAGGAAAGCGTTTTTCCATGCACATTCACCAATCCCTAGTGTCTTTCCTCCTGTTTCATCCTGTGCTTACCATGCCTCAGGCCAACCTGGGTAATCTTCAACACACTGGTCAATTCACAAGTATTTATTGGTTAAAAACTCACTCTGTACCTATTACTGTAAATAGAAAAAGAGCAATATCCCTATATGAGAATATATAAAGGTGGAAATTGCTTACTGGAAATATATTGATCTGATTTTTTTTTTTTAAACAAAACCTTTATTCCTTGGCCAATTAAATGTTTCCTGCAATATTGCTTGTAGTTGGTCATTGCTGAGGAGATGTTGCCCCCTGCAGGCCAAGTATGGAATTACAGAATTGCTTGCTCGTACTCTAACATTCAGGAAAGTTTCTCTATCCCTAAGGAAGTACTTCCTACAGGTGTCCCTCTTGGGACTGGCTTGTTAATAATTAACTGAAAAATCTGTGTTCCTGCCCTGTGATCCTGGATGTTCTCATTTAACAAGGGCTATCGCCTGGGTTTTCTTCTGATTTGAGCATGAACCAAAGGGACAGAGCACACCTTGCCAGTGGGAATAGCTTCAGGGAGGCAAAGTTTCAAACCTCCTTTTATGGCCTTCTAATTTTCGTGTCCTCCCCAAAACCTGACAGTTTTACCTGCCCTGATGAGGAGAGGCATATGCTTTGGTTTCATAATCAGCTAAGGGAGAGCAAGACATAATAGTAACCGGCTTCTCCTATTTGGTTTATTTTCTGATCAGACAGGCGATCTGTCCTCATCCAGGACTGTCCTGGTTTGTGCGGTTCGTTTGCTGTCATAAGTGTCCCAGTTTGGATGATAGTTCCGTGGTCACCCGCTTTTCCCCAATGATACGTGAATGGGTGAAGCCTGAGATCTGTAAAACCCTGGGTTCTGCCCCGGAAGGATCCCTGCCTGAGCTTGTTTCTGGAGGATGTAATTCTCGCCCACCACCCATCCCACCCCAGCCAGCTCCACATGACCTGGGCAGCCTGTGGGTGCTCAGGCACCATCCACATGAAATGCGGAGCCCCTAATAAAAGGTGACGGTGGAACAGGGACTTGCTCGTGTCTCCTTGTGTCAGATTTGGTTTAACTAAGGTGGTTATTTAAACCCACCAGGTGAGAGCTGCTCGGGAGCCCTCAGAGGAAGGCCAGCTACCCCCGGGGAACCTTATGATTCTGTCATGAGCCAGGGTGAAGCTGCTCAGACTCCTGTGCCACTCACTGCAGGGTCTCTCTAAGGGCTCCCCAAAGTGAGAAACCCTGCAGCTTTCTTTGACAGGACAGGGGTGGGTAGGGGGAGCTGCTGACTTCTCTTACTTCGCCCCTCCCCTGGTGATTGAGGGCAAAGCAATGTCTTTTGGAAGGCTTTGGGAGAGGATACCATTTTGTTCTTGACACTTAGAAACAGATCCGTTCCGGAGGTCCAAAGCAGCGGGAGAAACTGGTTATTCAAACTTCCAAGCAGGTGTGAATGGGTGCGATGTAACATTCCCAATTCAGGTCCTGGCTCTTCGTACATCCCATCTCCCCTCCCCTCCTCCCCCCTCTCCTCCTCTCCCTTCCCCTCCCCCTCCCCTTCCCTTCCCCTCCCTTCTTCCCTTCCCCTCCCTTCTTCCCTTCCCCTCCCTTCTTCCCTTCCCCTCCCTTCTTCCCTTCCCCTCCCTTCTTCCCTTCCCCTCCCTTCTTCCCTTCCCTTCCCTAAACTTGGGCTTCCACTCATAGCAACAAACTCCCGTGACCCAGAAATGAGCTCCCCTCTCCATCCTGCTGGGTTGGAGGTTTTTAGGGGACTCCAAGCCCAGGAATCCTAGGGGTTGTGGGTCAGTGAACTAAATCCCCTTGTGGTGAATTCTTCCTGCAATTGTTTTAGTATGGTTTGGCATTCTGTGTCCCTCTGGCTTTACCTCTGGGTGCAACAAGACAATCAGGTGAGAAAGTTGCGGGGAGACAGGGTTTTCCACAGGCTGGACCTCAGAGCCGCCTCCGGGAGATATCCAGGCAGCTGCAGAGCCAGCTGGCACTGCCTTTGGGGCTCATGAGCTCTTGGCACTCTGCCTTGCTTCCCCTGGAGAATCTGACACCTGCCTCAGGGCTGAGAGTCCTGCTGTGAACAGACTCAGCTGCCCTCTTATCCCACGGCTGATGGGCCTCAAGGGTCACCAACCACAAGTGGAAACTTTCCCCTTGCAGAGCAGTGACCTTGTCCACTAGAAGCTGAGTGGAGTAACTTGCCCCACACTCTGCCTGCTGCCGAGGTGGAAAGTGGGAGCAGAGGGATGGGGGATGGGGGGCTCTGATGGTGAAAGGCTTTGCCACTTTCTGGCTCTGTGGTTTCTGCAAAGTCATTATTTAAAATGTCTTACATATTTATGTATTTTTATTAACTAGAAGATAAATCTCTGAAATCTCACCAGGCCACTCAGAGCCCTTACGGTCCTGGAGGTCTGTGACCTGGGAACTCGCAGCCCTGGAATCAACAGAAACGGGCTGCCGTAGCCAGCGCTGCGCAGAAACAAGGCTCCTGGGAGAACGGTCTGGCTCAGGCTGGGCGCGATGCTGTGCTGTGGTCAGATGAAAGGAAAGGAAAAAAATTGAGTTTTGAGAACAGGAAAGAGAACCGGTTTATCATCACAGGGTAACTGTGACTAGGCACAGCTCCCAGGTTGTCCCCCAGGATGGAAGGCTTTCCTGGGAGGGGAGAGGTGTCCCTTCGCGTATTCACCCTGGTGCTCCTTCCGTCCTCATTCAGCAAGTGTTCATCGTGATTGCATCATGAATTCAAGCCCTACCGCATGCTTATCCTTATCACTTACTGATGTTTTTTGTTATGGTAAAATATACATGATATAAAAGTTAGCATGATTTAAGTGCACAGTTTAATAATGTAAGGCATAATCACATCATTGTGCAACTAATTTCCCAAACTCTTTATCTTGCAAAAATGCAATTCTATGTCCATTAAACTACTCCCTGGTCCTCCCTCCCCCCAACCCCTGGCCACCTCCATTCTGCTCTCTGTTTCTCTGAATTCGACTACTTCGGATACCTCATAAAAGTGAGATTGTCAGTATTTGTCTTCTTGTGTCTGGCTTATTTCACATAACACACTGTCCTTGAGGTCGACCCATGTTGTAGCATGTGCTGGAATTTCCTTCCTTTTTCAAGGCTAAACAATATCCTATCACTTTTCAAAAGAAAAATGTATTGAAATTTTATTTTTCTGACAAACTATTAGTTAATGGTGAGGGGGCTACCTCAGCATACAAATCATAGCCAAGGAGGAGCCGGGCCGCATGGGTCCTGTCTTCCAGGTGGTTCCGGATGGCCAAGTGTTCAGGGATGCTTTGGCGGTCCTTCTCCCTTTCTCCCAGCAGAGGGCAGCATGCTCTGAGCTGGGCCAGCAAATTCCGGTGGGAAAGGGAGATCGAGCTGCTGGAGAAAGGGCATGGCTTTGTAACACTGCATTACGGTGTTGAATCTCCCAGTTGTTCTCTCCTTTAAGATACGAAACAAAAGTCTTCACCTCAAACATCATTTATTTAGTCTCGTATACCAACGCTTTCACTTTAATTCATCTTTTTTGTTCTCACAATAGCCCTGTCCTTGATCCTTGATGTATAGACAAATGAAACTCATAGAGGTTAAGGGATTTGCTCACTGTCACACGCTTCTAAGTGGAGGTTCAGGTATTGGAGTTCAAGGCCAATGTTCTTTCTAGCATATGCACATAATTATATGGTAATATGTAAATTATCTTATGAATCTTTTAAATAATTTCCCTCCCTCCCTTCCACAAATCTGTTGAGCTCCTCTGTGCTACAGGCACCAAGAATCTCCCCCGAGATCTCTTCTAGTATGGGTTCTTAAGGGGTAGGCCCAGCTGCTTGGTGACTGACGGTTCCCAGAGCACTCTTCCCCCGGAGGTCTGGCCAGCCCACTGCAGTGCGTCCTCCTCACAGACCGAGAGTCACGGGTGGGGTAGGCGTCGCAGTGGTCACGATGAAACTCGGGCACGTTCTTCTGCAGGCTGTCGGCCACTCTCTTCCCCAGGTGTTTCGCTTCTGTTTCCCATCTTGTTAGGCACGCTAGTGATTTATGGTGAAAATCTGCGACTAACCAAGTCTAAAAGAGCTCCTTCGACGACTGCGAAATAAAAATGCTGAGTGAAAGCATGGTGTCGTAGTTTAATTGGCAGCATGTTTAATTTCCTCGTGTTGCATAAAATAACGGTGTGCCTTATACTCAGGGGTGTCGTGAGCTGGATTGTGTAGTAGGTGCCAGCACTGTTCTGGCACTGTGGGTGTGAGAGTGAACAAGAGTCAGAGCCCTGGTTGTCTGTGCAGGTTGGCTGTGGAGAGAGTCCTTTACAAGGCATTCAGGGACCTACATGACAGGCACTTTTCTGTCACAGCCTAAGATTCCAAGGTTGCCCTGGGGTCATGGTCTTGAGACACCCAGAAGGATTTCCTTCTCCTCTTTGTGCCTGGAAGTGGCCCAGAGCATCTCTGCTCCCATTTAATTGGCTGAAACTCGGTCACATGGCTACATTCCACTCCAGAGGATTCTGGGAAATGTAGTCTGAGTGTCCAGGAAAAGAGGTAGGTATTGATGCTGATGAGCTGCATCAGTCTGCGCCGGCATAGTGCGAGCAACACCGTGGAGGTGGCAGGGAGTCCCAGCAGCCCAGCGCCTCCCCAAAGAAAAGAAATGGAAAACACCAACCTGCCCTCATGTCACTGTTTCTGGGGACACTGTCCTGAATATCAGGCACATCACTGACTAGGAAGATGTATATGACAGAATATGAATCCCAGAGGTAACCAGGTTTTAACAGTTAATGGAATCTGTGGTGTTTATCCTAGACCGTGAATCTCTACCTGAGACATTTGGGGCAGGAGTGTTTTGTACGGTGCATCACTTAGCACAGGCGATTCCGCCGCACTGCCGGCTCAGGGGCCTGGCGGGACGGTGTGCTTGCTCAGGGGCGTGTGTGCTGGATGGGGAATGCAGGGCCCCAGCCTCGGGATGCAGAGCAGAACCACACACAACGGGCACAGAGGCAGTCAGAAGTCCCGGGGAGGAGTTCGGTTTCCTCCAGGTACAAGCTGTGCGACTCGGGTACATCACATTGACTTCCCCAGTTGTGCATGCGCACTCCTTGGAAGTAAATGCAGCCATAATGCCTGCCCGTCTGCCTCACCGGTTGTCGAGAGGGTCCAGAGAGACCGTTAGGGATTGTAAAGCGTTAGACAGACGCTGCGTGGTGCCGACGTGAGAGCACAGCGTCTGCACTCAGAGGGACCCCAGGGACCCTCCCTGAGTGAACCAGGATGGCCTTCCCTATGCCCACTGCATCTGATCTGTCATTTCTAAGCCACCTATTTGAAAGCCTTTCCCTTTCCTTCAGCCACAGACACACACACGCATGCACACACACGCACACACAGTGCAGCTTGTTCAGAGTAAAGCCCCCAAGGGCTGAGGCCGGTCGTTATGGGAAGTCCTCGGGGAAGGGTGGGAAGCTGGGGGCTGTGGCTGCCCTCCCACCCTGTGTGACAACGGAATGCAGCCTCAGTAAGCAGTGGCTGGCAGTGCCAGGAGGAGCCCACGTGCCAGGAGCAGCGCACGCAGCTTTGTCCCCCTCCTCAGGCCAGCGTTGCGGGTTGGTTCCTTTCTGTCCCTCCACCTTTCCTCACACGAACCATTTCTGTCAGTCCCTGAATCCTGTGACATATTCTGGAGCTCCAGGCCTGTTGAGCCGCACTGTCTCCTCTTGCACCTCTCACAGTTACTGGAGGGAAGAGAGGTTGGGAACCAGAGGTGTCCTCCCCAGGTTAGGGCTATGCAAATTATGGCACAGAGAGGGGAAGGGGTTTCTTCCGCCAAAGAGGTGGATGGGCGGTGACTGAGGAGAATTCACTTGGAAAGGTAGAGGACCCATCAGGATACTTGTAGTTGTGGTGACAGAACCCAAGGCTAACCAGACTGGGAAGGACTCTGAATCAAAAGTGTCATTAGCCACAGGAACCAGGACCGGAGGGCCTGGACCTGGGGGCACTGCCACTGGGATGTTGGCTCTCTCTCTGCTTGTCTTTCCTTGTCTTTGTGTTGACCTTGCTCTCTCCCCCTGCAAACATCTGGAAAGGTCATGGCCAAGGGCAACCCTGGCTTGGCACCCCGGAGGAATGACAGAGCTCCTTTCTTGAGGCTCCCGGTACTCCTTCCGGGAATAAATTGGTCCTGCAGCTCAGCTCCTATGCCCACTGCTTGGCTGAATCACTGTTGTGGGCGGGAAGGACGAGGATCTGTACTTGCCCAGGGAATCCACCACTACTGGGAGGAATGTGCGTAGAGGGTGGATGCAGAGGAGTGTGGGTGTGGGCGTGCAATCCACTGGGATGGGGCGAGCAATGTGGAGGAGCAGCGGCAGCAGCAGAACAGCATCTTCCCTTGACTCCAGCAGCTTCCTGACGGCCGGGTGAGCGATGGTTGTGGTGGCAACAGCCTGATGGGATCTTAAGGAAAAGAGTGAAGCTAGAATGTTTTCAATGGTATATTTTCTAAAGATTTTATTTATTTATTTTTAGAGAGAGGAGAAGGGGGGAGAAAGAAAGGGAGTGAAACACTGATGTGCATGAGAAACATCAATTGGTTGCCTCTTGCACGCCCCCAACCAGGGGCTGCAAGCCCCCTGTGCCCTGTACCCACAACCCAGGCCTGTGCCCTGACTGGGAATCAAACAGGATGACCTTTCTTTTGGTTTGCGGGACAATGCCTAACCCACTGAGCTGCACCACTCAGGACTTGAACGATATTTGCTTGTAGACGAGATGAGTCCTTTCTTGCTAAGAGCTGAAGAACAGCAAAGCCCAGTTACTTGGGCCCATCTCACTCTGAGTAGATGGCTGTAGGGTTCAGTTTGGGTCTCCCTCCCTGAGATCACAGGGAGCGCTGGCACCACTCTGCTGTCGCAGCGGGTTGAGCAGAGACAAAACCTTGGGGGCTCTACAGGATAATAGTGAGAAAACTTGTAGAAATGCTCCACCACTCAGTCCTCCCAACACCACAGAAAAGGCACACCATTAGTTTGAGATTCCAGGCTCTCATCTGCCATGGGAGGGAAAACTTGCAAAGGGCCCTTCTTGGGAGGAGTCTGGCTCTTTGTGTAGACTGCGGAGGTGGAGCTCCGGAGAGGCCACCGGGGCCTTGCCTTCCTTATCTCTCCCTTGGAGGCCCTCGGTGGCCTGCCGTGGGCACCACACACCTACCCTTCCCAGCAATCCCTCAGCTTCCTGCGGAGGGTCCTCGTCTTCCCATCTATAGCTGAACTGATCTTCCTGTATTCAGTGAGATGCCAGCCCTCACTGCAATCCACCCTCAGAATGTGAGAAGAGAGTAAGAAAAAAAACCAACTCCATCACTATTAAATTTTGTGCCTCTCCCCACCCCGCTGCATCCACAAAAAGGCAGGCAATATTAGCACAAAGCCTGGCCCTCCGAATGCTTGTGGAATGGACTCACTGCGCACGGCCCGAGCAAGCAGGTCTGTCTGCAGCGGTGACTCTCAAACTCGAAGCCTGGCGAAGTGGGAGTAGAAGGGAACCTTCTTCTGGGAGCGTTGGAATGGGTAGAGCAGAGTTTGAAAATACATCCAATATTCTAATATAATTTAAATTGGAAATAATAAGAATCCAGCATTTTTTTTTTGTCATCAAACCACAGATAAATTATGGTAAAGCTTCAGTGAATCTTTGTGGGTGGGCTATGAGTTTTAAAATGTTGACAATCAGGGCCTAAGAGATCGTTTGCTGTCAGTCCCTAGGCTTGGGAGGATGAAGTCTGTCCTGAAGGTATGCAGCTGGTCCTTGGGACAGTGACCACAGCTTGGCCCCTCACAGAAAGAGCTGCTCCCTGGGGCTGGAAGACTGGGAATGGGGGTGCGGCAGTTCTTGGAGTTTGGGTCACCATAAATCTTATTAAGGAGACTCATGACCCACGTGGGAACACCACCAGGTAAACTGCCATCTAAATTGCGTGTTTTCTTGGCAGAACGGTTCGCGGAGGACAGAAGAAGGAGAGGCGCAGCATGGGAGAGTGGCTTATGCCAATGCAAACGAGGACTCAGGGCTCCCAAGACACCCAGAGAGCGAGAGCCCAGACGAGAAGGGCAGGGAGGCCGTCGGCCTGCAGCTGTGGTGGAGCAGTCGGCGATGCCCCTGAGGCTGACCAGTTCCCTCGGCTTGCGTTCTTTTTATAAGGGAACCCTCCAGCTCCTCCCGGTGTCCCTCGAGTGGATTTACGCCATCTCAGAAGGGTGTGTGCTTTGTGCAGTGAGCGTGCGTTTCCGTGGTGACGGCTCATTGGCATCTGCGCTGGGGCTGATTGACTTGCATCTCTCCCGCAAGGGTTTTCGGAGCTGTGGAGCCAGGCTGGGTGCTGTGGTGCCTCCACCGAGGTGCGGGGGATGCTGGTGCCTGGCTGGAGGAGGCCGCGGGACTCTTCTGGAACGAGCATGCCGGGCACACACAGCCATCGATCTGCAGCAGCGAGCCTGTTCCCGATTGTCGGCCACCATGTGGCGGTGCTCGGGGTGTCGCCGGGGTGTGCTTCTTCCCCACAAGCATTTAGCAGCTTGCAGGCAGGGGCTGCACTTCACACACTGCACGCCCCTCCAGGGGCCCTGCCGCAGCCAGGACATTTTGCTCACTGTCCATCTGCAGTCCAGCGTGGGCTTCCTGAAAGGGCCTGATGGCCCCAGCAGTGCGGGCAGGCTCCTGGCTCTTGAGAGCGCACTTTCACCTCCATTGCCTCAGCTTACCTTCCTCCACCCACTAGTCACCTCATGAAGAAACGGAGGCTGGTGCTTTTACAGTGTCCATTTTAAAGATGAGAAAAGAGATGTCAGAGAGGGATGGCTTCAAGAGAAGCTTGAAATCCCACCCCACCTGGCCCTGAGGGGTAGGACGATGCCAAGAGTGATGATCCCGGGGGCCCACAGTAGGGAGCGCTGTCTCCTCGGCTCTCCTCCAGCCAGAACTGCCCTCCAGAGGGGGCCTGCTCTGTCCGCATCTTGGACAGGAATTCTCCCTCACTTTTCCTTCACACGTTTCTCCTGGGGCTCACTTTTCCTTAAGTAGTTTTGTGGATGCAAGAGAAGAAAAACAAGCTCCTTAAATGAGACCTCAGCCTGCATGAAAGAGTTTCTTACAAAGGGCAGCTCAGTCCACTGGGACAAATAAGCTTCAGAAATAAAGAGGGTTTTTTTGTTTTGTTTTGTTTTTCCTTTTTTCCCCTGTGATCGGATAGGGTTAGAGGACACAGGGTCTCTGATCAGATACTGTTACCCTGTCCTCACCCCCCTCACACCACACACGTGTGACCTGCCTGCCCACTGTCCCACCGCCACAGAAGGTGGAACTGGGGATGAAATTCAGCCTTTGGAGCCAAGTCTCTGCTTCTTCTAGTCCGGGACGATGTCAAGCCCTGATGGGGGAGTGGGGAGGGCAGGGGGCGGTGGTCCTGCAGCCTCGAACATTCCGTGAGGAGCTTTGAGGAGCTTTGCGCACTGACTCTGGGCTCCTCCCTAACTCCACCCCATTGTTCAGTCTCCTGCACTGCTCCCCGCCACTCGTGGCCCGGTGGCCCATCACCCTGACCACAGCTCCCAAGGCAGCTCCCACACCCTGACCACAGCTGTTCCCCCAGAGCCTGTTAACCCCGTGTGAGTAAAGTCCTGGGAGCACCTAAGACTGCTCGAAGCAGGAAATTATTCTATATCTAACTTTCCTTCCCTGTCCTCTCCCTCCTTCCTTTTATCTTTCCTTCCCTCCCTCTTTCCTCCTGTCCATTCAAATCTAAGCATGTGCATCCCTGTGACAGGCTATCTGCTTTCTCCTGTAGGATAAAAAGCATCAGAAACCAAATACTTCCCCTGAGTTGTAAGCCGTGCTGAATTATTCATAGACCCAATCCACTGCAAATTTCAGAGTGGTTTTTCCTCAAGGTCGTGGTTGTGAGGCTATGGGATGAAAGGGTTGATGAACATACTTAACATTCATGGAGGTCAGAAATGCTGTCAGAAGTCAGAGACAGTCCAAGGTCTCCACCTCACAAGGCCCTAGGCCAAGCACAGTGAAGAGCAATTCTCTGTGCAGAGGCTCACGCAACCTTAGCCTTGCGTGGATGGAACCCTGGTCTCCTGAATTCTTCAGTCGGTGGTTGGATGAATTAAACACACCAGCAGAGAGCTGGCCTCACCTAGCCTCTACATCTGTGTGGACTCCATCTCCCTCTTAGCCGGACCATTGAGAAGGGGACTAGGGTACCCAGAGTTTTCTGACAGGGACGCCAGCCGGACATGGTGAGCATCCCAGCCCTGACATCAGTGTTCAAGGTGGTGATGATGAAGGCATGGTGTGGGAGGGGCGCCTTCCTTCGGTGGGGCTTGGACCAGCTGTCTGTGGATGATCATTCAAACCATTCTGTGGATCAGTTTGGGGATCAAGATCATCCTCCCATCTGAGCATCTTGAGAGTCTAGTGTTCAACTACGGAAAATAATTTGGTCTCAAAGCAAAATCTGAACTTTGATTCTCTTGGACTCAAAAATGGTTGGCTTTATCAGATGTTGCTTTTTGGGTTCATCTGCCAAATATCATCAATCCCCTCCCTGCCCCAAATCTTCATTTACTCTTTGCGGTGCCCCACTGTTGGCTCCATTCTGCCAGTGACTCCTGGAGAGTCTCCTGTAGCCTTACCTACCTTCTAGGTGGCTGTACAGAGAGGAAGTGTAGCCTTGTGGAGAGACCAGCAGGTCTGGAGCTGAGTGGACTTAGATTAATACTTTGGCATCACCATCACAGCTGTGTGACCTTGGAAAAATCCCCTAGCCTCTCTAACCTTCACTTTCTTTTCTGTAAGATGAAAATGCTAACACCTTATTCATAGGAGTATGAGATTTAAAGGAAATCATGTAGATAAGGTACTTAGTATATACAGTGCACAGCATACCCCTCCCCAGGTCCATTGTACTGTCTTTGGCCTTTGCCCTCCAGGGGCGTCTAACCTGTAGCCTGCAGGCCGAATGCGGCTCAGGTTGGCTATGAATGAGACCCAACACAAAATCGTAAATTTACTTAAAACATTATGTGGTTTTTTTGTGATCACGTGTCACAGTGTAATGTGTGGCCCAAGACATCTCTTCTTCCAGTGTGGTCCAGAGATGCCAAACGGTTGGACACCCCTGCTGAGAGCATTCTCTCCTCACTGTGACAGAGCCTTCTAATTGTCCACCAGTGTCCATTCTCCCCTCTTAGTTTCAACTTGACACATGGCTACTTGGCCAGAGACTATATTCTCCAGCCTTGCTGGCAGCCAGAAGTGGCCATCTGACTAAATTCTGGCCAATGAGATGGAAACAAAAGGGATGTATTGTTAACCTTCCATGTCCTCTTTTCTCCTGGAATGTAGGAATGGTGCTGGTGGGTTAGCTTTGGTCATGCAAATAAGGAAAACACCCTGGAAGAAGGCAGGGTAAGCTAGAATAAAGCTGGACTCCGGACAGCCTCGCACTGTGGGACCATCCACTGAGCCTGGACCTCCCGCCTGCCTGTGGACCATCAGGCAGGGGAAAAAATAAGCCTCCTCCCAGCCTTCAGCTCATTTCTTTTCCCTCAGCATAGACACCGTTTTCCCTAGGAAGCTGTCTCGGACCCTCCCAGGACCAGCACTGCCTGTGAGCCTGTATCCCTGGAGCACACATTGCAGGGCCCTATAAAGATGTGCTGGCTGGTTTGCAGCCCCCACCAGGCTGGGAGCGCCTTGAGGCAGGGACCACAATCTCACCTGCCTTCTTGTCTTAGGATGTGGAGTATCACAGACACTCAGTAAATGTTGAAGAAGTCAATGGTAGTACCACACGTTTGCAAACTGCCTTGGTTCTTGCCTAAAGGGGTCTTAAAGCACTTCCACCTGCTTGCTCCCAAGCAAAAACTGAAGAACCATTCCCATTCTTCTTTCCCTTCCTCCTAACACACTCAGGGCTTTCTTCCACATCCAGTCTGCTAGGCCAGGCTCCTCAAGAAGTGCTCCCCAAGGGGGCTTGTTGACTGTGGCCAAAGCACAGCCTCACACCAGGCCCAGCTGTAAGACCCCTGTTGTTGGGGGGCTCCACTCAATGGGAGACCTGGTAGCGCTCTGATTAAGTCTGCGGGGTACAGCAGGAGTTACCCTCCCTAGATTACTTTTGCCTTGAACACGTGGGCAAAGACAGAGTTTCTTGGTAAATGGTGGGTGGGGTAGGGAGAGATGGGGAAGAATTCGTACATCAAATTTAATTAGAAAAGGTGTGCAAACTCCTTTTAATTTGTTTTTAATTTATATACAGCTACAGAGGTCTGTTTATAAATCTGAGATGGGGCAGTCTGGTGAATTTCTCTGGTCATTGTGTAGAGGGAACTCACACTGTCCAATGGACCAAGGCCTTGGCAGCTGACTCTGAGAGCTAGGGATCTGGCCCCAGGCCAGCCTTTCCTTGAAGACACTTCCCAAGAGCATTGGCCTTGGCAGCAGTTAGATGTTGCTGCTTTTTATTAGTGCTTCCTTCTCTCTCGCCAGACCCTGCTTCAGGGCTCTTTGTGCAGACAACGGCTCTCACGGAGGCCTGGAGGTGGAGAAGAGCAGACTGCCTGCCTCCTGGCCCATCAGCCTTGGCTTTGGGGACCGAATGTACAGCACCATCCATACCCCCACACCAACCCCCACACATGCATTGCTGTGATGCCACAGCTCAGGAGGCTCAGAAACCCCATCCGCTCTCCTGAAGGTTCAGTGGGCCCAGGGACCCTCAGCCCGGGGGGTAAGCAGGTCTGCAGGGGTTGAGTTTGCCCTGGCACAGGGACCTGCATTCTTTAGCCTAAGCAGAATGGGACTGGTGCTTCTGAGAAGACAGAGGCCACCATCTTAGAGCAGGGCATTCAACCCCACATTTGTCTCAGGCACCATGTCCTCTACTGTGATAAGTAGATTGTGGTGGTTTAACTGTCCCTGGTCTTTGAGCCAGAATCCTACCCATCTGTGAAGGGATCTAAAAGGCTGGGTGTCCTAGGCACAGCTTCTAATGGGCCATGCTGATTCCCCCAGTGGAGTACCGGGAGGAGGGTGGGCAGGGCAGCCACCTCAGATAAGCCATCAAACAGGGCCAGTAATCCCCTCTGCTCACTCCTCATGGCGTCACACTGGCTCATGATGCAAGATGACTGTCCCAAAGTTCATGTTCATCTTACTTGTTCAGGTGACAAAGCATGTGGAAGTCGTGAATCTTTGTGATCTTAAACTTTAAAATACTCAGCATATGTTGGTTTTAAGTGGTTGCCATTTTACACTGCATTCCAGTACAGCTACCCAGAAGCATGCACCAAGGTCTTAAGAAAAATCTAAAATTGTCTGTTTTATGTTTTGACTTAATTTTGTCTGAGAATTAGGAAGAAACTTTCTTTTTCAGCGTTGGGGGCTCAGGGGCCCCTGGAGCTTTGTTGAGGGTGAGGGATCCCCCCCTGAGGGACTGTTAGAGTTGGTGAGTTGTGTTGAACAGGGAGACCTCCAGCCAGGCTTTCTGCATCCCTTCCAGCACTTTCTCTCTGAGAGCAACATTAAGAGAAATAGTTCAGCTCTTAGTTGGTTACCTTAGTTTCAGCAGAACTCAACTTCTAGAACCACTTACTTGAAAATGAGATTAAGAGGCCACCGGCACTGGATCATGATTGTTGCGAGTGTAAGTATCGTGATACAGCCTTTCCTATAAGCCAGCTTTTGGTCCCCGCTCGGGCGTGGGACCCAGGTCTTAACCAACCGCAAGCGCTGGGGCCGCCTATATGACCACCAGTCCCACCGGTGACGCTGGCACCCAGGGGTAACAATGAGCCGACACAGGTGACCACGCTGTTCACTCAGCTTTTGTTAATGCAGATTCAGTTCAAATCCATACCACCCAATAACAATAATACTAACCTAATAAAGATAATAATCACTCAGAAACAATCAGTAATAACATCATACAAGAAAATTGGGGGATAATGAACCTAAGTCCCAAGAGTCCAGGTCAGGTCCGGTCAGGGAGGCAACCGGGCTGCGCAGTCAGAGGGGCGGGGCTGCAGCCAAGCTCTTTCTGCTCAGATGCAAATGTGTGGCACACTGAATGTGCGGGACGTCTCAAAGTGGCCCGCTCTCCCATGTATCATCCACGTTCTCAAGTCCTCTGCTGTAACGCTTCTTTTGATTGCAAAGTCATGTTGCTTTGTGAGACCTCAATAGAGCGTATGTCACTCTATTGCACATGCTCTGAGAGGGCGGCGTTACCCTTCAGATAAGCAGTTGTCTGCCCGCTCGCTGTGCTGTGCCTGCTGAGGGGTTGTATTATTTCTCTGAGTCACGACTCTCGTGCGCACACTAAACATGGGTTCAGGTCCTGCTCTCCACGGTGATGTTGTGAGGGCCACAGGCTAGGAAGCCCCATGGACCATAGAGCGCAGGGGCCCAATACTCCCTCAGTGAGCAATGGAGCCAAAAATGTCACCAAGTCGGGTTGCCACCTCACCAGCCTCAGTGCCCATGCCTCGGCCACCTTCTCACATGGGCTAGGAGCCCAGTGTGGCTGCATGGCCTCACCTGCCCACCGCCTGCCCAGAGTCCGATCACGCACAGCAAAAGAAGCCATTGACGAAGTGAGAGCCAACCTTCACAATGAGGAAAAATATTTGCAAATCATGTATCTGATGAGGGCCAAGATGTCCAAAAGATATAAAGAACCCTACAACTCAATAGCAAATAAAACAAAAGAACCCACTTTAAAAAATGGGCAATGGACCTGAACAGACATTTCTCTGAAGAAGTTATAGGAAAGGCCAACATGAAAAGATGCTCAGCATCACTCACTAGTCATTAGGGAAATGCAAGTTAAAACCACAATGAGATATCACCTTGAGCCGTTTCGAAGGCCATCATCAAAAAGAAGAGATAGATGCTGGCCAGCATGTGGAGATGCACCGATGGCGGGAATGTAAATTGGTGCAGACACTATGGAAAACGGTATGGAGGATCCTCAGGGGGTTGGAAGTAGAACTGCCATACAGGGGTGGGCAAGAGCAGGTTTATAGTTGTGAGTATGTGAAACACGGCATTTATTCTTGTGCTATGGTACTCATAACCTGCATGTCTTTTTCCGTATGAGTAACTGTAGGCCTACTTTGCCCACTCCTGTACGGTCTAGCAATTCTACTCCTGGGAATATCTGAAGGAAACAAAAACGCTAACTTGAAAATATGTCTGCACCCCCATGTTTACGGCAGCATTATTCTCAGTGGCTGAGACATGGAAGCAACCTAAGCATCCAATGATGGTTGAACGGATGAAGGAATTGTGGTATATATATCCACAGTGGAGTATTGTCAGCCATAAAAGGGGAGGAAGTTGTACTGTTTTTGACAATATGGGGGGACTTCAAGGGCATTATGCTAGGTGAAATAAGCCGGACAGAGTAAGACAAATACTGTATGATCTCACTTAGATGAGGAATATAAAAAACAAAACAAAACTCAGGTCAGATTTGTTGGGACTGGAGGTGTGGAGGGAGGGGGAGGAGGAACCAAAGGCATGTGGTCATAAGGGTCATACTTCCAGTTACAGGGGGAGTGAGTCCTAGGGACATGTTGTACAACACGGTGACTGCAGCCAACACTGCAGCACGACACACAGGGAAGTGAGGAGAGGAGATTCTGAGAGTTCTTATCACAAGGAAAAACCTTTTTCCCCCTTTTTCTTCCTTTCTTTTCATGGTATCTCTGTGAGAAGATACATGTTAGCTAAACCTATTGTGGTAATTGTTTCGTAATAAATGTGAACCAAACCTTTAAAAAGTGAGATGAGCAATAAAAGCTGTTTCTTAAGCCCATGTTAGGTGCCAGGCACTGTGCTATTCCCTCCCTCTGTGTGGTTTATTTCATTCGGTCCTCACGATAGCCTGTGAGGTAGGCACCCTCATCATCGCACATTACAGAGGTGGAAACCGAAGCGTAGGGATTATACAATTTGTCCCAGGTGCTCCACAGGCCAGGCCTGTCTGAGACTCTAGTTTCAACCACTTAGGTCCTATCTGAGAATCCCGTGAGAACAGGAATGGGTGGCTCAAGGCTCCTACAGTTCAAGTTCGCTCGATGCCCTGACTGACGGCAAATGGTCTGATTTCAATGCCTCTGACGTGAGCATGACCTTCTAATTCTGTTGGGGTTGAGAGCCTTTAGGATCCCCTGTTTTGAAACTACCCAGGTCTGGTGGTTGCCGAAAAACACTCCCCAACCCTTGTGTTCGTGTGCAGGGAACGATCTGAGGGAAAATGAGATAAAACAACAAAACAGGTGTCTGGATTTCTTCTGTCTAATATGAGTCAGGTGTTGCCACTGGAAAAGTCCTAATTACTCTCCAAGTTCAAAACTCCAGAGGTTTTATCTCCCAACATTTGGCTACAGCCTCTTCTATCAAGCACAATGATTTGGCACAGCCAGCTTCATAGGGGGGCAACGCAGGGGGCAACATAGGGGCGCCTGGCTCAGAAGTGTCCTGTGCTTGGTTTAATGTTCTACTGTAGCTGTCTTGAAGTTGTTAATAACATTTGAACGAGAGGCCAAGCATTTTCACTTTGCACTGGAGCTGCAGGTTTTGTAACTGGTCCTGTCATTTAGGAGACAAAAATAACCCCCTGTGACATGGAGTGGCCACAGCCATGAACTGGTTACCCCGGAGCCAAAGCTGGCACGCCTGTGGCACCCCTTGTCAACTCACTCTCTTTGCGTGGAGAGTCAGTGACCATGGGAAGCACCCAAAGGAGGCATCCACTGCTCCACCCTGCAGCGAGAGCTGGTGTTGACATCAGAGCAGGCCCTTGGCACTGACCCCATCAGGAGAGTAAAGGGGCACGGACGAGGGAGCCCTGGTGCTGTTTGAAAATCCCAGGAGAAGGGGCACAGGTAGCTCGGGGCTCCCTGAGTTTGGGTTTGCTGGGTGCCCTGACGTGAGTACGTCCTTCTAATTCCTTTGGGGTTGAGGGCCTTTAGTATCCCCTGTTTTGAAACCAAATCATTGAACCCCCAAACCATTGACGAGGACTCTGTTTAAACAGGTAGGGTGAAGGCTGAGGATGGGACAGTGTGAGGAAGGGAGGGGAAGAAGGCCCTGGCTCCCCCGACAGGCGGCCCTCGGGTCTGCAGGTCCTGCTTCTGAGTGAGTCACAAAGAGGCTGAACCACAGGGCAGAGCTGGGAAGGAACATCGGTGCCGTCTGGTTGGCTCCCGTCTCCACCTCTGTTTCCAACTCGCTCCTTTGGCTTTCTCACTTGTTTATTATTTTTCTTGGTGACCCCCATGCACCCCCAGCAACAAGCTGTCTCCCAAGGAGCTTCTCTGTGGGTGCTGGGTCTCAAGCAGCCATTTCTACTGTGCCTGACGTTCTGCCCTGGGGTAATGTTGTCATTAAATATTAGGGAGGGAAAGCAGAGACCCTGGCTCACAGGCTCTGGCCGCAGTGACGCCAGCTGTGGCTGAGAGTGATATGAGCGGGTGGGGGGAGGCGACATCTGTGAGACACGCCATCTGGACAGCACTTGAGATTTATAAAGAAACTGTCTGTCACAAAGCACTGGCAGCCCATTAAAAAACCCGGGTTCTTCCTTTCCAGGGACATGTGATTTACCACCTATTGTCCAGATTCGAAAGATCTTTTAAGAAGAAAGGAAGCCCAAGCTGCTCTGGACTCTTTGGCTTCTGTGCTGAAGTCAAGGTTCATGAATTATCAATGGTGGGCATCTGTAGACGCTTACTCAGTGCTTCCCTTGAGTTGGGGGCAAGTTCGCCCCGGGACTGCCTCGCTGCTGCAGCAGAATTTTGGCATCCCCTGCTGCCCTGTGCTGTCTTTATGTTGCCTGCCCCCAGGACCATTCACTGGCTGGCTCTGAGCTGGCGGCCTGCAGCCCTGCATTGTCATGGAGACGGTTTTAGAAACATATTGTTGGATTGTGGGCTTATTTCTGCCACCTTGAAACAAGTGGGCGTGTAGAAAAGCCACATGGAGGGAGAGAAAGGGCTCTCAGAGAGCGGAGCTGGTGCCGGGGTAGCGGGCTGCTGCGCGCTGTTTGGTATTCCGGGCAGGCAGCGGCGTGCGGATCAGCTTGCTCCCAGTGCCTCCTGGGAGTGTGCGTCAGACAGAAGGCCACCGCCTCTGCAGGAAAGGTTGCAGATTCTACGGAAATGAACTGCCTTGCAGCCCGGTCTGTGTGGGAGGACCAAGTGAGCTCCCATTTAGGTACACTAGCAAAAATTTATGCTTCGTGCAGGCAGAAAAGCTGCCCTTGGCCTGTGCATGTCAGCAGGCTGCCCTTGACCTGTCTGTGCCAGATCCTCACGGGACGTCTCTTCCCACATAAGACCTGGACGCTCCAGCCATCTGGGCCTCTTTCTCCTACCTTCAGTTCCTGCAAGGGCTTCAGACAGCCCATTTAGGGCACCAGTCACCCTGTTGCCTGCTGCTTTGTAGGTCAAAAAACAGTTGAACATTAACAATTACATATCGTTCAGCCTAATTGAAAGTTGCAGGTCAATCTGGCATCTTATATCAGGATTAGATGATAAGAACATTAAAGAAAGTCAGTAATAGATTTTTCTCTTGCCTGATTAATATAATCTAAATTATTCTAAATTCCAGAACTGTGTATATTTTAAGTCACCTTCCAAACGTTGTACCTGCTACCAATCACTCAAGGTTACGAAGCATACTGCCTTTCCCTTGAGCTTCGTATATGTTTTCTGCTACCTGAGGTAGGACCTAGATCAATTTTGGGGCCCACAGAGAAAAGAGATATCTCAAAACCACCTTCTAATGGATTCCATGGATTTGTTAACCGGTTTAATCACAAGCACAAGAAACTGTGTTTTTGTTACATGTACATTCTTTTACACTAGGAGTTTTGGTGACTTTAGAATGCCCCTTGGAGTTAGCTTGCTTACCTTTCTCTACGTGGACCTGACACCTACAGACGGTGAACACACTTTGAGGAGGGACCTAAAGAGCAACTGCCAGTTTGTTTCTAAGGCACCTGCTCTTTTTTCTCCTCCCGGGGCCTTGCTCCTGCTGCCTTGGATGGCTGCAGCAAGGAGCCTCTAGCTCCTCTGCTGAGGCATTGCATCATTCAGGCGTGCTCGTATGTACTCACAGGATGCATATCCTGCCTGCAGTTTTCTGCCTATGGCTTCATCCTAGTATTCCCTAATCTCTCTCCCTCCCCCTCTCTTTTTATTCCTCTCCTTTATTTCTATGCACTCACAGCACCGTCTCCTTTATTGAACATGATGCTTTTACTTATTGTAATAACCATTCATAAATCATCCCTTTCCCTTCCCAGGGAAGCCCACTTCCCTCCCTTCCTGTCATTTGTTTTCACTTCTTCTAGTGGCTGTGCGGTAGGCAGTTAGACAGGAGCAGAGCCAGGACGCTGGGCCGGGCCCAGAGGGTCACCAGAGCAGAGAGCCCCGGGTGCCTACCAATGGGCAAAACTGGGAAAACAAGGACCCGCTCCCAGAGTGACCTTTCCTTCCCTAGCACATTGCTGGCCATGTGGTTTAGACCCCCTGACCTTTTGTATCTCTGGTTATGCAGCTGGCACCCTCCCCTGACCCTTCCTCCACCCGCCCCCGAATGTCACTAGTCTCATGGTAGATACACTTAGAGGAGGTCCCAGGGGCCGAACAGTGGCCTCAGGTGACTCCCAAGTGGGCCATTGCAGGACCACGCCCTTAAGTATTAACCTGGAGTGATGACATTTAGGCCTCAGCTGTGTTTCAGCTCCAGGCCCAGAAAAGCAGCAAAACCAGACAAGTGACTGCACGGCTGACACCAGCACCAGCTGCACTGATGACCCCCTGCCTTCGGGGACCAATCTGCGGAGACCACGACCCAGAAAGGACGCATCTGAAAAGCTGATGAATAGTCATTGAGATACTGCCCTGGGACTGTCCCTAAAATCCCTGCCTTTAAAAGCCCTTAGGAAGGAGGTCCCAGCATTTCTGAAGTAAGCCCATGTTTTCCTTGCCTCTCTTTCTCCTACGCTCTAAGGGCCTTCTTTTGCCTCTGTAACCTGTTTCCTGAGTCCATGTCTTCTGTGGCTCACATATTCTACCCCTGTGACTTTCTAAATAAACTTTTTCCTATAGTTGGAGTCTTGGCTCTGAATCCTCTCTCAGCCAGAACTCAAGTACCAAGGTCACTGAACTGAGGTCTAACACCTGGTGCCCCTTCCCCAGCAACAGCTGCTGAAAGTGGGAGCTCAGGCGGAATTCTCAACCTGCCTATGGCAATGGAGGTGAACTATGAAATGCGAGGCCACAGCTTTTGGCCAAGCCAAGCTTGCTAGTTATAAGCATTTGCTGCACAGCCAGACTAACTCGAGTCCAAGCCCAGTTCTGTCCAACACTAGGTGTGTGGCCTTGGAGAAGCCACTTAAACTTGGTGCTTCAGTTTTCTCATCTGTAAAATAGGAATAATAATGTACCTACCTCCCAGAGCTCTTGTGAGGATTCAGTCCATAAGACAGTCCTCTGAACAGTGTAAATGCTTAGTACACAGCAGCTATCATTAGCCCTGCAATCCCAGCACTAGCAAATGATTCCCTTTGGTTATGTGTTTTGCTCACCCTGCAGGTTCTCTTCAAACAAGCACATGTTCCTGAGAGGCAGTCTGCCTACTCTACTATTTTGCTGAGGGCTCAGGAGGCCTCTAAGGCTCACTGGGGCCTCCCTGTAGGGCATCCAAGGGCAATAGCAGGAGAGCTCCCAGAAGCTCGCCCCACTCTGTGTCCTCACTTTCGATGCACAGCGAGAGCTAGCACGAACCCATCGGCCTTTCAGCACCTCTGTGCTTTGATACATGTCCAGAGTTGGGGAACGGCTTTCTACAAACCCAGCCCTGCAGCTAACCTCCAGGCGGCTGTCTGTAGGGCCAGGGGGCCAGGAAAGGAGGCTGGGGCAGTTTCTGAGCCTTCTCAGAAGAAGTCATTTTTGAGGATGAGGTGATGCTAGTGCCTACCACCTCTTTCTGCTCCAGTGTCACCTCCTGCAGTGAGCCCATCAGCCCTCTCCCACACTGGGCTTGTCCTGGCCCTCTCCCTCATTCCCATGTGGCCGCAGCAGAGATGGCTGCTCACCCCAGATTTCCTGCCAGGTGCGAATCCTGCCGTACAAGAGCCCCCAGAACAGTGGTTCTCCCAAAGCTTCTCCTACTTACTTGATTGTGTTAAAGATGCTTCCATAGAATTTGGGCCTCACAAGGACAGAAAAACACCTTCTTTCCTCCAAGAAAGATACGAATTCTAAAACATCCTATCACTTTAGGCACCATTTAAGGAAGCCTTAACATTTCAAACATTAGCATCAGGTGTCAGTTTTATTGCCAAATACTCGGTAAACAAGGTACTCCCTTCTCTCCCTCCCAGTCACAGACTGCTGCTCATGCCCGGGGGCCCATTACTCCAGAGCCCCCTCCTTCGGAAGGGTTGGGGGGCTGCCGCGCAGCTGGGGATACAGACAACTGCAAAGGGCTGCCTTCCAAGCCTGGCATCCACCAACAACACCTGGTTGACGTTCAACCTACCCCATTCCTTCCCTCCCAAGTTCAGGAGGGTGCTGTCCACAGATTGAGTGCTATCTGCCAGAGACTGTGCTGCTTTCCAAGGATTAGCTCATTTAATGACTCCCTACCAAATAGACTTTATTGTCCTCATCTTACAGAAGACAAGAGGGGCATGTGAAACAGTAGGCAATGGTTTGAATAAGTCAAGACCCTTGCTCCTTTGCCAAATGCTTTGCCTTGAAGGTAACTACATGGAACTACCTGGACTGAATTTTCAGAATTTTGTAGATGTTAGCATTCTCTCACACTATGTTCAAAATATCCACAATTTGGGTTAGAAATTCCATTTCCCAGTCAGCCTCTCACACTAAGTAGGAGGATGGAGAAATGCAGTGGCAGCGTGAAAAGCCTTTGTCACCCATGTGGCTCAATGATGGGACTTGGAAATATGGACATCGTGCCAGAGCATGGAGGCCAGAGCCTGAACTGGTCTTGGGGCTGCAGGGAGGTGGAACCGGTGGACCCTCACCCAGGGACAGCTCGAAGTTTTCCAGAGCTTACCCTTCCCTGGAAGAATAGGATGGCTATAGCTTCCCTCCCTCTGCAAGAATGCTGGTGCTGGGGTCGGTGGAAGTGTGTGCATGTGTGGGCATGCCTGTGCACACTCAAATACAGTTGGTGCAGGCCATCTTTCAGGCAGCCCTGTGAGTTGTGCAAGCGTTGGACACAAAAACGTGCCATCGATACTGTACTAATGTAGAGGGAGAAAGGCATGAGCACTTCAAAGTGGCACCTAATTTAAAAAGCACTTAAGACCAGGTTTTTTGCTCACGTGGGACATGACAATACTTGATGAATCACACTGCAGACAAGATTACCAGTGTTCCTCAGAAAGACACCGCCCTCCCTGTCTATATCCCAACATCTGCTACTAACTACACCCTCTGTCCCAGCCCTGACCTGTGTGAAGCCAAAGCAGCACCGGGGACAGTATGAAGGGGCGTATGGGAGAGGCATGGGGCTGGGAGGACACGTGAGTGGACATGCATCAGAGCTCCGTGGGACACAGTGCCTACACGAGCAGGCAAGAGGCTCTTCTGCAAAGCACGTGATCAGGTGTAATACTGTAGGGGCTGCATCTGAAACCCAATGCCAAATGTGTCACATATAAGGCCTGAACACCACTTCTGGAACTACGAGTTGTCTTCTGGGTACCTGAAAGTCCCTTTCAGCTAGTGTCAAGAAATACCAAGTTTCCTTACGTTCTTCTACCAAATGTGTCCAGGTGGAGATGCAGTCGTAGGGTGAAAAAAAAAAAGCAAGTTTCCACAGCAACCTATGCTTTGCCTCAATCATCTAGAAGTCTTAAGAAGTGGGGTATTCTGGTTCACTGAACTTTCTCATTGATTCGGTATTGATCAGAAATCTCTTTTTGTTGGGACTTGGAAACTGGAAATGTTTCTGAAATGCTGAGTTTCTTGGCTCATTCAGAACAGTTGGATGAAGGAGCTGGTCCCATTTTGGTGATCTGGGACTGGTTCTCTAGGTCCATGATCATTATTTATGCTGCCTCTCCCAAAGGTAACACAGATCAATGCCCGCAAAGGTAATTAACCTCTCTCTTTTTTACTGTAATTTAAAGCTGATTAAATTACATGACCTTATGAATTTGACCTGATTAATCAAGGTTCCTCCAAGGGAAAGAGAACAACAATGGCTTCGATGATGGTTGGTTGGCAGGTGGAGTATCCTTAGGAAACTGAAAATGCTTGAAATTAGTGCTTGAAGGCCTTCAGGTCTGCCTGTGAACAGATACCAGGGTGGGAAGGTAGACGAGCCCAATGGGGAAACGAAGGTTTCTGTTCATGACATTGCAGCATGAAAGGTTCCCAGGGCCAAAGACCAGAGAGGCTGTCTCCTCAGCAACAAGAGTGGTTAGTGCCTGGCCCATAGCAGGTACTCGCTACAAATTTGTTGATGAATGGAGGCCTGTCCACTTGGTCTGTTTCATACAGGTTTACCCTGGTCACCGTTCATTTGTCTGTCATCCATCCACTGTCTCTCTCTATCCAGTATTTATGTGCTTACCCTATGTGAAGTGCTAAACCATGGGCTATAGGAGAAGTAATGGTAAATGAGATATAGCTCCTTATAAAGAGCCAGTCACCCAGTGTTTCAATGGATTTTTTAAAGGCAGGGGAATAAGGGTGGGTGTTACAAAACGGCACGAACACAAGCTGCATTCCGTATGCCTTTTAACCCACAGACTCTCACTGCTCCCATTGACTCACAGCCTGTGTGTTTCTGAAGGGGTATTTCCACCTTCCTGTCCAGGTGTGGTGGAAGCACTGGTCACTGCCTGTGCAGAAGGCTGGGCTAGCTTCACGGGTAATTCCACGTGAAGCAATGTCCTGCTTGTTTTCTCCCATCCAAGTGCTAACCGGGCCCCACCCTGCTTAGCTTCTGAGATCAGATGAGATCAGGCGCGTTCAGGGTGGTATGCCCATAGATGGTCCTGCTTGTTTTCTTAGTAATGAACCAGACTAAAGCCTCTTCCAACACTTTCCACTCCCCGTCACCTCCCTTCACAGGATGTCCCAAGAGGGCAAATGTGAAGGTCTTGGGCCACTTCAAGGTTGCAATTTCCCGGGTGAGAAGAACTTCCAGCATGGTGCTCTCAGGCAAATTCAGGGCACTTGTTAGAATGTTCACATCAGGAGAAGCAAGCCATTCTCCATCATCATCTCGGCCACACCTACACCTCCAATTTCCTCTTGCTGTATTTAGAATAAAAAACAGTTTTTCTTTCTGACATCATTGCAAAGAGAAGAACATATATAAAGGGCCCAGCGAAGAATCTTGGAAATTGCTCCTCCTCAAAGGGCAATGGGACTGCCCATCCAAGGATACAGAGCTGGGTCTGTGCTCTAGGGGATGCTCTGCAATGTGGAAGAACCATTCTTTATTATTAGTAAGTCAGACTTCGGCGTGTGCTTTAATTCTACTTGGCTATATGTTTGTTTTTGTAGACTCCAAGTTTCTTCCCTTGACACAGTGCTTTTCTCTAAATGCAAATCTCTCATTCAGTGACATTCCGATCTGGTCCATTGTGTCCCACGTGCCACTGAGACCTGCAACGTGCTTTTTGAGACCATTCCTCTCTGCACTAGGTCACGACGGTACAATACATTCTCCAGGCATAGTACAGTCACATGACCTTCTTTCCTTAGTGACTGCACCTGCAGTTCCAAAGTCATAGCACTGAGAGCACCGCATTCTGAGATCATGATGCCCTTGGCCATGAAACCAAGGTACAGAGATGTGATCTACTCAGTCAGTTAGTAAGTCAAAAAGCAAACTGAATAAAGGGCTGGGTAAGACCCCCTATGTACCTTTCAGTGCCTTATCCAAAAACCAGATTGTGTCCTTGTCATATAAATGCACCTACTTGGGAAGTAAGTAGTTTTAGGTAGAACTCCGGTTAACGTTCCAAAAGGCCGCTAGCAAATCAGGAACCACAAGGTAATATGCAGTATCACATTAACACTTTAGTTACATGCCCCTAACTCACACACAATGCCAATTATTACAGCTCACTGACATCCTCATTACCGACAAGAAGAAAACTTGAGGGAAAAATTCACCCACTCAAGATATAAACCTCGAACATCTCTTTTCCTGGCTCCACGACATTTTAAGTATAACACCTAAGCACCGCTTCCTTCTACACAACACTCCTGTGCCCCCTGGCACACGATGGGGGGTTACTGATGAAGAGTGTGCATGTGTGTGACACCAGACATTTCAGGGACACTTCTGTCCAGCACAATATACATGAAATATGCCTAACACAGTAGTTTTCTACCCTGATTCATTTTTTTGGTAACTTTTATTTCCTGATCCTGATTTAACATAAAAAGTAGTTTTATTTCCCACCTGCCCTGGTGAAGGCAGAGTCAGTGGGTGGGTACTACTGGGGGCTGATTTCAGCTTCATGTAAGGGAAGCATTCTAGGGTCAGAATTGCCCGAAGACAACTGAACAGGACTTTTCGAACCAGGGAGTGGCCTGGACTTACGAGCACTTTCCCCTACAGGCTAAATGACCACACGTTTGTGACGCACTGCTCCTTCCAATGCTAGGAACCCATACTCCCAGATACAAACTAACCCATATTCCCAGATACATCAGCAGCCCTCCTACCACCCAGCTCCAGGTCAAGAAAGGCACAGAGAAGACCAACCAATAATACTGAGGTGGCGCTTTGGATGCAGGGGAACTTGAGGTACCAGGAGAAGAGTACTGACGGCCTCATCTGGCCAATGGGGAAGGTGCCAATGGGGCACAGAGACTGATTAAACACTCTGTCATAGGTGAGAGGGGATTCAATGGGGAAGAGGAGGGTGAAATATACTGCCAACAACAGTGAGCACAACTCTCAACAGTGGAGAGGCAACTCCAGCTCTTTAGCCAGCACAGTCAATTAATTGCCCTCAGAGCCATTGTGCTGATTCCTTCACAGAGGGAATCCTATAGCCCGAACTCCCTGGCACCCACCCTTGGGGCTGCATCCAGGGCTGGAGGTTTAGGCAGGACTGGCCTGGGCAGGCACATAAGGTAGCTCTGCTTCTTAAGGCATGGCTGCTGTGAGGCATGAGCTCCACTTCGGGAAGGTGGGCATCAGACCCCGCCTTCCCTGAAACTACCCTGCAAGAACCTTAACGGAGTGGGACACTGCTGCCTGAGGAACCCGCCTCCCCCAGGGGCTGGGGGCTTCCACTAAAGCTCAACAGCATTACCAAATCATCTGATGTGTGTGTGTGTGTGTGTGTGTGTGTGTGTGTGTGTGCGCATGTCACTTGGGAGAATAGGAGAGAGAGAAAAGACACAAATTGATCATTATTTGCAGATGATTGTCTAACTAGAAAACCTAGGGGAACTGATGGGGAAAAAAACAACCCAACTATCAGAACTAAGACCAGAACTTGCTCAAGTGGCCGATTAAAAGTCAAGCACACAAAAATCAATAGTTTTTTAGGTCACTTGGGTGTGGCCTTACACCTTAGAAACACTGTGCTTTTCTGTGGGGTCTCCAAGCTTTGTGAAACTCGCCATATTTTAAAAGATGGAAGTGAGCCAGGGAGATGCCCCCTCAGCTGCAGTAAGGGTAGTGGTCTCAGACCCCAATATGTGAAAGGTACCTGGGGTGACTGACTGCTGCAGAACGGGGCAATCACCCCTGCACGCTCTCTTAGGGGCACCCCCGCTTCCCGACCCAGCCCCTGTCTCCCAGCTCTTCTCTATTTCAACCCAAAAGACACACAAGGGAGCCTGGCAAAAGCCGGTGCGGGAGCCATCACAGGTGGGTATGGTCAAAGATTGTGCTATGTCATTTCCGTACGATGTCAGTTTTTAAAAACAAAGGCTGCCTACTGAAAGGCGTGTTGGACCTCTTATTGCCTCATGGGTTAGAAGCCTTGAGAGGTGCTTGTGCTGCGCCCCAACTTGGGACTCCCACGGCCTGGTCGAAGTGTACAAGGGAGGCCCCACAGGGATGAGCGTGGCAGTCTGGCCCTCGAAGGACGGCACGGCGGTCATTTGCGGTCCAGGCTGGCGTGCAGCTGGGCCTCCCGCACCATGCGATCGAAGGAGCGAGTGTTGGTTTCCTCGCGCACCTTCTCGCGCACGTGGAAGGACGCCCGCGCTGTGGAGCGGGCGCTCTCCAGCGCGCTGCGCCGCTCCCGCGACAGCTGCTCGCTGCGTTCCAACTTGCGCCCGATGGCTTGGAGCAGCTCCCGCCGGCGGCAGTCTTCGTCCTTCTCCACCTTCTCCTTTTTGGCACGCTGGGCTCGCTCCTTCTCCAACCTACTTTGGCCCACGCGCCGCGCCTTTTCCTGCACCGCCTCCTCAGCCACTTGTGTCGCGTGCTGCAGCCGCCGCTCCCCTGCCCGGGCCAGCGCCTCAAGGTGTGCCTGATGCTCGCGCTCTTTGCGCTCCGCCGCCTCCTTGGCCCGCCGGCCCTGTAGCTCCTCCCTCCGAGCCCGCTCCCGCAGCTCCCGGCTGCGCTGCTCCACCAAGTGCTCGTAGTTCTCCTGCGCGCGACCCATGCTGGCCTCCAGGGAGCTCCGCAGGCCCTCGCGCTCCTCGAACTCCTGGCGGGCACGACCTTGAAGCAGCGCCTGGTGGCGCGCCTGCTCCGCCCGGCTGAGCTCCCGCTTCTCCCGCTGCAACTGGTCCCCCTGCCGCTGTTTGGTACAAGCCGCGCGCTGGGCGCGCTCCTTAAGGACCTGCTCTGCCCGCTCGCGCCCTTGCTTCAGGCCCTCCTCCCGCTGCTTTAGGTTCTGCTCTTGCTGCAGCTTGCGCAGCCGGTCCTCCCGGGCAGTGCGCTCCGCCCGTTCGCGTCGTAGCAGGCTCTGGCGCTCGGCCAGTTCCCGCCGCCGCTCCTCGCTAAGCTCGCACTGGCGCTGCCGCCGCCGCGCCGCCTCGCGCTCCTCGCGGCCCCGGCGGCCACGCCGCTCCTCCACCTGCGCGGCCCAGGCTCGACGACCCTGCTCCAGGGAGCGCCGCTTCTCGCGTTCCTCGCGCTCCCGCCGCTGCTCTGCGCGCACGCGCTGCTGCTCCCACTGGCCGTGCGCCGCGGCTCGCTGCTCCAGCAACAAGCGCTCCTCCTGGTGCCGCGCCAGCATCAGCGCCGCGATCTTTCGGTCGCGCTCTGGGACCCCGCGCAGTCCCCGCTCGGCGCGCACTTGGCGCACGATGCGCTCCACGTGCTGAGTTGTCTGCGGTGAGTGGCTCAGATCGCCGAGGCTGAAGCTGCGGGCCGTGAGTGGCACTAGGGCCAGGGCAGACGGGCGGCCCAGAGGGTTGGGGGCTGAGGATAGCGACCCCGCGGGGCAGCTGCTCCGGGCTGAAGCCCGTGGCGGCCAGCGCAGCTCCCGAAGGCTCTCCCCGCTGTAGGATGATGACGACGCGCCGGACTCAGAACTGAGGGCGCCTTCTCGGCGGCGGGACAGTGAGTCTAGTGAGTGGCTCTTTCTACCCGCCCGCGAACTCGCAGGTGGAGCTTGGGGTCGGGCAGGGGACGGACTGGAAGATGCCTTGCGGGCCGCACGCGGTGCCGGCGAGGCTGGGAGGCTGGCGCTGCTGCAGCTGCTGCTACTGCCCGCGCTGGGAGCTGAGGCCGCGGCAGCTGAGTGGCCCAAAGGGGTGAAGAGGCGCCGCTTTTCCTCACGCACGATGCGCTCGCGCTCGGCCCGGCACTGCTGCAGCTTTGCGCGCCGCTCCGCCTCGTACGCCTCGTACAGGCCGGTGGCCACTCGCATGGACCGGCCTGGGGCCTCGCGCACCAGGTCGGCCAAAGCCCGTGGCAGCAGCTCCACAGGTTTGACGGCGCAGCGGGCGCAGGCCTCGAGAGAACGAGGGCTGGTCAGTACATAGCGGCTGCCCTCGGCCTCTGGACAGTCGAAATTGAAGAGGTCGAGGTGCAGCAGCGGCGATTGCTCCCGCCGCCCACTTTCTGTTGCGCACTGGACTTCAACCTTGCGGGGCACTGCCGCCGCGGAGGCTGAGGCAGAGGCCAAAGAGGCCGCGGGCTGCTGGGCGCCCTGCGCATCAGGGGGCATGGACGCAGTGGCTCCGTTTCCTCCTGAGCCTCCAGGCTCGGCTTCCACCTTCTCTTCTTCGGGTACAGGGTCCACCATGGCTGAAAGGTGTCCTTTTGTGGAGTTTCTGCGGATGACAAGGGAGGGTCATCGCAGGACACATTTGAAAGCAGTTCCCCTCTCCCCATTTATAACCCCCCCTCCCCTGTCCCAACTTAATCCGCTTTGGATTTAGGCTCAGAGGCCGGGTGGAACGTAAATCATAACATGGATGCACTGAAAACCGAGGCAGTCGGGGCGGGGGTTCGGTGCTGGTGCACAGAGAGCGGCCCGATCTCCCGAGCCCTGGAGTTTGGGCAGAGGCTGTGGCCAAGCTCCCCAGGGCGTCTGGCCCGTTAGCTGCATCCTTCCTGCTGTAAATTAAAATTAAAAGATCGAGGTGCGGGGAGTAGCCGGCCAGGGAGGCGCTGGAGGATTCCTGGGAGGATTAGTCCATTTGTTTGTAGCTTAGGCGGGCAACCGGGGATGCAGCTTTGCAAGAACAAAAAAGAAAGAGGCCTGTTCATCCCCCACAGTGCTTTGCTGCGAGGACCCCATTTGCCTAAGGAAGAAGTTATGGTTGATTTCCCCCTGCCAAAGGAGACCCAGGCATGGGGCCCAGGGGTGATGGAAGAACTGAGAGAAATGCCTGAAGCCCCAAAAGGCCTCTCCAGGAGAGGCTATCGATCTTGCTCCTGCCTTTTGGGTAGGGGTTGCTAGGAGCTATGCCCGGCTCCTCCCTGACCCCCCTCCCGTGTTTGCCGGGGATGGAGAAGGCGCCTGGGTCCTCCCAGATGCACCCGATCCCCTCCAAGTCTGATGTGCTGAAGGCGCCGTACACCCCAGTCTAGGCTCCAGCACCTGCCCACGGTTACCCTTCGAGTCCTCCCAGTCTATCCCAGTGAGGTAGATTCCCGGGTCTCATCCAGCCTGGCCGCTCCGGGTCTCCAGGCCGACTCACTTACCGCACGTCCCGGGCTTGGGCCCCGCGCCGAGGGCTTTTGTTAGCAGCTCGCCGCTCTGCCTTGCACCTCTTCAGTCCCCGCGCCGGCGGGGTCGAGTTGCCGCTGGATGCAGCCGCGATAGTGGCCCCAGCGGCCACCGCAGCCACCGCCAGCGTCTCTCCATGGGGCCCGTACAAGCTACCTACACGCGGGAGGGGGAGTGCGACAAGGTTTCCCTAAAATAACGCAGCTCCGTTCCCTTCCCTCTCACTGATTCTTAAAAAAGGAAGCGGTTCCATCAGTGCTGCATCCACCGCCGCCTCTCCAACCCTGCAAGTACCGCAGGTCTTTCTATACCCCCGGCGCCTCCTGGTGGACACTCAAGGGTGTTGGTTTGTTTGCTTAGAGGGCGACGGAAAAGAAACTTAAAATACATGCATATATAATATATAAAAATACATGTGTAATATAATATAATATTTCTTTCAGTGCTCCAACTGGGCAGAGTGAAGGAATAGTTTGGTTTGTTTCTCAAGGGGATAGTGATTCTTGGGGTAGAAATATGGCTCCTGATCCAAATTATGAGGTTATTTATAAAGAAAAACTAAGAATATTCAGATAGGTTTGAGGCAGGCGTACGATGTGTGATAGTGTTTAATGCAACATTTTAGGACTTCCTGGTTCAAGATAATACAAATTAAAGCCAGCTAGTGCCATTTGCTGAGTATTATTTTGAGACACCTCCTCTCTACTGCTCCCCACCCCCCACCCATTTTGAGTGGTGGTGGCCCTGGGACACAGATGGGAGGAGTACTTGAGGGAGGGGTTGGAGGGTGGGTGGGATATAACACTAGAAAACATGGTGAACCATGTTGTTAATAGCTGTGACATTGTCAGGCAGTGAGGTGGGGGCACAGATCGTTGAAATGGAGAATAAAGCAATACTCAGAAATAGCTTGGCTCTGGGTGTGAGGAGCAGTTGAGGGTCAATGATGACTGATAGGAGCAATGAGGTGGCCGTGTATACCACAAACCAAGAGCATGGGTCCAAGAGGAATGATTAGGTGGTTGGTTTGGAGGGCCAGGGAAGGATGGTTTCCTTTTGGGCCATTTGAGCTGGAGGTGTTGGTGCTTAGCTCGTGACTGGGTGGGTAAGCTGTGTCAGAGGTCTGGACTGGACCTAGAGTTTAGGGCATCATCACCATATTTGAGGTTCCCCAAATCAACAGAGTGAGTGCGATCCCTCAGGGAGGTCAGGTGGAGCAATAGGGAGGTGGGCAGGGCATTGATGGGATGGCTAAGGGAGAAGGAGCCCAAAAAGGGGACCAAGAAGGGTAGGCAGGAAAGTGTGGGCTCATGGATGCTAACATTAGAGCACTTCAGAAGGAGGGTGGACCCTATTGTTAAGGCCGTGGAGGTCCAGAAGATTTTGTCTGGAATTAAATGCCCACTGAAACTAGTAGTGAGAGTATCTTTGGAGACATCAGCGAAAACTGCGGCAACATTGTACTGGGGGCTGATGTCAAACCACAGGGGGCTGAGGTACAATGGAAGGTGAGAAAGGCAGAGTTACTGACTCTTGACATTTGGATGACTGTGTTACAGACTGAGGGTTTGGGATTTTGCACTAGTTCCGTGTGAATAGGGTCGTAGGTGCTGACAGAAGACATGCGACTCTTGGATCAGAAACAAAGGACTTTGTTACCTGTGGTGCAGAGGGCCGTATGAGGTTAATGTTTTTGTTGGTTCACCTCGCTCCCAAGTCCCGTGGAGCAATGAAGAGGTGGGCTCAGATAGATTCTGCACATACAGTGGGTATGTGTCACAGCTGAATGACCTTAAGCTTAGTAAATGCTAATCTTTTATTTATGCTTGTTTATTTATTTGTTTATTTATTTAAAAGATTCTTATTTATTTATTTTTAGAGAGAGGGGAAGGGAGGGAGAAAGAGAGGAAAACATCAGTGTGTGATTGCCTCTCAAGCAGTCCCTACTGGGGACCTGGCCTGCAACCCAGGCATGTGCCCTAACTGAGAATAGAACCCGAGACCCTTTAGTTTGCAGGCCAGAGCTCAATCCACCGAGCCACAGCAGCCAGGGCTATTTGTTTATTTATTTTTATCCTTACCTGAGGACATACTTATTGATTTTAGAGAGAGGGAAAGGGAAAGGGAGGAAGAGAACATTGATGTGAGTGGTGAACCTGCTTCTTAGGCATGTGCCATGCCCAGGAATCAAACCCGTGACCTTTTAGTTTATGGGATGAGGTTCCAACCAAGTGAGCCACACTGGCCAGTGCAAACCCCAGTCTTTTAAAGGGGGCTCCTAGCAAACCTGTTCAACCTTTCCCCAGAGGAAGGCTTAAGAATCAGACACACTAATTGTTCAAATGCCAGCTTAGTCAGGCTGTGTGTTTTGGGACAAGTTTCTTAGCCCCTCTGAGCTGCAGTTTCCTCAGAAGAGGAGCGCGTACTATAGGTGGAGATATACTGTCTATAGAAAATAATTACTGTCTAGAGAAAAGAATTCATTAAATGTCCTGTCAGATCCTTTAATGTAATATCCCACTGACAGTTTGAGTTGCTGTAACAAGTTGTCATGCACCGAGTGCCTTAAACAACACTTCATTTCTCACAGTTCTGGAGACTGGGGAGTCCAAGATCAAGGAGCTGGCCGATCTGATGTCTGGTGAGCATTCGCTTTCTGGTTTGCAGGCAGCCATTTTCTTGTTGTGCCCTCACACGGAGGAAACCAGAGAGACAGAGAGAGCAAACTCTCACCTGTTTTTTCTTATAAGGGCACTAATACATCACGAGTCCTCACGACCTAATCACCCCCAAGGGCCCCATCTCCAAATACCACTACACTGGGTTTAGGGTTCCAGCCCATGAATGGGAAGGGGGGTGGGGCACAAACATGCAGTCCATAGCACAATTATTTTGGACAAAAAACCCTGTATACAGTGTAGACGTTGTTATCATTTCAATTCCATCTCATCAGCCCCAACCACCCCCCTCAGCTCTGTGCCCGGGTGTTTATTCCCCTTCTTAGCATAATTCTGTTCCCAGAGTGGAGCTCATTCACTCCAAAGTTCTAAATCAGGAGTTGGTGGCAAACTATGACTTGTGGGCCACATCCACTGGCTGTTTTGTAAGTCAAACCTTATTGGAACACAGCCATGCTCATTGTTTACATATTGTCTACACTGCTTTTCATGAACCTGTGGCAGCATTGAATCGTTTTGACAAAGATCGCATACTCCCAAAGCTTAAAATGTTTACGATTAGGCTCTTTACAGAAACGTATTACCAGTACTTGTTATAATGGTTGATAACAGCTTGTGGCAGTTATCAATGTATTGCCTGGCTCCTCTAGATTCACTCTTTGCTACCTGCTCTGGGATCATGGACTGAACCTCCGCGTTTTCTACTTGACAATGAGCGCGATGTTAAGATTGGCCAGTAGAGGGAGTTGGAGGGATGTTGCAGGAGAAAGGTGCTTCTCTCTCTGGTTCCTGTGTGCTGTGTTTTTTGCTTTTTCTTGCTGCTGCTGCCTGACGAGTGGTGCAGGTGTGTGGGGACATCCTGTGGCATCCTGTTCCACCTACGTGCCTAGAGCAGTCTCTTGGTGACCTTGCAGCCCAGGTGCGGGCCTGGTGAGCACCTTCCCGAGTGAGTCTTTGTGAGGCAGACACCATGTGCTCTAAGCCTTGTGCCCTGACTGCCTCTCACCAGCCTCATCCCACCCTTGAAGATTATTTCCTGCTTGTCTGGCAACCGTAGAGCAACTATGGCCCCGACACAATTCTATGCTGCCCCTGTGGGCTGCAGTCTCACCTTCTCCAATGAGGTCTGAACCCCAACCTTTCTGAAGGGGCTCCCCTTCCAAGTTGTCCTTCCTTCATTGATCTCCCTCAGCCTTCGGGAGTCCTTGTGAGTTCTCTTTATGTCTTTATATTTACTCTCGGTTCACAGTTTAATGCCTCTTTATAGTAAGCTTCCTGTGCTTAAGTTACTATGTGGTTTCTGTCTCCTCATTAGACCCAGAATAATACACGGCGTAAAGTGTGCCCATTCCTAATTCTTGAGACTAAAGCCTTCATAAAGAATTTAGGACACAAACCAGCAGGTAAAGGTAATATTTGATCAAAATAAATGGTTTTACTTCACATTTTATTGAAGTAGTATATGTTCATCACAGTAAGAAGTTAAAAAATACAGAAAAAAAAAAAAGGAAGGAAAAAAATCACCCAAAGACCACCAGCATGAAGTGTAAGTGGCAGGGACGTGTAAGCTGCAGGAGGGCAGGTCCGTGTCCATTTCTGCTCACAACTGCTGGGCCTGGTGCATAGTAGGCCCTCCTGCTGAATGCATCAATGAGAGGGAGTGGGGTTTAATAAGAGCTACTTTTCCCACCATATGCACCCTGAAACTGGCTTTGTCAAAGTATTTTGAGCCATTAAGCCACTTTGAAGAATCTTCAGAGTTAGACATTTTATGCAGGTGAAGCTCACGTTTGAGAACTGTCTTGGGGGACAGAAGAAACCAACCTGCAGTAAAACTGGGGAAGTGCATCAGCAAGGAAATCTAGACAGACTCTTACAATTAATGCGATGGGAGTTTTCTCTTGCTTCTGTAAGGGCTGCACCCCATCCCATGTTGTGTGATACTGGAGAAGTTTCTTCATTCCTGAATATGGACATGCATTGGGGTGCTGCCCTAAGGGCATTTGTCTGTGAGACATTTGTGGGTCTGCTAGAAAAAGTGGGCTGCTGCTCAGGAGTCAGACTTGCTTCCAGTTTCTCCGCCTCTCTTACTGGGTCATCATGGCCTCTGGCATGAAGCCAGCTGCCCACTCAGCGCTTCAGGCCCCTTCTCTTTTCAAAAGGGCCACTCTGAGGTTACAGCTCCTGTTCCCCACAGGCCTCTTCTCCCACTATCCAACGCACGCGCACGTGCACACACACACACACACACTCTCTCTCTTTTTAAAAAAAATTGGGCAATTCTTTAAAAAAGATTTTATTTTTTTATTTTTAGAGAGCGGGGAAGAGAGGGAGAAAGGGAGGGAGAGAAACATCAATGTGTGGTTGCCCCTCACATGGCGCCCACTGGGGACCTGGCCTGCAACCTGGGCATGTGCCCTGACTGGGAATCGAACTGCCGACCCTTTGGTTTGCAGCCTGTGTTCAATACACTGAGCTACACCAGCCAGGGAAAAAAACTGGCCAATTCTAACTTCAAACATTGTACACCATTGCCCTCTGTAAAGTCTTAGACCAGTCATCCTTATGTTTACATTTGGAGACTCAGAGATAAGTCATATCCCATTACTGGAGATGGTGGCCCCTTTTTTGCATGTTTTTCTGGAGGGTCAGCAATCTGCCACCAGGATCCTTTTACCCTTCCAGATCTGCTCATCAATCACACAAGAACAACCACAAACGCACTGAGGACTTACTGTTGAGGAGTACCAAGCTGAGCTAGGAAGTCTGGGAACACTGGGAAGGGTGAGACAGGGTCTTGCCCTGAATGCCAATGGAAGTAAAAGTGCCCGAACATTCAAGAAGTTAAATAATAAAAGAATTAAGTCAGTACAAGATTTAATACACAAGATAAAAGAGTGATGACATGGCAGGATGCGAATAATGTATTACTAATTAACCATCACTAATTAGTTTATTACTAATTAATTATTGCTAATTAGTAATTATCAGCCAATGTTGGGTAAATCCTTCGACCTCTGAGTCTGATTTCCTTTCTTGTTTGTATTAGCCCGCTCAGGCTGCCATCAAAAAATACCACAGACTGGGTGGCTCAAACAACAAAAATTTATTGTCTCAGAATTCTGGAGGCTGGAAGTCCAAGGTCACGGTGTCCACAGGTTTGGCTTCTTCTGTGGTCTCTCTTTGGTTTGGCAGCGGCTGCCTTCTTGCTGTGTCCTCAGGTGCTTATCCCTGTGTCTGTGTTTCCTATGTCCCAACCTCCTCTTCTCATAAGGACACTAGTCCTGCTGGGCTAGGGCCCACCCTGACGACCCCACTTTAACTTAGTTACTTCGATGAAGGCCCTCTCTCTAGTATCACTGCCAAGTAGTAGGGGTGATGACTGCAACATGGGACTTTTGAGGGGCCACAGCGCAGCCCGTAACACTGATGAAATGAAAACGATTCCTGCCTATCTTTGGTCAAATGCCGGCTGCCTGCCTCCCATGTGCCAAGCACTGGGACCACACTGGCGGAGCTCCATCATCACGGTGTCTGCAACGGGAGAGATGGTTATAAATCAGCCTCGCAAGTGCTGGGAAGGAGAGGGACTTCTGGGAAGCATCAAATCAGGCAAGAGACAGCGCGGCCTGGACTAAGGCCGCAGCAGTGAGCCTAGTGGAAACAGAAAAATGTTAAAGATACCTGTGAGAGAGAATCAACAACACAGGTGAGGGGTTAGGTGTGGTGTCAAAAACTGGATGTGGTGGTGTGAGAATGGAGGAGGAGCAAGCTTTTTTTTAAAGACTTTATTTATTTTTAGAGAGAGGAGAAGGGAGGGAGTACACACCCCCAACCAGGGACTGGCCCAGTGTGCGTGCAACCCGGCATGTCCCCTGACCGGGAACTGAACTGGTGGCCCTTCACGTCACAGGTCAGTGCCCAACCAACCGAGCCACACCAATCAGCGCAAAGAGGAACAAGCTTCGAGCGAATACGAGGAGTTCCTTTTTGGACCTGTTTAATGGCCAAGTGTATCAGGCATCTAACCCAGTAGTTGAGAACATGAGCTTCTGAGTCCAGAAAGCTGGGTTCGAATCCCAGCTTGTCCATGTCCAGGTTCCGTGATCCTGGGAGAGCTACTGAACCTCTCTGAACTGCCATTTGTTCACTATAAAATGGTATAGTAATACCTATATCCCTTGTAAGGTGGTTGCTGAGAATTAAATGAGGTAAAATATGTTCAGCACATAGCACAGCTTACCCATGGTGCATAGTAAGCATTCAAAACAATGGCAGGTCACTATTATCATTACTACATTTGAATAAAATTGTGAGCAAGTCCAAGCTTGCTTTGGTTAATTCCCATAGGTCATGTCTGTAACCTGGATTTCAGTTCCTCTTCCCCATTTGGAAACATTGCCCTCTATTTATTTTACCTTTTGTTCCTGGAGATCAAAGGATTTCCCTGGTGCTCACCTCTTTGATAGAGCTGGGTGGAAGGCAGGATTATTTTGTTTACAGAAGATAAATTTTGAGTGGGCAACTCAATGCTCACTCCACATTCTCACTGCAGGTGGCGCCCTCCTCTGCACATTGGCCTCTAATGACAGAATCCAGGTCTGAAAACACCAAACCAAATCCCCCAAACCCTGAGGGAATGCCCAAATGCACCAGAAGGACAGTTTCATAAGGGAACTTGAGGTTGTCTTCCCCGTTTGGGCTGAAGGAATTCACTTGTCCCTGCTTTTCTCTAAGCAGGCCGTGCTGTTTCATGCTTCGGTATCTCTCTCTTAGTACGTGCCATTTGCTGGCAATACTTGTTCCGTAGGACTTTGTCTCACTAACTCCTCATCTAGCAAAACTGAGCTCAGATGTCACCTCCTCAGTGAAGCCTTCCCTGACTGGCCTTTTAGTTGGGGTTGGGTGCCTCTCCTCTGTGTTTTCACCACACCCTGAGCATTTCATTTGGATGGCGCTACCATATATGCTTTTAAACATCCTATCATCGAGAGCTTCAAACATAAAAATATAGGATAAATGATGCAATAAAGTCAATCTCTTGGAACTGTAATTTCTGATTTTCTTATCCAGTTCCCCCACTAGATGGTGACCTCTGTGAGGAGTGGACCTATATTTTATGGCATTTTGTCCCTGGCCCCTGTGCCTGACAGATACCCAATAAAGGTTTGCAGAATAAGTGGAAATATGCTTGGTCCCATTTCTCTATCCATATTGTTCTCCCTCTTTCCTCCTTTTTGGGGAGTTCTCCCCATTTATACCTCCAGTCTTTGATGAGCAGCTGTGGGCACTCCCAGCGGCACTCAGGATGGGGTGTGGCTTGCCACGCCACTCTTTGCCACCAAAGTTTGGTATGGGTTTTGGAACCACTCACAAATGTGTCCAAATTTCAGCTGTCGTGAAATGAACATGATAAATTATTTAATGTCTCTGAGCCTCATTTGCATCATCTGTAAAAATAAAAATTGGTTGCTTTGCAGAGCTGTTGTGAGAATTCAATAAGATGCCCAGTCGCTTGGCCCATAGTAGGTGTGCAACAATGCTCATTTCCTTTCCTGTGGGTTTTATGTTGATTCCAGGAAAATGACTTCATCCATGGGGAAGAATGGCTGTTATTCATTATGGAGCTGGAACAATGACAACACGGATCTCTGGGAAACACTGGCCCTCCCTGCTGGGCACAGGAAATGGAACCTCAGCCTCCCCGCACGCCCATGCCCTTCGATTCTGATAACACGGGCCGGACTGGCCAAGGTGAAATAAGAAGGGCTGCAGGGCCCCTGCGCTGTGTCCTTCCACTTCCCTTTGTCCCTTCTTTCATTCATTTGTTCCTTCCATTCATTCAGCACTCAGTATTCTCAAGTGCCTTCTGTGTGCAGGGATGGGGCTAGGTGCCCGGGCTCCGTGGTGGGCAGACTCGGCCACAGCCTCGCAGGGCCTGTGGCGCTTGTGGGCAGGATGGAGGGAGACACGGGTGCACATTGCAACCAGGGATAGGGCTGTGAGTGAAAAGTGTGGGCTACGGGAGGGAATAATGGGGGGCTCTAACCCACTGTAGGGGATGGGAGGGCTTCCCTGAGGAAGTGACCTTGAAGCCAAGAGATAAAGGACAAAGGGAACTAGCAGACCAAGAGCCTGGGAAGAAGAGAACCCTTCCATCCTTCCAGCCCAGCTCATCTTCTTTCCCCATCAACTCGCGGGGTGCCCCATGTGGGGACCCCACCCAGAGCTCCCTGTCTCACCTCCCAGCCCCACAGGCCCTCTTCTCAGCTGACTGCAGGAGCTAGATAGAGTCCCCTTGTCACCAAGGAAGTGGCCCTGAGATGGCAGCTGAGCCACGAGTCCCTTTCAAGCAGCCCTTGCCTTCTCCGCACAGATGCATGCAGAGGAACTGTCTGTAGAGAACGGATTCTAAACACCGAGACTCTCAGGCACTTTCTTGGCTGTGTTTGGGGGAATCACACATGGCTGCTGACTCTGTTCTGAGCACAGCCTTCAGCCCCACAGGGCAATCTTCCTTCTCTCCCCAGTCACAGGATCCATTAGCTTCTCCCTACCAGAGCAGCCCAGAGGCAACACCCAGAGCCTGTACTTCCTGCTTTGGCAGAGGCCAGGGCCTGGGGCGACCCAGGGGACCGAGAGCACTCACAGGTGTTCTGTTGCTGGGCAGTGGTGCCCAGCCCAGCCCAGGACAAAAGTGAACTTGACGTCAGCCCTGGGTGAGGCCAGCCAACAGATGGTCTGTGAGCCTCAGAAGCAAAAGGAGCCTCACCGAGAACAGAGCCAGGCTGCTTTTACTTCCTTTTCTTGACTAGGCTGGCAGATTAGGGCAATGCTGGCAATCAGAACAATCAAAGGCAAGATCCAGGCACACTTTGCAGGTGGGATGGGGACGCATGTTCCGGGTCGGACTGTAGCCAGATGGTATCATCTCTGGTGGCAGTGCTGCCCCGCACACTGTGCTGTTCAAGGGTTTACCTGCAACTCATGTGTAGACCAGGTAGCCAAAGATGACAGTGATGTGGGCAGAGAGATGATAAAAACAATCGTAGCTAGCATTTATAGGCCAGGTGTGTTTTACTTGGCTGCATACTTCTTACTTTTTATTTAATGCTCATGGTAACTCCAAGAAGTGGGAATTACTCCTCATCCGTCCCCAGCAGGCAGAAGAGGAAACAGACTTGGAGGGGTTAAAATGCTGCAGGTCCTTCACACAGCCAGCAAGGGGTGAGATGGGCTTGGAAAGCCATCTGAAGCTGTTCACCAGCATGGACACACTCCATTCATTCACTCCCTCATTCATTCATTCACTCTCTTATCATCCATTCATTCACTCCCTCATTCATTCATTCACTCTCTTATTCATCCATTCATTCACTCCCTCATTTATTCATTCGCTCCCTCATTCATCATTCATTCAATGGATAATTTAGGGAGGTCCTTCCTCCTTCCAGGCAATGTTTGAAGTAGGGCAGATGAGATTCTGCTCTTATGGAACTTACATCCTAATGAAGGAGAAACAAATTGAAAGGATAATTTCATGGGAGTGCTGTACAAAATAAAGTGGGATAATAACATAGGGCCATTTTCCACTGAATGGTCAGGGAAGGTGGTTCTGAGGAAGTGACATCTGTGCAACCAGGAGCCACGTGGGGGTCTGAGGGGAGGTCCTTGGGCAGAAGTGGGCTTGGCACCTTTGAGAAGCAGAGTGCTGGCCTCTAATGGACTCTAAGTGAGCCAAGATTCTAGACTGAGTTCTGAGAGCTTCACTGGAATAAGTGTGAAGTCTCGTACTCGGGCTCAGAACAGCAGCTGCCTAAACGCGGACACGATGGACTTGCTTGAATGGGGCCGGGGAGAGAAGCCGAGTCTCAGCTGACCTGGTGGTTAACGCGATCTTTGGCTGCTCTGACAGAAGTTGGGTCGGGGTGGAGGAGGGGATGAGCCTGTCCTCTCTGAGCAGGTCAGACCCCACCTGGAGGTTTGTGTGTTCTGGACATTGTGTTTAAGACGTCAGTAGAGGAATGAGATTGTCGCCCTAGGGGACCGCCATACCAGCATGGTGAGCAGGACCGGTCAGAGAAGTCGTCATTTTAGGAAGGGAAGATTTAGGGAGGCATGCACGCTGTCTCCAGGAAAATCGAGGATCGATGGGAAGGAGTTTTAAGAAATCAGATTTTTTTCCCCCTACTGACAAAATGAACATGTGCAGACATTTTTCTAAAGTAGAAAAAAGTAAAGAAGGAAAGTAAGTCACTTTGAATCCCGTTAGCCAGAGGCAACCACCGAGGACATTTGGCCGTTTCTAAGCTGGGGGGGGGGCTGCCTCTGGGAAGAGGCACAGAAGAGTCAGGGCACTTGCCTCCAGGGAGAACTGGCAGGAGACTGGTTTCACTCCTCACGTGGGCACGCAGCGAATTCACGCCATGCACATGTCATATAACAGTATGATTTTACGTGAATAACGGTAAAGAGTAGGCTCTTTGGGCTATATAAGAAATAAATGGCTCTAGTCATTTGGACTGTTGTGAATATATAACATACAGTTTCTTGACAAATGAAGTTTATCCGTATGCAGTTAAAACGTATTTGTGAAACTTGCCTGAACTCTCTCCCTGGAGCAGGCTTCTGTATTGTTTCAGGGTGGCTCTGAGCACCGTGAGCGCCATTGGAGCAAGAGACCCCTCCCCCCCGCCAGCCTCTTTTTCAAGAGACCCCCCAGCCTCTTTTTCTTTGCACTTGCTCTAGAGCCGGAAAACGCATATTCTGGTCTTGGCTCGCCACCACTTACAGATGCCGACGTGAGTGAGTTACCTCGCTCCTGTAAGGAGGAAGAAACTTGCTTCCTCCTAAGTAAAATAAGGACACGGGGTCACAATTCCTTATTCATAACTGGAAATCTCAGAAGTTCTAAAAAATGAGGAGGCTTTCCCCCCTTAAGGTCGACATAAAAATTGGTTGAGTGACAAAATCTGACCTGAACTAATACAAAGTCACTTACAGTTTTATGTATTGCACTTAATGAGACAGTTCAAACATTTCACTACAGAAAAGTGAATGTGTGGGCTGCACGGTGCTTGCACCAGACCCCACTGGGGTGTCACATAATGTGCAACAGAAGCTCCATATCACCTTTATAAAATCTGAGGAATTCCGACTTCCAAAACATATCTAGCCCAAAGTCAGTCTCTCTCTCTCTCTCAAAAGCCCATAGGAGCACACAAGAAGATGTGGTTCTCATGGAGATATTCTGATGATGTTACGGACATGCCCAACAGGAAGGAGTGAGCTGACATTCCCTCAGCTTGCGTTAGAGCTTGAGTCCTTGCCATGGGAAAGAAGTGCTCAGGAATCTTATTGGTGCTCAGCTTTCTAACCAATAATGCCAGTTTCAGGGAGCGAGGGATAAGGCCTCTAGGGTGTGGGTATAAGAACCCAGGAGGGCCCTTGGCTCCCTGGAAAATGTGCAGAGAATGAGCAGTCAGTGGTGATGGGCTTTCACCTAATCCTACAGGTCCTGAGAGAGCCAGTCCTGTAAGGCTTGGGATGCGATGGAGTTGTGGTGGGGAGGGGGAGGCGGTTGCTGAGAGCCTTGGCTCTGAGGGACCCCAGGATAGACTGGACATCTGGAGGGCTAGAGTGAGAGGGCTGAGCCTGAGGCAGGCCATAGGACCACATGTGGTGGGGGCAAGCGTGAGAGATCCTAGGATGGTTTCCCGAAGCGAACATTTAGTGCTTCTGGAAAGGCTGCAGAGGGACCCACTGGGGAAGAACAGGAGGGCTCCTGGGGGCCGGAACTTGGGTAGAGGGGCCCGGAAGGCTTGCTGCAGAGGCTGTGGGCAAATTGGGCTCCTGAGTTACATTGCTTGTTGCAAGTCACTGGGTTGTTAATTAAGTATATTAGATTTTCCCGGCAAAATTGCTATGACCTCCATCAACTTACTAGTTGTTTTCTTGCCCTCTGTGTCATCACTTGCCACAAAAGCCTTGTCCTCTTCTGAGGCATATTACAGAGTGATATTCTGAATAATCTGTAAAGCTGGGGAACCCAGGGAGCAGCGCTGTGGAAAGAGTGTCTGTTAATGTGATCACAAAATATTCAAATGTTCCATAACCAGATGAAAAGGTGCATTTTTAGACACCCCTCTTAACTCCAAATTCCATAGCATGACACTAGCACTGACCACTGTTTCTGCCTGTGGGTTGGTATCAAAATTGAATGTTAAGTGTGTCAGTCACACCTGCTGGTTCCTCGGCGTAGAGCACAGCCCTCACGTGCTGGGTGGAAGGCCCAGAGCGGGAGCAAGTGTGTGCAGGCCCTCCTTCCTTCTCATCCTCCTGCCTCCTTCCTCCATCCCCAGCGCTCCCTAGCTCCTCGCAGATCAAAGCTGCTCCCTAGACCATACAAAGCCATTGCCGGAAAAGCCACATAAACGCAGCAGCTCTCTGCTGACTGGGGCTGGGAGTGGTGCCAGGCCAGCGATTTGGGAAGGGAAACCTTCCAAATGCTCGATTAAGCCTCTGGAGCAGATGTTGCCTGTGAGTCACCAGCATTCAGGGGTCTGTGCGGGCAGCAGGCATGGACTGGGATTTGGGTAGCTCACAAAACTGGTGAACAAAGACCTGTAGATGTAAATAAAGGCCCGGGAAGGTCAGCTGTCGGGAGTCCCTGGGGGAGCCTGCTCAGTGCCCAAGAGACGGGAATCACAGTGAGCCATGTCAGATGGGAAGAAAGGGCACAAAACAAGTGTCCCTGTGGACACCTCCCTGACACCTCCTCCACACGGTACTCAATGGATATTCTTCCCTCTCCCATCTTGACACTCAGCCTCCCCATTTTAAGAATGAAAACAACATAATTCCTGAAACTTGCAAAGAAGCCAAGCTTTGATAAACAGTAGAAGTAATGTAGGCACCGTATCTGCGAACCACGTTGTTGCAGATGGAGGCCAGTGGCTCAGACAGAACTGGTCTTACTGCCTTTGGGAAGAGGTGATTTGAAGGACCAGACAGGTATGCTGGCTGGAGGACCTTTCCCCCTTCGTTGCTTTCTCCCAGGGACTCCTGTCCCCGCTAGGATGCCAAGCAGCCTGCCCCCAAGGACCTGTACAGGGGATGCCTCTGTGTTGATTCTAAATCAATGCCACGTTTACCCACGGAGTCTTCTGGCTCCTGTTCCCGTATGCCTTCCAGCTGCCTCCAAGAGGCCCACAGATTGTTTACCAAGGCCCATTTGATGCACTGCCTTCCACTACCCAGTGCAGGGTGGGCTTTCTGGCGGTGCCACCTGTGTAATTGATTGCATAGGGTTTGGCACTCAAAAAGACCCTGCCTCGGTTTAAGGCTCTTGTTTTGTCCTCATCTTGAAATTCTTAGGAATTTCTCTCACTCTAGCCCTCCAAAGTAATTTTAATTTTGAGCCCTGGCTGGTGTGGCTCAGTAGACTGAACACCAGCCTGCGAAACAAAGGGTCGCTGGTTCGATTCCCAGTCAGGGTATGTGCCTGGGTTGCGGGCCAGGTCCCCGGTAGGTGATGCGTGAGAGGTAACCACACACTGATGTTTCCTTCCCTCTCTTCCCCTCTGTCTAAAAATAAATAAATAAAATCTTTAAAAAGTAATTTTAATTTTGAAGTAGATAAGCGTTTTGTAAGTGAAATTCAATGGATCCATGGGACATGCATGGCATAAGACATCTGGCGACAGCACATGGCAGGGCCGGCGGCAGGAACGCAGGGCGGTGGGCCCGGTGGCCCCGCACTATGCACATGTCTGGGGCAGCCGGGGCTCTACTGGACCCCACTGTGTCTGGGCCAGACCTGGGCCCCGGTTGGTGGCGGCAGCAGCCGCAGGAGAGTGGAGGGGCTCTACAGGAAGGGTGGGGGGACCACTTGTGCCCCTGGAGCGCGTTCTTGAAATGTGTGTACAAATAACTCCTGGCCTGAGCTTCTGGACAGGAATTGCTGGCTGCAGGCAGTAAGCTTTGTCAGTAATTATTACAAAATAAAAGTATGTAAGTAGACATTGCAAGAGAGCATATTAGGGAATTATTAGGATTTTCCAAGGTGGCCTGGCCTGTGTGGCTCAGTTGGTTGGGTCATCCTGCAAACTGAAAGGTCACTAGCTCCATTCCCGGTCAGGGCACACACCTGGGCTGCAGTTCAGTCCCTGGTGGGGCATGTGTGGAAGGCAGACAATTGATGTTTCTTTCCCTCTCTTTCTCCCTCCATTGCCCTCTCTCTAAAATAAAAAATAAAAGTAAAATTAAAAAAATGTTTAGAGTCTTCAGTTTTAAAAACTGCTGTGAAATTGCAAAGCAAAAATTCACGGGCTTAGAAAGAGAAATTAGATTTGAAGTTCCCTGCATTCAATGGAAAAGAACACCACATTCATATGAAGTGCTGGATAAACCAATTAACAAGCAAAACAACTTCAAAATTGATTTTTTTCTTACAATTGAAGATACAATGAAATAATGCGTGAATAGGTATTTGAAATTATACTCAAAAGATAAAAGCACTTCCAGTTTTTTGTATGATCTCCACAAGGGAATGTCAGAGGAAACATTAAAAGTATATTGTGTAAACTGACATTTAAAATCAAATTCGGACTTTTGTGTGGAACGGATGTGTATGAAGACTTAAATCTGCCTAGATAGATCGTTCCATGAGAATCAACAGCTCTAAATGTATGAAAATTCATATTGTGAAGTAACTGGTCAGAAATGTGTTCCAGCGTTGGTTGTCACAGCCTGTGAAATAGCTTTAGTAACAGTTGTATCAGCAAAACACTCTTCAAAATTAAAAATTATTATTATTCCTATTTTTAAAGTATTCTTTTTTTAAAGATTTTATTATTTTTAGAGAAAGGGGAAGGGAGGGAGAGAGGGTGAGAAACATTGATGTGGGAGAGAAACGCTGATTGGTTGCCTCTTGTTCCTGCCCAAACTGGGGACTGAACCTGTGACCCAGGCATGTGCCCTGATCAGGAATCGAACTGGTGACCCTTTGCTTTGCCGGATGATGCCCAACCAACGGATCCACACCAGTCTGAGCCAAAATTTAAAATTATTGAAAATCATTTGCAATCTTGTATTTGTCAAAGAGCAGCTAACATCATTCTCAATTATACTGATTGAAAATAAAGTTGCTAAAAATATAATTTTTTTAAATTATAAATTTTGATGACTTAATAAATGAATTTGAAGAAAAGCAAGCCATAAAATTTTTACGATCAGTCAAGATCTAACATTAACAGAGTATTACTATATACATTTATAAAATATGACACCAAAATACTTTTTTACAATTTTTACTTTTTTAAAAACTATAAAATATGAGTTTTTGTTACTCACATATCACTATTACCCTTATCACCTTTTTAAGTAATAAAATATTTCTAAAGGCAAAAGCTTTGTGTTCTAGGACCTTGAGCTGCCCTTTTTTGCTACTCTTTGAAGAAGGGATTTTTATTTTGCACCGGGCCCCACAAATTATGTGCTCCACCTTGCCTCAGTTCCTTGAAGGCTCTCTAGATTCTAGCAAAGCCCACAGACAGATAAACTCATATTTTGAGTTCCTCTAGACACCAGAGCAGTGGTTCTCAACTGAGGCTAATTTTGTCCTTCCTCCAGGAGACATGTGGCAATATCTGTAGACATTCTTTGCTATCACAACTAGGGGGCTGCTATTGGCATCTAGTGGGTAGAGGCTAGGGCATCCTACAGTGTACAACGAGGAATTATCTGGTTCGAAACATCAATAGCGCCGCAGTTGAAAAACCCTTATTTAGAGTCTCCAGTTGTGGTTTTGGGCTAGCAGAGCAGTGTCCCTGGTTTGAAATGCAGACCTTCAGTCTCTAGCCCAAACCCTCTAAATCAGAATCTGCATTTTAAAGACCCCCCCCCCCAGGTGATTGGTGCGCACATAAAAATTTGAGAAGCGCAGTCACGTGGGAGGGAGGCCTTCTCTGACTCTTCAGTCATGCCCGCCATAGAGGGACCCCGAGAACCATGCTGTTCCTGCCACTTTTATCACACTCCTTGTTCATCTTCCAAACCTCCCCTGTCTCCAAACCACCCCCAACCCTGCCGCCCTACCCCACCTCTACCATGTGACAGGCAGGCCCAGTTGCAAGGACACTGTGAGTAGTCTCTGGTTTTGAACTGGTGAAGTATGCAGAGAAAAGACATCAGGCTGGTCTCAGGCCTGGAAATGTCAAAGGCCTGGTCTGGCTCGCAGCTGGTCCCAGGCCTCCCTGAGTTGTCCTCGGCCTGAGGACTCTGCACTGTGCCTCCACATATAGGGGACTGGCCCTCTAACCAGCCACTGTTTTTGGAGCACAGCCTTTGAGCATGCTGTTTCCTTCCCAATGAACCTTCCTGCTTTAACTGCCTCTGGGTGAGCCTTCAGGACTTACTTTCCTGCCCTGTTGGAAGCTTTCATTTTCCCCAAGGCCCCCATAACTAACAGCAGACAGATCTGCGGCAGTGGCCGCAAATTCCAGGAGGGAAAGCAAATGAAGGCGGGGTGGGGGCTCTGGCAAATGCAGTGTTCCTGACCCTGTGAACAAGTGCAGGCCCAGTGTTTACAAAGCTTTGGGTTTTTATTTTTATTTTTGGCTTCATGTCTAATTTTTATTGTGAAATATAAAGCTCTTGTGAATTAAAGTGCAGTCGACATACAATATTGTATTAGTCTCAGGTGTAGAAATAGTGAGATTTCACATTTATATACCTTAGAAAGTGATCACTACAAAAAGTCCACTATGCATCTGGCACTGTACAAAGTTACTATGATAACATTAAAACCCCCTCTGTGTACTTTATGTCCCCATGACTTATTTATCAGTTTGTACCTCCTAATCCCCTTAACCTTCTTGCCCAAACCCCCACCGCCCAACCTTCCAGCAGTTATCAGTTTTTCTGTGTATGTGGGTTGGTTTGTTTTGTTTGTTCATTTCTTTAATTTTTTAGATTTCACACCTAAGTGAAATGGTAGAGTATTTGTCTTTTTCTGATTTAATTTCACTTAGCATAATTCCTTCTAGGTCTATCCATGTTGTTACAAATGGCAAGAGCTAATTCTTTTTCATGGTTGTGTACTATCCCAGTGTGTGTGTGTGTGTGTGTGTGCGCGCGCGCGCGCGCGCGCGCGCACGCGCGCGCATGCGCACACACATCCACTTTTTTATCCATTCATCTAGTGATGAACACCCGGGTTGCTTCAGTAACTTGGCTATTGTAAATAATGTTGCAGTGAACATAGAGGTGTATATATCTTTTTGAATTGTTTCATTTTCTTCAGATAAGCCCCCAAAAGTGGAATTGCTGGGTCCTTTGTCTCTTGTATAGCCTTTGTTTTAAAATCTCTTTGTCTGATATAAGTATTGCTATCCCAGCTTCTCTCTTTTTTCATTCCCATTTTCACAAAATATCTTTTCTATCCCTTTATTTTTCATCTCCATGTGTCTTTCAATCTGGAGTTTTATGTAGGCAGTATACATAGGGTCTTTTTTTTTTTTTAATCCATTGGGTCACCCGATGTTTTTTCAATGGAGCACATAGTCAACTTCCATTTAAAGTGATTATTGATAGGTATGTGCTTACTGCCATTTTAATTGTTTTTATACTAGACTTATAAGGGGTTGGTTTACTATCTTTACTATGTTTGCCTTTACCAATGAGATATTTTTTCATATATTTTCTTATTTCTAGTTTTGGCCTTTTCTTTTCCACTTAAATAATTCCCTTTAACATTTCTTGTAATGCTGGTTTGGTGGTGATGAGCTCCTTAAACTTTTGTTTGTCTGGGAAAATCTTGATCTCTCTGTCAGTTCTGAAGAACAACGTTGCTGGGTAGAGTATTCTTGGTTGTAGTTCTTTTTTCTTTCATCGTGTCAAATATATCATGCCACTCCCTTCTGGCCTGCAAAGTTTCTGTTGAAAAGTCAGCTGATAGTGTTCTGGACATACCCTTGTATGTAACTAGTTGTTTTTCTCTTTTTTAAAGAGCTGCTTTTAAGATGCTCTCTTTAATGTTTAACAACTTAATTATAACATGTCTTGGTGTGGGTCTTTTTGGGTTCATCTTGTGTTGGGACTCTCTATGCTTCCTGGACTTGGATGTCTGTTTCCTTTGCCGAGTTAGGAAAGTTTTCAGCCATTATTTCTTCAATAGGTTTTCCATCCCTTTCTCTCTCTTTTCTCCTTGTGAGACCCCTAGGATTCTAATGTTAGTATGCTTGATTTTGTACTAAAGGTCCCTTATGCTATCTTCATTCTTCTTAGCTCTTTTTTCTTTTCGATCTTCCAGTTGGGTGAGTTCCACTGTCCTGCTTTCCCGATGGCTGATCCATTCTTCTGTGTCATCTGATTTACTGTTGATTCCCTCCAGTGTGTTTGTCATTTCAGCTGCCATATTCTTTAGTTCTGAGAGGTCCTTTTTTAGAATTTTTATGTCTTTGTTCAAGTTGTTGACGTTCTCACTGAGCTTCTTCATTTGCCTGGAGAGTTGAATGAGCATCTTTTTTTTTTTTTTTTAAATCATTTTTTTTTAAATATTTTATTTATTTATCTTTAGAGGGGAAGGGAAGGAGAGAGGGAGAGAAACATCAATGTGCGGTTGCCTCTTGTATGTCCCCTCCCGGGAACTGGCCTGGCAACCCAGGCATGTGCCCTGACTGGGAATCGAACCGCGATCCTTTGGTTCGCAGGCCCGCGCTCAATCCACTGAGCTACACCAGCCAGGGCTGAATGAGCATCTTTATGACTGTTACTTTGAGCTCTTCATCTAGTAGACAGCTTGCCTCAGTTTCCTTTAGTTCTTTTTCTGGGTTTTTGTCCTGTTGGTTTGTTTGTTTGTTTTGAACATACTCATTTCTATCCTCATTTTGCCTGTTTGCTTCTATGTATTGTGTTAGGTAGGTAAGTGAAATCTCTTGGTCTTGAAAAAGTGGCCTTATTTTCCTGTGGGGCCCTTATTTGAAAGATGTCCCCCTTGTCACCAGAGCTAGGTGCTCTAGAGGGTGAACTAGTATGGCCTCCTGTTGTGGCTGGGCCACAATTTCTACGGACACACTAGTAGGCAAGGCTGGTGTCTAGCCTGCTGGCTGTGCGACCTGGCCACAACCGTTGCAGGCTCACTGGTGGGCAGGGCACGCCTTCCATGCGGCTGGCTGCAAAGCCCGCCCCCGCTGTTGCAGACATGCTGCTGTGTGCTGGTGCTGAGCGATGCCACCCACTGGGTATGGCAGGGCAGGAGGGGCTTCGGAGGGGTGCTGCCATGGGTGGGTCCTCAGGGAAATGCCAGGGTGGGGTGAAGAGTGTTAGCAAAGTTAACGGACAGTGTCAGATATGGCACCCGCTACTGTCAGACCAGCCAGGTTAAAGAAAGGGGGAAAGATGGTGCCCACCAGCCCCTCTGACACAAGAGCAATTTCCAACAGATCCTTGTCCCTCCAGCACACACTCTAAATTTAGTTGGTGTGTCACCTTCACATATGACCTGGGTGCTTTTCAAACTGCTGCCTATGTGCCAGCGCTCAGAAGGAGCACAACCTGGGCTCCCCACAGCCCTTTGGCTCTCCCAGACGTAAGCCTCGCTGGCTTTCAAAGCCAGATGTTATGAGAGCTCCACTTCCTGGTTCAGGTCAGTCAGGCTGGGGCTCGGACCCTTCGCTCTTCGGGGACGACCTCCAGGGTTGTGATAACCCTCCCACTCGTGAGTCACTGCATGCGGAGTGGGAGCAGGGTAGGTCCTGACCGGGCTTAGTCTCTCCCCCTGCTGCCCGTTTCAGTGTGGCTTTTAATCGACGTTTGGAGTTGTAGGAAATCTGTTCTGCTAGTCTTCAGGCGGCTCTCAGAGAGAGTTGTTTAATATGTAGTTGCAGTTTTGGTGTCAGTGACAGGAGATGAGCTCGGGCTCTCCCTACTCCACCATTTGAACTTGAAGCTAGAGCCTTGCTCTTGAATGGCAATTCACAGACAATTAGCTTGTCTGTGAGAAGTTATTCCTTGTGGTTGGTGCATTGCCCTGGCAAGAAACGTGCCTCCAGACGGGATCACCTGAGTCACTGCCCCCATTCCTGTGCGTGGGTCTTGCTTCTGCCAAAGCTTTGGATTTTTAAAGAGAAGCAGAAAGTCTGGGGTTTTAATGTGAAATTCTGATTTTCAAATACTGGCAGCTAAATAAAAAAGTAAAACAAACAAACCACAAGGCAGACCAAACCCTTCTGCAGATAGGGCTTCATATTCGCTGCTGCTGGGCTGGGTAAACACATCATGCGGTATTGTCATTATTCGTGGATGTCTCTGTCTTCCCACTCAGCCTGGTAGCAACTGGAGGGTGGGGCCGAGGACAGAGCAGTCCTCAGCACATACCTAGAGAATGAATAAGTGAATGAGTGAATGAATGAGTTTATGATGCTACTACTTGTAAACTCTGGCTAACCAGTGGGTTTAAAGCCATGGTTTGTAATTGGCAGTATCATCCTGTAGGGGTTGTTTGGACACTTGTAGGGGTGTTTTTTGGTTGTTGATTGAAGGCACCCTTGGCATTTACTGGGTGGGAGAGGTCAGGGTGAATACTGGGTGGGGGGGTCGGGGGCGGTCAGGGTGAATATCAAGCATCTATTTTGTGCTCATTGTGTGCCAGCCTCTGTTCCAAGTACTTAATTGACATTAACTCATTTAATCTCTTTAAAAATTTTTTTTCATTGATTGATTTTAGAGAGAGAGAGAGAGGAAGGGGAAGGTATGGGGAGAGAAAGAGAGAGAGAAACAAACACCGATTTGTTGTTCCACTTCTTTATGCACTCATTTGTTGATTCTTGTATGTGCCCTCACTGGGCTTGAACTGGAAACCTTGGCGTATCAGGATGATGCTCTAACCAACTGAGCTACCCAGTCAGGGCCATTTAATCCTTACAACAGCCTTATAAGGTAGATGCTGCCATCATCCCCATTTCAGAGAAAGTATTGTTGGGGATGGGGGGGGCACTATGGATGGGACAGCCCCACACAGCAAGGAACCATCGTGTGATCGTGTGTTCCATGGGCTATTGGGTGCCTGTGCCCTACTGGCTATTTACATAGAGAAAAAAACCTGTTGGTGGTGATCAGAAATACAACTCTCATGTAAACTTCAGGAAGAGTGTGCTTTATTTTTCAGCACTTTCCTAAGAGCTCACCATTGCAGAAAGAACACACAATAGACAGCAACGTTGCTCAGGGCATCTGAGGCAGGACAATCTCGCATATACAGCTGTCTGCACTTATAGTTAGGGATTCTAAGTGCGAGCATTGGGTCGATTGAGTTTTTCAAAGTAAACTCTTTATTGAATAACTACATACACTTCAGAAAAGTGAGTCATGCCCTGGCCTGTGTGGCTCAGTGGGTTGGAGCCTCGTCCTATGACCGGAAGATTGTGGCTTCTCTCTCACATCGAGGTCTCTCTCTCTCCGTTCCTCTTTCTCTAAAAAGCAATGAAAAAACATCCTCGGCTGAGGATAAAAAAATGTTTTAAAAGTGAGTCATAAGTATTGACCTCTATGAACTTCTGCAAAGTGAACACACCCTGTGGAACCAGCACTCAGATCAAGAAACAGAACATTCTTAGCACTGGCGAGTCCCCTCATATTCCCTTCTAGCCACAGTTACCCCGAGAGGTAACTGCCATCCTTACTACCATTTCTTACATTACATCAACACCTTACATTAACTCTGCCTATGTGTTTGAACTTTATAGACATGGAATCATGTAGTATGTGTTTGTTTTTTGGTCCGGCTTCTTTCAGTCAAGATTATATTGTGAGATTCATCCATGTTGTTGTGTGAACTGGCTGCGTCCTTGGGCAAAGGGCAGGGAGGAGAAGCAGGTAATCAGGCTGGAGGGGGTACCTAGGCAGTTATGAAGACACAGCAGGTAGAAACTCTTCTTTGCTACCTTGGCTTATCCTTGAGTGTAAAATGGAGCTCATACTTTTACTCAGCTTACCTGATCTGTGTCAGAAATTAACATGCCACCAAAGCCTTGTCAGGGCTTCAGAAAAAGCAGAAGGGGCTGGATCACCTCCTTACACATACATATGCTGACTGGGCACGTCAGGGGCACATCTTCCAGGGCTGGGCTCAGAATTGGGGTGTGCAGGGAATCACGGTTGCTGCTCTGGCCAGCCCTGCTGGGGGCTCTGATCTCTGACTTCTGCAAAGCCCCCTCAGACCAGTGGCCAATGGGGATGGGGCCAACAAGCCTGGCTTTCATAGGCTCGTAATGCGTCAGAGGAGGGATGCCCCAGGTGATGGCTCAGGCCACATATTCAGATAGCTGCCTGAGCTCCGGCTCTTCCTCCCCAGGAGTGGGAACTGCCCCTCAGCTGTGCTGGCCCAGCCCTGCTGGTCCACCCTTCTTGGACTCTGACTTTCTGTGGTAACATGGTTTGAATACTTCCACCTCCCCTGGGGACAAGCAGGTTTACTTGTTTACTTCTTTGGGACTTTGGATGCTGCCCAAGGAATCTCGAATCAAAACAAGGGAAACCTCACGCTAACTCCTGTCTGAGGTCAGCCAAGCCAGTCATCTGCTTGGTGCCTCAACTTCCTTATAGGTAAAATTGGGGAATAATAATCTCTTATTTTATGGGGATGTTGTGCAGATAAAGTGAGCTGGTGTGCAAGGAAGCACTTTTTAAAAGATCAAGAGATAAGTAAAGACAATTTAGGTCATTATTTGCTATTTTTATTGGAGGGAGGAGGGACAATATATTTATTTGAAAAAAATGTGACTTTTGGAACCAATAAGAATGAATTCTGGTTTTGCAAAAACATACATGCCATGCAGCTTTTGATGTCATAAAAATCTCTCTGAGCCTGTTTCTTCATGTGTAAAATGGTGTCAATGATACTTAAGTTGGAGGATTGTTGTCAAAATTAGTTGTGAATAATAGAGTGAAGAAATAAAATGGAGTCACTACAGTCACTCTTCTAAATACTAAATCAGGCCGGTTGAGGCGTGAGGAAATTATTCTATTCTCATTTTTTTTAACTAGCCTGGCAACTTAATCTTTTAAACTTTCCAGTCATTTCAATGTCTGGATATATATCAAACCTTCAGATAACCCTCTGATTCCCTCCTGAAGAACTAAATAAAAGATGTGCGTGTATCCAGATCACCTGACATCCATTATCCAGACCACAGGTCATCTAGAGGATTACCATCTCAGGTCAATCCAGAGGCTAAGAATGCAGAACTGATTCTTCTCAAGAATGTACTTTTTACCATAAGAACTCTTAGTTTGCCCTGCCTGGGTGGCTCTGTTGGTTGGAACATCGTCCCATACACAAAAAGTTTGTGGGTTCAATCCCCTGTCGGGGTGCGTACGGGAGGCAACCAGTGGATGTTCCTCTCTTATATCAAGGTTTCTCTCTCTCCCATTCCCTCTCTCTAATATCAATAAACATATCCTTTCATGAAGATTAAAAAAAAGAACTCTTAGCTTTTCTTTTTTCTTTGGAATACTCCGGGTATGGCCTAATTGTGTTTCAGGTTTACAAACCCTAAGACTTTTGAATAAATATTTATCATTTATTTCTAGCCAAAGCCTACAGACTCTTTCTGAGTTCGTTTGACAGTGGTTGCATGTATAAAAGTCCCTACCCAGTACCTGGCACACAGTAGGTGCTTAATAATAGGTGCCGTCATCATTCCTGTTGTTATAATTAATAATGATTGCAACAGAGGTACAATATACTAATTCTGAACCTTTTCTCTCCTCCACTTTCAGGGAGCCAAGCTCCTCTTTCTTGGCCTCTAAGTGGTACAGGCACAAGCTACTAGATAGATTCCTGGGAGAGAGAGAAGGAATACAGTGTCCTCTTATATACCACATCAATGACTAACTTACCCCAATTTGCCCAGGATTGTCCAAGTTTCAGCACTGGAAGTCCTAGTCCCTTGAACTCCCTTAGTCCTAGGCAAACTGGGAAGATTGACTTCTCCACAAATTGTGGGTCTAAATGCAGATTCTGGCACTGATTACCAAATAGGAAGGTGTCAACATTTACTGAGCACCTGTGAGACAGGCACTGTTCAAGGCCCTGGGGCACAAAGATAAAAAAATCACAATGATCACCATCAAGGGACCACAAGCCCTGTAAATCTATCAGGGGAAGACATCTAGGATCATGGTGCGTTCACCCGTAACTGGTGTAGCCACAGTGCACAAACTACTCACACAGCAAGTGCTGGAAAACAGCCGCAGGAGGCAAGACTTTGGATGGGAAGTAAAGTTAGGACTGTGGCGAGATTCTAGCTAGGCCTCTGCCTATCTAAGCTCTTAACTTCAGTTTTCTCAACCTTGAGATTCGTCGTGTGCTTTTAGTGCGCTGAGGAATCACTTCGGAATGTTCTTTAAAACAGATTTCCCAAATCTGGCCCTAGTTTTATGTAATCAAAAGGGGTGGGAGGTGAGACCCCCAAATCTGCATTTTTACACCCACCCCTTCCGAGCAATTTTGATGTTTGCAGTCTATGTGCTATACTTTGGGAAGTACTGCTTAAATAATAATCTGCCTCAGCAGTAAATCTGGCAAGTGATTTAAAAGCTAGTAAGGCAACAAGCAAGAAAGTATCTTGTGAGTCTGAGAGCGGACGAAATTCTTTGCAAATAATAGTAATCCAAATAATATCCAAAAAATTAGTAATAATAGTAAAAGAATTGGAGGACGCACTGCAATTGCTACAGTCCGAGCCTATACCACCGCCCAGTCCACTCCAGCGCAATCGACGAGACTATCTCTTTAAGGCCCTCCCATCACCCCCACCCCGGCTCACCTATTCCCGGGCCCTCGGCGCCTGCGTGCTGGAGCTTCCCAGCTGGGCGGTCGCGGCGGCGGGAAGGCGGTGCTTGTTGCGTATGCGCCTGGCCCCGCCCCTCCCCCTTTCCTTCCTACCCCCGCTCCCTCCCCGATTCTGCCCCCGCCCGCACGGTACAGCTGGGCCAGTGACGCGGGAGCTGCTGCTGCCGCCGCCGCCGCTGCTGCCGTGTTCCTTTCTCCCCAGCCGGCGACAGCCTCGCGCCCTGCCTCCCGCCTTCTCCTCCCGCAGCGCGGTCTAGCTCCAGCCGGACAAGGGCACGCGGGGCACGCGAGGTCTCGCCTACACTCGAGAGAACTGCGGCCGCGCGCAGGCAGTGGAGCAGATCCCGGCGCCGCGGAAGCTGCGAGCGCCCCCCTCCAGGAGGTCCCTGCACCGTTCCTCGGGTAAGTTGTCACCGTGGCCGGGGAGCGGCGGGGTCCGGCTTTGTGTCACTGGTGCTCCCGGTCGGCTGTCAGCGGCTCGGGGTTGGCGCGCACTGCCCGGGAGGGCCTCGGGGGAGCCCCGGCCCGCCGCCCGGCGTCAGCTGCTCTGCGCTGTCTCGCTGTCACCCGGCGTGGGCCGGCCGGGCCCGGTGCCCGGAGAGCGGCTGGGGAGACTGTGCTGAGGCCGGGAGGAGGACCGGACGACTGGTTTGCGGCCGGGAGCTTAGTGGCCGGGATCGGGGCACGCCGCCCTGGCCTCGCCCGGCGTGCAGGGTCGCGCTCGCTGCCTGGGAGTTCAGGGTGGAGACCACAGTTGGCGGATCGCCGAGAAGGAGGTGGGCTGAGGCCCTCTTTCTTTTATCACTATTATTTTCCCGTCCAGCAGACTAAAGCTGCGGGTCCCGCGCGTGGGCAGGTTTTGTTTAGCGACAGTGGATTTCCTGAGCAAACCTTCTAGATCGTGTGCGTGAGCCTCGGAGCTTTCTGCAGCCCCCACGTCCCGTCTCGTCTTAATCTCAAAAACTTCTCTTATTATCCCGGCTGAGACTTACCGAAACCATTTCCTGTTTACATATGCAGACTTTCTTTTTTTACTCCTGCTTTTTAGAGACTCCAAATATTAGTGTAGGTCTGACCCTCCGGTAGGATTGTGGCTGTGGGGCTGCTGAACGAGGAAAAAGTTACCTGTTTGGAGATGAGGAGGGGGAGGTGGTTTGGGTACTGTAAGACCCAGTAGAAAAGAGGCGTCAAAGTCAGGTCTCTGGCCTAATGCTGTTGTTCCCATAGAATGAATGTTCTCTCGGTGACAGGCTGCTCATTGGGCTTTGTTGCTCTTGCTAACTGGGCTTGCATGTGCTTTGTGCAAAGGTGCACACACAATTAGACCGTAGGTATTTACTTCAGTTTTAGATCTACAGAGGTGGGAAGTGGGTCTTTCTATCCTTCACAGTATAATTCATTTCTTGATCTTTTCGTTCCTCTGGTTTCAAATGTGTGTATGAATGATGTACACACACACACACACACACACACACACACACACTTTTTCTGTTTTGGGAATTCCACACCCAAATTGTCACCATCTAGTGGAGGCTAGTAGAGACATGTGCTTGGCGTTGAGTTCTGAATTTTATGGGCTTTGCATTTTTAGCTAGATGCATAGTCAACCAGAAGTGAGACTTCAGGGTTTTGGGAGGGGGTCTCCACCTCCACCTCAGTAAAGGAGGTATTTAATAAAGCAACGATAATAGCAGTAATAGGGGAAAGTTCTTGAGGATTTACTGTGTATCAAGTCTTACGCCAAGGACTTTACTTTTTTGATCTCATTTAATCAACAACCTTTTTTTGGTAGATATTATTATTCCCATTTTTTAAAAAATTGAGACCAAAGCCAAACAAATAACTTGCCCAAGGTCACAGAGATAGCTCGTGGTGGAGCCCACACTGTTAATCACTATGTTCTACTGTTTGTAGTTTGCTTATCTTTTGGTAAAAGTGGAGTCATACAGGGGTGTCCAACCCACTGCCTGTGAGCTGCATGAGGCTCAGGAGGGCTATGAATGAGGCCCAACACAAAATGGTAAATTTAGTTGAAACATTATGAGATTTTTTAGTGATTACATGTTTCAGCATATTTAATGTGTGGCCCAAGACAACTCTTCTTCTTCCAGTGTGGCCCAGAGATGCCAAAAGGTTAGGCACCCCTGCAAATCTAGTCTTTTTCAAAGCACTACTTATCACCCTTAACTCTCTTCAAGATACACATTTCGGTGTGTTTGCACAATATTCATTTGTTCATTAATTCATTCTTTTTAAAAAAATTTAACTTTTTAGAGAGGGGGAAGAGAGAAAGGGAGAGAAACATTGATGTGAGAAACATCAATTGGTTGCCTTCCATATGCACCTGGACCTGGGAGGACCTGGGACTGAACCCGCAACCCAGGCATGTGCTCTGAGAATCAAACCCTTGACCTTTCGGTTTGTGGGACCTACGCCCAACCACCTGAGCCACACCGGCTGGGGCTCATTCTTTCTTTCATTCAGTACTCACAAATATTTATGTGATACAGAATGTATGTCAGGCACTGTGGTAGGTATTGGGGATACTGAATAAATAAGACAGAGTCCAGCCATGCCCTCATGGAGTTCACAGTATCTAAGTCAATTTTGTTTTTGTTTATGTTGTTAATTATTATTCTTGGCCATTTGCTGCTTAAGGAACTTTAGCCCAGTGAGTTAAGCAGAGGCCTGATGGATAGGACTTCCTGTCTACACAGCCACTTTTTGAATACTGTAGTAGAAATGGCATGTGAAACAAATCCTCACCTACAGCTAGCTAGACTGTGGCAGGTCCCAGGGTGCTCAGAGTAGGGCCTTACCCCCACCTCTGCCCTTTAGTGTTTGAATCCAGAGAGCAAACTCACTGTCAAATGGTAGAGTTCAGCTTATTTGCAGAAGTGTGCCTTCCCTAAGCCGAGAATTTGGGTTGACAGAGAGGAGGGGTAGAATAAGGTGTTATGGGCACAGGCTGGCAGATTGAAGAGACCTCAGCACTTTGGTTTCCTGGCAGGTCTCCATCTCGTGGTGATTAAACGTGCGCTCTTATGTAATGGTGCATCTCCTGGCAGGGGTTTTCCTTCTTTTCTGTTGCTGGGCGGCAATTCCTACAGTTGCCTTCCCCCTCCGTACACATATATGGCTTCTTAAAAGTAAGAACTCATTTCAGGTTTATTGCTACTACACACAGTTTCACTCTCTCCATGCTTTTCTGCCCCCCAGATAAAAACTTGCCTTATGTTTTAGATCTTTCCTTGTGCTCTTTTTCCATATTCTTCTGACAACCAAGTGTCTACTGGTGTCTGTTAGTGGGCCCAGAGAATTACAGTATCTTAAAAAACAAATGACTGGACCACGTAATCTTCCTCATTTCCTTACCCAAACAAGTGAACTGGGAAGAACGTCTTTAGCAGAGCCCCTTGCAGGCAGAGAAGGAAGGTCAGAGAGCACCTGTGCTTGTCCTTTTCTCTCTAGTTCCCTAGGTACCAAGGGACCATTCACGGAGAGGTAGCAGCAGGGTTACAATGCCCTCTCATAGGTCTGAAATACCTGCTTGGAGGCCTGAATTTCAGCAGCTCCATGGGGCCAGGTTGTGTGATTGCCGTGCATGAAGCATTTTACTGAGCTCCTGAACTGACAAGTGATCTCCAGTGGAAGCTGACAGGCAGCATTCATTTTCCCTGTTCCATCTGCCTGGGCAGTAGGGAGGTCTTGTTTGGGGGGTATTCCATCGAGCACTAGGAGAAGGAACAAATAATAGAAGAAGCTAAGTGCCTTTCAAAAAAAAAAAACAAAACTTTGAAAGCAAATATTTCTCTGGTACAGACTTGAATGGTGAGGGTTAAGGTACTTGGATTAAGGGTAAGCATTGGGACAAATGCATATGTGATAATAGAGACTCTTTCCCCCAGTTTCTCCTCAAGATGGCTTTGGTCTAGGGGTCACCTGTGTATCTCACTGTAGTGAGATTTCATTTAATGGAATGGGTTTTTTAAAAAATTAATATTCTTAAGTTAGGTTGCCACATTGCAGGGAACTGGGAAACTAGAGCAGTGAGAAACAATGCCTGTCACGCAGGAGGGCTGTTTTCTTGTGGTGGGAGTGGAGGATGTTGTCTGAGGTTGGGATTGGGGGGTTTGCGAGGTGGATTTGGAGCTGCTAACAGCTGTGAATTTGAGACCAGTGAAACGATTTCGGGACATCATTGGGGCGACTGTCTTTGAGCATCAGGATTGTTCACTCCTACCCTGGGTCACATTCAAGGCAACAAGAGCCTTTGCTCCCTAGGATGATGGTAAATTTGTATCTCTGTAAACATCTTTATCTGCAAAAGTAGAGGTGCTGGGGAACGAGTTACCTCTTATGAGCCTTAAGTTTTTGCACAGAGCCTGTTAGGCACCTGTGCATGTTTCCTTTTTCTTGTGCTAATGTGTTTCTGCAATGGTGTCCTTTTTCTTTCCCTTTTAGCCCTTTGGCCTAGAAGCCAGCGGGGCTCCTCTGTTTGTTCTGCCGACCTCTGGTTCTTACCTGAGTGTGGAAGTCTCCACTCTGCTGGTAGACCTTGCGGTAGCACCAAGCTGATTTGCTTCAGCCAGGAAAGGCCACCTGTGCTGTTGTCAGGGCTGGGGGACAGTTGAGTCCCTGTGAAGGTATTGGTATAGCAACAGCAGAAAATGCAACGGCAGTGGAAACTAAATGAATTTCACGGAGTCTGGTGTTACCTGTGATGTATTCTCTCACCCTGGCTCTTAATCTCAAAAGAAGAAAATAGCTACCCTTGAAATCTGAAGGCTGCATGCCAAGAATTAGAAACAGGATATTATCGAAGCATTTTTCTCAAGCAGAAACAGATGTACTTCCCTGTTACTGTCGCCAGTGTTAGTAGATCCTTAAAATTACCTGATAGGTATGTGCCTGTAAATGTACCACCGCCTCCCACACACATATACCAGTGTTGTACTTTTTTTTGGCAGGGCCTGTTTCCTTGATTTGGGGGAAGTTAGCCTGGGATTCCTGATGACAGTAATAGGTCCTCGGTGTGTTTGCAGATGGTAGAGCTGGTGACTGGCAATTCTTTGTTACTCAGAAGAGGATCTGCTGTGGTGAAAGTGAAATGACTCAGGGTTCTTTTCTCCTGTAGTTGGAGATGGGACGCAAAACCTCATGAGAAGAGACTCCAACAGGGGCTCTTTCCCAGTCCTCCCTTCCTTACCATCCTTTCTTAGGAGAGGGAACGTCCAGTCTTTTCAGGTCCAACCTCTTGCCAGCAGTGACTTGCCTTCACCCATGTAAGTTTAAGATCCGAGTGTGGAATTGTTCGGTGTGTAGACTGCCCTTGTTGAAATTTTGGCTGCACTAGGTCTTGGCTTCTGGCAAAGCCCGTAAAGCAAAACTGGCTTCTGGGAATGGGATAGCAGTGTTTATCCCACTTTTCCATCTTTGGGCTGCTCTGAGTTGATCTCAGTGCACTGAGTGTGTGGAGGTTAAGAAAGGGAACTTGAAAAAAGAGAACAAAGTGGTTTTGCTTATTTTGCATTTTATATCGTAGCTAGACAAACTGTGTGAAGAAAGACAGGAGATTTAAAAAAATCAGTATACTGAGACAGTTTTACAGAAAGCTTTGTAAATAAAGGAGAAAAAGTCTCCATGCTTCTACCATTTTAACACAAGTATCATTTCCATGTATTCTTTCTTTTGTTTTAATAGGTAATATGATTACAGTCATTTTTGTATTTTTTTTACTTAGCATTATCCCATAAACGTTTTTTTAAAAAGACTTTATTTATTTATTTTCAGAGAGAGGGGAAGGGAGGTAGAAAGAGAGGGAGAAAAACATCAGTGTGTGGTTGTGTCTCTCACACCCCCTACTGGGGACCTGGCCCACAAACCAGGCTCGTGCCCTGACTGGGAATCGAACCAGTGACCCTTTGATTTGCAGGCCTGCGCTCAAGCCACTGATCTACACCAGCCAGGGCCCATAAACATTTTTCTCATCATGACATACAGCCTTTTGTAATTATTTTTAATGGCTTTATAATATTCTATCAAATAGATTATCTTTGGTTTAAATGTCATCTCTTACACATCTAGATTATTTCTTAGTTTGCTCGAGGAGATTTTTTTCGGAGGGGTGATTTTATTTCATCTAATTTTTTTAAAAATCAGCTTTAAAGACTATACTTTCAGGGATCATTTCTATAGGTCATTAAAAAACAGCTTTATTGAGATAATCAATCATAAAATTCACCCATTTAAATTATAGTATATTTACAGAATCGTATAACCATCATTACAATCTAACTTTAGAACATTTTCATCACCCCCAAAAGAAACCCCATTAGTAGTCACTCCTTGTTCCTCTACGGTGCTCCCAGCCCATGGCCACCACTAACTAATCTATTCTCTTTATGGTTTTCCTGTTGGACATTTCACATAAACAAAATCATACAGTATGTGGTCTTTAGCATTGACCCCTTTCACGTAGCATAATGTTGTTGAGGTTTGTCTATATTGTGGCATATAGCAGTACTCATTGTACTTTATTGCTGAATAGTCTGTTTCATAGATATTCCACCTTTTGTTTATTCATCAGATGATGGGCATTTTGGTTATTTGTGTTTTGGTTATTAGGAATAATGTTGTTATGAACATCCATGTATGAAGTTTTTTTTGTGTGTGGGCATATATTTCCATTTCTCAGGGAGATATTTTAAGAGCTGCATTCATATTTCTGTTACCATTATACTTGGTCATGTTGTTTGGGGAAGAACAGGGTTCTAACAAAAACACTTGGGGAATAATGCCCTGAATTATTAAGAAAAGATGTTTCATACACACAGACACACACACACAGAATCTAGCGTTTATGAAGTCTGAGCTCTCCCGTAGCATTGTTTCCAAATCTTTGGTGCAGAACTTCTAACACTAGTGAGAGTTGACAGGTGCACTAGTGCCAGAATTCAGTGCACATGCACTGCTATTTTTTTTTTTTAATTTTAAAGAGCATTTTCAGCATGAAGCTTCAGTTCTAAATCACATCATGTGTTTTATGGAGAGAAGTTTACTGTGAACCCCACAGAGCCTTCCTTATCAAGTGTAATTTATGGCTCTCAGAAGCATGTCCTTTCCGTGTGAAAAATCCCATGGCAGGGTTAGTGCACCTGCTCCGAGGCTTCTGCTAGGCTGGGGAGTGGAATGCTTACTGAATGGAGAGCCAGCCAGCCAGGTAGCAAGGAGGGCTCTTTGCTGGTGGATCTCGGTTGCACCAGAGGTTAAAAATACAGACCATGCGAGACACAAAGAAGAACAGATGGTGCTGCTGGGAGTGTCATTTCCTCTACAGGATCTGCCCTTGGATGGTTTTACATCATACCAGCCAAGTTACTAAAATAGCGCGGTAGCTGGTCTTGCCTTCTCTGCTCCTAGATCAAGCGTGCATGTGGCCACCTAATTTCTTTTTATTTTAATAGAGAATCAACTTTGCCCTGACCTGTGTGGCTCAGTTGGTTGGGAGTCGTCCTGCAAAGCAAAAGGTCACTGGTTCGGTTCCCAGTCAGGGCACATACCTCGGTTGCCAGTTCAGTCCTGGTCTAGGTGCATAAGAGGAGCAACTGATTGATATTTCTCTCTCTCTGTCTTCTTTCCTTCTCCTCTCTTTAAAAATAAGTAAAATCTTAAAAAAAAGAGAGTAAACTTTATGCTTATTGTTTTTTGTTTTTTGTCTTTTTTAAATCCTGACCCAGGAACATGCCTACTAATTTTACAGAGAGAGAAGGGAGGAAGAGGGAGAGAGAGAAAACACCGATTAGTTGCTTCCTGTACACACCCCAACTGGAGATTGAACCTTCAACCTTTTGGTGTACATTATGACACTCAACCAACCGAGCCACCCAGCCAGGGCAGGCCACCTTATTTTTTTATTAGAGGGTCAAGATGGTTCCACCCCAGAGATATGTGGGACACAGGGCACATGCTCTTTGTCCAGCAAACTGAACAGAAAACAGGAACTTGAATTATTTTCTCCTATGCCCGTAGTAGGTTTCTGTACCTGGAGCCAAGCCCAAAGATCAATCCTTCCAGAAAGTAGTCATGTGTGTGTGTAAATGTAAATGTGTGTGGATGCAGTCATAACTTTCCTGCCATAATTCATTGCCAAAAGTTTTGGATTTGGAGTGGACTCTACCTGTGAATGCAAATTCTATTCCCAAGTCCTAGGAGTCTCAAAAGGCTGAGTGAAGTGACACAAGATTCTTACCTGAAGATGTGAATTCTTGACTGTACTATCCAGATGTTACCACTAAACTCCTTGCACAGCAGTGAGACTCTGTAGGCTCCTGAAAGGCTGGAGTTGGAAGGATGGGACATGGAGATCATCTCATTCTACCCCCTCACTTTACAGAACAGAAGAATGGAAAATGGGCTCTCAGAGCTGACTTCCCTGTGTGGTGACAGGGCCAGGGAAGAAGCCAGGGCTCCAGATTCCCGGTCTAGTGCTCTTTCTACCCGAGTGTGTTCAGCTTCTCTTCTCTGGGCCTGTCCCAGGAAAGGGGACTGGGAGCAAAGCAGAGTATGTGATTCATATTGTTAGGAACAAATTCAGGCCCCTCCTGTGGTTTCAGACTCCTGTTTTGAGTCTAATAGTGAAATTATTGATACAAAGGGGAGTGAGTCTTTAAGGGGAGAACTGTTCTTAAAATGGACTCTGGTGTCTCTGTGCTGTGCTTCTTTGCAGTTTGAAAACCATATCTGCCTCCAGACCAATATGTGTCCTCTGGGTCATTTTCCCCTTTGGGTGCCCCTTGCCCAGCTGTGACAGTGGCAGGAACTGGTGTCATCCTAGGGGTAGTAGAACTGCCCAGTGATTGGGAACATGCTGTCTGGGAGGGCTCATGCTCCCTTCTTCCCACCACAGTAGCGGACTAGAACCCTTCATGGCTGTGGTTCTTATTTCCTCAGGTTTGTTTTACGTGGGATCAGCCATCCATCCAAATGCAGTGTGAACAGACATCTCTAACTGCGTCTCTCACCAGCCAGAAAGGATATACGCTGCCTTTCCCTGTCCTGGAAACCATTGAGCAGTTTTATGTTCGCTGGGTGCTGCTCTTTCAGTCTTTCACTGGGTGGGTGTCTTGGCATGCCCAAGACATTTCTAGAGAATTAAGAAATGCTAGGCTGGCTTAGTCCACACCTTGATCAGTCCTTGATTCCCATCCACCTCCAGGTAGAAACTCCGCCACAGGAAGGCCATCTACCTCCTTGTTTCAGTCCTGTGGGGATTTTGCTTGTTACACAGCAGTATGACAAGAAGAACAGGCTCTGGGTTTCATAAGAGTTCATTGGTCCATCTTTTCCCTCCTTCCTTGCACCTTGAAGTCATAACAATTTGTGAGTTGGTAATCTGGTTGGCTTGTGACATCAGCCTGGTGGGAGGTGGGTACATGATTGCTGCAGAAACCGAAAGGAAGTAAATCTAATCACTTGTTAGGCAAGTATTTAGTGAATACTCGTGATCGGTGCTTGGTGTACATTGATACTTGCCCTCATGGAGTTAACGATCTGGGGATTCCATGGGTTATTTAATTTGAGAATAGTATTGGAGGAATCTGTTGTGTACAGTCGACTTCCAGTGTGACCACTCCGAAGGAATCATTCTGACTTTTTCAGTGCCATCTGCGCCCCAAGCCAGTAATCGCCCTGAAACGGAGGAGGGCTTGAAAAATATTCTTGGAGAATTCCTCTTGGTGTCCTGAGCAAGAAAGCAAATTGCTTTTCACTGCAGAGTGGGCTAGGTCTAGGAGTTTGGTCTGGTGTGAGGATTCCTGTTTTCTGGCTTTACTTAACCAATCAACTTTTCATGTGGGAATGAAAACCTTTTTCTTTTTTTTTTTTTTAAATTAAGACAGAAAAGCAAGTTTGGATTCAACAGTGAGAAATTAGGAGAAGAAAAATAGGATCAGTGGCATGAATTCCTTAGGGAATCATTTTTCTCCCGTCTCCACCAAGCCTCAATTTTGGATGTAAAGGTTGATTTGCGATGTCCCTTTTCCTGATACATCTGTGGCTGTGTAACCTGCTGGAGACAGTCAAGGACCTAATACAATACTGGCAAAAATAAGGCTCCCCATAAATGTACATACCTGTATATTTTATCTGTATATGTAGCCATCTCTGTGTCCGCCCAGGTTCCAGGGTGAGACTGAAAGTCCCCTGAGGCCGATGACTGTCTCGTCTACTTCTTTGTACTCAGCTTCTGGATTAATTTGTTAATGGACAAGTGATTGACCAGGTGTGGAGGATTAAAATAAAAGGTGAGAGAGCAAGGTGATTTTGAGGACGTTTGCCTTGATGAGGCAGAATCAAAGAACAGTATTAATGAAATTCTAAAAAGAGACATTTGGAAGGAGGCCTGGTTTGAGTGAAAAACAAACATAAACTAGGTGGTAAAATGCTGTTAACATTCACTAAGTTCACTGTGACTGGTGCCAGGAAAAGAAGGCAGCTCGGGAACCATGGAGGTGGGAGGAGGAGGTGAAGGAAAGAGAGCGTTGGAGGTTGTTTGGAATCTTTCAGCAAGGTCAGTCAAAAACAAACCACAGGACCCCTTAAGAATTTTTTTTCACAAGGCTTGTGGGAGGCACACATCACACATGAACGTGAACACCCGATCATCACACCTATGATCACACCTATGAACTACCAAAGGATCTAAGAACTCTGATCCAAGATCAGAGAACCCTTCTAGTTTTCAGGTGCAGGTCTTTGTTTCTGGAACTGCGCCATTCTTTGAGATGTCTCAGGAGGCGTTAGTCCTGACCTAAATTCAATGTATACATATGCATCTTAGTTTGGCCTTATCTATCTATCTATCTGTCTATCTATCTGTCTATCTATCTAGCATCCACTGTGAATTAGTTACAGGCAACAGAGTAATTAAACCAGTCTCATTTCCGTTTGTTCTCCAGCATGGAGCTCTTTCGGGGGTGGTTCTGTTACTTCTGGAATTACAAAATGTAATTATGTGGGTCATCTCCTTTGAAGGTCTGTGTATGCTTTTGAAAAATCACATCTTTGAGAGAAAGGCTGCTCTCTACAAATGTTGACTGCTTTTCTTGGGATATATGTGAGCAAAAACAGAATAAACAGATTTCAGAACCTTTGATGTTGGTAAAATTTTCTGTGAATAACAACAAGGTAGGTATTTTTCAAGCAGTACCTCTGAACACGTTTAGTAATTGAACGACTGTTTATTGAATGCACTTTCCCATGAAATCACCTCCCACCCTCACAGGGGTTCTTTGCAGTGCACAATCTAACAAATTTTTTGCATCGCTCTCCAGTGCGTTGGTACGTCTCTCTTACCCTCGTAGATTTGCAGCTCCTTAAGGGTGGAAAGGGCTGGTTTAAGTTCCCTCTGCAGTCTGGGTATCCATATTAATAGCAATAAAGATTTTTTCACTTTACAAAGTCATCACACAAGACATCATATAATACTGTGTGGAAGGTTTTCATCCCATTTTTTAAGTGGGAAAGCAAAGGCCTTTGGTGACCAGTAGACACTCAGCAGCCACTGCACGTGCAAACAGCGATCAAACACTGGTATCCCATTCAGGGAAATGGGAAACCCCCTGGCACCGCAGACTGGGTAAATTTCAACTTGCTCATGAAAAGCAGTGTAACAACCCTGTCCTGTTCCCCCACCCCCACTAAGCATAGGCACTCCCAGGGTGAGTGTGGCTGTGTGCTTTCATGTACCGATGGGACAAAATGTGAAAGTGCACGCAGTCGGAAAAGGGCCGCTTTCATCTCCTCTGGAAGAAGCATCTCCATGTAGTCTGGGGGGGCTTTGATTTTTAATTTTTGGAGGAAGGGGAGGCTATACAGACAAAACCCTGGTATCTAGAAATCCATGCAGTTTTCGGGTTAGTAGAGGGTCCAGCTGGGGTATGCCAGAGCCGAAATTCTGAGTTCCTTGGGTGCTAAGGGCCCTGTGATGGGCATTTGGAGCCGCTCTGCAAGCTTACTCTGTGCCACGCGTTGTTGCAGTCTTCTTTCTGCCTCCCTGCAGGCGTGTTCTGACTCCAGGGAGCAGCAGTGGGTCCAGTGACTCCTCGAGATGCACCCTCCCACCCCCGTGCTGTTTCCAAAGAGGAGTGTCTTGCCTTGGGAACTCATGAGAGTTCCTAAAGGAGTGTCCTCCCTTTTTTTTTTTTTTTTTTTTTTTTTTTGCTGGCTCAAGAACCCAGGCTCTCCTGTAGGTGAGGCTTGATCTTCTCTTCCCCATTACCTTGATCTGGTTTCCCAGGCAGAGGGCGAGCCTGTGCGGGCAGTGCGGGGGTGAGAGGTGAAGGTCCTGCCTTGCCTAGGACAGCTCAGATTTGTGAACCCATGAAGCAGTTCTCATGTTCCTGGGACAGGGTGTGCTTGGCCAGCTCTGTCTCTTTTTCCATTTAGTCGGGAAAGTGGAAGAGTAAGGCTGGCTGTGGGCCAGGCATAGCTTCCCCTTCTCCTCTGTTGAATGAAAATGGCTGACTGTTTCAAGGAGTGGGCACGGAGTGGGAGGCTGTGGAGGCTAGTGGGCTTTGAGATCAGACTGACCCCGCTTTCGGTGTCAGCTCAGCCACTTACAGTTTGGTTGTAAAGTGGAGATGGTAATGTCAACATTACCTCTCTCTAGAAGGGCAGCTACCAAGATATTAATGATTATGCCTGGGGTAGGGAATTCTAGGGCGAGGAAGGGTAACAGGGAACTATAACTTAAACTTTTTTTTGGTGTCATTTGAATTTTTCACTGGTATGTCTAACTTAATTAAATTATATTTAAAAGTACTCCCTCATGGGATTATTACGAAAGTCAAATAAAATGGGGGTATTTAAAACACTAGGTACATACAGTACCTGACAACCAAAAGATACTCAAATGGCAGTTTATTTGGCAAGAGTGATATTAATTAACAGTCAGCTCTTGCTCTTGTAGTGCTATTTTGTGTCTGGTTTGTGTGGCCTTGGGTAAGCCTCTTTGTTAAGACCCAGGTTCTTTACCTGAAAATGGGGGATAGCAATATGGAGGAGACATGTAAAGCAGTTGCCTGGTATCTGGCACATAGTAATTGCTCAGTAAATACGAACTGTTATCAGCACTGGCCAGGGCCACAGATGTAAAAGACACCACTAATCTGGACAGAGGAGATTGTCAAGGGTCGCCTTGGTGGGGCTGAGTGAAGTAGAGAGGCCAGCTTAGGACCTGGTCCTTTCTCCTCTTCCCAAGACAGGTGGATGGCAACCAGAATGACAAAAGGGAGGGGCTTGTTTCCTGTCTCCGTCCTTCTGGCTTGGCAGGCTTACCACTGCCCTTGTAAGTTCAGGGGTCTCAGCTCCTTCAGGCCTGGTTGCTGTTAAGCTGCCCTGCTGCTGTAGTCTGCACTGACGCCGTATCAGCTGAGTCTGCTCATCCCTCACTCTTTCGTCCTGGAAGGCCTGCACAAGGATGGGCTCAGCTTCCCTGAGGCAGAGTGTCTCTCCTCACCACCTTGGTACTGCCCATAACTTCCCCCCTGCTCCCTAACTATCTACCTGTTGGTGGGATTGAATGGTTGAGGTGAAGCCAGACTTGGTGGGACATAGGTTTTGATACTTGCTGTGGGGTCCTGTTCTCTATATTCACATTTTTGAGAGAAAAAACCCTGATGATTTCTGCCCAGTACTGTTTGAAGAGAGGGTGAGAGATTCCTGTCTCCATATTTGAGACTCTGTGGGGCCAGAGCTGATTGCGCCCCCAGTGTCTCACCTCGGGTTTGTACAGTCCGTTTCTCACCTTTGTCCTTTGGGTTCTCTCTGAATCAGACTTCGCCACATTTGCCTTGCTCCGTTCTTCCCAGGGGCCATGAAATACCAGTTGGTAAAAAACATAGGCAACGCGATGACAGAAGTTGTGCCGATCTAAAGTTTGCCGAGTGGACTAGATGAGGAGTGTGCAGTTTTTCAGAGTCTTGTACTTGATAGTTTTTGTGTTTCAAATACACTTTTTCCAAATCCGCAGTTAGCGGTGGCCGGCATACATTTTAGTCCATGCTTCTTTGGACTGTGTGCTGGGTGTAGGTATTGAGTTCACATTTCACAATTCCCCATCCGTCTCTAAAGAATGCGAGGGGCCTGCTATGGAGGCACTCACTTTTGATACTTAATACCAACCCAGTCACTGTACCTGATTCCCTGCCTGGTTTCTTTTCTTTATTTATGGCATCAAAATGCTTCCTGTTAGCTTGGCAAAAGTAAGATTCCTGGAAGACTTTAACAACCTTGTGGAAAGGACCCTCTTCCTCTTAACTAATCTCAAAATAAGACTCCTCGGTAGAGAAGCCACCCTCCCAGCTGCTTTATAAAAACCTCCCGAAGACACAGGTTGTTCAGGCCGTTTACCCTGTTTCTGTAGTACCTCCCTGGGTTTTGAAGATAGACTTGCTTAAATTCATTCTAGTTATGAGGGTGGTTGCCTGGAAGTTTTGGAGGAGATACTTATAAAAGAACCAAGCCCTGGGTTTGTTTCAGGACTGATCATGAATTCCAGGAGCATCTTTAGGGCACCGGGGAGAGAGGAGTGGCACACTGTCATGGAGCCGTCACGGAGGAGGCCACCTTTCGGGGGCCACATTGTAGGCAGTCCCCGGCCTACGTGAAGTCATGCCTGGGCCTTATGAGGGATGAACCAGACGGCACGTCTAGGAAAGCCGGCAAATGTTCTTGCTGTCAGAATTAATTTAAACATTTTTACATGTAAATGTAGAATTTCGAGAATCTTTCTCTTGGGGTTTTAGGGCTCCTTTTGCTTTCTCTTATGTCTTGCTTCTAGCCAGAAGGGACTCTCAACTCTACGTCTTCCTATCCTGTCTGGTTACTTCCCTCACCAAATGGGTCATTTGTGGTGGGGACAGATAAGGTGACCAGTCCTCTCGTTAGTGTAATTTGAAGGTTGCTGATGTGACCATGTGCCCAGAATGTACCTGCTAAACAGGTAACATTAGTGACAAAAATATTCATCTTTCCAGTTGTTGCTGTGGATTAAGACATTTGGATGTAGCAGGTATGATAACCTAGAAAGAGGGACTGTATCAGGGTCACAGAGCCCAGAAAGGAACAAAAGAAAAACCCTGTGGGGAGTGGGACAAGCGGAAGTGTTGAGAGCATGTGCGGTGCGGGCACTGTGCTGGGTGCTGTCCGAGCCGGGCATGTCTTCACTGCACAGGTCAGAACAGCAAGCTAAAGGAACGTAAATGCTGCAATTTACTAGACTGGAGCTAAAAACCAGGATTGGAGTGATTCCATAGCCTGTGTTTTTTTCAGAGCAGATAAAATATATGAGGTGAGGCAACTGGGGTAAAGAGTGAGGCTGTGAGGGAGACAGAAAACAAACGCCCGGAGAGAGGAGGACGGGGCCAGGTTGGAGCGGCAGTGGAGGGGTGCTTGGGGGTGGATGGTCCTGGCTGCAGGGTGTGGAAAGGAGAGGATTGTTAACAAAAATAAACTAAACTGGGAAAAAAGGTTGGAGAGGGGTATACCATTGGTACGAAGGCAGCTCTTCCCTGGAGGAAGCTCTGCGGGGTTTGTTTGTGGCCTGGAGGACCAGATAGTCTCTGTATTTGGGCAGGTGGCAGCTGGGCCCTGCAGAAAGCCTTTTAATCCCTGGTATTTATAGACTGGCCTGTACTCTATTGAAAGGCAGCTTCCACTTCAGTTAGCGAAGGCAGCATTATCTGTCTTGAGACACTGCATTGATAGATCCTCATTTGGCCCAGCAGGAGAGGCTGGGTAATGCCGTTATATTATCGTGACTCCCTGCTGCCTCAGGTTGTGGAGGGACAGTCCGCTCTGAGTTACCCACTGCCTGCGCCCACTGCTGCCAGTGTTCCCTTCCTTCTCAGGGAAGAGTTTCAGTCAGGACCGGAAAAGGTAGCCTCTTGTGTCTCTCTTGTGTTCAAGGGAGCCAGGAATTTCCTAGAATGGTGAGTCTGATTTCCTCCCAGTCCCTTGCCATTAGGCTGGGGCTGCACTGCCCTACACGCAGTGCAGTTCAACACTGATTTATTGACACGTGCTAGTCTGTGTGTGGGGGGGATGGGATACAAGAGACGGCAAAGGCAGGCTGCTGACCCAGTGAGAGGAGAGGGATGCCAAGGAAACAGCTCCAGTGGTCGGGCTGGTTCCTTTTTCTTATAGCAAAAAGTGTTCATAAACTCTCAGTTTTGTCTAACCTAAATGGTTATGGTGAGGAATGACCACAGTAATAATGAATCGAAGACTGCTTTGAAAAGTATAAAGCTCTAGATTTATGCAAAACTTTCTTAATATTACAAGGTAGACTCAATAAAAGATAATACATATTGAGTGCTTTCTGTGTGCCAGACACCATTTTAAATGCTTTATATGAATTAGTTTATTTAATCTCCACAGCAGTTTTGAAGTACAACAGGTTGCTTATATTACACTCATTTTACAGTCGTGAAAAATGTTGCCAAAAGATGATAAGGAACACCTTTGTAGGCTGCACAGCTGGGAAGTAGCAGGGCCAGGCAGTCTGAACTCTTGTTGACACCAGGTGGCCTCTGCAAAGAGGGCGAGGAAATCTGAGAATGGAGGAGGGATTCCACTTCAAGGAGAGGCAGCAGTCAGGACTTACCTTCAGAGGCCAGAAAGGAGCAGGGAAAGGTCAGGCTGGTGCTTGAGAAAGCCTTAGCATTTCGGCACAACTTAATTAAATTACTGAAACTGTTCCCGAACTTGATGCCATCTTTCTCGGGTAGTAATGCAGTTGAAGTAGAAACTGAAGCCCAGGAGGAAGGACAGAGTTGGTGAGCTCACGGATGTGAATGTCAGACACTTACTGACTCTGACTGAAACAGAGGCAAAAGTTTACAGCAAGCACTTCTTTATTTAACTTACAAACCACTACAAAGATCCCAGGCAATGTGCGTTGTGTTGGGACTTTTAAAGAACACACATTAAAAAAACCAAAAAAACTCTTCCTCTCTCAGCCTGTTGCTGTTGAAGTTTCTATTAAGGATATCTGTATTGGATCATTCATATGCAATGTATCCATCTTTGGCACTTACTTTTCAGAGAAATCATGCTCATTTTTTTTTTCCTTTTTTAGATTTTATTTATTTATCTTTAGAGGGGAAGGGAAGGAGAGAGGGAGAGAAACATCAATGTGCGGTTGCCTCTTGTATGTCCCCTGCCGGGAACTGGCCTGGCAACCCAGGCATGTGCCCTGACTGGGAATCGAACCGTGATCCTTTGGTTCGCAGGCCCGCGCTCAGTCCACTGAGCTACACCAGCCAGGGCTCAAGCTCATTTTTTGAGACAGCTTCTAGCCAGGTCATTTTCACTGTGGAAGACTGGGGGCGGAGAAGGCCGTCTCTTTATCCGCTGCATGTTGAAAGGTAAAGAGAGCTCTGGGAGTTAATGTCTCTGAATTTCTATTTCACTACTCTCCGTTTTGTCAACAGCTTTTTTAGCCTGTGGTTCCCTCTGACCGAAAGTGATTATTTGTCTCATTAGCAGTTCAGGGGAGTTAGCCATCAGCTTTTAATGACCTAGTTCCCAAATTTTGCAGTGGCTTTAGAAGTTTCTTAGAATACCCCAAAGCAGTGTTTCTAAAAGTGTGCTTCAGAACCTCTGAACACCCTACCTTGGGAATCAGTTCCCTTGTGGATGGGACCGTGGTGTGCAGGCACACTTCTTGGTGCCCTGCTTCTGATATACAGCTGGGAAGCCAAGCCCAAGCCCACCTACAGAGGGTGTGGAACTGCAAGGAGCAGTGCGAGTACTCTTCAAAGCTTCCTGGTTTCTTTTTATAATGTATGGGAATTTTGCCTCCTGTTCCATAATATATCCAGGATGGTTTTAATATTTAAAATGAATGAGAGTGCCGTGACTGGTGTGGCTCAGTTCGTTGAGTGTTGTCCCACAAAGTGAAAGGTCACCGGTTCGATTCCTTGTCAGGGCACATGCTTGGGTTGCGGGTTCGGTCCTTGCTCAGGGCATGCGTGAGAGGCAGTCACTTGTGGTTTCTCTCACATTGGTGTTTCTCTCCCTCTCTTTCTCTCTCCCTTCCCCTCTCTAAAAATAAATAAGTAAAATCTTTTTAAAAAGTCTCTAAGCTCTTATCAAATGTCAAAAATAGATAGATAAACAAATAAATAAATAAATAACATTGACATGGAATAAATTTGAACCTCTCCCAAGATTGTATGCTTTGGTGTCAAACAGCTTAATTTGTCATCTTGGCCTCAGGAATTGCTATCTGTCTGACCTTGGGCAAATTTAACCTGTCTGCTTTGCCTAAAATGGAGAGAGTAAGAGTACCTATCATTCAAGGTTGTGGTGAGGATTAAATCAGGTATTAGAACAAAAATGCTTAAACCCATGTACAATGATCAAGCCATCAGTGGCCAGTTGATAATGATGCTATTACTATTATTATCCTGAGGTTTCATGAGTGTAACTACCCCGCTGCAGAATCGAGTCCTGCAGGATGACCAATTATCCCACTCCCCACAGACACAGTTATAAAAAAACAAACAAACTGTTGTCATCCATAGGAAGCCTCAGCAGAGCACTGGCAGCATGCTTTCTGGTAACAGACGATCTCCCTCACGTTGTAGCTTTAGTTCTCTGAGGACCCCATGTGAGGGGTATGGTGTGACTGTTCTCAGGCAGTCAGAATCTGTCACAGGTGGGCGGGAAGTACTTGTTTAGAAAATGTCAAACACTCCAAGTCGTTTTAACCAACTGCTTGTTTTTCATTCAATCTGCATTGCCCCCTGCCCCCGCCCCCCCAGTTCTTGTTTAAGGGTTAGGAAAGAGGGCTCATTGCTCACTTCCTTTCTAAAGGGTCACATCTCAAACTTGATGCCCTTCCAGAGGTCACCGCTGTTCACCTGTTACTTTGCTACTTCAGTCTGGGATGGCCAGGGGTGCCAGAGTGGCCCACAGGGTATTACAGGGAAGGGCCACATTTCGGGGAGCCAGTCTAGCCCTCTTGTGGCTTATAACTTTATACTAGGCAGCCCATATTGGGACAGGCACTCAGCAACACCTTTGTCCCCAAGCGTCCTCTCCCCTTCAGAGCAGTTAGTGTGGAAGGCCGACTACTGATTTCCAGTGATGCTGCATACTCAAGCATTTGGCCTGGTTTACGTAGATTCTACTTTCCTGGTTTTGTACTCACTTTGCACATAGCCAAATGGTGAGGGACCCTGGGCCTCTCTTCCGCTATGGGGGTATTGGCTGTCAGGGTTTTCGGTCTCATCCCTTCTCCCTCAGTAAATGCAGCTGGGAAGGCTCTTCCTAGGAGGAAAACTCATTCTGTAAGGAGAACAGTGACTCAAGGCTTTAAAAAAAATCCATTTTGAGTTTATTCTTGTGTTAAGACTTTTTAAATGTAATACTTCCTCCTTTTTTCTTCTTCCCAGAATAAGAGATGCCAGTAAAACTTTAGGACTATTGAGATGTATTTATCTCTATTGTGATGGACAAAGGAATTGTTAGCTCTTCTGTGTAAATACCCTTTACTGCCTTGCAAATGGGAATTACAGGAAATCACAACTAGCACAGAAAACCTTGGGCAGCCGGGAAGGATGGAATGCGTAAACTCCCATTTCCAGAAACAGGCAGAATGGCCAGGCTCAGTGACCTTAGCATTTGGTGGTGAGGGAGCCAAAGCATGGCTTCAAGATAATGTCACCATCTGGGAACTGGAACCCAAGTCTACTACCTGGTCTCTGACTTTTATGTCATCGTCGCTGAGCCCTCCTTTCCAGTCATTAAGCAGCGCCTGCCAATTCTTTCTTCGGTGGGTCTCACCACCCTGGTCAGACCTCATCGTCCTGTCTGGCCTCCCAGGCTGCTTCAGTCTCTCCTGCCAGGTCCACCTCCTGTGAACATGGTTCTTGTCCCAGGTAAGACTAGGTAAGAGAATGAAGAAGCCTTGTGTGTGTGGGAGGTAGTATTACCAGCCCTTCCTGTGGTGGCGGGCCCCTTGAGGGTGAGGACCTTGCATTCCAGTGCCTCTCACATAGTAGGCCTTCAGTTAATGATTGTTGAATTGGATCAGGTTGAGTTTCCTGCTCAAGAATTTTCATTGGGTCCCCACTACTTACTGAATCAAGGCTGAATTCCTCTGCCTGTTTTTTCATGATTGTACACACTGGCCTTACTGAAAGTATTCAGGTGAATGCTTAATACTTTGTGGTAGATACTAGGGAAACGGTAAGAACTGTCACTTGCCCTGAAGGATCTCAAGTGGATTTTTTTCTCCTGTTCTTCCCTTATTCTTGTCCTATTACCCCTTTCTTATTCAGCCCTATAAAAGTTTCAGGTCACATCTCCCTTTCTTTGTTTTTAGGGCCCTCTCTGATTGTTTTGGTTCTGATATCTTCCCTCCGCTTCATTATTTTGTCCATACTCACAAGTAGCTGCTTGTTCTTTCTTATTTTCTAATTTTTCATACCTCGCAATTTAGCATTTTACCGAACCCACACGGGATACTGAAGTAGATGCCCCTTCCTTATTGTGTGCCTTGATTGTTTGCTGCCTGGGTGTGCAGCCTCCCCAGCTCCGTTGAAAGCTCCTGGTGAGCTGGGGCCTTTGACTTCTGTGCATTTTGCAAGCTGTCTATAGAGACTGTCAGGAAATGATGATGTATGGGGTAGGCAAAGGAACCATTGGAGGTGGAAGGTGATCTGACAAGTGCTTTGGGAGCGTGGATCCTAGCAGGGTCTGATGGCCTGGAGCAGAGCAGGGACTCGAGGCCTGAAGACCATGCAGGAGTTTTAGGACTGTGGAAACCAGGACCTGAGAGAAAATGGAAAGGACAGAAAGGGTCGGGCTTATCTCCCAAGAGTTCATTCTAAGGTTCTCTTGAAAGCCTGGTAAAAAAATGTGTGCATCCCAGAAGTTCGCCAGGGTTCTTAGGGAACTGTGGGGAGGCCAGATGCCTGTGTGGTAGATCCTCCCAAAAGGAGGGTGTAAAAGACCCCTGGCTACGGGGAAGCTTGTAGCTGAAGGGAACAACAGTTAAGGGGCAACAGTGAGTAGGCCTGTCAGACTGAGAATTTGATTTATTTGTAAGAACGGCATTTGTATAGATTCCTCTAGGGAGTTTGAGGATTTGAATGTATGCAAATACAAACGTATTTTTTTATTCGCTTTGTTGCTGATGAGGCTTATAGGCTTATATTACATTTTATTTTGAATGATAGAATCTTGCATAAAATTAAAAGCAGCGTGTAACTTTTCTGACTCGGCAGATGTTTAAGCATTGTGCTGACTGCCCTCACTCCCCCCCCCCCCTCGCCCCCAATCTTTTTCTTTTCCAGACTCACCTAGTGCTGTGAAACAGGCTGGTAACATCTGTAGGCTGGGCCCAGTTTCAGTCAACGAAATTCTTTGTAATTCTGTTTAAATCTATGGGGCACATCTGAACTTACTGGAATTCTAGGTAGGAAGTATGATTGCAAAGGCAAAGCCATTTAATTGTAGCTTGTAGGAAAATAAAACCAGCTTGCATTTTCTTTTCACAGACTTTATCTGAAACACCTCCTTAGCTTTTATTTTTGGCAAATAGGTACTGGGATGGCAGCCTCCTTACTGGTGATGGAGGCGTATGGTAAACCAGAGGGTGATTTCCTAGAGTCCTGAGCCTTTGAAAAATGCCATTCATTTTGGAAAACAATAAGCGCAGAAGCCAGACTGCCTGCCGCAGATTTGCACCCTCTTCCCATGCTCTTCTCAGCTAGGAAATACCATGGCCTCAGTCTGCCTAGAACGTGGTGGGTTAGGTTTGTGTTAATGTCTGTAGCAGTTTGGTAATGAAGTTTAGCCCTTTAAGGATGATGATGATAATATTGACATAAGAAAATGTCCACATTTGTAGAGAATTTTTATGTGTTTATTTGAGGCAAACTGATGACATATGCTGGGAAGCAAAATCTTGGTGGATTGAGAAAATACTCCTGAGGATGGCAGTTTTGCTTACTTTATACATTAGAATCAAAAGAGGAGGCATAAGGAAAGTTACATGAAATTCATTGGTGGTCAGTTAAGGAGGTGGAAGAAAGGATGGGTGGGGGAATTCTCTAGGATTGTTTCAAAGCAAAATGGAGAAACACGTGGTTTTACATTGGTGGGGCTAGGATAGTTAATAATGAACATTTATAGCACATAGAGATGGTATGCGGGGAACAAGATAACAGTGAGGGATTCTGCGGTCCCTTGTTCTGGTGCCAGCAGTTGTGCTTTCCAGGGGTAGGGAAAGAAAATTGCTCTGCTATTTTAAAGGTATGTTATCCTAGATGCATAAGAACAATGGACAGGCCTCACTTTAGGTAAAGATTAGCCTTTGCTAAGCCTGGTAAGTGACTGCCTGCTATGACCTGCCCAAAGTTAGGGATTTGTGTGGTTACTTTACATCTCTGAGTCGCTCAGGCTGCCACGGGACCCTGCTTAGCCTGTCAGGTTTCTTGTGTAGCTCCCCTTTCATTCACAGTAATGATAGACACTCAGTAGCAGGTTATCTGAGTTGTGAGCTACTTCTTTCTAAGACTCCCAAGGAGAAACTCACTTTACATGTGAAGGTCTTAGTGTTGAGGAGAGGAGGAAGCAGCCATGGAGTACAGAGAAATCATCTGCCCAAAGATTACACTTTAGAGAAATACTTTGAACGAAGTTTTGTGCTTTTTATTTGTAATGGGGTGTGTCGCTTCTTTTGAGAAGACTTTTTACAATAGTATAATGGTTCCCCTGGAACTCATAGCAGGATTTGGTTTTGATCCTCTCCTGTATTTACAGCTGGCTTTTTCCCTAGGGAAGCATTCATCTATTTTAAAAAGTGGTGAGAGAAAACAAGTAGTTCTCTCAAACAGTGAGGTCTGGAAGTCAGACCTGCATTTGCCTTTCAGGAGAGCAAGTTCTAAAGGGTTGTTTGGGTAAAAAAGAAGGAAGTCTGGCCACAGTGACACCCCCCACATACACACCCTCCACTCAGAGGTTCCTTTAGGTAAGATGTGAAGGCGTTTAGGACAGAGGGTGCCCATTATGGCCCCATTGTTGTACTAGACCTAACATTGCTTTTTAGTCAGTTTTTCTGGCAAGTTGCTCTCTTGCCCCGAGTATCCACGGGCTGGTGTTGACCCTGAGGCCAGGACCAGCCTGTGGTGATTGCACTTGAGTGTGGGATCGGAGGCAGCATCTGAGAACATTTTGGGCAGGAAAGATTTCTGATCATTAGGATGTTTTCGTCATACCAGTGCTGCGAGGCCTTGGAGGTTCACCAGGCATCTGGATGAGGTTAGTGAATGGGCTTAACCCTAATGCTCCTTAGCCTCTTTCCATACCCTTTTAACCTCCTAGGTGGTTGTTGATACGCCTTTTTGTTTTGTTGTGAGTAGGGGAGGAATTCTGCTTTGCAGTTGAGTAACTGTGCCTTCTATTCAGATTTTATAGAGGTTACACTGGAAAAACTAGAGAGCATTTTCTTCTGTTTTGCACACACTCTGACCTAGAGGGGATGCCAGGCTGGAGTCTGGGGGATATGGAGGGGACAGTAAGGGCAGCTGTGCCCTGAAGCTCCAATGGCTTGGCCCCCTGGCTAATGGCCCATCCCCTGAGGCTGGGCCAGCAGGGAGGCCTGCAGTTTCCCTGAAATGACTGCTTCTCCCAGCTAGGTTAGTGTGACCAGCCAGGGAAGGGGAAGGGGGGGGGGAGCTTCCTAGGGAAGAGGGTGGAGGACTCTTAATTAAGCCTCGTTTGGCAGTAGTTGTTCAGACTCACCTCCTGTTTCTGTGTTGGCTGATAGTTCCCTTCAGCTCTCAGAATAACCCTTCTTCATTTCCAAGGGGGAATGATTTTTGCTAAAACAATCCCCCCACCCCCGAACTTCAACCTACCTTGAATATTACTATATGTGCCTTTTGCCTCCTTTCCAGAAAGGCAGCTAGCCACTCTTGCTGTTTCATGAGTGGCTCCTGCCTCGTTCGAGTTCTGGAGACTACTGCTGCTGGACTTCATTATCTAGCAGGGGTCTGGATGTGAGCCGCACCTTGGGTGCTCAGAAGGGGTGGAGCACAATGGAGAACAGTGCTGGGGCCGACTCTGTCTGAGAGGGCTCAGTGGTCAATTTCTTTTTTTAAAGATTTTATTTATTTACTTTTAGAGAGAGGGGATGGGAGGGAGAAATAGAAAGAGAGAAACATCAGTGTGTGGTTGCCGCTCATGCGCCCCATACTGGGGACCTGGCCTGCAACCCAGGCATGTGCCCTGACTGGGAATCAGACCAGGGACCCTTTGGTTTGCAGGCCAGTGCTCAATCCACTGAACCACACCAGCCAAGGCTCAGTGGTCAGTTTCTGATTGGGAGATATTTGAGTGAGCTTTGCTTATCAAGAGTTAGGAGAATTAAGTTCTGGTTCAGTCATTAACAAGCACTGTGTCCCTGGGCGGGCCATGGTCTATCTCTGGGCCTCAGTTCCCCTATGAAAATGGGAGAATTGGACTCTGCTAGACAGATCTGTGAGTCTGCTCCTGGTAAGGGTAACCAGAAGTGGCACAGGATGGGACAGAACTTGCAGTTCCCAGTTCTCTGTTACCTCCGGGATTTTGCATGTGCTCTTTCCTCTCCTTGGAATCTCTCTCATCCCCTCTTTACCCACCTCTTTCTGCTCTGCCTGGCAAACACTTTCCTAAAGTCAATGTCAGCTTAGACTGCCATCTGCATGGGTAGGAGTGCTCCTCCTTTGTGCTGCCACATTGTCCCATGCTCACTACTTCCCCCTGTGTTGCTGTCTGTTTCCTTGTTTTTCTTGAGCCTGTTGTGAGCTTCCAGAGGGCGGAGACTGTCTGCTCTCACCACTGGATCCCCAGTTGGATGGTGCGGTTTCTAGAATGTTGTTAAGTGTTGGATGATTACATGACTCTTCCTAAGCCAAATGTCCCAGTCCGCTCTGGGAGCCGTTCTGGGTCTTCCCCTGTCCCCAGCTCACCAAGGCCCTTTTTCCGACAAGCTGTTTGTGGGTGCTGGAGAACCTTGGGTAATGCTGAGAATTGTTTTGGAGGTTCTTCCCGTTGTGGCAAAGCGCTGGGTGATGTTGCCACCTGCCCTCGGTGCTCTTTCAAGGTGTAGCTTCCACCTGGGATGGGCCCCAGACTTTGCCCTTTGTCTCCCCATCTCCAGCCCTGGGGGAGGGGCAGACAGGCCTGTGCAGATTGCTGTCTGGGCCAGCTGCCTAGAGCTGGACCATCTGTTGCTTGTGACAGCGGTGGGGTGAGAAGTGAGAGGCAGCCTAATCTTCACTGCCCTAACAACGGGGCAGAGTCCAGCCTCCCTTATCCCCATGTTCTGTCTTCTGTTCCAGGGCTCTGTTACGCTACTCTTCATCAAGGTCTTGCCTTTGTTCCAGCTGCTGCCCCACACCACTCTGCCAGGAGAACCCTTGCTGTATTTTTGTTTACTTCTGAGTGTGTGCTTTGCCCTTTAGCCTGTGTCCCCAAGAATCTTTATGTAATGTAAGACAGAGGAGCAGCAAACAAAACAACTTGAGAAATGAAACTTTGGACCCCTGTTGCTCTCTCACCAGATGCAAGTGATGAGGCTCTTTCCATCGGAGTTTCTGCCTTTGGGTTCACCATTCCTTTTTCAGTCCTTTCTCCTGGGGAATCTGAATGGTGGGGTGGGCCGAATTACTCCCAAGAAAAGCTCTAATTTTTCTTGTGCTTCAAGTCTTGCCTCTTTCTGGCCTTGTGTGGACATAGGACAGAGGCAAGGAGAAAGTAACCCATCCCCATCACTCTTGATGTCTTTGGGTTTGCAGGTTCTGGACTTACGTGTTTGTGGAGGCAGGGGCGGGGTACAAGTGCAAGGAGGTGGGATCAGGGGAGAACGTGGACAGAATCTTAAGGTCATCTTTCTCAAGTGAAGAGGTGACAAAGCAGGGAATAGAAGGACAGCAAACCCTACACTAGGACTTCTCAAACTTTAATTAAGCGTATGAGTCACCTGGGCAATCTTATTAAAATGCGTACTCTGATTCAGTAGATGGGGATGAAGGGTGAGACTCAGCGTTTCTAATAAGCTCAGAGATGGTGTCAGTGCTGCTGTTCCATAGCCCATACCTGTAGGTTGAATAGCAAGGCCCTAGATTTCCCCCTCCTCTTAAGCCCATTAATAAGATTGACCTGGGTTAGGGAGGAGGGGGGCTCGTTAGGACTTCCATATTTTAAACCTGAGAGCCTGGGCTGGGCTTTCAGCCAGTGTTTACAGAGCTCTTTCCTGGGTCCCTTGTGCCTGATCCTGGCTACTTGGGACTCCCCTTTGGCCCAATTTGGTTTCCACAATGTAAGAGCCTCTGTCCTTAAGAGGATGAATGTGCATACAAGACGACTGAGTTCTTCCCCTTTCTCTTTGGCTCATTGTAAATAGATAAGGCCAACTGAAGCTCAAGTAGAATTTTAGAGCAGAAAGAACTCTTAAATCATCTTTTCCAACCCCTCTATTTTACTGAGGAGGAAATGGGCCCAGAAAAGTTTTGTGGCATGTCCAGAATCAAATCGGTAGTAGCAGAGCCGGGGCTAAAAGCCAGATGTCTGAACCCCTGAGCTTCTCCCTCTGGGTTTACGACAACTGGACACTCAAAATGTTGTTTTGAGTCCTGACCAGGGTGGCTCAGTTGCTTGAGTGTCATCCCGGAAAGCGAAAGGTCACTGGTTCAATTCCCGGCCCCAGTTGGGGTGCTTAGGAGAGGCAACCAACTGATGCTTCTCTCTCACATCGATGTTTCCCTCTCTTCCTCCCTCCCTTCTCTTTTGTCGAAAAACAAATAAGTGACAGCTTTCTTTCTGAAAAGTGTTGTTTCGACGAGAAGCTCCCCCGTGCTGCGATGGCGTTTGCGCCACATGCATCTGCGGCGTCTGCTGCTGCGGTGGCGCAGCGCTCACTCTGGCCAGGGTGCTCAGCTGCAGCACCGTTGATCTTTGGGGCCAGGTGACCCTGTGTTCTGGGGGGTCCTCCCGTGTGCTGCAGGGTGTTTAGCAGCATCCCTAGCCTCTACCCACTAGATGTCAGAAGCTGCCCCCCAAACAAGTTAAGACATTAAAAAATACCTGAAGATGTTGCCAAATATCTTGGAAAGGGGTGTGAAACTGCTCCCAGTTGAGAACCACTGTTAGGCAACAAGTTACTTGGGGAGAGGGTCCCTCTTGGGCGCTTAATCTGGGTTTTTTTTTAAATGTGTTTCGGTCTTAGGGTTACAAAGAAAGCATAACACAGGTGGGTCTCAAGCCTTCCTGGATCCTTACAGTTTAGTGAGGAGACCAGACCAGCCAGTGCAGAGAGCAGATAAATGGCTGTCTTCCTGGTCTCTCCAGGATGTGCAGCGCCAAGCTGGACTCTGAAGAATGGGGTGCCAGCCCAGGGTAGTAGTTAATGAAGAGGAGACTTAGCTGCCCTGGAGCAGATTGTATAGCTAAGAACGGAGCAACTCTGATTCACATTTTCAGTTATTCTTACCTCCTTCTCAAGGAGCATCCGTTCATTCTGAAAACATTTTATCTGAACTTGTAAAGGTCAGTCAGGCACGTTAAACCAATATATGTGTACACTTGAAGAGGAGGCGGCCTACTGAAACCTGGTGCTGGTAAGGCTAACTCCTTCCTTCGTGAGATTGGTTTTTCACTTCTAACTTGAGTTTCTTCTGCTTGGGGATGGATGCTCCAATAGATTCTTCTGTGTCTTTTCCAGCGTGAGAAGCGATGTTGCCATAGGGCTGCATTAACAGCTGCAGTCTGTAACGTTCCGAGCACGTAAAACATGGGTCAGGGCCCCTGTTGTGGGCCTGAGAAAGGTTCTTTAACCCGTCGTACTCCTTGTAGGCTGTGGTGTTTACATGTGTTTTTAAGGTCACTGAGACTGCCCTCCCCACAAGACTTTCCTGAAAAATAGTATTCTGGAACACAAAAAGGGTTAGTGACAGGAACTTCATAGTTCTTGTCAATTTTGCCTTAAGAGTTAGACGGATTTTTCCAATACTTTAAACATGATACTCTGTTGCTTCCTGGGTTACATTGTTTCTGATGGTAAACTCACTTTACTTTTATGTTCCTCTGAATACAGTATGTCTCTCCTTACCCTAACCCCCCATGGCTGCTTTTAAGATTTTCTTTTATTACTAGTTTTCAGCTTTTGATTATGATGTGCCTGGGTTTTCTTCTTGTGCTTTTTTTCCCCCTTGGGGTTTGATGAGCTTGGATCTGTGGGTTTATAGTTTTTTTGTCAAATTTGGAAACTTTTCAGCTATTATTTCTTACAATATTTCTTGTGCTTACACTCTGTCCATTATACATGTTAGGTTGCTTGACGTCCCACTGCTAACCGATGTTCTGTGTTTATCATTTTGGGTAGTTTCTGTTGCTATGTTTTCAAGTTTTTATTATTTTTTCTTTGGCAGCATCTGATCTGTCAGTCCCCTCTCATATATTTTTTCATTTTATGATAGGTATTTGCACCTTTCCCTCTTGAACATCAGTGTGGGTCTTTATGTCTTCCATTTCTTTCCTCTCATGTGCTTTTCCCTCTTCCTTCTTGAGCACATGAAGGGTATCTATAGTAGAGATTTTAACGTCCTTATTCACTAATTCTATCATTTGTGTCCTTTTTAGGTCTGTTTCTATTGTTTGATTATTCTTCCAGTATGGTCTGGGTTTTTTTTTTGTTTGTTTTGTTTTTTTCGTTTTTTTTTTTGGGGGGGGCTCTTTGCATGCCTGCTAATTTTTGATTTGAAGCTAGACACAGTGAGTATTATGTTGCTGGGTGCTAGAACTTTTTGTATTCGTCTAAATAAATTTTGGACTTTGTTCTCAGAAGCAGTTTCAATTATTTGGAATTGGTTTGATCCTTTCAGGGCTTGCTCTCCAGTTTTGTTAGGACAGGTCTCGAACAGCCTTTAAACCTACGGCTAGGATGGTTCCACCACTGGGGCTAACCCCTTCTGGAGATTCCATTGAGGTCCGATTAGGAGTTTTTTCCACTTTGGAACATGAACTATTTCTGGCTCTCTGTGAGCCCTGGGGGTTATGCCACCTACTTCTTTGAATCGGTTCTTTCTCCACTCTGCTGGTTTCCTCACACAAGCACAGATCAGTACCCAACTGAAGATTCAAGAGGATCCCTCTGCAAATCTGGAGTTTTTTTACTTTGTAGCTCCCTCCTATAGTTACTTGGCCCTGCAAATTCTAGCCACTGTGGCTGCCCTAAGTTCCCAGCATTCTCTTCAAATCGGTGAGATTGTTGGACTCATTCAGGTTTCTTCTCCCTACTCTGGGGCCTGGAAGACCTTTAGGGAGTTAGCTGGGGCCCTAGTAGGGCACACTACATTTCTTCTCACTTTCCCCAGGATCACTGCCCTGCCCTCGCAGCCTGTGGCTGAATGTCTGAAAACCATCCCTTTATAAATTATACCTAGCTTCTAGTTGTTTAAGGAAAGAGTAAATCTAGCCCTTGTTATTTCATCATGACTGGAAGTAGAAGATCCTCAGACCAATTTTTAACCTTGGATGTCTTTTTCCTCTTCTGTTCTCTTGTTGAAAATGGAGACATTGAGACAAATTTTATTGAGAATTTAGCCAGGTTCAGGACATATCAATTTGCCGAACATTTATTGAACACCTACCACGTCCAAAAGAATGGTGTGGTTTAGCCCTCGCTGGTGTGGCTCAGGATTGAGTGCTGGCCTGCAAACCAAAGGGTCACCGGTTCAATTCCCAGTCAGGTACATGCCTGGGTTGTGGATCAGGTCCCTGGTAGGGGGCGCATGAGAGGCAACCACACATTGATGTTTCTCTCCCTCTCTTTCTCCCTCCCTTCCTCTCTCTAAAAATAAATAAATAATCTT